>OY998182.1:92832625-95232625 GCA_963921935.1 Galeruca laticollis | reverse complement strand
GGATCAATGATGTTATATATCGCATAAGCAAGATCCCCAACGGAAAACCAAAAGTAGTTCACCAAAACCGACTAGCGCCATTCGAAGGAGACCATGACCTGGGGAAGGAGTAAACCTTATTCGAGATGTGTCCGACCCTACCTTCGAGGAATTTATGGGCACGTATGGAGGTACCGGGAAAGCTACGTATGGAGGTACCGGGAAAGCTAGATATGGAGTCACTTCGGAAAAACAACAAGATTTGTTCACTCTCCCGGAAGATTATTCACTGGCATACAACATCCCCGCCCGTATTAAGAACGCACGAGGGTTGGCAACCGTCTTTCGAAAGAAGTTCGGGCAATTAGAAAAACTTGAAGACCAGATTCCAGCCCCTGGCAAGACACTGAAACTGAAACATATTTCGCGGTACGTCTTCTACGTGGTAACTAAAAATGAATTCCAAGATCGATCTACCTACTAAGATGTGTGGGAAGCACTTCGAATCCTCCGAGACCATGTGTTGGAATCCAACGTGAAGAAACTGGCTATGCCTAAGATAGCGAGTTAAGGAGGGGGTAATGTTACGAAACAGCACACTGGTATAGTCCCTAAAACCGAAACTGTCTAAGCCAGGTATAAAAGTTAAAATTATGGCGGATACGCAGTTATAAAAAACTGTTTACGAGTTTACGACTATCTTATGTAAACATTGTTTTTGTGACCAGAGTTATCTAGAAAAGGCCAGAAAAAGTATTTGTGTGTATAAGCCGCAGCCCGGAATTCTCTAGTACAAAAGGCACTAGTATATAAAAGGGACCGATCAGCGGACGAGTGAGTTGATAAAGTGATCTCGGGAAATAAATACACCAAAATAGCAAACAGTAAATATAAATTAGTTAAGTGTTCATATAAATTAGTTTAAGTGAATATACTGAGTATATATAAATTAAGTGTTAGTAATTAGTTTAGTGTTTAAATAAATTAGTAAGTAGCAATACCGAGTGTTTAAAATTTATCCCACCCGTTTATTGTCTGAATAAATAACAAAAACATTACAGTATTTTGCGTTCTAGAACATAAAAGTATTTATCAGCTGAGTAACTTCGCTGACATTTTAACGAAAATGTCAACATTTGATGACAGTTTTCGAAAAAATATATTTCTGTATAAAACACATTTTTCATTTAATTAGACCTGAAATCAAGAAAATAGGTTCACTAAAATTATAAGAAAGAATTAATTAAGTATGATATGTATTTTCTTGAATTAATATTCTTTATTTGTAAGTATATTTTAAATGAATAATATGTTCTTTATAGAAAATTTTTTTTGGCATTTCGGATTTCTGCTCAAGAAAAACTATGTGAACACGATCAGGTGGCTCTTATGGCCCTAGCAAGTCACAGCTATAGGTCGAAGATAGTGTGGGACTGTCACAGTACCTTGAAAACCTTGGCAAAAGACAATAAAGTAATTCTCACTTGGGTGCCAAGTCACACAGGTGTAGCTGGAAATAAGGGAGCTGATAAGTGTGCCAAGGAAGGAGCTAATCTCTCCCTCATGGGACCAGAACCAGCATGCGGCGTTTCCTATAGTGTCGTACGAAAAACTGTCTCCAACTGGGTATCAAGTGAACACCAAAAGTGCTGGAACAGGGTTGTGGGGCATGCTCAATCGAAAAGTATACTAAAGGGACCATCAAGTTCCAATGCAGCAGATGCTCTTAGAAAGGGCAGAAAAGAACTGTGAAAAATGGTAGGACTCTTGACTGGCCACTAGTTATTCAATGCACATCTAAAATGGGGATTGACGTAACAAACCCCCAATGCAGGATGTGCGGAGGGGAAGAAGAAACTGCAAAGCCTGTTATCTTTGATTGTCCTCTATGCAGAAAGAGAGCCTCCTATTTAGTTACAAACCAGGAGGGATTGCAGGAAAGTATAGTCTGAAGAATCTCATTGTTCGCTAAGAACTTCAGATGGGGGTGCACAATAAGCCCAATTAATGGCTGAGCGGCAACTGTTAGGGAACGAACCCTATTTCCCTCGTGACTAAAAAAATGATTTTATCAAAATATTTGTTTAACATTGACAACCCTAATATGTAAATATATTACTTACTTTACTACGTAAACATCAATATGTAGTCTCTTATCAAAAGACTTTCTGTTTTTAGTTGTTAAAATTTTTTGTTTTAAAAAACACCAAACCTGTGCACTAATGAATGTTTAATTTTACTCCCTCTATAATTCTTGATGATAAAGGCAAATGCTCTGTGCAGAGGAGTCTCATTATTTATCTTCTCGTTTTGTATTGTGGTATGGTGCGATAATTTTTTTATTTAACCCTTTCAGTGCTTATGACGTAATTCAGCTACTAAAGTTCAGTACGTATGATGTCCTCAAACATCATTCATAGAACGTTGTTAAAACTGATCAGTTGCTGTTTAGCATTGACTAGAGCCACATTCTTGTGGTCGGAGCACCTAAGTATAGTGTTGTAAATTATGTATCAGCCGAGTGATAACTGTTTACTATTTTTACTAAAATACAAATAAACTTCAAACGAATAAAAACGTCATAAAAATATAAGTCAGCCATCCAAGATATGTATACCAAATTAATCAGCAGTGAAAGCAGGATGACCCTGACTGAGAAGTCCCATTATTGAAATCCAATGGTAGTTAGGAAGGCCTCTATTTGCACGACCGCTGCTCGCCACCACTTTGGCTACTGTACCTATACGGAATTTATAAAACAGAAAGTTCCCTTTTTTGTATTCTACTCTGTGTAAAAAATGTATATTTTTATAATTAATTGAATGTATATTTATGTTTCTGTTATTCCATGGTTAATTTAATTCATGCTGTTTAACTTTTTTATCATTATGCTGTTTACTTAGGACAAACATCTCAATATTTGGAAAATAGATTAAAAAGCCTTCAATGTGATAAAACAAATAATACATCATTAACCATGAATATCATCGGGGAAAGTTCAAAACCTCGTATGTCACAAAATTTTATAGGAAATTAAAAAAAACTAGCTATATAAATTTAAATGAAACAGTTTTTTGATAAATTTTTCTGAACTATATTATTATATTACTGATGTCACTTAACGAATTTTGTTTGTTTCATTTTATATTTGTCAATAGAGCTTGTACTTAAAAAGTGTTTTAACTAGGATTCAATTTAATAAATTAATATATTATATTAAATCAAAAGTATCTATGTTTATAAAAAAATACAAACATTGAACGAACATAATGAAAATTCTAAATATGAGCTCTTACAGAACTAGATTTTTCAAAATTAGCAATAAGATTAATGGGGTAAATTATAACAAAAATCCCAACTTTTTGTCGGGGAGGATTTTTAAGCTTTGTAGATGGTAATAGTAATACTTCTCTTTTTTAATTTTTGGCTGAGATTTGTACAACAAACAAATATACAGAGATATTTTATAGTTAACAGTATTTCTCTTTAGTAATGCTTTGTAATTATCTGTAAAATTAATTTTATATATTCCTCCAATTGATGAGTATTTATAGGAACAAACATCAATTGCCAAAGGCTATTCAAGCTTATGACCTGGTTAGATGGATATTACATCTTTACAAACTGCAATGTAGTCATGAGGCAAGTAAATATTACTATGTGCCTTCTGGAGATAATTATGCATAATAGTAACTTAGTTTTTTATGGAAGAATGAGTATTAGAAAGTGTAGCATTTTTATTTTGATAACCACATCCATGGCTATAAGATAATGAATTCTTTTGTTGAATTATTTTCGATGAGATAATTAGAGAAAAACTCTATCAGTATAGAGGAAAAATGTTTAGCCTTCAATCCTCCTTGAGATTCGTCCCAAAGGTAACAAATTACATCCTGTGGCCATGTTGTAAATTGTATAATTATGAACGCAAAGCTTCATTTTGTAATAAATTACGCTGGCTTGAAGAACTGGGGCTAATTTTACTGCTTGTACATCTCCACAAAAAGCCGCTTTATCTTTGGGGTTACTGGTAGCTTTATATTTATCTTCATTTTTCGAAATTCTAGCCTATTCTTTTTTCTGGTGCTTTATATATTCCTCATCCGAAATACTTTTTGACTGATGGGAAATACATAAATCGCATTGGTCCTTTCACGGCTTATAGATTTTGATATTGTCTCTTTCCCTTTCTTCTACAAACACTGGTTTAGAAAGATAACTTTCACTAGGAATGTGGATACAAAGACAAATGCTTAGAATACCTTGGATGGCATGGATAAACAACGAAGAAGTGCTAAGGAGAATTAATGAAGATAGGGAGTTACTAAGGACTGTCAAACATAGGAAAATGTCTGATCAGGGTCATGTGTTGAGAGGAAGTCGTTATAGGATCATGAAACTGATTATGAGTGAAAAAATTGAAGGTTGAAGAGGTGTAGGAAGAAAACAAGTTTCTTGGCTTAAAAATATTAGAGATGACATGACAATAATATGGTTCCATTTTAGGGATATTTGAAAGAAACTTTCTCAAAATCTGCCTTGAACCATCTTTACTTTTTCTGTTTCTACCAGCTGTTTGTACATTTTCTGCAGGCAAATTCATTCCCTTAACTTTTTTAGCATACCTCCCACATTTAATGTTGACAAAAACATCTTGCAGACCTTTTTTTCTCTTATTTTTTTCAAATATTAATGAATACTACCACTTCTTCTAGATCCTTGTACTTTTTGTCTGCTGGGGATTACATTGACCATTGTACTTAAAAAAAGTTTTCTTCATATCCCATATCAGCTCCCAGAGTTACTCAAAAATTTGTTTTCTTTCATCTTCTTTAAATTCAGTACAAAATCTAGATTTTGAAGTTTTGCATTTCTGATAGTTACATCCAGGTTTTAAAGTATGTTAATTTTTCTGAGCTATTAATTTAAAGTTACCATTATCTTATTTCAAACCTACATATGGCGAATTTCCTCGAGACTAACTAGCTTAACAAAACTATGACGTCAGTGGTTAACGTAGTTTGGATCTGTAGTATGTCATCATCATTTTGATAGGGGGATGTCAAATATCAATATCGTCATTCTATATTATTTTTATTATTTATATTACTAATATAATATAAAATGTTCATCAGTTATAGGCTGAGAAAATAATATCTTTTCACAATTTGTAATTCTTTACCTTTTTGTAGAAGATTAATAATTTCTACTGTATCATTGATACTGTATAACATACATTCATTATTCTGACTTACTTTTTCAACGAAAGTCCCGTTGTTATTAACATTTAACCTCAATAACAACGACAAACCACAGACAAACTGACAGATCATTGCTTCAAACCACATATTAACTACCTCGGCCAGGTGGTTTGAGATCCTAATAAACACACACACGTGTAATATACGTTTATATGTGATAGATGACGTTGATTAAACGTTACTGGTTGAATTTTGCAACGTGACTTTCGGAACCCATATTCAACCAAACGTTGATTCTACCTATAATCAACGTATATGACTCAACTCATCACTATCCACCACCGTTATAATACGTGTCCTCACCGTGCTTATGTCAACGTATATTCAATCAGAAGTGAAAACATTACATACACATTAAATATGACATTACTCAATAACTCTAACCTTTGAGCAACGTATATTCTACGTTTAAATAACTCTTTTTTTCTACGTTTAAAAAACATCGTGGAAATTACGTTATTGATCTGTTGAATGAAGAACTTAATAACAACTAAATCATTTACGTTACCTTAAGACAACGTTTCTTATTCTTCAACGTTGTTGACTACCATTCTTCACTACTATCATAAAACGTGTACTCATCGTGCTTTCTCAACGTATATTAAATCAGAAGTTAGAAACAATACATAACCGTAGAATATATCACTGCTCAATAACTCGAAGCTTTGAACAACCTATATTCTACGTTTAAATAACCATTCTTTTCTACGTTCATTAAACTTTATGAAAATTGTCTTTTTGATCCGTTGAATGAAGAACTTAATAACAACAAAAGCATTTACTTCACCTTGAGAAAACGTTTATACTTATTATTCAACGTTGTTGACTACCATTCTTCACTACTATCATGAAACGTGTCCTCATCGTGCTTTCTCAACGTATATTCAATTAGAAGATGAATATAACGCTACTCAGTAGCTCGAAGCTTCGAGCAACCAATATTCGACGTTTCTATATCCCTTTTTATCTACGTTCATTAAACTTTATGAAAATTACGTCATTAATCCGTTGAATGGAGAACTAGATAACAACTACATTATTCACGTAACTTTGAGACAACGTTTCTGACTCCATATTATTCAAAGTTGTTGACTACCTCTCTTCACTACCATTGTGAAACGTGTCCTCATCATAATTTTTCAATTAATATTCAATCAGAAGTTACATAAACGTTGAATATACCGTCACAATAACTCGAAACTTTGAGCAACTTATATTCTACGTTTGAATAACTCATTTTTTCTAAGTTCATTAAATTTTATGAGAATTATGTTTTTGGTTCGTTGAATAAAGAAGTTAATAACAACTACATAATTCACGTTATCTTCCGACCACGTCTTATATTGCTTATTATTCAACGTTGATTTAACTGATAGAAATGTATTGGATAGGTAGGTACGTTGAAAACTGATTGCTTCAGCAACTTGACTTCTGCAGTGATAGGTAGTTTTCATTGGACATTTTCAACGTTAACTCAATTGAATACATACATCGTGCCAAATAAATTGAATGTGAAATTTTTCGTAATATGTGATTCGTGTTCTACGTTTTAGCACACAATGGAAACTATCTACTGAAAATGTGCAATAGCCTTATCAACATTATATTCGGTAAGTTTGTGATGAGTTATATATCTTCAACATAAATTCATCCAGATCAAAGCAACGTGCAGACCACCCCCCTTCAACGTTTTCTCTTAGTGGTGTACTAACGTTGATTCAATTATAAAAATATTAGGTTGTTTCAATGTTTTTTCTTCAACGTTCTTTATACGTTGATACATCATTTATGAAATTCATGTTTCTATTGCTTTTTTACTCGATTAATGAAAGTAATAGGTATGTCATGTAACTATTAATCAACATTGTTAAATCCAACTTCTTCGTAACATCTAAAGATAATTTAGTTCCATGAAAATTGAATATGTTGAATAGAAATGGAACGTTTTCACAACTTGATTGCCAAGTGTATTTCGTTGCATCAAACATAATGATTTTAAAAAATCTATAACTAATATTTTATATTTATTCTTCATTTTCTTGTCATCATTGTTTGAGTATTTATCGTTAAACATACGGGTCTATGAATATAACTCTACAGCATACCTGTATCTATCATTCATGGAGGGACTTTATGGATACTCTTAATATATTCATAATTTACCACTCCGTGGCAACATGCACGGTCAGTATAGTGGGAAGATCTCGTTGAACCAACACTCGAAATAGTCGCCATTTTGCATTTCCTGATCCCGAAGCTTGTGTGTGCACGTGCTTGTTCGAGTGATTATAATTTGGTAAGTACCTTGTAAAGATTTTCTATATAACTGAATTCGGTATTGCACAAACTAAAAATATTTCCTTGTTGGATCTCTTATTCATTCTCAATTTACGGGTAATTAAGGTAAGTAAGTGTTAATCTGTAATATTTAGTACTGTTGACTTCAATAATCTTGTCGGGGTTGTAAGGTATAAACGCTTTTTACAGTGATGCTGAGTACTTATTATCACAGTCCCTCATCGGTAGGTACTCTCACATAATACTATGTTTTACAAGCTCATAGTTTCCAGTCGAACAATGTCTATCCAATTCTAATAGGTTGATATAATCAATTACGTTGAAAATGGGTAGATGACAAACGTTGAAAACTGGTAGGTACAAATATAGTAGAAAATATGATTAAGTGAAATAGATAGATTTATGAAGATCGAGTATCAGAAGTTTTCCAACTAAGTAGTTTGAATAAAAACTTTTTTCATTCATTTATACCTAGAAGCTTAAACTTATTTTTTATAATTCGCGTATAGTACTTTTCATCACATGACAAGCGCAGCAGCCATGTTGGAAAAGCGGTAGTTTAAAAGTTTCGAACTGTTTTGTGCAATAATGGCTGGAAAAGCAGTATTATCTCCACAAAAAATCCATTATTGATGTGCTGTATTTGTTGACAAATTCAGTTAAAAGCATAGTTGTGAGAGATGAAAATGTGGTTAAAGTGTCATGAACGTTCTCAACAAGGCAAAATAAGTGTGCTATTTGAGAGGTTATTAGCTGTCATTACAATCTATTATTTAAATAAAATTAGGCGAATAATAATTATTGAACAAGTTTACCCTTATTAACCATAATTAGTTATTGTTAGCACATGTAGAAATTAACATCTAGGTTGATAATTAAAATTATTAATATCTATTGAAATTAAAAAATGTATGTTCATGACTTTGAATGTATGAACTAGTAACGGAAACACGAAGTATGAGACACGTTCAAAGAAATCGATAATCGATTACCTTCAAAGATTCTGGATATGACTTTGCGTTTTTCTGCACACATTTAAATGTTTTTTCGAATATGAATACTATATTTCCACTCAACATTATAAATTTTCAGGTAACACAATTGAAATCAATTGGCGAAATCTCTCCGGAAGATCACATCAGGAGGATTTTGAGATTTTTGTTAACCAACGAGCTGGCTAGCCTTTATAATTGGTAGGGCAGTGATAAAACCGCTTCTAGGGATACCCGTGTAATACAACTAATTTATGGTATGGTTCAGATATTGTGTTTGTCATATAATTATTATACAATGCTTTCCATTTAAAACGAGCCACACTGAATAACTTTGGATACAATGATTTTCAGATAAAATAAAAAAACACGTCCACAATGATACACGGAGGGATACATTTTGTCATATTCAAACTGATGTAACTTTCACTATAGCACCCCCAGAGCATGTAATCACATTCTTTCAAATGAATCACACTACATTTTTTTGCATTAGATTCTCCTTAATGAGCAGATTTTTAAAAAGTACCATACGTATGGTCTTCAGCTTTTCATCCGAAATAAGTTGTAGATGTAAGCTTCAGTGCAAACGTATTGTACATTTTTGAAATCTGCACATCATGGAGAATCTGATAATATAAATAAATATAGAGTGATCCATTTGAAACAATGTGGTGACATGCTCCGAGAGTGCGATACTGAAAGTTAAATTGAGTGTGAATATGTCAAAATGTGTCCCCCTGTGGTTAAAGTGTTTTAATTTTTCCTAAAAGTTATTGAGCGTGGTTCTTGTTTTGAATGCAATGCACTGTATCAATTATTTTGTGCAGTTACCGTAAAAAGATAATTTGTAGCTGCAACGGACATAGAGATAGCCGATACCACTAAAGATTGGCTAAAGTTTGCAAAAAAGAGGATGGACGATGCCAACAAATCGAAAAGAAGAAATCCTTGAATGGAACATTCATATTTGTTCAATTTAGAACAAAATATTTAAGTTTAAAGGAATATAAGTTTAGTTTATTTCTATAAATTTTTCATTATTTTTATGTTTTGAATGTAACATTCATATTCATTCAATTTTCAACCAATGATTTTTAAGTTTAAAGGAATATTAGTTTAGTTTATACATTTTTTATGTTTTGAATTGAACATTAATATTTATTCTATTTTCTACAAATGATTTTTAAGTTGAAAGGAATATTAATTTGTAACGATTGGTCGACGAGGTCTGCGACAGCAGAAATAGAACAGCGGCAGAGATTGTCATTTTGACATATATATAAAAAGTTCGCCATTTTGTTAATTTATATTATTCTTTATTCCTGCGTAATTATTCAATGTTAATATATTATTTCGTTAGTTAAAGTGTTCCTTTCAAAATACGTGTGTGTAAGACAACCAGCAATTAAACACTGATCACTCGACCTCTCCTCTGGTCGGCAAAATAACCCGGTGCATAACATCTTCGCATCAAGTTTGGCGTCCCAACGTGTGGCCAGAAGAATTGTTCGTGTATGTAACGTGTGCTAATTGTTTTGAAATTCTAAACAGACACTGATCGGCTCGTCAGTACTATTTAGAACGTTTGTTGTTTCATTAACACTCCGTATTTCATCACTTCAGGAAATAATTTTGTAGGAATTTTCGGTAGTGACTATTGAACTCCCTGTTGTTTTGTGTTATGTAATGAAATCAAGCCGTAAGAAGCAAGACAGAAACATGACAGATCCGATTCAGCAGATAGTAATGTCACCCGACATGTTGAAAACTCTCATCGAAAGCATTTGTATCAACATAAAAGATGATAATCAAACAGTAAGTAGTGCTAATTTCTCTGCATGCAAAGCTAGATTTGACGGATCTTCAGGAGCGGATGTGGATGCATTTATAGATGCAATCACAACTTACAAAGAATGTTTGAAGATTTCAGATGAAAATGCTATCAAAGGTCTCAGTATGTTACTATGTGATGCAGCAACTACATGGTGGCAAGGGATTAAAGGATCCATTACTTCTTTTGATGAAGCAACTAAGGCTCTTTTACATGCTTATGGATTTGCTAAGCCCGTATACCAAATATTTAGAGATATATTTTCCACTGCTCAAGGTAACGAGAAAACAGATATATTTGTTAGTCAAAAACGTGCCTTATTTTCAAGATTACAAGGTGATTCAGTTGTCTCTGAACACGTACAGATAGATATGCTGTATGGATTGCTAAATCCATTGATTAGAGGTAAAATCTGTCGTGATCAAATTAATGATTTTCGCGAATTTATTGAAGCAGCGCGAAATGCAGAAATATCTTTACAAGACAACGGTGCTTCAAATCAGAACTCACACAATTATGTTCGAAAACAAAAACACTGTTCATATTGTAAAAATTATGGACATAATAAAGACGAGTGTCGTAAGTTATTAACCCGTGAGAAGAAAGCATCTACTGACACTCCTAATAATCAAACCATTTCTGATAATAATGGTTCATCCAAAGTTTTAATTTGCTATGGTTGCCAGACACCAGGGTATATACGAAGCAACTGTCCAAAATGTTCAAAACCATCAACGTCAACTCGACCAGCTGAATTTTTGTGCAGCTCGTTTCCTCAAGCTTCAGGTAACTTGCGTCCTTTAGCATATATTACAGTTGAAGGTCATACAGGCGTGACATATCTTGATTCAGGCGCTCAATCCAGTATAGCAGGAGCAAAGCTACGGGAAATTTTACTTAATGACAAGATTCCTTATACTACTATACCCATGGAAATGATTCTAGCTGATGGAAAAGTAAGCTTAGTAACGGCTCTGTTTTTTGAAGTCTCTGTTACACTTCAAGACAGACAACATAATTTAAATCTAATTTCAATTCCTGAGCATACTTCTAGTAGAACGCTACTCGGCTCTGACTTTTTGAAATTAGGCAACATTGTTTTAGATATTCCACGTGGTTGTTGGTGTTATGGGGATGCTCCAGAGATATTGTATCCATTTGTAGAGGAACCTCTCAACCCGTATTGTACGTTGAATGCTATAAATCTCTCAGAAGTCAATCTAAGAGATTCCGAAGCGACTAATTTAACTCCTTCTCAATGAACTGACCTTAACAATGTGTTGCAGGAAAATAGAGACATCTTTGAGGAAATTCTAGAGTCTACACCATATGCTGAACATTCCATACAATTATTGGATAATACACCTATTTCAGTCCCTCCATATAGGCTCTCGGAATATAAGAAAGAATTACTTCGGAAGGAAATTGATAAATTGCTGTCCATGAATATTATCGAAGAGTGCGACTCTCCGTATGCAGCGCCAGTGGTATTGGTTCCCAAAAAGGATGGTGGGGTAAGGCTTACCGTAGACTATCGTAAACTTAATTCAATTACCCGCAAGGATAAATATCCTCTGCCCCGGATTGATGATATAATTCACAGTACGAAACAACTCGAGTATATAACTACTCTGGATTTAAAAGCTGGTTATCATCAAATTCCTATAAAATTTTCTGATAGAGATAAAACTGCCTTCATTTGCCCATATGGTACCTTTAGGTACACTAGAATGCCATTCGGTCTCTGCAATGCGCCAGCGACTTTCCAACGTCTCATTGACCGCTTCCGGTCTGGCCTTCAAGACGTTAATATCCTCGCATATTTGGATGATCTGATCGTCTTTTCATCGTCTTTTAGTAGTCACTTAATGGACTTAAAAACAGTATTTAATCGTCTTCGCCATTTCAAACTTCACCTAAATCGAAATAAATGCTCTTTTTCATGTGATTCTGTCCTGTATTTAGGTCACATCATTTCACCTCTAGGATTTTCACCAAATTATGACAAAGTTAATGCTATAAATAATATACCAGAACCTAAGAATGTGCAGAACCTAATTTCATTTCTACAAACCTGTTCTTGGTACCGAAGATTCATACCTGGATTTGCTGATATAACCCAACCATTGTCCATGCTCACTAAAAAGAAAGCAAAGTGGTTGTGGGGTCCTCGTCAAATAGAGGCATTCAATCAATTAAAAGCTAGGTTAACCACCAGTCCAATCTTGCGACAAACTGATCAATCAAAGCCTTTCATTTTAAGGACAGATGCCAGTGCCTACGCACTTGGAGCATGTTTACTCCAGGGGGAGACATTGGAAGATGAGCGTCCTATCGAATATATTAGCAGATTGTTGACCGCAGCGGAAAAGAACTATTCCACGACAGAAAGAGAAGCGCTTGCTGTCGTTTGGTCAGTAACCAAATTTAGAGGTTACTTAGGAAGACTCTACAGTCATTATCCAAAGTAACCACCAGCCCTTGAAATGGCTCATGTCTCTCAGATCACCTTCAGGTCGCTTAGCACGTTGGAGTTTAATTTTGCAATCTTATGATTTAAGAATTGAATACACCCCAGGCCGTTTAAATGTTGTAGCGGACATGTTGTCTCGCCCAAGTGTGTCGGAAGCCACTGAGACTAACCTGGTATCAGTAGATATGCCCAGACAGCCTGTTAGCGAAATACGCAAACTGCAACTGGAAGATGAAGATCTTCTTAAAATTATTATCTCTTTCGAGAGCCTATCAAATAATGACCTTGACCTCAAGAGATGGTTAGAGAGAGGTTATGTGATGAATAATGGGATACTGTACAGATATGTTCCCGAAGCCGATGAAGAAGAGGCTCAGCAGGTTGTACCCAAAAAGCAAATCCCATCCATTTTAGCAGAATATCATGACTCAGAACTGGCAGGCCATTATGGTGCTGAAAGGACTTATCGAAGAATTGCTAAACGATATTATTGGCCAGGAATGAGAACAACTATAGCGAAGTATGTGTCGAATTGTATTGAGTGTCAGCACTACAAAGCAAATAACTTAAAACCAGCTGGACAATTGCAAACACCTGTTCAGTCTAGAAGGTTTGAAACCCTATCAATTGATCTGTTTGGTCCATTACCGAAGACTGTGGATGGTTACAAGTGGGTTTTCATAATAGAGGACACTGCCAGTAGATGGGTTGAGCTATTCCCTCTACAGAAGGCCACTGCAGAAAGGTGCGCTCGATGCTTAATCGATGAAATAATTTTAAGATATGGAACTCCAAGGAGAGTTATTAGTGATAATGGTATGCAGTTCGTAAGTGAAGTGATGCAACAAGTAGCCCATGTCTTAGGCTTCAAGCAAACTCTCATTCCTGTGTATCACCCCGCGGCTAATCCGGTCGAACAAAAAACCGCGACCTCAAGTGTCAGTTGTCAATTTTGACAGAAAAGGATCATACCCAGTGGAAAGACAAATTACCGGCGATACGTTTCTCAATGAATTCAGTACATTCGCAATCAACCGGTTTTAGTGCTGCTTACCTTACGTTCGGGCGCGAATTAAGAACGCCAGATGACGCTAATCACGACCCTCGTGCTATCCTGGATTGTGACAATTTTGTACCCTAGATATCACCATATCTACAGACTTTAGCAACAACCTTAAGTGTAGCCCGAGAAAATCACGAGAAAGCTCAAGATCGTGCCAAAGACTATACCGATAAAAGTCACCGACCAGTCGCTCCATTCCAAGTAGGTGATACTGTACTCGTAGATGTACACGCACTTAGTAAATCCAAGGACTCGTATACTAGTAAGTTCGCTCCGCGTCGCGATGGACCGTACCAAATCCATCGTATGGTTACTCCGACAACTTACGAGGTTGGTACCGCTAGCAAACCTTTTGAAGTGGTTGGAAAATATCATGTATCAGCGTTGACTCCATACCATAACCTCGCCAATGCTAATGTTTCAGTGCCGGTACGACCAATCCGAAAAAGAGGTCGACCACGTAATAATCCTTTGGTTACATCAGAGACGACTGTACCGGAAACTGAGATGTCGACTCCCACAGCTCCAGTTATCTTCGCGACCCCTATTCCGGAAGATATGTCACAAGAGGATACCTCGGAAGAAGAGGCTCAGATCCAAACCGTAACTCCTCCAAGGAGAAGAATCGCTAAACCCAAAAGTTGTTCCTGTTGTTTAGCGACCTCCAACTTCCCTGCTCCTACTCTCGAGACGATTCGTGAAGCAGAGGGGGAGAATTGTAACGATTGGTCGACGAGGTCTGCGACAGCAGAAATAGAACAGCGGCAGAGATTGTCATTTTGACATATATATAAAAAGTTCGCCATTTTGTTAATTTATATTATTCTTTATTCCTGCGTAATTATTCAATGTTAATATATTATTTCGTTAGTTAAAGTGTTCCTTTCAAAATACGTGTGTGTAAGACAACCAGCAATTAAACACTGATCACTCGACCTCTCCTCTGGTCGGCAAAATAACCCGGTGCATAACATCTTCGCATCAAATTTAGTTTATTTTAATAAAATTTTTATATTGTTTTTATGTTTTGTTATTATATTATATTTCTTTAAAAATATTGACATTGTTTTTATTTTCAGGGTTGGTACAAAATCCAGGAACAGCGAAATATCTCGAGAAATACACATTCTGACTAAAATTGGAAAAAAGCATTTTCGATTCTTTTTCAAAAGTTATCCAATGACACCAAACTCGTTTCCCCTTTCACTTCCACTGGGACTACATTGATTTCATGTGCCATAATCGACTCCCCTTTCCCTTGGGGAAGGAGGAATCAAATTTAAAACTTGACTTAAGCCCATTTTTTTGGAAGAATTGGTTGCTATGGTACAAAATACGCAGATTATGTCCCTAATTTTGAAATAATAATAAATGCTGCATCAGTTATTGTACAACATACTGTTTTTAATGGATATATTACTGTTTGGTTACTTACTTTCAGATGCAGAATACAACTGATCCAAACAATAACCGATTTGAAATTTATTATATCAAAATTGCAGACAGTACCTTCGTATTTTGTACCGTAAAAACTGAGAATGCCAAAAAAATAGATCTAATCAATTTTCAATTTATTTCTCTCTTCTCTAGGTGTATGGAAAAGTGATTATGGCACATTATCTCAATGTAATTTTTTCTGGAGAATCTAATCTAATTCAATACAAATAGGGTCTCTATTTATGAATTCAAACTTGCTCCCTACCCCACTCCCAGGAGATAGAGGAGGTGGGTCGAGTTTTGAGTCATTGGATAGCTTTTGAAAAATAATTGATCGATAAATTTGTGTTTCGGTGTTTATTTCTCGTGATATTTCACATTTTCATGACTTTGTACTAACTCTCTATGATCTTCATTCGTACAGGAAATAAGTAACATTGTGAACTTATCATATTTGAGTTTTTGAAACGTTTATAGAGTATTTCAGGGTAGAAAGTTGAATTATACTATTATAGAAACATGTAAACATCGTTCAACCGGGCAATATCAATATTATAATATTACCTGGATACTAGAATTCTTCGTTTAATTTCGGTGTTATTCTAGTATCTATTGGGGTCGCTACAAATCGAACGTCAACGTTGAAAAACATATTCCTGCAACGTTACATTGAAACCATAAAGTATCGTTTTAGTGAAGTAGATTTTCAATGGATAAATAACGTTGAAATACCGTGAATAAGTAGAGTTACGTTGAAACCAAACCACGTTATATTTCAGTAGAGTTTACATTATAATAACTATGTTTACAAAGAGGAAAGAACCTTGAATCAACGTAATAAAGTAACGTTACCGTAAAACCAGAATGAAACATATTTCCTAACGACATTTTGCCGTTTTTTCAACAATGAATGCTGGTGGCGTTACTTGAAAAATTCAACGTTTTTTTCACGTATCTGTGTTTATTGGGATGTTGGTTAAATGTGACGTCATTGTTTGGAATATGTATTGAGGAAATTAGAGTAGTTCTTTTTTCTAACCAGGTTAGCGTGGTTAGTCCCGAGGAAATATCCCTATACTCTTCGCCATGCATTCTATATCTTTTGTTTTGATCTCTGGCTCTTCTTGTTTGATGTAACTTTCATTTAATTGTATTATTTTGTTCATCAGCTTTTTCCTTCTATTTCTCCTTCTACTATGTTGTTGTCTTAAATTTTGGAACTAGAGCTCCCTGATGTTTTAACAAAATACAGCAAAACTTTTAAGCAAAAAAATTTAAAAACCACTTTTGACAGCTGTCTGATATCTACATTGAATTGACTTTAAGTAGCAACTAATGACATACAATAACTCGTATTTAAATAAGTGGTTTTGTGCATTAGCTAGTTGAATACGGGGAATTGATAATATTGGTTAATACTAGACTTTGTATATATGTGTGCAGACATGCACATATTCAAATGGGACAATAAGACTAATAGTCTTATCACAAATTTCAAATACGAGATTTTACACTTTCACCGATGATGTATAAAGAATATTATATACCTCCTGGTCCACTAGATCTGCTTTATTGATATAAACAATAATTTTTGTTATTCCAACTTGTTTGGCCAATAATAAATGTTCTGTAGTTTGAGGCATCTGACCATCAGTTGCTGCCACTACTAATATAGCTCCATCCATTTGAGACACTCCAGAAATCATATTCTTTATAAAATCTGCATGGCCAGGACAATCTGTGTGGGCATAGCTTCTTTTTTTTGTACTATAACCAATATGAGCAGCATTTATTGTAATTCCTTGAACATGAGCACAATTAAAAAATTGCTATTTACTAAAATTTCTAATACCTCTTGCTTTTTCTTCAGGTGCATTATCTATCTGGTCATAAGGTATGTATTTTGCTAACCCATCATTTTGTAAAATCTTAGTTATTGCAGCAGTCAATGTTGTTTTTCCATGATCTACGTGCCCAATTGTACCTACATTAATATGTTTTTTAATATGGGTACAATAGTTTAAAAAAAGTTTTGGTAGATGCTGTTTATCTTTACTTGGATATTTCGGGCTAAAATATGAAAATTGATGTACAAAATCCAATAGTGTTTTAGAATTCCTTTTTAAAATAGATTTTGAAACAGTGTAGCGAATGTAGTAAATAAGCATTATTTATTATATCACAGATTGTTCAACCTATAATTATTTTATCATGTATTTTATTTATTAACTTCTAACTCTAACATTAACCTTACTTATTTCAACGAGGTTAATGAGTCAGTTGGAGTCTGTGAACCTCCTTGACTTTCTTCTTCTCTTAGATTTTTGGCCTCCATCTTGACAGTACTATAAAGGGCAATTATATAGGTATAGGTATTTTTATATACAAAAGAAGTGCCTGCTCAACAAAAGATCAAAGAATTGAATTTTACATGATTCAAATGAACCTTGTGGTCTTTTTATAAAATAGAGATTATGGAACTATTGTCAGAGCAAGAGTTTCACATACAATTTTTTATAATGAACGTTCAAAAATATTTTTTATAAAAATATAATTGCAATATTAGGGTTTTTTGTGTTTCTTTATTTATGATGGTACCCTCACCTTACACGTGACAGTTGACAGAAATTTTAAATTTAAACGTTCAATAAATTACTAATAATACATAGTTCGGAATTTTATGAATATGGAACTAAACTGCGAATTATCATGTACTCCACCAGAACTTCGCAATATTGCTGATAATGCAGTTCATTATTTACTTCCTGAACAAAAATATGAGAAGGAATATGAGCGATTTTTAAGGTGCTGTGTAGAAAACAATATGAAAAATTATATAGAAAAAAATGTTTCTGCTGTCCGATTATCTCCGATATATATATTTCAAACAGTGCCTTATAAATTTGGTTATAGTTGTTGATAACTATTTTATTACTTTTTTGTCAGTTTCTGTAGCTGCTTAGAATAAATCAGAAAGTACGTCAAATATTTCCATATCATTTATAATTCAAACTAAAAATAAAGGGAATCAGGGGAGTCCGGCCCATATTAAATCACTTAAAATTACACGATCCTTTCCCAAATAAATAATTAGAAAATGTATTCTACGTAAACTAAAAAGGAAAACAAACTTCAAATGGCAATATTAAATCAAATATAACAGTTTTTTAATTAAGGAAAATAATGGTTTTAAATACCTAAACAGAGGATTTGTTAGTATTTTAGCCTATGTACCAAATTCTCACTTATCTTTTTAGCATTTCGCGCGGATCACCTAACTTTTTTATCTTAGAAATTGGAATTTTTGTTTTTCTAATATATGAATGACTAACTGCTCATCGATCGGCCTTCTATTAACATAATCCACACGTCTGGTTAAATTGGTTTAGAGAGAATTGAGAAAAATTCGATGTTTGAGGCTTGAAGTGAAAACAAGTGTCAGTGCGAAATTTAAAAAGCAAAGTAAGGAGGTAGGCTAAGTTACTAACTAATCCTTTGTTTAATTAAAACCTATCATTTTCCTATTTAATAAAGAGAAAACTGTTATATTCGATTGAATATTAGCATCTAAATTTAGGTTTCCTATTAAATACATAGAGTCAATTTTTTATTTATTTATTTTGTTATTTGGGAAAGTATTTTTAATACTCGATAAATCAAGAGAGTTAATATGGGTGATAGGGCAGGGGGGCCGGGCCCCCCTGTATCACCTATTGAAATAGAAAATGATATTATTATGAATAATAACGATATGGAAATTAGTGATAGACTGTCTAATTTAAAAGAAGTAACCAAAGAAACTAGCAAAAAAAGTAACCAAATAATTATCAACAAATATAACCAGTTTGACAAGGCACCGTTTGAAATATATATTGAAGCCAATACAGACAACAATAAAAACATTGGTAATTATAATTACTTAGCTATTGCTCGTGAAATTCTTGATTTGAAAATTAATAACATTTCTAAAATCAATAAAAAAGGTAAAAATAGAATTAGCATTGAATTTCATTCATATACAGATGCAAATGAAGTATTGAACAATAAAAAAATTCAAAATAAGGGGTATGATATGTTTATTCCGAGTAAAAATGTTTCATGTAAGGGCATAGTAAAATATATAAATACATCTATTTCTGATGAAACGATAAATAATTATTCGAATACAACAAACAATAATATTAAAATTCTGGAAACAAAAAGATTTTTGAGAAAGAAATTCAATGTAAATGGTGGTCAAGGAAATCAGAAGGCTTTAAATACTGAAAAAATAAATGAGGAAGCCGAAAATATGGTTTTAGTCCCCACTGAAACTATCCGCTATACCTTTTCTGGAACAACATTACCTAAAAGTGTAATGATATGTGGGATAGAACATAGAGTGTTACCCTATATTATGCCGGTATTTCAATGTTTCAATTGTTTAAATTACGGACATATCAAAAAGCAATGCAAATCAAACAAAAGTAAATGTTATAGATGCGGTAAGGAGAAACATGAAGAAGAAACTATTTGCAACATTAAGTGCATTCATTGCGATAGTTCAGAGCATCTAAGCACTAGTCGAGATTGCCCGGAGAGGAAAAGACAAAATTTAATTAGGGAGGCAATGTCTTTGGACAACATATCGTTTTTCGAAGCAGGCGAAAGGTACCCCAAACATAATAGAAACAACAACCAGGGACCAATATTGAGGAACCAAGAAGAATTTCCGCCTTTACCAAGGAAAGAAAATGCCATCGAGAATGTTACCCCAATTAACTACAGAAGAACAGTACACGTGGAGACTTCCCCTCGGAAATATACGTATGTAAAAGCAGCTTCAGCGAAGAAAAGAAAAAGTGACAGCGTAGGTTATGATGAAAAGGGACATAAAGATTTACTTATTAACCAAAATGGACAAGTAAGGTGTTCTCCAGCCTCCACGTCAAGCACATACTATGTGCCACCATCAGTAGTTGACAGTGATAGTGACGAAGGACCATACGAACCCGCTAAAAGATCTGAGAAGAGCGACGCTCATACACTACAAGATATTATGAATATGGCTAATAAACTTAATCATTATGACAAAGAATACGTACTACAATTCATGGCAAGGCTGTACAGTAAACCAGGAGACAAAACTTTCTACAATGAATCACATGCATGAAGACCAAAATAATATAAACAACTTAAACAATCATTATGCACTAAAAATTATTCAATGGAACATTCACAGTTTAAAAGCGCGATACGATCAGCTAAATTTCATCATACATGACGAAAACCCAGATATTATCTTATTAAATGAAACTTGGATTAATGAAACATATTATTTCAAAATTAAAAATTATGTTATATATAGACAAGACAGAATAGACGGGTATGGGGGTATTTGCACAATAGTCAAAGATGAAATTGTTCATCAATTAACAGACAATAGGATAATTGATCCGTCAAATTTACAGGTTTTAACGATTTACCTAGATAATTTAAATATATATATTGTAAATATTTACAACCCGGCAGGACAGACCTTAGGAGAAGATAAATGGAATGATCTTCTAAAAAATACGCCTAAACCTTTCATCATCATGGGTGATCTTAATGCCCACGATCCGATGTGGGGATGCACTGATAAGAACACTAACGGAAGAATTGTCAAACAATCATTAGAAAAAGAAGAACTGGTGATATTAAATGATGGAACTCCAACAAGATTAGGAGAATGGAACAAGAGGTCTTCAGCAATCGACTTAGCCATAGCTTCTAGTAAAATTGCGAGTAAATGTAGCTGGAAAACGTATGATGATACTGGAGGGAGTGATCACTTTCCAACAATATGTACAATCAACGAATACGTTCAAAGACCGCTCAAGGAAAAGAAAAGAAACTGTAAGAGAGCAAACTGGGAACAATACTCAACACTAATAGAAACCTATTACTACGAAACTGAGGAAGGCCTGATGGAATATGAAGACTTTAACAAGATAATTAATAATGCAGCTAATATTAGCATACCGACTCGTAAATCAGGAGGGAATGAAAAGAAATCTGCTGCTTGGTGGGATGAGGAATATTTTAAGTTAATTCAAGAAAGAAGAAAAGCTATAGAGATTTTTAAAAACTTGCCTAATCTTGAAAATTATATCGAATATAAACGAATCAAGGCAATGGTTAAAATTAAACTCAAGTTAAAGAAAAAAATGTCATTTAGAAAATTCTGTACAACACTGAATAGAGAAACACCAATTAAGAAAATATGGAACACGATTAAAGGATTTAAGAATTACATGTCTAGTAATAATAATAACTTCCCGAAAAAAGAAATTGCACAACAGATCCTGGACTCTCTAACAATATGTAATATAGATCCTGAGTTTACAATTGATTGTCCAAATGAAGAAGTGGCACCTATTACACATGAAGAATATTATAATGTCATATTCAATAAAAAGGATAAAGCAACTGGAAAGGATAACATAACCTACTCTATGATCAGAAATCTACCTACCATAGGCCAACATAATTTAATCAAAATATTCAATAATATTTTAATCAACAACAAAATACCAAATGAATGGAAAGAAACGATTATATTACCATTCCTTAAGCCAGGAAAAAATTCTAACTATTTCAAAAATTTTAGACCTATTGCCTTAACATCCTGCGTTGGCAAAGTATTAGAAAATATAATTAAAATCAGAATCGAATGGCTTATGGAGAATAGGAAATATTTCCCAAAATCCCAATTTGGATTCCGCAAAGGTAAAGGAAGTAGAGATGCAATCGCAATGCTAACATGCGCTGTATTAAATGCATTTAGCTCCAAGAAACTATTATTGGCAGTGTTCCTAGATCTTCAAGCAGCTTATGACAATGTTAACCTATATGTATTATACCACAAAATGATAGAACTAAATATTCCAACTAAATACGTGAACCTCGTTTTCAACTTACTGAGTAATAGACACATATACGTAAAAGATATACATGGTACATTAATAGGCCCTAAAGACAACACTCAAGGATTAGCTCAAGGATCACCATTGAGTCCATTACTATTTAACATCTATACCATATCCTTACATCAGGTAGTAGAAGAGGATATGAAGATAATCCAATACGCTGATGACTTCATTATAATGATTGAAGGTGATGATGCAAACCACATGATTAGGAAAATGAATCGAAATCTCAACAAAATTTACGAATGGACCAAATTGCAGAATTTTAATATATCAACTGATAAGTCAACAGCAATCTTATTTAAACCAAAAAGAAAAAACAATGGAACTTTGACGAACATTAAAGTGAATAATAAGAACATAGAAATAAAATCTCAAGTAAAATATATGGGAGTGATATTTAATCAACATCTGAATTGGGCTTCGCAGGTACAAGATATAGAAAATAAGACGCAAAAGGGGCTGAACATAATGAAAGCGGTTAGTGGTACCTACTGGGGTGCCGACCCAGCCACCCTTCTTTTGGTATATAAAGGGATAATTAGATCACACCTAGACTATGCAGCGTTTATTTATAAACCCAGTAATAAACTAATTTTGAAAAAATTAGATCAAATACAATACAAGAGCTTAAGAATCGTCTTAGGTGCAATGCAATCCACACCCACAAATTGCCTTTTGGCTGAAGCGGGTGAAATATCTTTAGATTATCGAAGATTCATATTAAGTACTAAATTCTTCTTAAAAATTATTGAAGATATAAACAATCCCTTAAATGACTACATTAACACACTTTGGCATTTCTGCAGTAGAAAACAAGGATTTTGGAAAAATAAAGATTGGACCTACCTAATAGAAGCAAAGAAAAGATTGGCAGAGCAAGATCCTAATCTATATAAATTCCATATTAAACCCTGTTACCAAACAGAAATATTATACCAGGTAGCATCGGTAAAATGTGTGTTTGCTAAAATTAATAAAGGCGATAGGTATGGCCCCAAGGAATTCCTTAACGAATTTTCACCAAGCTTTAATGAATATTGTTGGGTTTATACAGACGGATCAATGGAACCAATCAGTCACAGAGTGGGGTGTGGTATTTACATCCCATCCATCAATTACAGATACTCTACAAGATTGAATGATTATATGCAGATCTGCACTGCGGAAGTAATTGGAATCCAAATAGCAGTAGAAATTTGTAAAAAAAAAAGGACTAACGAAATGTGTTATTTTTTCGGACTCGCAAAGTGCGATTGAACAAATTGCTAATGAGAAATTTGGAAAATCTGGTAAGCATGCCCTAAATACCAAGGAAATGATTCTGGATGCAATAAAAGACAACTACGATATAGTGTTAGCATGGATTCCTGGACACAAGGGTATAGAAGGAAATGAAATGGCAGATAAACTAGCGGAAATTGGAAGAAATCTTAGAATACCTGCAGAAAAATTCAAAAATGAAGCTGTAGACCTTCTTCCCCTTTTTAAAAATAAAATAATCAAGGAATTTGAAAACTACTGGAGCTCCTTGTTTGAAAATAAGGGGAGATGGTATCAACTTTTTCAGAAAGTATTTCCTAATTCACCATTTTTTGCAAAAATACCTCACATTGATAAAAGACATGCTACCATAATTACCAGACTAAGAACGGGACATTGTTTAAGCCTTGACCACCTATACAAAATTGGGATAAAGGAAAGTAATATATGCATATGCGGACAACTAAGTGATTTGCATCACACCTTCTTTGGCTGTCCGATAAATCGAGTACCAAATTTTGATTTGTACGTAGAACTCATTAAACTAAAAATACCGACACCTATATCATTGCCCTCTATATTATACGAATTTAATTATAAAAGTATAGAGCTCCTCATGAAATTTATTAAAGTTTTTAAAATTGAAATTTAATCGAATATGACATAACCAATCCTTCTTTCTATTACCTGGGTGCTATTACTATCAAATCCGAGGCAACTTTTCGGGAATGTGAAATACTTGGCTGTTGCCCCTAAGCGAGAAAAGTTTTTTAACCTCTGTTGTTCTGTCTCTTTTTAACATGTCTAGCCTAGTGGTTACGAAAGGAAAGCAAAGTAAAGATCTCCTGTAGAAACAAGATACAGCTTTGTAACGTAAAATACAAAGCGAAAACCTGTTCTGGCCAAGTACTGTCAAGGTGGAGGCCAAAAATCTAAGAGAAGAAGAAGAGAAATGAGAAAAGAAGAAACCATTAATCGTGATTCTTCTTTTTAATAAAATTGGTACATTTGTACTTACAAACATTAGAATTGTAAATAAAAAATTAAAAATACTATACAACAAACAAGTATCTATAATCTACATAATACAATAGAAAATGGTAGTGAACGCCAGCTCTTATTTAAAACCAATAGCTTCGTTATTAAAAGTAAAGCTGGATAATACTAAAAGTAAGGTTAGTTGTCATAACTAATGATTTCTCTTGTATTATAACAAAAACTTTTAGATACCAAGTTCGGGGACAACTGTAACAATTCTTAAGTTACTTAAAAAGTCAAACTCTCCACTAGGTCCCCAAAATCAAATTGAAACAATCCAAATACAACAATGGATTGAATATGCCCAAGTATATGTTGCTCATGTTGATAGTTCTCATAATGCAAAGGTTGTTTTAAAAGTAAGTAGAGTTTTCAACATGTGTTGGAAATATCATACTAATCATGAGATGCAACAATAGTTATTTGTGTAACTAGTGCAAAAAGTGCATATTTGTTGTACAATGCATGAAGTTTGCAGCTCGAAGCAAAGTCGAGTGCTGCAACCATGGTTCACCTTCTAGAATTTGAGCAGCTATTTATGTTTTCTTAGATATTTACTCCTCAATGTAATTCATTGACAATTTGAATTGATTTTTGCAGTAAGTTGCTTTTTGCACTAGTGCAAAGAAGTTAAACTGTTGGCACAGTACATAGTTTAAAAAATAGTTACTTTTGCACGATTGTAGAAAAAATAACTACCAGTTAACATTAGGGTGATATTATATCACTTTGAGGTATTTATATCATTAAATACTCATACTGTTATTTCTAGTTATCAAATTTAGCTAATGAATTTTCTTCAAGTGATCATGTAATTATTATAAAGTCGACTTTTCTATTGATCTTTGCGATGAATAATTGTATGTTTTACTTTTTTAGGAACTTAATAATATTTTAGCCCTCAAAACATACTTAATTTCCCATAGATTGACAATTGCCGACATATTATTGTTTTATATGCTTTTAAGAGTAATGGTAAGTAATTATAATTATAATACTATTTTAAATTATTTAACCTTCTGGCACTCGCACCTCCTTTTGTGACGTTAGAACTCGCCGCGGGTCTCATAAACCCGATATTTTCTTACCATTGCTTTTTGAAAATTAAACAATTTTTTTATCAATTATCTAAAATAAAACTATTTTTTAATCAATTTAAACTCATTTTTGGCACATTGTATAAAAAGCATGATAGTCAATAATAAAGGTATTGCATTTTTTATTTTTTGAGAAGCACATAACAGTTAAAATTATAATTATTTTTTATCATCACGGTTCCAGATTTATGCATTTTGGACATGAGTAAGACATACGACTTTGTTACATTTTTAACAAAATACCGCCTTTTACTTCTTTTTTGCAAAAGTTACACCTTTTTTTTACTCCAGTTGGAACCTGAATGTTTTCAGCTTCTGTGGTACCAGTTCCTGTTGCTTCTTGCCTTCTTTGTTGCACTTCTTTTGGTATGTTGGTTAATTGTGCACGACATCTTAGATGATCCTCCATCAAGGCAAATGAGAAATCCCTGAGGAACAATCTTCTTTTGAATGAATCAACATTATTTGCAACAAGGATTTTCTGAGCATTAATGCCAGCAATATTCATTAAATGAAAAAAAAATACCATTGGCCATCGAGTAGTATTTCTAGCGACATCATATGTAGGACACAGTTTATCATTTACATCGACTCCCCCTTTAATTGAGTTATAAAAGAGAATAATTTCTGGTTTACCACTATTTACATCAACACAATCATTATGATGCATACTTGATGCAAGAATAACATTTTTGTTCTTACTTGGTACAAACGAGACTATAGTAACATCGTCTTGGTAACCAAACATACTAGATCCCTCTGGACGAGATTTTGTTGGTGTAAACTCAAGAGGAAGATCTTGTGGTGATTCAGCCGGCAAGTGTTCCTCGTTAAGTCTTCTGTCCATTATACCATTATCAATGCGAAACACCTACCCTTAATCGGTGGGAAGAAATAATACCATAGTTTATCAAAAATCACTGGGATAATATATTGAATACTATTTTTAACAAAGTTACTGACCACAGATAACTTATACAAAATGCATTATTAACATGACACTAGTTAACAATGAACTCTGATTTCAACGTAAAGAAATTCCTATATATATTATTAAAAACTGAACCTAAACATAAACAGTCGATGATCTTCGTCGACTTTACTACACTTAAAATATTTATCGTTGAACCGCATGTATTATTATATTTACAAACAGTCGTGATTCTGATTAGAACGATAACCTTCCTACAACTTGTTAACGACCTTCAAGTTCACTGGCCGCTGACAATACTTAACATTAAACTAACTAAATCTAATAGTGACTTTTCGGATCGTCAGATCTGCTTTATTTTTTCTGACAGTTCCCACATAAGTCAATTTATGTTCTTTCAGTAATGTTGAGCTCAGTGGAAAAGAAGTAAACCAGTTGTTGATTGTGATATTGCGACCTGTTCCTGAAATTGGAGTAATTAGTCTTCGGACAATACTGCATGCATAATTCTCAACAGCGTAGGGCCCATCCGGTCGTTTACCTATATAAACTTCCAAATTTTGAACATAAAACATTTTTGCGTCCACCATCTCAAATATTTTCAAACCATATTTATTAGGTTTCTTGGGCACATACTGCCGGAAGGAGCACCTTCCCCGAAATGCTGGTAGTTGTTCATCAATTGTAGCTAACATACTTTTTGTGTAGCACTGCTGGCAGTTAGCAACAAAATTATTTATAAAGTCTCTAATTGCAGCCAATTTGTCAACAGCTTTCCTTTGTTCACGAGTCTGCTTATTGTCAAATCGTAAATTTCTTAGTAAAAACAAGAACCTCTGGCTTGACATGGTGAGCCAGAATCATTCAATACCGAGACCTTTTTAGTCCCATAAGTCTTTCACATTCAGACGACTTCTTCGTAATGTACCAGCCAGGTAAAGTAAACCTAATAAAGCTTTTAGTTCAATAAGGTCAGTGGGTTTTGAATCTCTGGTTCTAGAAAATTTGTAAGAGTTCGATTCGGTTGACTGGTTTGTATATTCAACAATTTCTTCCAGCATACTGTCAGAAATAATAAAATTCCAGGTTTCTATAACAGATTTCGCATTTTTAGCATAGCGCCTGACACCAGGCATAGTTGTTACAATATTACAGCTTTGTGTTCTGAGATTACTTTTAGAAACAATGTGTTTCTGCCAAACATTTTTCTTGTTTTTTCCAATGAAGGTAGGTACTCTTGCACTTTTGTTTGCAGGTTCAGTATCATTATCTGATGAATCTGCGTCTTGTTCCGTACCTGAAGTTTCATGTTCTATATCTGTCTTTGTTCCAACCTGTCTTTTGTTTCTGATTCAGAATCTATCGGGTCTTCTTGTTCACTAGTTTCATTTGCAATTTATTTCCACAGCTTCATTAAATATTCTTGTTCCTTCTCATAACTCATATTGCAATGCTGTAAGTTAATAATATTATGGAATTTTTAGAGATATTATTATTATTAAAAACTTACCAAAACTATAAATTCTTGTCACCAATATTATCAGCAAAAAATTAACATTAGCATTCGCGCTGGGTATACTAGATATTAATAGCGAATATTATTTAAACTATTTGATTTCTATTCACGTGGAGTTCACAGCTTAAAATACGTCTCACAACTGAAAGGTACCCAAAGCCACATCACGATATCCCCTCCACTTACAAAACTATGGAGTACCGACTGGGTCCAGGAGACTTGGTACGAGTGCCGAAAGGTTGAAAGGGTGTTCCATGATGTTTTGACAGTCCAATTTCTGGAAAACTATTCACATGACAAGTATGAAATTTGGCTGCTATAAATAGTTGAAATTGAAACTTACATATATATAATATTACATTTTTTTCTATGTCATTCAAACATGAATTCAAAGATACAGTTGGTCCGGTGAATATTTTCCCATGCGTCATTAATATCTGATAACATAACCGACATAATTTTTAAGTTTTATCTCTTTCTATTAATAGTGAAGAACAGAACAAAATAATTTGACATTTGTTGGTTATGTTATCAGACATTAATGAGGCATGGGAAAAGAGTCACCGGACCAACTATAACACACTTGTCATCATTCTATTGTGCAGTAATGATAATAAGAGCCATTCAATGCACACCTGAATAATTTCCAATAGTAGATACCAAAAATGAATTATTTGATTAAAAACAAAACACATAGTTTTTTTTTATGTAGTTGGGTGGCTTTGGCAGAGACTAATTAGCCAGATTCAATTTGTAATCCGTTTTTACGGACGAGTTATTAAACAAAGTTTTCTTGTAAACAATTATGTTAATATGTAAAAACAAGGTTTTCTTGTAAACAATGAACATTTGCTGATATACCTTCTCTGTATTAGTATGTTACGTATGCTGTTAGTACTTGTGCATCTATTTCTATTTTTTTTGTTTTTTACGTGGAATCTTGACTTGGCAGCATTTGTAGTTCTGTCCATGAGTGTTACTTTCATAAACTCTTTGCCATTCGAGTAGCAGACTGTTCCTATATTCACACTTAAGGTCGGAATGGGGTACGGATTTTATTGTTAATGGTTCTCCTGAAGAAATGGCCGATTTTGCTAACCTGTCAGCAATTTCATTTCCTTTTATACCCGAGTGACCCTTTATCCAGACCACTATAGTATTTTTATTTTGTTGTCTTATATTATGATGTTCTTTTAGAATTTCTAATTCCACATGGGATAAATTTGAAGAGTTATGAATATTTTGTAACCTATCTACGAGGCTTTTACTGTCTGTAAATATCACTGTATTTCTTATATCAGTTGATGAAACATATCTCAGCACGAACAGCACAGCATAATTTTAAGTGTATAAATTGATGTTTCATTAGGAAATCGCTTCAAAGACGTATGGGAAGTGCTAGCATCATAAAAGCGCATCCACATCCTTTGCTTGTCTTGGAACCATCTGTATATATATATATATATATATATATATATATATATATATATATTTGTATTCTGGCCAGAAATGGTTGATTTGCTATAAGAAGTTTCCGTTTGGGTTTACGTAACTTGTTTCCATTTTTGAAGAGAATAAAAGGTGGTGTTGCTCTGCATAATATGGAAGGGTATTTGAGGAGAATACAATTTCCTGGTACTTGACGATACGTGTGTAGCTGTCCACAGTTAGCGGAGTTTTTTTGTGTTGCCAGTATGGGTGGGTAAGGACTAATATCGAATGGTTGTGTAGGGAGTGAATGGTTTGAGCACGTTTAGCAAATAATTTAGTTATGAAAATATCGCTGATTAGTTGTCTTCTAAGGGATAGTAGAGGATTTATTGCCTCTGCTTCCATGACATGTACTGGTGTTGATTTTAAATAGCCAAGACATATTCTAAGACATCGATTTTTTTGAGTTCCTATTTTTTGTAGATGAGATTCCGCTGCTGTTCCGTAAAGGTTACTACTGTAGTCGAAAATTGATCTCGTCATTATCCTGTAAAATAGGAGGGCAATGTTAGGGTCTGCTCCCCATTTAGTACGACAGAATGCTTGGATGATATTTATTGAATTTTGAGATTTTTTTATAATGTTGTGGATGCAATCTTTCCAAGGTAATTTGCTGTCCAGGTAAACACCCAAATATTTAACTGTGGTTTTGATTGGAAAGCGATAGGGTCCTAATTGAATTTTCATTTGTGGGATGTTTCTCTTTTTGGCAAAAAAACATACTTCTGACTTTTGTTGAGATAATACGAAGTTGTTTGTAGACATCCATTGTTTAATATTATAAAAGTTGGTGCTAAGTTTGTCCAAAGTAATATTTAGATTCTTGTTTGTAGAGTAGAGCAGTAAATCATATGCGAATTGGATAATATTTGTATTTCTTACTATAGAATCAATATCTCGGGTATATAACACGTAAAGAAGTGGGCATAATATACTCCTTTGTGGAAGTCCTATCTGCGATTGCATTTGACATGGCGAATTCAACTCGTGGTTTATTTTGATGTATGTAGTTCTTTCTGAATATAGAGAGATCAATAAAGTTGCTAGCTTTGTAGGAAACCAATATCAGCCAGTTTGTGGGTTAGTATGTCAAGATTAACATTGTTGAAAGCTGCGGAGATATCCAGGAAAGCTGCTACTGTTGTTTCTTTATTTGTGAAACCTATCTGAACGTCGGTGACAAACATTGTCAAAGCTTCTAGAGTGGACCTAGATTTCCGGAATCCATATTGGCTTTTTGGGAGAATATTTTCTGTTTCTAGCCACTGTTCCAACCTATTCTTGATGATTCTTTCAAAGGTCTTAATGATACATGAAGCTAAAGAAATTGGTCTGTATGAGTTTGATTGGTGTAAGGGTTTTCCTGGTTTTAATATTGGCAATACTACATATTCCTTCCAACTAGTTGGAATACTATGTTGTTTTGTCCTAATAAGGTTATAGATTTTCAGGAGGGATTTTTTGTGTCCTGGTGGTAAATTGTATAACATCGAATAGGTAATATTGTCTTTGCCAGGAGAGTTATTTGTTTGTTTTAAAACTCTTTCGAGCTCCCACATGTTTATGCCGTTTAGTAAGTGTTGACAATTTTTGCGGCAAGTCATTACCATTGGACTTGTTTTGATATCTTTAACCCATGTGGGTGAAATTTTACAGTGAAATTCATGGATCTATTCTGCTTTATCATCTAATGGTAAGTTATTTTGCTGTTTTCTGTTTTTATTGGAATTTACTTTTTGCCACACTTCCTTTATTGGTGTTAAGAAATTTAGACTTTCACAGTATTTAGCCCACTGTTGTTTTTTGGTGTGTTTGAATGTTTTTTTAGCTACTGCTTCCAGTCTATTATACTCCATAAGGTTTTGGACATTTGGGTTATTTTTGTACTTTATATACGCCTCTTTTCTGTTTTTTCCTGCCTCTTCACAGGTTGAGTTCCACCATATCTTCGGATTGTGGTTCCTTCGGGGATTTGAGTTTGTCTTTTTCTTTTCCACAAATTTGTTGTAGCACGTTGCAGGTGTCATATTTTCAAGTGTTTCAATGTAGTTTGTCCAGTTAGCATTTTTAGCTATCCAGATGTTATGTTTTATATTTTGAAAATGTGAGTGTTGTTGTGGTGATTCGAAATAATATATTAAAGGTAAGTGATTTGAGCTATGAGGATCATTTACAACACTCCAATTGGGGTGTTGTGTTATTTCTTGCGAACAAATTGTAAGATCTAAAGCGCTGTCTCTACCTCTTGTAACAAGAGTGGGTGAGCCATCGTTTAATATTGCTAAGTTACAATGATTTAAGGCATCTAGTAGAACATTTCCATATGAATCGTCAAATTCGCATCCCCACGATTGATGGTGAGAATTAATGTCTCCACCTATTAGAAATGATTTTGGTAAACTGTTAAAAAATTGAATCCATTCTTGTAATTTTATTTTTGTATTTGGTTTTATGTAAACTGATATACTATGTGTACTGTTTTTTAGATAATATATAAATCTGTTTGTATACAACTATTTGGAATGTTTATATTATTTGTTATATTAACCTCTTTAAACATGATGTTGTTTTTTTATTAGTATGGCAGTGCCACCATATCCATCATTTATATCAGTTCGTACTATGTTATAACTTTTAAAATTATAATATTTATTTGGTTTGAACCATGTTTCTGATAAGAGCGCAATATTTATATGATTTGATTGTAATAAATATCCTAAGTTTTCCTTATTGGATACTGCCAATCGGCAGTTCCATTACAAAAATTTATATTTGTTTACAACTGCGAATTTGACGTTACAGGTGACAAAATTCTTTTTAATTGATTACTAAATAGATTTTCTAAGTTCTCTTTTGTCACATTTATATTGTTAGATTCTTTAAGTTTATTTAATAACTCGTAAAATATTTCAAAAAGAGTTTTGATTACATTTTGGTCTAAATTTTCATTGTGTACTGGATTGTTTGTATGGGTATGTTGAGTATATAAGTAATTATTTAGGATATTAAAGTTTGGGCCTGGGGGACGGGGATTTGAGATGATTTCCTTGTGAGCCAATAAAGTTGGATCTGGGCTGCTGGGCCTCTGCCATTTATTAGTTACCCTTGGATGTGAGTATGTCTGTGGGTGTTCACTTACGTCGTGTTGGTTTGCGGTTTCTTGGTGATTTGTAGGTTGGGAGTGTATATGAGGCTGAATAGCCGGTTGAGTGGGGATTTGTTGTGGGTTGGATGGCATGTTTAGATTTTTTGAGACTACATTTGCATAGGAAATTTTGGGGATTTTGGAATTGGCATCATGATAATTTATATTATTAGTTGTCATTGCGTTTATTATTAGTTTTTGTCTTTTAAATTCATCGCATTCGTTGAAGTTTGTAGTAAAATGATTGCCATTACAGCTTAAACATTTGGGTATGACATTTTGTTCTTGACATTCTTTTGTATTATGAGGTTTGGGACATTTACTGCACCTTGGATGACTCTTACATTGTCCGCCAAGATGGCCATATCTTAAACAATTGAAACATAGTAATACTTTTTGTTGGTAGGGTTCCACCTCCTTCAAAACTTTATTTATTATGACGAATTTTTGTAAAGATTGTGTTTTAAAGTTTACCACACATGATTTAGTTGACACATATTCTACTTTTCCATTATTAGTAACTTTTCTATTTATTCTCTACACTAGTAACTTCGAATTAGGTATTGAAGTCGTACTGTTTTATTTTGTTTTTAACATATTCCTCGGAAAAGTCTAATGTTATATCCCTAATAACTCCTTGTCTAAATATTATAAATTTGGGAATATAAATATTTAATTTTTTTTCAATGAATATTTTATGTTCACAATTTTCGAGAAGGTAATTTGCACTTTTGTTATCTTTCATGATTATCCTTATTCTATTGTGACCTATCGTGTCTATACTTTGGATTTTGTTATCTATTTCCGGAAAGTTTGAAAGAATTATATCTCCGATTTTTAATGCATTTAACCTGCCTTTAAAATCAATTTCGCTATTTTCAACATAAATATGGAAAGGACCGATGCCATTTAACCCATATTTATAAACTGGCTGCTTTTTGTTGAGCTTATCATAATTACCTGTTTTTGTGACCTGTTTGTTTTCTAGTGTATTAAATGATTCATTTATTATTATTGGATCGGATCTACTTACTTTTTCTGAATTTTTATTACTTGTACCTATTTTGTTTTCAAAACCTGCAAAAGGGGTTTCATCATCTTCCGATATGGGTGTGGGTGGTTTATCGGGGGGTCTACCCCCCGGTTGGACATCCATTTGTTTCAAAATAAATTGGTTATTTCCTTCTAAATTTAGTTTCCGCAAAAACTGTTCTAATAGGAATTTAACGATTTAACAAAACTTGAAAGCTTCGAGAATACCGATGCACACGACCGACTTGTACGAGAGCTCATACAATGAAGTACATAGTTGAAAAAAATAAAGTAAATGTTCAAATGTATGACCACGTACATTGACACAATGTTTAAACATTGTTAAAATATTTCTTGTACCTGTTCCTGCAATCATTTCTGGTGTTTAAGGGTCTGACATGCCTGTCTTATTTCATCCTTTAAATAATATTAACCAGTCTTGGGTGACTTAAACTAAATCTTTTAAGTAACCCCAGAGAAATATAATCTAAAGGTGTAATATATTTGTATTATACCAATAGTCCCAATTGAAAAAAAATTGTTTTGGTCATGTGACTGGAAATGTCTTTTTATAATAAATCGCCTGCTTACCTGTAATTCGGACAGTCCAAAAAAAATTCCCTGACTTCCAGGTTTTGTAGCTACAAAAAATAGACTAAATATCTGGAAGCTTTATATTACTATAAATCAATTATAACATTTAGACGCAGTTCTACCAGTATTTACAAAGTCTGACATAGAACTCTTGTTTATTATTTTGGACTTATCTACGGGGTTGGGAATTATTTTGTGTTCAGATATTCAAGTAGTACGAATTGGGTTTCTTATTTTATAATTTCACCTTCTGCATAATATATGTAATATAAATATAAGGGAAAGTATTGTAATGGAGTGATTTTGACGCTTCGAGATTTGAATGGATCTACACGTTTCATATATTTCTGAGTCCAAAAACCTATTTTTAAAAAATGTCGGTCTGTCAACAAGATAACTCAAAAACGTGTCCGAATTTTTTAAGGAATTTTTATATGCAGAATATCAAAACTGAGGCTAAGATCATAAATGAGCAAAATATGATGTACAGTTATCCAGAAAATCCCATTTTCATAAATTTTTCTCAATTTTCCACCCAAAATAATTTTTTTACAAACAACTGTCAAATTTTTTGGAATCCTCGTATCAAAAAACTCCCTATGCAAAATTTCATCGAAATTGGAATAAAAATTTTTTTGGGATTCTCAATCCATAGGGAACCTCTGGAATCGGAATTTAAAAAAAAAGTGCAACTTTGATGTTCTAGAACTCAGTTTGCATTATCGATGGGAAGTTGCTGTATTTTTTTTATAATAGTATGAACACTCCTATTTCGATTTTTACCAATTTCAGTTTTTCCCTTACATAGACATAGTTACTAAAAAATTTTCAAGGTAATTTTTTACAAACATTTCTCCTCCAGCTTTAATCCCGTATATTGTCTATAAATATAAAATGGAAGAATTCAAATATGGTAAGTAATTGAGACGAATCTTTCCTCTATTAAATGGCGTAAGAAAGGAATCGATAGATAACATAGTTTCGTAATAATCGAATTTTTTATGGAAGCATGTTAAAAGTTTTGCGGTTCTGATCAAAAAATTGTAAATTTTGTTTTTACAGTGAATGTATGGCAAAAAGTATGCAGTTCCATGTATTTTAATACGAGGAATCCCTTTTTTGTTCAGTTTTATGAAATTTTTTCAAGTAAAGTATTAAAAAAAAAGTTTGAAAACTAATAGCCTCGTTACATAAGGCGAAGTCATGTGCTGGGTATGTCAACTGGTTCTTTTCTGGTCATTTGACCCATTTTTGTTGACAAAGCCTTCCCATGTTACTCAAAGAAAAACTTTTGTTGCAGAGTTTATATTTTGCCTAAAAAATGTTTCCGGGTATTTCGCCGAATATTTCTGACCACTCTTTGTTAATTGTCGAATCACACCACGCAAAAACCCATTTTTTTACTACATAACCTTGCTTTGTTTAATAGTTCATTGGTTCGTTATACAGTTCTCCTCCGTTCATAAGTTCGTTCACCGTGCTTACCCCATTTCCACTCTGCCCAAAAAAAAACACCACCACACAGATGTTAACTACAAAAGATTCATAGAAAATGGAGAAAGTGCTAGAGCAGAAAAAGCCACAGATAAGGAACAGAGAAAATTGTGTGTACCATGAATTTACAAAGTGTACTTCTGGCTCCAAGTTTAAAAGTGTCTGCAATTTATTATAAGAATAAATTAATCGTCCATAATTTTACAATCTACGAACTAAAGACCAATGATGGGTATTGTTTTGTTTGGCACGAGAGGCAGTCTGCAAATGAATTCTCCACAATTATCTCCCATTTTATCGGCAGTAATATACTAAATATTCAGAAAAATTATGCAGTAATCTTATATAGCAACGGTTGCGGTTACTGAAACCGCAATAATATACTGTCAAATGCTCTATTGTTTGTGGCTCATGAAAATAAAATTGTGATTCTAAAATACCTAAAAAAAAGGGTCACACCCAATTGGAATGCGACTCAATGTTCGACGATTGAATGAAAGCTTAGAAATCATGAAATTTATACGCCAGGCTGCAATGTGGATCTGCAAGGTTTGTTCCAAAACAGTATGAAATATTGTATGTTGATCATACAACTTGGAAATTAATCCGGAGACTCAACTGTCCATGACTTGGGGTGTATAAGGTACATCTCGGATCAAAGCATTCAATACAAAATAGATTACAAGTCGGCATAGACACTACTTCCGAGACGTTGCAATAAAAACAAGATAAATTATGTTCCAACTCTTTATATAATTGACCGTTAGAAATTAAATGGCAATAATTTAATCATTTGCAGGAATTAATGCAGTGATTACAAAAGACTTTCATATCTTTTATAATAGGTAATTCAGTGCAAAATACTTAACATCTGTTGCATTTTCTATTAATTTTTTGACATCATATGTTATTGTTTAAAAATATGAATATTCTTTTTGTTGCAATACTATATCAGTAATTATACAAATCAGACGATTTTAATATAAATTCCGTTAATAAATCCAACCTTCTAAGTTTTATTCTTGCCCGAATTCTTCAATCAAAAACACTAAAATATCTTTTATTTAATATGACATAAATAAACCTAAAAACAGGGTTAGAAAAAGGTGACAATAGCAGATTTTTTGTCCTGATAAGTATTGCTTCTCAGGCTTAGAAGTATTTACAGGAATCGTTCTAAGTCTGAGATGCTGGCGAAATATAAGCATTAATTATAGCTGCCAAATTTCATACATGTCATGTGAACAGTTTTCGAGAAATTGGACTGTCAAAACGTCGTGGGTGTATATTATGTATTAACTGAAATTTTCCATTTGTAACTAATTTTTTGTAATAAACATTTTAGGAATCTTTATCAAGCCTTGATAAGGAAAAATATTTGAATGTCTGTAGGTGGTTTGATAATATACAACATGACGCATTATTAAAAGACAATAATAAAATCATAGATTTTAGATCAAATTTTCTAGCTACAGTGGTTCCAGCAAAACATTAAAACACCTAAAATAGGTAATTTGCATAATAAAATTGATGTTAGGAATCATTTGTTTTATTAACAGTACCTATTTACTTTACATACCTACAAAAGTGTGTTATTTGTATTATTGGTCCATATAAACACTACAGCCCAGGGCCATAGCCGGAAATTTCGACCGGGGGAGGGGGGCGGTGATATAAATTTGTTGGTAAAGTGTGTGAAGGCAGGGGGTTATATGAATATATGTTTTATTAAAGTAAAAATGATAACGATAACATACAGTATTAGCTTTTTCTCTCTCTGATTTTTAACTGTCAATTACGTATAGTAAGAATCAACTAAGAAAAATATACAGACGTCATCACTTAGTAATTATCTATTTCACTTTAACCCATTCACATCTCGTTACGCTGGATTGATAATCCAGTGTAGTTAGGCTATTTAAATTTCAAGCAGTTTCTTTATTAATAATTCATTTAAATAAAAATCTCTAATACTTTGTAATTACTACAAAAACTAAATAACCCAATTGTATTTATTTTACTTTATTGGTATAAAAATTGCACAAAAGTAATATTAACAAATATGTTTTTTGAAAGTTGAATGTATTTTTACCTATAGGTATATTTTTGCTATAAAATTTTTGGAATATTATATTTTAAAGGGAAAATATCTTTATTTATATATTTTACGAACTGTAAGGTGTGCATACTAACCTGTAGTCTTTCAAAGGAATAGTAATTCCTTCCTCTGCCTCTTTTTTCATAAAATTAGTTACATTATGCACATTTTCTCGCTCCTGGCTGTGTATAATAACACAGTGTTTTCCAACTTTTTAACGACATTTTATTAAAAACAATATATTTCAAAGCACTTCCTTTCAACAAACTATTGCGCGAAGATAAACTGAAAGCCAGAAAATGTCAATCTTTTCTGAACTGGACTTTCTGTGAATCGGTATAATTCTCATTATTTCATAAACAACAACAGAAATTTCAAAAAAATATACTACATTTTTACTCCGTAAGTAAAACTTGCCAACGTCGGAAAATATTTACAATATGGGATGCATGTTAACGCAGCCGCTTCTGTCCAAATTCTAATTTGAACCATGCGAAAGTCGTGCATTCCTGCCATGTCATTTAAAGATACTATTCCTAGATAAGAATAATACGGAGCCCTCGTAAACACACCCCTGAAGCATAAATGCGATCGACATAGGAGAGAATATTATTGCCCTATTTGTCGGGTATGACGCCTGTGTGCTTTTCTAAGTTGATTCATACACGATATCACTATATGCATATTTATTGTCAAGCAAATGACGTTGATTAGGGTCAAAAATTTCAGTTTTCGAAAAAAAATGTGTGGCCATATCAAGAACCTCATTCGGATCGACATTTAAGCCCTCCTGGATTGACAGTACATCAAGTGCAATAGATTGAGATATATGCCACATAATTGTGTTTAGTAATGTATGGAGGAATACACTGCCAAGTGGAATTCGGTAGTAGTGCTTGATGTGTTGTATTATGTGGCTTCAATATCAAACCGGGCTTTAGGCGTCAGAAGGTATGGGGCCTTTGGGTCCTTCAGAGAGAGGGGATGTAATAGCGCAGCAGGAGCATTGTTTTAGGTGCCACGCTCAAACTAACTTTTTTGTTTTCTAAATTGAAAAAAAAAACATTATACAGCTAAAAACAATTCTTGTTTTTGATAGGTGTTTGGGTTGGGAGTGAAAAGGTTTATTATTTAACCGAGCCTTAGATAGATATAGAGCTGGGATAAGTTTAATTGGAGCAGTTAATCATATTAATTTTAAAATTTTTCATATCAACATTAAACAGTTTAAGATATAAATTAAATTACCTGGATACTCTATTTGCTAATAACTCATATCCTGAAATTATTTGCATAAGTGAACACAACTTTCAATTTATTAATGGTTATAATATACTTAGTCACTATTCCAGAAGTAAAAACGGTAGAGGCGGGGTTGTTATTTATGCCCACCAATTTATCCAAATGGCTGATGTAAAGTTATCAATACCTCCAGTTGAGAAAGACTTTGAATTTTGTGCGGAGAGGGTTGCTATTAACAAGAAAAAATATGTTGTGGTTTGCATATATCGATCACCATGTGGTAGCTGGGAAGATTTTATGTCGAATCTGGAAATACTTTGTTATGAACTCAAAACCAGGTCGGAATTCATTATCATGTGTGGGGATTTTAACAACGACTTTCTGGTGCCAAGTATTCACCTAAAAGCAATGCTAGAGCTACTAGTTTCATATAAGATTATACCTCACATTGACAAATCAACACGGGTGGGCAGGTGCTTGGATAATATTATTAGTAACATTGATAATGATTTGTTGGCTGATGTTGTCTATACGCCTTTCTCTGATCATTTAGGACAAATTCTGGAATTACTTTGCCTAAAACTCCAGTTAAGAGGCCAGTATTTTCAATGAGTAGGCCCTTTGATGATACTAACAAACAGTCTTTTATGAATTGGAATAATATAATCCATCATAATGATGTTAATATGTTCTATAATAACTTCACTTCTATACGATGAAATAAAACAATTTAATTTGTTTAAAACTTCATATTTATTTGAACTAATGTTCAATTTAAACTGGTTGACGCGTTTCACTAACACAGTAGCTTTCTCAAAACGAATGAAGGTATAATTTAAAAATGTATGAATATATACAGTGCATAAATACAGAACTCTATTATACTAATGTTAACAAAGGTATTGAAATAAATTACCTGGAAATTCATTCACTACATACATTCCTAAGCTATCTTCTAGGTAAAAAGGTTCAATAAAGAGAGTGATTGATATCTATTTGGTCGTTAAGAAGGTTACCTGAATATTTATTGTTGTTTACCTCAAGAGCCTCTAATAAAATTAAACTAAAGGATTTTCTTACTACATGTAAAATTTCAAAATTTGGGTCGAAAATGTGTTGGTTTTCTAATAAATGATTTGAATAGTTAGAATCTAATTTTTTGTCATAGCTACGTTTGTGTTCCGAAATTCTAGTTTTAAGATTTATTCAAGTTCTACTAATATAAATTTTATCACAGTTGTCATTACCACACTTTATTTTATAAACTTCTGATTTGTTTAATTTTGAAGATTTAGATTTGTTATTTTTAATGAGTTTGGATAAATTGTAATCAGTTTTAAAAGCAAATATTCATGTCTAAAGTTTCTAAAAATGATTTAATTTTTAAGGATGATGTTCCAAAGTATGTTACGTTTTTAAATTGTTTATTATTACTTTTATCAGAAGGGAATACTTGTTCTAAAGTCTGTTTTTTATATTTTTTACGATATTGTCAATTAAATTTGGATCGTAATTATTATTAACTGCTATTTGTTTTATGATATTTAATTGTTTGTGATTGAGAGAGTTATTTACAATAGACTTTTAGAATTTTTAAAATCGCAGAAGTTACTGGCTCGATGTCAATATGGCTTTCTGCCTGGAGAATCAACTGAAAAGGCTATATTTAACTCCCTGAAGTATCTGGTGGATATGATTGACAGAGGAGAATTGGTTGCAGGCATTTACTTTGATCTCTCGAAAACTCTTGATACACTGGACCATGACAGATTACTGGATAAGTTACAATGTTATGGGGTTAGGGGACTTCCACTACAACTTGTCTGATCTTATCTGACTGGTAGAACGCAACAGGTGGTACTTAAGTATGATATTGGCAATGAGATACGGTTTTTCTGTTCTACTTTTGAAAATATTGGAATGGGAGTCCACATCTGCAGTATATCAATTTGCGGATGACACATCATGCTTGGTATCTGGGGGGTCTTCTGGAGTGATTGATGACATGCTTAAGTGGTGCAATGAGAATGGTATCATATTAAATAAACACAAAACAGCTACAATTCAGTTTTATAATAGAATTAAACCTGATCACGATGTTTATATCAGGGTTCATAGTAAGTCATTACCTATTCAATGAGAAACTAAATTTCTAGGGGTATATGTGTTTTGAACTGCACAAGTCTGGGATTGTCCAGAGGTTGAATCAAGATTGCTACGCTGTGCGGAAGCTCAGTTGATCAGAATGTTATAAAAACATATTACTATGCACATGTTCCAATCTATTTTAAGTTATGGTTTGATATGGGGGGGGGGGGGGCTCACCTACTGCGGATAGGGCATTCACATCTCAGAGTTGAAGTTTATAAATGTATAACCTAGCAATGTTTGTCAAACCCAATGGCAATCTGTTTACGAGGAACATAGATATGTACAATAACCTTACAAAAGCTAACGACTTGAGAGGAACAGAAATTAACTTGGAATGAGAAATTTCTCGTAATGAGAATTGGAAATTAAATGTCATACTGACTTTTACTCTTTCTTGTCCCCTGATCCTTTTTCTAATCGGACATACCGATGACAGTTGTCGCTAACTGTCACGATCCATTGAATGACGGCGTGAAAATGAATATGTTTATTATTTTTCTTTTCAGGAATATGAATTCCGAACAAATTGGTAATCGATATCCTCAGCTATGACATTGATTCTTCTACTGATAGTATTGTTACATAAAGCTACCTTCGAAATTAATTTTCCTGTCCATTCTCCCATATAATATCCACCATGTCTAGTTCAGTCAGTAAAATAAGCGCTTCTGCAACTACCGTCTGGTTTATTTAATAAAAATCTCTCCATTTTGCGTGAGATTTTTGATGAAAAACAAAGCGACACAATTGAAACTAAACACGTCCGTCCCTTCGCGGCTTTGTAAATAAACGGGCATTTTGATCAAGCGAGCGGGTCAAAAGGCGAGGGAGGGGAAGGGTATCAAGGGTGTAGGTTCTTATAGGCAAGAGAGCGACGGCGCGACTAGTTGGTACCTACGATGCAAGCGCTCAAAATATTGTTGCTTTACCGCGAATACATATGGTTTCAGACAATGATATGGTGGATAGACTTACGGCGCACACTTAGGGAACCCCTGGTCTACAAACTAAATACATTTTTTCGTTAGCAAATTTATTATTGATTTTGCTACAATTAATGTTATTTAAAGCTTCACTCTCAATATAAAGGACAGAGAAGGGATCTAACTTATCTTGTCCTGAGCTAACGCGATATTTATTTTTTACCTTATTCAATGCCAAAAAGGACCGTTTCCCACTAGCGTTGGATACAGGTAAAGAAATAAAAATTTGCAAAAGCGTTAGGACAATATGAAAAGTGAATTTTAATGTTTGAAAGTTTGAACCATATGAAATTTTTCTAAAATTGATTTAAACTGCGTAATTTCTTCATCTAAGTTATAGGGCTCGATGTTGACCGCATAGACTGTTTTTAATTCGTTTATAGAGGTATTATACTGCAAACGGTATTTGGCAAAAAAAACAGTTAAAGCGATTTTTATTCAATGCATATGATTCAAGTCTCTTATAATAGAATGACAAATCCTAGTGAGGGTTTTGATACGAAATTTTTCGTTTTTGATTAATATTACTCCAGCTGTACTTGTACTTTCATCAAAAAAGAATATTCTTTCTCTACTAGTCTCACCCTCAGATTAACAAATAAAATAGATATGTTTGTTTTGATATTTTCTTGCCCCAAACATCGAGTCACATACTAAGCTCACTTGCGGGACACTTCCACTACTTTGCCATATTTATAAATCCTCTTTAGATGCTGGAAAAATTAAATTAGAAATTTTATTGAAAATTTGTTAAAAAGTTATGCATTTGAAAAGAAGTCATAATAATTTATGCATTTTAGTTGCTGCTTTTAAAATTAATTAATAATATTTGAATTTTATATAATAAAGGCATATTCTTATATAAATTTTAAACAAGTATTTGTTGTATCCGTAGATAATATTTATGGTTATAACTAAAAGTGGCAACATTACTCAAAATTTCAGTACCGGTTTAATGTGTCAATAATAATCTATTTAGATAGATAGATAGTTTATTGTGCATAAGATAAATCTTTTCACAAGGGTTCGGTACAAAATTTCAAGAGAGGAATTAAGATAATTCGAAATAAATTATGACAGAACTAATTTGTAAATTAATAAAAAAGTTAAGATAAAAACCAAAATATAAAATATGTGTGTACTTCATGATAAAGCCAATCATTCACCATGTGCAAATACTCGCAGCTTTAATATACTGATAATGCTATGAGCTAATTTCGTAAGTTCAAAGAATCCGTTTCGTGTATTATTAATATTAAGGTAGTGTACCAGATTATCAATATTATGAACATTCTGAAAAAAACTATTTTTTCTGAGAGGTCTGTAAATGGGACATTCAAAAAGCACATGATGTAATGACTACGGGGAATTCATATTACAGACAGTGCAATTTTCAGTGCTGTCAATAATATAAAAACTTCCTTTAAAAGACAATTTTAAAAATGTTTTACTACAGGTTCGCTATTATTCCGGTTATATAAATGTGTGCGGATGTTTGCAAATAACTGCTATTTTCACCAACTAGTAAGTGCGATATAGTAAAGAGTAACTAGAAGCAACCTTTCTGTCTATGTCACTATCAAGCAGTCGTTTTCGAAATTTGTCTAGAAGAAGTCTATCTAAACTGCGTACATTTGTACTTAAATAATCTTCCCATAGACACTATCATATTGTAGTGGTTACTTAGCAAGTGCCCTCGTAGATACCTCGATTAAACCATAACACCATTTATTGTTGAGAAGCACTTACCTCGTAACCATGTGTTGGGGTTGAATAATAAACACTTTGATTTAATTCACTGGTTTAGTATATTAATCTAAATACAATTTACACATTAATCTACATTAGAACTATATCGAATATAAATACTGAGTTTTTTGCCATTTCCCAATGCTTAATTATTTATAGGAAATATTTGACAATACTTCAAGTCGATGACTTCAATTTCACGTTCAAGTTCAAAATATGAAAGAATGTTGTTTACCCTTCGGTCATGACTGATAAACAAACGTGTTATGAGTTCAATGTTATGAGTTCATTATCTCTTGAATATTAAAATTAGATATTATTATTAGATTCTATTTTTATACTTAATTAAAGACCTTTTGTCCTTATTGTCTTTTATAACTCACTACATCATCCCCTCTTGGGAGAGAAAAAATACTGTCTTAATTTTTCGATATCACTTATACATAAAAATAGTTTGTTTATTAAATGTTTTTTGTTTACTAACACTACTTTGTTCGTTTATAAACACTCTTCACTTATTTACATTTGTTTCCGGTCAACGTATCTGAACATACGATTTTTGTGTACGATTTGCGTCTTATTGTCTGGAGATGTGATCTCGCAGTTTACACCTGTTATTCCCGATATTTTAAACGGACCTAAATAATGTGGATCAAATTTATTTCTACCTTCATTTTTTAAAATTACTAATTCCCCTATTCTAAAATTTACAGGTGAGGAATCCTTTTCACTACTACTGACTCTATTTAGCTTATTATTTATTAGAAATTGTCTGGCTCTTTCATTAGCGTATTGTAATTTGTACTTCAATTCCTTATCATATCTTTCAAAATTATAACATGGTTCGATTTTTTCACCTAAGAATTCTGGCAAATTGGGCTTTCTCCCGAATAATAACTCAAAAGGAGTGTATCCATGATATGTACTCGGGGTAGTATTATAACAGTAAGCAAACGTTTTAACAAACTCACACCAGTTATTCCTGGAGTCTGCGATAAAGTGTCTTACATACTCATTAAATGTTCGGTGTAACCTTTCACAACTGCCTATTGCTTCGTGATGGTAAGCCGTTGAAAAATTATGTTTTATATTTAAAAGTTCCGCTAAATTCTTCATTATCTCATTCTTGTATTCTGTTCCCTGATCTGTTCTTATCTCCTTCATCAGCCCGTAATTCGGTATAAAATTGTCGAATATTGCTTTTGCTATAGTGTGTGCTTCTTTATTCTGAACTGGTATCATAACTGCGTATTTAGTTAGTTCGCATAGTATTGTAATGCAATAACGATTCCCGTTGTTACTTTCTACAAACGGACCTATTGTGTCTATGTAAATAATATCAAACGGTTTTATCCCTGTATCTGTGATGACAAATTTTTCTTTATGAGTAATCTTTGCTTTGTTTACTTGACATTTATGACAATTCTTTACGTACTTTCTTACGTCTCTCTCCATGTTTTTCCATTTGAAATTTGCTCTTAGTTTCTTTAATAATCTATTATTTCCTACATGTCCTCCAAACATTGGATCGTTGTGGTATCTTTCTAATATCTTTTTGATCTCTTCTTTTTGCTGTACCGTTCTTGGTACTTCACATATACATATTTGAATACTTTTTAACCTTTGATTTCCTACTTCTGTAAATTCTTTTACTGTGCACTTTTGAAATATATCATCATTTGTATATATTTTCATTCTTTTTACTTAATTTCTTACCGATAGCTCTTCAAGCTTTTCCAACGTTCTTCCTAGGTCGAAGTTGTTTAATCCGGTATTTACGGCTTCACTAAATTTCAATTTATTTTTGATCCGAATGCTCATCCTTAGCGAGATACGGTTATTTTCAAAATGTAAAATTGGTAATTTATGTGCCTCAAGATTGTTTAAAACTTTTATTACTGCTGGTTTTTGTATTCTTACTTCCTTTGTTTCCACGTTATTCTTTTGATCCTTTCCTGTTTGGGCGTTTTCTTTTTGCGCTTGTGCTCTTGTGATTGCTAAGACATGTGAATTATGTATGTATAAATCCTTAAGTTCATCTATGGATATTCTCGATATGCTATCCGCGTAATTCGATGTACCTTTAACATATTGTATTTCAAAATCGTATTCTTCCAAATCAATTCGTATTCTCGTGAGTTTCGAGGTCGGATCTTTCATTGCGAATAGATGTGTTAGTGGCTTGTGATCCGTTTTTACTATGAAGTGTGGTGAACCATATAAATAACACTTAAAATGATTGATTCCCCAATGGATTGCTAATAACTCTTTTATGATGGTGGGTTTGTTAAGTTCGCTTTTCTTGAAGCTGCGTGATGCGAATGCGATGGGTAGGTCAATCCCTTCGTAATTTTGACTTAAGATTGCTGAACATGCGCTATTTGAAGCGTCTGTGGTTAATATGAATTGTCTATTGAAGTCTGGGTATCTTAAAATTGGTGGGTTCATTAGTGCATTTTTTAAGACCTGAAATGAGTTTTCGCACTCTTGTGACCATTCAAATTTCACGTTTTTCCTAGCTAACCTATTTAAAGGAATACATATCTCGGCAAAATTCTGAATGAATCTTCGATAGTAATTGCGAAATGCAACAAATCTTTTGACCTCGTTGGCATTCTTCGGCACTGGATAATGCTGAATGACCGAATATTTTGCTTTATCTGGTGAAACACCATCCTTTGATAAATTATGACCTAAATATGTGACTTCTCGCCTGAAGAATTGGCATTTTTGTGGATTTAATTTTAAATTGAATTTTCGACATGCGTCAAACACCTTTCTAAGATTAGTTAAATGATGATTTTCTGAAATTCCTATCACAACTATATCGTCCATATAGAGAAAAGCTTTTTCTGGAGTTAACCCTGAAAATGCGATTGACATCATCCTTGAAAAACTATTAGGACTTATATTTAGCCCAAAGGGTAGTCTTGTGAATTGAAATGAGCCTTTTTCTGTACTAAACGAAGTGTATTTTCTAGAAGATTGTTCTAAAGGTATTTGATGAAAACCTGACATAAGATCTAAAACTGAGAACCATTTTGCTCTCCCTAATTGATCCAAAATTGCGTCTATACGAGGTAAAGGAAATTTATCTGTGACTATTTTCTTATTTAACTGTCTAAAATCTATACAAAGTCTCCATGCCTTATCTTGATTCGTCGATTTCTTTGGTACGAGTAGTACTGGACTGTTATAATCTGATACTGAGGGTTCAATTATTCCCTGTGTTATGAGGTTTTCTACTTGATTATTTAATTCCGTCGTTTGCGAATGTGGTGTACGATAATTTTTTATGTATATCGGTGTATCATCTTTTACTGATATCTTCTGTTCGTAAAAGTTATTGTGCGTTAGTATATCATTCTTTAAAGCAAATATATCTTCGTAATTTTCACAAAGTTTTGTTAAATCATTTCTTACATATTCTGGTACTTCTAAGTTTAGTGCTTTCCTTAATTCTTTCAGTCTGTTACTATTATCAGTCTTAATTGTATATATATCGAATAAATCTAAATCTAAGGTCTCAATGTTCCTAGTTTTTACTGTAATACTTTCATAATTTGTATTTAAAATTCTGACGTAAGGGTTTTCCTTGATACTATGGATCTGGCTATAAATACTCCTGGTGCTATTTCTTGTTGCTCTATTACTGTATCCTTTCTCAAATTCTTGAAATTTTCTATTAGCCTGTATACCTCACATCTAGGTGGTATTGCTAAGGTATCATATTCTGGATTACCAAAAATTCGTATGGTTTCTCGCCTGTTAGGCTTGTAATTTATGTGCAATTCTGATTGTGAATAGTCTAATATACAATTATTTTTTGTCATGAAGTCTCTTCCTATTAGTCCATTCGTAGGTATTGGAAAATTTTCTTCCACTACGTGAAAACAATGACATAAAGTTATGTTATTGATATAAAGGTTTATGCATATTTGACCTAGAGTTTTTGCTGAGCCTTCAGTTACCCCCTTAATGCTTATTTTATTCCTAGTCTCAATTAGATGATGTGGAAAATCTTTAGAAATTTTGATTAGAGAAATGTCTGCTCCTGTATCTAATATAAAATTACAGATGTTGTCTGATACGCTTGTGTGAATTTCTATAAAGTTAGAAAGTGATAAATCTAAATAGTATGCTGAATATGTTCCTGAAATTTTGTTTTCGTTATCTGATTTTTCATTCAAAACCCCAATTGTTTCTGAGTCTCTCTTGCTTCTTCATTTTCTATCTCACATATTCTTACGTTATTTTTACTGTGGTTATTGTAATTATTATTCCTATTGAATTTCGTATTATAATTTTCGTATCTGCCATAGTTGTTCCTTTGATTATACTGTCGAAACGTTCTTCCTGGATGATTAATGTTATAAAATCCTCTGCTGTTTCCACGCCTGTGATTATTCCTAACGTCGAAGTTTGACTTCCTGAAGAAATTCCTGTTATCTTTCATGTGTAAAACTTGTTGTTGTCCTATTACGCCTTCCACTGAAACCAATTTCGATAGTACCTCTTGTGTCGTTTCGAAACTTCCCGCTGCAATTATTGTTTTGGTTGCGTCCGTTGCGGCGTTCATAGTTACTGCTTTAATCGTCGCCTCCTTCGTATATTTTTCGGCTAGTCGTTCTGGCATCCCTTCCGATATGTATGCTGCCTGTAATCTTTCCGCCAATTTCTCTACCTCTGTTGCATACTGTGTAACATCTTTTCCATTTTGTTTTACTTTACCCAGTTTCGCTAAGAGAAGGCTTGGATTGTCTCCTCTTATCCCTGTTTTCAGTTTATTCTTGATGTCAGCAATGGAGTTTTCCGTCGTGATCAAGCTTCTGGCTTTTCCCGTTAACCTCGTTTTTATTAATAAAATAGCATTTTCTTCGTTACCCGTCACATTTATTTGTAGTAAATCTAATGAATCTAAGAATGACTGTAATTTGTTTGCTTCACCGTTAAATTCGTTCGGTAACACTTTACTCGCAAAATTAAAAAAATCATTCATACTAGTCGCCATTTTCAATTGTTTGCTTATTGCTTGTAATACCTCCGTATCGATTTCCTCCAAAATAGAGTTAGGTATTTTAATAATACAATTTAACGCTTGAAATGCCCTAGCAGCCTTATCTCTAATTTTATCTGAATAATTTCTACACCTTTCTTGTTGTAATAAACTTAAATTTTTCCAATTTTTACCTATTAATCTAACAAAATTATTATAAAGACCTACTATGGTATTAATTACTTCCATATGTATATCAGGATTTTTAGGAGTTTCTTTTTTCAAAACTCTTTTTCCCTGTTTATTAACTTCGTCCACAATTATTCGTAACTTATCATCAAAATCTTCCCACGTTATTGACATTTAAAGATTCGTACACAAGAATAGAATGTTTAGGTACTTACAGTTTTATTTTACACGGTGAGGGTTCCTGTTGCCTGCTTCGCTGCAATGCCTCTGTTGATATCTCTTTTCAGTGCCCTCCTGTGAGTTTTCCACACCGACCAGATAAATTTTAGAATGAAAGCTACAGTTATGATGTATAGTAGAACCATTACATGCGTCGTGAAACTGTCTTGTTGTACCATGAATGTATTGTTGACTGTACCCGTTTCTTTTGCCTCTTGTTTTGTGGCTGAACCTCCCATTGTTTGTTTTCTCCAAGGTCCCAAATTTAGATAAAAAACCATATATTTTCACGTGTCCTTATGGCGGGATCTCGGTTACCATTAATTACCATTTATTTGCAGTTACCATTAGTTCTTAGGGTCCATATTACCGTATTTTTCCATTACCATTAACTAGTACATGTAGCAGTGGCGATATCTATTTTACCATTAATTAGACCATAACCATTTTATAATTACCATGTCCCATTAGTTTGCAGGATCGCCATGTAGTGGCGATACCATTATACCAATAGCATTACCATCTAATTTGCAGGATCGCCATGTAGTGGCGATTACCATTTAACTATCAATTTTACCATTTCCATTATATAATAAACATTTATTTCCATTTTACCATTTACTTCGCAGGATCGCCATGTAGTGGTTACTTAGCAAGTGCCCTCGTAGATACCTCGATTAAACCATAACACCATTTATTGTTGAGAAGCACTTACCTCGTAACCATGTGTTGGGGTTGAATAATAAACACTTTGATTTAATTCACTGGGTTAGTATATTAATCTAAATACAATTTACACATTAATCTACATTAGAACTATATCGAATATAAATACTGAGTTTTTTGCCATTTCCCAATGCTTAATTATTTATAGGAAATATTTGACAATACTTCAAGTCGATGACTTCAATTTCACGTTCAAGTTCAAAATATGAAAGAATGTTGTTTACCCTTCGGTCATGACTGATAAACAAACGTGTTATGAGTTCATTATCTCTTGAATATTAAAATTAGATATTATTATTAGATTCTATTTTTATACTTAATTAAAGACCTTTTGTCCTTATTGTCTTTTATAACTCACTACAATATTGCGCATAAATAAACCATTCTTTAAGTTGTGTCACCCAATTATACTTTGAATTATTATCAGATGCTAACTGAGCAAGTCGATTGAAACAAATTTCTGAAAGTCTTGAGTTTATTTAAACAAAGTAAGGCATGTTTGAAAACAACTGTTGACAAATGATCAGAACTTGTTTCCAAGCGTACAATGTAATCTGGGGTATTCTTTGACGGACTTAAGAGTTTTTTGAAAAAGTTTACCTGTACAAGCTCTATAATATCAGTGTAACGCAGACCCCATACACCAATTCGAAAAGAAAGAGAAGATAAAATCATTGAATTATATAGATTGATCCGCGATTCCCAAGTATTCATTTTTGACCAACACATTATACCCATTATTGCTCCAATGGCCCGACTAGCTTTGATTTTAGAATTCTTAGCCACGGTGCAAAACAAGGCTGTGGAGGAGAAATCAACAACCAAGTAAGTAAACTGCTTTACTGTTTCCAAACAATATCGACTATAATGAAATTTTTTATTGTAATTATGTACATGGCCACTTTTTAAGAATATCATTACTTTTGTTTTATCGGTATTGACTACAAGTTTGTTATCAAAGCAGTAAGACTCGAGTACCGTTAGTTTTCGCTCTATATCAATTGGAGAGTCGCCAAGGATAACTATATCATCTGCGTATTGAAGCATTAATACGTCGTTGTTGCCGTCAATAGTAAGTCAATTTAGAATTTTTGAACGAAAATAATCTTCAATGTCAGATATGAAAATAGAAAAAATAGGGGACCAAGTGATTCTCCCTGCAAGACACCTTCCGAGATGTTGTATTTTTTACTGTATAAGTTTTGTTGCTTGATTGAGAATGTTGCTTTATCATATATCTGTTTTAGTATCCGAATGTGTTTAGAACTAATCCCAAATTTATAAAGTTTCAACCAAAGAAGTTTATGATCTATACTGTCAAATGCTCTTTTGAGGTCTACAAAGACAGCAAACACTTTTCTGCGCTGAAGTCTAAGAGTGATTCGCAAGATCGAGGTTAAAATGAAAATATTATCTAAACAGCCTGTGTCTTTTCGGAAGCCATATTGTGTTTCTGGAAGGATGGAATTATCTTCACACCAGCTGGACAGACGATTTAGTAAAATAAGTGTGAATACTTTAACGCATCAATTGATTAGCGATATACCGCGATAGTTGTTTGGATCATCTAAGGGTAATTTCTTTTGAAGCATTGTTAGAATTATGTCACACTAGTCAAGTGGAATTTTTTCTGATTCTAATATTTTATTATATAAGTGACACATGTACAAGCGCTAATTTTGTGGTGAGTGTTTCAGAAACTCATAGGTTATGCCATCCCTACCAGGAGCCTTACCATCTTTACACGCCAACAGGGGTTGATCAAGTTCTGAGAGTGTTATAGATGAATCCAGAAACTCATTTCCAACGCCAAAAAAACTTATATCAAATTTAACCTTAATTGTAGTGGTCGTAAAATGACTCCCATTCCGCAATTGATAATGGACAGAATTTATTTCTGCGCCTAAATAAATTTAATGTTTTCCAAAACTCTGACTGATTTCTAGTATTGGAAAGAGCAACCATAACATTATTTTCACACGCTTGTTTCTTTTTTAAAATGAGCTGCTTATATTCTTTTTTATAGTAATGTAATTCGTTTTATATGGTTCTGAAAACCCATTCTTTTTGCACTCTTTTAATTTAATTTTTACTTGAGTCTTTAGCTCTTTACATTCAACATCAAACCAAGAGTTACGAGGATGTTTTTTTGTATTACTAATTTTTTTCGTTGAAAACAGACCTAAATTTTTTGCTACGTCCCAAATACTTGAACAAAGATTATTATATAAAATATCTACATCTCCACACATACCTACATTCGGCAAGTGCTGGATTGACATAATGAAATCTATAGTTTTAGTATTGTCCCATTTCAGGCTAGTGAATGAGGATGAAAATGCAATGTTAGGCTCATTCCTTATTAAAGGGCCGAAAGTTAAAAGTACTGGGAAGTGGTCTGACAAATATTGATCATCTAGTACACTAAATCTGTCAACAAATTCTAGTTTATCATTACAACAGAAATATAGATCAATAACACTTTGCCCCAAGGCATTACAAAAAGTAAAATTTGCAGGTCTGTCAGTATTAACATGACCATTTACTAATGAAAAGTTTCTAATAGACATAAATTCAAGAAGATAGCGACCTTGAGCATTACTCATCTTGTCGTGACTTAACATGTCAGGAAAAAACTGAATATTTGTTACAGTCTCTTCAGGGATCTCACTAAGTTCTGCGATTCGACCATTAGTCTCCAATTATGAAAGTTATACAGCCGGAATATTTTTCCTGTATCACATCAAGTGAAACTCCAAAAGTTTCTAATAATTCACTGTAGTTACTTCTCGGTGGAATGTACACAAGGCAAACAATTTACTGAGGGAGAAGACATTGTAAACTGATATATAAGCCACCAAGGAGAAGTCTCCAGGAGTCTTGGGCTGTAATTGTTTTTGTAGAATATGGCTAGGCCTCCATTTGCACGTCCTACCGACTTCTCCCTAATTGCTTTTGAGTAAACAACACTGTAATTATTACGTATAAGATTTGGTAACTCAATATCAGTAGCCTACCACGTTTCACATAAACATATGAAAACATATTGCACATGCGAGTCTTCAACGAGAAAATTGTTGAGATTTTTAAATCCCTGCACATTCCAGAGTACTACTCTAACACTGCGTTGGTTGCCCAAGAGCACATCCCGAGTTGAAGTGCTTGTTGCTTTTTCACCATCATTTGAATTTATTTTCTCCTTTCTACCATTTGTATTTAGTGTTTTGGCTTCATTTAGTTTAATTTTGTTTTCGTAATCTAGGTACTAATTAACTTCTCATGCACCATTTCTACTATACTGATGGCTCGTAGGCAGAATTAAGAGGGCGAATTGACTTATGAAGTGCTCTTTATACAAATTCTTATCAGATTATCAATTATTAACTGGTTTTTAAAAATCAACTCGTTACCAATATAAAAATAGGCCAGTACGTACAAAAATTAATTAGACAACTAAATAAACAATCAAGTCAACAAGATAATCTACCTGAAGGGTAGGATTCTCGTTACAAACTAAGAAAATTCCTGAAAAATTGATTGGATCTGGATTAGGTGCCAATTCAAAAGCTCTGTTTTCTATATGATCAATACCCTTTGACACACGCTAGCCTCAAATCAGTAGGCAAATGAGCTAATGTTTTTCTTAAAGATATTCCAACCTGTGCTGTCGACAATCAATTCAGCAGTAATTCAAAGTTATTGGGTAATAAGAGATTTCACTACATTTAGAAAGTATGGGTAAATTACACACAACTGAATGTAGCTAAACCATAAGATATTTCTGGTTTATATGAACAATTAGTTGAAATAGATTCATTTTGGTTAAATTGCAAACAAACATTGTATTCCAAATTTTGTTATAACTTCAATTACTGGAACAGGTCATTCATATCTGATTAGGGAACAGAACAATCGGTATTGTTATAGTCTCATGCAAAATAGCTTGTCTGAGAGCTGCATTGCATTTTTAGTTATTGATTTGAGAGATTTACCCTAAAACTCAAGAAATATGTGGTTAAGACAAGTTACATCTCTACATTTTGGATAAGATATGGTACTGTATTACAACGCCATCTCGAAGCTCTTAGTATAATGTATATTGTAGGTTATTTTATTTATTCAATAAACAAGTGGAGATTTAAAAGTGCAGCTAATTCAATTAAAAATAATATAACGTTTTTATTCACACAATCCCTAAACAATAGGTTAATAGCTAGATCTTGAGATTATTTTGTAGTTATTTACCTTATAGTGAATACACTTTCATGCATGATCTAATAGTTTTTATTTTTGTCTTCTGTTTTAGGTGTTGACATTTTTTCATTATAAATACGCCTTTTTTCAGAATAAAAAAATTATTTTCATCGTTGAAACGTGTATATAAACATTGAATGTATAAGACAGTTCACTTAATAGTCCAGAAGTTCAGTCAATAAACCAATATATCTATTTCAACATTTTTAATAGCTTCGTACAAAAACGAAGGAGTGGGGCGACCAGCCACTGCAGAGGAATGCATCCGTACGGGTGGCCTTGTTTCCCCTCTCGCCGTAGACCTCAACATCTGCTCGACTGTGGATTCTTGTTTCGTACGGGTGGGAGTGAGAACGAGCACACTCGATATTTTTTCTGCGTCAGCCAGCCGTAAGCGTCCGTTTTACGAGTTTTATTATAATTCCAAGGCCAGACCGTCAAGCGATGAGACTAACGTTAATAATTTTTGGGGGCCGGCTGAAATAAGATCAAAGTGGAATTTCCTTCTTATGAACAATATTTGAGTGTCAGTTACATGAAATAGAGTTATATGATAACTTATCTATAAGACTTATTTTGTGAGAGTGAAGCATAATACAATAAGGTAAGTAGAGGTAATATTACGTTCTTCAAACTTCTCAAAATTTAAGAACCTTTGAGAAGTTCCCTTTCTAACATCCATACTCAATGTATGATCATTCTATTAACAGGTCTCTTGTGGCTGTACGACCGACTGTCACAACGGACGTTGTAGTTGCTGAAAAACAGGCATGAAATGTTCACGATTTTGCAGATGTTGTCAAGGTGTCAGTTGCAAAAATGCACCTATCGTGAGGCCAGATTTTTTATAGAAGATGTTGTAGACGATCCAGCAGATGACAACATTGAAGTTGAATCACCTCCGGATCGACAAGAAGATATACACGATTTCAACGAAGAAACGGCCGAAGAAATTGAGTTGAAATTTGAGGGCTTCAAAAATGAAACATATTTTTTACATTATATAAAAGAAATAAAAAAACTGTATAACTAATATTTCGTTATGTTTCATCATATTCACCCTATTCATTAAATCAGTGTTTGATCAATTATTTCAGTTCAGGTAAGATAAGCCACTCTAGTATTTTTAAATAATCGAAAGTTCAAAAATATTGTATTGTATCGACAATTCTCTTTCCACTTGCCTACTTCATCCTTTACATCAGAGTTCAATAAACAATTTTAAAATAATAATGAAAAAAAATAACGACGGCACTAACACTCGAACCGGAGATTCAAGGATTATTGGCGAGAGGGAAGACGAAACAAGAAGCCTTCCCCTACGGTGGCTGGTCGCCCCGCTCCTTCGCAGTTTTTAATGTTTTAAACCGATTCTCGAATTTGACAATGATTTATAAGTACAAGTTGATATTAGATTTAAAATATAGAGGAATAAATTGTTTCGCCAATAAACCTTTTAACAGCACTCAGATTTTATTACTTGTGGAAATCATATTTCCATGGCCTTTTTAATTGTTGTTGTTAATTTGACGAAAAGTTGCTTTCCCGTTTTCTACAATTTGGGGACAATTCCAGGTTTTAGTGGTCACTGAACCAAATCAAATTTTAACAAAATTAAAATGTATTTCCACCACACTCAGCAAATGATATAAGCAAACTTTCAAGTACCATAATCTGTAATAGTAAACATTATTATCACAAAATTTCTTAAATTTTGCAATGTTCTCAATATCATTCTTCTCTTAGCTAAGATAACTTATTTCGATGACGCTGCATAATAAACCTTGTCTTAGCTTTAAGATCAACTTAACAAAGTTAAACTTAGTCGTAAAACGGTGCATACAGGCATAAGTTTTCTTTACAATGCAAAATATCGTTAATCGTTTCAGTTTGAAGCCTGTTTCGCAGCTTGGTTTTCAACAAATTAACGTTCGAAAATTTTCTATCAGCCGCAGCTGAAGAGTGAGGTAACGCGAGTAATCCTGAAATAAAGTTTTTTAATCAAGGAAACATTTCAGTATCCTGTTTATTCTTGAGGTTAAAAACTTTTGACCAAAAACTTTCAACTATTGATGCATCAATATCTTTTTTGTTGTTTTTTCATGTATTGTGGACAGTGGATATTAAAAAGTACTAGATTATTGCTTAAACGTACTAGCGTACAGAAAATGTCAAAAAAGTACTAGATCTAGTACAATCGTACTAGACTGGCAACACTCATACTGTAATGGAGTCAGCGCGTAGGCAAGAGATGTAGGTACCCAGTGCACATGCACAGAACTCCGACCGCAGCGGTGCGGCAAAACGGTAGTTACTTAAAAAACATTCCGGTATTTTAATAAACAATTGCATCTGAATTGTGTAAATTTATAGGTACACTTGTATATTTACAACGTTATCTTTTTTTTCCAAGTTCCACAAATAAAAAACCTTTGACTTGTTAAAATAGTTTTTATTTCATCCAATTATTACTAAAGAATAATATTAATTATTCAATAAAACAATCCAATTGAACAAAAATATGTAAAAAGTATACAAGTATGTAAGGCATGCTTTCATAAGTATCAGACACCTATTAAGTCTTGTTATTTTTATACTAGAATATAAAATTTAATTACAAATCAAAAAGCAAATACAATGGAAAGTAGGCACTTTTGAGTTTTTTAAAATACAATATCAAATGTAATGTACAGATTAATTAAAAATATAAACATTTCATTAAAGCTTATACATTATTATTGGCACTTAAAAACTAAAAATTTTTGGTTAAGTAAATGAAACAAGCAAAATATTAGCACCATATTAAGTAAGGACACTTACAATTAAAAACGAAAAGAATATACATTAAAAACACAATAGCAATACATACAAGATGCTCCAGTGTGAAGTATTTCATATGAAATAAAAAAATCTATAATTAAAATACCCGTTTGACAAAATTGTCACGTATACTATTTTAACAATTACATTACAATTATTAATATTCCCTATTCGAACTGCATGTCTTTGAAGAAGGAGTATTCAAAAAGAGTGGTTTTAGAAAATATCTAAAACTATATTTTATTTGCCAAAAGCATAATCAAAAAATAAATATTCAAATTTAACAACAAGCTTTAACTATGGAACATTATTATGAATATTATATTATAATTCAGTGAAAGTCTAAAGAAATATATTACCAGACATAAAATGCAGGAAGTCAAACAACTAAAAACATTATACAATATAATGAAACAAAATTGAGGTCTTGAAAAATATGTTTTAGTTGTGTATGTTCATGTATTCTTTGAATTCATTTGAGTAAAAGCTTTATGTTGAATTTTTATATAACTATGTTATGATTTGAAGCCACCACTTTAAAGACTAAAAATATTTCGTAACATACTTGGATCAAAATAATACAAATTAAACCAACAAAATCACATCTATTTTCTGAGATTATTATTTGAAACGATAGTAAAAGAAGTATATTGTTTGATTTCTGTGATTATTTAAAATGTAATACTTTACTAATGAAACATCTTGCATGGTTTGATGTATGACAGCCAAAAACTATTCGAATCTAAAACTTTTTGTTGAAGACTCTTCTTTACTACTCTTTGTCATGGATACAGTTTTTTTCTCAATAATTTGTTGAGTCACTGATTTTTTCAACATTTTTTGTTCTAGCGTGTCATCATCTCTAAAAAGAGGTGGTTCGTTTACGTATTCAACATTAGTAGAATAAGAATATTGAGCATCTCCATTTTTGAACGTTTCAAACGCCTTTTTGTCTCTGGGAGATGTTACAGCAGGTGAACTAGTGTAATATTTTTCGCTACTAGATGAATACGAATGTTGAGGTTGTGATTTATAGCTTTTATACTCGTATGTATTCATTTTATACCCTTCTGGTGTTTTGTACGTATTTGTTGCATATTCAGAACTAGAGTATCCGTCTGAATAATATTTATTATCTAACGGTTGGTAAAATGCATCTTTTGGAGGATCGTAGCTTTTATAATGACCAGGAGTACTGGTGTAAGTGTCTTTTGGATAAAATTTGGGCGAGTGTTGACTGTATGAATTGTAGTCTTGTCCATACGTGTTAGTTGACCCGTATGTCGCAGAGTCTAGGTCGGTTATTTGAGATTTTAGAATGTTTTTATTGCGTTCAAGAGAGTTCACTTTCTCCGGGCTTTCTAAGTGTGAAAAGTTATCTTGATAGTATCTTTGATGTGGACTTGATTGGTAGTCGTAACTTTGATGGTACCTTAACATAAAAAAATAATTTACATTAAAATATATGCGGAAATGAGGATATTCAACCAAAGTTTGAAACAAATAACTTATAATGTGAAAATAAATCAACAGTTCATTATACATTGCTGGGTTGCGATTTTTTATGAACCATATTCAATAATATTTTTCTAATTCAAGATATTTTCAAAATGTACATCTACGATAATAAAAACATTCAAGCATGAAATATTAAAATAAGTTTTATTTTTAAAATTTATTAAACAGTGTAAGTGCCTTATACATAATTACCATAGTTGTCTATTTAAATCCATCAAATGCCAAAGGAGTGTTTTGATTATTTCTTTGATGTCGTTTGGATATGATAATTAAGGATTATGATTTTTGTTTTATTAAAATTAAATGCTTACTTGGTCTCAGTCATATTATGTTTTGGAGAGGTTTTTTAATGCATTTTTGGTAAACTAATGTCTGTCCTTTTTTTTTAATAACTGTGTGGTCGTTTCGCTAGTTTTTACATTCGATGCTTGAGATCAAATAAATTACATTTGACGTTTGCATGTATGTGTTCTACTTTTAAACGTAAATAATGAATTTAATCAAATGTAGGGTTCCACATGTGGCCTCCGAACGTGAAGGTATTATTTTTCGTTCGAGTGCTCATTAACGTTATCAACACAAGTGATTTGTTTTTTTTATGTCAAATATTTGCTGGCCCATATTAGTATGTGTCTATTTACACTAATTACACTGTTTGATACTTAAAATTAATTCTTCTATAGGCCAGTTGCTTGGTCTATATAGTTTATTAAATATTTTGGCATCTAAAATATTTTAACATGTCAACTCAACCCACTGCACGAAGTTTTGCTGCTGTTACTAAATCAAATTCAAGAAAATCAACTTTGACACCTATAACATAAACTAGTAGAAATGAAGCTATCATAATAAATGCGCTTCCGGATACAGTTCTCTTCGATTACATCAAGGCAATAGGTGAAATTGTGACACCAAGGAATCACCCATGCTTCCCGTATATCTAATCAAAGTATTTGCATCTTTCTCGCTTCTACTTTAGTTGTTGATAACCTCCTTAAAAACCACTCTTCAGAGTTACCGTTAAAGAATGAATCGTCCCCATACGCAGACTTACCAGCCCCTCTAAAAGATTACTAATATCTATGGTATGTCCCTCAATTCCGAATCAACTCATCGACCAGGCTGTAAAAAACGATCTCCGACTTCAAATTGCATCCCCCATTCCTGGCTCACCTGAAGAAGATTATTTCCATATTCTCAGCTTTCGTCGGTCCATCTATGTCATACCAGACAAAGATAACTTTGAAATAGAAACCTCTGTTTTAATACATTTCGAAAATACTGCTCTCCGAATCTTCATTACCTCAGATAAATTGGAGTGTTTCCTCTGCAAACAAGCTGGACATACTGCTGATACCTGCCAAAATGTTCTTGACACTTCCTCCCTCTCCAGAACGATTCAACCGATAATGTTTCTAATGATCCTACTTTCTCTACTACCACTACCCCTATATTCTCCACCGACAATCATTCCGCCAACACACTCCCTCCTTGAGATCAACCTACTCCTAGTATTTCTGGTCTCAAACGATTTCATTCTACTGACTCTAGCCTCGAATCACCCCCTGTAATTATCACGTCTGTTCCTCTCACACTCAGCCAAGACAAAACAGATTCACTATCTGACAACGCCTTTTGTGCCTCCAAGCTTGCCCCCAAAAAGAAAAAAGAGTCCAAGACTCTAACTATAACTATCAGCCCCTCTGCACGCTCAATCATTGAATGTTTCACAAAAACAGAACCTACATCATTCTCAATTACTTCAGAACAATTAATAGCATTTCTGGAAAATTCTTTCGGAAGCAACGATCCATTAGCAGAAGCTTACCAATTTACTTCAAACATTATGCTCCCATCTGCCCCTTACTACTAATCTTGAAGCCATTGCCATAACAGCCTATTGTCCCCAAAAATTAACCTTATGCTCCATATACATTCTCCCCGACTACAAACTAAATGAAGAAGAGCTACTTGACTTGGTTTACGATCTCCCCCAGCCCTTTGTACTTGTGGGTGACTTCAACGCCCACAACAGTATGTGGGGCTCCTCACGCACCTTTGGACGCGGTAAAGTTGTTGAGAATACTCTAAATTGTACTAATTCATGCCTCCTCAATATGGGATCATATACCACTTAAATATCGCTTCTGGTACCTTTTCTGCCATTGATCTAAGCATTTGTGATCCCAAAACGGCCCCTAACTTGACCTGGCAAACTGATGATGATATATGTGATAGTAATCATTACCCCATACTTATACATGACAACTCAAATGAACAAGCTCATGTGAGAAGTTATTGGCGCCTCAAGAAAGCGAAATGACCGGAGTTCTCACAGGAGGCTGAATCTATCCTGGGTTAATTACCTACCACCAATGAGATTGATGATTCTATTAAGCTTTTCTCGGATGCCATCATTACAGCAGCATTCACTCATTGGCAAAACCACCCATATCCCCCGTTACAAAATCGTTCCTTGGTGGAATCCTCAATGCGAACAAGCAGTGCGACAATCCAAAACTGCCCTCAACTTTTTCCACAAACACAAAAGTCCCTAAAACAAAGTTAAATTTAAAAGACTTGAAGCAAAAGTACTCAAACAGAGCAAAAAAACTCCTGGAATAATTATGTAACAGCATTGGATAATAATTTAAACCCCTCCCAAACATGGAAAAAAATTCGACAGGTCCAAGGTCACAAAACTTACACCAAAATTCCCCCATCTTTTTTATAGTGGCACTTCCTCCAACAATAGCCAAACTATTTCTAACATATTTGCTGATAAATTTGATGAAAAATTTCAAAACAAACTGAAGCCCCTGAACTATTACTGATGAATCTGCCTACCCCAAACCCACTTTACCTCACCTACAAGATATCGACGATATTAATTTACCTTTTTCATTTACTGAACTAATAACTGCCTTATGTTCATGTAAAAACTCTGCCGCTGGTCATGACGACATCCCTTACATTTTTCTTAAAAATTTATCCACCTATAGTCTTACTAAACTATTAAACATTTATAACACCATTTGGTCTTCTCATTTCTTCCCTACGCAATGGAACGCATCCATTATCGTTCCCATCCTAAAACCGTCACAACCATCTACATTACCACAGTCCTATAGACCGATTTCTCTTACATGTATTACATGCAAATTAATGGAAAATATGATAAACAGACGACACATGTGGTTAATAAAAAAATACCAAATTTTGCCAAAAGAACAATCCGGTTTCCGTCGTCACCGTTCCACAAGAGATAACCTCGCAATCTTACAAACCCACATTGCCGATGCTATAAATCGTAAACAAGGGGTGTTAGCCGCTGTCTTTGACATTGAAGCTGCATTTGACACCTTACCAAGGCAGACGATTATTGATAAACTTTCATTTTATGGCTTCAATGGTAACATTTTCTCATTTATCAGACACTTTATTAGTAATAGATCCTTTAGGACCTCAGTAAATGGCTGCCTATCATTAACTCAGGTCCAACAAGACGGTGTGCCCCAGGGATCTATTCTCAGGACTACATTATGTATTCTAACTATTAGTCATTTATGTAACAATATTCCCTTCCCTGTCAAATCTGCTGCGTATGCAGACGACCTTGTTATCTACTGTCATGGTGCCTCGACTCCTACTACATGCCAACTCCTCCAATCTGCTGTGAACCTATTACATAGTAGAATATCTTCACTTGATCTTTCCCTCTCCGCTAGAAAATCATAGCTCATAAGATTCAGCAGAAATGCCCCATACCCTCACCCTGAAATTTTAGTGATTAACCGCCCTCTCCCAGTCATCGAGCACTGCAAAATTCTAGGAGTGACATTCTTGGAAACACCATATCCGAGAAACCAGAGGATACTGCCTAAAACTCTTGAATATTATCAAAACACTCTCTCACTATCGGTGGGGAGCTAGCGAATTTACCCTCCTAAAAGTATACCGGGCTCTCATTCGATCCAAACTAGATTATGACAGTATAGCATACATGTCAGCATCCAAAAACGTCCTGAAAACCCTAAACTCTGTACACAATATTGCCATCCGACTTTGTTTAGGCGTATTTTACTCTAGTCTATCCGAAAGCCTAGGCCTTGAAGCCAATGAACCTCCACTCTGGCTCAGACGTTAATATCTCCTTTCGTATGCAGCCATGACTTCCTTCATCCAACCCCTCTAATCCAGTTTCTTCTTTAATAACCAGAATATCTCACATTCTCAGCTCCCCACCACCCAACCCATGCACACATACCATTGCCCTCCTTCTTCAAAAATTAATACCTGACACTGAATTATCCCTAACCAGCCCTATCCTCATCCCACATAACTCACCCTGGACCAAAACACTCCCAAGATGTAACACCTCACTCACCATGTTCAACAAGGAAGAAATCAGTCACAAACTCATAAAGAAATCATAATCTCGAAGAAATACGACCGGATCCTCTTCCCTGACGCCTCAAAAAACGAGACCGGTGTCGGATGTGTTGTTACCACTACGCAAAAAGCCGTGGAGTCCTACAGAATCCCAGTCTCTTGTAGCGTTCACACCGGTGAACTATTCGCCATTTTGCAAGCCCTTAATTTCTGCGTAATCCCCCATCAACAAGTTGCTATTTGTACAGACTCTCTCTCATCTATTCAATACATCAACAATTTATTCACAAATCATTCTCTCGCTCAACGTATCCACGACACATATCAAACTCTTATGTCTCTTGATGTAACTATCACTATTATATGGATTCCCTCACACATTGGTATAACTGGTAATGAAAACACAGATCGCCTTGCTTAAAGAAGCTGCCTCATCCACCACTACACCTATAACTCTGCAAATTTCTAGAGACCCAAAATTCGCGATTAAAAAACGTATATGGAAGAAATGGCTAGACCACTGGAACCCTTCCACAACCAGAATACCACACGCTAAAAAATAAATTTTAGACAAAGAAATTGAAAAAATGTTACAGAATGATATTATAGAAGAGGCGCGATCAGCATTTTCGCCTCCCTTACTTCTAGTTCCAAAAACAGTTGATAATTCAGGAAATAAAAAATAGCGAGTAGTTATAGATTACAGGTTATTAAATAAACAAATAGTAGATGATAAATTTCCCTTGCCCTGTATAACGGATATTTTAGATTCGCTTTCAGGGCAATGTATTTTTCTCACCTTAATTTGGCACAAGGGTATTACCAAATCGAAATAGACCCTTCTAGCCGACCATTTACAGCATTTAGTACCGACAAAGGTCAATTTCAAATGAAGCGTCTACCGATGGTATTAAAAGTCAGTCCTAGTTCTTTTTCTCGTGCTATGACAGTAGCAATGGCAGGTTTAAATTACGATTGTGCTTTTATTTATCTAGATTATTTAATTGTATTTGGTCAAAATTTAACTACTCACAATAGAAATTTAGTAAAAGTTTTACACAGATTAAGAATGGTAAATTTAAAATTGAATCCGAATAAATGTGAATTTTTAAAGAAAGAACTCAAGGTATTTGCCCATGTCCTTCAAAAGTTGAATCTATCGAAAAATATCCTATACCAAAGGACACAAATGCTATATAGCTATTAGTGACATAATAGTGTTTTAAATGAAACTCACTAATATGAACAGATTCCACGAAGTAAGGGTCGAGACAGTTAATTTCTATTAGTGACATTTGTAAATTATTATAGGAGATACATTAAATACTTTGCTGAAATTTCTGCACCGTTAAATGTTTTAACGAGAAAAGGAGTACCTTTTGTTTGGTCAGACGAATGTCAAAAGTCTTTTGATACATTAAGAAGATCTTTAAACAACCCAGAAGTCTTACGATATCCAAATTTCTCTCCAGAAATTTATTTTAAAAACGGACGCATCAGGCAAAGCAATCGGGGTAGTTCTATCTAATGGGGATGACAGACCAATTGCATTCGCCCACTATACAAAAAGAATTATTAGCCACTGTTTGGGCAGTAAAGCATTTTAGACCATATTTATATCTAAGAGAGTTTGAAATACACTCCGATCACAGACCATTAATTTATTTATTTAATATGGTTAATCCTTGTAGTAGGTTAACTAGATTTAGATTAGCGTTAGCAGAATATGATTTTGTCATAAAGTATATAAGAAGAACAGAAAATGTTACGAGCGATGCTCTATCGAGAATAGAGATCTCTTCGGACAGTTTAAAAGATATGAATGAATGATCATTTTTAATCAAATGTGATATGACTGGGTCTAGACCATTCAATACAATTCTCTCGGCTCAGACACACGTGTCCGGCAGATGATGTCATGACAAGGACACGCCCAATTCTAGCCGCTCGGCGTGGCGCACGTATTGGAATCATTTATTACGCAATTAATATGGTTTTCAAATTATTCGCAGTGTCCTTCACTTTATTTTGACTACGTTTTAACAAGTTTTCAAAGATATTTAAGATCAGTGCAGCTTCCCCATTATGATGTACTAAACCAACTATTTTAATTATTTCTCGTACATTATGCCAAATGATGAGTTATATGTAAACACTTTAAAAAGTTGGGAAATTAAATAAAAGATATAGATAACAATCGCTGATATATAAATAAAAAAGATATAACTGTTTACATTATTCTTGAAGCCAACATCATTTCACACTCTAAGTAAAATCGAGTGGAGGAGTAGGATACAGTAACATTCTTTCTACTGTTGCCAAACTTAGTTTATTTGGTGTTTGCTGCAGAGGCAAGCTATTAATAATAATCAATATTTCAGAATATTTGAATAACATTTCAAATGTATCAGAGTTTATTTAATTATTATTTGAAATAAATTAGACTTTTTACATATTAAGACATCTAATAGATGCAATACTGGTCACAGAACATTATAATAAATCCTGCAAGTCCAAGATTCGAATGAATACTAGGCAACTATGTTTAACATTTAATAAGTCTATTTCCAATTGTATGCATAATAACAGTTATCGTCATATTTTTTGTTTAAAGACAATTTCGTATCCGAGGATTTACCCTAATCTGTGACGTTTCTTTTCTAGCGATCATCCCCTCTCCGTTTCTCGTCTTACGTCTTACCCCAAATTGATGTTGGCTTCATAACAAATCGAATTTTTGAAAGACTGGTTAGGGTAGATATTATAACAGCGAAATAAAAAAAACATTCAACATGTGATTGTCGTAGAATATTTTTTAGTGTTTCAAGATTGGTAACAACAGTTTTAAAGAGGTTTTACACTCAATCATTCGTTTTACGTGTAATAGTAACGTTTGTGGATAACATATGAATATGGTTTCATGAAAAAAAACTCCCCATTATCAGCATTCTGTAACGGAGATCACTTTCGATTGGTAATTGCATATACTCAAGGTGAGATAGACATGCCTGATATAGTTTTAGCATTGATCTCTTTGATAACTGAAAAATTTACTTGTCACAAACCTTTACATTGTTTTAAAATACATAAATTTAAATAGGCTAAGAGACAGATTTTTCAAGATCATTGTTCTGAATGGTAAGTTTACCAGTAATTTATGTAATGTACAATCGATGTTGAATCATAGTAATTTTTTCAGAGAATCGGATTTCTAGGTGCTTGATAACATTTCTTTTGATTATCTGTCATTGTATGAATACGAGAATTACGCCGATGATCCATCCATGGGGAGAAAATAATTTGATTATAACTTCTCAAAAGAATATAAAACATCTAAATGAGAAGGAAAGGCATGCGCAATTTTTTTACATGTGATGGCTATCTCATTTGTCACATTCTCTTTGGTCTTATAAGTATATTGATAGAAAAAAATGTCTGAAAAGTTTGCAGCTGGTTCTTAACCACAAAGTCATTTCCCCAAGAAAGCGTGAAATTGAATAAGCGGGACATAAACCTTAAAGAAAAATCCATTGAGTGTTCCTTAGCTAATAATAGTAATGCAGTGGTGTAATAAAATAATTTTAGCATGATCAATTACACTGGTCTGCAACGAAATCCTTCTTTAAATAAAATTTAGATAAATTTGAAGGAGATTAACACGCTGAATCTAGATCTGCTTTCCATTGTTTGCTGTCACTACATCTTTTTTAAAATACCTCTAAATTCTGTATTTTTGTGAGTCATTATTTCACGAACGCTAGTTTATTCAGTCTGTATCGTATTTTTCTACACAAAAACGACTTGGGTTGAAGATGAACACTATGTAATTAAAAACTGGCCACGAAGAGAAACTTTGACGCCTGGAGTTAAAAATGTAAATGAAGAACCTTTAGTTAAATGTGAAAAAAATGTTCTACCACCACTCCATATAAAGCTGGGTTTAATAAATACTTTTGTCAAAGCCATTAATAAGGATAGAGCATTCAATACCTCAAAACAAAATTTCCTCGAATCAGCGATGCGAAATTGAAAGTGGGTATCTTTGTAGGTTCCCAAATACGAGAGCTTATGAAAGACTCAAATTTTGAAATTAAGCTGACTGAAGCTGAAAAAAGGGAACGAACCACTTTCATAGATGTCTGTCATAATTTTCTTAGAAACAAAAAAGTGAAAACTACAAGGAAATCCAAGAACTTCTGTCTTCATATAAAGCTTTGAAATGCAACATGTCACTTAAAATTAATTTTTTAGATTCTCACTTAGATTTATTTCCCGAAAACTTTGGAGCGGTATCTGATAAACACAGTGAAAAATTTCATCAGGATATTGAGAGGCAGTGGCGGCTTGTCTCCCTCCCAAATGAAAACATTTTTAAATTATTGCAGCGATTACATTACTATATAACTATTTTAGAAAAACATATTTTTTTCGTTCATCGCATCTTTATTTTTGCATGTAGATACGTGTTCCGTTTGTGTGTATGGTATGAGTGGGTACAGTGAGTGTATATTGAGTTGGTGGTGTGAAAGGCAAAATGCATTATATTTATGTTTATCGCGGCCTGCAAACATTGCAGTCCGTACTCCGTAATACGCATTTTATTCACAAATTTCCGTCTTATTTTATTTATAACATTGGGTCTTATTGTGTTTTATATGTCTAACAAATTTTAAAAGTTAAGATTATTCTTTTATTTTATTAGTTGAAGAGTATATACATTTAATTTTAATTACATATTTGCAGAAATTAAGGAAGCAAAAAATTCAGCGATGATGTATTTGCAAAATATCAATTTCGCATGATTAGAATTTCAAGAAAAAACCGATTGTTATTCGATAAAAATGCTGTTTTTTCAACTCGTATTTGTTTCTTATTATCATTTTTTTCAGCCCTCCCACAAAAATCTTCCAAGAGCCGCCACTGTTGAGAGGCGCTACAAAGGAAAATGGTCAGAAGCAATGCTTACAGATTTTTGTTGGTTGATTTGTCTCAAAACTCCATTAAAAAATATGAAAAGAAAAAAACAACTACTAAGTGAAATTATATAAACAATAGTAAGTAATCACATTACTTACGGTTTTTAATGTTCTTAGTGTGATTTTATCTAATATTTTGTCCCAATTATTACAACGATGATTTATTTTTCGAACACAAAATTGTTTTCTATAAAAATTCTTTCACAAAAAATATATAAGTGATACTATTTTTTAAAACACGAAGTTTCTGTTGAGAAGTAACACATCTATAATAATCTTATACAATAAAAGTCGCAAAAAAAGATTTTTTTGCAGACCAGTGTTATAGCGATATGAATGATAAAGTGATCTCAAGAAAGTGTGGTTTTTATTATTAACAATGTCATGAATAAATTACAAACTATTACTACAGTTGCTTAATATAAAACTATAAAATTATGTCTAAATCTAAAGCATAACTAAAATAACTCACCTTTTTAATGCCAGTTAGTTTCTTTAGTAACAACAACCTTGACTCTGTACATGCAAAAAACAAGCACAAATGTTAGTTAAGAAGTGAAACAGAGAACAAAACTTTAAGAAATCAAACTAACCAAACCAATAGCGTTTCAGTTCTACTTTACTACAAAAGATGTCAATTTTTGTGCTCATAAAGTATAAGAAGGTGAAAATACTGGTATTAGTAGAAAAATATATGCCTAGTCAAGCTACTGTAGACTCAGAATGATACTATTACAATTGTTAAGCATAAAGTGTATCAAAAGTAGTTACCATTAACCTCATCATCAGATAAGTATTTTTTGCATTTCAAAGTTATAATTTCTGTTTATATTAGACAAACATTATTTATATTTTAACATTAATAAATACGAATACAATTGAATATTTTGATTTATGATAAGTAGGAGACGGTTCATCTGCCAAAGGGTGACAATTTGACATCTGCATAATTATAATATACCTCCTTTTCAATGTGATTCATGTGTTCTCTCTTTAAATTAATATTGGAATTTTTATTGAGTAAGACAATCCTTCATGTTGTCTATCATTCTAATTAGGTAAATTTTACTTTCATACAATCATCCCAATGTTACCCCATCGTCTTCGTCGCTTAATTAGTTTAGTCTTACCCTAATTAGTTTTAACACATTTCCGGAAGAAGACAGATACTACATCAGGTTCTTTAACAAAATGGTTCTCACAATCCATGTGGCTTCAGTTCCTTTAAAGTTGGTCCGTGGCAGGGTATTCGAGGGCTGCCAGTTGAGTTTCTAAACACAACAAGCCCCCAGGTATTTCCCCGCAGACCTCCTTCTCATATAAAATCATCTCAGAGGCCTCTCCTATCTACCTCCTGGAGACGCGTCGGGTTGGTGCTTCACCCCCTCCACATCAATAAATATTTCGACGAACAGCGACTTACTACGTATATGCCTACTAATGTGGACTCGGTAGGAGTATTAACTCCCCCTTTAAAATTTTTAAATGAAGGTGTGATACCGCATGTAAAAGGGTTTCAAGACTTTTTAATTTTCGTTTTGATTCTCAAGAAAAAAGTAATTTTATTTCACACAAACAAGTAACGATTACTCGTCTATTGCTTATCTTCACGTCAAAATTACGGACTGATATGAATCATTCATTAAAGTGAAAAAAACCAAATTTCAAATTGGGTAAAAGTCAAATGTTGTTAAGGTGGTTTTTATTTAGAACTAATTTGTGGTGCGAGACCTGTATACAATCATGAATTTTTGAATATACTGCCAGCCATTGTATTGAGTTGTGGATTTAAATATAAGAAGTTATATAATTGGATAATAGTCGTAAAACCTCGGCATTTTGTAAATTTTGATCATTTAGTACCTCATAAAACTATATGTTTCATATAGAATTAATCTTATGCACAAAAATTTGGGATTATTATTTCTGGAAATATCCTGTACCAATTCATAAGCAAATCTTTGCAGTAGGTAAACATTTAAAAACAATAATGTACGTCACATAATTTTGTATATTTGTTTTTGATCTATAAGATTATAAGCATTCAGATGTTCAGTCAACTTATTTAAAACCAAAAAAATCATTTGTAATACCATCATAAAAACCCACTTGTTGCAGTGACTGGGTAGTAATTTCTTTACTCTACTCTCCACTTTCAAACATACAACTAAATTCCTCATATTTTAAAAGTAAACTCAACCTCTTCTGGTAAGTTGATAGAATCAAGGGCTTAAGGAATAAAAGGTTTCTAAAAATTAACACAGTAATTGAATTTGACACCATTAGTGCAGGCAGTAACCTGTTGGCAAACCTTTTAGAAAATCATTTGACATTTGATAGTGAAAATGGAGCCTCACATGATGGAACATCCGGGAGGGAGATCCGAAATCCTAGAAATACTGATTGGTCTCTTTACAAGGCCAATCTGAAGGACAATTTGGAACATGTCGAAGAAAATGGGGTAAATCACTCACACTACGACCTGGAACAAAGAGTCGAACGGATCAGTGAGGCAATAATGGAAGCTTTTCATTCCAGTTGCCCACTGTCAAAAGCTCGTTCAGAAAATGGCTCTTTAATAGAGCCAAACCGTGACGGTAATTGGCAGGGGTACACTGAAAAGCTTACTCAGTACAATAAAGAGATTAGGAAGGCCACAAGGTTTAATTTTTCAAGCCTTTTGTGAAAAGATCACTTCCACTCACACAGCAGCCAGACTACAAAAGGTCATGACAAATGGGGGAACTAACCTCACAATGTCACTGAAAAAGCCAGACGGATCATACACGGAAGGTGAAAAGGAACAATTGATTCTTCTTCTTTCCAGGTAGTGAAGCAGCAACAAGCACTGAAATAGCAATGAATTACTCCACAAAATCTAGCAAGGAAGATTGGGACATTGCTAAGAAAATATTTACCAGACAACGGTTGGAATGGGCAATAATTACCTTTCAACCATATAAATCACCTGGAGTGGATGGAATATTTCCAGCACTCCTGTAGCAAGGGATAGATGAGATTCTTCCTCACCTGCTGAAGATTACAAGAAGCAGCCTAGCAGTGGGTCTAATACCTGGAAAATGGAGATGGGCAACAGTAACCTTCATACCAAAAATAGGGAAAAAAGATGGGACTGATCCCCGATCTTTTACATCCATCTGCCTAACATCGTTACTACTCAAAACGATGGAGGAAGTAGTGCATAACTACATAAGAACAGAGAACCTGGAGAATATACCACTTCATAAATGTCAGCATGTCTACAGAGTGGGTAGATCAACTGAGACGGCTCTGTATCAGCTGACCGAAGTCATCCAGAGAACTCTGAACAACAAAGAAATCATAATGTACGCATTCCTGGATATATATGGGGCCTTTGACAACACAACTCATGTGTCTGTCAAAGAAGCACTAAAAAGGTGAGGAGTAAATGAAACCATTGTAAAATGGATGTATGAGTTGTTGACGACGAGGATAGCTGAGACACGGGTGGGGAATCAAATCACCTCAGTTAAAGCCACTCACTTCACTTCACACTTCAAGGGGGAGTGATATCTCCCCTTCTATGGATCCTTGTAGTAGATGAGTTGCTCTACAGGCTAACGGAGCTTGGCTTCGAATGTATGGGCTATGCTGATTACATAGTTCTAATAGTCAGAGGCAAGTTCGAGAACACCTAATGTTATTTATTACAAAAGGGCCTCAGAATTATTGAGCAATGGTGATTGTTAGTGGGGCTAAACATTAACCCAAACAAGACCATAGTAATTCCATTTACCCGGAAAAGAACACTTCCAGCAATGAAACCCCTATCTTTAAACGGGGAAATTATAGAATGAAAATCAGAAGTTAAATATCAAGGGATAACCGTAGACAGTAAGCTTCTGTGGAATAAGCATGTTGAAATAACTGCTAGTAAAACAATAAGAGCTTTGATGGCGTGCAGACATCTAGCTGGTAAGAATTGGGGCTGTAACTTAAAAATACTGCGATGGATGGACGCCATGATTGTGAGACCAGCAATTACGTATAGGGAAATAGTTTGGGATACAAAAGCAAGTCAGTACAGCACGAGAAAGACCCTCGACAAAGTTCAAAGGCTTGCCTGTGTGTGCATCACTGGAGCTGTGAGAACGTGTCCAACTAAGGCACTCGAGATCATTACATATCCCACACCTCTACATCTGGTGATAGAAAGAGCTGCAGTTCTTAGAATATCTAAGTAAGGTGCAGGCAATGAGAGTATTAAAAATCAGGGAGCTTGGTCCTCTCTAACAAAATACATCTCATCAGCGAATCTTCCCAGTGACAAAATGATCAAGAAAGTAAGTATCGAAAAGAATTTCACTACGATGCTAAGAGGGAGAGACTGGGAAAGGAAATACACCACCCAAACTTTCAAAGAAAACTCTCGTAGATGGTATACAGATGGTTCAAAAACCACCACTTGAGCAGGCGCTGGAGTATTTGGGCCTAGCACCAGATACTCATTATTGTTAGGCTCCTTCCCGAGCGTCTTTCAGGCAGAAATACTTGCGATCGAAAGATGCGTGGAAATTAACCTACAAAGAAGTTATCAGAAATGTGACATATCGATCCATTCTGATAGTCACAGCCATCAAAGCATTGCCCTTCCATGTCATTGACTCCAAGTTGGCATGGGAGTGCCGAAGAAAACTTGATGAATTAGGCAAGAATAACAGGGTCTCTTTAGTCCGAGTTCCTGGCCACTCGGGAATCACGGGAAATTAAGAGGCCAATACACTTGCCAGGAAAGGAGCACAAACGCCCTTTATTGGCCCAGAGCCTTACTGTGGGATAGGAAAATGCTTGTATAAGAGAGAGATTCGGAAGAAAGAGGAAACCGAAAGAGAAGCACTCTGGCGGTGCCTTCCCGGGCTGGAACATTCCAAAAAGTTCCTGTGGAACTTTGACACTGCTAGATCCAAAAAATATTTGGACCTCAGTAAAGATAAGCTACATCTCCTCACGGGCTTTCTTACAGGATACTGCCGCCTTAGGAAGCACCTAATGAGAATAGGTCTACCAGAGATTGACGAGTGTAGATTCTGTGGGGAGGAGGATGAAACTCCGGATCACCTAGTTCTGGAATGCCTCGCCATTGCAAGCCAACGCTAGAAATGCTTCGGACAAGAAACTTGTAAGAGTGAGGATCTAACCTCGTTGATGCCGTCCCAAATACTAGAGTTCATTAGAACCCTGGAACTGGAAGGCGAGCTATAGTAGTAGCGAGAACAGCTCTGATAGAGGGGGGCACAATAAACCTTTAGTTTCAGTGCGTTGTAACCCTGTTAAAATCTAATCTAGTACTCCTAACGTTTGAAGGGGAAGGTAAATAGTTTTAGTTAAAAATTGTGGTTTCACATATAAAAATTGACCTGTCTCAGGATTATTTCTGTATTCGTAAATGCGTAGAAAATAAATTCATTTGTTACTTAAGGACGTATTTCCAAGCTTTAACAATTTCATAAACTGATGCTATACGCAATAAATGTTATTCCACATTGAAAGTTTTCTTGATAAAAATTGTGAAAGATGAAAGTTCAAAAAATATAAATATTTGCAATAATGATAGTAAGTAACAATTGAAAAATACTTTATATTGAAATTATAACTTTGATTAAAGACATATATATTTTGTTTCTAAAAACGTGATTGCTAAACTGAGAGCATACAGTAATAATAGCTAGATACGTAATGCAAATTCTGAAAAAACACAATTTCAAAATTTTAAAATATCACTAATCAGGTATGCAAAAAATAAAACTGAACTATTTAATTTTTTCCATGAAAGTCACAAATTGTGCTACCTTATACTGAAATAATGAATTTTTAACAACATTGTAACTATGCTTCTGTGTATTCAAAATAGTTATTGAAAGAAAATAATATTGTTGAGTTATGCAAAAGTTGAACAAGCATAATCACATTAATCATAAGGTAACATAATTTGATTTAAACCAAGACTTCAACACAAATATCAAACAATTAGTGATAATGTATGACTTGAGTTTATTGCACTACCCACACAGAACTTTCTACTCACCGCATAGAAGAATCCATTTCAGGTGCGGAGCTAATGTAACCATCAGTATCATCGCCAGAGGTATCATATCCTTTAAGTTTGTACTTTGCCTGTCGAATGGCGCTAAGTTTATTGCGAGCCTCCTCGAGTTCTCTTTCTTTTTTCAGTACTTCAGATCTGAAAGATATTTACATGCAATATGGGTGAAATTTAAAACTATAGTACTTTTTGATTGCTCATATAAATATTCTAATTTATTCGTTTAATTGTTTGACATTATTACACAAACGGATATGAAGATTTAAACTGTCTACTTGACAGTAATTCAAAAATGGTTTTTAGAAAACCGAATTTTACAATATAAGTCTGTAATCAAACCAAGATTCTCTAGGCATATGTCTCCCCCTGTTGTTTCAAACCAGAGATACATCATTACCTTCAAATTCAAATAATACAAATGAGACACATTTCCGAATCCCAATCAATACTGCAAATAACACATCAGGAGACTAAAGAGACTGACCAATTAACATAAAGGAAGAACAGAACACTAGGAAAGTTTGACAAGCAACTTCCAAGCCAGTAAAATAACTTATAGAATAACTAATTCTCAGATGTTATCACAATGATTTTTTTAAAAGTCTTTCTTATTAAAACAACAAAGAAGTCTAATTGCTTGTTTTTTTTATATTATGAGACTGATGGGTCTTGTTTGCTATATTTTAAATACAAGATGGATGTTTGTCACACATCTCTTAAATGATCTGGAGATATCATAACTACCAGTCGACAATGCTAATTTCTACAGCCAACTGAAAACCACAAGTTGATCAGGAGCAACTTATAACGTCATAGAAATGAAAATCGATAAAAAAACTGAGTTACCTTAAAATTATCCAGAATAAGTATATTTATAGGTAATGTTATTTTTTTAAATACCTACATTTGCTTTATGAATAATTTTATATGAAAACAAACTTTATTTTACCTTGCATTAATTTCCTGGGCAATACCGCCCACCATTTTCTTATTCAGAACTAAATATCTTTCTTCTTCTACGCTCTTGGCTTGTTGTGCAGCTCTTACCAAATTATCGGTGGATCTTATGACCGCATTGCCAGCGGTATGAAGTCTCCTCGTGGCTTCTGTATCACCTTCTGCTTTCACTTTACAAGCTACTAATAATTGGGCTGTAGAACTGGCTACCTGTTTCGCGGCAGCTATTAATTTATCCTCACTGCCCATTCCTGAAATCAGAATGTTTTTATTACGAGGGAGGTTTGATGGAAGAGTGACTTTTCAGTGGTTGGCCACACTTTCGCTATGGTGATTATATTGTTAGTTTCCGCCATGTTTCTGATATCATCTGTGAAAATTGTACATAAATCTGACAGATAGATTAGTTTCAATACTCATTTAAAGAAAAGTGTTTTTGTTGTTGGTTAACTATGGAGAAAAAATAATTTCGAGTGTTAATTAAACATTATTTTCTACGTGGAAAAACAATTGAAGAAACCGAGGAAAATATACGTAAATATTATCCTGAAAGTGCCCCGTCCCATGGAATGATTTGTAAGCGGTTCTCTTATTTTAAAAGTGGCCATATGGAGACGGATGATGCTGAACGTCCAGGACCGTCATTTACTGTAACTACTCCAGAAATGGTTAATAAAGTCCGTGCCCTTGTACTTAGCGATCGTCGAATAAAAGTACGTCAGATAGCTAATGAAATAAATTTTTCAACTGAACGGGAATGCAATATTTTGCACAAAAGGTTACACATGAAAAAGGTATCTGAAAGGTGGGTGCCGCGATTGCTCAATGCTGATCAAAAGCTCGCTCGCATTAAAAATTCAAACGAATGTTTGGATATCCTAAAATGTAATTCAAGTGAATTTTTCCGTCAATACCTCAGAAACAAAAATAGAAATGAAACAATGGACTTCATCCGAGGAACGTGCTCCCAAGAAAGCAAAAACCGTTTTTTCGGCCAATAAGGTCATGGCCACAGTGTTTTGAGATTCCAAAGGTGTAATCTTTATTGATTATTTAGAAAAAAGGAAAACGACAACTGGCCAATATTATGCTAATTTGCTGACACGTTTTGATGCCGAACTTAAGAAAAAACGACCTCATTTGTTGAAGAAAATAGTTTTATTCCATCACGACAATGGTCCTGTCCATTCGTCTGCTAATGTTTCAGAAAAATTAGCCGAACTTCGTTACGATTTATTGGCTCATCCCCCATATTCACCTGATCTTGCTCCCTCCGTTAGTTTTTGTCTCAAAATCTTAAAAAATGGCTTGGTGGAAAGCGATTTCGGACAAATGAAGAGATAATGGCAGAGACAAACGGGAATTTTACGGAACTTCCGAAAGATTATTTTTCGGATGGTTTGAAAAAATTGGAAAAAAAAATAATTTTTTTACAGTAAAGTAACTTTTTCATTGAAGTCACTCTTCCGTCGAACTGCCCTCGTATTTAAGAATTCTTCCAAATTTTCATGTTTATTGGATAGAATATAATCTCTAAATTCAATGAAACCAATACACCAAGATTTATGTATTATTTAAGATTCGTTTCCTACGAATTTAATTATTATTACTCCCTTAATATTGCCAGAATGTATTTAGTCAACACTAGGTTAAAACTTCTCTAAAAACGCAACAAAAGATCATTAAGACATATAACTGAGTATTTTTTGTATATAGACAACTATTATTTTATCATTTAAAAAAGTTTTTTGTAAAAACAATCCTATTTTTCTTTTAATATACATAACAAATTTCACAAAAAGTGTCAAATCATAATAAATATTTATCTTCGCTCAATCAGCTTATTACTTTTTCTAATCTTACATGTTTTTGATTATTCTTTTTCTGCCATATTCCCTTTTCAATATCCACTTATTTCTGCATCTTTTTAGGAATGTGTCACTTACCTTTTTAATGCAAATGAATGCTAGTAAACCAGGAGAAATATGAAAGTCATTGGAAGCCAAGATAAATAGTTGCTCCTTCAAGTGACAGATCTAAGTAAATTTTTTTGTGGAGGGACTTTAAATCAATAATGAAAATATATTATAACCCTGTATTCAAAAATGCAGAAATAAAGTCGCAAATATTCTTGATATTTGACAATTAAAAATATATTTTTCAAAATAAATTCATCCTATGAAATATAAACAAGTTGTTAATTGCTTAAGAGAGCAAATCAGAAAAAAATGAACGGTTTTAAAGATTAATACAAACTTTTCCGCATCTGTGAGGCGCCCTGAACAATATCCTATCATGAAATTGTCACTTGTATACACTTTGGAGGCTATATCGTGCTAACAAACCGAAATTTCTTTAAAAAAAACCAAAAATGTCGTATATCTGGATTTATTGGACCTGTTGTACTTGCTCTAGTGAGCAGAAAATCAATAGGGTTCACCTTGAAAAATATCCAATTATAAAATTGGTCACTTGTATACATTTCGGAGGCGGTATAGTGCTAAAACCCGAAATTTATCAAAAAATGTGGCACTTCTAGTACCATAGCACTCGTTGTACTATCTCCAGTGAGCTGAAAATCAATAAGGTTCATCTATAAGACACCCTGAACAATATCCAATCATAAAATTGGCCACTTGTATACACTCCGAAGGCTGTATTGTGCTAACAAACTGAAAATTCTCCAAAAATGACAACAATTTGATACTTGAGTACTAAAGCACCCGTTGTACTGGCTATAGTGACCTGAAAATCAATAGGGTTTATCTGTCAGACGCCCTTAACAATATCCAGTCATAAAATTGGTCACTTGTATACACTTCGGAGGCTGTATCGTACTAACAACCTGAAATTTCACAAAAAATTACAAAAATGTCGTACTTCTAGAACCAAACCACTCGTTTTACTGGTTCTAGTGTGCTGAAAATCAATAAAGTTCATCTACAAGACTCCCTGAACAATATCCAATCATAAAATCGGCAACTTGTTGCACTACGGAGGCTGTATCATGCTAACAAACTGAAATTTCTCCAAAAATGTCGTACTTCAAGTACCATAGCATCCGTTGTACTGGCTCTGGTGAGCTGAAAATCAATAGGGTTCATATATGAGATATCCTCAAAAATATTCAATCATAAAATTGGTGACTTGTTACACTCCCGAGGCTGTATCTTGCTAACAAGACATGTTACGAAAAGTGGCCAACCGACATACACACAGGATTTTTTTTCTATATTTCAAGAGTCATAGTAAAATAACACGCAGTTTTACGAGCTCGGATTCGAAAGGCAAATTGAAATGAAGCTTAAGTTTATATAGTATTTGAGTTTGTGTGGAACCAATATACTTTCAGACTTCCCATAATTAATAACACTATAGAAGAAAACACTCAAATCCTTTTAGGTGTAAGATTAGTGTTTTTCATTCAGAACTCAACGCAATGACTTGCTGAGTAATTTGTTCATCAATCAAATGAATGTATATTTGTTACTTATGAAATGAATTTGAAAACCATAGATTTTTTAATAGAGAATGAAAAGACCCTACAATTAATGTATTAATAAGACTAGTAAAGTTTTATTAATAGCTTACCTTGAACCAATGCGTTCGCACTTTCGACGAGACTGTGGGTGGCAGCAGCAACTAATCTAGCCGCCGAGATCAGTCCTTCTGACCACTGACCATCATCGGACGATGAAACTGGGGTGCCAGACATTTTACCAGCATCAATTAATTCACGTTGTGCTGCACTGGCTGCTTTAATTAGAGCTGACGTTGCAGCTGTTATTGATTTGGCAGCTTCAAGGATCATTTCATCGAAGTTCATTGATTCGTCTAGGTCTTGTGTCTAAAGAAATAAAAATTAAACTAAAAAATACTCATGGGAATAAAGTCTATTTATATGAGAGCTCATTTATTTAATTTTATCACAATTAGTAAGTTTAAAAAGATCTTCAAACAAAAGACTCCACACACCTTATATAAGAAAATGGTTCTCCGTCAAATTTCTTAAATTTTTGATATGTTCTATAATTAATAATTCTGATAAGATGATTCAATGGGCGCAACACGACCCTATGACTAGTTTTCGAGATACAGGGTGTTGAATATGAGTGATATTAACTTTTCATCACTCTGTATCTACCATTATGATTTATAAAATGTGGTATTATTATCACATCTTTGTGTGAAAAAGTCATCAGAAATTAATTTCCAAATCTTTTCATTTAATAATAATGCTATTTTATAGAGTAAAAATGCGTAAAAGGATGAATTGTCACATATTATATACATTAATTTCATTCATAGTTAGGAATGAGACTTAAATGGATGTTTAATTATTAAATTCAGTATATTTGTATGTTCGGGATGTCTCCTAATTTCTTCCTTGATGAGATATCCTGCGGACTGTGATGTATCTTTCCGATGTCCATATCCGCGGATATACCAACTTGCATGGATATACATAAGATATAGTGTGTGTATGCGTGTTAATTGGGTTGGCACGACCAATGCGCATGGTATATCAAGACGAGAATACAATGAGGAAAATACTTGATGATAGATAACCGAATTTTTTCATAATAAAAAAACATTATTAAATATGAATGAGAAAAAGGTTCTCGTGAACATTCACAAATGAGAAAATAACCAATTGAATCATACTCTTTCTGGATCCATATCCATCTCCTCTGGAAGCATTCTATTTGCAGAATCAAAATGTATGTTTCCTTGATATCTAGCGTAGCCCAAAAACCTCATTATGCTAGCAACATGCGCACAAGTTACTAAAGTCATAGCACCAGTCTTACAAATACAATAATACCCCGAAATAGGGGGAAGCAGGATCTTCTAGGTTTTCGTCACCTATATCAGTGAAAATAGTCCAAAGCATCTGTTTAGTAGCATTCCTAAAACGAGAAAATATTTTGAATCGTAGAAAATTGGGCCCCCATGTAACTCATCTACTTCTAAACTGTTGTTTTCTTCACCATCTCTACGAATTGTATCTTGGATATATGACTCAGCTAAGTGTAAATGATATGTTACCATAATTTATTTTAAATATTCAATATCAAGGCGAGGGAACAATTGTATATGGAATTGATTCAATCGAATCCATCGGCCATTCCTAGTATGAAGGTTTTCGGCTTCAACTCGAGCCTGAACAATGTTGATATCATCAGAATCAACTAACATTTGTGTGGCCGTATCCAACGTTCCAGGCATATTTATCAAAGGATGGGATTTCTTTATAAGAGCCCCAGCAATCAGGTGATAGCCTTGTAACTTCGTAGCATGTATTGCAGATATAGATTAACAAAAAAATTTGAAACTAACTTCTACAATCCATGTAGTAGTGGTTATCAAACATGCCTGATTGGCTTCATTTGTCGTTAATTGTCTTTGATTCGGCGGAGAGAGATAGAGAGAAAAATTCGAGAGTGTTTTGTATAGAAAGAGGATTTTTATTTAAAAATTGAAATTGTTAATTTGTTTTGGGTGCCCTGGTGTAGGATTAGTTTCCTCTGCAGGGTTGGGTTCGGGGTTGTAGTGCAGCGTTAAGAAATTGAGTTTGGTGTTTTTGGTGGGTCGGCTGAGGGACAGCCGAGTAAAAAAAGTGACTAGGAACAATTTTTAAAAGGTGTATATAAATGAGAGTAGTGGAGCGGTCTTTTCGCCATAAAGTGGTCTGGAGGAAAAGTTATCCCGGTTGGCAACGGGATTGATGTTTTGGAAGCAGCGAAGTTTAAAAGTGAATAGGATAGGGTGACGAGAAGTGAATAGGATAGGGTGACGAGAAGTGTCTAGAATTTGAAGGTTTTGGTAGAAGACGAACCATGCTACGCTGCCGATATAATATGCTGTTGGACTGGCGAGGTGTCGTAAATTTATAAGAAGAGAGATTGATGTTATTTATTGAATTAGGGATGTCTCCGGTGTATGAAGAGAGGAGTAAATAAGAATTTGTAATTTATTCGATTTTTTGGAATTTTAGTGAGAAAAGTGACTAGGAGAATTTTTTTAAAAAAAGTGTATAGAATTGGGTGTTTGATGGCGTCGGTTGATTTCAATATGTTTGTGGAGACGAGTTTGCGGGGGTGTGGGGTTTTATCTGTGGTACAGCGTTGAACAACAATAATAATCAAAACCATCCAGCAAATGGGCGGGTACAGCTACAGGAAACAACAGAAAACCTTAACACCGACGGGGGGTGGGGACGGTTGGAATATAGGGTTTTCCTAAAATGTTGAATAAATTGATTAGTATAAAATATGATATGTGAGAAAAATATAATGTATGATTATTGGATTGAGATTGGGGAATTGTTGAGGTAGTCAGAGTTATTCATCGGGGAGGTCGTCGTAAGCCGTGGCTAGTAGTCGGACTGGAGGAAATAGAAGCTTCCTCTTGGGTTTTCTGCCGAGAGGCCGTCTGTTTGCGATCCACGGTGTGAGGATGGCGTTTTTCGAGATTTCGTTGTCCGATTCGATAGTGCGATTAACGTATCGGGCTTATAAATTGTTCAGACGGGAAGGAATTGGCTCGATGTCGATATTGACATATTGTTTCGGCGGCAGAAATGGTGGCATATAGTAACGCAAGCCAAGTTCTTGTAGTTTATTGATTGAATCTCTATAGCCTCTGTCGACTATCACAATATCGCCTTCTTGAAACCATGTTCTCATTCCATTCAAATCATTCTGTAAATCGTGATTTCGAGCACTCGCAGCATTATTCCTAATCTGTGAAGTACGGCCCATTGATTGCTAAGATATATCCATCTGGGGCAACTATGATCTCCGGTTTGATCAAATGTTCATTCTTCTGGAAACAGTATGATTGCCTCAATACCCGAAAGTCACTGCTCTTTTTTTAGGTACAATGTATATAAAGTATTGCTTTGGGAATGTCTGGTGTGGGATTGTACAGTTGATTCATATAAGGGGACTGTATATATAAGTTTCACTTGTTATTGAATTAAATCCAATATTATTGGGTATGAACCTTTGTAATATAGATAATGTCATATGAGAAACAATGAGGCTTGCTGCTTTTGGGGAAGGATAACTAAACAATATTTTCAAAAACTTATCTGAAACTCCATGTTTCCTTTCAAGATTTCTTCTCTTGCCACCTTGTTCAACAATATCACAAAATTCTAGTAGTTATGGAAAATGATTTTTTGAATTTGATGTGAGAGCCTTAAATTCGTCTTCAGTGAAACAACTGATATCCTCCCAAATTCGAAGTAGCCTGTTGCTATCAGTAATTATCATTTCAAGAAAATGCTGAAAATTGGAAATTATATATGGTTTAATCACAAAATTCAAACCTCCTTGCAAGTAATTTGGAAGTAAACGTTTATGATCAAGATGGTGACCACAAATTATTAAGAAATCTGGGACATAAATATAAGAAGCAACAAAAATGTCCATACTACGCTCAAAAGAAAGTCTGAATATTTTGACGATCATTACAATTACAATACATTGAGAGGAAGGCAATTCATGTTATTTTCTATAGCAATAATGTTCATTCACTGTGTTATTACAATTGAAACATATTTATATCATCCTGAATATCAATAGGTGAATTTCCCGCAGCTTGTCTTCAATATGTCGCAATTTGCAACGCATTAACACCTTAACCGCGTATGACGCCTAAACGCGTACAGAGAGACATTAGCCATTAGCGCATGACGGCTTTAGGCGTACTTTGTATCTCGACATTCAATGATTCAGTATTTTACGAGCGCTCGTTCAAAGTGTATGCATTTACGTAAGCGGACAGTTAAAGTATTAGTTCTTGGAAAAATATAATCCGTTTTTGTTCGTTAGCGCGCAGAGTGAGACAGGGCCGTCTGTGCCCGAAAGACGTAGAAACTTTAATGATAAACGTTCGTTGACACGAGTGGAATTGGAGCAATGACTGTCTGAGTCAGATGATGATTTTAATGATGAAAATGATCCAGATTTTATGGAGGATAGTTTTATCAGCGATAGCAGCTCTGACGAGGATGAGCCGCGGGTTACTAATTTTGAGATTGTGGATGATATACATATTGTTGAAACAGAGGAAACTATAAAGTGGACTTCGAAACAATTTCTACGCGAAAGTCCCTTTACGAAACAACGTGAAATGCTGGAAAATTCAAGTGGTAAAGTTTCGTGTAAGTTTAACATTTTTTTATACTTATAGTTATATTTTGATCTGCTCGTGTTTGATTATTTTATCGAACTGTGGGTAACAGATACCAATAAATATGGACAAGAAGTTTTTCTACATGAAAACACAAAAGAAAAATCACGGATTACGCGTTGGCGCGATGTTACAAAAGAAGAAATGCGTACATTCATAGGATTGGTGCTTCATATAGGTACAGTAAAGCTGAATTAACGACATGCTAGAAAAAGAGATTATTAGGCCTAGCGACTCACCGTGTTCATCTCCTATATGGATTGTTCCCAAAAAAGCTGATGCATCTGGAAGAAAGAAATGGCGCATCGTCGTTGATTACCGAAAAATCAATGAAAAGACCATTGACGACCGTTATCCCATTCCAAACATAACTGACATACTTGACAAACTTGGACGCTGTTATTATTTCACCACCTTAGATTTAGCCAGTGGATTTCATCAAATTGAAATGCATCCCGACGATATTAAGAAAACCGCTTTTAACGTTGAAAATGGTCATTTCGAATACGTCAGAATGCCTTTCGGTTTAAAGAACGCCCCTGCAAAATTTCAGAGGGTCATGGATAATGTACTAAAAGAACTCCGTAATAAAATTTGTTTCGTCTATATGGACGACATAATTGTCTTTTCAAGCTCACTCCAAGAACATATTAATAATTTAAAAAGTGTTTTCCAAAAGCTTCGTGAGAGTAACCTCAAGGTTCAACTCGACAAATCCGAATTTCTTAGAAAAGAAGTATCATTTCTAGGTCATATTATCACCCCTCAAGGCATCAAACCCAATCCTGATAAAGTAAAAGCTATTACAAACTACCCCTTACCGAAAACCACGAAAGACATAAAAGCTTTCTTAGGCCTTCTTGGGTACTACAGAAAGTTTATAAAAAATTTTGCTAAATTAACCAAACCCTTTACAAGCTGTTTGAAAAAAGGCGCTCACATCAATATACTTGACCCGATTTACATAAAGACATTCGAAGATTGCAAATCTCTTCTAATCAATGAACCCATTCTCATCTACCCCGATTTCACCAAAGAATTCATTTTAACCACAGATGCAAGTAATTTCGCAATAGGAGCAGTCCTCTCCCAAGGACCAATCGGTGGAGACAAAGCCATAGCATATGCTTCTCGTACACTTAACGCTGCTGAACAAAATTATTCAACAATTGAAAGAGTTGTTAGCAATAGTTTGGGGTACAAAACATTTCCGGCCATATCTTTTCGGCAATAAATTCAAAATCGTCACCGATCATAAACCTCTACAATGGCTAATGTCTCTAAAGGAACCAAATTCCCGACTTGTCCGTTGGAGACTGAAGTTAGAGGAATTTGACTACGAAATCGTATATAAAAAAGGTTCTTGCAACACGAATGCGGATGCCCTTTCCCGTATAGAAATTTATCCAATAGATAACGAAAATAGTTCCGGCTCTGATCTACCGCCAATTTTTCAATATATGAAAGAATTTAATGAAACTAACGCTACAACCAAATCAGACTCACAATCTCTCGTTCCCGAAGTAGATTCAAATGACGAAAATGACGATCAAACAATACACACTAGTTTAGAAAACCCAATACTTGGAATCGAAATAACCGAGAAACCATTAAATGTATTTTTAAATCAAATAGTAATAATAAAAACTGATCAAAACCCTCATCAAGAAATTAAAAAATTATTCGATAACCCTGCAAGAACCAGATGGTTCTTACACGTGAGTGAAAATTCTTTTGAAAACCAAATTATTCAATTCTTAAAAGACTATGCTGTTCCGAAGAAACGGTATGCCTTTTATTTTCAGAACGATATCGATGAAACTCTTTTCAAAACCATGTGTAGAATAGTTCCCCAGACCTTTAAAAGCTCTGCATTTATCTTAATCAAATCAAATATTATACTACATGACGTTAAAATCGAATCCCAACAACAAAAACTTATAAAACAACAACACAGGCATTACAAATCACAGGGGAATTCACGAGACTGCTAACCAACTAAAAACCAAATTTTATTGGCCAAAACTAAATAACGACGTAAAAGATTTTATCAATAACTGTTCCATTTGTCAACAAGTTAAATATGAGAGACACCCGCCTCTAATAAAACTTCAGCTAACCCCAACTCCAAGAAAACCACTCGAAACGTTACACATAGACACTTTTAAATTTGACAATACAATTACGATGACAGTATGTGACAGTTTTAGTAGATTTGGACAAGCTTACATAATTCCAACATTATCTGCGATTCACATCTATCAGTCATTATTACAATTCATTTCTACGTATAAAATTCCAGAAAATATTGTATCTGATAATGGCACAGAATTTACTCAATCCACTCTCAAAGGCTTTGCTAAATTATATGGTATTAACTGGCATTATACTCTTCCACATAATCCTAATAGCAATGCAATCGTAGAAAGATTTCATTCTACAATATTAGAACACATGAGAACATTATCCCTAACGAATCCAAAATTAAACCCATTCGAAAAATTGAGATTGTCCATTTTGGGATACAATAACTCAATTCACTCTGTCACCAAACATAAGCCTATTGACCTTCTTCTAGGACACCTTCACCTAAAAGATCCCATCGAAATCGACGACGAAGCTCAACCAGATAACATTCAATTAAATGAACATAAAGAAACTATGAAACAATTATATGACAGAATACATACCGACACTAGTAACAAAAAACAAAAAAATATTGAAAAATTAAACGAAAAACGTACAGATCCCCCAGACATTCCCCCTGGCACTACCCTTTACAAGAAACAATCGGAACGACAATCTAAAACTAAACCTCCATATAAACCCGAACACATTTTGACATCAAAAGATATTACAGTAACGACTTACAAAAACAACTATTTAAACCCGTAAGAAAACTAATTAATGTAACTTCACAGGACGTTGACTCTTCAGACAGTGACGAACCAGAAGATACAGATTAAATCCTTGAAAAGTAATCCTGGCATCCTATCTTTCGAACTAGGACCAGCTAGGGTAAAAATCGCTTCCCATACATTTTTACACTATATCCCTACAAACCCCATCCGAAATCAAATTACAAATCTAAGTTTACAATATTACTCATTAAACAGCTTATTTAATAAGACGAACCATATTCATGAACATTCTTTGAGAAATGTTTATAAACAATTGCAATTTGAAGTTAATAGTATAAATGTTAAAATGAACTCCATATTTCCATCTAATCGAATTAAAAGAGGAATAATCAACCCTCTTGGCTCGCTAGTGAAACTCGTTACTGGCAATATGGACCAAGAAGATGCCAACAAAATATACGCAAGTATTAGCGAACTGCAAAATGATCAAAATAAAATCATTAGAGAAGTAAATTCACAAATAACTCTTAACAAAAATCTTATGGATAGCGTTAATGAATCAATATCAATAGTTTCAAATAATCAGCTTCTAATATCCAACAAAATTAATGAATTAAGAAGAGCACTCAACGAAACATCTTATGATTATTCACACTACATAGAATTTCAAGAAATTTTTAGTCAAATAAAAATCAATCTGGACTCTATGTCCAGCTTTCTTAATGACATCGAAAATGCAGTAAATTTTGCCAGTTTAGGTGTTTTGCATCAAAGCGTAATCTCCCGTGAGGATCTTAAAGAAATAGTCCAAATTTTATATAACACATACACATATGATCAATTATTATTTAATGAAAACCAAATATTAAAATATTATGCTATTGTTAATACTAAAGTTTATTATGATAAAGATAAAATCATATTTTCACTAGAATTTCCACTGGTCCATCCAGATGTATTTACCTACTACCACTTATATTCCGTACCTAATATAAATAACTCTGTCCTTATTCCTCCTTCTACTTACCTAATTATGAGCAACAACCAATATCAGTATCAAGAAGAAGAATGCATCGATCTCCAATCCGTCTACTACTGTAAAACCAACAGGCTACAAGTAACCAGAGAACCAAAATACTGCATCACATCTCTCCTCTCAGTCACATCATCGCCAGAGAATTGCCAACAAATCGCTGTAAAAGTCTCCGAACCAATAATAGAAGAAATTAACAAAAGCCATTACATTGTAATATTCCCAGAATCACAGAAAATACAAACAGATTGTGAAGAATCAGGAGTTTCAGTCTTACAAGGAAGCTATTTATTAACAATCCCGCCAAGATGCTCTATAGCTACTACAAAATACACATACAAAAACGAAAAAGATATCATCGAAGGACATCCTATAGCTCTCGAAGGAATCCAAGAAGTACCACTTCCAATTTTGAATATCCAAGAAATTCAGCTAAAGAAAATCAACTTAGACAAACTTCATAAACTACAACTTCAAGAAAACAATGCAAACCCGCTTGATGAACTCAAGATGCCTGTGGCCTTTTCTCGAATTGCTATCAGTTCAAGTACCATAATCTGCATACTTCTAATCTGTTATTTCCTGTTTAAATATAGAAACCTTATGAGAAAGGTTTTTCAGCATAAAAAGAAGCATACCAACATCGATCCAACTCAAGTGGTTCCACCCTCGCTTCACCCTTGAGTTTTCTTTGGGGATGGAGGAGTTATGAAACGATAGATGTCCCGTCAGCTGAATTCGTGACCTTATATGGCATTGTTACATCGAACCATCATCGGACGATCGACTACGTCATAATGCTGAATTGCACTACTGGACACCGCATAGCTTCATTATACATATTTTATATTCAGAATGATTATAGACTTCATATTGTTAACTTCAATAAATATTAATAAAGTGTAATTATTGTAATTAAATAATTTTTAAAAAAGTAAAGTTTTAACTTGAAAACATAAAGACGCCTTAAGGTGTAGTCGCCATTTTAGTCGATTTTAACATTTTAAAAAACATATTTACATAGTTTAAAATGCTTTTCACGTGTAGTTCTTCAAAAATAATTTGTAACCACCAGGATACACAATGATTATAATGTGAGCAGTGAAGGTGTTAATATTCTCCTCTATTCAAACGCATTGAGAGTCTTGGAATAACATTTCGGTCATAAACATAGCAACTCATTTTATTTGCAAAGGCCATATTGTTCAGCAAAGTTACACTGAAAATCAAATTGTTCGTCTTGTATATGAAAAACCAGTCATAGGACTCCGATTAAAATTTTGTAGGATATGAATGAAAGAATTTCGAGTTCTCCTATGAAAAAATTCGCTATTATTCGCAATATAGGGTGATGCAAAAAACAAGGTTTTTATTTATTAAAGTATACTTAATAACAACCTTCACGAGAATTTTTTCATTTTCGGTGGGTTCATTACTACAAGGCGGCCCAAAAACCAAAATTAGTTATATTCCCACATTTGTGAATCACCTTGTATGAATTGTATCGACTGTGATAGTAGATGAAATGAATATATAATATTATGTGATAATTCATCATTTTTTCCTATTTTCGCTCTATACAACAACAAAATTGTGCAAGTCTAAAATAGCATTATTATTAAACCAAATGGTCCCATACTACGAAAAGATTTGGAAATGAATTTGTCACAAAAGGGTGTGATGATAATACCACATTGGATAAATCAGAATAAAATCATATCAAAAATACAAGAATGGAGAGCCATTTTCTCATATAAGTTGTCCGGAGTCCTTAGTTTCAACTATTAACTTAACATTATAAACCTGATGTTATAGGTACAGTTGAAACGGTGAAGCTTTTCTATCACGTGACTTAGTTGACGATATTTTTCAACACACACTATGTTGGTACTGTCTTCTTCTAATAACAGAAAAAGAGCGAAACTCAATAGGGCTTTTCGGAAACGGTAATCTTAGATCAGATAGATCACTTATCAGCTGATTGTGGATTCTAACCCAGAACGAGATTTTTATCAGAGTTTCCGAACGACGCGTTCTGTTTTGTGAGGAAATGTCAAATTTAATACTTTTTATTTTTATTACTTTAGTTTCGTGGGTTGATTTTTCATGTACTTCTCTCCATACTCATCTTGTAAAGCTTTAATTCGTTTTCACTCATCGTTGACACTAAATTTTAATACGAACAAGCTATTTTTTATATCGAAAAGCCAAAAGTTATAAAAACTGCAAGTCTGAGCAATTTGCTAACTACGTGGCTTAAAACACATAATAACTTTTTATTTAAAGTAAACAAAATGAAAATTTTAATACCAATAAGCTATTTTTTATATTGAAAAGTCAAAAAGTACAAAAACTGCAAGCCTCAGTAGCCTGCCCACTACTAGGCTTAAAGAATTAATAACATTTTAGCTTGAAGAAAACAAAAACAAACGAAACAATCCGTCAGCTGATCGCATTTACCCACCGATGTACTAGGGTAGAAAGGATCCAAACATATGATTATGATCCGCTCAGTTCGTTCAGTTTCCGAACGTGAGTAAACGTGATCCGGATTACTTTCCGAACGTTCAGATCATGAGCGGGTTAACCCGATCATAGTTTCCGAAAAGCCCTAATACAAGCGTTTGTCGTATTGTTTTGATTAAGATGCATATGGTTGATGTCGTATCAGTCACGTAATGGAAAAGGCTCAGAGATTCTATTGTAAGTTTTATCAAGTTTATACTTTTATTAGAACTTGGCGTTTGAAAAAAAATTTTAATTCCTTATGAAAACCAGTGACTAAGAGCAGCTTATAAGAAGTAACTTTGTTGAGAATTGAGATATTGTTTTTTTTAAAGCATACAGAAGTTATTATATTGCTTGTCAGTTCTAGTTGCTAAGTGCATCTCTGTAATAATATGTTTGACTCCTGGGTGCTTCTAAACAACAACCAAGAATATCAAACATATCTTACAGCAATACACAAATCCTTTCTTCTTTTTATTTCTTGAAGAACCACTACAATAGGGGTTGGTTACTTGAAGTAGGTGATGCTATTTTATATTGAGCTCTTTAAATAAATGTCTATCTTTGTGATCTTACCTTAATATTTTGTCGAGGTCTCAGACTGGCCAACTTCTTAGCTGCAGCATCAATAGAAGCAGCAGCACCCAGTAACTCATTTTCAGCAATAACAGTAGGATCATCAGGATCAACCCAATCAGATCCTTTAAGTCGTTTTGCTACACTTAGTAGATCCGTAACACTTTGTGCAATTTTTCTAGATACCAATGGAAGAGTTTGTTTAACATCAGCTGATCCATTGCCTTGTAGAATCAATAACAGTAATTCTCTGAATTGTTTCGCACAATCGTGCCCTGCATTCAATGTTTCAATTCTCAATTCTTGTGTTTCGGCTAAGTTATAAGCAGCGCTTTTGCAAATTATTAACATATCAGAAATAGCTTTTCTCGATAGATTAGCGGCTGCGATGATGTCATCTTGTTTATTACTGATACCCGCTGAAGCACATTTTGCAGTTGCATTAGTCAAAAATTTTGTGCAACGTATTAGTTCTTCTGCTGTCACTCCTTGTCTGCAGCCATCACTAGTAGAGTAGAGTGCCTGAAAATCAAAGAAATGCGTATCTAAACATGTTCACCATAAGAGTTATTTTGAAATTGGCATATTTTATGAAAATCGCTAGTAGCGATCAATATAACAGTCTACCTTTGCTACCATTAATTAATTTATGATTATATGCGGGGAAATTTGATGAATATGTTTTAAGAATACCTTAATTACATTATCTAATTTACCTATTACCATTGGTTTTTATTTAGTATTTATTATTAAATTTCAATTATATGGAAAAATAAATATGTCTAGCATGAAAAAAGATTGGTGTTAAAGTAGAAGAAAGTAAGAAAGTCAGTAAAGCGTACCAAGCGAATGCTGTAAATATCTACCTTCATTTCTTGGCCAATTGCTTCAACTGTAGATTCTAAGGCTCTAGTTCCTCTCGTGTGTTCATCTTCTACAGCTTTAACAGTTTTCAGTAAAGATGTGACATTTGTAACCATAACCTGTAAATAAACAAATTTCTATAAATTGAGGGCATGTATTTTAAAAACAAACAAACATGCTTTTAGACATACACAAAAATCTTGAAGCTGAAAGGTTGAAAGTTGTTAATGATTTGTATACAGCAATGATAGGAAAATAGGCAGCGCCAAAAACAAGAGCGGATATATTTTTTTCTAACATACATTATCCCAGCAAGAAAATTTGTGATCCGCTCTTGACCAGAAGAGACTATGCAAAAAACAGACCAAACATAAAATACGTACCAAAGAATTACAGAGGAAAAATTCTTGATTTGAAACAAATATACTTTTGAATCACACCGTTTATTATTGAACATTAAAGAAAATTGATAATTTTGTTGTGTAACAGGTATAGCAAAATATAAAAGTACGAAAACATACCTACATGTAAACATTTTGACAAAATTTCAAGAGTTTATCAGTCAGAATACTCGAGCAAAGCATTTTCTCGCGTTTGTGTGTTGATCGCGATATACATTTGAATTTCAATCAGATTCAACATTACTTTTATACAATTACACACACTTCTAAAAGTTAACGCTCAAAGCGTTAATCGATTTCTTTTAGAGAATCCAACTTTATGCTAATAAATCATGTTTAATATTGTTTGCAATAATGTTTTTATTCTAATTGAAATACAGATTATATTTGAAATGGATATTTTTGTAGCACTATATAGAATCATTCTGACAAATTTAAAGAAACTTCTACAAAAAAAAATCTGGATTGTCCCAGCATAGGATTTAATTTGAGAACATGAGAACTGAACAAACAGCAACTTCTCTAGAAAGTATCATATGTGATGATCAATACTTTTATAGAAATAAAATATTAACTATATGGATCAGCAATATTACAGATTATTATAAAAAGTAAAATGTATGTTTCAATAACAGGAAATTTATTGAATAATTTTATCAAATTAATAAAAGTAATATCATTTGACCTCACCATTATAACAATTACTGTAATTTGTGTTTTGAATTATTTTGATGATTAAAAAATTAATACAAGCAAACTTTCCAAATATATTTTTTCTAAATTCTATTTATTACATGTTAATATTTCATCATCATATTGTCTATGACAGGTTGTGTGGTATTCTGACTAATTTCATTCTATTATTTTAAAAGGAGCATTACACAAATACTATGGTAATTTTGTTACAAGAAATAAACCAGAATAAAAATAACTCAAGAAGAAGCTGTGATTAAACACTGAACTATATCTGATTGCAAGTCAGAATTAACGTTTTCCTTGCTGTCGCTCAATAGTTTCAACAATTCGTCCTCTTGATCCGAAATCCACCAATCAGTTTCAGAGTCCGTCACCTATGGGCCAATCAAAACATGTTTCTTGTTAAAATAACACCACCACATCACAATATGTGACAACCATATCGTTTAAGTTGATACTGATAAATATCTTTATATCATACTTTACATTTATTTTATAATAAAAGGTAGTTTTATTTACTTTAAAATTTTACAAACTGTGTATCAGCTTAAACTGCCACTTTACATATAAGAAAACAACCTCAATTTTTATTGAAATTCATTTTCACAAAACTCCAAGAAACCAATGAAATCATCTGTGGACAAATAAATTTAAAGATATGATAAAAAAAGTATCAATTAAAAAGGATCCTATTTTGTAGTCTAATTATGTTATTAAAATAATGCAGCCGCAGTAAATTTATGAAACGATGAAAATTGGTACATGGAACGTACAAAGTCTACCTATATGAAGCTGGGAAATTGGCTAAGAAAGACAAGATATGGACAGGTTGAAGATACAGTCCTTGGGGTAGCAGAGGCATGGTGGCCAGACGTAGGAAAATGTGTGACAAAAGAAAAAGTATTTTTCTACTAAAGAAACCAAGACAAAAATCAGACACATTGGAAGTTGAAGTTGAGGAATTCTATGAAGAACTGACACAACTAATTAAAAAAACGTTAAAAAACATGAAATGAACCTCATACTAGGCGACTCAAACTCCAAAGTTGCAAAAGGCTAACCATATGATCTAGTAGGTCCTCATAGATTGGGAGAGAGGAAATAAGGAGGTGGGTGGCTACACCAGTTTTGTCAAGAGGAGCACTTGGTTTAAACACCACCCAACGTCTCTACACATGGAGGACCCCAGCAGACTGCCCTGAACAAATAATTAGAAACCAGATACACTACATATTGATCAACAAACGTTTTGGAACATCAGTAATGAGAGAATGTACATATCCTGGAGCCGATATCCCATCACACCACGTCTTTCTTATGGCAGAAATAAAAACCAAGATCACTAATAGGAAAAAACCAAAACAAGAACCTAGGATAGATTATGATAGACTTAAAGACGAAAGCATCAAAAATAAAGTAAGCAAAAAATTAAATAATAAATAACGTAGTCATATCACAACCAGCTGCGGAGATGAATCTTAATAGTGCATGGAGAGACATAGAGTGATGATAAACACGGCAAAAAATGTAATAGTATACTAACAAAAAACCAAAAAGAAAAATTGGATGACAGACGAATGCTAACAATGTTTGAAGAAAGAAGAAAATACAAGAATCAAAGCAACACAGACAAATATATAACATTTCAAAATAATATAAGAAGAGCAATAAGAGCGGCAAAAAATAAATGGCTGAAGGAACAGTGCAAATAAATGGAACATTTACAAGAACAGCATGATGAGTATAACCTACACAAGAAAATAAAAGAAACACCTGGAGTAAATAGAAAACAGAATTTCTCTAACATACAAAATGAACAAGGGCAAATGGCATAAACAACGCACAGAGAAAAGATATATGGGCGGCCTCTTTGCAGATGAAAGGCATCAGTTAGAAGATAACCTGAAAGACGATTTGTCTGGACTGCCACTTACAATAGAAGATATTACTAGAGTAATAAATAGCAGAGATTAGACAACGAAGGTATTAAGATGCTTCAAAGGCTTTTCAACCAAATTTACAACACAGAAAAATTTCCAACCAAACTGCTTACATCTTTTTTCATCTCACTCCCAGAAAAGAACAACGCAAGATGTGAAGACTACAGATTAATCAATTTGAAGAGTGACACTGAGTCATTCAATACTTAATTTCCATTAAATGCGAAAGTGCTGTTGGATGTGTCCTCACCCCACTCCTGTTTTACGTTTACTCTGAAAATATCTTCCAAGAACCTCTAGAAGGGCAACAATTAGGCATCAAAGTAAGTGGCACATGGATCAACAACATATTGTATGCAGATGATACAGTCCTGATAGCAGATAACATGAATGATCTGCAAAGGCTCCTAGATGTAGTGGGAATACACAGCCAGCTTATGGGAGTTAACACCAAATGGAGAAACTTCCTAATAATCACCTGCAAATTGGACGAATTCCAGAATGCAAAATTATCATGCAATAATGAAGACATGGAACGGGTAAAAACGTTTAACTATCTGAAAACTTGGTTATGTGAAGACTGCTCTTCAGACATAGAAATCAAGAGCCGGATAGAAAAAGCGAGGAGCCCATTCATGAGATTCAAAAACGTCTTTACGAACTCTGACTTTGACATCAACCTCAGAATAAGATTCACAAAATGTTACATACAATAGCATGAAAGGCTGCAGACACTGAAGGTTACTATGAACAGGCTGGACGCATTTGAGATGTGGACCTACCGAATAATCTTAAAAGTTTTATTCAAGAACAACAAGAAAAACCAACAAGGAAATTCTGAGGAGGATAGGAGGAGAACTGGCCAAGATAAAACACAGGAAAACAACGTACCTGGAACATATGATACATAACAAGACATACCATTTGCTCCAACTATTAATAGAAGGAAAGATAGAGAGAAGAAGGGGATTGGGCAGAATGAGGATGTCGTGGCTCTGAAAGATCAAACATTGGACATAAGACCCACAAGAGAATTACGTCACACCATCAAAGACAGGGATAAATGGACATAAGTGATCGCAGACATCCATTAAGGGATAGCAGCAGAAGAAGATGAAGATAAAAAATCTTCAACAGGCTTTACATTTAGGTATAAACAATATTCAATCCGGTTTTAAACTAATGAAAGTTGCAGCATGGAACAGTTTTCTATATTATATTTGCATGTATTTTATGTTCCAGTTCTATTCAATCTTTGGTATCAGACGTTATCAAGTATCAGTATTGGCACACATTTCCACCTATTCATCTATGATATATTGTGAAGAAGACCCGGAATTAACAATTAAAAAATATAAGTTTTCAAGGCTTCAGAGAGTCTGAAAATAACTAGAACCAGAAGTACAAAACATTTGTATAATAGCAAATTAGAAAGGCAAAACATTACTATATAAATGATAAAATCAGTCTACAGAATTATAGAAGACTTAAAATTCAATTTAACAATCAAATAGTTAACCAATAGTATTATCCTAAAAGGAACCAAACTTACTTTGAGAGTTACAATACATATAAAAGTTTTATATTTCAGCATAATTTTTTCCGTTTTTTAAGATTTTCAAAATAAAAACATCTAACAAGCAAATGATCAACAAATTTCAACAATAAATTTATAGATGTATAATGTTTATTATGTCCACAAATGTATCCATAATACATGTTATATCTAGGTGGACTTTAAACAATTGACACATGTTTTGATGAGCTCCATTAATGATTAAAAATATGGAGAAGGCAAAGATAAAAGCATGCGCGTTATATTAATTTAATATATATTATTAAATACATTATTTAAAGTCCACTTGTGAAATATTGCAAAATTAGCACAACGCACATGCATTTTTTTATGTTAAATAGTAGTGGTTTTGTTAGTAATGATTGACCCAAAATACAATGGTATGTTTATCTTTATAGTACATAGTGTATACCCAATTTAAAATTTTTATTGGAACTTACAGAGTTTTATTGTAAATATATTGATTAACTTTTGTCCTAACGGCATCCTAAAACACGCACACTTAAGGAATTCGTCGGCGAAATTTTACGGTGTTATACCTATTTTTATATACGCTAAACACGTTTCACAAACACAAATTGAAAGAATAATAAATATTTTCTATTTTTAATATAAATCATAAGAATTATACAATCTACATCAGTGTTTTGGATTTTGAATTGTAAGGCTTCAGGACTTCAATTAAATTACATTTATAATGAAAATAAAGCAGAAAACATGAAAAATTACTTCAAGACAATAAAAGATAGATTCGCAGATTATAGCAAGAAAAGTCTTTGAGTAAATGAACGAATCAGCATGAAATTGAAAGTAGGACAAAAATGAATAGAGAATAAGCAAAAAGTAATGCTTGTTGTTTTTAATGCACATGTAGGTAAAAAATATCTTCAGTTTCATAAATATAATGATATTTATTAAAACTAGATATAATGAAAAGATAATAATAGGATTGAAAACCGAAACTGGTTGGTTAAGAATTTACTTGGGGAGCTGTTTCTTTTAACGTTTGAATTACACTGAAACCATCAAAGCAATATATTCGCATATACTACAGTTTGAACACTCAAAATTATTTTCTTAATATTCTCATTTCATATTTATTTTTTGTCCATAGAATATTTGGGAAACGTTCATTAGTCATTTGATTATCGAGAAACATATATTGGGAATTGTGATATATGAAGGTTTATGTTATTATTGATGCATGAACTTGCTGGAAAAAGTGAAAATGATTATTTTACTTTCTCAAGGTTTCCAATAAAATACATATACAAAAAACTTACATCTTTTTTCACACATGATTCAATTCTCACTCTATTTTTTCCTATTCCTACATACTATTTAAAGAGAACTGTTGATACATTACATTTGAATAATACACATATTAAAATGCTGGTCCGTTAAACATTAACATTTAATACAAGTTAATTCACCCAAATTTGTTGACAAATTATTTTTATTAACTGCCTACCATTATCATTAGTTGATAGTTTTTGATTATATTTCCACACCCTTTCTAAGAGAATTATTAAAGCGACTTTACACCATTTTCAATTAATGTTATAGAACATATCCCCCTAATTCATATATATTTACTTGATTTTTAGTGTATGATAACAAATAACGTGTTATTTTAGTAAACTTTTTTACCTAGTACTTGGGCAGGTTTGGATAATCTAAAGATTAAAAAATTACCTTAATTATGTAAAATAGGTAGGAAGATAAATAGCGTGAATGTCACATTTAGACATATGTGACAATAATGAAAGATATATCGTAAGATGGAGACCAAAAATGCTATGGCCCAAGAAACAACATGGAAATCGGTAAGAAGAGATTTATGACCAAATATATAGGCAGCTCAATAAATAATATTCTATTTGCATTCATTATATAAACAACAGTACATGTAAGTGAGAGAGTTGAGCAGTAAAAATAAATAGCAATAATAGTTGCAGCATGAGAATAATTCAAGAAAAAAGACGAAAAAAGTTCACCCAAACGGGTTGTTAACCATTTAAATAAAATATTTTTTGTTAGCATAATCTAGATATTCATCAATGATACTATATATAGAGAGTACCGTTAATATTTTGTAGATTTAATGCATAATTCTCCCTGGGTCAATTAACGCTTTTTATAATTAATGCACAAACTTGCAAACAATGCTTTATTGTAAATAGAACAATTAGTAAAAAAAACAGAAAATAAAAAGCTTTATCTTAAATAATTAATTCCTCTGTGATATCGTACCTTAGCACTGTCTTTCAAATGAACCATAGCTGGATCGTTGATGGGTTTTCCGCTCGCCGCTTTTGTAGCTTGAATTAGATCACCAAGTGCACTCGCTACATCGCGTACTGCATTTATAAGCATAATTTGAGAGTCTGGGTTATCACAACCCAAACTGGCTGCTCCAAACTTCACAACTTCTGCCAGTTGCACTAGAAATTAGGAGAGAAACCACCATTTACGAAAGTTTTCACGGTTATACAGTGTATGAATTTTATAATATTGAAACTGAGTGTAAACTATCACAAATAAAGTTTCATTTTTATTTCATAGAAATTGATTTTAATCTGTGTAAATAACAATAGAAATATTTAAATACCAAGAAATAAGAAAACATTCTAAAAATATTACCAACGACTTGTTAAGATTACATACAGCATCTCTGTGTTTTTTATTTTGTAGAGTTAAATCAGAGCTTACATGCAAGATAAAAAAGCTACCAATAACTTTTATTTTATCTGGAGTTAATCTCATCAATAACACACTAAATATCGGCTGGCTGTACAAATTGTAACATATATTTTTCATTAATTTAAAGATAAATTAACTATATCAGTGGACAAGATGATTTCGCAATACTTCAAATTGGAGTCATATTGAAAATAATGGTAAAAGAAGAAGACGCCAATTTACAAAAGTTAATGCATGAACATTTTCATATATATATATATATATATATATATATACAGAACTATTCTCACTTACACGGAGATAATATGAAGTTTAGAGTAAAAATGGATGTAGGTTATTTGAGATATCAAGACCAAAATTCAAGAAGAATTATTATTTACTAATTGAAATGGTAGTAGTGAAGAAAATTCTTCAGTATTAACATGCATTATATTGATTAGAGAAAGATTAAGTTAAATTCCAATTATCTCACTATGTTATTATATTTTATTACTAATCCTGTAGAGAACTTACTAAAAACAGAACAAAATTTATTTGAGAAAAATTAAATTTGTGAAAAAAATTGTTTAAATGCCCCCCAAGAATGGTTACGTGATATGGACTCTTGTTAATTGAAATAAAAAATGATATCATTCTCAACCACTTAAGATCATATGCAAACTGTGACACAAATACTTCATAAGGTTCTGAAGGAGTTCTATCTGCTTTTACTTGTCCAAATTTTTGTTCTCTATGAACTTCCTGTAAACACTTCAATATACACAGCTACTATTCTAAAATCTACTATATAGGTAAATGTAAAGTGACTACAAACATGCATAAGTTGTAACTGTCATTCTTTCCAAGTCACCAAATTAAAAATGAACTAAATGGAAAAATCCATGCATATTACAATATTATGGGTATCTTGAATAGATGGTAACGAGAGTAGAACAGATCAACTAGCAAAAGAAGCCATCGATCACAATGAAGCTGAACACACAACAGAAAACATTCTCCCTGATTTGAAATTAAATGTTCGTCTATTAGTGCATGCAATCAAAGGCAGAGATAAACTTCAAAACTCGCCGAAAACAAGACATACATTTACTATTCAACAATTTACAGCAAATGCATTTTGCCTGCAACGAATTTATAACTGTAAAACATTATATATTGATAGAGCATCCTTTTTGATTGAAATAATTCAATATAATATTAACTTGCCATTTTATAAACTATTACCAAATAAGGTACTGATCTAATTAATTTTTACAGGACATTCAAATGATGAGTAAAATCTAAATATCTACCAAATGTCAAAAATATTGTTTAACTATACTTATATATCACATGTATAATAACTACCTTTGTATTATGTATCTTATGTAATCTATTATAGACTAAGGTGATAATAACCCTAGTATTTGAAATAAATAAATTAAAAAAATGAATTAAGTTAACTTTGACTATGCCAAGTTTTCGCTAGACAGGTATCTAGGTAGCCAGAGGAGTAGTTGTTCAAAATTCATTCTATTTTTCACATAAAAGATGTGATATTTTTGCAATAATTTAAACCTTACTATGTATTTTGAATAATTTTAACACATTATGTATTCCATTTTAATTCCAAACTTCAACATGCAGTCCCAAATGATGTGTTTACTTTCATAACATTGATAATGAAACTGGAAATGACGAAGCTCATAGATAATGAAAAATTATACTACCTCCTTCATCCACAAAACGCCCAATGTGTATATTGTCAGCGTCAAATAGCCCATATCCCGGCTTCTCAAGTATATCGAATAAATTACATTTTTCAACTAAAAATATAGAAAACAGTAGAACAATTACTCAAGTATTATAATTATTTAAAATATTTTGTTGTAACGAAGTAGAGTTAGTATGAATTATAATCACATTCAAATATCAAATACCTTTATATTGAGGACACAATAATCTTATGGGTAACTAAAACCAAATCTAAATATATAAAATGTAAATCAACCGTAAAATCGTTATATCCATTTCCAATGACATATTGTACAACCAGCCGACAATAATAAAATGAAAAGTATATATATTTTGTCCACAAGTTACAAATAAGTACTCACCAATTGTAGCAACTGAATTTTGTGCAGCCACTGCCAACTGTTCTTGCGAAGAAGCAGCTCCAGCGACCAAAGTTTTAGTATCTTCAACCAAAGCCTTAGCAGTCTTTAAAATATTCTCTCTGTGATTTGCAAATGATTCAAGTTCATTTTCAGGATTAAGATTTCCGGCAGTGGCAAACATAATTGTGGTTTCCAGGTCGCCTATAATACCAGATACTGTAGAAGCAGCGTTTATACAAGCTTGAGTTCCTCTGGATTCGTTTTGCAACGTTGCTAAGACTCGGGATACTTTTTCTGTGACGTTACGGGAGCAATCTCCTACTTCGCGAAGGATTATGTCATCTTTCCTGACCAAGCATTGACCTCCAGTTTGGACTAACTCCACACACGCACTTCCTAACTGTTGTACTATTTCCTGAATGAAAATATTAGAATTAGTACAATCATTTCAAGTGAATAAATTGTTTGAGTAATGAAATTTACTGTCTCGACCCATACTTCGTGGAATCTACTCATATTACTGTTTTAAATTAAACTAACTGTTTCTAGATAATTCCACAATATATTGAAAAAATGTTAAAAATTCTAAGAAATTGACAATTGTTTCGATATTAAAAGGTTCATTTAAAACTGTATTTGAGTAATGTTTAAAAATCGATGCAAAACAGGAGCTATAGGCATAATACAAATCTGTTTAATAAAAATTCATGAAACTGGTAAAAGGAAACCACTAATATCGTAATTAAAACGAGACATCCTCTTTTGCAACATTCTTTTCTACCTAACACAGAGAGCAAAACAAAATAAAAACAGTAAAGAGGAGGATAGACATAAAATTTGGTAAAAAAACTTTGAATCTGCAAGAAAATAATTGAATTACTACTTACTCGAAGTCTAACAGAAACCTCAGCATTAGTAGCAGCTGCGGCTGCACCAATACTATCACTTGATAATTGGGCGTATTTATGAGCTAGATCTGCGGACAGTTGAGCAACTTTTTGAGTGTCAGTGGCAGCTTTGCTGGCAATTTCTCCAGCAATTTTTGCAATGCTTTTTGCGCATTCTACCATTCGAGTCTGATAGTCAACAAATCCTGCAATAAATATTGCCAATAACTTGTGCAATCAAACACATGGAAGCAAAATAATAATTCACTTGATTTTGTCAACATTAGAAGAATTACACTATTAGAATAATCTATTGAAATTATGTTCGATGTAGTTTTGGGTATCCACCAATATTATATGGAGTTTATAGTAGAATAAAATGAAAAATGTTGACACTCTAATATCTTTATATTTTATGTACAATTATTGAAATGCAATGTTATATGGAAAAAATGAGGTTGTCAAAATGCCATCCATCATTTTACTAGAACTGCTGTAATGTCTAAAGCAGATTGGTGATAATATGTTGACACATTGCAATCGAGAACTTTATTTGGGACTAGTTCGTTTACCACAGCAACTGATAAGTTGGAAGTATGACAAGTCTTGCTCGAACCATCTTCTCTAGTTGTATTCTCGAAACTCTTGCAACCCTTGGACTAGAAAAGCTCTAAGCATTAAATTCATTATAGACAGTAACTGTTCGCTCGCGATTATCTTTGTGGAGATACAGACCAATGATGTCTTTACAGGACTAAGACCTTTGGGTGGTTGCTGATGTTTGTTTTGGGAGGCTAAACGGAGTGCTTTCCAAGTTAGTAACCTTGATTGATTATATTTTTGATTTTATAGGCTCTCAGATGTAAGTTTTTCTTCAAAATTAACTGCAAATATGATTTTTTGATATTAAATCTTCGACTTCTTTTTCAATAGATAACGACTTCTTTGATCTATTCTTCATCTCTAACAGAGAGCGCGGACGACCTGTTACTATGTAGTGTGCCTATACTACGCCTCTTTGCATCACCACCTTACAATGCCACACAAAAGTTAACCCCAGTGCTCTAATTTTGTATTTTAAGTATATTATGAATTTTTGGATTTTAGGTTTAATTTTAGCCAGTTTGTTGAGGTGTAGGGCGTAATCCAAAGCAATTATTTTGTTCGAGCATCATATAGGTAGTTCTAAATTTTAATTTTGTAACACAGAATATCATGAAACTCAGATGAAAGATGGTCCTTCTCAATGACCCTCAAGAACCCCGCTAGACTATTTCTTTGGGGCTTACTTAAAAAAACAGCCGGAAATGCGTAAATGCCTGATATAAGAGCAACAAATTTTATTTTATTTGGGACACAAACAGGACAAACCCATGAATGTATCCACTTATAAAATTACAGTAATTTTACAAATTAGGTAAAAAAAATATAAATATAATCATCTAACCAATTTTTCAATATCTTTGCACACAAATATGACTCCATTTCTTGTCCCAATGTATTTAAATTGTTTGAATTTCGCAACTATTTTGGTTTCTTGAAGCAGATTTTTTATTTTCTGAACTCAAGTGTTCATTGATATATAATTTGTCAGAGATATTTGCTACTTTCAATCCTGCAACGCTTCCATTTTGACGACGCTTAGTTTTTGCTGCAACCAAAATGCATCTTTTTTCATTTTCTTAGAGAATTTCAGAATAATTTGTTTAGGAAGATCTATTCGAGAAGTCAAGGAATCGTAAAAAGAATTAATATCAACGTCAGAGATTGGAAGATCGATTGCCGAGCCTATCAAGGAAACGCTAACTAAGATATTTTCATTATCTCTAAAAGGGACTCCATATATCTGAACCTCATAAGCCCTTAGCTGTTGTTCCAATGTATCCACTCGAGAATTTAAAAATTTCACATCGTTCTTTAAGTCTAAATTTTCTCCTGTCAATCTCTCGACTTCTTTAATCTTAGTAATGAGAGCTGATACAGTATTTTCAAAAGTTGTGATAGCATCACTACAAAAGTTAACAGACTGTAACAAATTTCCATATTTAGTGTTCATTGATGCCATATATTTCTGGATATCATGTAAAATGTTCAACGTTTGTGACGAAGAGGTTTCTTCTAATGGAAAGTCATCAGAACCCTCCTCACTGACGATGACTGAAAGTCTTTTAACAAAATCAGCCGAAATTTTGCAATTAGTACAGGGCCAGGATAAACCCGGTGCCGGATATCGTGACACGTCCGGTCGATTTACCGGTAATTCCTTAGGTGCAAAGTTCACAGACTGGCATCGTTTGACCAAAACAAATTAATATTCCCTATTTATTCAACGAAAACTGTATTAGTGTGTTTGAAATATGAATTTAAATCGAACTTTGACTAAAAATGTTAACGAAAATGTTTACAAAATTACTCACTCCCAGTCCAAACGAAAAAAGAAACAAACTACACTGCAGACAATGCACGAATATTATTGCATAGTCAAATTTTAAACAATATCACGCACAAAATGATACTATTCTTAACAGAATGAATGCTCATCTACAAAAAAATGTGTGGAACATTTGATAAACATGATTTACTTGTAATTTGCTTATTTTTCCAGTAAAATTTATTTATTCAATTTATTCTATTAGAGTAAAACCATTCTTGAATATGGATCTAGCTATACTACTATCTTAAAATAACGAATATATTCTTAAATTAGTTCAATACGAAGAACTAACATGATGTAGATAATAGTACTACGAAAAACCAATTAATTTATTTAAAATTGAACAACTTAGAAACGACGCGAAAAGTAGAGATTAAAAGAAATTGGGTCTAAAATTTTGTGCAAAATCCGAAAATTTAAAAATGCAGAGATTCAATACATTTGAAGAAATTTAACTAAAAATGTAAGACAATTAAAATAAATACTTTTGATAACGTGTCTTACATTCGTTCAAAAATTGGCTAATAATTGTTCTTTAATAATAAATTTAGCTGTGTTTGTTAAGTTTTAAATATTGTAATAAGCTAAATATCTCAAATAAGATAAAAAATTGATGTAGGACTAATTGGAGAAAACTGCACTAAAACCAAGCATAGAGTCCAAAAAAGTAAAAATTTACAGGTTGTTCCATTAAAAGTAATAAATTTAATATCAACCAGAAGTGCTATCAAATTGTTATTTTGATGTGACAAACCCACTGATACAAAATTTCATAATTCTATCTATTGTTTGGTCGTTTGTCGTAGAAATCCCGGTATATTATATAATTATAACAAATTAAAAGTCAAAATATGATTTTGCATTGCAATAAAAGAAAGAATAAAATTACACAATATGTGAACAGAACTAAGTAAATATAGTTAAGATGCATAGTTATATTGCACGTTATACAATAATATATTCCAATTACAATAATTTTAATACTATAACTTTATTTATTATTTTATGTTTTAATTTCTGCAAATTTTGTTTTAGTTACAATTGTTGAGATGGAATTAATTCATTTGAAATGAGACAGAGATAACATTCTATATAATTATCTCAATTATATTTAATTAAGAATGTGAAAAATATTTTATGAAGAAAATACACTTACCTAGGTCACTATCAGAAATAATAAGAGATGCTCTGTTGTCCGATAATCGAGTCATAGATCTTGTTAAATTGTCAACTACACCTGATACTATTCCGCTTTGTGTTGAGATTGCTTCCAAGCTAGTAACCAAGTCTTGAAGATTGTCTCTTGTTGAATTGGCACATTCGTCAATGTCAGGGTGAATATTTACTGCCTGGAATGGATTACAAAAATGTGAATTGGTGAACATTACAATTATTATAAGCTACATATATTTTAATGGTGTTTGGTAATTATTCACTTTAAATTACTCTCAGTAAATGAAACTTTTTATAATCTCCTATAAAATGAAGACTGGGTTTGCTGTTTTTTACTTTAGGTTATGTGAGACTTTACTGATTCATGGAAGTTCAGTATGTCTGTTACTGTTATGAAATGAAAATATCCGAGGAATGAATAAAAGAAGAACTAAAAAAAAATTTGAATTTAACCATTTAAATTTATTTAATCTCTATTGCTGTTTTATGAGGAATTAATTATCCACCAAAAGATATTATGGCTCTAGTGTCATTTACTTAAACTTCCATTGAAACGTCCCTTATTCAAGTACAAAACATAATAAAAACTGAAAAATGCCCTTTGTAATTTAAATAATATTTAGCATTAGAATAATTTACTCACTTTAGGATTTCCACCACAATCCTTGGTTGCATAAACAAATTGTAAGGCAGATTCTGTTACAGATTTAGCTTGGTCCAAGATTTGTTCCTGTTGTTTGGAGTTGGTGAGATTAGATGCAGCTCCAATGGTACTTTCTACTAAGGGTTCGAAATACTGTATCAATTGGTTAACGGCATGACCTGCATTGGAAATAAAAAGTATTCAGTACAGAAATACAGTGTTTGTTTCTATAATAAACGTACCAATACTTTCAGCTTCGTATTTAGCTGCATGTCGCAATGGTTCTATTGTATCGAATAGTCCAGCAGCAGATCGTTCAACTTGTTGACTATACACTGGAAGAGTAGCGGATTTTCTGGGTGTGAGAGACTGAGAGACAGCATCCATGTATGCAGCATCCAACGTTTTCAAGTGATTGTTGATGATCTGAGCAGCTGTTTCAGATTCAGTTTTGCCTGGTGCTTCATTTCTTAACAATGTAATAAAAGAAATAGTTACTTATGCTAAAGATAGACATAGACCAATACTCACTTGATGTTAACAACTAGTTGTTTTATAGCATCAGATACATTTTTGGAGCAACCAGCAAAATGTTGCCAAGTGGAAGGATCCTTAGGCATAATTATAAGATTTTTGGTGGCGTTGATAACAGCACATGATGTATCGATCAATTTACGGCCACAATCCACAATAGGTTGTTGAGCGTGACGGGCTTGAGGAGGTATTTTTGCCGGAATTGTTGCAAATTCACTGGAGCTGGCATATAGACAAAGATTTTCTACAGCATCTGAAAAAATATATACCTTTTCAGCTCCATTTATACCTCAAATATTATTTCTGACCTACCTAAAAGTGGTCTAGTAGCTTCTGCACATCTAAATCGGTTTTCTTCCGAATAATCTGCATCAAGTGCCTTAATTTCTTTGACCAGAGCCGCTGTACTGTTAGCGACGGCCTTAGCACTTTGTACAAACTGTCTCTTAGCAACAGGATTTGTTGTTTTTGAACTGGCCATTCTGCAGGAGTTACACAATGCACTGGTGTGTTTCGCTATTAGAGTGGCGGCTTCTAGCACTTGTTTTTGAGGACTTGTTGGAGACGATAGAGCTGCACAGCCTTGTTGAATAGCTTGAGAAGCTCTAGCGAACTGAGCTTGATCTACTAAGCCTGATCGACCTGCTGTACTTGATGGGTCGGATACACCAATCTAAAATCATAATTCTGATTAAGAAAATGATCATTTTCCCTAAAAAACTGCAAAATTGAATAGAGTTTCTAATGACGCATACTTACTAGATATGCAGCTTGTGCAGACGTTTCAATCATCGAACAAATAGCATTGCTGTAATTTTTGACATGTTCTGTAAACTTTTCATGTTCCGAACCTTTTGCGCTCGTTGTAATGCCAGTTAAACCTTCACCCAATATTTTGCTTTTCTCTATTACAGTGTCCAAAGTTTCGTAATAAGAAGAATCATTAATAGGTTCTGTAGGATTGTCCAGCAAGTACTTCATGGCTTTCATTTGTCTAATTGCATTGTCACATTCATTTTGGCCAGGTGCGGCTGATGTACATATATTTACTAGGTGGTTAATACTGTCAGTTACAGCACGAGCTGCAGCTGTTAGTTGATTTTTTCCATTGGGAAGATTTGGATCAGCGGATAAAGATTTCGCGGTCGTCAGAAGCGTACTTGATGATGTTGAAATGATTTTTAAAGAATGGACTATTTCACCTGAAAACATTGTTTAAAAATTAGATATCATGGATCTACCTTATAAAATTTTGATACATTAGTGGTTAATACTTACTCCTGTATATTCAAATCAATTTTACCCTGTACGTTTCTACAGATAATTTTAGTTTTTTTAATAAAAACATCCCTCACATTAAGAGTCAAATACATTATCATAATTAATTACTTGAAGAAGTGTATTTATAAACTATAGACCAATTTATATTTACCTTTAACAGTAGTATCTACAGTTTGTCCTGCCATTTCCGTAGTAACACCAAGTAGATCATGATAAGCAGCGGCAAAATCTTTTGACGTCGATGCTAACTGAATAGGACTATATACTGATTCTACAACACTGGAACTAGCTTCATTTAAATTAGCTGCAGCTGTATTTAGTTCATGCTGCAGTTCCCCATAACTTTTTTTTGTATGTGGCAAATTGCTTGTTGTTAATGATGAAGACCATTCTAAAAGACATTACATAAAAGTAGAATAGTGGGGAAGTTAAAATAAATAAACATACCGATAATATTCGTAATAGAAGTATCTACATCTTTCTGTCCTGGCAAACAGCTCACAGCAGCATTCAAAGCTTGCGACATATCCTTAGCAGCCTTTTGTAGGCCTGGTGTAATTCCAACAGTTGTCAAACTCTTTTGAGCTTCACTAACCAGTTTTGAAGATAGGATAAGTATATCTTGTCCCGAGTTTATTACTCTTCTTTGAACTTCGGGATTATCTGATGTGGCAGCAACCATACGAACAGCATTAGTAAGATTCTTAAGGCTGTGAGCAGTATCTCTTGCAGCTTGAGATGTGTACATTTCGTTACCTTGAGTTGAAGCACTCAAAAGCTGCGCTATACCTGGGAACAAAAGTATAATTTAAGGCATCCAGTAAAACAAAAAATAAAGCTTACCTTGATTAACTAGTTTTGTACTGGCAGCTAATTGTAAAGCCCCACGTTCTGGTGTATCATTGGGCAATGGCTTTAATCTATATGCATCGACTGCTCTTTCAAATTCATTCAGTTCATCTTGAAGGTCGGCTATTAATTGTTGAGCAGCATCCATACCTAAGCCTTGACATGCTGGTTTTGCTCTGCTAATTGCGCTATGTAAATCACTCAATTCAGTGTTGAATTTTTGAGTCGTGCTGGATAATTGTTCACGTACCGAGTGTTCTGTTAAGGTTGGTAAAGCAGATCTAAAATTAAAAAGTATAAGACTACTAGCAGAATGTAGGAATTTTATGATCAGAATTTTGATACTATGATACAAAAGAATCTGACACAGACATTTTAGATGTGCCTACAGTTTATATTTGGGGTACACAGATAATATACTAGTTTTTCTCAGATTAATAGAAAAAAGCAATAATTTATACACTAAAATGAATACTTACTGAGAGGATTGTATAAACTGACTAGCTGGGTGCAAGAACACTTCTGCGATGTACATCAATTCGACTTGACTAGTGGTCTCTTCTGCATTTTGTCCATTAGCTTTGATCGATTCAATTAACAATGGAATGGTTTCTGCCAATTCCATAGTATCTTGACTTAGAGTTTCTCTAGTAACAGCATTCGTATTGTAAGATTGGCTAGCTTGCGCGGCAGTTATGCATTGAGTAGCAGAAGCAGCAGCCTTTCGGGCGCAAATTTGAACTCTCTCAACCTATAAAAATGAAAAATATGGTTGTCATAATGAAAAGTTAGTATTCAGGAATTCCCTTTCCTTACCAATTTAGCTCTGAGTGCAGGCGTAGTTGCAGCCACTGCTGTAACATCTCGAAGATCTTCTGCAGTTTTCCTTAATTGATCTTGATAAACTACTTCATGTGGATGACTTGCACATTGACGAGCTGCTTCCACCATTTTAGCGGTTGCATCTGCCAAAGTTTTTGCAGCACCTAACAATCGGCGTTGTATATCCGAATCAGGCAATTTTTCTGCTTCACCTGAAGTAATTGAACAATTCATAGGATATAAGTGATATTGACTGCTATTAGTTACTTCTTATTATATTATATAATTGTTTATCAAAAAAAAAATTTGCCCTTAACTTACCCTTTATACTTTGAATTAATTGTGCGGTGGCTTGTCCCAAACGTCTCGCTTGACGTACCATTTCATTAGGATCTCCAGATGCTGCTGAGAGTTTATCAGTAGCTGTATATATTTCTTCGACACTATGTTCTTGAATTGTTTCCTTAACTCGTTCTCGGCTTGCTAAAACAGCCATAATAATTCAGTTCCAAACTATATAATTTTTAACACATAAATAAATGGAAACCATAAACATAGTTTCATTTTGTCAATATAAATACAAATTATAAATTGACATGTTCAAAATTTTTTTGAAGTATAAACTCTAGTGGAGGATAGTTTATCTAAAATACTGTTTACCAACATTATCAGGTATAAGGTAAATGTGATACTAAGTTAAACAGATCCGTATTGTGTAGTAAAACTGGTTGAGTATTTGTCACTTAATTTGCAGGAATTGGTTAATAAAAAACTAATTATTAGTTTTCCAGGAGAATACTTTGTTAACAAACATGCCTGCCTATTAAACATTATGAACATTTTCAAAATTATTATTATTATACATACAGTGAATAGAATATACTGCTTTGCCATTATTGATTAAAAATGGGCTTTTCTGTTATAAATATATAATTTCATTTTACTAAATGAATTCTTACCTAATCTCATATGATTCAATAAATCATTTAATGTTCGTGTTACTTCTGAAGCTGCAGTTTTCAATTGAATATTTAATTCTTCATTTGGACATGATTCATTGCACACAACAACTAAGTTTTCAACTGCCTTGGCCACCTGTGAATAAGTATTCTTATTAGTATAGAAAATGATCAAAAGTATGTTAAATTTTCAATTCCAATGTGGCTCAATAGTTTGAAGTAATATTTTGAGTTCGAATCGGTCTCTCAGCAAGTACGTATCGATGGATATTTGTTGTAAACAAACCGGTTAGTATAAAAACTATACTTATGAATTGACTGCGAAATAACCAAAAATTTGTTGGTGAAAATACAAACAACCAAATTAAAATGAGTAAAAACGATTCCCCTGACGAAGGGGGATATTCAAGTGAAATGGAATTGGATGGAAATAAACCAAACAACTCGGATAATCCTGGAAATGACAATAACATGGAAAAGGAGCGAACAAATAATTTATTCAATATCCAGAAAGCTCATCTCTACTCTGACAAGGTATATGTATTCATCGAAAAAATAAACTGGGAACAGGAAGGAATAGGTAAAATGCATCAAATGAAGGTAGGCCACATTTTACATAAAAAAATAAAAATTCCAAACATCATCAGCATAGCAAGTATAGGTAAAAATAGAGTAAGAATAGAATTGAAAACTATAAAAGACGCGAATAGATTAGTAACTGACGAAAGATTAAGTGAGGAACAGTTAACAGTATTTATCCCTAATAACCTGTTGCAACGAAAGGGAATAATAAGAAATGTTGACTCGATTATATTTTTGAAAACATAATTTCCCCTGTAACAATAACCGAAGTCAATAGATTCAAAAAAAAATAGACATAGATAGCGAAACTGTTTTTGTACCTCGGCAAATGGTCCTATTAACATTTGAAGGAAACATGCTACCCAGTCATGTTTTCATCAATAGCATAGCATGTGTAGTCAAACCATATGTACACAAAGTCATACAATGCTTTAAATGTTTAGAACTCTGTTTTAATTGCTCTAAAGAAAAAGAAAAAAAGAAAACGAGCACAGTTGTAGGGATACACAAGACAGTTTTTGTCTACACTGCAAAAGCAATTAACACAAATCAATTTCCAAAGTATGCCCTAAATTTGTTGAGTAACTTAAAATAAAAAAACACATGGCGAAACAAAATTCAACTTTTTAGAAGCAAAAACTGGTCTCAAAAATTCCTACGCAAATATAATTACAAATAACAAGTATCTGATATTAGACACGGAAAACACCGAATCCTTTCCACCACTAACACAAAAAACAAACAGAAATCCTGGTAATACATACAGAACGAATATACCCATACAACCATCCACACCCAACCAAACCAGAGCAATGCCATCGCATTCTCAACAACATCCCAAACCAACACCACCCAACAAAATAAATAAGTTTCCTCCCCTATACCAGAAGAACCCATGTTTCTTTTCATATTCGGACCTGGACGTCCCCTTCTTCGTTTTGATAAATCAACATATGAACAGAATGCCAATGAAATTGTGAAATTATTTTTTAATGTCTTTATGATTTAAACTCATTCAATGAATTAAAAAAAATCCAACAAATGTAAAAAAATTAGCAACATTTATTACAATGGTTAATAAGGTCAAAAGTAACTTTAAAATTTTGCAATGGAACGCTAAATCAGCAGTTACAAATAAATTAAGTTTGGTGAAATGTTTGGATAAAAATGATATAGACATAGCACTCATATCAGAGACATGGTTCAAACCTAAGATTAATAAATAAAATAGATGTGTTTGTTTTGATTTTTTCCTGCCCCAAACATCGAGTCACATTCTAAGCTCACTTCCACTGCTTTGCAGTATTTATAAATTCTCTTTAGTTGCAGGAAAAATGAAATTAGAAGTTTAATTGAAAATTTGTTAAAAAGTTATACAAATAAAAAAAAGTCATACTAATTTATGCATCTGAGTCGTTACTTTTAAAATTAATTAATAATACTTGAATTTTATTTAATAATGCCATATTCTTATATAAATTTTAAAGAAGTATTTGTTATAATCTTAGATACCTTTATGGTTATAACTAAAAGTGGCAACGTTGCTCAAAATTTCAGAACCTATTTAATGTGTCAATAGTAATCTATTTAGTAGTTTTGTCCTTGTTTAATTATCATATAAAGAGAGATGCAAATATCGTCAGAATGTGATCAAATACGCTAGTATTGTAGTAAATGTTAAACATGGTTTGTTTATACAAGCGCTATTACGACTAGAAAGTGATCATTATGTTCTTTCGTTTTGATGTGTTTTTCAAGACATTTAGTGACAAAAAAAACTTTCAAGTTAATTAATAAAATGTTTTTGGATTATCATGGATCCTTTGTGCCAAGTTTTTCAGAAAAACAGCCAAAATTACCAAGGCCATGTATCTACAATACCATTCCCACTTTTGTAATTCATTCATGGTTTCACTACCGGCACTTAGAATTGTTGACTGCAAAAATAAACGTATTTATGAATGAATAGCCCTCTTTATGTTTATTATTACTCTAAGGTTCAAACCCAGCAGACAAATTTCGTTTAGGGGTTATGATATAATCCGGAGGGATAGGGTTGATGGATATGCAGGTGTTGCAATCTTAATTAAAAATAATTACGCTTTTAAGGAAGTCAACATTCAACAAAACACATATTGTTACAGAAGAACAAGCATGTTTCTCAAAAGACGAATATCTTATCACACTATTCCTCGATATGAAATCCGCTTATGCCTGTGTAGAATGGCAAATGTTATGCGGAAAACTAATCAATATGCAGGTACCTGTAGAAATAGCAAATATTATTTGCTTACTGTATGTAAATTGATCCGTAACAGTTCAACAACAGTATGGAACCCTGTTAAAAAGTCTAGTAGCCAACAGAGGTCTACCACAAGACTCTGTATTAGCACCATTACTATTCAATATTTACACTATAAACATTCACACAATTACACCCAGCGCTAATATTATCCAGTATGCAGACGACTTTGCCATCTACATACATTCGAAAAGATTTGAACAGTGCTTAACTTTATTTAATGCAGCTATAACACCACTCTTCAATTGTTTAAAGAAACATGGATTGGATATTTCTCCAAACAAATCACAATGTGCAATCTTTACTTGACGTAACATTTTAAATACCCCACAATAACAATGGGAAATATTCGGTTCCCTCTAGCCTACAAATTTAAATATCTTGGTATTACACTTGACAGAAAGTTGACATTTAAAACAAACATAGAGGAAATTCTAGTACAAGCAAGTAAAGGACCGAACTTTCTCAAATCTATAATGAAAACATGGTGGGGTGCAAACTGCTCTAACTTCCTACAAGACATACATAATGTCAATCATAGACTATGGCAGCACATTATATGGCTGCGCAAGCAAAGAGCTACGAAAGCTGGATGTTTTACAAAATAAAGCTTTCAGGTTGTGCATTGGAGCGATGAAATCCCCTCCCATCGAACCACTTCGAGCAGACATGTTAAAACCACCCCTAGAACTATGGAAACAAATGTTAGCAGAGAAAAACTTCTTAAAATGCAAAACTAAAAATTCCCCATTAATAACTCTGGTAACAGCTTTAAACATTCATGACCTGACATCTAAATATTGGAAACATAAAAGCTCACCCCTTATAGAAACACAAGTGATTTCAATTCTACCAACATTTCTGTAAATCTCATGGAACCTCTACTAGATGTGACAATAATAATTCCGGAATATTTGGAAGTTACAGCTATAAACAATGCAGTAGTCAAATAAATCACAAGTACATATCCAAACTACACACCAATATATACTGATGCTTCAAAAAATAATCAAGGGACCGGTGTCGCAATCCTAATACCCCAACAGATACAACACTGTTACCAACTAGAAAAACACACATCCATTTTCAGTGCAGAATCTAGAAGCTATATTAAAAGCAATAGAATATAGAATTCTAAAACAATACTGAAAAATCTTAAATTTTTACTGATTCACTTGCTGTCCTAAATAGTTTATAATCGCACTTAGAAATAAATTCAAAGTATAATAATCCATATATAACAAAAATTAAAATAAATCTGGCAGAACTCGTGAAAATCAACGAATAATCTTTGTTTGGGTCAAAGCCTACACCGGAATTGTATATAATGAAAAAGTGGATGAACAGGCAAAACAGAGCATAATAACAGGCGAAGTAACGACCTGCTGGCTAATATTGGACGAAAGCATTAACCTAACCAGAACTAAAATGTACATAAACTGGAATAAACGATACACGGAATACTGTAACACAAAACCTACTCGCTACACACAGCTAGTACCAAAAATCGAAAAACGATGCTGGTTCGAAAATTATCAGCGCCCAAGGAAATACATAACTACCATCAGTCATATGAAGTTTGGACATGCCAGCTATCCTGCACAATTACGTAAAATCAATATTTTGGATAGTAACCTATGTACTACTTGCAATGTCACGTCCGACTTAGACCACATATTCTTCAATTGCAATAGATACAAAAATCAATCTGAAAAATTTAAAAGTTGAAACTCCTTACAATATTTTGTATCTATTATCTACAAATAGAAAAAAATATTCAACTGCCTTATGAGTTTTGTTACTGAGACAAATATTAAAATGTAGTCTTTAGATAATCTTGCATTCCTAAATGTCTATCCTACTGTATTATTTACCTTACTTACCGTGGTCTACCTTGTATTTGTTGTTTTAAAAAATGCCCTGACAGATCCCTGGACGAGGAGAGAGTGACCTTTGTAACTTAATCCTTTGTGTTAGGGAAACTTTTTTTTTGGATATTCTTGTTAGATAGGTATATTTAGGCATCAATTTTAAAATTGTCTGCAGGTTTACATTATTTAGATCAATTTTACATGATCATTCAAACATTTTACCTACTTAGTGTCTGGCTGTATGGGCTATGCCTTAAAGACAAGGGAAAAAAAGTAATATTTTACTCAATTGATCTGATTATACAGGTAAAATTTGTATTATAAAAGAAGAATTAAAAGACCAAACAAAATCAAATATTAAAAAAACCAAACAAAAGTTTTGTTATTTCACAATAACACTTTTTCGACAATGTTTGGAACTAGAACTTGTATGTACAGCCGAAAAAATAGGAGAAACATGAAGTAACAAAAACAATTAAATTATGAATGTAAGACAAAAAAATAACGATCAAAATGCATATAGATACAAAAAAACATATTGGAAAATTAAGGACTCTGAAAATAAAACCAACGCTATTTGTTGATAAATAGCATCAATTTGCCTATATCTCCATTTAAAATCTCCAACTCTTACGATTCCTGGGATCGATCCAGGAATTATACCAGTCCAGATGTCCGAAATATTAAAATGTAACGCCTTAGGCATTTTGTTAAACTATGAATGTGCACTACTTATTTTAGGATTCATATCGATAATAATTTTTTTCAGTTTGATTTGTATAATTATTTGTCTTCCAATAAAATATCAGTTTCAAAAACTAATGAAACAAAAAACAGAAAAACGCAAAAAAATTATAAAGTTATATCATCTTGCAACTTACCTCTCTGACAGCAGTAGTTAATTGTTCCTGGCAGGCTGGCGAATGTATAGTAGGAGCGACAACTTTAGCACATGCTACCAACTGAGAAGTAGCCAAAGCACATTGGGTGGCAGCCCCTATAACAATTAATTGTTAATACTTCGTACAGACAAGTATGAATAAATATTTTTACCTATAACTTTATTTTGTGTTTGCTGATCGTCACAAGTCGAAGCGATGTTTTTAGCTTTAAGGACAAGTGCAGCTGTAGTATTCGCAACGGCTTTAGCTAAAGATAACAGCATATCTTGTAACTCCTTATTTTCAACAGTATCTTCTCCAATAGTAGCAAGAACTTGGGTGCTAGCTTCACCAACTCTGGAAGCTGCATTAAGAAGATTCTGTCTCGGCTGTAAAAAATGCGTTGTTATTGAATATTTAGAAAAATCTAGGAGTGTATTCATTACCTCTTTGGATTCTGGTTCCGCAGCCTTGAGTAGGTCGCTAAAAGCGAAACAAAGCTTTCTTGTAGCATCTATTAACTTTACTCCCATACTTCCGTCGTCCATAAGCGCAGCAATCATTTTTACATCTTTGGTCATTTCAGGCAAATTGCTTCCTATCGTTGTTATTGCGGCACCTACAGCATTGTGATCAACCTAAAAGAAATAGAAAGATATTATGACTGCACATTCGTGCCATAAAAATTACATTTCCTACCTCATCTTGAGGGCCTGATGTTAAAGTAACGACTTGAGCAGTAGCAGCATTCATGGCTGCAATTTGTGATCCAACATTCTGTTTCTTTGTATCCAATGTAACTTGTTTCCATTTTTTGGCAGCGGGATCAGTTCCTAGTTCTGGAATATTTGCTTTAGCTTCAAGTTCAATTTCAGATTCCTTGATTCTTGATTGAGTTGCAGTTATAGTTGATAAAAGAGCTCGTTGAGGTTCTGAAGTTACCACAGTTATTTTTGTTTGTTGGATGTTTGTAGTCTAAAACAGTTCACATTTATTATGAACTCACATATTTTTTGATTGTATAGTAAAATTTAAGCAATTGTAATTGATGGTTCTTTATGGAAACAAAATTGTATTGAAGTTTGAAATCAATTTCAGCCTCTAATTTAAATTCACAGGTGAAAATTTGAAGTTGTTGAAAGTAAAACTAAATCTGGATGATATTAAATTAATTGGAACCAAAAAATACTTATGTATAAAGTGTTGCAAGTCTACTAAAATGCTATACAAACTATAAATATATGAAGAAGATATAATTATTAATACAACATGTGTATTAAAAGACCATGCAAACGTGCTTTTATAAAAATATTTACAGAGCTTTGGTGCTATCATATATACAAAAAATTGTCTATATGTACCTACTCTCGTCCCTATCCAAGTTATAGACATAGAAAAAAAATTATTGTTAATTACAAGCTGAAAAAGACTATATTCTTTCTTTTTTAACAATATCCTACGATTTGAACGAAAATGAAAGAATATAAGAAATACCATTTAATTGTTTCTATTTTGAGGATTATTAATTAGAAAAATTAATCAAAATCAAATGTTTTGATACTGTTTACAAAATTTGTTCACTAGCAAATAAAAATGAACAATATTAAGTTGCAGTTTCACCACCTTCTGATAAGTGTCGGATAGCTTATTCATAGATTATGTCTTTGTCACTTAACATAAAGTAAGAAAGGCCAAAACTTACGTTTAAGCTATCCGACACTTATCAGAAGGTAGGGGCGTAACTAGGATGAAGCTCGGGGGGAGGGAGGGGTAGGATGAACTACCGGAGATCTGGGTATCGGAAACTTTTTCAAATTTTGAGCCCCTAAAAATGCTTTTTAGCTTTGTTTTTCTTATAAAATTGTAGCCTAGAGTTCCTAGCTTTTGGCACATTTCAATAAAGTATAGGTTTGGTGTGATTGTGTATTAGATTTTTTTTGAGAGAGTTAAAAGTAATTGTTCATCTTCAAAGACGCCGGAGCTACTGGATAGCACTTATAAATATACAAAGTTAACAAAATAATAAATAATTATCAGTTAATCAAATAAACAAATACAAAACAAAAAATCTTACCGTTGGTGGGGCATGTCCAACATTTACAGATCCACTAACAGTGGTCTGCATGGGACCACTCATCATGCCTATGCCATAAGGTTTTTCTCCTAATTTAAAAGTAAAATAAAATAAAAACAAAACAAAATTATAAAATCATACAATTAAATCTACACTGAATCCAAGAAGTTATTTTCAACAATTGGACATTTTAACCAATATTATAAGAACAATAATGATACAACATATTTACGATGTTTCAAAAATATAATTCATTTTACTGGATGACATATAGTGAAATTTTAATGATTGTGTTTAAATATACAGATAAGCAACTCCTTACTAAGAACGAACACAGGCTATATATGGTGCGATTAAGTCTTACCCCCCTAAGACACTCCGTTATTTTAGAAAAAGACGAAAAATCCTCGAACCCGTCAATTTTTATTTTAATCGAGGTGTTTTATAACATACAAAAAATAGTCACCCCCTACATTTGACAGCTACCCACTCAGATTTTTTAAATAGCAAGGGGGGTCGTGCGATAATTCGTTAGAAAGGGTTTAAAAAGCAGAACTCAAAAATGTATCATACTTTGCTTTGATCTCAATTATTTGTTTGTTAATAACGATTTATTGGTTTAAGATTGACACTACGAATAACGATACAAAAAAAATAAAAACGCTTTGCTTCAATTTTGGACACTTGATATAACAAAAATTATTCAATTTTTATTCTTGAACACTTATACCGATTTATTTTTTCCAAATAAATACTGTGTTAAAACACTTTTTTTAAAATCTAGTTGTTGTGTCTTAGGTTTTGATAGATGTCAAAAAACCAAGCATTTATCAATAATTGATTGTAAATAATATTGACAAGAACAAAGTGAAATTAACAGCATCTGCTGTAGTAGATCAAGGTTTCTTTAGGATAATTTGTCCAGTCCCTTTAATTTTAAAGAATTAATGTAATACATGATTTTAGATCATTTTTATTAATCAATTGTTTCATCCCAAATTTTAAAATTATACATTTTTGTATCGCACGACCCCCCTTGCTATTTACAAAATCTGAGGGGGTAAAAGGGGTGAAAATTTTTTGTGTGTTATAATACACCTCGATTGAAATAAAAATTGACGGGTTCAAGGATTTTTCATCTTTGTCTAAAATAACGGAGTTTCCTAGGGGGGGTAAGACTTAATATCAGCACTGTATACAAAATAGTAAGTAAGCAGGCATTAAAATGTGAGAATAAAAGAGAATACACAATTTTAAAATAGTTGGAAATATATACTCTGAATCTGTATTTCATTTATTATCCAAAAAACATATCAAAACTTGAAAAAAATAGATGAGCGAATTTGCTGCAAAACTGACAGTAGTGGAAAGTTCTAAATGAGTAATTTTAACAGAGTGTTGTAGTTTCGATCAATTGAGAACTGCCTTATTTTTGTAGGCATATTCTTTTGAATATAATATATTTTAGTGCCGTTATAATGAAACATAAAATAATTACCAGTTTTGAATTTTAATAGTATGTTAAACTTTTTACTACAAAAAAATTGTTCCTAAAATTAAAGGATGTAATCTGTGTGCAGTATATTTGATTGAATATATGGTGGATGCCGAGAGCAAATATATATATTATCTTTTAAATATTTTTTTTCTTTATAGTCAAAACTCTTCAACTCTTCGTAGTTCTCAGAGAAAGATCCTTATCTGCCACTGTATTTTAATAGATTATTTATTGTGATTTATCTTGAGTGAAATGTCCTAATTATTTAATTCAACAAACTTGGGTGGTTTGAAAATAATGTTAATATTAAATATGGATAAACAAAATAACTATACTATTAATCAAAAATAATCATATCTGAGTCAATCCTAAAATGAAATGGTAGAAACTTTAACTTACCGTCAGCAACTCTTATAATAGCAGGTTTAGCCAAGGATTCAATGTTTGTTTTAGCAAGTTTACTTGATTCACGCTGTTGTAGAATGGTGGCTCTAAAATATAAAAAAACTATATATATATATATATATTACTCAATGCATTGGACAGAAAACGAAATGGATAATATAACAATTTATTATTTTCGATCATTTTAAAACTGGATACAGGAAGAAGTTGATTAATAGTTCTTAGTAAATTTGAACAAAATTATGTCTTAGCAGAATGATCCTACTAAAAAACCCCATAGTAAAGCCATATCCACATTAAAGTTAATCTACTTTTAGACAAACGTCTTCATCCATTTTAATAATAGATTCCATAAGGACAAGAAAACAGAAATAAAAAAACAAAAACCATAGTCCGACATGAGATAGATGCAGATGTTACAACTATAGGAATACGGCTATCAGAAAAGGACAGGAAAAATCAAACCAAAATTAAAAAACTGAATAATTAGAGGAAATTTCACACCAAAATCTCAATCTACTACTATAAAAATGACGAAAGCATACAATCAACACAAAATCCAAAAATAATGACTTTATCATCTTTTACAGAAATTCAAGTAGGGGTTTATTCTCCCTTAAATTACTATCAAGTAACTCTTTTCCACTAAACAAAAACTGACTTTATGACTTACCATAATGAGATTAATTAATGAAGAAGAGAAAGAAAAACAAAAAACATCTACCTTTTCCATCAGAATACAATAATTATCACGAATAAACTACTTACTTTTGCTTAGCAACGTTCTCTTCAAACATTGTAGATCCTTCATCTCCTTCAATACCAAAATGATCTTTGGCCTGCTGTTTTTTCAGGATAATGTCTATATACCCAGCTATAATTTGTTGAATCTGTTCAGCTTCAGTGGTTTGAACAGAATAGTATTGATCAGAATAATCACCAAAATCTAGTGTAAACGTGTTAGGACTAGCACCCCATCGTCTCACTTGTGTTAAGGGCCAAGTTTGTAAAATTTCTTTAGTTTGTTCATTAAGACGTAACACTGAATCCTTGGTTACTCCTAATAAACGAGGTACCAGCTTGTTTCTTCCTTTCATTTTCTCTTTTACTAAGAAAAATGTTACACCATAAGTTCTAAGAGAACGAGCGTTTTTGGTGTACTTTACTTTCGCATCTAATTCGCTGAGTCCTTGGTTTTTTTTGTGTTCGGAGAATACTTTCTTTTCAATACCTTTAATTTTTGTGTAAGATTGTGGAAGAAATTCTTTTAAGCTAAAAAAAATGAATGGTTAAACAGGTCCAAATGAATCCAAATAGTAGATGTTTTACAAAATAAACTCCTGGGTAGAATGGATGCCTTTTTAAATGAATCAAGATATATTGGCATAATTAACAATTTCAAATGAGTCACATATGAATGTGATTCCTAGGATTTTTTGTTAAAATTGCCTAAACGGGGAATTACATCTCAATAATAATAATAAAAAAAGGATTATTACAGGATAAACACTAAAACTCTGATGGATTTATTTAATCACTACACTCTAACATATTTTTAGAGTATAGTAATCAATTCTTCTATGAGATACTCTTTATGAAATTCATGTTTGAATTATAGGTATTATACTTCCATTAATTTTTGTTTGCAGTCCCTAATATTTACATGATTGCAATAATTAGAGAAACTATAGACTTGAATTGGATTTAAAGGATTATGAAATAAATTAACAACCTAACAGTTTCCTTTTAGGTATGTCATTTAAAAAATGTATTATAGTTTTTAGTTGGGTAGTGGGGGAATTTTTTATTACATTGATACATGGAAATTGAAAAAAAGATAAATGACTGCATTACCTCTTGAAAAAATACGTATAAGGCATACTTATGCATACCATTTTTTTAACAGATTTACTTGATTTTTATAATATATTCTGAACATTCTTCTTCAATAAGTAATGATGGCTTTTTATGATAATAGTATTTTGCATCAATACGAATTGAAACTCTGTCTTCAGGTTAAGTCAAGGATATTTCCTAATGTTCCTTCTACATCACATAAAGCTAATTGTTTTCTGTTATGTGGTATTTCTGTTAACTTCAGATTCTACTCAGACAGTGTATCAAAGGCTCATAATTTTTAATCAACACCTTATTTCTTGCGAGTAAACTGACAATGTAGATGTGTGTCTTATCTGACAATTTCTAATCTACCTTACTATACTATGATATAAAAAAATTATGGGGAGCTTTAAAACTTAGTGTGTGCCACTCTTCGTATTCAATATTGAGAATTAAAGCACCAAGCATTCCTTCCTGAAATGCTTTGTAATAAGCTTACACATGGCTCATAAAGGTTAAAGAAATATAAATTTAGAATTTAAACAAGTCATTGGAAGTTGCTTAAAGATATACTGGGGTTTAAAATAAAAGAAAAATGTGACTATAGTTGTTGAAAAGAAATATTTTTTTAATTCAATAATACTTACTCTAAAAATCCAGTTTTATGTTTAGTTTCTATATGATCCCCAAACTGTATCTGGCATTGTAAACCAGCAAATTCGCAAGCTTTGTCTTGTGTAATTGGATGCGTTCCTTGTAAGATGGCATCTCTTGCTTGTACATACAACAAATTCAACTGCACTGGATCCCTGGAATCAATATTTTGATCTGAATAGAAAAACTTTCTTCTCAATAATACTGTTTGCATTTCATCTATGCCTTGTTCTCTGAGCGTCTTTGACGGGTCCAGCCAATTGACTTCATCATCAGTGTGTAATTTTTTACGCAATTGTTCCATTTTTGCATCTCGTTCTTTTTCTTCCTTTTTGCGTTTTAAAGTCAGTGTGCCATAGTTGCGATTATCGATATTTTCTTGATTTTCTAAATCCTCCAACACAAGAGAATATTCGTCGTGATTTGTTATTCCCAATTTGGTACAAATAACAACCATTAAGTTTGCTATTATCTGAGAGTCATCTACCATCATTGTTTTTACAGCACCTTAAACAATATTCATTTAAAATAGTTTCTTAGTGGAAATTAGACATGGATGATAAATAAGTTAATAAAACACGAAACTTGTGAGAAGAATACACATATTCAAAATTAAAATCCATGACGACAATTCAAATAAAGTGAATAACATCTAATCAAATGCATGAAATTAATGAGAAAAGAGAAATACTGATTAAAGATTCTCATTTAAACAAAAAAATTTGCGAAGAACAATCTAAAAAAAATTGAAGAAATGTAAATAAAAGTGTATTCCAACATTACAACAGGAAAAATAAGAAGAGCAAAATTGAAGAAAACACTTTGTAATATTGAAGAAAACAAAGCATAAATTAAGATTATTCTTTAGAAATATTATGGTTTCTCGACATCCATTCAGTGGAAGGAACAGTGATACATAAACTATATCAAATAGAAGACAGAACATACCTTGAAAACTACCGTCCAATAACAAAACCTCAAAAAGTTTACAATACAAATTGTTTAACTACTAAATTTGACAATACCGGCAAAGAGAACAAGAATTATTAAAATAAGATTTTACTTTCCATGAAAAAGACATCAGACATCAAATAGATATAAACTAGCCCCTACACAACTACTACAAATTTCAGACATGGTTTGCAGTTTGTAGGTACAGACTAACAACAATAGCGTAATCATAATTGAAGAATTAGAGAAAATAATTAAGATATGAGAAATAGACATTTAGGAGTTTTAGAATTAAACTTGATTATAGGAGAACAGTATGAACACCAAAAAAAAAACAATAGAAGTGAAACAGGTAAACTAGTTGTCTAGAACAAATAAAATCTTGAATGAAACAAAAAATAAACAGTTTTAAGGGTTAAAACTAACTTTTCCGCATCTGTGAGATGCCCTGAACCATATCCTATCATGAAATTGTCACTTGTATACACTTCGGAGGCTGTATAGTGCTAACAAACCGAAATTTCTCCAAAAACAACCAAAAATGTAGTATATCTGGATTTATTGGGCCCGCTGTACTTGCTATAGTGAGCAGAAAATCAATAGGGTTCATCTGTGAGACACATTGAAAGATATCCAATTATAATATTGGTCACTTGTATACATTCCGGAGGCGGTATCGTGCTAACAACCCGAATTTTCTCCAAAAATGTGGCACTTCCAGTACCATAGCACCCGTTGTACTAGCTTCAGTGAGCTGAAAATCAATAAGGTTCATCTATATGACTCCGTGAACTATATCCTATCATAAAATTGGTCACTCTTTGGAAACTGTATTGTGCGAAAAAAAGCTAACTTTCTCCAAAAATGTAGTATTTCTGGATTTCTAGGACCCGTTGTACTGCCTCTGATGAGCTGAAAATCGATAGTGTTCATATGTGAAACAAGCTTAACAATATCCAATCATATAGCTGGTCACTTGTATACACTCTGGAGGTTGTATAGTGCTAACAAACCGAAACATCTCGAAATGAAGACAAAAATGTGGTACTTCAAGTACCATAGCACCCGTTGTACTGGCTCTGTTCAGCTGAAAATCAATTGGGATCATCTGTGAGACGCCCTGAACAATATCCAATCATAAAATTGGTCACTTGTATACACCCGGAGGCTGTATCATGCTAACAACATAAAACTTATCAAAAAATGACAACAATGTGGTACTTCAATTACTATAGCACCCGTTGTACAGTGAGTTGAAAATCAATAGGGTTCATCTGTGAGATGCAATGCAGAATATCCAATCATAAAATTGATCACTTGTATACACACCAAAGGCTATATCGTGCTAACAAACTGAAAATTTCTCCAAAAAAGACAAAAATGTGTTACTTCAAGTACCATAGAACCCGTTGTAGTGGTTCTGGTGAGCTGAGAATAGGGTTCATGTGTAAGATGTCCTGAACAATATTCAATCATAAAATTTGTGATTTCTTGAATTACAGAGGCTGTACGGAGGCTAACAGGATTTTTTGTCTAAAAACCAATTTTTTGTGTTTTTATTGCTGAAAAACGAAAAAATAACTTGAAAAAAATCCAAAATTCCAACTTTTTTTGAGGTAAACCAATACTTTTTTCGCATATTAGATTGGATTGGGCGGAAAAGTATTAATTAATGAGTATGAAAATTCCCAATAATAAAGACATTAAGAGAAAAATTGGCAATTTTAACTTAGAAACTATCAGATATAAAGGACATAATGGAGTAAAAGTAGTAGAGTTAAAGGATTGAGGAAACAAATAGCTAATTCAATGAAGACATTGGGAATTTAAAAAAGAAAGAACCCTAACAAGGCGTGTAGGAGAAATATTGTTATTAAAGAAGATGGAGAGAAAAAATTATTCAAGAAGATGGAGAGAAAAAATTATTCAAGAATATAACACAGTAACATGGATGGTGATGTAAACATAAGTAGCATGTGTCAGTGGAGCCTGTAAAAAGACTATACTTCATTAGAAGTATTATATTTGAATTTGTGCTATGCTGATATCAACAAGTTGATCTCTTTCATTTGTTTTAGGTTGTTTTTTTATACCAGTACACAATGGCATATAAGATATCAAAAAAAAAACAGAAGACAAATGGATAATGTGTTTAAAAAATATTTATGCATTGGTCCAAGACAAGGATCTGTAAGAGGCAATATTAATATAACGTAAGTTACATAAAAAAATTGTGCAATACAAAATGAAGACACATTAGATCTTAAAAGTGAAGCAGTTTTATCCATATATAGGTATTTTCTATGTGAGATCTATACTTATATAATGAGACATAACGGATATGAATAACTTACCATCTAACATTTTAACCCTCAAAGGTCTCAATTTTTTTCTATATTCAAGTGTGTCTCCATTTCGTAGAATATAATATTCAAGATTTCTTGCTGGTTCTAACCACACCCCTGTTTTATTATCTTCGTCTGTGAGAAACAAACCATAATCTTTAGCTGAAAACAAAATAAAGTTAAGCTGAATATTACTCATACCAAAAATATAATTATACATATCTAAATATATTGATTTAAAGAATTTTATTTTATAAATTTCATCAAAACTGTCAATGTTTAATAATATTAATGAATATTTGAATTGAATTCAGTTTCTCTACATTTCATTTTTGCCCTTTCAATATATTTCAAAAATCAGTAAAATAATGAATTTCCACAAATCATATAAGAATTAAAAATTTACAAAATTCAAGTTTTGGAAACTAGACACATTATCCTGCAGAAAATCAGAGGCATGATCCTATTCAGCTAAGTTAATTGGATTGGGTCAGACATGTTTTGTCTAAACAGAATTTTAGTGTTGTCTAAAAGTGGCATGGGAAAGCGGTCTAACTACCATGAGAATCAAATTCTCTGAGATACCAAGATTTTCTCCTCATATATGTATAACTGAAGCAATAAAGGTATGCCATTGAATCATTCATAAGCCCCGAAGAGTGACCAGGGACAAACAATACTGAAATATGAGGCAATATTTTATGCCTAAGAAGTTCAACTTTGTGAAAAAATTCACCACCAAATTGAGGAATATACTTACAGACCTCGAAAGTACCGTAAAATCATCAGACATATTCCAAGCGATGATGGGAAGGTGTGCAATATGAAGTATTGAGAAGAACAACTAGGCACAGAATATCCTTATAATGTCCGACGACAGCCAAGCAGTAATCAAAGAAGAGACTGGATGGTATATCCCTGATTTAAAGATAATATAAGAATACCTGGTAACATTCCATGAACTACATAGGAAGGGTCATGGTTAATAATAATTAAATAGCTGATAAGTTTGTAAAAGGAGGGACTAAGATGATATTTGTGGCATCAGAAATAGCCCAGTTTTGAAAAAAAGAATGAGATAAGGTTACAAAAGACCTAATTACTGGAAGGAACAGCCATGTGTAAAGCAATCTAATGAACGTCTAATAGCATATAAAATAGAAAAGGGGACCTTGCCGAGACATCCTTTATATATTTTAAGCTTTCTGAAAGTTGAATGCGAATGTCACAATTGATCTTGTGTGTGGTAGCGTGATTTTTCCCTTAAATACACACATATATATATTTTAATACATATACTCTATCTAAATTCTAAAGAAAACATTGAAATAAAGAAAAATGTACATATTTGGATGTAATACTAGTGATATACAATGTATTATAAATAATTTAAAAGATTCAATATGCAAATAAAATTTGACATTACAATTTCGAATGACAATAATGCAGAAGATACTTAATGATACATAGATTTTATAAAGATTTTTAAAAAAGAATACAGATGTCGCTGGTAGCAAAATTACAATTAGAATTAAAGAATGAAAATCTCTCTTTGTTATATGAAAACATAAATTTGTATTTTTTTTTAAAAAAAGGAATTCTTTGGTAACCAAAGGAGAAGAGAATTATTTTATGGAAAAAGTTTAGTGAGTTGATTTTGAACCCCTCTCGAGAGAACATCTAATATGAGTTCTCTCAAATTTGCTGAATAATATAATAGTAATTGATATATTAAAATAGCATCAGATTATAATAATTAGCATGATAAGATCAGTGCGTGAATAATTCCTTAAATAATTATATTGAAATAGTGTTAGTGATTTTTCCGGGTTCTAAATTATAAATTTAGAAAAGTGGTTCCGGCGATTCTAAAAGACGTGCTTAGAATCAGAACGAGTGATCCTGATACCTAGTTGGTGAGTCCAGTCCAGATTTTATAAATTATTTTTCAAGAATTAACAGGCCTTTAAATAAAATTAAGATAGATGCATCTATATCACATTTTTGAATACTGACATAATTAACGTTAAAGATATATAAAATTTCACCTGAAGAGAAGAGAAAATTTTTTTGAATAGACAATTTTATCGCATATAGTTATTTGACATTTATACACGTCAAGTGTAATTTTCGACGATTTGAACGTTTAGAATAAGTAGTTAATTAGGTTGTTCTTCTAGTATATAGGTTGTTTTTTTAATTTTAAGGTTCGTAGAAAGTACGATTATTGTTCTTTATTATATTTTGGGAATAGTAATTCATTTTCACTTGTTATCTGATGGTATATAATATATAATTTTTGATTCCAACTCACTTTGGTATTAATTCAACTCCTATTTCATTGAATTTGAAAAATTTTGGATCCTATAAAACTTTTGATATAATCAGTGACATTTAGTTAATTTTCAGTGACAGAAAAATTGTAGATGTCATTAGATAATTTAATGGTCTTAGAATATATTGAACAAGCAGTCACTATAGATTTGCAATAGTATAATTGACAATTTTGGAATATTCTTTGGAAATTTATAAATTTAAAATTTTAAATTATTAATTTTTTTTCAATCTTTGAACCCTCCCTGAGGTAAGAGCGAGTAAGACGATTTTGTAGTAATTTATCTTTCAGAATATAAAATTTCATATTCATCTGAGCCGGGCATAATAATTTGACAATTCCTGTCAAAATTTCAAATAGGTTATATTCAGTGATAAAGGTGTTTTCACATTAGTGTAGTTACTACCACGATTGTAACAACAGCATCTAATAATCAAATTTCAAATAAAATCATATAATACATAATTATAAAAACAGTAGAACATTAAAAATATTATAATATATATATATATATATATATATATATATATATATATATATATATATATATATATATATATATATATATATATTGGGGAAAAAGCCGACTCCCATATTATATTTTGCGAATGAAGCATTGCCTTCTGGAAGCCTTTTGCCCTAGAGAAGACACTATTAAGTTTAATGGAACAGCAAATATGTTCACAGTCCATGACGGAAACCCTGTCATGCACTTTCTAAATAAATGATGATCTACCTGCTGTGATGTAGCACGTTTTTTTTACTTAAAGGGGGCCATCTGTTATATGAGATTGATATTTTGTAATCTAACATGTTCATTTACTTTTATTTTATTGTCTCTATTCAAAAAGTGCGAGGGTGTAAACATATTCAAATTTATTAGATATGTTTAAAATCCAAGGTTCCTTTTTATCTGTTTTGCTATTTATATGTGATAACATGGCACACACAAATGGTTTTACTTGTAGTATACAAAGATATTTAGTTGTAACAAATGGACTGGAATTGCTAATAAGTTTTGATACTATTTTCGATTGTTAACATCTCTAAAATTTAGGCCTATTTGTCGGTTGATTGCAGGATTAGTAGAATCAATTTGATACACAAGTAAAAGTGTATTTTGTGTCGTATTCAATGAAAAAAGCAAAATTAATAAATAAAACATTCGAGGTAGATGTATTTATATTTTTTATAAAACATTACTTAGCATTCGAGAAGACTAAGTACATCTTAAAAGTGCTTCTGTTTTCATTATGATCTCTAGATGAGGTTATCATTATCAAAACTCTATTCTAGGAAAATATTATTAAATAACTTAAAAATAAAGCAAAGAGAACAAAAAAGTAAGAAAATCACTACACAAAGTCACAACAAATGAAAAAATAAAAGGGGAAAATCTAAAAAAATTAAGTCGCTGATGTCAGAAGATGGGAGATTAAACGAAGGGAGCAATTAAGAAGCGATGGCAGATTACATAATTTTGAATAAAATATATTTATTTGTAAGAAAATAATTAGGGTAGAATATTTAAAAGAGAAATAACGCCAAAATACCGAGTTGAAGTGTGGACAACAATGGAAGAAATAAAGATTTCTAGAATTGGAATGTTTTTTATTGTTCATCAACAGCAATCAGGATATTTCTATAAGCTATTTTGCTAGCTGTAAACACGTTATGGTATGATGAGACTTCTCTAGTGAGAAGTGATCCTTTTGTTTTATTTTAGGTCTATAAAGAGGTCATCACATTTTTAATCTTCTGTTGTTTGCATCTTGGATTAGCCTGTGTGGTGAGTTATTGGTGTGGCTTTTCAGTTTCGCGTGGCATTTCCAGATTTCTTCTTGAACTGTTGGAATATGGTGATCATGGTGTAACATCTCATTGGTAATGTATCACGAGGCATCAATATGTGCTCGTTGCTGAATGTATATGATATAAGATTTGCTTGCGCACCCCCACAATTCTATACTGTACATATGGGGATGATTAGAAATTTATAATATATTAATAACTTTTTGTAGACATTTGTGACCTTCCGCCCAGCAACCAGTACAGTTCACTCATTTTTTGGTCTATTTGTTTTATTTTTATTGTGCTGCGTATTCCCAATTTAAGTTGGGAATCCAGGTGTAGGTCTTAGGTGTTTTAAACTAGTTGATCTGGAAATTTAAATGTTGTTTACGAGAATTGGATGACTTTGCCTTTTTAATCTGAAGGTTATACATTATGATTTTGATACATTGATTTTCTTTCTTTATAGTTTGAGCTATTTTTCGGTATGGAAGAGACTGCCTTGTAAACTCACAGTTACTATTATATGAGTGGCTAGCTAATTTGACTGTATCATCTGCGAAGGTGCCATCTGATGTCTGAATATCTGCTGCGAAGATTAGGTAGAGCATTGGTCCTAAAACACTGACCTGCGGGACTACATTTTTTATGGGCAGGTAATGGAAGTTTCAGTCGTTTATTCTTGTTTTAAATTGTCTATCAGTTAGATAGGTATTAAATTTTAGTATACAGACTTTGTATAATGCTTGGATAATATGCAAAAGGGTTGATCGCTTCCATGTTCCGAGTTAACAGCTAATGACGCTGTTGGGTTATGAAATGTTTTGAATAAAAGCTAAACTGGTGGAGGATAATCGTTTCTGATAGTGTTGCTGTGCATATAGTCTATATTAGTGTAATGTTTTTCTTATTTATTAAAACGTTTTTATTACAGGTGGGATAAATTCATACACACGGTAGGTTCACTTACTTAATTTATTTATTCACTACACTATTCACTAGTTATATACACAGTATATTTACTTAAACTAATTTATATTCACTTATTTATTGTTTATCTCACGATGTCAAATTATAAACTAAACTAACTCTCCCTGGTCCATTATATATAAGTGACTTTTTACTAGATAATTCTAGATTGCGGCTTACATAAAAACAATTGGCTCTAGCATTTTCTAGATAAGACTGGTCACAAAAACAATGTCTAGATAAGATAGGCACAATCGTAAACAATTCTAAGAAACCCCTCCGCATCCGCCATTATTTTAACTTTCATACATGGCTTAGACAGAGTCGGATTCAGGGTCTACACTAGTGTGCTATTTCGTAACATTACCCCCTCATTAAATGGAAGTTCCTCCTGGAACTTTTGTGTAGCCGAGACTGGATGTTTGAATCGGCAACTGGACCCATTTCTACACTTTCCGATCTTATGGAAATAACAGGGCACTGTCTTCATCGGATACTGATAACGGGGGTTGTAGCTGCAAATTAGTATCTGGACACTAGTATCTTGGAAGATAAACTCTACCATGTTCCTGATGACTCGCCAATCCAACTGGTTACTCGCTATCTCAGGCATAGCCAGTTTCTTCACGCTGGATTCTAACACATGGTCTCGGTGGTTTCGAAGTGCTTCCCACACATCGCAGTAGGTAGATCGATCTTGAAATTCATTTTTAGTTACCACGTAGAAGACGTACCGCGAATTATGTTTCAGTTTCAGTGTCTCGCCAGTGGCTGGAATCTGGTCTTCAAGTTTTTCTAATTGCCCGAACTTCTTTCGAAAGACGGATGCCAACCCTCGTGCGTTCTTGAGACGGGCGGGGATGTTGTATACCAGTGAATAATCTTCCGGGAGAGTGAACAAATCTTGTCGTTGTTCTGAAGTGACTCCATATCTAGCTTTCCCGGTACCTCCATACGCGCCCATAAGACACATCTCCAATATGGCTTACTCCTTTCTCTAGGTCATGGTCTCCTTCGAATGGCGCGATTTTATTCTGTCGCTGGCAACTTGAAGATTTGTTCGAACTAATTCATGAATATCGTCCAGCCTTCTTCTCAATTGGATCACGTAGTCTTCTCCTGCTAGATCTTCTCCAGGCCGACAGCCAAATCCCAGGTCACAAGGAAGCCTCATTTCACGTCCAAACCGGATTTTCGCAGGTGTTTCACCCGTGGACTCATTGACGGCAGATCGATAAGCCAATGCGAATAGAGAAAGATACTAGTCCCAATGTCTCTGAAGGCTGGAAACCACTTTGGACAGGTATTTTCCAATAGTCCTGTTCATTCTCGCGACCATTCCATCTGACTGTGGATGTAATGCTGTTGTCCTGGTCTTCTTCATTACCAGCTTGTCGCAAATCTCCTGGAATAGATGGCTTTCGAAATTTCTTCCTTGGTCACTGTGGACTTCCAAGGGCACTCCAAATCGGCTGACAAATTCTTTCACCAATACATCCACGACAGTTGTGGCCTCTTGGTTCGGGATAGCGTAAATTTCCACCCACTTTGTGAAATAATCCATTACAACCAGGATGTATTTACCACCATTTTCTGTCGTCGGAAATGGTCCAGCGATGTCTAAAGCAATCCTTTCGAAAGGGCTTCCAACAGTACACTGTTTCATAGGTGTCTTTCTCTTGCGATGTGGTTGATTACTCGTAGCACAAGTCGTACATTTCTTACACCAGTCCTTCACATCGTCAGAGCTGTTAATCTAATAAAACCTTTCACGGACTCGCTGAAGGGTTTTCTTCACTCTCAGATGATCTCCCGATGGACTGTTGTGTAACTTCTTCAGTACCTCAGCTACTCTCGTTCTAGGGATAACTAGCTCCTCATCTCGAAACCATCATCGTTTTCAAGGACTCTTTTCAACAGCCCTTCTTCCAGGACAAGGGAGGCCCACTGAGGCCAATACGTCTTGAGTGTCGGTGAAAATCTTGACACTCCTTGCCAGGTAGGTCGCCGATTTTCTTCCTTCCATTGCCAAATCTTCTTTAGCTGAGGATCATTCTCCTAATCTTCTCTGATCCTAGTGGGTGACCATTCTTTGTTGACTACATTAGTTCTTGAAACTGCAGCTTCCGTAGATTCCGCTTTGTTGCAGTGGGAGCAGTCTGTTGGGCACGGCCGTCTGGACAGGGAGTCGGCATTTCGGTGACTCATACCAGCTCAATGTTCGATGTGGAAATCGTACTCTTGAAGTAGTATTATTTCAGATTTTTAAGGTGCTTTGGTCAGTATTATAATATGTATTAGTATGGCATTATATACGTAGGATAACATCACCAAACCTTTTCTAGGCAGTTCTTTCAGTAATTTTGTAGAGTATCATTAGAATTTCGGAAAATATTATCTTAACTGAAGCGTTAAAAAATTGGAAGTACAAATCATATGGATGGAAAAAACTAAGATGAATATAGATGGAACATGTTCGTCAGCAATATTTAAAATGGAATACCAGCCAACGCACATCACAATGAGGAAGTCCACCATTTTCTTCAGTCTCACCTGGAAAGAGATTTCAAAATTGTCTTCGATTTAACGCCCCCGCTCGAAGTTTGTTAATATAGCGTACTACCGAGTTAATAACTGAAGAAAAGTCCAAATATTTGACACAAAGACTTTCTTGATATATTATGCAATGAAACTTAAAAGTTTCTCTGTCCAAATCATTTTCAAGCAAAGCCACAGCTCCTTTAATCTTCCCAGTCATTGCCGGAGTTCCATCTGTACAAATGCTGTCAAGTTTTGTCCAATCCGAATTTTTCTTCTGGGCAACACTTTATTTCAATGAAAATAATAATAGTAGTCGCACGTCGAGAAGTTCTTCTGTCATGTCAAAATTATCATTTACATACCGAGCAAAAATGATTAATTGAGCATTGTCAGTTAGATTGCAACTCTCATCTAAAGCCAAAGAATAATATTTGCAAGACGCCACTCCAGAGATAATTTGTCTATTAATGGAAGTAGCCAATTCATCTATCCGTCGCATCACTGTATTTCGGGATAGAGCTATTTGGTGCACCATTTTGTTTATTTTTACATCATCTGCATGCTTAGCAAATATTGATAAACTCTATTTTATTATATCTTCGCCATCGGAATACGGCTTCTTTTATAACCAATAAAAGGGAAATCTCGTACAAGGTTCCATCTCGTAGCTTTTTTTTGTGAAAAAATTACTGCTGTCCTGCTTATGATTGTTTCTACCTAATTATGAAAACTGTTCGTAATTTTGAACCAACAGAATATGTTGCATTAAAAGCACTATGTAATTTGGTGAAATGTCGTTCCAAGTAAAATTTCTTCGCAATTGTCAGCCGCAAATTAAGCATACCGGCTTAACTATTTTGGTTTGTAAATAAAAACTGTTCTTCCCATCCTATATTAAAATCACGAACGGTATGTCTTCTTTATACTTCCTTTTTGATGTAGAAGCCGTTTTAAGTAAATCAACAGATAATAAAATAAATTCTTACAAAAAATACGCCACGCACTGACAAAGGTCGAACACTGAAAATAAATTATAACATTTCAGTAGTCCCGGCGCATATGTTGCTTCTCAATGAGGGGGTTTTTGATTTTTTTGCTTTAGTTGAGTATGAGTTTTGGTTGTTTGGTTGCATCATATTGTAATTTTTTCTTTATTTGGGGAAAACCTCGTGTGCCGCCGGTTGGCCACGCCTGATCTACACCAATCTTCTGCTACACCCGGATCAACAACGTATCCAAAAAATTGTGGAATTGTTTCTTTATTTATTTTTTGTTTCAAATGCATACCTTCAAAATATTTTTATCTTCTGTATAGAATTTAAAGCGCCACCCCCTTTTTCAGTACTTTCTCCTAAAAAATACGATGCCATCCATTCTCAACCTTTTCAATATTAAAACTATATAGTTTCTTAAAATCATCTGGTCTTGTTTCCCTCCTTTCTTTATACACTTTTGTTTTTCTATGTATATGCATAAAATCAGTCATAGTTAATACACTTTTAGTACTGTTTAACATCAGACTTTAAATTTAAATTAAGTCTACCAATGAGTTACCTTAATTTATTTAAATCATTTGCTACGAAAGGGTAAATGCTTCGTTTTATTCATATGAAATGAAGAATTTACTTTAATATAGTAATAAAAGACTCTTAATTCAAAGGTAGGCTTTTAAACCAAATAAATAGCTTTATTTCAATTTTTATTTATATAAAAGTCCCTTTTAAGCATAGTAAAAGCATTGCCTTCGTTTTATTAATACCACCCAATATATAGAAATTACTCAAGTTTATGTTTTATGAATCACCCTGGACACATAAAATAGTAATATACTTACGTTGTCCGTCATTTTCTGCACATTTATCTCTAATAATTCGGCACGCATCGTGAACTGTTGTAGTAGGGTCGAAAACGATGGTTTTCGTAACGTTTTCGTCGATAAAATTAATTTTGAGTGATAGAGCCATCGTGATGTCGGAACTACTAATCTGCAACAAATGATTCAAACATTATTTTTTGCAATATTACTAATTCAAAATCATTCTTATATTATCGATATGAGAAAAGACCATTTAGATTTATCACTTTTTATTTAAATTGACGTTCTAAAATATATATTTTTAAGATAATCATTTTCACATCAGTATATTTACTGTTAATTTTATGATAACCTCAAAACTTAATGTACAAATGTTGATTAATACGAATAAAAAACGAATTCAACATTGAATGTTAATTATGACAGTTTTATTTTATTGAAATTAATGACTCGTCTCCAAATTATATACATAATAGAAATCTTCAATCAAAATTGCCAACAATTCTAATCTTACGGACCGTAATAGACACAATACATTGAAAATACTACTGGTTATTAAACAAGGAGCTTTAATGTTAGAAAAAGGACAGTTAATTTTGATAATTTATAAATATTTTTCGAAACTCAAAATAAATACACATTCCGTTTGAAAGTTGAACATAACTGACAAAAAACATCATATGTCTTACCGCGATGTAAAAGACTAGACAAGAGAATAGAATATAACAAATGAAAAGAATAAAAAATAACCAAAAGATCATGCCGGCCTTAGTAAATTCAAGATAAAGCGAAAGTATTGGTGTATGAAAGAAGTAGCATCTATAAATAATATGAAAAGGGAAGGTAGAACGAAAGGTATATATTTATGTTTGTGTCATCAGCATCGACTACTAAGCTTCGTGTGTTTTGTAGGCTTTGTTACTGTTTTCCCGGCGGTCCTAAAGAAAAGCTCTGTGACTTTGAACCAACAGTAGAGGTGATTCACACACCTAGATTTTTCAAGAAAAAATATTCTATCAATTAATTACGACTAAAGTAATAGTCATGAGGAGATTACCTCCATGTTGCCTTTAATATCAAGCTATACTAATAGGCCGGAAGCCCGCAACAAAAGGCAGGTATGATCGATCGGCTCGTGGCTAAAACTTTTTGAGAAGTTAGCCAGTGTTAGACTTCGTTTCACGAAAGTTGAAGCCACCTGAAGTTAGAACATTGACAAACGCAGAAACCAAATTCTGCCTTGTTTATCTACGTCGCTTAGTAACGACCACCGTCATAGAACGATGATTTATGCGCATAGCCACTTTATAATTTGACATTTGAGGGTTATGTTTGTGGTTGTTTATTTTTTGAATATTTTTTATTTTGAATATATTAACGTATTTAGATACTTTATAAGTGAGCGTTGTTTGTTTTATTTAATCTAAAACCATATTTTCTAAAAACTTGTTGTTGTAAAAGCAAAAATTATCATAGTCAATGCACTAAAATTTGGATAACTGCAAAGGATTCGGGATCTCATTTACAATTTCTACATCCTGGAGAAAAGGGCTCCTACTTTAAAATGTTTGATACAATTAAATAATAAAGATACTAAAATTAATTACAAGAAATTTCTGTAAGTTTACTCCTAGCACGATTTTTAAGCTGGAATTACTTTTAATAATGTTAAGTATACCTATTCATTATTTTCTAGGTACTCTTCACAAAGTGCAAATTGTTTTACCTGAGTTTACTATAAGTAGGGGGCTGTTAAAATGTATAAGTTTTAGGTAAGTAGGTAGTTTTTATTATTTATTGAAGATGCAAGTGTTAATGTGAAAATTATTTTGTGAATGGGGAAACATGTTGTACTAGCCGAACAAATTCATGATCAGAACAATAATTAGGATTGAACTACAATAAATATTGAAAAAATAAATATATTAATATCTAACATGCGTAAGTATTTAATTAAAAATAATGGCTTTATTGTTGATGGCAGCGCACACAAGAAAACAGAAAGGTGATTATGGAATTCGAATAATATTCGCCTTGAAAGAATTAATTTCTTAGAAAATATTAAATACAGAATCGAAGGCCTGAATATTGTGTATACTGATGAAACATACCCACAGCTCGCACGTGCAATCCAAGGTATGGTAAGATGTATCAGGAATAGGTTTGAAATTAGTCAGGAAGAAATTTTCTGAAGTATATGTTCAAGAATGGTCTTCTATTTGCGAACATGTAAAGAAATGCGATTCTGAATGAATTAACACTTTAACCGTGAATTTTCAATCACTAACAGTATCATCCGGTCTCTGAGACCAACAGTATTTTTCATTACTTAGGTCAAATTTTTACTTAAATACCAAGATTTATTTCAAATTATGGTCTAATATATGCACGTATTATGTGCAATTTGGAACTACAGTGCTTAAATTTGATGTCTTTGTATAGTTTTGTAAATAATTTGTATACATGGGAATAGAAAACAAATCTTATATTTTTGTAAATAACTTGTTTATTTTTTTTCAAAACAATTTTTATTACAGAATAAGTGACAGTCAAATGTGTATTAACATTGGTATCAACTGAACAAAGATTTTGTAAGTCCTAAAGTCAAATCTTTGTAGCACAAGAAGTGCACACTTTCCTGCTTTTTTCCAGGCATATTGGCTGGTCACATTTTATGCATTTATAATTTGTCTTCCTCTCCTTTGAAGTTGTACACTTGGAGCAGGTTTTCTTTTTTCTAGCTTGTCACTTGGGATGCAGCCATCTGGGTTTTGAGGATCTTCGTTCCCAACATATGCTTGTATGGTAGCCCTGATGTGACGTGGTAGGTTTGGTATTTCCAACCGTCTAGTCATATGTGGCTTTATGCGCTCCATTGTTAGGTCTCGTACGAATAGGTATCTAGTCACAAGAGGGTTAACTCGAAATGAAAGGTACAAGATGAAGGAGTTGATGCCACTAATATCTAACATTTGATATACTATTGCGAGGGGCCAGTTCTGGTTCTTCGACTGGACGAATATATCGCACATTTCATGTCTAGCAAGTCTACCCCTGCTTTCGTTTCAGGTTTGTTTTTTCTGTCCCCTGTTTCAATACTGTGGTGCATTGATCACACCAATATTACCGAATTATTTTTTTTAGGTACAACAGAAAGCAAAGCTGTATTGCCTGCAAATCCATATAGAGTTGACCCCACTTTTCTATTTGGAGATGGTAAGAATTCAGGAGGTATTTCCGTTTTTTTTTCATAGTACCCACATACGTTAGTGATCGATCTCCAAGGGCATCAACACACTCAATAGAGGTAAAATAGTTATCCCCTGTAACATTCCTGTTTGTATTTTCAATCCCCTTGCAAAGTTAAATAACAGATTGTGTAGGTTTGCTAAGTTGTTGTTCTTCAGCGCTTAGTCAGAAGCTATCACTATTTTTCCCTTTGTCTATGTAGGCATTTGCTAAATATGAAGATGAAGAATCTGTCAAGCACATGATTTTTATTCCATATTTTTTGGGCATGTAAACCCGAAATAGACATAGCCCACGAAAAGGAACCAACATTTCGTCTACGGTGACATTGGGTCCAGGTAGAAACAAACTTTTACAGTTGTTTATGAATTGCTGAAATATATCACTTATGGGGACAGCAGGATCAGTTCTTTTTCTCATTTTCCTAGTTTGTGCATCATCAAACCGTAAGCAAGCCAACAACATTTCAAACCGTTTTGATGGCACCGTTGCCCTAAAAACTGGCCTGCTGGTGATGTCCTTATTGAAAATAGATTGTACATTCTCATTCGAATATCTCGTAACAGAATTTAGTAAAATTAGGCTTAAAAGTGCCCGCATTTCCAAAATGTCAGTGTCTTTATATTGGCTTTTGTTTGTATTTTCACAAAGATTTGCTCGACAGGACTCTAATTTTTTATTAGTTTGTGATACAATTTCATTCAATGTTTCAGGATCAAAATAACTTTCCCATACTTCTCATTTACCTGGGGCCTGGCCTAAGTTTCGAACTCTTCGTGTCGTGCCGAGAAGTGGTCCTCTCAAAATGTTGTGTTGGTGCGTTCGTCTTTGTTTTCTTCTTTCTTGCGCCAAATACTGTCATTTTTACTCCAAAAGAATTCAGACTCTCCCTCTGGAAGAACAAAATTTTCCACTATATAATGCATTTCATCTTCATCCTCTATTTGGGGTTCGGCCTCCAGACTACTCCCGACACTAGTGTCACTATCAGCAGAAACAACATAATCCGGATCTTGATCTGAATCGTCCACATCTACGTCACTTTCTTCCTCGCCATTGTTGTAAATGAGTTGGAAAATACGTTCACCAAAGTCTGCGTCATTCACTCTTAGATCCCGCGAATGAGCCATGTCAAACACAAAATTTATATCATTTAGAACCTTCAGTTTCTTAAACGTTTGATAAAATAGCAGAATTAATAGTATCAAAAAATTGTAATACAACCGCGTCTGAAATTCACATAATTTTTGATCAGTCTTTTATCCCTTCCATTAAAGATACAGAAAGGCAAAATCGCAATGAAATTGATACAACTTATACAATATCAGGACCTGCACAGAAAAGGCCTAACGATTTTTATAATGCTTTAAAGAATATTAAATTTAAAGAAGCCTTAATTGAATTTTTAACTGAATATTGGTGTAACAATTATGTGGCATAATTTTTGCACGATAAAAAAGTTTACATAACAAATAAGGATCAATGTTTTTCCTATAAATTTATAAATAACTCTATTGTAAGAAATATTGAACAACATTTTACATGTTATCATGAAGAGGCCGATATACGTATTATATATCATTTGAGTAAATTGGAAAATGACAGTAAAGTAAAGGTGAAAGCATCTGACACTGACATTCTTGTAATAATACTTGTAAATATTCATAAGTTAGCATCATCTGAAATATATTTTTTCGGCAACCGTCCGGGATGTACCCACTTCCCGGAGCTCCGTCAAGCTGCCCCCCCCCGGTTAGATTTTTGTTACCAAAATGCTAGCACACATAAAGGGCACCTATCACAACCTAGCACAACAATTTTTATAGCTAGCACACCAACAGCTCACAATAAAAATGCTTTTGAATTCGGGTGGGGCCAGGTTAACGCTAGCCCCCCCCGGTTGGAATTTTGTCGCCAAAATGCTAGCACAGATAAAGGACACCTAGCACAACCTAGCACACAAGTTTTTATAGCTAGCACACAACAGCTTACAATAAAAATGCTCTTGAATTCGGGTGGGGCCAGGTTAACGCTAGCCCCCCCCCCCGGTTGGAATTTTTTCGCCAAAATGCTAGCACAGATAAAGGACACCTAGCACAACCTAGCACACCATTTTTTATAGCTAGCACACCAACAGCTTACAATAAAAATGCTTTGGAATTCGGGTAGGGCCAGGTTAACGCTAGCCCACTCCGGTTGGAATTTTTTCGCCAAAATGCTAGCACAAAGAAAAGACACCTAGCACAACCCAGCACAAAATTTTTAATAGCTAGTACATCAACAATGCTTTTGAATTCAGGGGGTAGGGGGCGTCTGCAAAATAAAGCTATGGTTACACGGATGAATGAAAATGTTGGATGTATTTGTCCCTAAATATCATTTTCCTATAAAAAATGGCCCCTAAACAGATGTTGCCAGATTGTGCGTGATATCTATATTTTCGCATCTAGCAGGGTATTTGATTAATTAATAATTATCTATTTATTTTCAATTAATGCTAAAAAACGAAAGAATACAAAAAACCTTCACTTTTAAAAATAATAGTAATTTTAATAAAAGAAAATAATTAAATTCAACCATTCAAATTACGTCACACTATAAAAAAGGCAACGACAAACGTTTGCGTACAGGCATATTGGATAAATAAATGTCCAAAAAAGCGAAGCCGTGTTGGATATGTACTTTGGACAAAGTTGTGCAATCTGGGAAGGGGCGGCTGAGATCCCTAAAAATGTTCCAATATATTGAGAATACATGTTTTAGACTGATCGTGGTTCACTGTAGTCCTTATTTAAAAGAAACACTCAAACTTTATATTTAAATTTACCAGAATATTTATTGCCGAAGTTGATGGTTAATTAACCATTGTAATGATAACATAAATTTTGCATTTCACTATCAGATTTTTTTTAATTTCCCAAGTTAACTTAGAACGTGGAGCTTTTAATTCTTAGAGCCGGTTAATCAGAGCTTCGAATATTTCTGTGGCATATCATAAGACACCAACAATACTATGTATTTTTCAAAGTTTTTAGTATGTAACTGGCAATGTATGTTTGTTCGGTTGCAATCTTGCAACTCAGTTTTGAAGCAGATATCTTCAACCGATTGATTTGAAATTCTGTATATACGTCTAGTTTGCATGCCAATCCATAATTAGGTATGTGACGTCATTCTAAATTCAACATGGCGGATCACCAAAATTGGCGGACTAAAGAAAGTGGACTAATTTTTTGCTTTCTTACAATATGGGTATTAAATGGAAGGCAGCAAAATTGATGACATAGGTATTCTTATTTTTCTAAAAACTAGGTATAATCCATCTGAAGTTCTCATCGGACTTTTTAAAATGGTGGTTAAACCAAGTCTATTGTTAAAATTTGAATCATTTCTATAATGGCGTTTTTATGGGTCTTAAGAGTAAATAAAATTCTTGTAGGTACATCCAAACTGGCCGAATCAGATGTTTGGGTTAAGAAAGGGTTTCCCCGAAGGGCTGATGGTTGTAATAATATGTATTCTTTCTAATAATATTACAGGTAACATGGACTATATAAGTAAAACTAATGATCTAACTATTTTCATGAGTGTAATTCGATAGAATATTTCTCAATTAGACGACATAAAACTGTATTAATGCGAAATTTATATTATTTAAACAACATTCCATGGTATTTAATTACCCTTTTTGGTTCATTTTCAATCACTTATTTTTGGATTAAACTTGAAGAATCGTTTTCAAACCGTGACATTTTTATGATATTTTGAATTAAAATTATGATAATAACAACAATTGTTACTTAGACACGGACTTAAAAGGGAAATTATCGGAACTGCCGGAGAGTTATCTCCGAAAAGATCCTGCTTCATTTGGAATGTTTACCATATGAGAGGAATATTCCGAAAAATTTTCGTAACTACAGTAAGAAACAATTAAACCGGCCGTTTTACATATATATTCAACCTATTCATTTATCCATTTATTTATTCATCGAGTAAGTATAGCGTTATTTCACTGACCTCCGTCCCACTCCCCAGAAATAAAAGTGTAGTTGCTGTGCTAGCTATAAAAAATGGTGTGCTAGATTGTGATAGGTGTCCTTCGTTTGTGGTAGCATTTTGGCGAAAAAATTCCGACCGGAGGTAGGCTAGCGTTAACCTGGCTCCACCCGAATGCCAAAGCATTTTTATTGTAAGCTGTTGGTGTGCTAGCTATAAAAAATGGTGTGCTAGGTGTCCTTTATCTGTGCTAGCATTTTGGCGACAAAATTCCAACCGGGGGGGGGGGGGCTAGCGTTAACCTGGCCCCACCCGAATTCAAAAGCATTTTTATTGTAAGCTGTTGGTGTGCTAGGTGGCCTTTATCTGTGCTAGCATTTTGGCGACAAAATTCCAACCGGGGGGGGGCTTTATGTGTGCTAGCATTTTAGTCGAAAAAATCTAATCGGGGGGGGGGGGGCAGCTTGACGGACCTACTTCCCGGCCTAGGCCGGAAAGATTCAGTCGTTACCATAGCAACGAAATAACGGCTGACAGTTCATATGAAATTAGTTGTGAGAAGTTTGCATGTTTTTTGAGCGCAATAAAATATGGAAAGCAGCGATAATGACTTTGAAAATGTGCCCTGGGAAATTTCCAATATAGCAGCTACTGCTACAGCACAATTATTGCTTGAAAAATCAAAATCCAGGTGCGAAAACGTTTATGATTTGTTCACGAAATGGATGGATATGAAGCAATGCAAAACTATTACAGAGGATGTAATTTTGGCTTATGTGGCGCAAAAATCTGAAACTGTCAAATCTTCTACTCTGTGGAGCATATAATCTATGTTGAAAAGTACCATTTTAGTGAAGAAAAATGTAAACATAGCCACTTTCTCAAAGGTTATCGCATTTCTCAAAAGGAAGAATGTTGATTACAAAGCCAAGAAATCAGAAGTCTTCAGCAGTGAGCAGATCAACAAAGTCATTAGGAGGCGGATAATGAAACATATCTAATGCTGAAGGTAATTTTAACAAAATATTACGATTGTAGGATAAAAAGTATCAACTTAATTATCAGGTAGCAACAATTATTGGGTTAGCCGGTGCGTGTAGACGAGAAGAACTAACAAAAATGTCAATTGATCTAATAACGACAAGGAAGACATGTTGCTTGTGAAAATACTGGATTCCAAAACACATATTGAGAGAACTTTTGTTGTAATTGGGCAAGAAAACCTGCTGTTGTATAGGCAATATTTATCTTTACGGCCATCCCATACTCCACATCAGATTATTCGTGAATTACAAAAAAAGGAAAATGTTTAACTCAGCCTTTTGGTATCCACAGTTTTGGGAGTCTCGGAATAAAAATTGCAGAATTTTTACATTTATCCAATCCTAAAAATTACACAGGCCCATAGTATTCGTCGAACTTCGGCAACGTTATTTACTGATAATGGTGGAAACATCACAAATTTGAAGAGACACGGTGGCTGGAAGTCTACCAATGTGGCTGAAAGATATATAGATAATTCACTTACAAACAAAATTAAAATTGCCAAGACCATTCAAAAATCATCAAAAGAAAACAATCAATGTGAAACGGAAACTTTGCCTTCTTGTTCTGGCTTGAACAATTTAAATATACCAAGCATTTCAAACAAATTGAATCCCTTCAATATTAGCAATTGCTCGAATTTTAATATAAATAAGAATTAGAATGTTTTTGTTAATATGTAGTATTTTCTGTTCTGTTTAATTCAAATAAGAATTAAAATGTATAATAAAGAAATGTGACGTCTCAATGATTTGTTATTCTACACGGTTGCCGAAAAAATATTGTACGCAACACGACCGGAAAATGTTTTTTCGGACTCGCAGACTTCCTGGAATCTTGTCTACTTGTCCAAAAAAACAGTACTTTCCGGCCTTGTTACGTAAATTACTATAAGTACAATAGGATCGAAATCTATTGTTATAAATTTCATCAATTGCACTAAACTATGATGATTATTATGATCACACCAAAAATAATGACAGTGATCATGACAAAAGTGACGATGATCATAACAATAGTGTCGATCATCAAGACGATAGTGACTATGATGATCATGATGATATTTAACAATAGTTCCATATATATGTTTTAAGGTATATTTCTGTACAAGTACATTTAAATTTTTATTAATTTTATTGTAGAATAAATGAGGAAAATTTCATTGAATTTTATGTTTATATTTTGTAAAATACTCATATAAATAAAAAATCGCTTAAAAGTCACTATAATTGTTCATCAGATGTTTCTTCCTTTATTACCGAATATTTCTGTAAAAGGTTGTATTAGTAATAGTATAGTATCGTGCCAGGCATTTGTCACTAGAATAAAAGTGGCACTAATGTATTTTCTTAATAAAAAATGTTTAAACTTTAATTTGATTATAGTTTGAGCGGTCACTCGATAGGTACAGTAAGGCAAGAAAACAAATTTAAAAAGTATCGTGCCATGGGGTCAGGATCAAATATAACCAGACATTTGTTTTTCTACTTCCGTTACTAAAACCGCATTTGAAACACAGGTTTGACATGCGCAAAGCGACTCTTTAAACACTAGTGTTTAAAAGTCACATCTCGTTTATCTTTTGTCTTTTATAAACGTCACATCGCATGTCTCTTTTGTATTTTAAATTTTGATCATTTTGTTGTTCTGTGTCATTTGATTTGTCAATATGCTGTCAGCCATCGTCCGCTATGTTATAAACAAGGCCGAATAGCCCTGGCAGCTGAAGCCTTGAATGAAGAAAGAAGATGTTATGAATATAATTAATACCTAATATAATTTAGATCTATTTTTATATTCCTGCAGGCGTAGAAAAACTATAGTAAGCACCTCATGTTATAAACGTTTTTAATCACTCGTTTCATAAGGCACTCGTCCCGCTTGGCTCCACACGTACCCAATAAAACTCATGACTAAAGTAATACTTAATATACTATTATATACTTTTTTACTCACTTAAAACTAAATTTAAAAAACAGTTTCAAGTGGTTACTCGATCGGTACAGTTCGTATACAAAAAATGTCCCGTAGAAAAATTATAGTAATTTTATGCATCATTTTTACCCTGGCACTAAATGATTTTTTTAATAGTTGCAGTCATTTAAAAAATATTTCCTCCGGTAACTCGATAGGCCAGGTTTTTTTGCAGCCAGCTCTTGGACATTGAATTTACCAAAATAGCACATTATTAAACGTTTACATGTTTGGTAAAAGAAATATTAAAAAACGAATATTGTTTGGAGGATACAAACAAGAATACCTTCCAAAACAATAACTACTACATTACACTAAAACAGTTTAATAAAGTAACATGTTTTTTTAAAGGGAAATAAGTAACGAATGCTAGACCTTTGATGATTATTGTACATGTACTTGAACTTTTAAGACAATTTTTGGGAGCTAATCTCAGAATGGTTACTAGTAATTTGATTTTGTTTCTAAATAACAAGTTTGTTACTTCTAAATAAACCTTCATATTTTTTAAATACTTGAAAAACATACTTATGATTATTTTTACCTGTTCTGCAAAATTGCCAGACAAACTAATTAAATACATTTAAAGCCGATAAAGTACAGAGATATAACGTCAAAAAAACTTTACCTCATTTCAAACACTTGATACTGATAGAATAATCGATGTAAATAAATGAATAAAAGTCTTACGATGAAGGTTATGTATCCTTCACGACCGAAAACAAAAGAACTTCCCCAATCATACTCGGGTTAAAGAAAGTGGCGAAATAAACCTCCGCGTGCGATTGTTTCACACTGCCCATTCATTTATCGACGTGTGTGCGAAAGAAATAAGTCAATAAACCACTAAGAAAGGGAACATGTCGCATCTGATAATTGAATCATACGCGAAACTGAAAGGTTTGGGGGTAAATCTATCGGGCTGAATACGCGCGGGGTGAGGCAATGGATGACATGGTATAGAGTGAAACAAGAGAAGGGATGCTGGGTTGCTGGGCAACGAACGACTTGCGACGACTACTAGCATTTTGACGAACCGACACTGCGGTGGCATGACAGCGTCGGCACGTGTACGACAACATAAGAGAATTCAGAATTGGATATAATTTTCCTGAATTTCCATACCCCTTTATTTTCTTGAAAATTTATATGGAAAAGTTATTAGAGCCATTTGAAATGAAATTTGATATTGTGAGGATTGTAGATTTCAGCTTCAATGTCTGTATATTAATAAAATAAGTTTTTTACAGTGAATTCAAAAATCGAAACATGTGCCGGAAATGCTCAAACCAAAAGATTATTAAGAACAACAGAAATGCGAATATCGAGATCAATAACAACTCCAAGATGAAATTAGAGAGATCTGTGGGCTACTAAATGGGCCAGAGCAAGATGATGAGAGTGGAGAGACCACGTGGATAGGATACCCGACTTCCGACTATCCATAACTGCCAAAAACCCAACAAAGCGAGACTTCCTGGAAGAGCACTAAAACGCTGCGCTGGTACGAAAGAATAAACTCAGCGCAATGAAAATTTTCTTGATGATACTGTACCTTTGCGTTTCTTTAATCGTCTCAATTTTCCTTTGTGTCCACCATTTCGATGGTTACCACTACAACAGTGTTCCATAACTACTTTCAGATGAGCACAAGTGGTTAACTTAGTAAACGCGCGTATCAGCATTGTAAAATTAAGGTTTTCACCCTTTTTTCACCATCAAAACGGTTGCCAGGACAGCGGATTTTACGCAAAACTAGTTTCAGCCATGTTGAGGTTGTTGATTTGGTAACCGCGCATTTCTTCACCATATTATTTAGGTTTTTGGGTACCCGTTGCCATGGCGGTTTTACAATGACTGATTTCAGCTAAACGACGGTGGTCAACTTGGCAACCATGCATTTACTCACTATATGATTTGGTTTTTTGTTTACTACTAATCGTTGCCATGAAAACAGTATTTCTATAACTGATTTCAGCTAAACGAAAGTGGGGTCAACTTGGCAACCGCGCATTTCCTCACCATATTATTTAGGTTCTTGTGTACGAGTTACCATGTCAATGGCTGCCATGGCAACATTTTTTCCATAACTGATTTCAGCTAAAAGAAAGTGGGGTCAACTTGGCAACCGCGCATTTCCTCACCATATGATTTGGGTTTTTGTTTACTACTAATCACCACAATTGTTGCCATGGCAACAGTTTTTCCATAACCGATTTCAGCTAAACGAAAGTTGAGCCTTAGAAATGACATAATTAAACCTGTTGATGTGTTTTGAGGAGGCAAGAGGCGAGAAGATATGAAATAAAATGTGTATTTCTTCTGCACTCTCTAACATATCACCAACTAAGAAGGTTAGAGGAAAGTAGCATTTTTTGGGTATTTTAAATATTTCTTAACGATCTATCATGCCTCTAATTTACCATACTTATTTACGGGGCACCTTGTATAATATGGAGTGTAGAAATGATACAAAATGCTAATATCTCCGTTCGGAGCAGATTTACGGCGAAAATGTATACACAGGGTGTTTCGATAAAAATTCCCAGGCCGGATATTTTGGATTTGATATTTTAATTCTGTAAAAGCCAATTTGTAGAGCGCTAAGAGAGCTTCAGGTTTGGATATACATTGACTTTAAATATGTCAATATGTAGAAGGCGATGTGCTCAAGAATTTGTTTTCGATGGCAGGATCTTTCACAAGTAACACACCTTGTAGAAAATACATTTTTAAACAAATTTTGTTCTATGAACTAATTCGATGAATCTAGTCATTTTCGATACAGTGTGTCCACGAATGGGGTTCGCAATAGGTGAAAAATCTTTGTCTTAGATCAGAAGTACAATGTATTAATCAATTAATAAAACATGAAAATTATTCAAGAGAAAAAAAAGAACCATTATTTATTATTTAAAGCAAAAGTAATTCAAAATAATGCCGAATACAAATTTTCTAGTCAATATTTCAAGGATTACACTTCATTAGTTATTACTATATGAGAGAACTTCGAAATAAGAAAATAGTTTATGATACGAGGAGTTCGAAATTGTTGTCATTTTCATTAATGCACATGTTAATCCTTCTGATCAGTACACTTTTACAAACTTGTAATAGTGTACGTTGGCTAATAGCTGGCATACATTTTATTATAGAGGTCGGCCATGGTAAACCATACTTTTTAAATGGCCTCACAAATAAAAGTCTAACGGTGTAATATCTGTTGCCAATCCATATTCTTGGATATGTTTGGTATAGACAATAAGTGACGATCTTATGATTATGTGGGCCTGCACTATCTTGATGAAACCACATCACATCCAACTAGATTGGTAAATTCTGTAACAATCTAGGTAAATCATTTTGCAAAAAATTGAGATAACGCGCACCAGTAAAATTTTCGCCATACAGGTGTGGACCAACAATAAAGTCATTTATAATTCCGCTCTAAACATTTACGCCTAACCTAGTTTGGAATCGGGTTAGTCTCAGCCATTTAGGATCATCTTCAGACCAGTACCGACAGTTATATCTGTTTACTCATCTGTTATTATGGAACCCGATTCATCACTTCACATAATTTGTTCTAAAAAATTCGGATTTTCCTCTAAAAGAATGGAAAACTGTGCTAAAAAGTCCAAGCTACGCTCACAATCTCCAGGTCACAAGTGATGCAGTAAATGAACTTTGTATGGAAAAACTGCGTTCTTTAGAATTCTCTAACAAGTAGGAAGAAAAATACTAGTTTCCATATTCAATTGTCGTAGTGATACGTGAGGATTATTTTCTACCCTTTGTAAAACTGCAGTAATATTTTTATCCGTTGCGGCTCTTTTGGTCGTGTTAAATGTGGTTTTTGAAAAATTCCGTTATTACCTAAATTGGCACATAAACTTACAAAAGTTTTGGCAATGGTCTGAGTGGAAAACGTACTCCATATAAACCCACAGCTTCTGAAGCATATTTTTGGCACACCATTGTTAATTATAAAAACTAACTTTCGAGAAACTGACAGAACTTCATTGATTGAGAAATGTCAACAATTTTTGTTTCACAGCTACCTGCGATTTTATTTTTATATAAAATATTTTCCTATTTCAAAGTTTAGTCATTGAAAGTGGTTTTTTCTTTCAAATTTACAAAAAGTACAGAGTTGTCATAAGAGTCGAGGTAGATATCATTGTAAGGTCAGTAATGTTTCCAATAAAGTACAAAAATTTGTGTTAGTAGAATAATCATAGCGATTTTCATTTGATTCCCACAACAAAATAGAATAAGTATAATTATTGAAACTTTGATTTGAAAATTTGTATTCGGGCTTTATTTTGAATTACAAACAACTTTCTTTTATAAACAATTTGCTTTACATAATAAATAATGGTACTTCTCTCTTGAAACATTTTTATGTTTTATTAATTCATTAATACATTGTATCGAAAATGGTTACATTTACCGAATTAGTTCATAGAACAAAATTTGCTTAAAAATGTGTTTTCTACAAGGTGTGCTACATTTGAAGGATCCTGCCATCGAAAAACATATCTAAAGTCATTTATATCCAAACCTTAAGCTCTCTTAGCGCTGTCCCAAGTGGGAATTAAAATAACTCTATTACTTTCCAAAATATAGGGCCTGGCAGTTTTTATTGAAATGTCCTGAATATATATATATATATATATATATATATATATATATATATATATATATATATATATATATATTGTAACGGAAATTTTAATTATATTGGGAAATTGTTGATCTCTATGTTTGTTAGGAGATATAAAAAATGTATGATGAGTTAATAAATAAAATAGATAGATGACAATTTTTGAAAAGTTAAGATTAATTTTGAGACATAAAACATTTTATAAGAAATCAAATCAATAAGCAATACATTGAAAAGGAGATAATATAATAGGGATCAGAATTTTGAATAGAGTAAATTGGAAAGAGAAGTGAACATTATTGGAGATATGTAAAAGTTGAGACGAATTTGTAAGGAGGGAGCAGGGAGCAGCAATTTGAACATAGTTGGGTCAAAGTCAAAGGGATCAAATCAAGAAATTAGAAGTGGTAGTCGCAGCGAGACTTAAAATTTTTTAAAAATTTGAAAAGTGTAAAAGCAAAGTAAGTTTTTTTTATAATTGTTACTTTTGGTAATTCCTTTAAAAATGTGTACATATTTGAAAATTTAATAAATAGTAAATTAGTAAATATCGGAATTGAAAGAATTTTCATTATATATATATATATATATATATATATATATATATATATATATATATATATATATAATTGTATTTTCTAATAATAATAAATTGATATAAGTCGTGTTATATTGTCAAATATTCATGAAGTGATTAGTTGATTGATAAGTAGATTAATGTTGTGGTTATTGTAATTGATATTATTATTATGCGTTACTTAATTCAATTAATTATAATGTACGTTTTAATGGATTCTTAAAGAAACACAGATTTATAACAGATATATTTCATACATCAAATGTTACTCTCAACGTTATTAATCTGTCTATGAAACGTCATCTCAGAAGTATCTGGATGAGTATTGTCAAAATAAATAACAAACTGTCAGAGAGAAAAATTATGACTTTTCAATAATTACGAATTGACGGGAGGAGAGATCTTTTTATGTTTAGCTCCGCAAAGTTTAGTTTAAATTGGTAAGAAATTTGCAAGTTTGATATTGAGAAAGTAATTATTATAATCCAAGTAAAGTCAACAACAAAGAAAAATTAGAAACAAGTTAAGCGATTGAAAGTGTATTTAAAAGAAATTATTAATTATTATATATGGAAAAATTAAGAAGTCATTAATGATGGAGATACTTAGAAGAAATTGGAATTGTGAACGGTTAGTAGACTTTTAAATTCAAAACTGTTGGATTAATTATATACTAAAAAGGGAAAGTATAAGTAATAGAGTGGACTAAGAAAATTTAAATATGGACAAATATTAGTGAGATCATGGACTAAGCAAGTGTGAATACGGACAATAAAGAAAAAGTATTAGTAAAAGAATGAACTAATGAAATTTAAATGAGGACAATAGAATACTGAGTAAGTTTTTCTTTTAGATAAGTAATTTGATAGATATAGATATAACACTGAGTAAGTTTTTCTTTTAGTTAAGTGATTTAATAGATATAGGTTTTTTATTAATTTGATTAATTTGTAAATTTCTTAAATTGAAAAGAATAATAATTAAATTAACTAAAGTTACTTTGTCTATTTCTATATAATAAAAAGAGCCCCACAGATCCACACTAGAGAAAGGATCAAATAGAAAAAATAAAAATAAATATTATATTATTATTACATGAAAATAAAAATTGATGAATATATATAAAACATTACAATATATATATATATATATATATATATATATATATATATATATATACTCAGTCACATATTTTACAAACATGATATCACAATATGTCACAAAGCTCAAAACAACCTATCACCATTATTCACCAAATTAAAAGTCAAATAAAAACCATACAAAAATTAAATGTTATATATTCCATAAACTGCCAACATGAAAAAAATTAGTTAGATTTCAAAAACACAAAAATTCTAGTCCAAGTCTCAAATTACAAAGCAACTGACAACTAAAGAAATGGTACACATTAAAAAAGAACATAATACAGTCAACAATAAACAAGATGTTAAAAACTTGAGTCATATTTATCATAATTTAATAAAATAATACACCCCCCTGTATAATGCTGTAGAATTTGTATCGATAGTACTTGTTTTGAATGTCTGTTGGTTTATGAATGTTTATTGTACATGTGTTTTATTAATTTTTAAATTGTAAACAATGAATTGTGATTTATTCAACAATATATTATGAGAAAATTCCTAACCAGGGACGAACCGTCAGTAACAAAATGTTTTAATTTTATTTATACAACCTAACACCCAAGAATTTAAAAAATAAATTATTTAGGAAGGTTGAAGAAAAATAAACATAATATTCATTTATATTTCTTAGGAATTTTTGGTCCTGGATTAATTAAAACTTTGGATGTTTTTTTTAAATTGTGTATTTCATTGACGTTTAAAAGGCATTCCACAAAATGTCATTAATCAAAATAACCACTACATTAAAGACTCTGTAGATATAATATCGTTATACACTAGCATACCAATAACATTAGTTAAGGAAATAATAATAAAAAAATTCAACAAAATAAGTCGATATACCTTTAAACGAGTTCCTAGAAGCTGTAGATCTAACTCTAAAATCCACTTATTTTATGTACTAAGGAAATTTTTTCAAACAAATTGATGGTTGTACCATGGGAGTATCAATATCCAGCATAATTATTGCCCAGATAGTGATGGAAGACTTGGAAGAAACCATTCTCAAAAATTTAAATTTTCACACTCCTTTTTTCTTTCACTATGTAGATGATTGTATCACTGCTATACCAAAAAATAAAACTCAAACCATCTTAGATAAACTTAACAATTACCACAACAAACTTCAATTCACAATAGAAATAGAAAAACAAAACAAAATTTCTTTTTTACACTTAAAAACAATAGTATAAAAATAGAGTGGTATACGAAAAAAACCTGGTCATCCAGATACCTAAGTTTCAATTCACAAAAAAAGTCGGTAATTATTGGTCTCGCCGATCGTGTAATTAAACTGTCTGGCCCAGAATTTCAGGAAAATTTTATAAGAAAAGCAAAAAAAGACCTTAAAGTCAATAACTACCTGGAAAAACTGATAAACACCATTTTTAACAAACGCATTCATAATTTCCATAATCAAAACCTCCAAAAAAACAAAACAAACAAACAAAAGTACCTTTCCTTGCCTTACATACCAGGACTATCAGAAAAATGCAGCAACATTTTTAAAAACCTTAGCATTACAATTGCACATAAAGGGTACAACCTCTCAAAAGTCAACTTCAGTAAATTAAAGTCAAGAATAATTCCTGATCACAAGGATAGCAATCAAATTCCATGCGGGGACTGCGACAGTGTCTACGTCGGGAAAACTAACCAATATTTGAAAAATCGCTTAAATGGTCACAAGTACGATAAGAAAAATAAAACTGCCTTAACAACACATATTCAAGAAGAAAAGCATAGTTTTGACTTAGAAAATACAAAAATTTTAAAAAATGAAAATCACACCAAAAAAGAGAAATTTATGAAACGATAGAAATACTGAGAAATAAAAAAAGCTTAAATTTTAAAACCGACACAAAATGTTTAAGCAAAATTTACAACAATATATTAAAATAGAATAATAAATTAACAACTATTTTATGTAGGCAACTATTTATTAAAAGGAAATAAATGCGTATAGGGAAAACATCAACATTTCCAAATAATACCATTAGACTTAAAATACCAGTACTACTATAAAAGTCGAAGTACGTACACCATTAGTTGTAAAATAGCGCCAACTGACTACTTCTCGCTTGTGTAACTACACGAACCAAGAGAGGTTGTCGGAGGGTGTAATCTTCAGTTCGGATTAGAGATTCTGAACTGGAAGGCATTACGGCACTCTTGAAGAGACCCAAGAAGGTCGAAACGCGTAAGTGTACTATGCTCTTCCGCTATCAGTTGCGAATCACCACAGATGTCCGTATCGGCAAAATGGCCGATCGACGTCACGGTTTTCGAAGGGGATGTAATTCAATATTCTGCGTGGTATTAGCCAGGAATGTAGTTGTTTTGTCCTTCGAAGAACGGTCAGGCCAATAAGTCGAAATTATTGAAATTTCGACTAATACAGGTGTAGTAGAAAATCGAAATTTATATATATATATATATATATATATATATAGCTGAAAAGCGAAAATATATATATATATATATATATAATGTTTCATTTTGTTGTTTTTATGTCCCATTTTATTCTTTTCAATGTTCCAATATTTTTTTACTTATGTTTTTGAGGAAATTATTCGCTTGAGTCAATTTGTTTGTAAATCATTTTTTTTAAATTAAATATGAGTAAGTTTTTAAAGTCGGTTTATGTTGAACAATGTTATTGAAATTTCGTGGCTGTTGCATTGAGAGTTTTAACAGCTCCGCATCCTTTCGAAGAAAATGTTCTAGTTATACGGCGAACGAAACTTATCAAGCCCAACAAAATTAATCAATATTCACTTTGTCCAAATAAATAGATTCAAATTAATGTTATTTCTTTGGTAGTCAATAATTGAGACTCTAACTAAACTTGATGTAATGTTTCTTCTTCTTTCTTCCACAACAATAATTGAAAATCTTCTGAAAAATATTGTTCCAAATAATGATGAAACATAAAGACGATGCATATAGAAAAATCGAATTTTTTGAAATATTTTGGAATAGATTTGGTTACATTCTAATTACATCAGTGTAGTAACATTCGTTCTTGTAACAAACATACATTTTCACTCAGGGATAAAGTTAATGGACATCATTTACGATACGAGTGAGACTAATCTTCTCATTCACCGTGACGGGCTAACTCAATATTGGCAAAAACTCAAGGAATGGGCTGAAAGCCTAGATAATTATATAATTGGACACTTCGTATTAGACGATGAGGGTCATTTGAATCTATTGCTCCACCAAATAACAAACAAAATTAATTCAATTTCACACCAAGGAGTTTGATATTGATAGAATATTTGAAAAAGACTATACTACTCCGCAATACTCAAGGGAAATTGCGATTATTTCAACAAAACTCCGAAATAGGGGGAGGTGGAAGTCCTCACCTCACCCGACCTAACCATTAGAAATCTTATGGAGGTGTATGAACCTGCTTAATAAATAAAAACCAGAAATGCTATGTGAGATGTAGCAATTGCTTTTTAACAATTAATACATTATGGGAGTCTTTATTACAAGTGTTTTTCAGGTTAGCTAATTTACTCTTCTTGATTTTAGTAAATACTGGTTTTAGCCATTAAAAATAACTAAATTATTTAGAATGAAACATATTTAATTTGCGCCAGTAAAAATGCTTAACATTGTATTGTAATGAAGTGAATAAAATAGAAACCTCTTAATTAAATTTAAAGAAGGAGGAGCTGCTATATTTAAAGAAACCAATAAAAATCAAATTAAACTCAAATTAGGTATAATATTTAATAAACCCTTATTTAAATATAAACTTCGACTATGAATTCGTTCATAAGAGATATTTGCTAAACAAAATAAACCAGATGAACATGTTGTTTTTAGTTTTAATTACGAATTGAAGATAATATCACCAGTAGTTGTCGTGGTTTGTTAATTTCAAGCAACACACCATCAAATATTGCAGAAATTCATCAAATTAAGAATATTAGACTCCTCATGAAAAACAGTACTGAACCCATCCCCGATATGTAAATGAAGTCATTACGGTCAATAATACTTTTTAGTACACATATATCGCACATAAAAGTTATGTAGGAATCTGCTGTTGGAGTAACTATGCCTAAATGAACGGATGCAGATGAATTTCATCTCATTCCATATGCAAATTTGTCAATTTCACACATTTAATAGTCTCAATAGTGCCTAAGTGACGAGAAAGCTGCCTTTTAGTATTCATTATTCAACCCTATACACATTTATGCTTAGTTTTATATTCGTGGTTTATTACTATTGACACTAAAAATATACAGGCCGCAGGAGAGTCTCATAACAATTAATTTGAAGGTATTTTTTCATATTACAACCCCAAAGATTCTAAAATATACAGTGCGTGCCGAGAAAACGTTCACTTAGCAGTTTATAGACAGTAGTTATCATTTGATAAGAAATTATGTTTATAGTATTTTTTTAAGTTCCCAATGTTCAAGTGCAGTTTAAAAATTACAAAAATAACCTTGATGGATTAGGCCAAGGTCAACTTGTTTATAGCGACTTTGATGCATTGCCATAAATATTCTCATAAACACTTAATTAGATCCAGTAAACTTTGTAACAAACTGAGTTTGTCTTTAAAATTACCAGTTCCTGGTCCTAATTATTGATCTTGTGGCCAATAAATTAGTACTTTTGTATTATTCTTGTTACGTTAGGACTAGATCCAGTGATTTCTTCAAGGGTTCCCTAGGAACAGTTGGAAGACCAGCTTATAGGTGGTCGTCCAAGCGGTGGAGGTATGTTTGGTCGATTCTCTTTAGCAATTTTCACTAACCGCTTATTTGGCATTCAGTCTACGTGGTCTCCCCGCTCTTTTCTGTTTCTTACCCATCTTACTCCACATATTTCTCTTATTTCTTCACTTCTCTTCCAGTCAAATAAGGTATATCCTGTAATTGATTTATAGTTTCGACTTATAATTTGTTCTTTATAAAGACCTTCATATCCATCCATTTTTAGTTATGTCGGTATGAAATTTAAAATTGCGTGTTTTGCTCAAAGAAATATTATATTCTCTAGTTTAGAATAATTAAAAATACTTTGTTTTTGGATACACAAAAAATTAAAATATGTTTCTTAAACTACAGTGTCAGTTCAAGTATTACTTTGTTATAATCTACTGTATACCCTTTATGATATAATAATACTGCAGATGTCTAACCTTGAATTAATCCGAAAAACTTCTATTAAAGTAATCTTACATTATAGCCTTTTTAAAGAAATTGCTAGCAATCTAATTACGGACCTTTCTTGAATAATAATTGCGCATGCGTTTAGGCCCATTTTCACTGCAACTTTCAGGCTTGAAAAATACAGAAATGGTTCCAATTTTCAAGGTTATTTACGCGCAACTTTACGTATGTATAGTGATTTTAGAGTTTGACAACATAATTATTGTGTTGGCCCAATATTAGTTTTCTTTAGTCGATGTTCAATTTTTTCTAACAACTTATACAATGCTCATCCATTCTCGCGTACCTAGCTTTTCAAGTCACTACAATCTTTGAATTCGTTTGTAATTTTTAAGTTTCCCATTGTTTTATTTAACCATGGTTTGTTCCAACAAGATCTATTCCTCCTGTTTTCAATACGCCTTTTTATATAATTAGCAAGAACAGCATTTGTAGTGAATGCCAGAAGTAAAATTTATGGTTTTTCAGTATTATTTTCAATGCGAGTTTCCACCTTTTTTTGTAGATTTAAATTTATTTTTACATTCCAACCATAAAATTAATGTGATAATAATGTCGATTGTCAAAAAAATCTTGGAAATTTGCTACAAATAGGCTCAAATGTAAGAAGACTAGTGTTTAATTATGCCTGCAACTTATATTGCCTGCAATAAAGTTGCTGAAAAAAGGCTGTAATGTAAGATTAGTTTTAAAGTTGTGATACATTTTGTAGCAGGTAGGCACCATATACTTTTTGAAACCAGTTCTATCACGGAACAAAAACCAATCGGAAGAGTCACTCGCCCTAGAACAAAAAGTACGCGCAGTGACAGCCTGTCAAAAATAGGATCGCATATCGATGGCCTCAAATCAATACCTCGTCCGAAATTTTACATTTTAGGATTTTCGCGCCATTCAAATCGTGAATGCATTCTCTACCATCTCTCATGACAATCAACGCCCAATAAAAATTGTTGACGGGATTACTCGGCCAGATAAAATAACACGTTTCACAAAGATGGAAAAAGCTAGTTCAACCAAAGAATACACCAACAACAAGAAGCGAAGCTTCGGCTTTTTGACTATTCATTTTCTGAATGCGCATGTGTGATAGACGCCATTTTTTTATATGTGTTTTACGTCAATATCATTCTTTGTTGTTAAACAAAAATATGCTTTTTATTTGTTTATTTACTTTGATTTTGAGCAATACCGTTTATTAATGTAACTAGTTGCACTCTTAGTGAGAAATTATTGTATTTATGATGGGAAGAGAATAAGCTGTGAAGTTCGTGTATGTCACTCAACAATAGGAGAAAAGATAACTATGTTTGGTTTTCCCAAAGACGCTTTGAGGTAAGAGAAATTGTTTCTATATGTAATGTATTATAGGTATATATTCATTTTTCAATATTTTACATTTTATTTTACATGTTCCTATGAATTGTAAGTTGTGTAAATCTATGTTTTTGTTTGTTAACGTTGATCTGTCCCTCTACCTTTAATAACATGTAATGATAATATTATGTAATACAATAAGCTTTCTGCTGACGAGCCCTGTTCTGAAAAAAACATGTTGAATGAAAATACATAATATTCAATATAAATTAATAGTTGATTTCTTTTATAGACATGTGAATATAAAAATATACCTACCTTTATTTACTTTTTAGGGTACAGTTATGGTTGGAAGCTTGTAACTGTAGATATTTGTTTGGAAAGACTACAGATGCTTAACAAAAGAATTTATAGGTTGTGTGAACTTCACTTTGAGAAAAAAATTGTTTCCAAAGGAGGATATTCCAAGCGTTTGTTTCAGCTAGCTGCCCCTGCCATATTTCCATGGTTAAAATACAAGGGACATATTTTATTGAATCATCCACTAAGGGAATGATTACTACAATTACTTTTATAATTGCAGCTACCACACCATTACAGCAATAGCGACATTCATCTCTTAGGCCTCTGCAATACATACGAGTTACCGTGATGCTTCTCCACTGCTTGGTAAATATACATCAAAATGGATGGCTTTCTCATACCTAGATAAGTTAGTAAAAAATTAAGTGTTTGCAACTGTCAATTTAACTAGACGAAAGTTTCACCTACAATGTTCAGCCTACCTTTGTCTCACTTAAAAGAATCTTGGTTTTGTTATAAAAGAGTATTTTTTATGATTTTCTTATGATAGAGAAATGTTTTTTTATTTACCCCATGCTCACTTTGTGGCAGTATTAACTATCAGTCTCTGATATGCTATTAATGTGTAAGAGAATTCTTCTGGTAAAATGGATACTAGAAAACTAAAGTGTCAGATGAATAAAACAACACATTGTCTATAATAAAACCTACTCATACACTTCTGTGTCCATTAATATAGTCTTCCTGTATTTTTCTTTTCAGATAATCAACCTTTTAAAATGGACGTTAGGGGGAAGTACTGAGTTACGACCTGTACCTTTACAATCTCCTTCGACTTCAACACAAAGCATGACTTTTGGCACACTACGAAAGCAAACGTCTCTGAACTAAATCCTCTCTATTAGCTGCTTTTAACCACATTTTAGCTCCAAAAAGTAACAGTACATTTAATATGGGTTTGACCAGTATACAGTTTGGTTTGGTTTACCTATACATCATCCTTGTCCAGTTTTAGAGGGACATCTACAACCACAACATAAGCAAACAAGTCCTCCTTTAGAAGCCATCACAAAAAATTAATCTAGTGCCGCAAGAAATATTGTACAATTATAAATAAAGTAATAGATAACTATTTTACTTATCTAACTGTCCTATACAATTGTAAATGTCCGGTATTATTATTATTATTTAATATATATTGATCATTTCTACACATTATGTTGCAGACATTAAAATATTTTCTCTATGTGTAAAATTTTGAATTATGAATCTGGAAGAGTGTAACTGTTATATCATATCATGGAAATTATACAAATTGTACATTTAAGCACCAACATTATTGTAATTTTATACCATCATGTATATTGAACTTTTTCCTTCTGTAATCTGGTATTCTAAATATATAATCTATATTACTGTATTAGTTTTAATATCTATCCTATCCTACACATACTGCTACTTAAATACATATTTACACATAATGAATTCCAATATCGATATATGAAAATAAAAATCATTTAATTAAACAATAGCATGTTATTTTTAGTAATAAACTGTTCTTAAAAAACAGAAACTTAAACTATGTATAAAGAAATGCTAAAGCATATTTTTCACAATATAAACTGAAAATTAATACAGTTCATCTGTGGGACGCCCTGAGCAATATCCCATCATAAAATTGGTCACTTGTATATACACTCCGGAGGCTGTATTATGCTAACACACTGAAATTTCTCCAAAAATGTCGTACTTCAAGTATCATGTCACCCGTTGTACTGGCTCTGGCGAGCTGAAAATCAATAGGGTTCTTCTGTGAGATGTCCTGAACAATATTCAATTACAAAATTGGTAACTTGTGGAACTCCAAAGGCTGTATCGGGCTAACAAGACCATGTTACAGGTTTTTTATGCTTACATTTTTCATTGACAATTAATACTTTCTCGGAATAATGTTTTGACAATACATTAGTAAACAATTATTTTTTGGAATATTTGATTTACATTTTTTTCTGCCTGTAAAATATAAACCTTCACAATTTTGTAACCTTTTTCTCAGTGTAAATTATTAGCTTTCTGTCAACTTCAGTTTTACAAGGTCACGAAATTTTGCCCCCAGAACATCAAACGATTTATGCCGGCTTTCGCTTCTTGTTGATGGTGTATTCTTTGGTTCAACACCAAGTAAGTCTGTCCATTCTGCATACAAGAACTCAAATGTCAGTTGTTTGGTCCAGGTAAAATATTTATTTTATTAGTAGTATTCCTTATAAATAGTCGTAGACAGTTAGAACTTTAAATTAATCAACTAATATTTAGAAGAGTTTAGCATAATTCTTTCAAATATTTTACTAATTTCATACTGTTTGTAATTGCCGGACTTACGTGTTATTGAAATTTCCTTTTGACTTGACTTACGTGGAGTTGTTTATTATTTTAGGATTTAAAAAATCGAATAAAGATGAATTCAAGGACCAAAAGAATACTTGAAATGTGCTATAACCAAGAAACTCAAACCAAGGAACTCGCAAAAGAACAAACTATAGTACCTAACTTATTGACTGAAGACTGAGATGATAAGGAAAATCATGACGGATCACTTTTTAATATATTGACGATGCCAGTTGACATTTTGAAGGATGATAATGCGATAAATTACGAAGAAGCCCAGACTGTGAATAGCATGCCAGTATTTCCACCAAATTTGAATTATCAATACGAAGCTGATAATGAATTTGATTTGCTAAAATCCAATTCCTCTGATTTTCAAAATTTATTGCCAGTTTCTTTACCAAATCCACTCACAGTAGAAGACGACTGTAATGAAAATTATGATAGCCAAAGAAATAATCGAGAAACAACCTTATCTGTTAACACTGACGAAGAAGAAAACGAAGATCAAGTTGGCCAAGAAAATGACACCGATTACGACGAACCACTAATTCACTCAACTAATAGTACCAGTGAAGATGGTGAGAATCTGAGTGATGAAGAACATAAGAATCATAAAGTCAATTTAGAAGAATAGGAGATAATATCAAAAAGAAAAATCAACAATTAAGAATGAAGGGCAAACAATACTTGGGCTACAGAAGACCTCCAAATGAAAGAAAACCTTCCAAGATACTCAAAGATCAGAAAGAAAATTAGGACCAACTTGCATTTCAAAATTTTGTCAAAAGTCTAGTCAAAGAAAATGTAATGAAATTTCTGAGACAGTTCGAAAGGAAATCTTTGGAAAAATTTGGGGCCATTTAACTTGAGATCAGAGAAGTACTCTTGTCTGCAATTTGGTTACGAAGGAATTGCCCAAGGAAAGAATAAATTCCCAACAAAATTCGGATTTTCGAAGAACTGGAACACTCAAGTTCACAATTAATGTCAATAATATCAACATTCAGGTGTGCAAGCGGATGTTCTTGTCCACATACGGGCTCAGAGAATGGCAAGTCAATAATTGGGTGAACAAAAGTGTATATAGCATCCGTGAAAAAAGATCCGAAAAATCTGCAAAACTGGTTATTTTTTCAAATCCAGTCCCGAACGTGTTTATGAAATCTTTCTTAGATCGTTTAAATAAGTTACCTTCGCACTACTGTCGTAAAGACACTAGTAAAATGTACCTGGAGCAGTCATTCTCTAATATTACAGAGCTTTATCGAGTATACTTAGAAAAATACAAGGAATCTAATGAATCCGCGATGTGTCAAAATTCCCTTACGAAAATGATGAAGAAGTTCAATATTGCTTTCTACCAGCCAAAGAAAGACGAATGTGACATTTGCTGTCAATATAAAGAGAAAAACTTGTCAGAAGAAGACTGGAACAAGCATAAAAGGAAAAAAATAGGGCAAGGGAAGAAAGAGCAAAAGATAAAAATGAAAGTTTGAATGAAATTCGACATGTGGTCACTATGGATTTGCAAGCAGTGAAGGTCTGCCCATCTATAATGGCTAGTGCGGTATACTTTAAAACTAAACTCTGTGTTCATAATTTCACTGTCTACAATTTGGCAACAAGACATTGCACCTGTTATTGGTTTGATGAAAGTCAAAGCGACCTTCAAGCATCTACTTTCGTTTCATTCATAATTGTTTATATTCGAAAACATTTAAATGGTGGTAAACCCATCACCATCTACTCGGACGGTTGCACTTAGCAAAACCGAAACAATGTACGAGTAATGTCAAACGCTCTTCTTTACTTGGCGATGGAACTAAATATCACAATCGAGCAGAAATTTCTTGTAAAAGGTTATACGCAGATGGAATGTGATAGCGTCCACGCCACCATCGGAAAAAAGTTAAAAAACCGAAAAAAATTTTTACCAAATGATTATGCCCGAATTTGTGAAGAAGCGAGAGCAAATCCAACACAATATAATACAGAGATGGTCAGTTATGATTTTTTTACAAATTTCAATGATATCCCAAAAATATATCATTCCATAAGACCTGGGACAAAAACAGGCGAACCCAATGTTGTAGATCTGAGAGCTCTCAAATATTCACCCGACGGAGTGATTTTTTACAAGCTGCAATTTGATGACGACTATCAAGAGCGGTAACAAAGAGGAAGAAAAAGCGGTTTCTTGCAGAATGTTGTTGCTCCTTCTAAACTCCACAAAGAGAGATTAAAAATAAAAAAAATCCAAATTCGACCATCTCCAACAATTCAAACTGGAATTACCACAAAACTGTGGGGCGTTTTATGATAATTTGTCTTACCAATGAAATGAAACTCGTAAGCCTTCTATGTTTTCTAGATTTTGTAGCTACATAACGAATTAAAATAGATTTTGTTTAATTTAAGTTTTGACAGTAAAAATAAAGTACAATAACTTGTAAGTTCCACTTTTTTCATTCAATACCTCGTATATCCAAAATAAATTTAATACTTTTACGAACATTATATTGTCAAACTTATTTATCATATTATTTCATTGTTTCATAATGCAAAATAAAATAAATAATCACGCCTAAATAAAAACGAAACAATTTTCTTCACTTATCTCAAAACTGTCAGATTAGACTTACGCGGTTTGATTTGAAGCCATCTATATGTCGACATATCGTTTTGTATTGTTTTAAAGCAAGCGATTGCCAAATATCCTTCTTTACCTATTTGTTATTAATGCTAGTATAATTACTAAATATTGTTTAATTTAATTTTAAAGACAATTATTCGTTCTACAAATTTTTTTTATTTTAATAGCAGAAATTGCAATAACAGCTTTTTCCGTTTTCCTGTCGACATTTATATTTTACAAAAAATATACTATACTTACTCTTTATCGTCTAGTTATTTTTTGTTGATGGCTATATTATTGCTTTAGCAAACAATGTTTAGATGAACAATAACTCAATTCAACTATATAAATGGTATTAAAAACCACATTGAAATATATTTTTACATTTTCTGAAACAAATACCTATCTATATAGATTGTGGAATCATTTATAATGAAAATGTTAGATATTGCTGAGTTTCAGAGTAGTTTAGCTGAAACACATTGAAAACGATTATTTTATTTGCAAAGCGGGTCAATGCTTTCTATAGATTAATAATGTATTCATTATAACTTAATTGTTGGCTTATTCTGTTTTAGAGCTACTGCATGGGTGATTGCTCGCTGGTAGAGAAGATCAGTTGGACAAAGTTGCGGAACTTGGAAGGGAAGTTATCGTTGCGTGAAAATAATTTTGAAAAACACATATACAAGGTAGTAAACTACAGAAAGCGTCTTTTACCAAATGCTCAGTCGAATATTTCCAATGCTTGAAGGCTCTTCATCAAGAAGTAAAGATAGTTGTTATTCAGTTATGTATCATTTGGTAAGAAATTAATAGACTACCAAAATTGTTTACGGAATTACTCCCAATTATGACATGAGTTAAAAGAATTATTTATTTTCAGTCTTCTTCTGTCCAGATGGAAAGTAACATTATTGAAAATATCACGTTACAAAACGGATTATGCTTTGTATTTATGAACTATACATTTTTATTTATACATTTATCCCGAAAAAATTATCGCCACCGTGACAATCCTGCAAAACTCTCCTAAAAAATACATACGATGCTCTCACTAATTATTTGCCAACCGTGTTGCCAATTCAGTTTACCAACCAACAATTCAAAGCTCGGCGATCCAGAAAATATCGATGTGGAGGCTAGTGCAGCGTAGTCAAAGCAATGTAAAATGACTTTCTCCCCAAACCTAACAATTGATCGCGTTTTCTATGGATTTATGAATAGCTTGGTTCGTCAATTCTTTAGTTGAATGTTTTTGATAATAATAGTAACAATAATAACAATGAATTCATTGTTTTGTGATGTTTGGGAGTATTTTAAAACCTAAGTAAATATCAAATAATCTAATTTCCGAAACAAAATGGAGAACAAAGTATTCATTCTGTGCCTATAAAATCCTGAGTTGGATACCATACTATTCAATTAATTAGCAATCTCTCTTGTTTCTACAGATAGTTATTAATTCTGAGCTTGTCCCAAGGCAACAGGTTCACCATAGCATGGAATAGAAACCCGCTTCGATGTATTAGCTTTATAAATTATTGCGAAGAAAACTTTCTAATCATCTACCAATTCGGAGATATCAAACAATACTTAACTTTACAATTCTGTTTTCTCTAGTTAGCAGAGTTGAATTAGCTGGTCTTCTTCTGTCCCCATCGCAGCTGCATTTAATCGTGTTCTGATTGTTATAGTAGAAATTGCGATAGGTACTGCTCACAGTTAGTTAGAACTATATAGAAGCAGTAGCAGTAGTGTATCGTGTTTTACGTGATTAAATAATAATTCGTCAAAAATATAATTCATTCAAAGCCGACTTGAACTATATTTTCTAAACAAATAAGAAATGTAACACATACTGCTGCTTCTAATCAATCTAGTGTTAGATTCATTTTTGAAATTGAAATCTTTAAAAAAGTAAAACTTATGGAGGAAACATTACAATTACGTTATTTATCCTATGAAATATTTAAAATCGTCAATCTAAACCAAAAAATTTGTTTTTGTTCATTAGTTACTATTAGTTTATAATCCATTCAACATCCTTAGAAATTCTGGAACGTACTGTTATGAATTGTCGTAATGTGTAAAGTCTACCTACGCGTATGATTCAAATGGACTGAATTCGACCATTCCTGGCAGTACAGTGTAAATCAATACGTGTGTAAACATATTCTACACACTTCATTTTATGCAAAGGCGAATAACATATCGAATGTCCCTGAAATGCTTAGATTTTTTTGTCAAGGCGACAAAGCAGGTGTAGGAATTTTATTAAATTGTGTAATATCATACGTAATGGAGTAAATATGAACGTGATTTCAAAACAATGTAGGAATACGTTATTGGAAGAAATATAAATATAAAAATTACTAATATATGGTGAGTCAAATAATTTGTAAGATTGTCAATTACAGAACAACTCCATGAAAGCGTTAAAATCGTCAAGAGTGTCAAAAAACTGATATCAAATGACATATAACTGGTTTAACCTAAATTTTTATTTAATCAATAAACTTCATAACTATTTACGTGATTGCTTGGTATAATGTGAACAAATCCCATCAAATTCGAATAGACTAAAATCCACATCGAGACGGCAGCGTAAACGAGATAAGCCAATGCTTATCAAGTAGATCAGAATAAAAGAATTAGACTAAACAAACGTTGGAAAAAATTTGAATAAGAATTAGTCGGATTATAGAAACAGTACATTAAAAAAATGTTAACCGTTGTTACTCCTGTCAAATGTTGGATGGAGATATTATTAAATTTTTTTGTTGCCCAATTACCTCTCAGGGAAGGTTACATGCAGTTATTTGAGGCTACTAATAAAACAATACGGTTTCGGTGGTTTAACTATATTGGTTTCCGACTTGCATACAATGATATCAAGGTATTGAGGGTGGCGGCACTTGTGGCGCGATACAAGAGTGCCGAACGTAAGGCCTCTAGTGGCTGAATTGTCTAGCCTAGAAGAGGCCGTACACTTTAAATCATTTACCCGAAGATTAGGTTAAGAATCCAAAAAAATCACAGTTGTTTTTTTAATAACAAAAAAAGTAAATTAGCTATACCGAAGTGGCGTTACTGAAATGCCCCAACGACTATATTGTTTAAGGAATATCTACCGCAGAGTATACTTTGCGTTTACATAACATAAGTAAGTCACTTTGAAGTTTCGCAAATTGTTCAAATAACTAAAATCTTGAACTTTATTTTTAGACTACGAACTGATGTATCTACGATAAGGAGCCTAGGTCCTGAAGGGTTATCTAATATGTAATTAAATATAATATATGAGTTCAGTGTTCAATAATTCATTGTGGTTGTTTTTCCCTAAGTGAATATTAAACTATATGTGTGAAAACTATATGTGATAAAACTTTATATGTTGACAAAGAACAAATCCCACTTATGACTACCACTTAGCTGTTAAATTGCTGTGGAATACTCGTTCAGCACCGCCTCACACAGTTGCTTCTTGAGCCTTTAAAATAATATGTACATGGTAGTCCTCAGACGAACAGCTGCTAACCTGTCAGGTATACCGGAATCTGGGGTCCAAGGTATTCCCAGGACTAATTGGAAACAGAGTCCAATGATGATGGTATTTAAATGAGGTCTAAAAAGAATAATTCTGTAACATCCTTTGCTGACAAGGTGTAGGTAATAATAAAAATATATCCGTTTTAAATAGGTGAATCAATTATTGTTCCTAAGATATCTTATATTGATTTGTAATTTTTCTTTTCTTTATATAGCTAAATTTGACTATCAAAACATGCTAATCTTATAATTGAAACTGACACTAGTAATTATGACATACTAAGCATATCCTAATATTAAATGACCTAACTCTCCTACAGGAAACTGAAGCTTTCTCAAGCAATAATACTGTTAGCTTATGGAAATCTACGGAAAAGTACAACTTTCGCTTAGTAGAGCTAGTTAATAAGTTGGAATCAATATTGAATTTTCTTTTCTTCAATATGATGACCAAGTATTACCTAAGCTACTGATTTTATTAAAAAGCTAAACTGAATATGTCTGTAAAAGCCGCAATTGAAGATCAGTGGTTCTTTTGACCAGTTCTATAAGAATGTGCTTTGCGTTGTTCGAGTCTTCGGTCTATAGAGTATACAAGTACAGTGAATTACTTGATTTTATAACTAGGTACAAGATATTAGAAGTACATACCTTTCGATGTCGGGTGACCTCAAGGTGGATTAAATTTTCAATTTCTACAATTGAATTTTCGCAAATATCTAATTATGATCCCCTTCAGGGTACTTATAGGTGCCTCAAAGTAACACTTAAGATTACCTGCGAAAATTCAAGAAAACTCCGTAAAATGCGGCAAACGTTTTACTCCATACACATGGACAGTAAAAAGCAAGATATTTTTTTGTACACTGAAAATTCCCACCTAAATCTATTAGATTCTTAGAATTGTTGGTCAAACTGATTTCAAATATTGGTTTAGCAGTCACTTATGCTTATGGGATTTAGGGACATTTATGAAGTAATGATTTTTGAAGTTTGATAGTGACAATATTGACAATTGATGGATACATGATTAATTATAACTTGTTATCAAAATAAACATTGAATTTTATATGTATTTTAGTTTGAGAATTTGCTTTTATTTCAGTTAGAAAATCATTTTATTTTCATATTTGGTAGTGAGATTTTAGTTTTAGTTAGTTATAAATACTTCTGGTCGAAGCGATACACCTGGTAAGATTGTATCTTGTTTTGTTTCTTAAAAGGTCCTTGAAATGATTTTTGTACTTTAAAACGATTTTCTCTAAATAATGCTGGTGTTCTTGGATTGGTAGCCTAATTCCTAACCTTTGGGGGATATATCTAAATGAGCTTGTAACACCGTACTGGATGGTCCGTTTCTTTAGAGCTATTTTTTAAAGGCAACTCCCGTATATTGTCTGATACTACCTACATATATCACCACACAAATACAACGGTGGAAACCGCACGTTGCTGTGTTTATTGATTTGAAAGTTATTGGGACACGGAGAAGAGAAGTAATCAAGTAATTAAAGATATGTTTTACTTTAATCAAGTTTGTGTGCGTCAAAGTCATTGTTGCTATTAATTATGACAATCACAAATTAGTTGTTGTTTTGTTGGGTTTCTTGAAATATTTTTTATTTTCATTAGTTATTTCTTAAGCATTAACTCTTCAAGTTTTAGTGCGTTTACCGAAATCATACATTAGGTTTGTTCTCACAGGAATCACAAACCATCAGGATTCTCCGCAATACATTTCTCTGTGTTGATACATAAGTTTCTGATTGTTTGAAAATAGCTGGACGATGTTCACACAGGTTTCATTAATGGTTGTCCAACTGTCCAACGTCCAGCTGTTTTCAAACAATTAGAAACTTATTTATGAAAGCGGAGAAATGGATTGCGCAGAATCCTGACTGTTTCTGATGGTTTGAAACTCGTGTGAGAACAAAGCTAGTGCTTCTCAAAAGTCCCCCCCTCTTTTATTTTGAACGGTGATTCTTAGACTGATGAAATTTGGAGCGTGAAAATGAACAATTGCAATCTTCCCTATTAGCGGTCACAGGTGACGTAATAGGCATCGGTGACGTCACCAGGCAATTGAAACCAATAATATTAAATAGGCAAGTGCCACCTCGTTTGAAAGGCATTTATAATATCTATTCAATCATACTATTTTTTTTGGATTCACGATGTTTTTGATGGTTAAAATAAATAAACACTAAAATTAGTGTTTCGGCTTTAATTAATAAAATATTTTAGAACAAGTTCTTATAATCATTTTTCAAAATGTGCTCCATCTACTTCTTGGCAATAAAACATCCTATTATTAAATTCTTGTCGGACTCGATAACATGTGTCAAGGGAAATTGCCCTACATTCTTCAACAATTCGTTGTTTTAAAACGTCAATACTGTCAGAAGCTGTAGCGTAAACTTCAAATTTAAGGTATCCCTCAGAATAAAATCTAAAGGTGTTAGGTCCGGTGACCGAGCTGGCCATTCTATTGGACCGCTTCGTCCAACCCATCTACCAGGATACTCCTCATCCAGATAACGTCTTATCGCAAAGTAATAGTGTGCAGGAGCAGCACCTTGTTGGAACGTTATTTCCAAGATCGGTTCAATAGCGTTTTCTAACATCTCGAGATATACTTCACCGGTTAAATTTGAGTTAAAAAAAGAGGCACGACTATGTGATTTCCCAAAATACCTACCCATACATTTACTTTTAATGTGTATGTTTTTTACGAAACATGCAAGGATTTATGTCACTCCAATACCTCATATTTTGAGTATTAACATTTCCATTAAGGAATAGTAGTATATTCTTCAACGAGTCTATTACTCACGCGGATGAAGTTTCCACAACGAGCGAGCGCAGCGAGTGAGTTTTGGAATCATCCAAGTGAATAATAGTCATTCTACACAAGTAAAAGACTATAACTTTTCCACAACTCTGCATAAAAAAGTTCTTCCATTGGGAATCGAACCTCGATCGCCCGCGTGTAAGAGTCAAGTATCTCTCCACCACTGAGCTATCGACCACATTTATTTATGAAAATGTAAAGAACATAGATAAGGTAACTCAAATTTTTAATAGAAACCTTTACATTTTTAAATTAAATTATAACATTATTAAGAATAATAATAGAGATAAAATAAATATAGGTACTTAATTTAGATTCATTCGTTTGCAAAATTTATGGTAAAGTTATCACAATTGCTTATATTTAATGTGGTCGGTACTGACTAGCAGTGCTAGTACTGCTAGTCTGTATGAAGTTGGGTGATTCCGGTTTGATTTATCGACTGGAATATTTTTTTCGCAATGTTCATTTTATTTGTCATTGCCACGTAGCCCTCAGCTACGGATGTACTTTTCCAGCCACCGTGTCGTTTGAGAGCCGTAATATCTCCCCCAGCATCAATTAATGGCGTGGCAGAAGATCTACGAAAACTATGGTCCGGTGTACAGATTTACATTGGGTATGTTTAACTAGACTGCTATATGTCGACCCATAGATGCACATTTGTTGATGCCAATTCTTTGAACAGTACATTTGCCGCGTTGGAAGTTCAAGAAGAAAGAAGTATTTGTTACATTAGTTGGGCGTAGTGCTATATACTTTTTGCATATTTCATAAAATATACCTGTCACTGTAAAATTTCTAACAATCTTTGTTTTAGTGTTAGGTATGGTTATTAAGAGAGCTGAATTAAGGTCTTGAATGTCTTCCATTTTCATTAAATACATTTCATTATTACGGCAAGCACCCATAATCTCTATGATTATTGCAACCTAAAATAAATACTACTTTCAAACTTTTACATCTAAGTGAAACAATTGAATTTGTTACCTTAGTTCCGAGATATATATTGTCTGGAGATTCTGTGATAAATTTATTTATATCTTCTGAGGTAAACGTTTTCGATTTCTTTCCTTGAAATCCTTCTCCTTTTCGTTTAAGGAACGCCAGCAATTTTGAATAATTTTCAATGTGTATTTCATTATTAACCTTTAATATACTTCTTAGTATAGAATAGAGTATACTTTCCATAAAGTTGAAAATTTATATTTTTCGGAAAGTTTTGTGAAATATGCTAAGAAAACGTTTTCCGAAAAGGTACTTACTTTATTGGAATGTCTCCATGCCATAAATGTTTCATAAATCTTATTATAAGTCTTGCTTTGATCTATTCGGTAGCAAATTCATTGTAGATGATTGAGCAATTTGTTTAATTTCGGGAGGCGTACATATTAAATCTTCACTATCGCTGCTGTTGTCCATTTTTTCTCTATATATACGTAAAATTATGATTATATGATTATTTTGACGTTTCAAACGGCACGCTGTCAGAAGCGATTTGCGTAGACACGATTTGATTTATTAATTTTAGCGTGATTTCTGATAATCATAGAATGTGATCGGCTAACGAAAGTGAATTCTTTTTCATTCATCACTAGTGTGAAGAATTTATATCATTACTTAGCTAAATATGTAAAAATAATTTGTGCATTATTATATAGTCGTGGAGAAAGTACTTTTGTCACTAAAACAAATTGTCCTTATGTAGTCTGGCTGTTGGAGAATTTTAGTGGACATATAATTGCAGCCTTCGGTTGGGGTCGTCAGTTGATGCACCATTTTTAATGTGTATGGATGAAATTTGTTTTTGGCCAACACACTGTGTAGTGTACAGTACTATGACTGACTCCACATGTAGACGCTACTTGGGCTATGGAAGAAGAAGGGTTTACTACAATTTCTGCAACTATATCAATTTTTTTATCAATACCAATAGTTAGTCGACCCGATCGTTTGGCATCATGAACACTACCTGTTTGTTGAAACTTATGAAAAAGCTCCCTCATATAAGTCCTCGATATAGGGCGATCGAGGTATCTCTCATTAAAAATGTGTTCCACCGCATGAAAATTATTTCCACTTTCACCAATAATTAAGAGAGCTGTTACTTCGTCAGCTAGAGCACGTACCATTTTGTTTAAATAGATACTTAAACGTCTCGTTAAACAATAATTAAACTAAAAATTCAAGATATTACCTATCGCATGTAAAAACGTCAATTAAAATTTGTTTGCCAATTAACCATAAGTCGACTTTTGAATCTTTATTAATTAATAGCGAAACTCTAATTTTAGCGTTTATTAATTTTAACCATCAAAAACATCGTAAATCCAAAAAAAATGAGTATGATTGAGTAGGTATTTTAACTACCTTTCAGACGATGTGTCACTTACCATAAGGTCCCATTTAATATTATTGGTTTCAGTTGCCTGATGACGTCACCGATGCCTATTACGTCATCTAGTAGAGAAGCTTACAATAGTTCATCAGTCTAAGTAGCACAGTTCAAAATAAAAGAGTGGTAGGGGACTTTTGGGAATGAACTTCATTCCCATACCGAAGAAAGCAAATGCACATACATGTGAAGATTTCAGATTAATTAGCCTAATGAGTCATGCATTAAAACTTCTTTTAAAAATCATAGACAAACGGATATTCAAAAAATGCGAAATAGATCTAGATGACGCACAGTTCGGTTTTAGAGAAGGAATGGACACGAGGGAAGCACTGTTCAGCCTATCTGTATTGTTACAGAAATGTTGAGATCAACAAAAAGAGGCTTTCATCTGTTTTATCGACTACGAGAAGGCGTTCGACAGACACGAACACACAGCCCTGTTTAACATCCTGAAAGAAAAGGGTCTCGATAATAACGACATCCAGTTCCTGAAAAATTTATACTGGGACCAAACAACAGCCATCAGGGTCGAAGGAAACAAAACAGATGATGTACCCATTCATAGGGGAGTGCGACAGGGATGTGTCTTATCGCCCTTACTATTTAATATATATTCTGGCTACATATTCGATGAAGCTCTACAGGGTATGGAACACGGCATTAGAATAAACGGGCATCTGATTAACAACTTACGCTTTGCAGATGATACCGCCATCATAGCCGATGGCTTAGAAGGACTCCAACAACTTTTAAATCGAATCGACAGAGTAGGAGAGACCCAGATCAGTATTCAATAAAATGCGACCAGTGCTTTGTAACCGATCACTGAACTTGAAATTACGCCTTAGATTTGTCAATTGTTACATCTATTCCGTCTTGCTGTACGGATCCGAAGTCTGGACCCTAAAGGCCGAAACACTAAGGCGGCTAGAAGCTTTCGAAATGTGGGTGTATAGAAGGCTCTTAAAAATACCCTGGACAGACCACATCAGTAATGAAGAAGTTCTGAGAAGATTAGGTAAGGACAGAGACTTAGTTGTCGACATAAAGAAGAGAAAAACCGCATACTTGGGACATGTAATCAGGAGTGATAGAATGAGGCTGCTGAAAATAATAATGGAAGGCAAAATAGAAGGCAGACGAGGGATAGGAAGACGCCAACATTCGTGGTTGAAAAACATAAGAGACTGGACCGGACTAGACTCACATTCCTTATTCCGAGCTGCTCAAAACCGAACCCAGTTCGCCGAGATTGTTGCCAACCTTCACTAAGGTGAAGACGGAACCGAAAGAAGAAGAAGGGGACTTTTGAGAAGCACTGTTTATTAGTTGACGTTTTTCTTTGGAAGTTTGTCGATTTATTCGTTTATCAAATTTTGAACAGCAAGGAATTGCACTACTTATTATGAAATGTTACGGTAATCGATATAGTTTTCCAAATCCAAAACTGCAGTTTGGAGAATTGTAAATCGCTATGAAGGAATAAGTCCAATTGAAAATCTCCGTAAAAAGAGGCCGGCCGAAGATCGCAACGAATAATGACATATCCTGAAATGTTTGCAAACTTTTATAGAAAATACAGATTCAATTCAGCAAACCGCGTTAGAAACTGATATTAGATTGGGAGATGTTAGTAGTATTATTAAACATAAACTCTTTTTCAAACCTGAATATTATTTTGATCACAGATTGGGATTTTGTTAAACCATAATCCAGAACGGGATATAATGAGCTGGAGATAGCTGACACTTCAAGTATATTTTGTGCAATAATTTACCAATTAGAAAGCTGTTTTCAAAATGGGTGATATGGTTGCCAAGCGTACTTTTAGTAGACCAAAAACAAATTAGTAGATGATTCCGAACGCTATTGAAGTTGTTTGGACGAAATAAAAACATCGTGTCGATACAGTATTATGAACGAAATTTAGATTCACCATTAACGCTAGAATCAAATCAGTCAGCCGACTGGACAACAGCCAGCGAAATTAGTCCAAAGCAGCCGAAAGCACAACAAAATGTTAGCAAGGTTATGGCATCCGTATTTTGGGATAAGTACGTACAGTTTTTTGTTTATCGACTACTTTGAAAAAGACAAGAGAGTCAATAGCGATCGCTACATGGCCCAAATCGATCGATTAAATGAGAAAATTTGGGAAATAGCCCCGTATGAAAAGAAATAAAATTGTTTTTCACTAAGACATTGCAGTTTGTTATAAGTCTTTGACTGCGATGGCAAAATGGTACGAATTGCTTCCGCATCCACTCTATAGTCCAGAATTGCCCCAAGAGATTTTTACTTCTTTTCGTAGTTGAAAAAATGTTACTGGAAAAAAGTTTAACTCAAAAAGATAAATAGTTCTTCAAGAACAGTATCGAAATGTGAGAGACGCGCTGAAATTATTGTATCACTCTTAAAGAAGACTATGTTGATGACTAAAGTTATGTTTTCTCCGTTATAACAGAAACTCATCAACTGTTATATCCTAATGGATGAACCAGGCTGTAACTGTGTAGCTCCTTACTCAAAATAAAATTTGTTGAATATTGGATAATTTATAATCTTTAATTTTTCTTTACGTACGTTGATAACAAAACTATCGATACTGCAACGGTTTGCAGATTTAGTTTATCATAAACATAAATTAATATTCTGTCAGTCAGTCGATGGGTAAGGAATTGAGTGTTATACATACTGGGTCTATTCAAACAGAGCATCTACTACTAATGTTATTTAGCCTCATGTGTTTTGTGTAAACTCTGTTACTATTTTCCCGGCGCCATTAAGGAACAGCACTGTTAATTAGAACACAACAGTGTAAGGATTCACACGCCTAGGTCTTTAAAAATAATTTCTAGTTAAACAATAATGGGAATAATTTCAGTCATAGGTGGGGATCGAACTCAGGACCTCTCGACCAAGAGAGGTTATATCCCACTGAGCCATCAATATGGTTCTGTTCAAAGAGATTCGTAAGAAAAGCAATATTACATTTTTTTTGGTTTTCGACGATTTTTGATCAAAGAATCACTGAATGTTCCATTTTTATTGTTCAAATATGGGTTTCAACGAATATAGGCACGGTTTGTTGAATTGTATTGCGGATAATATTTGTGCCTAAAAAAATCTATAAAGAGGTTTTGAAGTTACGAGTAGGGCAAAATGTTCGTATTCGTATTTATCGGTTTAGAATAGCGACATCTATCAGTTACCATATATCCGTTTTTCCCAATTAATCACCTTGTATAAAGAATTATTCAGACATAAGACAATACTCATTTCCGTTCGATAATTTTAATCTTAAATAAATATTAAGTACGTAGAATTTAAATTACGCTACATCCATCCGGCATCTTTCGAATTTTAATCGTCTGTCTTCCGTTGCCCTATCGGCAATGCGAACTTTCTAGGCAACAATAGGTACTTTAAATTTAAATATTATAACAAATAATGAAATTGCCTCGCTTTTGAATACTTTATATTAAATTTCGTCAATAAATATCTTGTTTAGGGATGTATGTAATTTGCTTGAACTTTTCAAACAAATTATACATAAGTGTACATGATAAATTGGTTATTTAAAAATTGCATTTTTTTAACATACTCCGCTATTTTGCTCGAATAATTTGCTTTTCGAGCCATAGTTAATTACTATTATAAGAAATGAATAAAAAAACAACAATAAACTGTTGACTAGTTCAACTGTTTTTCAATTGATGCTGATATTCGTGTTCGAATTTTTCTCTGTTAATATCAAGACTATAGTTTCAGCCATATTCACTTTCATATCATTTTCTATCAGTACCTCGTTCTCGCGGCAGAGGAAATCTACAAAACCTATAATACATTACCATAAATGTCAGTTATCGGGGCACGCAACCACTAATTTCGGCCGCAGCCATGACGCCTATACTGTGCAGGCAACCACTACCCACTCGAGTGTCCCAAAGATAAAGCGCAACCGGCAAAATATGCGAATTATAACCAAAATATAACTCCACCAGGGGTATCGTCGGGTGGATTGAGTAGCTCGATGGTACTGCTGCCGATCCCAAGCCCGGATAAAGGAGGAGGGTTGTAGCAGCAGGCTAGCTCCCTGCTATACGGAAAAACCGAACTTGCTAAAAAACCTAACAAATGCCTCGGAAATTCGGACGGATCGCATGGTAACGACACAAGCTACGAAAAACGACTATGAACATTGGCACTTGGAATGTACAGGGTATTCGAACGAAACTAGAAGAAATTACCCAAGAATTACAAGTATTTAGTATGGATTTGGTGATGCTGACAGAGACAAAAAAGAAGAAGCTGGCACAGAAATTAGAAATAATTATGTACATACATATAGTGGAGTCCCGAAACATCAAAGAGCAAAAAGAGGAGTGTCTGTTATGATACACAGAAAATATAAAAGTAGGATAACCGACTTTGAAAGAATAAAAAATGAGAATATAATTCGGATTAACATAAATATACATCAGAGGCCTGTAACAATTCTGGGACTATATGCAATATCTGACGACGAACCTGTTTCAGCGAAAGATGAGGTTTTCGAACAAATCCAAGAGGAAATGACAAAAATAGGAAAAACAAAAGAAGTAGTAATATTGGGAGATTTAAATAGTAGAGTTGGCCGGAAAATCAAGGATAATGTGGTGGCTCCATACGGAGAAATAAATGTAAATGACAACGAGGAAAGACTAACTGAATTATGTCAACACAATCAACTAAAAATAACTAACGGATTCTATAAACACAAGGATATTCATACATAGACATGGGTACAACACATGAGAAACTTGAGATCTATTATTGATTATGTAATTGTAAAACAAAAGAGTACAATGCAAATAAACGATGTAAGAGCATTTAGAGGAATAACTTGTGGATCGCATCATTATATGGTCAAAGCAAAAATACTATTCCCGTATGGACCTGCACTGAAAAGCAACGTAAGCAGTACAATTTGAATAGCCTTATTCATGAAAGCACACAACAACTGTCAGAGTTAAAGCAGAAATCCGTGGAAGAAGTCTATCAGAACGTTGTGAAGAGTATCAAAGAGGCCGCGGAAGAAGCAATTGGTATTAAAACAAGAACCCTTAGTAGAAAAATATGGTGGAACAAAGATATAGAGGAGCTAACTGTCCAGAAAAAACGATGGTATCAAAAATGGACTAACACTCACAAGAAGATAGAGATCGATATCTAGAAATAAAAAGAGTTACAAGACGAACTGTAGCTAATGCAAAGAGAGAAATGTGGGACAAAAAATTTCAGGAAATTAATATGCATCTCGGTGGTAAAAAATGCTCTGAATCATGGAAGTTCATAAAAAATATTAGATCGAATGAAAAGAACTGTGCGAAACTTCAACTTATACCAACAAAAAAGTGGATCGATCACTATGAACAATTGCTGACAGAAGATAGAGATGAATACCTTGCAACTTCACCAGCAGAAACATTAATTGAGGGTGAAACAATCAACGTCACAGGGAACACAATTAGAGAAACAGTAAAACAACTCAAAAATGGACGTGTTGCGGGCCCGGAGGACATTCCCGCAGAGTTGATTAAGAACGGGTCAGATAAACTTTTCGATATACTTACCTGGTGTATAAACCAGTATCTAAACGGCACTCCGGTGCCGGAAGAACGGAAGGTGGCCCATATAACTTCAATCCATAAAAAAGGTAACAAACTAGACTGCTCGAACTATAGAGGCATATCAGTGACAAGTAATCTTAGTCGACTTTATGGAATAGTTCTGCGAGACCAAATTGAACTTGAATATAGAGTACAGGAAGAAGAAGAGCAATCAGGCTTTCGAGCGGGAAGATCTTGTACAGATAACGTCTTCTGTTTGAAACAAATTATTGAAAAAATATCAAATATTAATATGGAACCTTTTGTTCGTGACTCTGCGGAAGGCGTATGATACAGTTCCCGTAAAAATGCTTTGGAAGACGCTACAAGAAACCAACATCAGTCCCACCCTTATAAAAGCATTTAAGAATCTTTATGATGGATCGACATCAAGAATCAAAATTGGTAATAATATACCAAAGAAATTTCCGGTGAATAAAGGTATGCGCCAAGGATGTTGTATCTCGCCCACACTTTTTAAAATGTATATAGCAAGAGCGTTAAATCAATCGAAGAAAAAATGCAACGGAATGGGTATCGATCTTGGAGAAAAGTGTTTATACACTCTACTGTTTACCGATGACCAGGTCATCATAGCGAATGACAAAGAAGATCTTGAGTATATGATGAGAAAACTAAATGAAGAGTATAGGAAATGGGGACTGGAAATGAATACTCAGAAAACAAAATACCTTCCAATAGGAGCTGAACCAGGAAATATCAAACTAGAAACAAAAGAAATAGGACCATGTAGCGAATACACATACTTAGGAGTTGAATTTGATACAACAGAAAAAGACGACAAAGACATCAAAAAACGAATAGCACAAGCCAGACGAACAATATGCTGCTTAAAACGGATATGGTGGAATTCTGATATTGGAAAACAACGGTAATACAATATCTACGAAACTTTTGTCAAAAGTAATCTAACCTATGGCGCAGAGACCAGGAGAATTACAGAAAACAATAGAAGAAAACTTGAGGCGGCCGAGATGGATGTGTTCAGACGATCTCTTAGAATATCCAGAAGAGAAAGGATCCGAAACGATGACGTCAGACAACGTATGGGAGTGGACGGTTCATTAACAACAGATATTAAGAAAAAGCAACTTATATGGTACGGACATGTACAGCGAATGAACGAAAACAGACTGCCAAAGCTGGCAATGCAGTGGGTGCCACCAAACCGTAGGAAGAGAGGAAGACCTAGGAAATCATGGAAAGAAGGGGTAACTAAAGCTATGAGTGCTAGAGACCTAAGAGAAGGCCAATGGAACAATAAAAACGAGTGGAAGTTAGGTATCGGACAACGTCGCCGGACGTTTTAAAAACGATCTTATTAGTATTATAACCAAAATATGCCCCATATACACACAAAGAAAGACATGGCTAGAAGAAAGAAAATCGGCCACAACCATAAACAAATGAAATTACATCTAAGCACCAATTCCAAAGAATAACCCATGCCACCACAACAGAAATAGTGATTACATAGATATCATAGAAAACCACACACCCAATATTAGCAACACAAATTAATTCTCAACTCCAGCCTAACCCTAGCATTACCTCCTATCGCCTGACCCAATAACCAATCTACCGAACTATAACAAGAGCTCGAAAAATTTAACAACATAAACGAGTTATTTCAAAAAACTCAACACACTAGATAATCTAAGCGAATTAACAAGAGCCATCAAAGACTTCAACAACGCCCTTAGACGGTTTGTTCCTCAAAAATTGAAAAACTAACGGTCTACAATAACTTCGTTCTAAACATTGATAGCTATGACATCTTAAAAGCCGATGAGGGACATGGTAAGCACAAACGAGTAACACTAAATAATTTTCAAATCACCAATAAACCACACACTTCAGTCACTCTCAATATTCAGAATCCTGATACTATCAAACTGAGACATTCCTAAACCGGCATTGTAAAATAAATATAACAACCCCAATCATAACATATTCGGACAAAACTGCCACTCAGATGCATGAGGTGGCAATTACATCACACTAATCAAAAGGCATCAACTTCCAAACACTGCAACAAAACAAATATCATAACCCAACAGTTCCTCAAACAACTCCGGTAAATTCAAAACGTTGCGAAACAAGTCTCTACACCGTCTAGCAATTCTGCGGGGAGCATCCTACCCACAAACTCTAAATCGTAGACACTAATCGTCTGTCAAGTTGCCATTCATAAACGACCATTCCCGTTTTGTAAAACCTGTTTTTCAGGGATAATCTAGTCGATATCTTTAGAGGAGTCATAGTTGCTCGAAGGTACAGAATCACCAACTACAGCCATGACTGGATAATACTTCAACTGAAGTAAGGAGCCATCACAGATGGACATCGACACGAATATCAAGAAAGAAGCGCCGTCATTCAATATATATTGTTACTTCTATTCTGTTATTTACTTACAATGTAAAAAAGACCGTAATATGCTATACCTCGTTCCCTTCGTCTAAGTTCTTTTGTAAATCTGTCTATCTTCGAGTTATAATGACAATTTCGTCTGCAAATGCGTAATAATCTTGGTTTTGTGGTTTTTATTATTTCATTCGATAATAGTAGTAGCCTTAAATTTTCGTTTTGTCTCATTTTGGTTGGCAGTAAATGGTCCAGATACTATATTTTGACTAATTGTACTTTTGTATAGTTACTGGTATTAACTGCGATAACTGATATTTCATTTCATTTGGCTTTTCCATATTGTTGTTCTTGTAACAGAATCAAATGCCATTTCCATGTCTGTGAATACTAGACATGCTGTACTAGTGATATTTGAAGTGTATCTTTCTTTTCGAAAGCAGTTTGTACATTAGAAAGGGATTATCCTATTTTTTTAACCTTTTTTATTATTTTCGTGAATGTGCTCAGTTGAGTTACACTTCTGTAGTTATTGCAGTTCTGATTGCCTCCCTTCTTAAATATTTTGAAATCTATCATCAGGAGAGAATCGGACTATGCAAAAATACACAGGGTGTAGACATTTATCTAAATAATTAGTGAGTACAACTTTTATAATTAAGAGAGGTCAACTCTTAAGATTACTTTTGTATTTCTTCATAAAAGCTAACCTAATCAGGATAGGTATCATTAAAATACACTGTATATAGCGTACTAACAAATAACTATCAAACAATAGAATTATACAGCAAATCTACAGAAAACTAGTACGGTATTTGATTAATTTTTTGGTCCACATCACTTGGTGAACTTCTAAGCCGATTGATTAAAGTCAATCTCTTGGAATAGAATCGACCATTCTAACGGTCGGCCGAAGTGGAGTACATCTGTTATTTGCATTGGATAGAGTTAATCCCAGATTCTGTTCAAAAGCGGATTGAGAGAATCTTTACTACTGAACTTAGGGAACACTTAATGGTGATTTTGTTTGGAAAAATTGATTATTTGTAATATACAAATTAGGAATTACCTACCAGGGATTGAGATTTTTTTAAATTAATCAGTAGATTAGGCATTAAATAGATACGTGAGTATTGAATAAACTGCAAGTATCATTAGACATCAATAGATAAAACTTTGTTAGTTGCCAAACCAGAAAGAAAATAAATGCTATACTTCGCCATTTTAAAGGGTTTCAGAGTTTTGGATTTATCTGCATTTTAAAAATAATTTACGATTGTTTCTTTACAACACATTTTTTATGTTAATGTTTAGTATTATTCTCACAGGAATAGGGTTTCTAGAAAACATGATTTCCTCAAAATGAACCTATTAATAGACAGTAGACAAAGTTCTTGCTTGAATATTTTGAATTAATGTTGATTGTATTCATCAAGAAAGCGAATATTTTCATAATATTTTGAATAAGATAGCAATATTAGTAACGTCCTAGACTTTAATTCATATTATGGTGGAAAACCCTCATAACATTGTTTCTAGTGAGGAAATAATAGGGATTTGTATTTTCATCTTTTTTATTTGAAACTACAAAATATACCAACCACATGAACAGAAATTGCAGAAAGTTTCAAATAGAGCCAATCATTTTTCCAAGGAACTGGAAAAGAAAGACACATTTATTTGAGAAGTCGCAAAAACAGACATACAGACAGGCAGCAAAGATAACCTGCTAGAGTTTCTCGTCTTTTCCAAAAAATCAAGATTCCTCGATTTGACATAATTAATGAACTATAGTATAACAAACGCTGGAATTTTTTTCTTGTGATGGATGAGATGATAATTATGAAAGCAAGATGATCGAAACCTTACAATAATAATATACAATAGAGAGGGCAATTTATTCAAAAACAAGTTTATTTTTGCGGCCAACAATCCTAAACTCCAGTAGTGAAATAATGAATGAATTACAAAAAGTGGGGATGGTATTGTGGACACATGGCCTTGGTAATTTCGGCTGTTTTTCTGACAAACTTGGCACCTACGAACCATGATAATCCAAAAAAATTAAATTATCTAATTTAAAGTTTATTTTGTCACTAAAAGTCTGGAAAAACTCATCAAAACGAAAGAACTAAATGTTTACACTCTAGACGTAATGGCGCTCGTACAAACAAACCACGTTTGACATTATTTACTACAATACTGTGGCGTCTTCGAAATTATCGTCGAGCACACTCAGATGATATTTGCATCTCTCTTTATATGGTAATTAAACAAGGACAAATCTACTAAATATGTTACCCTTGACACATAAAACAGGTACTGAAATTTTGAGCAATGTTGCCACTTTTAGTTATAACCATAAAGGTATCTAAGGTTATAACAAATAGTTGTTTAAAATTTATATAAGTATGCCGTTATTAAATAAAAATCAGGTACTCGTATTATTAATTAATTTTAAAAGCAGCGACTCAAATGCATAAATTATTATGACTTTTTTTTATTTCCATAACATTTTAACAAATTTTCAATTAAACTACTAATTTCATTTTTCCTGCAACTTAAGAGAATTTGTTAATATGACAAAGCAGTGGAAGTGTCCGCAAGTGAGCTTCGAATGTGACTCGATATTTGGGGCAGGAAAAAATCAAAACGAACATATCTATTTTATTTGTTAATCTCAGATCGAAATCATATTTACAGAAGAAGTGGATAAAAGAATGCAACTTCAATCTCACACATAACTTTTTAGCTTTGGAGGCTGAGATATAATATTTTGGGAAAGTATTTCTATTTTGAGTACACATTTCAGGATCATGTTTTGCCATACTCGTATACTAATCATATCGGATCTGACAGATTTATATGCCACTGGCATATTAGGCAATTATGTCAATTCAGTCTAGATTCACGTATTAGGGGTGTGGCATGAACTTAAATCTGATACAGTACATGTTGGATGAGCTAAAACGCCAAGTAACAAAGAGAAATGTTGTTTTAGGTAGAAGGATATTTCTCATCCGAACAAGCAAATATTCAAACTGTACTTAGTAGCATGCCGAGAAGGATAAATGGAGTTCTTGATTCTATTCATATTTATTTACAATTTTGCATAAAACGTCAAATTATAGAAAAATATGAGGATTCATTTTTTTTCCTCCAAAATAGTACTTACTAAATCGATTATCAAAGGCAGAAGAAATTGGAATAGTTTGATTCCACTATGTGCTAGATTACTATTTCGGGTTTCCATCTCCCAAAAATTTATTTTTATAATACAATGAAATATCTTTGCACACTTTTTTAGTGTCATACAGTTGGTTATTGTGTATTTGACATTTGACTTTAACCTTAACTTGAAACAAATTATAAAACGGTCTAGCGTGGTTCTAGCTAGTAAATTGATAGATTAAATGGTCGTAAAGGTAAATTGGAACCAATTATATTAGATATTTTAATAAATAATGTATGCTACACCATTTACTCATGAATTATTTGTCAATTGGTTATTCTTATATTGTATAGGATCAATACATAGATATACGTAGCGTTCGACTTTTGGCAAATAATTATGTTCATGATATAATATAAATATAACGTAAGAATACAGGAAGAAGTTCTTTTTTAAACAAATAATCATCCTCTATTTACTTAAATGAAAGTTTGTTTATAATTTACACAATTATTCGATCATAATATATGTCAAAAGTGCGGAGTAAACCGTCTGCGATTTGACCAATCAGGAATCTACTGAATTGCTAACTTAAATTCAAAGCACTCCTAGTTTAAAAACAGGGATACTGTAAGTATATTGTAGTTGAAAAATTGAATAAATGCGAATTATAAAAAATACTGTGTAAAACTTGTGTCACAATGACTTTTTGTAGTTCTTGTACTTTGCGCAACGAGTCATTGTGACACTTATTTTACAATTTAAGTTCAATATAATCTTGATGAGTTTTTTAGTTGTGATTGGGTTCTAGTATATGGATAACATTTTTCAGTTGTACTTTGTCACAGGCCTTTGTGAGGTCTATAAAGCAAAGATACGCAGGAGTATTGTACTCAAAGGGATTTTTCTACTAACTGTCTCATTATAAATATTGCATCAAGAGTTGATCGGTTCTTTCTAAATCCTTGTTGTTCTTCACTAATTAGTGCTATTTTATTAGCTAAAATATTTGTAAATAGTTGCAATGAGGTACTTAGGAACTTAGGAGGGTTATTACGCGGTAGTTGACCGGGTCTGTTTCAGCACCTTTTTTCAAAACGGGTATTGTTGTACTTTGTTTCCATTCTTCAATTCAATAAATGCGAATTATAAAAAATATTGCGTAAAACTTGTGTCACAATGACTTTTTCTAGTATTCGTGCATTACGCAGCTTCGCGTTTCGTTGCGCAAACTGCACTCTTACTACAAAACGAGTCACTGAGACACTTATTTTACAAATTACTATTTTCGAGTAGAAATTCAATATATAACCTGCCATTTATTATTCCAATCTAATTTTTTTTTGGCCAGATGACCATGCCCCATTTAGCCACGCAAGTTTATTATTATATTATATTTATATTATAATTAATTTACTATGGTGCACTATCACTCTGTCTTTCATGCACACATCCCTAAGCTTCCAAAATTCTGGAGAAAATGAAAGAAGAAAAACAAGTAGAATAAACAGGGACACTCTCTTCACGATAAGCTGCCCTCCATAGCGACTTTGTTAAGACATACATAAAGGGCAACGGATAAAGGGTACCTGCTACAAAAGGACAAACAGAAGGAACCAAATTTAAATCATTAATGCTATGTTCATATATGCATTCATTACATTCTGCCAAGAGAACCAACGAAGGAGTAGATTCTAAGGCTCCTAGAGCTAGTCTTAAGGGTTTGTACTGTATTCTGTCAATTTTGATTCAACGTGATTTGGTAACCGAACCATACATAAAACAACCATATTCCAGGATTGATCTAGTGTATGCCCTGTAAAACATTAGATTTATTTTCGTGTCCGCTTCCCACTCATACCGATTGATCATTTTTAAGATATTAAGACTTTTCTCACAATTAACTACGCATTTGTTAATTAGTTTCTAATCTACGCATTTGTTAATTAGTTTCTAATCTAGCGAAATGCCTAAATAAGTAAAGTTGTTATGTACTGGAATCTCAAGTTGGCAGTGTTGTACACTATTTATTCCCGGTACTCGATGTGTAGTAAAGAATGCCACTGCTGACTTTTTAGGTGATAATATAAGTCCATGATCATCTAAATATGTTTTACAGTGGTTCATATTTTTCTTAACCTTTAACGGTTACACAGTGATCTGCCAGACACCTCGCGACAATCTATTCCCATTATTTTGAAAACGCTTGGGTATTGAGAGGTGGGTGTCTATGTACCTTTCAGTCGATGTTCCCAGAAATGCAGAATTTTCTTCAATATGCAAAATTTTATCCTCCAAAAAGAGCTAATGAAGGAAAGAAGAATATTTTACGAATACCACTAGAATATGAAGAATTTTTTAAAATTCACATGTTTTTGTAATTATTTTATTCATTTCGTATGCGTTTTGACATATTTCGGTAAATTGTTTAGCTGCGATTCCAAATTAGGTACTTTTAGCTTGTCTTAAATTTCTCACGTATCCGTACCCGTAACGAACTGCGCATGTGTAGACCCGTGACGGCTCAGCCGATACTATGCGTTGAACGGATTGTTACGTCCCTTCTCCGTATGCGTATTCCGACGAAAATCAGTATTCTGTGCTATTAGTGCTATTTTACAGGTCTTCTGTGATATTGGTTTGGTTTGATTATAACCACAAAGTGCATTTTTCATTATTTTTGACTTTTACCAAATAATAGTGCTTTGACCATCCTGGTTTTAGCACGAAACGATACGTTATCTGATAAAAATGTTTTCTTGACAACTTCTTTACGTCAACGTAACTCCAATACGGATACAGATACGTGCAAAAACTTCTGACAAGCTAAAAGTGTCTATTATTGTTAATTCGGCCTTAAGATAGTAACAAAACCTACTTCCGAACTTAGCAGTTTCTTTTTGTTTGTTTTTTGGCCTTACCAACGGTGGGTAGGTACTCCAAAATGACGTTACACATCACTGCAGAAATATGAAGAATTTTTTAGGTTAAATTGAAGAAAATTAATATAAAGAATCTGGCAAAAATGCTTTCAGTTGACGACCGTCCCACACATCAGTAACGTGGAACGTCAGTGGTCTGCTACAGGCTAGGGACACTGCAGACCGTACCATATATAGAGCCTGTCGAGTAACTAAAATCAGTAGATTTAAAAAAATTCCAAAAAATTAACGAAAACTGTAACGACGTTAGTAACCAATGTTTATTGATTTTTATAACTGCGTATGCGCGATCTCATATTGCTCGTCCAATCATTTTCATGTATCCTGTTGTGATCGCTTCTTAGTTCAAATGTTGAGGTTATTATTAGGTTGCGGTATTTTGGTACGTTTTTTAATTTAATAATAATCTGAGTTTTATTTTATGTTATAGCTATTCCCCCCACCACATGTGGAAGATATTCCTTCCACCAGCTATGGGATGGAAGTTATTGAGCCCTTGCCGATTTTCATATATAGCCCATGGTATGACAATGTATGGGAAATGAAAGAGAGTATTAACTTTTGTTGATCCATTACGTCTAAGTATTTGGTATAGCGGTAACCAAAAATCCAAAATATCCAATAAAGACAAAAAAAACAATAAATCAAAAAATTGTTCAGAAATTTAAAAAAAAAATTAAAAACCAAAAAAAATCTAGAATTCCAAAAACTCCAAAAAAAAGGAATTCAAAAAAACCAAAAAATTTAAACATTCAAACATTTTTTGATATTTTTTTTGGCTTAGTACACAAACATGTTGTGTAAACTTATTATTTCAATAGTAAGCGCATTTTGTTTTCCTTTGTTGATATAAATTTTCAAACATATTTGTGTGTACTTATTTATTGTTGTTATATTGTGTATTTACTTGTAGAAGCTCAACCAGAAACGACTTCCACAAGACGGTGGGATTTCTAAGAGCCCTTAAGAAACATTTTAACAATCACAGACTGCCAGGAATGTCAGAGTAACTTAAACTGCCTTACCCGATGGTTTCACAAGAACCGAATGCTTTTAAATGTAGAAATATACAAATATGCATACTTGGTTTAAGCTTGTGATATAGACCTATTTAATACTTCCAGTAACATTTATACAGGGAAGGGTTCTAATGGCCATACGCTTTCGATCGAACACAATCGGTTATTCGTTTATGCAAAGGTTTAGAACATTCGCGTCGCAATGTAACGGGAGACAATTGGTTCAGCTCTATACAGCTTGTTGAAGAATTTAAAAAAAGAGGCCTAACCTACGTAGGAACGTTAAAAGAGAATAAAGCCACCACAGTTTCTCCAGCATAAATCAAGAAAAGTAGGTTTGGATGGATTTGTCGCACGTTCAGAAAAAATCTAACGCCGTATTAGTTGTGCGTCACACTAAGTCAAATACTACTGAAGGCACAAAGCCTGAGATTATTGAGTATTACAACAAAACCAAGGAGGGCGTTAATTCTTCGGATAAAAAGTGCGCCTGTTATAGTGCCATCATGCTGGAGTTAGCACGATAAATGCATTTATTATGCACCAAAGCTATAAATATGCCCGTAAGTTGGAACGCATGGGCTTTTTAAAACATTTAGCCAAGTCATTAGTATCTCCATTGATGGAAAGACGAGAAGATGGAAAACTTACTTTGGAACGAATTCTAAACAAGATAACTGCAAATATCGAAATAGCAGCTGAAGAAGAGCGTTTGTACACTCGACGGTTATGATGCCATTTTTGTCCATCAAAATTGAAAAGAAAGACTTAGTATTTATGTGTTATTTGTAAAATATCGATTTGTTTGCAATGTTCCCGAAAAAATTGTTTAGAATGGTGATTTTGGAATAAAAGCTAAGTTTTTTTTGTTTGAAATACGGGTTTTAAAGTTTTTAGTTTTATTTCAACCAAATTCTAAGTATAATTCGAGGTTAATATGAGCTTTAACGTGAATTCTAATGGAGCGTATGTGTGTGTACTGGTTAAAGGAATTTTTTTAACAGTTACCGTTGAAGGTTACAACAATGTATACACTCATTAATTGTTTTTTATACAAGTTCAGGCAGAAATTGTCGTCATATTGTAAAATGGTTGATCCAATTCCCATGATGAGCAAGTTTAGGGTATACAAATTAAACAACAAGGGACTAATAGGAACTGATCCTTGAGGTAAACCTTTGCTCAGTATCCTTGGACCAACCATTCTGTTGTTACATCTAATGAAGACTGGCCTAAAGTGTATGCGCACATTCTAGGAACGCCTATATTGGTGAGCATGTAAAATAAATTTAAAATAACATTATCATAAGCACCATTTATATCCTTAACAAGGTAGATATTTTGGGAGTAAGTTATCTGCATATCTGTGGTTAAGTGTAACGTGCAATCGATGGCACCTTTATCTCTACGAAATCTAAATTGCAACTCTGGGAGAATGTTCGAATTTTCCAACCACTACTCTAGACGATTTTTCATGATTCTTTCGAAGGTTTCTAAAGCACAAGACATTAAGGAAATGGGTCTCAAGGCAATCGGATCATTAGCTTTAGGGATAGGAATTATTAAACATTCTTTTAGAGAGTAACAATTATCTCATTTTGTTAAAGATCCTGCAAACAAAAGCCAAAGCAACTCCAGGTAAATGGGCCAACATAAAAAAAATTGATTACACCTATGCCAGAGTAGATTTTTTAAAAGAGTTAATATTGGCTACCATTTCCATGACAGTGATGGCGGACAGTAAGAAGTGAGCCTCATTATCTACTGCAGGTTAACTATTTTCAGGAATTTTTACATAATTAGGCGCTATTTTATTGTTCAAATTTTCAAGCAGCATTTCATCATAGACATACGTATTTTGATGTTGTTGAATTTTATTGATTGTGTTCCAAATGTTCTATCTGTTTAAGTTTAAAGAAAATTCTGCCCAGTTTTTCTTTGCGTTTGTTTTAAATGTTTGTTTCCAGATGGCATTTGTTCTTTGATACTCAATTAAATTGGAAATAGTCATATTGTTTCTATAATTTTTGCAAGCATCTCTCCTAGAATTAGATATTGAAAGGCATTCCCACCAAGAAGTGGTTTGAGGTTTTTTGGCGTAGAAAATCGTTCAATTTAATTATTAAATAGTACCATATGTATCTGGATTAAATAACCAGCTAAATGCAGAACATAGTTTAGAAGATAAAATCGTAATTTTAATTTGAAAGCAGCGAATACAAGAAGGATTTTCTATGTTTGGAAGCATTTCAGCAATCCTTGGATACATCTAAATTTCAATAAAAAGTGATATTAACCCTTCTCATTAAAAGTAATCTTCATCCCAATTTCCTAAATAACCAACAACAATTCCAGTAGGCAGACATACATCGAAAATAAAATTTCTAAACTTTGTTAAGTTTGGTATTTTTGTTAAAGTTAAAACATTAGAAATACTAAATATAATGATCAGTTTCTAATAGCTTCTTTCTTGGATTTAAATTGCTTTTAACAAATATAACTCAGGTTAAAATATTGTTACATACTGAATAAAACGCTGCTACTAGCATTTTAATCACTTGAAATCCTTATTACCTGGCAAAATCTCGGTATTAAACAATTTTACCTATGGAGAAAATGAAAAATTTTGGTTTTATTTTAACATAAAAACAAGTGTTTAGGGTTGACTGAATACTACTATCATTCAATTAAGGGAGCGGTTTAAGTTCATAAAAATGAGATCATCAGCATGTTACGATAACACTAAAATATTGGAATCATTAATTTAATTTAAAATAAATGTTATTTTGGAAAGTCATATCCTACACATAAATATAGCTTAAAATTAGAGTATTTATTTAAATAACTATATTGAATCATGTATGTGACAAGTAATAAAAAAAGTTTCATGGAATTTAATCTTATTAATAATTATGAATCACACTTAAATATTTTAAGAGATACTAAAGACAGAGTAACAACTATCTTTACTTTGAATTAATATCGTGAAAACATCCAGCTGTAAATTGTACTTAATACCTATTTATAGATCCCAAAAAGACATAATTAGTTAAAAAAGTGAGGCAGGCTTTGAAGGATAAAGATAAACACCATGAAGCAATTAAGGAATAAGTAGTAGCATGAAAATTGGACAGTAGTTGTCAGATGAATTTGTAGTTGACAAAAGATTACGACATTTGTTTGTGGATAAAATATTTAATTATTAAGAAATGAATAACGAATTTATTCAATTAGGAATATTCTTGGATTGAGTCATTCAGGATAGAAAACTTCGATAAAACATCAATATTTGAGGAATTATAATTCAACAAACAATAAAGCGTAAAAAATAGCAAAATGACGATATTTTGGATGTATAATGATTGAGATCGCAATGAAGTGAGAAAAAATAATTGTTGTGGTATGGAATCAAGTAATGGTCCCAGGACATTTGTAAATAAGAAACGTAGAACATGGGATGATGGAATCTCATAATACATGTATAGAGATTTAGATGAAGATATTTCGGGTAGTCTAAAACCTACAATGTTTATCCATAACAGACACCAAAAAATGAAGTAACTTTTCATAACCTTAGATGTAATGCTGCATATTTTTTGGAATTAATTCATTTCTATTCCTTGAACTGAATGTATTAATTGTAATTCAAAAAATATTCAAGAGGAAGCTCAATTATGCGTATATGTTGATTCCACTCTACTTCTCTTGAACGTCGAAAATGTTGTAATTTTACGTAAACTTATGTACAATGTGGCAGTATTCGGAGGGCGCATACATATTGTGTATTGTGACAGCTTACAGAGTTTATTACAAGTATGTTGTAGAAAAAGTATATACATAACAGTAAATCAACTGCGATAAAAAATGTCATTCAAAAATAAATTAAAAGTAAAATTCATTTACAAAATGTTATAAATAGAATATCTACGAATTTTTGAAAAAAATGTTAATAAAAAACAATTCTAATAAATATTTAAGAATTGACGATATTATAAGAAGTTTATATCTCAGAATAATTTTCATAAAAATTCCATTATCAATTTGGAATTAAATATTCAATTCAACTACGCCTAGTTGGAAATAAATTTCTGTTAAATAGAAAATAAATTTGAAAATATTACAATCAAGTACTTACGCCATGATGCAGACTTTCAAAATAGCCGAATAGCGAAAATCAGAACTTAAAATAAACTTGAGCCTTCTGAGGAAGGATGTATGAGAACCAAAACGTCGACCGAACACTACGAAGATCACTTTGAGAATGACGCAATTTTGTGTTTGCCAGACTTCCTACGTTTTTACAACCCCTGTGATAGGAAAACTAATCTGATTGGTCGTGATCTCCTTTAGGGGTGGAAACGGAGGGGAAACATGGATAGAAATGCTGTCATTGGTTGCGACAGTCTGGCGCCACACTCAAATGTTTCTTATAGATGTGCAGTTTCCAAAAGATAGATTCGATTTTTGTTTTGGACAAACAAAAAAAGGAAAAAAATAAAGATTAATGTACAAAATACAATTTGGCACTTTTAACCAAGAGCTATAAGTTTCCTATATCTAGATAAACCCAAAACTATAAATATTATTTTGTTTGTTACTTTTTGAAGAAAGTACTGACAAGTGAATCGGCAGAAATCGAAAGGGAAGTAAAATTGAAATTTTTATTTAAAATACAGTTACCAACTTCTTACAGATCAACTAGAGAGATACTAAGGCTAATTAATACAACTCCCGTTGCAGTTAAGTATTAGTATCATCATATTTATAATAGGAATGAATGTGTTAATAATTAGTAATAAAATCAATTCATAGTTTACACAAGAACAAAAAGATTATCAACTCTTATTTAAAAATTAATTTTATTTCGTATATGAAGCGGTGGCGTTTTATGAAAAATATTTGTTTTGGTCAACTTGAGCATTGATAAGTGAAAGTAACCAAAAGATGGAGTACTGCATTCACCAGTACTACTTATTCTGACAAGTGTAAAACGCGAGAAAGGATAAACTAAAATCAAGGAACTGGCAAAAAAGTATAGAAATAGTGAACATATCCACATTAGTTATGTCTAACATTACAAATTATCGAAAAGTAACGTTTTTTTCATAAACTCGTATTACTGCTTCACTTTCAGTTCATAGAAAACATACAAGAAAATTCGTGGATAATACAGGATGCGATTCTTAAAATTTTTTTGATGCAAGGATCATTCGTTGACTGGACAATAATTTGGATGAATATATATTCAATGTTCCGTTGACTGGTTCCCGATAATTGTATGACAGTATTTTAAACGATTATTAGTAAAGTGCGAATTATATGCACCAAAACGAAATATATGCTTATATTTTTAAGAAACTATGCACTTAATTCGACCATCTATGCAGTACAATATGCAACATTTTGACAGAAATTGATGATGAAAAGGTGGAAATAATTAAGGCCATCTAATATTTTTATTCACATTTAACTTGACCACTAGTCAATTAACAAACTATACTGTTTTTTACATTTTTCTGTAACCATTGAAAATCAAATGTAGTTCAAAATTTTTTAACAGAAGTTTTTGTCTCTTGTCTGAAAACGTATGTTTATAGATCGAAAAAGGACTTGAAACATTTACGAAAGTTATTGGTGCATTTTTTATTTTTACAATTAGTTATTGCTAAATTAAAATTATCAACTATTTCGCCTTTTAAGATTTTGTTGATATTTTTTAATATTAAAAATACTTAATTTTTTTGTATTACCCACATAAATTTTTCGGGTATAGATTCACCTACTCTACCTTAAACTTTTTTACTTCTATAATTTCAATTGATTTTGATAGAGGCAAACCTTTCGTTTCCAGTTTATGAATAGAGTTTGGGATGAAGCAATAGTTTGAATTAATTAATACAAGGTGCTGGGGCAAATTCGAACTTTTAACAAAATTTTGTAATTTTAAGCTGGAATGACTGATTTCGAGAATTATATCTTTAATACTTGCAAAATTATGGTCATAAAAAATGTGTGCGTCTAACCACATATCCAATCTAGTATTTATAGGTTCGGGAGGCCATTGAACAGTCGGAAATCACTCCTTATAATATTGGACTCTCAAAAGGGCTTCGTCTGACAACATAAGAAAGCTTTTTTCACAAGGTACGCTTTGAGGTAAAAAGAAGTTTGACAAACCTTCTTGAATAGTTGACGCAAAACATATAATGTAGCAATGTAATGGTATATCCCCTTTAAGTTATGTTGCGAAGCTAGACTCTGAAAGGTATTAATATTTTGTTTACTTTCAACAACACCTATATCGTATTTGATGTTACGTAATTGTTGAAAGGGCGTTCGGTTTAATCGGGATAAAAGACGTGAACTAAGCCCTTTTTGTACCCCATTCGATTTTTTATGCACAAAACAAAATTATATGAAAAAATAACAAAAAAAAAGTTTATAACAATGATGAATAAAACATTACTTTAAAAATAAATATTATTTCTAACTCCTGTTTGTCACTACTATATAAGTAACATGAAAAATATATTAAACTTAATTAATTTTCTTCTTCCAAATATTCAATTAATCCTTCTCCCATATCATCTGCTTCACTATCGTCTTGTAAATCTATAATAAATTTATTTCGTCCATTAATATGGACTTGCCCAATATTATTATACTCATCTTCAATTATGAATACTGTTTTAATTGTTCCCAAATTAACTCGATGGGATTGAAAATAGAAAAATAAGGAGGAAGTCTCACTATAGAGTGTCCATGTTGTTCAGCAATACTCTCTAGGGCGTATAATTTCTTAAATTTCTTTGTCTGTAAAACTTCAATCAGTTGTTTTGTATAATTATCTTCAAATTACAATGCACTTTTTCTTGATGTCAGCCTACCAAGTAATGAACGAACAATGCTTATCTCTGTTGGACACCTGCTGTGTTCGAAAAAATTGCTATCTCAAAATATACTTATAGTTCGGTGAAAGATGGGAAAAATATTAAGTTATTTGAAAGTTATATTCCTAATTCTTGTTAATAAAACGAGATATAAGGTAGTGTTATGTTTAAGATGTTTTTAAACACGTACGTATGTATTTAATAATTATAAAATTATTAAATACATTTTACCGATTATTAGTTGAAATTATAATGTTAAATGAATATATCGTCCAATAAGCATTTTAAATTATAATATTGACTGGACTACGACGGCATTTAACACACACGATCAGCTTAAACCTTAAAGCTCACACTATATATCTTGCGTCAACCATACACATCGGGAATAATTGTTAAACTATTAGTTTTTTCCAGTTGTTTCGATGAAACGAAGAATTCCTATTAACAAATGGGCAACATTTCATCTACGATTAAATAAATAAAATTATTGCAGACTAGCTGTCTAATTTCCAACACTGTTCAAATATCACAAGAATTTACACAATTTTTCCTCGTTAGATATAATGTTCACAATATTTTAGTAAAAATAATTTTAAATTATTTAACATTATTTAACTTTTTCAGCGGTATATTATAGTAAAATCGCAATCGGTGCGGAGTAATAAAACTGTCGGAACAGGTGATTACAGGGATGGGTACCTATTATTATTTTTATGGTATAGAGACATTCGGATTACTGAAATATTTATTACTAATATTATTGAATGCCTATATTATTTTGGTGTATTCGATTGTAATTTTTTTATGAACGTATAAACGACTTGTATATTATTATTGTTGAAACAATTTTCAAGAACTATTGCGAGTCTTAATGACCTCAGGTAGACGGGGTGGGATTATAATTTTCCGAGATAAATCTCCAACCTGACTGTCAGCAATTATTATTCATTTAGTGAATTTAGAAAGAACTTGCTCGCTTGATAATTTTTATAAAGTGATTATTGTGATTATTAGTTTCGGATAATAGTGACAATGGCAGTAAATTTGCAGTATGGATGCGGGTTTACACCTGTAAAGCGTGCGAAAAAGTCGGCGTTGTCGGTGAACGAGAAAGTAATAGTAAACAATGTTTATAATTACTTAAGAACTGAAAATTCTTCAGATTCAGTTGATGACATTGTTGCAAAGACAAGTAATATGACAGGCGTAAGCAAATCAACAATATACAAAATTAGAAGTGAAGCGTTATTAAATCCGAAAAGAAAAAAGCAGGCGGTAAAAAGAAAGTTGAGTTCACAAAAGAAATTTAAAAACGCAATAAGAAGAAAAGTGCACCAATTTTATTTTAGGAAAGAAATCTCAACACTAGATAAAATTTCAGATGAAATGAATAAAGATCCACATTTCCCTAAAATGGGCCGAACGAAACTACGGGAAACGCTACAGGAATTAGAATGTATATGGGCAAAACTTGATAGAAAAGCGATTCTAATTGATACTGACGAAATTATTTGTTGGAGACGGAGATATCTAAGAACAATTTTTAAATTACGTGCAGAAAGCAAACCAATATTTTACTTGTATGAAACCTGGGTGAATGAAGGCTACACTGTCAGTAAAATGTGGCAGGATACCAACATTCAATCTTCACGACAGGCTTTTTTGGAAGGATTATCCACAGGATTGAAGAGTCCATCCGGTAAGGGACGACGTCTAATCATAACTCATATTGGCAGTGATAATGGGTTTTTAGATGGTAGCTCTTTAATATTCCAATCTAAAAAAACTGGAGACTACCATGAAGATATGAACGCCGACGTTTTTGAGGAATATTTTAAGCAGATTATTGACCTAATACCAAAAGGTTCAGTCATAGTATTTGATAACGCTAGTTACCATTATCGTCACATTGAGAAGGTGCCAAACACATCATGGAGAAAACAAGAGGTCATTGAATGGCTAACGGACAAAAATATTAATTTTCCTAAAAATCAGTCAAACCAGAACTTCTACAAATTGTAAAATTGAATAAGCCTCCTGCTCGATATGCAGTGGACGAACTAGCAAAAAAGGTGGTATTGACGTAGTGCGACTTCCCCCATATCACTGCCAATTAAATCCGACAGAACTGATATGTGCACACGTGAAAAGTTTTATAGATCGACATAATACTACATTCAAACTAAAAGATGTGCAAGCATTATTAGACAGGTCCCTATTACAAGTTACTAAAGAAAATTGGCAAAAAGTAATTCGTCATGTATTAAAAGAGGAAGGAAACATGTGGAATCTGGATACAGACATTACAGTGACACCATCAATAATTTCATTAAATAATGACTCCTCAAGTGACGATTGTGATTCCGACAGTGATTTAGAGACATTTGCACTTACTAATCTAGACTAAGATGAAGGAAGAACTATTTAAAACAATTCACAAGTGGCATGTTCATATTATTTTGATAAGCAAATTACAATTAGTACCTATCACAACGGTCAACATTATAAACCACACTTATTTAATAGGATATCTACGTATTTTCATAATTTAAAACTCAAGCAATACAACAAATATTAACAATATATACCTACGAACCCCTAAACCTACGCCTATTATACCCCTAGATAGTATTAAGATAAGACTCGGTCATTGTTATCTTTCTACAATACCCGTCGGCACAAATAAATTTCTTGTTTTCACATAATTCATTACAGCAGGTAGGGTAAAATTACATATTTTGTTTGGACCACTTATGGTGAGGTAGTCGCATAAAATTTTGATTTATTACTCCGCACCGATTGCGATTTTTCTATAGTCGAAATTAATGCCTTATTAAATTATTCTTGATCCGATTATTCTTCTTATTTGTTGTTAAACATTGAAGGACGGATTGCTGGGAACAATTGTTTTGCTTAAATTTTTCACATGTTGCAATATGTGGAGGAGTTTTAGAGAGCTGATCCTCCAAGTATTTTCTCTCAGATGTCCTAGTTCAAAGCATATGCCTTCTATGGTAAATGTGACAGAAAGAGGAGGAGACAAAAGTAAACCACAGGTAATAGTAGACTATAATTCCGGAATATCTTTCATAGATTTGTCTGATCAAATGAATTCTTATAATTCATTTTTTCATTTTCAAGCAGGTCCTTGAAATGGTACCAAAAAGTTGCTTTTGACATTTTACTAAATGTTGCAGTTGTGTCTTGTCACTTTATTCCAGAGTAACAAATAGAAACACAAAAATAACAGAATTTAGAGAAGCTGTTATCAAAGATATGGTTACTAAACGTATAATGCCTACTATTGATGTATACAATTTGACAAAATGTCCAAAAATAAACCGCTGCAATCAATGTTATAGGGATATTGTAACCAGACATGGAAGAAAAATAGCACAAAAGGAAACTCCCCGTGTGTGGACAAAGTGCTCTGCTTGCGCAAAATATTTTTGTTTTGAGTGCTTCTTTAAGATGCATGCCAAATTACGATAATTTTTCTTTATGAGCATTCATGTAAACTTGTCTGTACTATTTGTTCTCATTCGTGTACCATGTTTTAGCGTTACGCTACTATAAAATAAATATTTAAGCTAAAAAAGCATTTTTATAAAACTTTGTTGAACGATATTCTTATAAAAGCATAATAACATGTAGCCAAGATGTAGATCATAGAACGGTTTTCTGAGGCCACAAGTTTAATTTCTCCATATAAAATACACAAGCTGAGAGACTGCTAATGCACAGGGTGTCCCAAATTGGTGTGTTTTGCAGGGTATCTCGTAAACTGGAAGAGATAGAAGAAAAGTAGTTAAGATGTTATGACTTCTTTTTTTGTTAAAGTAACGATAGCCTAATTAAATCTTTAGTAACTCCCTGCAGTTGGAAGATACAGGGCGATTATTGAAAAGTGTCGAAAACTGAAAGTTACAATAACTTCTTAATTAAGAAAAATATAAAAAAACGTTATTAAAACTTTTGATAGATTTAATATTAAAGAGTTCAGTGGCGCACAGAGTTTTTTTGTTAGGAGGCTCACTAAGGAAATATAATGCCAACTTATGTTGTGTTAAATGGGTCACCCTGTATATTTTGACGTTTTTCGTTTTCTTTTTTAATTCTAATTCACCTGATATGACATATTATATATCTATTTTCAATGGTTGGAGCTACAGTGCAAATAAACCATTTATGGATGTTATCAGGTGAAACAACCTTAAAATATTCAACACTCAGTAACGAAATTTAACATTTTATTATAACGATACTGATGGGTGACAATTTTATTTATCAAAATTATAATAAATAAAACCAGATTAAAAAAATAGAAACAATAAACTTATGAAACAACAAGAAATATTGTAACATCTAATCTACCTATAACTAATTTTATTAGAATGTAAAAATTACATTAAATGTTCAAAATGTCCTCCGTTTTCATCGATTAAAAAGTTTTTCGTTTAAATAATCTTCAACCAATTCAGCATTACCAAAAATAAAATCAGGGAACTAAAAACAAAGTAGGTAAATATAGCTGATTATTGATTTTAAGTACCTATATTATTATTATTTTCAAATTATTGAATCCGTTCTTTGGTAAATAATGTTACGAAACAGCACACTGGTATAGTCCCTAATTCCGACTCTGTCTAAGCTAGGTATAAAAGTTAAAATTATGGCGGATACGCACTGTTTACGACTCTCTTATCTAAACATTGTTTTTATGACCAGACTCATCTAGAAAAGGGCAGAACCAATTGTTTTTGTGTGTGTAAGCCGCAGTCCGGAATAGTCTAGTAAAAAAGGCATTAATATAAATAAGGACCTATCAGCGGAGGAGTTAGTTGATAATTTGACATCGTGAGATAAACAAGTAAATAAGTGAATATAAATTAGCAAAGTATTGATATAAATTAATAATTAGGTTTTTGTGCATTTCAATTAAATTTAAGTGATTAGTTGAGTATACATAAATTAAGTGTTGTGATTAGAGAACAAGAGTAGCTGAGGTACTGAAGAAGTTACACGACAGTCCATCGGGAGGTCATCTGGGAGTGAAGACAACCCTTCAGCGAGTACGTGAAAGGTTTTATTGGATTAACAGCTCTGACGATGTGAAGGACTGGTGTAAGAAATGTACGACTTGTGCTACGAGTAATGGACCACATCGCAAGATAAAGGCACCTATGAAACAGTATAATGTTGGAAGCCCTTTTGAAAGGATTGCCTTAGATATCGCTGGACCATTTCCGACGACAGAAAATGGTAGCAAGTACATACTGGTCGTAATGGATTATTTCACAAGGTGGGTGGAAATTTACGCTATCCCGAACCAAGAGGCCACAACTCTCGCGGATGTATTGGTGAAGGAATTTATCAGCCGATATGGAGTACCCTTGCAAGTCCACAGTGACCAGGGAAGAAATTTTGAAAGCAATCTATTCCAGGAGATTTGCGACAAGCTGGGAATGAAGAAGACCAAGACAACGGCTTTACATCCACAGTAAAATGGAATGGTCGAGAGAATGAACAGGACTGTTGGAAAATACCTGTCCAAAGTAGTTTCCAGCCATCAGAGAGATTGGGACCAGTATCTTTCCCTATTCACATTGGCTTATCGATCCGCCGTCAATGAGTCCGCTGTTGAAACACCGGCGAAAATCCTGTTTGGACGTGAAATGAGGCTTCCTTGTGACCTGGAATTTGGTTGTCGGCCTGGAGAAGATCTAGCAGGCGAAGACTACGTGATCCAATTGAGAAGAAGGCTGGACGATATTCATGAACTAGTTCGAACAAATCTTCAAGTTTCCACCGACAGAATGAAAAGTCGGTACGACACGCAGGCCACAGAAGGCGGTTTTAAAAAAGGGGACAAAGTATGGTTACACAACCCGACGAGGAGAAAAGGATTTTCTCCAAAACAACAAAAACCCAGGGAAGGTCCATACTTAATCAAGAAAAGGATCAATGATGTTATATATCGCATAAGCAAGATCCCCAACGGAAAACCAAAAGTAGTTTACCAAAACCGACTAGCGCCATTCGAAGGAGACCATGACCTGGAGGAAGGAGTAAACCTTATTCGAGATGCGTCTGACCCTATCTTCGAGGAATTTATGGGCACGTATGGAGGTACCGGGAAAGCTAGATATGGAGTCACTTCGGAACAACAACAAGATTTGTTCACTCTCCCGGAAGATTATTCACTGGGATACAACATCCCTGCCCGTATCAAGAGCGCACGAGGGTTGGCAACCGTCTTTCGAAAGAAGTTCGGGCAATTAGAAAAACTTGAAGGCCAGATTCCAGCCCCTGGCAAGACACTGAAACTGAAACATAATTCGCGGTACGTCTTCCACGTGGTAATTAAAAATGAATTCCAAGATCGATCTACCTACCGCGATGTGTGGGAAGCACTTCGAAACCTCCGAGACCATGTGTTGGAATCTAACGTGAGGAAACTGGCTATGCCTAAGATAGCGAGTAACCAGTTGGATTGTGGAATCATCAGGAACATGGTAGATATTATCTTTCAAGATACCGGTGTCCAGATATTAATTTGCTGCTATAACGCCCGTTATCAGTATCCGATGAAGACGGTGCTCTGCTATTTCCATAAGATCGGTATTTCCATAAGATCGGTATTTCCATAAGATCGGAAAGTGTAGAAATGGGGCTAGTTGCCGATTCAAACATCCAGTCTCGGCTACACAAAAGTTCCAGGAGGAACTTTCATTTAAGGAGGGGGTAATGTTACGAAACAGCACACTGGTATAGTCCCTAAATCCGACTCTGTCTAAGTTAAAATTATGGCGGATACGCACTGTTTACGACTATCTTATCTAAACATTGTTTTTGTGACCAGACTTATCTAGAAAAGGGCAGAACCAATTGTTTTTGAGTGTGTAAGCCACAGTCCGGAATTTTCTAGTAAAAAAGGCATTAATATAAATAAGGACCGATCAGCGGAGGAGTTAGTTGATAATTTGACATCGTTAGATAAATAAGTGAATATAAATTAGCAAAGTATTGATATAAATTAATAATTAAGTTTTTGTGCATTCAAATTAAATTTAAGTGATTAGTTGAGTATACATAAATTAAGTGTTAGTGATTAGTTTAGTGTTTAAATAAATTAGTAAGTAGCCATACCGTGTGTTTAAAATTTATCCCACCCTTTCACCGTTTAAATAAATTAGAAAAACATTACAATAACATCACGAAATAAGACGTCTGTATTTTCTTACCGATTTCACTTTATTTATAATTATGTTTAACCCGATATGTTGTTATATTTTAGTTTGTTTACCTCAATTGATATCATTGTTATATCTTATAAGAATGTTCATTTCATCAAGTAGGTTTTGGTCCTCTTGCCATGGAAAATAAAACAAAACCTGTGTTACCTGTCAGAATTAATTTTACGACGTCGGTCTTGTCAACAACATGAATTTTGAAAATTATGAAAAATATGATATGCATGTGGCCTATATTGAATGTCAAAAGAATGTTATTGATGCGTCTGAATTATATTTTCAACGATATCCAGAAAGAAGGTAACCTGACAAGAGAATTTTTAAAAAACTCAATTCAAATTTAATCGAGTATGGATGTTTTGTGAAACCACGGCGTAAGTACGAAAAGAATCATGAAGAAAGAGAGTTAAATACGTTGGGATATATCCGAGCACATCATGAATCTTCTCTACGTCAAATTGAAAATGAAATAGGTTTTCCAAAAACTACTGCAGGAAGGATTTTAAAGAAATATAAATATAGGCCTTATCGGGCATCCGTCCGTCAAAAATTATACCCAAACGATTTTTTGAAAAGAACACAAGTTGTACAGTGGTATATAGGAAAATGTAATGAGCAGCAAAATTTTTATTCAAAGGTGATATTTAGCGATGAAGCTCGCATAAGCAGTGCAGGAATATTTAACAGACATAATGAACTATATTGGAATGACTCAAATCCACACTTAGTTCTGGGGATCAGGAGACAAGGCAGATTCGGCTTTAACGTTAGTTGTTTTGTCAAACATAATAAATTAGTTTATCATATATTTGATGATAAACTAACTGCTGCTGTATATATAGATATATTGGAAACAAACTTACACCAAATTTTGGAGAAAGAAGTGTTGGCTGATAGGGACACATTTTGGTTCCAACAAGATGGTGCACCTGTCCATAATGGAGATTATTTAAACGAAAAATTTCCTAATCGGTGGATTGGTACTTATGGATCGGTTAGGTGCCCCCCTCGTTCTCCGGAAGTAAATCCTCCTGATTTTTTTATTTGCTGATTTAAAAAAAAATATATTTACAAGACTAACTTCGAGAGTAGGGAAGATTTATTACAAAATATTCATGCCGCATTTAGAAAAATAAAGCCAGTGCACATTCTCAATTGTGTAAGATCAGTAAGAAAAAGGTGTCAATTATTATTACAACAAAACGGAGGACATTTAATGTAATTTTTACATCCTAACAAAATTAGTTATAGGTAGATTAGTTGTTACAATATTTCTTGTGGTTTCATAAGTTTGTTTTTATTTTTTTAATCTGGTTTTATTTTTTATTAATTATAATTTTGATAAATAAAATTGTCATCCATCAGTATCGTTATAATAAAATGTTAAATTTCGTTACTGAGTGTTCAATTTTTTAAGGTTGTTTCACCTGATAACATCCATAAATGGTTTATTTGCACTGTAGTTCCAACCATTGAAAATGGATATATAATATGTCATATCGGGTGAATGAGGATTAAAAAAGGAAACGAAAAACGGTGTCCCATTTAAAACAGCATAAGTTTTCATTATATATCATTAGTAAGCCCCCTAACAAAAAAATTCTGTGCGCCACTGAACTCTTTAATAATATATCTATCAAAAGTTTTTATAACGTTTTTTTTATATTTTTCTTAATTAAGAAAGTATAGTACCTTGTAGTTTTCGACAGTTTTCAATAATCGCCCTGTATCTTCCAACTGCAGGGAGCTACTAAAAATTTAATTAGGCTATCGTTACTTTAACAAAAAAAGAAGTCATAACATCTTAACTGCTTTTTTTCAATCTCTTCTAGTTTACGAGATACCCTGCAAAACACACCAATTTGGGACACCCTGTACACGGCATGCAATTTTCTAAGTTATACCAGATTTGGCTCTCAATATTTGAATTTATCTTTTGGACCAAGTACCATATATGGTACACAAATGACTCTTCGGTAATGCAGACAAAAGAGGCTGGCAGTCAACCTGTTAAACAACTAAAATTTTATCAACTTACCATTTTACTTTAGGCTAGACTAAATATTTTATCGTCATCCATCGTTAGTTCTGGTATGGTTTAATCTATGAAACAGCATTGTTACACTTACTCATTTTATGTGCACTGTTTATTTAGACGACACCAACACTGTTAGACACGTGGTTGTTACAGTACCAGCAGATAATGAATGATAACAGTGATTTTGAAAACTGAGGGGGAAAATAAATTACATGACCTATTTACGATGCCGACAAACCACCCGCGCCCCATTGGCAATGATTCAAGGAATAAGATAATAAAAATTGGAAATTTTCCAGACAAGGTCGCATTTTGGGCAAGATGGGTGACCGTAGCAAATAATTTCGTGGGTGGTCATCAGTATATATTTCCATAAATAAAAAAGTTGTGATAATAATGACTTAAATATGCAAATTTTGATGAAATATGCATGAGCATGCACAAATATGCAATATGTGCAGTTACTAATTACATAATTGACTATATTTATATATTTGCAAAAAATAATATTTATGCAAATACTCCGCCCTTTAATATTAGATAATTCATACTAGACGACAGTAAATGAGTCAATCACTCATCAATTGATTGTCTATCAAGAATTTTAATTGAAAATTGTCATCGTTTCAAACCCAACATTTTTTTATTTATCTGATTCAGTAGAACTATGACAAACACTGGAAAATAAATCACTATACTACACAGACTTTGGATCGTGCAGATATCTGCAGACTTTCAAGTCTGAATAAAAATCTTTTTCTGCTCCCAAGTCTGTAAACGTCAAAAATCGCACTGTCAACATTCCTTGTAAATGACATTTAACAATAACATGCACGTAATGAGATCTCATAACATACACGTGCGTTTCGAGAAGAAAACTTAAACTTCTTGGCTTAATTAAATTACAATCAAATTTTTATTTACGTAAGACTTTATTTGGCCTATTTACACAAATTTAGTCAGTTAAAAAACATAAAAACTTTTAGCATTAGCGAGATATATTTAGGATTGAAAGAGTGATGCCCCTAAATGTAGGCATCACATTATGCAATTTCTTTAAAAATAGGACACGTTTTCTTAAGTAGCATGCTATGAAAAAAATGTCATGTCATTTATATTGTCAATTTCTTGAACAAAATATAATACAATTATAAATAACCGTTCATCACCATTAAATAATAAGGCACAATCGATTTACAATAATTGTTCAATTGTTAACAACTATTATAATAAAGTTTAAATGATTGCGATGTTTTTTTTTATTTAATGGAAGAAAATGAATGGGCGTAGAAAAAGTATAGTACGTTATACGAGTTGTAAGCTCATTACGCACTCATGAAATTTACGCAATGGGTTACTTACAACTCTTGTTACGTAGACATATTCACAGAATAATACGCAGACATTTCACTAAGACATTTATTTGAACAGGTTTATTTCGTCCAAATGAACGGGTTTTTAACTACTAATATTTAGTAACTAGTACTAATTTCTACCTAAAAATGATTTTTTTCTTAAACTGTCATCAAATGTTGACTTTTTTGGATGGTATCCAACTGATTTGTTTTTCAAATTTGGTATCAGTTTCGGAAATTTTGTGATATTTACATTTTCTTTGACATTCAACGTACTTTTTATTATAGAATATACTAAACATAAAGTTGAAGGTATTACTTTTTTAATTTTATGTTCGAAATATGCCCATAATACAGATTCGGACAATTTCTGAATTCTCTTGGAACTCCACCACTCTTTGAATTGGGTATAGGCAACTTCGTACTGTCTTGCTGGGTGACTAATTGTGAAACCGCACTTTGTGCCGCCCCAATACTTCTTCTAGTAAATGCTAGTTTTAACTTTCAGAGTTCATCTCTGATTAAACACTTTAGAACAATGACTGTGACACTAGTTTTTGAAATAACCGATTTTTATTATTTATTATGTCGCTACCGTTACGATAGTCATGCAAACAATACCACCTAGAAAGAAGCGTCTAGCGCTAGTCACTTAGATCGTGTTGGTTCAAACACAACATGTCAATTTTCTATGACAGATATACCTACTTATTTATTAATTTTTCATTCTCATATTAGTTTAAATGCAATTTTCGAAAAAATATTGTTTGCATTTCGAATGCTAGTGCGTTTTCGAATGGTTATTTCCCGAGCTTGAGCTCGACAAAATAACTTCCATTCTTAAACGCAGAAGTATCATTTCGCATTCTAGATACAAAAATGCCTATGTTTGTACCAAAATCCTATGATTATACCCCCAGGTTAATTTAGGATATTCGTTCAAAATTTTAAATAATAACTAAAATAAATATTTGTTAATAATTAGTTCATGTAATAAATAATTAACCATTTGGTTCCGAAAAAGGCGCAGATATACATGCAAACATTCGACTTTCCTGGTGCATCGACATTTAGTTGTACTGCTTTGCTTGACAGATGGAATTCTATAGAAGCTGATGACTCTTATTGCATGCACCCACCATCAAGTTTGTCGTGGAAGAACTTTTTTGTAATGTCTATGTCAACAATTTACTACAAAAGGCAATCAATATAGGAATTAAATCATTTGGAAAAGAAAGAGAAAACAAAAATTAAAATTATTTTCAAGTTTGAAATTACACGAAAGTTTGATAGTTTTAAAAATTGTTGACTGGTACTTTAAAAAATTATTAATTAAATTATCAGAATTCATCTATAAAATTAAACTTTTAATTTTTCGCTTCTTATTGTTTTGTATAATTTTTTCTTAACAATAAATAAAAAAGTGAGTTCACACGTGATGTGCTCCTACCTATTATCCATTGTTTGTATAACTGTAAAAAGTGGTGGTCCGTTCTTATCTTCTTAGCATTGTCGTTAAGAGGATAGGAAATGTACTTATTGATTTGTGTTATGTTACCGGACAAACCCGCTTTTATGATGAATTAGTTTTTCCAAAGCCAAACCAGTTCGTCCTATATGCGATACGATAAACCTGTTTAAAATATGCCAAACTGGTCCATCCTGTGGCCAACAGGAGAAACTAGGTTAGCCTAGACTCAAATGGTTGAGCCTAATATGAACAAGTACACTCAGGATAAACTGTTTTGCCCTAGTCCATACTAAATTTAATTTATTTTTGCATGGTGCACACTTATGGAGTTTGAAATTGTTGCAAAGCACCATTTTTCCTCACATTTGCACCTGTTTGTCAAACAGTTTTTTTGCGTAACTGCAATTTACAAAGCCTACCCCTGATCCAACCGAAAGTTTAGTGGCTCAGAGATATTTCAATATCTTGGTTAACATCACCCATATTTAAAAGGATTCGGGTAGGTTAGCGATTAAAATCTAGAAGCGGGAGTGGCAAGGATGATGTGGGACGCGCGGGACGTGAGAAATACGACGGGGGGGGGGTCCGACATCTACAAGGCTCGACAGGAACTCCCTTAAACATTTTTGACTAGGCGAAACTAGTACAGACTAGGCCAAGCTTGTTTATCCCCTAAAGTCTACTTATTCATATTAGATTCTACTAGTTGAGACTAGTCTAAACTGGTTACTCCTGTGGGCACTGAGACGGACCAGTATGGCTCAGAAAAAACAAGTTTATCCTAAGATCGGGTTTGTTCGGTAACATATATAAGATTTTATCGAAAACGTTCAAGAATGCAATTGATTATTTTTGAGGATAATTTTATATGCAATTGTTTAACGTTGCTCTATAGTCAAATTGGAAAGTATGAACTGAGTATTTTATGTTATAATTTATTCTTCCCTTTTCGAGCATAAACTGCTTAAAAATTATGAAAAGTTTATGGGATTATGGAGAAACTTGTATTTTTATTGGCTTGATTTAACGTACATAAAAGTTGTAAAATGAGACTTCCCCTATACTTTAAATTTTTTCGATTGTATTTTATTCAAATTTTATAAAACTTATTTATAGGGATGGCTAGTAATTGTAATTTCTATTATTCGAGTCTTTTTTTCAAATCTCTTATAATCATTGGCGTCTTTTCCTAAAAAATCTTACACAATTCAGCATCGCTACATGAGCAACGAATGAGGATTGTTATGATACATCATTTTTTCTTGATTTTATAAACTGGCTTATTGTTGTTTTAAAACTTAAGAAGATAGATATCAATTTTATCTATTCTACAAACACTCAAATGCTTTGATGTAGCAATTACCCATCTCTACAGAGCCTTCACTACTGGAGGGGCATGCCATCTTATAGAAGGAAAACAAGTCTGTGGGCGCCAGCCAGCCGGCCACCCACAGCTTCCGCGTTTCTATGCGTTGTGAAAATTCTCTCCGGCGTCGTACAGAGTCCCGACGCTTTTCCGAATTTTACGGCACGCGACATCCAGTTTAGAGATGGGTACATATATTTTAGTAGCGTTACATCATCCCACATTATAAGAACAGTTTATGAAAATAGAGACTAATCAATCTGTTTCACTTGAAATGCCGATTTCTAAAAGAAAAATGCAATTTTTTTGGTTTCTAAATCCTATTTCCGGCGTAAATATTGGTTGTATCGAAAACAGTTGAATGGAAATGTTATAGATAATCAAAAAATACACAACTTTTGTTTAGAATATTTTTTCACATAATCTAAAAATTTTGGAGAAAAAAGCAAAGAACTGATTTTTTCGTTTTTTATTTTTAACTTCATCAAAAAAATTCAATCATTATGAAACTTGGCACAATTATAGCTTTTTAGATACCAAAAACGCAGAAATGTTGTTTTTGCTCTAACTTAATTAGTTTTTCATAAATTCAATTTTTTCGAAAAACATGCTTTTTTTTTCAAAGCCTCGGAAAAGGTTTTTTCACACTACATACTTCATCAGGCTCGTATTTTTTCGCAAAGATCTCAACTTTCATATGAAATAATAGGTTCGTTCCAACCAACAATTCTGTTATCGTACGTAACCAGTAATTGAACTGTTTAATGCGCATGCGTAAGAGAAATTAATAAAGTTACCGGTAATCTTTTACCAAACGGTTGGAACGTATTTTAAACTAGTTTAGTAGTGCACGTGGTATACCTAATTATGTGAATAATAACATCAAAAAATAAACAAGCTCTGTGTTTTCTTGTACAAATCGATTAATATTTTTCAATAATTTGCAGTCCAAAAAAGGAGAATTTTCACTACCACCATCGACTGCATCACTGCTTGAACAAGAAATTTTTCCAGTTCTACTTGTACAAAAAATATAGGTAACACCTTCAGATATTTCGGTTCTATTCTTCCCCCTTCTTTTATTTACATCAACAACTAAAGAGCCCCCGGTTTAAACAGCTCAAAATCTAAAAACCCACTTCCATAACCTATTTACACTTTCCATAAAAAACAAATTTGAAATTTGATAGATTAAAATAAAAATGTTGCCATTGCGCATGATTCCTAATTTCAGAACTTGTACTCGCTATCCAGCAAGAATGGTTTGAACGGCAATTTTACTGGTTTGCAAACGAAATGGAACAGAGAACTGAAAGTAATCGAGAATTCTGAATCAGTAATTTCAGGTGGTTGGATCGATTTATTTTAACTGTGCATGTGTATTAGTAATATTACTGTAAATTACTGGTGGTTGGAACGAACCTAATAAAAACATATATAGTACGCGCAAAACATATAGTGCAGACAAGTAATGGTATATCCCCTTTAAGTTATGTTGCTGAGCTAGACTCTGAAAGTTATTAATATTTTGTTTACTTTTACCAATACTACTTACTAACAAACTACATTCTATCTTGATGTTAGCTCACCAACTAAATAGTGAGCGGTCCTTATCGCTATGTTCGAAAAAACTCGTATCTCCAAATATACTTATAGTTCAGTAAAATATGGGAAGTATAATAAGGTATTTGGAAATTATATTACTAAATCTTGTTAATAAAACGAGATATAAGGTAGTGTTAATTGCCTGGAGTTATGTTTAAGATGTATTTAATAATTATAAAATTATTAAATACATTTTAATTATGGTTAGATGAAATTATAATGTTAAATGAATATATTGCTAATAAGCATTTTAAATTATAATATTGACTGGACTATGACAGTATTCAAATCAAGCCGAAACTTCAAAGTTCGCACTAGATCTATTACGTGAACTATACCTTAAAGCAAAAGAAATCGTTAAAATTGCGCGAAAATTTGAAATGTCTTATTTTGGCAAAAACTACGTTTTTTGTCTCTCCCGGGCTATATCGTTAAGTATTTATTAAAAAGTTTTTTTACAGCTATTAATTTTACTTTTCCGCCCAACCTTTCAATATGCGAGAAAAGTATTGGTTTACCCCAAAAAAAAGTTGGATTTTGAATTTTTTTTTTGAGTTATTTTTACGTTTTCCATCAACAACAACACGAAAAAACGGTTTAAAGAAAAAAAATCCTGTGTGTATGTCGTCGTCGGCCACTTTTCCTTACAATTCTTGTTAGCACGATACAGCGTCCGGAGTGCAATAAGTCAGCAATTTTATGATTGAATATTGTTAAAAATATGTCACAGATGAACCCTATTGATTTTCAGTTCACCAGAGCCAGTACAACGGGTGCTATGGTACTTGAAGTACGACATTTTGTCATTTTTTGCGAAATTTCAGTTGGTTAGCACGATACAGCCTCCGGAGTTCAACAAGTCACCAATTTTATGATTGAATATTGTTAAGGACATCTCACTGATAAACCCTATTGATTTTCAGCTCATCAGAGCCAATACAACAGGTGCTACAGTACTTTAAGTATGATATTTTTGTCATTTTTGGAGAAGTTTCAGTTTGTTAGCACGATACTGCCTCCGGAGTATATACAAGTGATCAGTTTTATGATTGAATATTATTCAGAGCGTTTCAAAGATTAACACTATTGATATTGAGCTCACTAAAGCCAATACAACGGGTGCTATGGTACTTGAAGTACCAGATTTTTGTCATTTTTGGAGAATTTTCAGTTTGTTAGCACAATACAGCCTCCAGAGAGTATACGATTGATCAATTTTATAATTGAATATTGTTCAAAGTGTCTCACAGATGTACCCTATTGATTTTCAGTTGACTGGAGCGAGTACAGCGGGTCCTATAAATCCAGATATACTATATTTTTGGTTATTTTTGGAGAAATTTCGGTTTGTTAGCACAATACATCCCCCGAAGTGTATACAAGTAACAATTTTATGATAGAATATTGTTCAGGCTCACAGATGCGGAAAAGTTAGTTTTAATCTTTAAAACCGTTTATTTTAATCTTTGTTTTCAAATGTTTCTCATAAAGGAGAAACACCCTGTTTGTTAATATTTTGAGATCACAACGCGTTGCACATGTATCTAACCTTCTCGCATCTTAATCCGAAAATAATGCAGATACAATAATATATCACATCCTAAAAATATTAAAACCAACTGTTGAGGTTCATCAGTTGAACAATGACAATAACCAATTTGCAGTTGTGAAGAAGTTTTTTGGGGTTTAAGACGAGAGGATAGGTGGCGGAAGTTGGTTTCAGTACATCGAGGAGATGCGAGATTGTAGTTGTTTAGTTGAAGGTTTCGTTGAATTCAATTCATTTAATAATCGTCAAGTAAATGCGGGTACAGCTGCGGCTGTATTATTCCCTGCCGTCGGCCATACAGCTGGTAAAGAAGTCTACCAGGTTACATGGAAACCGCAGAAACACCGACGGGTGAATGAAGGATCGCTGGATCAATTGGGATTGCTATCACTCCTGGTGGGAGTGAAAGCGAAATGAACACGTCTGCCTATATTGGTTATAGTGCAATTGTATCGGTAAAAGGAAGGTATTAGATAATGGAGGATTTCGGCTTTGATTTCTCGGGAGTTGGTAATGACATTCATAATAGTGATGGTTATGATTTCTATTATGACTTAGTTTCGGTGGAAAGGTCGTAAGACACTAGGGGTTTTTCCAGTATAACTGGAGCGGTTTATTGATTTTTTTTGGGGCGGCTAGCCTGTTGTGGCAGCGAGAGTGGAATGCGGGCCGCCGCAATTTTTGCAAGACGGGTCGATAGCCGGTTTGTCCGCAGGAGGGGCTGAGATCCACAGGATTCTGAGGAGTGTCCGGTCTAGGTACAGCGGTTACAGTATTTAGGGACTGGGGGTAGTTGATTGGTGTGGGAAGGCTCACACTGCTGTGGGAGACCATGGAATTTGATGCACGAAGAAAGGGCTTGGTGATAGTGGATCTCGGAGGCCGTAATTATATAGAACATGGAAATAAGTTTGTTGTTGGGCTTGGCGATGATACGCCAAGTTTTTTGGATAGGGAAATTTTGGTTTTGAAGAATTTCTTCAAATTCTTCAAGGAAAATGGAAGCGTCTATATTTCTGCAGACGAAGGAAAATGTGGTTGTGAGTGTTTTGGCAGGACGGGGAGGGCGTTGTGTGGAGTTAAGGATTTTGATGGTGATATTGGGATCGCCGGTAGAATTATGGATTTTTTTGAGGAGTGTGGAGGGTGTCATTGGGAATAGGGTTTTAGGAGGACGGTTTGGTATGATATTTTTGGAGAAGCTTCAGTTTGTTAGCACGATACTGCCTCCGGAGTATATACAAGTGATCAGTTTTATGATTGAATATTATTCAGAGCGTTTCAAAGATGAACACTATTGATATTCAGCTCACTAAAGCCAATACAACGGGTGCTATGGTACTTCAAGTACCAGATTTTTGTAATTTTTGGAGAATTTTTAGTTTGTTAGCACAATACAGCCTCCAGAGAGTATACGATTGATCAATTTTATGATTGAATATTGTTCAAAGTGTCTCACAGATGTACCCTATTGATTTTCAGTTGACTGGAGCGAGTACAGCGGGTCCTATAAATCCAGATATACTAAATTTTTGGTTATTTTTGGAGAAATTTCGGTTTGTTAGCACAATACATCCCCCGAAGTGTATACAAGTAACAATTTTATGATAGAATATTGTTCAGGGTCACAGATGCGGAAAAGTTAGTTCTAATCTTTAAAACCGTTTATTTTTTTCGTCATCCATATACGAATGACGCGGCCCGTACTGACATTTAAAGTGAATTTTCTGTATATGGCTGTGTCATTCATATATGAATGACGCTTATTTCTAATTTTTGTTAGATTTATTGGTCATTATCATGAGTGAACGTCCTCGAAGGTCTCCAACTCAAATATAGTTGGAGGAAGAAGCGAGAAATATAGAAATGGAGTTATCCGACTCCTGATCTTGACTTGGATGAGTCTATAGAAGATTCTGGTTGGTCACCTATAAATTCATTTTCTCTCTAATAAATTCTCTTTTGCATCGAATTTTCAACCGTGTGTCACAAAAATAAATGTCGTTTATTTAAACTTGTGTTTTTGTGCTTCGACAGGCTTCACCACCTCCTTTTTGTATATCAAAAACTATTGTCTTCGCGGCGTGAACCAATGTGATCCCTTGTAAGTCCCTATCAAAAACTTCGTTTATTCGTCACGATCGAAATATACCCCAACCCTCTCATAAAAGATTCCAGAAACAATTTGTGAAGATATCTATTCTCTGTTTATTGGTAGCATTTTAGATTTTTTATACCACCCTGTAAGTGGGATCATCAGATAGCTCATCAAAAAGTAAGATAGGCATGTGACAGTTATGATGCTCCAAGTCAAGCCCTTTGAATTTATAGGTCTTCAAAATTCTCAAAATGTCACATTTCAAACGTTAGACATAAAAACAATTGAAAATAGACTCATAATATCTTTTATTTTACATTTGATCGTTACTGCTTTATAATACCTTGGCAACGGTTGCTATTAACAGACCCATAACGCCCGGTGCGTTATGGAGGGCATTATGAATCATAACGCCCGCTAAATGTTTTTTTCTGTAGTTCAATAAATTAATTATTCATAAAGACAGTTTCATTTAAGGTATTGACTCTGTTTTCATCTTTGCATTTCAGAAAATGGTCATACTCCTTCTCGTAAAATGTTTGGATTTCACAGGCAGTAAATTTCCTAACGCTTCTTCAGCTTTTAGCGTCTCATTCTGTGGGATCTCCATAACTATTATGAACAAAACAGTTTTTAGTTTCCTCCACTAACAAGCTTGTCAATTCATACAAAAATGCAGCCTCGTTTTATAAAATAAACAACCCTTAGCAACCTCTTCAATGTTTTCATAGCAATTGCATAGAAGCTCACTTGTGCTCAGTTGCCGACCAGAACGCAGTAAATACTATGAGAAGAAATTTATGAAGTTAACAACGTCGTTTAAGATAATTTTTTCGTGAAAAATAAAATCTTGTATGCACCACGAGCGTTACTAGATCCTAACGCCCGGAGGGTAACGCACTTGGTACATAAATAGCTATAACAAAAAATACTCGGAATTATTAGCAGAATCTAAAAACCACATAACATTCAGGGTGTTCCATTTAAAAAAAACTCTTTTCCTTTAATTACAGAAAAGCGGTAAACTTTGCAGCAATGCACAGGCACAATTTTATAACTAAATGTACAAAATTATATTAAACTCAGGTAAGCGACACCTGAGATATATCGCAGTTTCCTCACTTTTGTTACACGGTGTATGTGGGTTCTTAGTAAACAATATTTACATATTATCAAATAGAAGTTCTTAAACATATTATAGGTAATGAGATGCGCCAATTCTTCTCGCCGTTCTTGTCCTTGGGCGCGGATAACATCTACATTTTCATCCTCTATATGTTGCAAGTCCTGTTTCCTCTTCTTCATCTTCTTGAAAGTCTGTATCTTCTAGTTGCTTAGCTGTGTTGTCTAACACAGCACATGCAATTATACCTTTTGGAATACTATTAAATTTCACTCTGCATCCATACTTCAGAATAGGAAATCGCCGTTTGAGTTGCCCAAATACATGCTCAATCACAACTCGCTCTGTTGTAAGCAGCCTGTTGAAGGCTATCTGATATTCCTCGTGGGGGTTGGGGTAGGGAGTCATAAGACACGGCATTATACCATACCCACTGTCTCCTAGTAGTATAGTGTTTCTTGACCTTTTCATGACTTCACACACTGCCGAATTCTTCCATATACGAGAATCATGAACTGATCCTGGCCAACTTGCATCTATACTAGTTATGACACAATTCTGGCCGCATGCAGCCTGTACATTAATACTACTAAAACTTTTTCGATTTACATTTTCGTCTCCAAATTGGGCTGGCTTTTCAATACGAATGTGCGTGCATTTAATAGCCCCAATAGCTGTTGAGAAATTGAACCTGGTCAACCACTTCTCTTTGGTCTGCATGATTTGATTTTCTGCGTTTGGGAACCGGATCCATTCACCGGCCTGTTGTACAATCCGCTCAAGCACCTCATGAAATACTCTGGACACTGTGGGCTGCGTATATCCCAATTCTTCAGCAATTCCGCTCTGGAATCTAGGGTTCGCACAATAACGCAGAAATACTTTCATTCTCTGTACAGGTGACAGAGCTGCTCCACGAGTTTCGTGATCCACGCCAAGAAAGTGGTCCGCCAACTACACCACATTCTCCTCGTCAAATCTAAATAACGTTTTGAAATCTGATTTACGTGGCATACGTCATAGTTTATAGTACTTTCTTGTACGTAAATGCACCATATTAGTCATAACAAATATAACCAAGGATAGAAGCACTTCCAGATAGAGTTTAACACAAGAAAACACTACTACAAATACACTAATTTTTACGTTATAAGCTGTGTGTTGGCTGGGCAACTACTGAAAAGAGTGAGAAAAGTTCTTGTTAACCTAGATTCCCTTTTTTAGAAGGAAATCCTTCAGTTTTTGAGCAAATGTTTCTTTTTATAAATACGAAAAACGTAAAAACTTTTACTTTAAAGCAAAGCCTTCGAAGCAAAACCTTTTCCTTCACTTTTTTATGCACATACCTTGAAGGAATTACTTTATATTTTGAAAGCAAAAGGTTATACTTCTTTTTATAAATAGGGCCTTTTGTATTTCACATCGCCATATTTCAATACAACTATTTTCTTGTTGCGTTTATTGATAAATTATTAGTATTATTATAAATTAAGTTTTACTGAAAGTTTGGCATCTAGTCCAATCTAGCATAGGGATTTAAATAATATTTATTGGAACGATTCGCTACGTAATTTGTTAAGAGCATCTCTACAATATAAAAGAAAATATCATCGGTCGTCGTGAAAGACAGCAGCCGAAGCGTCCTTCATGGTGAAGTTGTTTTTTCCTGTAGTTGGCAAAGAGAAGGTTATGTCCTATTATGTCAGGTATTTATAAACCATTTTCAGACATAACGGGGTTAGAATACTATACGTCATTGGATAATTACTTATTGTATAGGGACTAGACAGTAATGTTAAAATCTTCGTCTAACGTTTCAGTTTATTGATCTAAAACCATATACAGAGGAATTTACTTAACTACAATTTTAAGCTAGAAAGCTTTAAATAAATAACAGATAAACAAATCATTATGTCATATCTTTTTCCTGCTATAGTTATTCGGAAGTTGAAAATATAAACCACATTTTTATTAAGTATTAAAATATTCTATGTTGGAGGTTGAATTTTAGATAACGTTATGTATAATAATGTCAGGATTGGACTTGGCGATTCGTTAACTTTTAATATATACAGGGTGCCCCGCATAAGAACCGACACAGAGCAGAGGCGTATAGGGGAGTCCAAAATATGACGATTGGGGGCAATTTACCTCTATACCAAGTTGCATCTCTGAGGAGTTATATGGCCTCAAAGTAGGGCCCAACATTCCGAAAAAAATTAATTTCTTTGCAACGCTTTAACTTAAAAATATCAAATTTGGTACACTCTATTAGACTCTTGAGGGCATTAAGTAATGGTAAGTAGAATGCGATCGAACCATTCTGGAGGGTTAATTAGGGGTGACCTAACCTTAAAATTTCACAGAAGTTTTTTATAAGTCGGTTGATTTGAAAAATTTCATTTTGATACCATGGATAATTTAATTCTAAGACTTTTTTTACTCTTGTAATTTTGCATAAAATTTTGTCATTTTCAAGGAAAAGTCGAATAACTATTAGATGTAATTTACTCCATCCATATAATGAATTTTATATCAGGTTTAACAAATTAATAGATACATTTCAATAAAAACAATTTAATGGAAAAACAAATTAATAATCTTCTATAAAGAACATGAACATTTTAATTTAAAGAAATCGATCACCATTTTCTCTTAGGCACAAAATTATTCTTCGCCGAAAATTGAAGTCAACTCTGGCCAGTAGCTGATGATCATTTTTTATTATAACGAATTTTTCTGGGACTGCAAAAGAATAAACAGACTCCCTTAACGCCCTTCCAAAGAAAGTAATCACATTTATTGAGGTCCGGTGAGCGGGGAGGCCAATTATTTATTTTTGGTTAATCGACGTTTCCTTGAAAATGACAAAGTTTTATGCAAAATTACAAGAGTAAGAAAAGCTTTAGAACTGAATTATCCATGGCATGAAAATATTTTTTTTTCAAATCAACTGACAGATCAAAAACTGAAATTTTAAGGTTAGGTCACCCCTAAATAACCCCCCGAATGGTTCGATCGCCTTCCATTTACCACTACTTAATGCCCGTAAGAGTCTTATATAGTGTACCACATTTGGTATTTATAAGTTAAAGGGTTGCAAAAAAATTAATTTTTTTCGAAATATTGTGTCCAACTTTGAGGCCCTATATCTCATCAGAGATGCTTCTAATCGTCATATTTTGGGCTCCCCTATACGCCTCCGCTCTGTGTCGGTTCTTATGCGGGACACCCTATATATATATATATATATATATATATATAGGTGGGGATAACGGGGATTTCAGTCCAAAGAATCAACGCCAAGATCTTTTATTTACAAAATGCCGCCAAGCTTTCGTGTCCTTTTGACACTTCTTCAGGGCTCTATAATACATATACAAATATAAATATGATTTAAAAATAGAGAAATAAATATAAGTACTTACATGTAAAATATTTTAAGTAAATTCAATATAAATAATCATTAAAAAATTTTTAAATGTAAAAATAAATATAATTATAATATATTTGATGTCATATTTCACATAAGACAAATCGATACATAATTTGTTTGTTCGTTACTTATGTATCGATTTGTCTTATGTGAAATATGACATCAAATATATTATCATATTTATTTTTACATTTAAAAATTTTTTAATGATTATTTATATTGAATTTACTTAAAATATTTTACATGTAAGTACTTATATTTATTTCTCTATTTTTAAATCATATTTATATTTGTATATGTATTATAGTGCCCTGAAGAAGTGTCAAAAGGACACGAAAGCTTGGCGGCATTTTGTAAATAAAAGATCTTGGCGTTGATTCTTTGGACTGAAATCCCCGTTATCCCCACCTATATAGCATTTTTCAGTCGTTATATAAAAAATTTTTTTTATATATATATATATATATAAAAAATTGAGCATACTTTTTCAGCATATGTTAGATACCAATGAATTTTTGCATGTTTCGGATATTCTTCAGACACAAAAATATGTGAAGACATTAAGAACTTCGAAATGGATAACAATTGAGAAATTAAGTATCTGGAAAAGCAAAAAACGGAATCACAGACAGTCACAAACAATTTACTGGAATATTGTCGGATAGAAATGTCACCATAAACACAAAAAGAATACTTTATAACAAACACTATAGTATGATGTGTCATGACATATGGCTCCCATACTTTATGGGAGTACTAGACTATTAACATTGAGTATTAAAATATAAATATAAAATAAAATGGGGATATTTTTGTTTTTACATTTAACAATTTTATACTGACATTTACTTTTTGTTTTAAAACAAATTGTTGTATTTGTTGCTAAAGATACTATCTTTGAAATATTATTAGAAATATTACCAGCATTTGTGATGGTTTTGTATTTTTTTATTTCTTAAGTTTGTTTAGGATATATTAGTTGTATTGCCACTTTTTTCTCTCTTTTTTATTAAGTAATTTGTTTATTATATGTAATGGATAACCATTGGATTTGACTATTTGTTTAATTGTATTAATTTCTCTATAAAAATTATATTTGATCATGGGAACTGAACATGTTCTATGTATGCTGATAATTTATGTGACATGGGATGATTGGAATTATATGGTACATTTACATCAGTGTCTGTTGGTTTTCTGTAAATTGCATAATCAAGTACATTATTAACTTTTTTGAAATTTTTATATTTAAGTACAGCCTCTCGGCAGCTGCATGCCTCACCACACCTCTTTTTGCTGTTACAAGATACCGATTTTAATAAGGAATCGGGAGCTGGTTTTTCCGCCATTGTTATGGAAGTGAGCCCGTAAGCGCCATGCTTACAACACCAGTCTTCAGGATTTTTCTCTATGCCTCTCCATTTCTGTACTTGGTGGTACGTCCTAAAGGTGTGGAATTGCGCGGCATCTTTTGTAGATAGCAAAGAGGCAAGATTAAATTTGCTTTTCAGCATAGATTTGGCGAAGCGTTGGAAACGAATCTCTTCCAAACTCTCTTTATCCATGTTGCCACCATATAAAGCTACAAGAAAGCGTACTCCGGCCTCGGCAATCTCCTCTGGTTGGTTAAAAATTTCAATTATTTCATGAACCACTCTGTTCTTTTCTATCAGCGTACAAAATTTAGTTTTTCCCTGATTGAATAGGGATGACGTAGTGTCACAACCACTGAAGGCATGCAAGAACAGAATGTGCTTGGTTGCTTCTTCGTATTTGAGGCTGCTTGTTGAATATATCCTCTTAGCAGTTTTTCCTCTTCAATGTTTATGGAAGTAGATAAAATTATCGGCTGGTGCTAAGGCTGTCAGAAGTACTAAAAGGTCTTCCCCGACCACAAAAACAGCATCAAATACTGATTCACTGCATAATGAAATTGTAGTGTTGACAATTAGCACATCAGCATCATTTTCAGCTTGTTTAACTGTAAAAGCAGCCAGCTCAAATTTGTTCTTCAGCATCGATATGATATGAACTTTATTTGTTTAAATTATTTATTTTAGTAATTAACAACGGAATAACAAAATATAATACTTTTTTTCTCAAATAGTGCAACTTCACGGAGCTGTAACTCCCAACATATGTGTGTTACAAAAAATGTCCTCTTTGTGTGTATAGAACATCTTTTGTCGTGAAAGCCACCATTTTTGAGTAATTATCAAAAACCAAATTTGTGTACCTAAAATCCAAGATGGCGGCTTGAGCGCATAGGCCTCGAGGCCGAAGACTTGGATTTTTTAATAGGGCCCCAAGCCTAACAACATACTAAAAAATCGCTACTACCCCACCTTTTGCATTCAAACACCCCTTTTTGATACCTACGTACTGGACTATTTATTTTTGTGCACAATTTTTGTATCTCCGATGTTGAGATTTGTTAGCGAACAGAGTACACTAAGGAGTCTATTCTGTAATCCTTCTCTTATAATTTAACAGCCTCGAAAATTTATATTTTTAATTGTCTTCTAAAATATTTAGAGGAAACTCTTATTCTACAAGTAAACATTTTAAAGATCCGTTAAAATTATTTATTTTAACAGGGTCATCTAAAATTTAGTCTAATACAGCTTGGCAACACAGCAATTGTGCATTTAGAACTACTTTTAGTTCATTGGAATCGTTTTGACTGGATTTTTATTGAAGAATAACATAACCTAAATCACAGAATATTATTCTAGTATATACTCGCGATTTTCAAACTAACTATTTTTGACGAAAAATTCGTGTTTGATTGATTCTTATAATGTCTAGTAGGTCACCCAGAACCACTAAAATACAAAAGTTGTTTATGCTTCATTTCATTGAAGGGAATAAAATTCTTTTGGGCGGAAAAGTGAACCCTCTCTTATCGCCTAAGGTTAATAAATTGTGGGATACACTAACCACCCAATTGAATCAAACCGGACCACCTAAAACAACTCGACAGTGGAAAGATGTAAGTATCAGTTATTTATTTATATCGTATCTTGAATTCCTCTTGAACAAATAATGGCAATAAGTAATATTTTAGACATTTAGTGAAATGAAAACTAATGTAAGAAGGCACGCCAGAGAATTGAAATATGGACAGACAGGGACTGGCGGAGGTGGTGCTGTTAAGCCTCTCACTGATTTTGAGGAGAGGCTTCTAGCTCTAATTTCAGTTCTAAATATTGAAGGAGTGGAACTGCCAGAAGCTGGCTGTTCTGAAAATGTTATAGCATACAGAGAGAAAGACAATGAAATATATGAAGTGAATGATATTCTTGTGATGGTAAGTACTTACAAAGTTTAAGTTTAGCTGGCCAGAGCCGAAAGTATCGTAGATACTTTTCAGTTTTTTTTTAAAAGATCCTTTTACCCCCAACACTTTTCAAAAGTTATCATTACTGTATCTAAGATAAAGATTCTTAGATACTTTGGAAAATATCTACACAATATTTAATCTGAATTAAATTAATTATAGGAACTGGCAAATATTTAAAATACACAAATATTCAAAATGTGGAGAGTGGGGAACCTTTCTACAAATCAGTATTCGTCAGATTTCTAATTATCTACCTCACATTATACAATTTCAAACTACCTGCGGGCTTACACTACAATTATTATAAGGCAGATAGTTGAAGAGTTTATAAAACAAAATTGTTAGATACTATAAAAGTACCTTTGATATTATTTTAAATACTACAAAAGTATGTGTAGATCTTAAAAGTATGTTTAAAATAAAGGTATCTAAAGACATTTTAAAGTACTTAAAGATACTTGAAAAGATTTAAAGTATCTAAGGTATTTTTACTCAAATACATTTCAAGTATCTTGTATTTTAAGAGCATCTAGATACTTTTAAAAAGTATATTCTACAGCTCTGACCATAATAGACGGTACCTTTGAAAATCAATCAAACCATTTTTTTAAGGGCGATGAAGTTGTGCTGGAACCAGACGAGCCACAAAATAATGTAATTGTAGAAGAAACCTATGTCGATGAAAATACACTCCCTGCAGCAAGTTATTCAACTCGAAGGATACCAGCTGCAACATCTAATCGTCCAAGAACCAGAAAAACCATTAAAAGAACAGGTCGTGGTCGTGTAGAAATTGCATTGGCGACACATGATCAAAATTTAAGAGATCTGACAAATTCTTAACTTGGCAATTGCTAAATCAATTAAAAGCATAGCAAAAAAGATGAGACACTCTAACTGAAACCAAAAGGTCTATTTTAAGTTGTGTAGTATATCTATTTTTAAGTTACCAGTGAAAAAATTTTTGCTTGTTAAGCTTATTTTTTTATTTTATTTGTGATAATAGCATTAGTTTTTTTGTGATGTTTTTTAAAAGTGGAATTTAATTTTTATTTTCTGTTTTTTACCTGTATTTTTTATTTATGTAACATATTTGTTTACTGTAAGCTAACTAGCTTATTTTTTCATTTTATTTGTGATAGTAGTAATACTTTTTTGTGATGTTTTTTTGAAAGTAGGAAGGTAATGTTTATTTTCTGTTACTTATCTGTATTTTCTCAGTTATTAATAAACATATTTTTTTACTGTAGGTAAGCTGCGTTTTAATTATTCCTTGTACTCATGAAGAGGCATATTTCTAAGTAAAAAAAATATATTTCAAGCTGTTTACATTGTTTATGACTAATTGTTAAAGTATTGTCGCACAATTTCATTTCGCACTTGTTCACCTCTTGCGTGCCAGTTTTGAATTCCTAAGACATTTCTTACATCATCACTCGGTTGATCATCATCACCATCTTCATCCAAATCTATAACTTCATCCTCAGGCAAATCGTCTCTATAGAATCGTGCAATGTGTTACAACTATAAATTATTTTTCCTGATTTTACTGGATCGTAATTTAAAACACGATGTTTCAGTAAACATCGAAATTTTGATTTTAACACCCCATTCACTTTTTCAACAATGTTCCTAGCCCTCACAAAGTGATAATTATTTGACAATTTATACTGTAGTATCCCTTTCTACAGTAATATGGAAACGCTGGATATTCTTCCGGAGGAGATATGATTGCTATGTGAGTGCAGTCTATAGCACCCAAGCATCGAGGAAAATTAAATCTTTCCATGAAGCCATTCTTCACCATATTCCTCTTGTTTATAGAATTAGGAAATTGGTTCCAGTTCGGCAAGAGATGATTACAGATTGCATTTGTAACTTCATCAATAGAGCGAATTATGCTTGGTTGGCTAAATGCAAAATAATATCCTTTTCCAGTAGTCAACTGATAGCTTCCTGATGCGTAAAAATGTAAAGTGGATAGAACTTTAAAATGGACTGGTAAACTTGTGCTTCTTTCTCCTTGATACATATGGGGAGAAAGCATGTCAATGATAATCCTTGCTACATTTTTATTGAAACGAAATATGTTCTTGAATTGAGTACCTGGTAATTTAAATGGGTTATTCATGTCTCGTAATATTCGGTGTTGTAGTCTGAGTTCCGCCCTGTAAAATAATGTAGTAGTCAATTATCAAGAAGGTATGAAATTTATGTAGGTAATTACCTTTCTTCATTTGCAATAATTTCTTGTACAAAACCCTCACCCACCACATCATAATAAGCCATGTTCTGTTACAACTTAAATATGACTTTTTAGCATGCTGTTAAAAATAGGGTTTTAAAGGATCATTTTAGATGATTCCTCTAAAATTTTAACAGAGGATTCATTACCGAATACGAAAACAGTTTTATCGGCCGTTAAACTATTAAAGGGATCTAAAATTTAACAGAAAAGATACAGAATAGACCCCATAGAATATAACAATTTTCGCATTTTTAGAAAGCGCATTTGTCTCTGACTAACCTTATAATAATTTTCACAGAAAACCCCTGGATATGTGAAAAAATCTGACCATATTGTTATCTCTTACTCTTATCTAAATAATATAGAGATCTGTATATTATTGCAATTTTGGGTCTCCCGAAAAATTCTAAATTGTTCTATTTGTGATATCCTATGCCTATTTATACGTCCCTTAGTTTTTTACAAGCTATCCAATAACATAAACTTTAGATTTAAACTCCTACGACTATGGAATACGACGTTTTACAGTTAAATAATTATTTCACTCTCACATTCGAAAATAGAGTCTACACATACTGGATAATGAGGAAATGGAATGCGGGAAGCATTTAGCTCAAAATAACTATTGTTTATGAAAATAAATACAAAACAAGTAGGTAGTCCCTATAGCAAGGAATATTTACTTGAAGGTGAAAGTATTTTGAAATTTTGCAACGAAATGCTTTCAAGAATTTCGCAAAAGCGTTTAACTACGTTAAAAACAATAAAAACGAATCAAGGGAAATGTGTATTTATCCTAACAAATAAATAATTGATTCTATTACGGCAATGACATCATACATCATTTTCACAAACATAAATCTTAACATTGGAAAACTTTCTAAATAAATTCGTTATTAACATAATTACCATACTTAAAGTGATTACTTATTTCAATCCTTCGAGGATAATGTTTTTGTATTAAGTGGAAATAATTCATTAACAATATCAAAATTATATATACATATTAATTCGTTAAATGTATGCATTTATTTTAAATAAAATAATTGAACCTGGAACACAACTTGAATTTATGACAGACGTATTAGCACATCGATTTTTAATCATTCGTCTAATCTGAACGATTTAAACATTTAAAAGAAATATCTGGAAACCCATTCATTCAACCGATCCCAAAAAAATATCTCGGTGTATAAGAAGTATTTATTATGATGAACACAATTTTAGAATGAGGATTTCCTCAAAAACTTGGCAGGTTATTCAACAAATGTTTACTGGTTTGATCTGAATCATTGCTACAGAAATAGATTTTACTACAGAGTGCCTAGATTGTTATAATGAAAAAGTAGGGAATTCAAGGAAATTAAATGTACAAATAATGTAGAAAACTGGATTATTCTCAAATTATTGAGAGCCGAGAAAAATTTGGAAAATAAATTAACGAAGTGTTTGTATCAAACGATAGATAATTTTGGAAAATAAGTAGGTACAATTGGTGGAAGAAAATATAAAGAAATTAGATGAAAACGTCAGTTAATAAATTAAAGGCGGTGACGTAATTGGCGTCAGAAAGAGGTAAATATGCCACAACATGAGCGGTCTCCTCACCTTCTAAGCATGATTGAAAATAGTATAATTTTTCAATATTTTGTAATGAACCATTATTATGTACCAAGGCTGTTAAAGTATTTCTAAAACTGTGCATGAAAAATCGGGAATGTTTATGGCTTGCAATTTTGTGTTTGAATGCACTTGTTGTGGTACTGATGTTACGGGAGTTGCGATCTGCTTAGGAGCTGGGGCACGTTTGAAAATTAAATATTTAGTGGTAGAAATTGCTTCAAAATATATATATATTTTAAATTCCTCGGGTTCCGAGCTAGCTTTTTTTTCATTTAAGGAACGAGTAAAATATTTTCGAGCTCACCCCGTATAACTTTAAATTCATATAAAATGTTTTTGTGACTTCGTAGCGAGTTTCAGATTCTGTTAGTGAGTTTTTTCAGGAATATATTTATCTAAGTAAGTCTAAAAACGCGTAAGTTCAGCTTTAATGTGTGCGCGACGAGCTATTAACCTTTTTTCTTCATTTGTATTTTCCATTATAATTGATTTTTTTTAAATAAAACAAATTAAAGCTTGAAATTAAATATATAAACGAGTGTACGAGAAACTTGGGTGTTTTGAAAAATCTGAACAACCTAAATAAACATTTTATTAAATAGCAATTTATCGAGACAATTGAATTTATTTGTCTATGGCCTGTCGAGAAATACACGAAATTATCAGGAAAAGTTTAAAAATTATTATTAAAACAAGTGGAAACGCGACTAGGGCAGTAATTCAAGGATAATTAAGAAATAATTTGTACCTGACCTCGGAAGCGATTTCTGTTCTGTCAAGTGGTACGACTAAAAAGGTGCTAAACTGCTAAATACGTATCGTCTGCGCGTGTGTCTGACATCTGGTTTTCGATTTCAATTCCGATTCGGCAATGCTTTTTTTTCTGGTTAATTATCCCGCTCAAAGAACAATGTTGTGTTCCCTTGCCGTCAGTTTCTTATGGTTCTGAACGAACGAGAACTTCGTGTGAAATTCTATGATTTTTTAGGAAAACACTGCCTTTCTAAATAAATTTTTATTACATTTTTTACATGAATGTCACAATTACTTTTTAAAAACAACTCTTGATGCCTCCATGGAAATAAGAAATGCAACACAGCTGGTTCGACTAAGGCAGGCAGATCGTCCTAAAATGCTACATGCCTGGCTTTGTTTTCAAAAATTAAAAATAATAATGCGAAACTGAACAAATGCGTTCCCAGGAATTATTGGTATTATTGATGGGACCCATATAAAAATAGATAAGTCCGGAGAAGATCCCGATTTATACATTAATAGAAAAGGATATCACTGAATTCAGGTATTATTATGGTTATTAGACATGGAACAATTAATGAGAAAAAGTAGGTACAGTTAAATTACAACAAAATCATAAGTTTTACTATTTTCCAAACATCAACATTCAACAATAAACATCTTCCATTTAGAAAGGCACACTTTAACCTTAAATAGTTTCTTTGTACTTATAGGATATCTACTGAAACACATTAATTATTCAGATTTTTACTGTTAGAATATCAACACCCTCACTTTTCGTACCAGGTTTTTTTTAATATAAAAAAAATTTATTGTATTTTTTAAAGGCTCATCTTGTGTGTGACCCCAAATTACGTATGAGAGATGTTTTTATAGGGTATCCATGATGCAAGAGTTTTTCGAATATCTCCGTTATTTGAAACTATTTGAAACAGAAGAAAAATGTCAAGATGGACATTTACTTGGAGATAGTGCCTATCCACTGTCAAATAATCTTTTAACTTCTTTTCCTGATAGAGGCCTTTTGACTCCAAGGCAAATTAATTACAACATGCAGCATTCTCCCATTAGAATAAAAATAGAACATTGTAATAATATTCTTAAACAAAAATGACGCTAATTATATCACCTGTCAATTACGAAACATTAGAAGTATGGTGCATTTTGCTAGGGCTTGTTGCATTCTACACACCTTAGCCTTAGAGAGAGTCATAGAAACTGATATCTCAAATAATCCTGAAAACATTGATGAGGTGTGGAAGTGTGGAAAATCAGAATGGGGCTCCAAAAAGAAACAATATAGTTGACATTTGTTGCTGGTCGTTAGTAAACAATTTTGATATTTCTTAGAATCTTTTTACTAAAAGTTTTGTTTGTATTAACATGTATTTTTTAGTATATATACTCTAGGTAGAGGTAAACATACTATCTTATCACATTCTGGCCAATGTTAAGTTCCTATTCACAACAGCGGTTCTCTTTCTTTTCAAACCTCCATCAGATTTACCGGTTCTTGGAGTTTTTCACCTGTTTTATTCTGGTTGTCTATACATTTTTTGTATGCTCTTTCTAGCACCCTCCAACGATTTTCGCAGTGAGCAAGAGTTAGTTTGCTATTCAAAAGTTTATTTTGCTGGGCTAAATTTTCCTATAATTTTTTCTTATTTTTAATGTGGAATGTGCCTAGCTTTGGTTTAATTTTTTTATATAAATTTAAAAGGGTTTTTGTTAGGCTAACTGTCCAAGTTACTTGCACCTGCATTGCCATGGTGGCTTCTGATGATCCTTCAGTGTTTGGTACTGTTATAGTTGATTCTATTGTGGGTTCTTGAAACAACAAATATTCATCTAATTATTTAAAAAATAAATAAAAGTTAAATTATCCAAATTTTTGTTATAAAGTTATTTTTACCTTTTTCGTATCCACTCATTTCTTGTCCAGGGGTTAACAGTTTTTAATTAAAAAAAAATAGTTTTAGGTTAAAAACGAAATTAATATCAACAGTTTAAAAGCTAATCGAACTAAAGCAAAAGAAAAACAAGTAGAGGTTGTATGAAAATCACAAAACAGGAAATAGTTAGCTTTGACAAATTGTTGGGTAGAAAGGAAACCTGAAGTTAGCCGCGGACATTTCATACCTGTCAGCTGTTCACATAACTAGTTTGTAAACTATCAGAAATAGAGAATAGATATGCGCATTAACGTTGGTTTGGAAACTGTCCGTAACTGTTTGCAGATTCTCGGTGAGAACAAACCTAATGACTATTGATAAATTTAAATAGCCTCACTTTTTAGAAGTTATCAGTTTTAACCCATAACTTCCATAAAACAAGTATGGTATTCAAAATACAAGGCAAAATAGATACATGTTTTAGTTTGTATCGGCATTATTGATATTAGGTTCAAATCATAGAGTTTAATTAAGTAGGAGCGGTTTGATTTTTGAATATTTTCGGAAATCTTATGTTACAGCAACATTGATGGATATGTGATGTATATATTATATAAAATATGATAGAGTTCGTTATACCGGAAACAAATCCAATTTTGGTTAACTTAAATAATTCCTTCAAATAAAACGTTTATGCCAAAGGCTACAAGGAGATATTAATTCCCTCAACTCAACTAAATTTATCAGCCAAATAAAGATATTCCACCCGTTACAACCGAAAGAGAAAATAAACATGTTTATAAAACTTTTGTTCATGTATATCACGTGTTATTTTAATAGAGTTCATTGGTCTTGCATAATTGACGTCAACAAATGCAAGGCAAATCCCGATATTCATTTCAATTAAAAGTAACTCGACTTGAGAATATTTTATGATAGTATGAACTCGGAAGTGTATAATTAATTATATTTGTATGCAATACAATTATTATTTAATGAATATGGTCCTAAAGAAAAATTTCATTTTAATTGATCCATATATTATGTTTAAGGTGGATTTTAATATTGTGTACTTTTGATATTATTATTCGCCGATTTTGCGTAAACAATATAAACAGTAGAACAAGAAAATGTCTAAAAAAATGAGTTTGTATAGAATAAAGAATAGTATATGCTATATCAAGGGTGGAATTAAGAAAATTCTACTCGAGTAGAAAATAGAATTTTGAATTCCACACTTGTTTTAGACTACACTTTTTCTACAACTATCAAATAAATAACAAAACAACATATATTGAATTGCTAACTCCTTAATTTCTAGTGTAGTTGTGGTGAAATCATCAGTGCTGTCAGTATCAAACACTAAAAAGGAATGAAGCCATGTAATAGCTATGATTTAAATAAAATTATATAAGTTTACTTACTTCTTATGAAGTATTAATCAATTTTTATCTAAAATTTAAAAAAAATAGATAATTAAACAATTTTGACAATCGACATTTTTGACAGTTGCTAAATAGCGTTTTGTATTTTCTTCTCAAAAAGTACCACAAAATACCCTTATGCTGCACATCTGGCTCTAACAATGAATACTCAACAACCATATTAGTCATTTTACGTTCACTTTAGAGAATTTTTTATGCATTTTGATATTTCTGCACTACTTCTACTCTGCGTAGTGCAGCTGGTATAGAAAACGGAACACGCCTATTTTCTCTCTCTGTCAAATAAACCGTGACATTTATAGGGCGCCACAAGTAGTCATTCCATACTAAACGCGAGAATGAATATTCTTGCCTTAGAGTTAGAATGAAGCTATTCCATAATCAAAAACTACGTCGGAATATAAAAATTCTATAATAGTCGTAGAAAAATATGATTCATCATAAATTATACAAAATATAATATATCAACATGCTATCGACATTTTTGTAACAACACATTCCAGAGAATTCCATTAGACATTGTTATCTGCAAAAAAATCTATTATTCTCACCATAAATAAATAAAAAGTGATAATGGATTATTTGAGTTCAATATGCAACACCATTCGATTCAACACTCCAATTATTGCATACGTGTTTTATAGAATTATAGTACTGTGCTAATAGTCCAAAAAACGGCATAACCTCAAAATCCAAAGTAAAAGTTTCCCTCCAATCTCCAAGTTGTTCTGCTTAGTCCACATATTGTTTGGTAACAAGTTACACCATCTTAAGCGTGGGGGAGAGGGTTATACATTAGTAGTTTTTATAATTTTTTGGAAATATTTCTTAAAATATGCGGTTTAGCGCAAAAAGTGTCATATACAAAAATAATCTACATTAACTTGCGAACAAAAATAGTCCTGTGCATAATCTTGCTAAAATGTTCGCCAAAGTTACGGAGGGTGTAAAAGTATCGGGTGACGTTTAACAGCGATTGATGAAGCTAAGTAATGAGTTTAAGCTTGTGTAATTGGTGATGACACGGACTTACTAGTCTTGTTGTCTGTCCACGCACCATCAAAGAACAAATTGAAAATTATGGTACACAAGGAAAAACAATCAGCAGGAAAAAGTGTTGTTATTGTATTTTTCACTGTTCTACAGGTTTTCCAACACAATTATACAACAGGAATATAATTATAAAATATACAATAAGTTCATATAAGTATAAGCAATTTGAATATTTAATTAACTAAGGCAAAATATTTAGTCTCGGCTACACTGCAATTGACGGACACTGACATTCAGCGAGGCATTGGGGATATGAAAGGTGTACTCTTAACAACAATCCCAAATCTGACCCCAGTGCAGTGGCTGACGCTTGGAAGCATTTCCTTCTTGCGATGTTTGGCGCCAAGAACACTAAAGATATAAATGTGTTCGCTATTAGTGTTACTTGCAAGTTGCAGACTATTGCAAAGCATCCATTCATTGTTCAAGATGGCTGCACTTCTCCCAACTTCAGCAACTTCGAGGCACCATTCATTTAGAACCTACCGCCAGGTGCAGCAGTGGCGGAATGAGAAGAATCCGCTCGAGTAGGGAGGAAGAAGATTGTCGAATCCCTGAGACCAATTACAACAGTTCGACCTGCAGCTCCCCAGGAATTGTTTTCCCTAAACTACTCAAGCATATGGGGTAATTGCTCAGGCTAGGATAACAGGGGCACAAACATAGTAGACGAATATCTAGAAGAGGAGGGTGCTATATTTGAAGAGGACTGAATACTGATAAATACTTCACATTAACTTAAGGTCGCATTTATGATTTATTCAATATGACTATTAAAGTCGTTCATGAACTTCAAAATTTTTAATAAAATATGTTTGTAATATACAGCCAAATATGCCTATTTTCGTAAGAAAAATCTCCAAAAGCTGCAGTATTAAACAAATTATGATTAAAAATGATATAATTATACAACGTAATTATAGTCCGGGAGGTAGTGTCACTTTTGAACAAGTCATTTTATGCACAATGAAATTCACTGAAAAAAGTTGTTTTCATATACCTGAATACTGAACCGTCCGTCAGACTCTCGAGTAGCGGTGGGTAGTGTCAGAGTGAGCTACGAAACATCACTAATAATTAAAAAAAAAAGTTATTTTATGCACTTTATAATTTTTACGATTCAATTTTCACGTAGTATATTTAACTAAAAAAGTCGTCAGACCCTGATCTGCGGGTGGATTCTTCGTCTGTCACGCGTAGTAACGTATCTTGAATTTAAAAAAAAAAAGTAATAGTATGCAGTTTGAAACTTTTCCAGTTGATAGTTTGTAGTATAAGAAGGAAAAAAATAATCGTCAGACGTTGTGGAAATGGTGGAAAACCCGTCAGTCGATCATTCAAAGTGCATTTCAGCTTTCGGAAAAAATTAAGCGCGTGGCATCTTTTGCGGTCCAACTGACGGACTTTCCACCACATTCATGTCATCTGACGATTATATTTATGTTTTTTAAACAAACGACTATTTCTGGAAAAAAATTCAGGTTGCATACAATGACTTTGTATAAGATTTTTCAGTATTAATTTCATATTAATAATGGAAAAAAATAAGTTAATTAAGTGTAAGGTAATAATTTTGAAAAATCATGAGCATAATTTTCATGATTCAGTTACTTAATGTTTTTGAAACGAATAGTAGAAAAAAAACTTATCCTCTTGTAATACAAGAAATTTGCTATGATTCGACTACCTGCTTCGTTTCATCTTTATTCCGAGAAAAACATCTGCCGTGTTTACAAAACTATAGTGTCTACAGCAGCTGTTTCGGTTAGTTTGCGCGTTGCCGCTCACGTGATCAGGCCTACTTGTGTGAATAATGTCTGATTCAAAACCGTTTTGTGTTTTTTGCTCCAAAAAAAGTGGATCTTTGAGGTCTTTTACATTAGACACTCTTGCAAAATGTAAAAATGTGCTAAGTATTCGGCAAGAACACCAATTATATATGAATGAAGTGCGATTTCCAGCAGATATATCACCCATTGCTCTATATCATTCTCAGTGTTACCGAGTATTTACAGCTCTACCTAAAAAATATAGAGTTGTTAAAAATGATGAATCTTTATCGGAAGCATCGGCAGGTCCAAGGTAAGTATTATCAATAATTGTTTATAAGAAGTTTCTCACCAATTAGAATAATAATTTAATAGCATTTTTTATATTTGTATATACTCGATATTGTATGGTTTAATTTTTATATTATATTATATGGATATATTTTTATTTTATATAATATTATATGGTTTCAAACAATTTTTCTTAAATGTGTACCAAACATATATTTTTCATGATTTTAAAAATAAATGATTCTGAACATTATTACGTTCAAATTCAAAGGCGGGAGAGAGTCAACGGTATTTCTATTTAGCCGTTTCATTCTCGTGGAAAATCGACACATTGATTTAAAATTTATAGCATATTTGACCAGAAAGTTACTAGAAAATATTGTAGTTAAACGTGATAACTAGTAGATTCTAGTAAAATTTACAAGAAATGTTTAATATTATACACTAAAAAAATTAGTTACTCAAACAATAATTTGTTACAAGAAAACGCAATTTACATTATACTAGAAATTTATTGTAAGAGTTTATAATTTTTCTAGTAAACTTTTGTATTTATTCGAGTTATTGCAACAAAATTTCAAAATAGTACATTTTACTAAACGTACTTTGTTAAAATTATAATACACCTGTTGAAATCAATAGAAATTCTAGTATTATATGATATATTATTTTTACAAAACATTCTTGTAAAATCGACTAGAGACTTTTTTCTCAGTGTACTTTAATTTCATCTATTGCTTGAAATGAAATTTATCTCTCAGTTTGTGCAATAATATATGTATATATTCTTGAAAAAAATGTTTAATAAAGGAGAATACATGAGTATTTACGTAATTTTTTTAACTTATTTTAGTTTATCTCATGAGAGTACATCGTGTAGTACTCCAGAACCTTCGTCTCACAGTACTTTGGACCTAGAAAAAGAAATTACAGATGAAACTTCTGATCAGGTAGATCAAGAAACTTCTGAAGGAGAGCCGGTTGCTCATATGTCAGAGACCTGTATAATTTGTACAAAGAGGAGGAAAAAATTCAAGGGTCATGAGCAAACACTCTCTGTTTTGGAGGAAAGCTCCATCAGTTTTTTGAAAAATTATGCTGCTGAAACTGATAATCATAATTTATTAGCTAGACTAAATGAGAAAGAGTCAGCTAAAGAAATTGTGTTGCATCATCGATTGTGCATGGTGTCCATTCGTAACCAAATAAAATCAATGGAAACGGAAAACCAACCGAAAACCCAATGGCATAAATCGAGAGATGTTCACAAATCCGCCTATGGAGAAGTTTGTCAATTCATAATGAAAGAGGTAAGATCTCAATTTTTTTACGAGGGATAGTAAATAAAAAAGCCCACACATTATGAAAAAAAAATTATACCAAAGAAATTTATTTTAAAAAAAATTGAATTTTTTTTCATTTACTTTTTTCATTGGTTCGTTTCTTCTCACACAGGTCATTACCAGGCGACAATCTTTTTTTTTAACATTTCTTGATGATTTGTACACGCAACATATAAAGAAAACCAATCCAGAGAATACCAACTTTAAAAGTTTTAATTTAGAAAATAGATTATTGCAATTCTTTCCAAGGAAAATTGGCATTGTCACGATGAATCGTCGGAAAATCGTGAAGCCTTTCGATGGACACTTGGTGCAAAATAATTTTGAAAATATTGAAAAAAATGACATCTTGAATCGAGCCGCACTAATTCTACGATCTGAAATTGGAGGAATCAAACACAAGCCTCTCAGTACGATTACGGCAAATTCTATGATATCTGGAGGATGTGAAGTGCCAGAAATTATATCTGATTTTTTTTCAAATGTGATTTCCACAACGAAGCGTCGTCAACGTAGCTCATATAAGCAACGTCTCAGTAATTCCTTCTCAGAAGATCTAATTTATGCAGTGTCGAATGGAAAAATTAAACCTTCAAAGCATATTACTCTGGGAATGACTTTGAAAAGTCTTACGAATAGTAAGAAAATAATTAATATAATTAATAGACTGGGGCACTGCTGCAGTTATACAGTTCTGGAAGAATTAGAGACAGAGGCAACTTTTGCATCTGTTTCCCATTCGGAGATTTGTCCTGAAGATATTATACGAACATCAAATCTTAGTGTAGGTCTTGCGTTCAACAATTTCGATAGGTTTGTTGATACTACTAGCGGAAAAGATACTCTACATGATACTGTAGGTATAATTTTCTAAGATGTCATTGAAAATCCTCAAGAGTGCCAAGGTAATTTCATTACATAATATATTTTTCGTATGAGTGTCGAAATATACTAATTTCTAATTGGTAACAACGGTAAAATGTTTTTTTTTGTCATAGGTAACCAAGATACTTCGATATCAGGTACTACTTCTGATAATCAAGAATTTTCTCATCTAACGAGAAAGAGACTTCGATCTTTGGATGCTGTAACGCCAGAACTACCAGCCTACAACAAAAAACCTAGGTACGCAGAAAAATTAGAAAATTATGATAGTCCTTTGAGACTGAGTGATAATAGTATTTTAGAAAAGTATAAGAAAATTGATTTAGCTTGGATGATGTCTCATTTTTTGAAAATTCAACATGTACCAGCTTGGGTAGGATACAACAGTATGATAATTGACGATCGTAGCTGTCAACAGAAAATTTCATATCTAACTACTATCAATTCTTCTCCGAATAATAATTCAGTTGTAGTAGAAACAATGAGGCAAGCAAAAAAAGCAGCTACAGAATTAGGAAAGCCATATATGGAAGTTACATATGATCTAGCGATAGCGAAAATAGCGCTGCAGATTCAAAGTATCGAACGACCAGAATTCGATAATTTATTCATTCACATTGGATCGTTTCACATTGCAATGGCACACTTCAAAGCAATAGGAAAATTCATAGACGGCTGTGGAATAACGGATTTGATGGTCAACAGTGAAATGTTAGCGAGCGGTTCGGTAAATAGCTTTTTAACTGGAAAACACTTTAATAGGTGTAAACGTCTACATCCTATTGTATCACTAGCAATTCAGATTCTGCATTTTGAATCTTTCCTGGATGCATATAGTACAAATTATGAACAACTTGCTGATATCAAGAATTATTTAGAACAGTTTAAATCATCGAAATCCGTCAGTCCCACAATTGTTGATGAAAAATGCTTGTGTATTATGCAGAAATATGAGAAGTATTTACTAGAAACATTAGCAGGTGAGCATGGAAAAACTCCTCAATTTTTTATGATCTATGTAAGTCTAATTGATGACTATTTAATGCTGAATCGGAGCATAAGATTGGGAAGATTTGATTTATTCAAATATATGCTTCCTAGGATTTCGAGTATTTTTTTCACTTTCAATCAACAGAATTATTCTCGCTATTTGGTATTGTACCATGAAAAGTTGTTGAAAGTGGAAGAATCTCATCCAGGTTTACAACTACAGTTGCAACAGGGATCATTTGGCGTAAAAAGAACTGATAAACCTTTTTCAAGGCAAGCCATCGACTTAACTTTAGAACAAACAATAAATGCCGATGCTGCAAATAAACTGACTGGAATAAGTCATCTTACAAATTCAATCGCGGCTAGGCAACGTTGGTGTAAAAGTCATAGCATTCGGTCAACTATCATTACTCACGTGATGGATAGAATGCATTTGCGAACATCACAAGACATCACCGCTGATCTTGAGAGCAGTAGGATAAAAAAACATAGGCAACAACTACAAACATTGATTTCTCATATTAAGCAAAACGTTAATCCATTTTCCGAAGATGTGAACAAACAGTATTTGTATAATATTTCAACTGGACGTGCTGTAAATGAGAGAATTGAACATTTTTTACTCAATGTGAGAAATTTAGGTGAGGAACAACAGGAAAAGTTCATACGAGAATGTTCAGAAGATAATCTAAGATTCGAAAAAGCTATCAAGAAGAATAAAATAACAACGTTTGTTGATTCTGTTGAAAAAAGAAAAATGATAGTGAATGGAAAACTACTTGAAGTAAAAATGCAGAGAGATCTCTTTGGAAAATTGCTGCGAATGTCTCTGGAAAGTACACTGAATATTGATATCGTATTATCATATCCACTCACTCCAATTCCACTTGCTTTTTGTCATGCGGATGGTGCTATTTGCAAAACTGAGAAGTCAGTACTAACGCATTTGTTAGAGAAAGAAGTACAAAGTACAGAACCTGAAAAATGTGACGTCATAATCTATGATGGTTTTTTCATGATTCATTCGTCGAGAGATATTCCTGTTTCCTTCGGTAATATTTCGAAAAAAATTCTAGTTGATATCATGAATACAAATGCAAAGACTGTTATTATTGCTTTCGATCGGTATTTTTCGCCATCCATCAAGGATAATGAACATCTAATGAGAGGTAGAATAGAAGGAATTAGATTTGTTATCAATGGACCTGACCAAAAACGATCAAGTAGTTTTACTAGTGATTTACAGAATATATATTTTAAAGATGCACTAGTCAAATTCCTATGTGACGATTGGAAAAATGATCATCTGGCTCCTTTCATTTCAGGGAAAATCTTATATGTAAATTACGAAAAATGTTATAAGTATGAAGTAATTAATGACAAAGTTATAAGAACGGAAGAGAGTCATTTAACGTGCCCCGATCACGAAGAGGCAGATACTAAAATAATTTTTCATGTGTGCAAGATGGATTTTGAAGCTCATGTAACTATAAGATGCTCTGATACCGATATATTGGTAATTATGCTTGGGAACATGGATGCATTACATCATAAATTAGAAATCTCTATGCTACTTGGTACTGGAAACGCACGCAGATACATAAACATCACCAAATTATTCGAAAAATTAGGTAGTGATTTATGTAAATCTTTACCAGGTTTTCATGCTCTCACAGGTTGTGACTTCAACCCTGCGTTTTTCAGAAGAGGAAAGAAAAGACCATTTGATTTACTAAAGAAATCAAACCGTTACATACAGGCATTCATTGAATTATCTAAAGAATTGAATCCAAACTTTCGAGAAAATTTCGCAGATTTGGAAGAATTTGTTTGCCGTATGTATTGTTTTAATAATATAAATGATGTAAATTTATCAAGGGTAGCAGCATTCATGAAAACATACAAAATAAAAAAAAATGAAGATATTTTGAAAGTTAATAAAGGATTCGAGGGTTCTACTCTTCCACCGTGTCATTCAGAATTGCAACAGCAATTATTGAGAAGCAGTTATATCGCTCAATTATGGACTCGCGCATCTCATCAAACACCTACTTATTCAACTCCAACTGATTATGGATGGAAAGAAGAGAATAATAAATATGTTTTCAAATGGTTCGAAGGAGATCAATTGCCTCCGATAAGTAGCATCACGAATACTATCGAAGATGAAAGCAATGATATTATAGGTATTTATCATATTTTTCTCTGACATTGAATTGTTAATCTTTAACCTCCACTTCATATTCATGCATTCTTTCAGATCATTCAGACGAAACGAATTCGCAAGATGATGATGAATCTCAAGATTGTGATGAAAGTGGATTGGAAGAAAGCAGCGATGAAAGTTCACTAAGTGAGAGTGATTCTGATAGTGAATATGAAGAATCAGATAATTTTTTACGTTTTTAGTATTAATTTATACGATTTCATTCATATATTATTTGTGAAATAAATTCTTACTCTAGAAACCTTTATAATCATTTTCATAATATTGACAATCATTTCCAGTCTTTCTATTAATCATGAATATAGTATCTTTCTTTTATTTTATCAATCATTGTATGCAACCTGAAATTTTTTCCAGAAATAGTCGTTTGTTTAAAAAACATAAATATAATCGTCAGATGACATGAATGTGGTGGAAAGTCCGTCAGTTGGACCGCAAAAGATGCCACGCGCTTAATTTTTTCCGAAAGCTGAAATGCACTTTGAATGATCGACTGACGGGTTTTCCACCATTTCCACAACGTCTGACGATTATTTTTTTCCTTTTTATACTACAAACTATCAACTGGAAAAGTTTCAAACTGCATACTATTACTTTTTTTTTTCAAATTCAAGATACGTTACTACGCGTGACTGACGAAGAATCCACCCGCAGATCAGGGTCTGACGACTTTTTTAGTTAAATATACTGCGTGAAAAATTAATCGTAAAAATTATAAAGTGCATAAAATAACTTTTTTTTTTAAATTATTAGTGATGTTCCGTAGTTCACACCGACTCTACCCACCGCGGTCGCGCGATCTGACGCTCGGTTTGGTAGTTACTACTATAAAGACAACATTATTGAGTGAATTTCATGGTGCATAAAATGACTGCTAAAAAAGTGACACTACCTCCCGGACTATTATTGTACATATGATATTTTAAAATCGTTTATGTTGGAAATACATTCATTCTTAACGCGGCATTTTCCAAAGAAAGTTCTCGAGTGGTTTTCTCCGTACCACATGTTTAGCCTATGCCTTTTCCCTTAAAAACCAGCACCCCTTGAGAAGGTGGTGAGGTTGTCGTTCTTGCAAGGGCTTATCACTAACAAAGGTACCACCGGCCATTAAAATCGCAATTTGCTTTTACAAAACACAATACTGTATAAAAAAAAGTTTCCCGTGGTAATGTCATATGTTTTCCAAGAACATTTAAAAAATAAGAAAAATTACTAGTTTTACAACCTCCGAAACTCTGGAATCGTTCCCTTCAGCAAGATTATGCACAGGGCCATTTTTTTCGCAATGTAATGCAGATTTTTTTTGTACACTACCAACTTCTACCCCCCATCCCACATTTAAAATGGTGTAATGTTTACCAAACAATACGTGGACATAGAACAATTTGCAGCTGGAGGAAAACTTTTACTTTGGATGTTAAGTTTTAGGTCTAATTGCATCGTACTATTATCCTGTAGGTAATTCCTATAAAATTTCATAATGTGAAGTAAATAATAAGTTAATTATTTTTAAAAGTGCCATTGGCATCAAATTCTAAGGTTATTTAGCCTCGTGAGTTGTGTATGTATTAATAAAAAAAGATGTCCGCCGTAGTTGGAAGCACATCTGTTGTTGGAATGGTTAACAAACGATTGTAACTATGCGAGGTAATAATTTGCAATAAAATTAAGTTTCTGGCATTTTACGATTTTTTGTGTTATTACTTAATCCCGTGAATACTCCCATTCATGCAAGGTTGTTGTTTTATTGATAGTTGGTGGATACAAATAGCAGTCTAACTTGCCTGCAAGATTTTTTCATTAGAAATCGCATTTGTTATACTCCAAAATATGATAATCCAGTCCAATTTTTTTTAACTATAAATCTGCTTTTTGAATTTTACACTAATTTTTTATGTTTCAGTATTTTCTACTTTAAATAGTTCTATATTGATGAATTCTTCCGATTTCACGTCTAGAATAAAGGTAGGATATATTGTTTTACTTTTATAATAATTATGTGGTATAATAAAAGTGATTTTTAGGAGTTATGGCTGGAAAGTATTTATTAGACAAAGAAATGCAGGATAAATGGAAAAGATTATTGCGGGAGAAGACAGCAATGATAGTATTGCGGAAACTACATTTGACAATTCGGAATCAGATATCAATTATTCTGATTCAGATATTGACATCCAAGAAGACAATCCTGAGGGAGGATCTGGAAACGAAGAAATTATTGACTACACCACGTTTCCCGTTGAACCATCTTCCTTAAATTGGTCAAATAATCTGCAACCATCGACGAAGTTGCAATTTATACGAAACGAAGGCATTCAAGGTATTCTTTCGCAAAGCCCCGATGCTACCACTACGGAAATATTCTTTTCAATTATTGACGATGACATAATTGAGCTAATGGTTACGGAAACGAATAGGTACGCCAATCATATGATGCAGTCCCAAGCAATAACTCGAGAACATCGCATGAATCGATAGAAAAACACGGACAAAGACGAAATGAAAAAGTTTTTGGCTGTTCTGTTGTTTATGCGATTTGTTAATTTTCCGAAAATCGAATGTTATTGGAAGGTGGATAGTCTGTACTATCATCCACTTTTTCATAAAATCTCTAACCGTTACTGCTTAGATGCTGGCATTTCGTGAATAATAACTCGCCACGAGAAGACAGCAACCGCCTGTATAAAGTAGGCTGAAATTACGAGTATACAATCTGGAAAATCTGATAAGTATGGCGTAAAAATCTATAAACTTTGCTCGCCAAATGGGTTCGTCTAGAATCTTTTGATATACTGTGGAAACGATCCGTCAATTGAGAGTCTTGATAAACCAGGTTCCGTGGCAGTTACACTTGGGGAAAAGTTGCTGAACGAGGGTCGTATATTTATCACCGATAACTGGTATAGCAGTATACCTTTGGCCTTGTTTTGAAAAGAACGCAAAACGTACCTTTGTGGTACTTTAAGAAAAAATAGGAAATATTTACCTAAAGATGTTTTTCAAGCCAAGTTAAACAGAGTAGAGCTATCTGCTATGCAAGCCAATGAAATTACAATTTTGAAATGGCACAATAAAAGAGATGTGTTAATGCTATCTATCTACGTGTGAAGAAAATGACATGAGCGAATCTGGAACCGGACGCAATCAAAAGAAGAAACCAAATATGATTATTCAATACAAGGTATTGACATATCCGACCAAAAAATTAGCTTTTATAGTTGCTTACAAAAATCTTTAATTTGGTATAACAAAGTGGCCATTGAATTGGTTTGCGGAGCAGTTATTCTAACAGCAGTATTATATACAACGAACTCCATCCAAATAAACCCATGAGAGAGCTTCACCTTTTACGTGAGATTTTAGGAGTTTATAATAAAACAGTTATAGAAAAGCTTAAAAATTCTGCAAACCATTGTTCGAAAGAAATACCGCGAGGATCAGATGCTTGTTATGCAACAAATAAAAAAACAGGTACTCAGAGTTCGCTGCTAAACGGACAAAACAAGTTTCCACCGAATGTGACGCTTGTGGAAAAGCATACTGTTTTCAGTGTTTTAATGAAAAACATTAGTTGTAACCTTAGAGTAATAATAAACATAGAGAGGGCTATTCATTCATAAACACGTTTATTTTTGCGGCCAACAATTCTAAATGCCAGTAGTGAAATAATGAATGAATTACAAAAAGTGGGGATGGTATTGTAGATACATGGCCTTGATAATTTCGGCTGGTTTTCTGACAAACTTGGCACCAACGAACCATGATAATCCAAAAACATTAAATTAATTAACTTAAAAGTTTATTTTGTCACTTAAAGTCTTGAAAAACACATGAAACCGAAAGAACTAAATGTTAACTCTCTAGTCGTAATGGCGCTAGTATAAACAAACCACGTTTGACATTATTTACTACGGCGCATTTAAAATGATCGTCGATCACACTCTGACGATATTTGCATCTCTCTTTATATGGTGATTAAGCAAGGACAAACCTACTAAATAGATTACTATTGACACATTAAACAGGTACTGAAATTTTGAGCAATGTTGCCACTTTTAGTTATAACCATAAAGGTATCTAAGGATACAACAAATACTAGTTAAAAATTTATATAAGAATATGCCTTTATAAATAAAATTCAAGTATTATTAATTAATTTTAAAAGCAGCGACTCAAATGCAGAAATTAGTATGACTTTTTTTATTTGCATAACTTTTTAACACATTTTCAATTAAACTTCTAATTTCTTTTTTCCCGCAACTAAAGAGGATTTATAAATATGGCAAAGCAGTGGAAGTTTCTCGCAAGTGTGCTTAGAATGTGGCTCAATGTTTCGGGCAGGAAAAAGTCAAAACAAACATATCTATTTTATTTGTTAATCTGAGGTTGTAACCTATTTAACCAGTTGTAATATATTTTATTATAATAAAACCACATTTTTGAAGAAAACGTCAGTTTTTTTATTGACACAAAAAACGAAATATTTTAGTGCTCCATAAGTCATATGTGATACAATACAATTCTCAAGACTTTAGTCAGACGTCCACTTAATATTACCATTCCGCCGTACAGCGCCCAGTCAACGTGTTAAGATTTTTGTTAAACCCTTGGTTTATGTCAGTATTTAAAGCTTGTTCCATTTGTTTAATTGAAATATGATTTAATATTCTAATTAAATATAAGAAGCAGTACGAAACGTTTTTCTTGATTTTCTCAAAACAGTAAAGAAGTCGGTTGGTTCCTTATTACATAACGGGGTCAATTGTGCAATAAGCAAATCGAGTAAACACTACTATCAGCTAGAGAACTACCCTTTAGTTAACTGGCAAGTATCTTGTCACCGCTCGTTAAAGTAGTAATTCATGATGACAGTTTCTTGTTTGCTAAAAATGTTTTAGTAGAAGATTTAATTGTAAGAATGCCCCTTATAGTTTAAAGTTAGGTACCCGACCAATATATACTTTTCGCAATTATTAAATAAAATCATTCAATTTTATGAAAGCTCTGTATTTCGAAAAACAAATAAGTTGGACTCCCCATTTCTTATATCATTTCGTCCAATTTTAGGAGAGGTATACACGGAAAATTAGGAAGCACCTTGTATAAATGGTTGATAAAAGGAAACCGCGGTAATAATTTTTCTTAATCATCCCTGGAGTTGCCTCTGACGATGAGTGTAGCGAATTCGCTTAAGTGAAACCTCAAAAAGCTTGAAACAAGTAAACAATTAAGTGATCGATCGATGATCAATTTAAACAAGATGCAGGATGAAGCATGGAATAGTTCAATAACCTATGAAGTAACAGTAATACGTGTAATGTTATCCCTTCATGATCGCGTCGAACTATTTTATTATTGTGGGCATGAGAAGATGCAGGCATCTGGTAAGTTACAATAACGGGCATCTGGCATCCAATACTGGAGAGGAAGAGCAGAAGGCCAAATAAAGTTTTGTATTGATATTATACAGTGCGTCTGTAAAGTCCCTTGCGTTTACTAAATTTCGGCAAAACGGATTCTTAAGAAATTTGGCAAATGTTAATTAAAGTCAAGTAAACATTTTGCATTTAATTATTAACTTTTGGGATTTTAATATTTTTAAAAGTTTATCAACTTTATCAGACTTGAAACAGTTTAAATCTAAGGGTAACACTAGAATATCCATTCTTACATATATGAAGTTAGCCATATATACTGCATATACTAGGTGTTTCCAAATTACTTGAAGAAACTTCTCTTAAAATTAGACTAATTGAAATAGAGAATGAGAGGTCCAACTTAATTTACTTTTTGAAGTACAGCTCAAGTTGAAAAAATATTTTATTTCATAACTTTAGAACGGATCAGTATATTCATTTGAAATTTGGGACAATGTTTTTACATTTAAATTCGCATATTATGGGTAAAAAACAATTTTCCTTACTTGGGTCAGAGGCGTGCTTTTGGAAAAATGAGTCACTTTTCCCCCCATTTTTTTACGTCAGTGACCTTTTATACCTTTCAAGTAATGTTTCGTATTGTACAATGATTTTTACGTAAAAAACGCATAACATTTACATATCGTAAAACTTACAGTTTTCAAGATATTGGATGTTTATAATCAGCTTGCAACGTAACGTTTTAATTATTACGTATAAAAGAAAATAGCTTTATTGAGATTTTTTAAAAACAACTTCAGTCAACTATCAGTTTATAAATGTTAGAAAAACTCACTTGAAAGACAATATTTAATATAAATACAGTCGACTCTCGATAATTTGACACTCGCTAATTTCAATCTCCTGAAAATTTAAATTTTTTCTAAAAAATCACAAAAATTGAAAAAAATCAATGTAATTAGATCCCCTGGGTAATTTGAAATTGTAGGAATGACATCTCGATCACCAATATTGTATCATTTGAATTCCTGTTTCCCGTGCTCTCTATAATTTGAAGTCGGCTTACATGCGCAGACCTGTCGGTATATGTCGTTTCTTTACTTCAGTGTAGTGATTTCAAAAATCTCCCAGTCTTGAGTGTTCTTTCTACATACTTATGTATTAACAGTGTTGTTCTTTCTTTGGTTCAAGTGTTTTTTTAAGTTTAAGATGAGTTCAAAGAACAACAGGAGTCTTTCCATTAGAGAAAAAAGCGTGTCATCAATGCTGAGGATGTTCAAGTAAAAAAAGATGTAGCCAAGCAGTATCAACATTGTCTATGATTTTTAAAAACAAAGATCGTGTCATCGGAAGTGATTTAAGTGAGAGTAGAAAAATATTATGTCACGATGAATTTCCCTGTCTTGCTTAAATTTGCACGCGTAGAGGACAAAACATTCCCGTGAGCGGATTTATGCCGAAGGAAAAAGACGAGTTCTTTGGAGAATGCCTTGGTATTACAGAATTTGTAGCTAGTGAGGGATGGCTATCAAACTTCAAAAATCGAAACGCCATCAGATTTAAAAAGATCTGCGGAGAGAGCGTCAGAGTGTATATCTCCATATGTAATGAATTGATTGACGAATTCAAACATCTTTTAAACGGCTACGAGTCAAAAAACGTATTCTACACGGATGAAACTGGGCTATTTTATAAATGTCCTCCAGATCGCACCCTGACATTCAGAGACGAAAAATATCATGGTGGAAAACTCCGCAAGGACAGAATTACTGTGCTTCTAGCTTACACTATGGATGGATGTCAAATGTTAAAAACACTTGTGACTGGCAAATCTACAAAACTACGGTGTTTAAAAGAGGATAAAATCCCTGCTCACAAGTTACCGTTCAAACAAGAAAGCACGGATGACGACGGAGTTGTTTAATGAATGGCTGACCTCTGTTAACAGTGAAACGAAAAAGGAAAATCGCAAAATCTTACTGTTTTTGGACAACTGCACTGTGCATAATAACCCACCACCATTGGATAATGTAAAATTGATGTTTTTCCCACCCAGCACGACATCAATACTACAACCATTAGACCAAGGAATCATTTTAAAACACTGTACCGTAGAGAAAGAAATCGTATCAGTTGTGCTGGATAGGATTGAAAATGGTGAGAAAGCTAACATAACAGTTTTAACTGCCATAAATATGATTCATAAGGCTTGGAAAAATGTGAGCCCTATCACCCTTCACAACTGCTTCAGAAAGTGTGGATTCAATCAAACTGAAAATTATGGACCGATATCACAGTCACCAAACTATCTAAATTCTGTCTTGGGGTGGGAACTTCTACGACAATGGATTCTCTTCAGTCTGTGAAAGTTAATCAAGTAAAAGTTCTGACACTTCTCGTCCCGTAGTAGTAGCCATCACATCTGACAAACATGCTATAGCCGTATGTAAATCAAACAGCTTTTCGTGTGATAATAATTTCAGTTTACAAAAGATTCACACAATGACACCAACTTTTCACTGGACCCGATGACTCCTCCTACGGTCAGATTAACACAGGAGTCCTCTACTGGAGGTACTCGTTATATTATGTCTAGATTAGGAGAACCAGCTATTTTATCATCTCTCAAGTTATTCCTCGCCTATCTCCATGACCAACCATCGTCTGTATGTTTTGAAGGTTATACTTCCACAAGTGTAAAGGTGCTTTTAGCATCCGAGGGTCTGCCCGTTGATCCCATAGCTTTACGGGCAATTTATTATAACTCCCACGATTTCTATGGCATAAGCTCAGTTGAAGTGGATGAAGATCTATCAACCTACAGAACTTACATAACCTCAGAACGGAAAATTAGAGTGTAATAGCCGTTACTTTACTACAGATTTTTAGTTGATAGGACGTGTCCAGAGGAACTAGAATCCTCACTTAGTTTTAAGGACAGTAAATTAAGAATGGTTCTAATTAATATTCAGTCAATACGCAATAAAACGGACGAGTTGTATTTGTTTTTGGAGGAATTGGGGTTTCCGCAGATAGTTGTTATTACTGAACACTGGCTACAAGCAAATGAACCTATTTTTATTAGCAGATATGACAGGAGTTATTTAGCTGACGGTGGAACCCTAATTTTATCTTCAGGCGAGGACTTCTCGGTTGTATTAAAATATGATTTTCTAAAAGTAGAAAATACTTTTGAATTTTCCACAATTTACAACAAAAATATCGATTTATATATAATTTGTATTTACAGACCACCTCAATCAAATGTTCATTATTTTTTTTTGAGAACCTTCTAAATTGACTTAACGCTCTGCCTGTTAAGAGCAAGAAAGTATTATGCGGTGATTTTAATATTGACTTTACTAATGATTCTGCCACTCAAAGGTCTTTGGTAAATATTTTTGAGTCGTTTGATCTAAATATGCACGTGGATTCACCAACTCGTACTACTAAAACTACTTCTTCAATTTTAGATTATATAGTTTCCGACTTTCTACCCTATGATGTGAATCACTCAGTAATTAACTCAGGTCTCTCTTACCATGAAGCAGTTTTCGACGAATTTGTATTACCTCGTAAATCTCTTAAGAAAAACACTAAGTTGGTGAAGATCTTCTCTCAACAAAACTTCACCAAATTTCATAATTTATGGTTAGCAATTGATTGGATTGATCTTTCTGAAGATATTGACTCTAAATTTTTGGACTTTATTAATAAAATTATCAGGTGTTTCAATACATCATTTCCTCTTTGCTCTCGTAAATCTAAACATTACAAATCATTGTCTACGAAAGGAACACGTACTTCATCTAAGAATATGAGATCACTCATGTACATTAAAGAATTCACAAACAATCCTCACCTACTCAATTATACCAATAACTATAAAATATTGTACCGGATGATGCCAAAATGTTATTTTATTTTGGATTTGATGCAAAAATGTTACTGGAATAAGCCTGTCCAATTGGTCCTGTGCCATTGGGATTTTTTTATATTATTTTTTATATACTCTTTCTTATATTTTTAAATTATGTCTCTTTCTCCATAGAATTGTAAAAAATTTTCATGACAATAAAGTTTATGTCTCTCTCTCTTTCTCTACCTGACTGTGGACAGTTTCAGGATTACGTCCAAGTATAGATGATAACATCCGTGCCCATGGTGGGCACATGCTGAACTCTTGGATTTGCCATCTCAAAAAAATTGAACTAAAATAAAACATTCTTGTTTTTGTTGGAAGTAAAGCAATATATAAAAGTTACATTCGAAATACAGCTCCATGTATTTGGACACTTAAAAAACGCATTTAATGGGAAATATACAAGGTGGCCCATCGAAAACTCGACCTGAATAATATCCTAGATGTGAAAAAACACTAAGGGCTCTATTATACGGTGCAACTTTGTGCTTGCAACAGAATTGCATGAAATTGAAACTAAGTTTCATAAGGCCGCTTGACATGGAGCAATACTACCTGCAATGCAATGCAAGACGCAATTTTTCTTGGTCACAAGCATGCGCAGTTGAAGCTCAGCTGATAGATCTCGGAATTGCAACTTTATCGGTTTGGTGCCATTTCTATTGCATGCAAGTTGCAATTCTAGGGAGAAATCTAGTTACTTTTGGTTTAACAACCAATCAAGTGTCAGTCAAATCACTTGATCACAAAATACTGACGACGGGTCCGTTTTCTGTACACTGGATTGACTGTAGCACTTTTTTTTGTATAACTTAATCTTCTTGTTGATTCGTGATTTTTGTTAATGCCATTTTTTTCAAGTTTTTCATTTGCCTTGCATAATGTCAAACAACGTGTAAGATTCATCACATGGAATATATTGACCTTGCAGTAAATTGCATGCAACTAATTGCAGATTGTATTGCATCATGTCAAGCGGCCCATGCAATCGACATGCACGCCCCACTACCTACCACGCTTTCAGACGTCAGTTCAAGTTACCACTAGCAGTGAAGGGATTCGCATTTTTAATATATGATTCGCACCATCCACATGCCTTCTACTAATGCGGATGTTCTAAGAAAAAGGGTATACTACACCGTGTTCGATGATCTATGTTCCGACGAAAAAAAGTTTTTTATCTATTTTCGCATGTCAAAGTATTCTTTTGATGAAGTTACATAGGGAGACCTGACCAACAAGAGCACAGTCGGGACAACAAGTATACCTGTAGATAAAAAACTCAAATCAAAATAATCGGATAATGCAATAGCAAGGAGCCGTGAGTACATACCGGAAGGAAGAATGGATAAGAAAATCGCCTGTACATCGGCCGCCTTATATATATTGTATATATAAATATTTTCTTTTTTCATTGTTAATAGGTAACGAAAAACTCAATAAAGTACCTTTTTAATTAAATTGGTAGCCGACTTAAGTGATCTTTGTAAAAAGCTGGAAGAAGCCGATGTCCTTAGTTTAAATTTGGAATCTAATAATCGGTATTTAGCGACTATTGACCCAGAATTAGCATATGTCAGCGATAGTTCACCCTAGGTTTCCTCGCATTCTCGTGATACCCCAGACAATAAAAATACTCGAAGAAGTCGGTCTGGTAATAATCGTATAATTATTAGTAGAGAATTTTCTTTTAGTCAAAATAATTCTAATTTGGCAAATACTTCAAGTGAACAACCTAAACAGGTTATATTTTGGCGTTGTGTGGTGAGTTGAACCATACCCACCATAACTGTAAATCTTCAAGTCAAACTAAATTTTGTTAAAAAGACGGTTTAGCGAGATTTGCCGTTCGTAATTGTGATAGGTGTAAAAAAACTAATCTGTGAGTTTCGTGTCTGGAGTGTCAAAGCCAACGATTATTATAAAACTTCCAGATGTTCCCAAAATTTTGAGATTAGTAATTGGAAAAATTGGAAGGTTTTAGTAAGAAATTTTTATAAGTCATGGAACACAAATGTTGCTCCTTTTTTCGTTGAAAAATATTTTGATAATCGTCCTTATATTTCGATATGTCTTTATGATTTACCAATTGTAGCACTTCTTGATAGTGGCGTGAATATTTCGGTGGTAGGTTCTTATGGTATTGAAATACTAGATAGATGTAATTTAAATATTAATGCTTCAAACGTTCGCCATATATCTACGGTTGATGGAACAAAGCAGCCTGTCCAAGGTATGATCGTAATCAATGATATTTGTCAGATTGTAACTGTATTGGTGGTTTCATCTCTTGCACAATTCTTTATCTTTGGTATAGGCTTTTGTAGACTCTTCCAAATTAGTTTTACCAATAATTCTAGGGAAATCCATGACAATTTAGGTAAAAATTGCTTAAATATTTTACCTGAACTGAATTCTTTCGTTAAAGATGAAGTAGGATTAAGCAATTTAGATGACTTGTCAACAGAAAAAAGGTTTAAAGCAAAGGAAGTAGTCAGTCAGTTTGAAACACTTTCTAGTGACGATCGGTTAGGTCGCACTGATACAATAAGTTTGTCTATAGATACTGGAAATGCAAGACCCTTTAAACAGTGACAGTATCTCTTCTCACCATATTTGTTAAAGATTCTAAATCAGGAGTTGGACCAAATGTTACATCACTTGGAGTAGTGAAACCTTCAAAAAATCCCTGGAGTAATTCTGTCCTACTAGTAAAAAAGTCCAGTTGTGAATACCGGTTTTGCTTCGACGGTAGACGACTGAATGAAGTAACTAAGCATGATTGCTACCCTTTACGACGCATTGATCGCATCTTTAACTTGTTAAAAGGGGCTAAATTTATTTCCAGCATAGATCTGCGCAAAGCATTTTGGCAGGTACCCCTCGATGAACAAAGCAAGAAGACTGCTTTCAGCGTGCCGGGTAGGGGTCTTTTTGAGTTTACGGTCATTTCTTTTGGTTGTTTCAATAGTGCGCAGATCCAACAGAGGTTATGCGATGCTTTGTTCGGGCCAAAATACGAAAATCATATATTTTCATATCAGGACGATTTTCTAATTATTTCTTCGACATTTGAGAAACATATCCGTTTGTTATCAGAAATCTTGGAAGTTTTAACGCAAGCCAAACTTACTAACAACCTGAAAAAATGTCTAGTTTTCAAAATATGTTTAAAATATCTTGGTTTCGTTATAGATGGTAGGGGGCTCAGTATTGATCCTGAAAAGGCCGAGTCGATGATTAATGATCCCCGTCCTACTAATATCACTGAAGTGAAACGATTTATTGGCCTGTGTTCATAGTATTTCTGGTGAAGAGATGTAAGAGGAGAATATTTTCGAAAACGAGAACATTCTCATGAATATTCTCTGTAAGAAAATTCTCTAGAAGTTTTTCTACATAACTTCTGAACATTTTTGCAATGATTTGTAAAATTATGAGTTTCTCTAACCTTTTCTATAACTTTGGCAATAGTGATTCAGGGAAATCCCCTTGAAGCGCGAACATATACTCCTATACAACTGTGTGAATTGTAAATGCTGTGGTGAGAGGTGAGCCTAGTTTTATTTTGGCATTCCGTTTGGATCAGTTTAGACTGTCTATAAGTATAAAAACATGGAAGCAAAGTAAATGGAAGAGTACCACAAAACCGAAAAGTAACATTTGGAAATATTTTAATACAAAAAATGTCCATGGGAAGACAGTATATAATTACAAATTCTGTTCAAGCATTCTCCAACTTGATAATATTCTTGAGAATATTCCTGAGAATATTTTCCAAAAGATTATTACCGAGAATTTTTCAGCTCTATTATGGACAGGTGTGAGCTTGGCAGCCAAAATCGAGCGGCCGATTTACCGAAGACACCCAAACTATCAGTGGTGGATGACTTAGGTACGTTTAAATGTTACAAATCATGACATTATATATTAAAAAGTAATAAACCACATTAAAAATGAGATTTAGGTATACTACTATTTTTATTGTAATAATAGAAACTGTTTTATAAAACGAGATATTATTTTATTTTATACATAGTATATTGAGATTGGGAGAAAGAAAATAAGACTGGTTTTATATACTTACGGAGACTCTCAACAGGGTCTAACAGCGTGAAATGGGATAGCAGTTATACGGTACAAAAGTGAAAAAGTTATCACACTGCTACCCCCTTTCACCCTGTTATACTCCTCGTAAGAGAATCAGACTAATCTCGTTTTATTTCTACTGTAACTACCTAAATGTACATCGAATTTCAGAGTGATAACTTTTCCCTTCTGCCCTTTTTCATGTTTTGAAATTGGCTGCTACCCCCTTTCACCCTGTTAGACACCTCGTAAGAGAAGCAGACTAGTCTCGTTTTATTTATACTGTAACTACCTAGTTGTAAATTGATTTTCAGAGTGATAACTTCTTCCCTTCTGCCCTTTTTCATGTTTTGGAATTGGCTGCTACCGCCTTTCACCCTGTTATACCCCTCGTAAGAGAATCAGACTAATCTCGTTTTATTTGTACTGTAACTACCTAGTTGTATATCGATTTTCAGAGTGATACCTTTTCCCCTTCTTCCCTTTTTCATGTTTTGGAATTGGCTGCTACCCTCTTTCACCCTGTTATACCCCCTGTAAGAGAATCAGACTAGTCTCGTTTTATTTCTACTGTAACTACCTAGTTTTATATCGATTTTCATAGTGATAACTTTCTCCCTTCTGCCCTTTTTCATGTTTTGGAATTGGATACTACCCCCTTTCACACTGTTATACCCCACGTAAGAGAATCAGACTAGTCTAGTTTTATTTCTACTGTAACTACCTAGTGCTATATCGATTTTCAGAGTTATAGCTTTTTCCCTTCTACCCTTTTTAACATTATGGAATTGGCTGCTGCCCCCCTTCACCCTGTAAGAATCAGACTAGTCTCGTTTTATTCCTACTGTAACTAGCTAGTTCTAAATCGACTTTCAGAGTGATAACTTTTTCTCTTCTACCCTTTTTAATATTATGGAAATGGCTGCTACCCCATTTCACCCTGTTAAACCCCTCGTAAGAGAATCAGGCTAGTCTTGTTTTATTTCTACTGTAACTAGCTAGTTGAATATCGATTTTCAGAGTGATAAGTTTTTCCCTTCTACACTTTTTCAGATTTTGGAAACGGCTGCTACCCCCTTTTCCCCTTTTAGACCCCTCGTATGAAAATCAGATTAGTATCGTTTTATTTCTACTGTAACTAGGTGGTTGTATATCTATTTTCAGAGTGATAACTTTTTCCCTTCTACACTTTTTATTATTTTGAAAATGGCTGCTACCCCCTTTCACCCTTTTAGACCCCCCGTAAGAAAATCAGACTAATCTCGTTTTATTTCTACCGTAACTAGGTAGTTGTACATCGATTTTCAGAGTGACAACATTCTTCCTTCTACCCTTTTTAATATTTTGAAAATCCCTGCTACCCCCTTTCGCCGTTTTAGACCCCTCGTAAGAAAATCAGACTAGTCTCCTTCCATTTCTACTGTAACTAGCTAGTTGTATATATATTTTCATAGTGATAACTTTTTCCCTTCTACCCTTTTTAATATTTTGGAAATTGCTGTTACCCCATTTCACCCTGATAGACCCGTCGTAAGAGAATCAGACTAGTCTTATTTTATTCCTACTGTAATTAGCTAGTTCTATATCGATTTTCACAGTGATAACTTTTTCTCCACTACCCTTTTTAATATTTTGGAAATGGCTGCTACCCCATTTCACCCTGTTAGACCCCCATAAGAGAATTAGACTAGTCTTGTTTTATTCCTACTGTAACTAGCTAGTTCTATATCGATTTTCAGAGTAATAACTTTTTCCCTTCTACCCGTTTTATTATTTCGGAAATGGATGCTACCCCATTTCACCTTGTTAGACGCTGTTTAGACTCCCGGTAAGCATATAAAACCAGTGCTATTTTGTTTATCTCAATCTCAATATAATATGTATAATAGAATAATATCTTGTTTCCTAAAACAGTTCTCTATTATTACAATAAAAATAGTACAATAAATGGTTTCTGGTTAAGTTAATGTAGTTTATTACTTATTAATATATAATGTCATGATTTGTAAAATTTAACCGCACCTAAATAATCCACCACTGATCGTTCGGGCGTCTTCCGTAAATCGGCCGCTAGATTTTGGCTGCCAAGTTCACACCGGTCTATTATGGTGGGTTTTCTCTTTTAGTTTCTCCAATAAATGTTAAGGGACAAGAAGAAAAACAAGTTATCGTATGGACTCCGGCTGCAGAAAACAGTAATGATCACATTGGAAATTTCACTACAAACACACAAGATTTGTGGATACTTAGGTTATAAATAGGAAAAATGTCAACATCATTCCAATAAAATAAAAATTTTGTTTCCATATTTTGTAATATAACAAACTCCTTCACCCACTTTTAATGTCTATGCTTTTGAAATGTATTAATTTATTACAAACTACAATATTCAACATTATTAAAAAAAAGTCGACCTTGATCCTAAAATTTGTTGTGTAAGTTATATTGACACAGTCTATGCCAATAAACAAAATAAGCAGCTGCATTCATTTATCATATTTCAGTTAGTGTTTTTGAAGTTTTATATGAACAATATGATTTTTCTATCAAACAATGAATTTTCCTATATTAATTTCAGTCTGGAGTCCATTGAAGGGTTACTAAATTCAGTTTCTGTACTATTTATTTTCTAAGTATCAATGAAAACAAAGTTTAAAGCAAAATTATATATTAACAATACAAAACTACATGCTCCTACATACTTTGACTACTTTGGTCCATTGTTATTAAAACATTAGCAAAATTGTGGCTAATCTGTACACATGCTACTGAATTTCGATTTTAAAAAGTCAAATCTTATATTGTGACACTATAAACAATGTTATAATGGAGTCTCTTTTATACGTGAACTATAATAGTATATTATGCAACGATCATGTAATGATGGTTATTAATATACGAGCATCAACCGGGATACGAAACGAGCCAAAGGCGAGTTTCGTATGGTTTATGCGAGTGTATTAATAACCATTACATGAGAGTTGCATACGCTATGTTTTCTACACCCGAAAATAATCAAAACCCATAAATTTACTATTTTTATTGAACACAATAGGTAACAGTAATTATTCGTATTGTTATAAATAAAATCTATAAAATTGTAATGATTACCTCGGGTATTGGTATTGCCATAGATACAAGAAAACTATAAACATTTTATTTGTATTTATATTCAACATATAATAATTGTAATTAATCTGATTTCTTAAAAATATTAAGATTATTTATTGTGCAGTTTGAAAAGTTTATTCCAGGTCCCACTGATCTGGAAGTGGAAGGAATATTTACATTTATTCCATTATTGCTAGTCTCAATAGAGTTCAATATTGTATTGGAAATGCTGATTTTATTCTGAACCGAATTTTCAATGTAGCCTTCTGCCACTGAATTGGATTTCCAGCTACCATGGCGTTTTAATGTAGTAATATCACCACCGGCATCTACTAATACGGTTGCAGATGTCCTACGAAAACAATGCCCTGTATAAAAATTCGGATCAGGCAGATTTAAATATGTTGCTATTTTTTTCCCTATATCACCAAATTGATTAATACCAATGTTTTGAATTGTGCATTTTCCATTTAAATAATTAACGAAAAGAGATGGGGTGGGGCAAATTTTAGGCCGTAGATTCATATATTTTTTTCTAATTTCGTAGTATTCAAATGCACACCATGTTTGATTGAAAAATTATGGGTTTCTATTGATTTAAAAATCTGTATCGTAATGGGTATCATTATGAAACGGATTATGGGCATATAAGTGCATTGTTATAACACGGGTGTAGAAAAAATAGTTATTGGTAAAACAAGTGTCACAATGACTCGTTTTGTAGTACGATTGAAGTTTGCACAACGAACCGCGAAGCGGTGAGTTGTGCAAATCACGAGTACTACAGAAAGTCATTGTGGCACAAGTTTTACACAATATTTTTTATAATGGGCTAGTTTCATGGGTATGAATTAACAAATGTAATCATATCAGAAGGATTAAAAATATCATATATTTTTCTATGATAACGATATTTATCTTAAAAAGTTATAAATATCTTCGAAAATTAGATTTAAATAAACCGCTGTAAGTCGACCAATGACAGAAGCCCTTGTTGTCAGATTGAAAGTACATTCTGTTGACAAAACCTACTTGACTATCCAAGTTGATTAATACGAAGTGAAAGTCGACTAGAAGAATTTGACAATTGACATAAATATCCACAACCAACCTCAAACAGATATCATACTCGCCGACTTTTTAGTTGTTTGTTATATTATTTTATAGTAGAAAATGTGCTTCTGTTTGTTTGCCTTTTTTAAAAGACATCCTTAAAATGGATCCAGGTTTCACCGACGCTAATTCGACAAATCTTCCTCAAGTGGATGTGGACATGGTGTCTCAGTCACTCGAACTCCACTAAACAGAAGAAGAGTAAGCGATCCGGTACTAAATCGAGTTCGGAATTATGGGGTAACGCAATTTGTGTATGTGTGTTACATCACATGTTTTCCAAATAACTCAACCTACATGGAGAACATTTAATTTTCATTATACATACATTTTACGTTATATTTTCTATTTTGAAAGCATCATCACTGAAGTTTAAAATATATATTATCAAATTTCTTTGACTACGAGAGAGTTACCTTTTTTAATAAGAGGCACCCCATTAAGAGAACATTATTTGAAAGAGTACGTTTTGACAGTACTTTGCGTTTCTCTTTAACGGGTGTTAAAGAAAAATGATAACTAGTCTACTTATAAAGTTTTCCCTCGTGACAACAGCGCAAAATATCTTTGTTTGCCATTGGCTCTAGCCTACCACAGTCTACCACAAGAATTCAAATTTTAATATTTTTTTTTCATTTTTATTTGAAATCGTAGAGTGGCGTTATTAGTCGCAAATTCTTAGTTCAGACCCAATATATCTTGTGACATTATCATTGAATTTCATGAAACGAGTCCATTCGCATTTATTTAATCATTTAAATAAAATAGAATTTCATATAATCCCTGTTTTTAAACTAGGAGTGGTTTGAATTTAAGTTGGCAATTCTGTAGATTCCTAGTTGGTCAGATCACAGATGGTTTTATTCAGCACTTCTGATTTTTGACATATAAATCCCAATAATTGTGTAAATTGTAAACAAACTTTCATTTAAGCAAAAAGAGGATGATTATTTGTTTAAAAAAGAGCTTCTTCCATCTATTTATATTATATCATGAACGGAATTATTTCTGTAATACATCTTCACATAGATATCTGGTAATGTATCCCAAAAATCGAACGTTTTGTATATCTATAGATTGATCCTATACAATTTAAAAATAAACAATTGATAAATCATTGATAAATAAACATTAGCGTACTTTATTCATTATTATTTTTAATATATAAATCATTCTAATTTACCTTTAATATAATAATTTGCTAGCTAGAACAACGCTAGACCATTTTATTTATAATTTGTGTCAAGGTTAAAGTCAAATGTCAAATAAAAATATAACTAAATTCAGTAACCAACTGTACACTAAAAATTACTATAACAGTGTTCAAAGAGCTTCATTGTGACACTGTAAACAATGTTATAATGAAGTCTCTTTTATACGCGAATTATAAAAAATATATTAGACGTTTTTATTCAACAAACCTTAACAACCCCAATGATTTGCTTGAAAACAAAAAATAATGTGTTTACTTTTTTAAAGGTCAAATATCATCTATCTGTATATTCTGGATTCAATTAAATTTATGCATTTAGAGTTTTTGATTTATGATACACATACAGCTAAAAACAGGACACTATTGGAACATTTAAACCTCAATTAACACGAGTCCTTTCTAACACATTCTAAGAAAACTCCAAGTCATTCTGCAAAAGATAACCTTCAGTTGTAAGAGAACTTCTTCGCACAGATCCTTGGAAGTATCAGTGTTGCATTTTCATGTAAATGTAAGTGAACAGTTAGTTCTCATAGATTGGTATATTGTACAAGAGCTTTCAGTTTGCCGGAATGGAAATTCCAATTTTTTAACAATAATGATCATTTATCAGATAAGTCTGAACTTATTTATGGAATCTGCAAAGCCCAAAGAGCTTCAATAATTTTTTATCATTAAGATTTGTCACTGTAATCAAACAATACTGGGATATAGGAATTTAAATATGGATAACTGATGAGCATGTAATTTGGTGATTCTAGAAACAGTTTTCTGGAAGGATACTGTTGTCACTTTCTCTAAGGACATGTTCAGTAAAATTACTGTCTCTCTTATCCTTTACATTCACTTCAAATGTATTCATTATCGACATGGCAAAATAGGCAGTTGATAAACCCCACCACAAACTGTCAATTACTTGAAAAAAGCAAGTCAACAAGATTATTCCATAATATAATTGTAAGTTAGAGATACTGTCTATTTCCAGCCATACTGTACTATAAAATATATTAAAAAAGGGAAAAATCCTTGGAGATTATAAATATGTCAACAATAAAGTGATATTATTCTTTTAACAATAGGACAATGTGAGCTAATGTAACATAATGATAATAATAAATCTAAATATCTTTATAAATCATGGTACAATTTATTGGCGTAATCAGAAATAGGTTTATAAACTATAGTTTAATTTAAAATATGATGCTTAAAACCTACAATGTAAGTATTAAAAATATAAAGGCAAAGGAAATAAGACATCTTAAGTACTTATCAAATAATAAAAACAAAAAATCCGTTCAATTAATTCAGTGCTTACTTTGAAGGAATGTTTGTTTCATTAAATAAGATTCATACATTGTAGGTACTCAAAAATCATCTCATGCATTCACATTTGTTAAAGATTTTAAAATTTTCAGTAGTAGAAGCTGTTCTGAAATATTTATTCATTTTTTCTGCCAGCATAATATCCATTGTATACTCCTCTTGCAATCACATTCAACTTTTTGAGTTTGAATACAACTCATGCAATTAATGTGCCAATGAGCCCTAGTTAAAAACTTGCTTAGTTTCAGTTCTAGTTCACCATTGTAATGCGAGATTGAATTAAAAGTGATTTTAATCATTATTGCTTTATAATATTCATGAAAGTTGCATACAACAATGTCAAGAGCTTCTATATTTGCAATATTTTTATTCAGTTAAAGTACCTTCAAATTAAAAAAAATTTCAATTTCATAATCTTATTCTCAACATCAATACATTCACCTGTACTGAATAAAATGAATGCATATTAAATTATATAACGAAGCGTATTAGAAACTTTTAAACCCCCCTGTATACTATGTCTGTGTCTCAAACAATAGTCATAAGCTGGTTACGTTTTTAGAACATCCTGTATGTTACTGATACTTGATACCTCTCATCATAGTTTGTGGTAAAATGATAAATATTTAGATAGTTAGCATATCACAGTCATATATTTGTTTTATCCTTATCTTCTTTACCATGGTTTTTACAACAAAAACGGAAAATAAAAACTCTCCATTATTCATTAACAACCAGAAAGTTGTTGCTTAGGAAATCATATGTTTATTCTTCAAATATATTTAAGAATGTTCCCAAGAGTAATTCCTGGTCATCTTAATACATGTATGTATATCTCAGTATAAATAATGACTATAATTGAAAAAGGTTGAGATTCACATAGTTCCTTCTATTACTTTTCCAAACTTTCCAAAGGTAAACAATTTATAAAATAATTAAAAAGAATCAACGTGTAAAAAATAAAAAATTATGTTAAAAATAAAAACTTTTTTCGAAATTGGATTACTGATTACATTTTTCAATGGTTCAAAAACCACAGTGGCAGCTGTCACTGAAGTATCCGGGCCTGGCACCAGATACTCATTATTGTTAGGCTCCAGTCAGAAATGCTTACAATTGAAAGATACGTGGAAATGAACCTAGAAAAAAACTATCAGAAATATGACATAGTGATTCATTCTGATAGTCAAGCAGCTACCAAATCATTGAGCTCCCATGTCATTAACGCAAAGTGGATATGGGAGTGACAAAGAAAACTTGTTAAAATAGGCAAGAATAACAGGGTCTCTTTAGTCTGGATTCCTGGCCACTCAGAATTAAAAGGAAATGAAGAGGCCAATACACTAGCCATGTGATGAGCCTTTTATTGGCCTGCAGCCTTTCAGTGGTATAGCAAAATGTTCCTTAAGATCGCAGTGCACAGTAACCTGGATTCAATATTAATTAATATTTAATTTGTTAAAAGGACTTTTTTAATGATATTTAATTGTTATACTTTCAATTCATGATTTTCAGTTTTTTAAGTCAATTGTAAGAAAATTGCTGCTGTCGTCTAATAAAACAGTAGCTTCAATGTCGGCCAGAATAGGGTTCATGTGTTAAATATAAAATTTAACAGTCAATTTTTCAAATTTAGTGCCGAAGGTTCCTAGAAAATGGGCTTTATTTGCTACAAAATATCCAGATCGACCACAATCCACTCGTGTCACAGTGAAGGAAAAGTTAAGGGAGTGAAGCCTGTTATTGATAATAAAATTGAAATTTCAGTTACTTTTGCTGTATTGTTGCATTATAATTAGTAGGCCGTGTAATGTAATTCCAATACATAAATTACAAGAACTTGTAACAAGTGTTCAAAATTTGGTCCTTGAACCTACAAGCATTTATTAACCCTTTTTATCAAATCTTCGTTTGTTGTATGCCTAATCATGGCTGCAGGGAGAGAATTGAAAACTCTATGTTCACATTATTTTTTTGTGTTAGGGGATGGTAATACACTTCATTGTTTATGTAGCCCCATATAAAGAATCTAAAGGTATCTGGTGATCGGGGAAGCCATCGAAAAGGACCATTGTTAGTTATCTACCTATTTTCAAACGTCTCATCTAAAAATTGGTTTACCATTCTGGAACAGTAAAGTGGAGCTCCATCGTAAAGGAAAAATATTTTTCTAAATTCATGCAGTGGTAAACGATCTAAATAATTTGTTTTTAGTTTTCTCAATATGTTAAGATATCTTTGACTGAAAAAAGTAATTTGTAGAAAATAAATAAATTTAAAATAACATTCACAATTTCTGACCATTTAAGTTTCCGTCATAAAAGTGAAGAGCTACAACCTGGTTGTCTCTGATCCCACAAAAGACATTCAACTCCCATCACCCTTGAAAACCACTTGCTAAGTGTTGATTTTCTTGGCTCCAGTAATGCGAATTGGTCCTATTAAACAATCCGTTTTTCGTAAATTTTGATTCATCGCACCATACAATATTCTTCAAATATTCATTATCTTCTTGAAATTTTACAAACACAAATTCTGCAGATTCTATTCTTTTATTATAGTCTGTTTCCTTTAAACTTTCAACTGGGTTAAAAGAGTAGGGATGAAACTTATGTTTTTTTAAAATTCGCTGAATGCTTACCATTGGTACACCTACATCTCTCACACCACAACGTAATGACGCTTTCGTATAAGCAGTATAGTATCCAATATCATTATTATGAATAACAGGCTTCACTCTCTAAACTCTTGCGTAAGAACAACAAAATTGTTTTAAATTGTTCAATATTCCCTTCCATGTGTGGGTCGTAGCAAATAAAGCACATGTTCTAGTAACAACTCTGTTACATTCACCATGTATTAAACGTGAATTTAGATAATCTCCATTGTTTAATTCCAAACGAGCCATTTCTATCACTGTAAGATGCCATTGACTACAAATAATGACAATTAATACTATTTAATTATGACAGGTAAATACACAACCTGCTAAAATAAAAGAATAAATAACACGGCCTACGTAATAATAAGGCTGAAATGATTAATATTTTTAAATACATGTTTCTTTTTGCTTTAGGGTTGGACCCATGCAGTGAGAAACTATGTGCGTAAAAAACCAACCACTCTTTATAAATATAGGCGCAATAAGTCTGAGTATACTAAAGGTCTAAAAATGTATTAACTGTAGAAAAAAGTATTATATAATTAGTATCTTCTCAGGATAATAGTAAGTACTTAAATACTTGTAATTAACCAACCTAGCAAAGAGGAAAATACAGGGTTTACATACACTCTTCTTGCCCAGGGGTCGTTCAGGGTATTTTTATATAAAACAACAAATACAGGTAGACCATGGGTAGGTAGGTATATATACAATAGGTGAGTTATACAAAGATAACGAGACTAGAATATCTCATGATTTACGAATTAATTTTTGCTTCAAAAACTAAATGTATCAACACGTCAAATAAAGTTTTGTTGTTTGTGGATAGCAGATACATGATATTGAAAGGGCATGGAAAATTTAGCTGAAGATTAGATTGTTGTTCTTACAATTGAAAAAAATGTGGTCCAAATTGGAAAATTCATTACAATCTTCACAGAAGTTACTGTCCAGAATTTTGATTTTATGCAGGTGTGCGGGATAACATGTGTGTCCAAATTTCATTAGGCATATAGTTGTAATATATTTTCTAGGGTAATTGTAATTCTCATACCAATAATTTTTTTAAATTTGGTTCAAGTAATGTGTAGAGTAGGTTTTGTGATGCAGTACTGTTGAATGTTTGACCAAGTTTTGTACATATTTATTCTGGATAAATTTATTTGTTCCTGTCCAGTAGTTTCCACATTACTTTCTTCTCCTGAAAATATACTGCTTTTTGCCAATTGTTCTGCTTATACTTTATACATGTGCTTTAACCCATACAAATATGTGTTTATTTGGAGACTTAGCAATTTTGTAAATTACATAGTAAACATACTATGTAAGGATTATTGAAACTAGATGTTATTTCTAATGGTGAGTTTAAGCTGTTTAAGAATAAAAGTGAATCAGTAAAAATAATATTTTTTTTTAGTTCGTTTTGATGCAAACTGTATAGCTTTCAAGATTGCAAAAGCTTCATTAAATACACGTTAATATCTTAAAAGCTCTTAAGATTGTTGATAGGGAAGTGAACATAAACTGCCCTTATTTTTAGCCTTAGAATTAAGTAAAAGAATAAAAATATGGTTGTTTCATTTTAGAAAATGAAGATTTTTGACATTTTTGAACTTGAACTTTCCATCATTTTTTCAACAACCCTGTTACAAAAAAGAAGTTTTCGACATGTCACCAATTACCTTCAGTCTTAGGTCCTAATTTTCAATAAAGGACTGCACCTGTCAATTTTTTATTAAAAATATTAATATATCTCGATAAGTATTAATTTTAGATATAGGGCATTCTATACAAAGTGACATTAAAAGTTGATGTAGAATCCAAAAAGGAAATAATATACATAATTTGCCATGACCTGTTATGCATCTATACCAATTTCGATGGAAATCATGTGAGCCATTTCTAATATATAGATAGTGTAAGCTCCTTGTGAAACAGTATAAAAAAATTCTATAATTAGAAGATACTTTTAAGTATGTGTATTTAAATTTTATAAGATTCTATGGAAAGTTATTTTCTAGAGAACATCCTTAGGCAGCATGAATTAATCGCTTTCATAGAAAAATAATTGGGAACAGAAGCAATCCTGGAAGTTCATAAGTTGAATAGAACACCAATAATGAAGATTACATTCATAATACACTAGAGGGCCCGTACTGCTCCGCAGCATTAGGATAAACTATGTATGAGAGGGTGTAATTATTACATAAAATCATTTTACAGTACTTCCTTCCAGACAATATTAGCTGTGCGTCGGCCGCAGTATTTGGAAAAAATTGTGATTGTGCACACGCAACTTTCATCAAACTCAAAGAATTTAAACAGTTAATAGTTCAAAAAAGGGCTTGATTCACTGAGTGTTCTTAGACTTGTGTCAACAGCCTACATTACTTAGAACTCTAGTTATAGAGGTTTGAGTGAAGGAAAATCTTGAAAAAAATGAATGTAAAGTTGATTGTGCAGGCATAACTTTCCAGAAACTCAACGAATTTAAGCAGTTAATAGCTCATAAGAAAGAGCTTGATCCACTGAGTGTTCCGAGAGTGAAACGATCAAAATCCATTGATTAGAAGAGGAGCTATGAGATTTCAAATTGCTTGAGTGAATGTGTCCCATAAGAAATGTACAGGGAAGAATTGCATTTGAGTATAATTTGAGTAAGGTGAGAGTTGAGTAAATTTCAATGATTGATGACATATCTGTCTAAATACCTTTCATTTAAAAAAAAATGAAGGAAATCTGCCGGATAGAGCGGCCAGACTTCAGTTATCGTACATTTTTTGAAGATTACAGTATAATAATACAAAAGAACAATTAAAGAAAGTAACTACTATACTAAATAGAAGGAGAAGTGATACAATCAAGTCAAAACATTTTGTTCATTTAATCATTTAACTTAAATCTGTTGACATAATTCACATGAATTAATAATGGGAATATGAAATATGCTAAATAGTAGTATATATCCTTATTACTACTTTTAATTGAAATTAAAATAAAATACCACTCAAGGTTTTGACTACTGAATTTTTGAGACAAAGGCACTTGGAATGTACAAAAAGGAGCTACAAGCATATTAAAAGTCATTATGAAGTTATTTGGAAATAATTTAATTTTGTTCACTTCACACATTTTGTCTTGTATATATTTTGTGATGGATATGGTAATATGAAATATACTAAATAGTAGTATAGATCCTCATTACTACTTTTAACTGAAATTAAAATAAAATACCACTCAAGGTTTTGACTAGTGAATTTTTGAGACAACGGCACTTGGAATGTACAAAAAGGAGCTACAAGCATATTAAAAGTAATTATGAAGTTATTTGGAAATCATTTAATTTTACTCACTTCACACATTTTGTCTTGTATATATTTTGTGATGGATATATCTACTACATACACAAAATGAAGGAAAATAGTTTGTTAATCCATTCAATATTTCCTACATTAACTTTCAGTAATTTTATTCTTGATTGGATACATAATAAAAATATATTTCTAGGATATTATTAATTTTATGTGAAATGCAAAATTTAATATTTTAGATAATCTAGTGGTGAGTATATACATATGATAAAAAACTAATAAAGTATATTAAAGTAAAAAGATGCTTTTATACATAATATCTGAAATTGTCAATAATAAAACACATTTGAGAGCAGTAGTAAGAAGTGCCGAGTTTTTACTATCTATTTAAAAACTAAAATAATGCCCATTTTGAGGATTGAATAATGAAATATAAGTTACCTTCTTGTAGAAATAACCTTAATAACAATAAGTTTTTAAGGATAATATATTTCAGCTTATTTGGATAAACAATTTTCAATTTTTCAAGTACATATTCGGCTTTATCAAATAAAGTAAAGTAGTATAAACAGTCTCTCCGTGTTATGGTATGGTTTGACTTATTACACAGTTCAAATACAATAAATAAGTATAACAGAAAATATGAAATTACAAATGTCCATGTAAGTGACTTCTTTGTAGTATTTGATTATACTTCTACTCTAAAAATATCACTAGATCTTACAATTCGGAAGTAATTGTATTTTCATTTGTTAAAAGCAAACAATGTATTTATTTTTATTGTGTATTTGAAACATGTTTTCACTAAAACAAAACAAAGGGTTATAACTGTTGGGGTATGATGAACATTTTATTCCTTTTGGATATTATAATATGCCTTTTTCGGCCCGCCTCTGGGACCTTTTAAAGTACACAGCACAGAATCAAAGCAGGCCTAGAATAGGTGCGTCAGAACCGAATATAAATAAAGTCAACGTCAGATTCAGAAAATATTGATTAGCTGAAAAAATATCACTGAAATTCAACACTAAGCTTTGTTCAGTAATCGACAAATTTAGATTATCGAAATCCAAACATTGTTTTTTGTAATTTCAAAAAAGTAACCTTTACATTATTTTTATATATGTGGGAATACTTACAATAGCATTTATTTAATATCTGGACATCTAAATATGTAATGATACTGTGGCTGTAATATTAGTTTATTTCAAATCACTATGAAATATAAAACAAGCCTGTTTTAAATGTAAATGTATTTTTAACCCTCTTATAAATGTTATGTCAAACAGATGAAACTTTAAACTTCCTATACCCTAAAATGGTCACTTTCTCATATCTAGTTGTTTACGAGTACTTAATGAAAACTTATGAAATAGTTGTACTTACTCAATTAAGGGTTAATTAAGTTACATATCTAATAAAAACACTTAAAATACACAAATTTGTAAAAGTAACACGCCCAACCCCGATTATTTAGATTTCGACTGATTTTCTGGTACTGAGCGTGGCGACTTCTTACGACAAATTATTCAACTAACAGACGTTACCATAAGCGTAGGTACTTAGGTATTTATTTTTTTTTCGGGAAATGCTAGTTTACTTGAACAAATTTTTCAAATATCTTAATAAAAAAATAATTTACATTCCCATACAAATTAAGCAATAGATCTCTGATGATTTCTCAAACATGTAAGATTTTAATATAATCTTTTATATTAATATAATAAGTGGTTTGAAGATATATGCTTAACCTCTAAATCGTCTATATTAGTACCTACCTCTCCGTTCCAGTGTAGATACTTATCAATTAAGGAATCATTTTAATAGGAATATATTAATAGGTGACACAAACATTTCTCTTATTATTATTATATCTATATTTGGTATTTGTATTTAAGATGGTTATAATTGACTGTTTTGATAATATTAATACATGAAGCTAAATAATACTGCTTAATTTCATTGCAATATAATTATTAAGTTGATGATCTGTCAATTGAATAAATAATTTACATGTGAATATTTTATATTGAAAATTACAAAAAATATGGAAAATCATTTAATATGAAAATGAAAAGTATGTATACTCCCTTCCACGAGAGAAGCAGCCACCTGAACTTAGAACATTGACAATCGCAGAATAGTATATTCTATATCAAGGGTGGAATAAGCAAAATTCTATACGAGTAGAAATATTTGTTTGCCGAGCCGTAGGTGAGGGAAAGTTCTACGAGTGTAGAATTTTGAATTCCTCCCGTGTTTTAGACTATACTTTTTCTACGACTGTCAAATAAAAAACAAAACATGTATATTGATTTGCTAACTCCTTAATTTCTGGAGAAGTTGTGCTGAAGCCATCACTGTTGTCAGTATAATACACTAAAAAGGAATGAAGCCATAAAATAGCTATTGTTTAAATACAATTATATAAATTTACTCACTTTTTATGAAATGTTGATCAATTTTATCCTAAAATTTAAAAAAATAGATAATTAAACAATTTTGACAATTGATGTTAGATATCGTTTTCTATTTTCACCTTTTTTTTCTTATAAAGTGCCACAAAGTACACTTATGTTGCACTACTAGCTCTAACAATTAATACTCAACGACAATACTACACATTTTACGTTAATAGAGAATTATGGCAGGTTCAAATAGTGACAGTCACTAATAAAAACGTCCATATTTTGACATTGTTGACAAGTGCGCATGCGTAGTTGTAGATAAAAATAAGGGCGGTCCGTAATTAAATACGGACTATCCTTAATTGTGACTGGATAGTGACGGACAAAATTGGCGGCACTATGTTTGAGACATGCGTCAAACAAAATTGTATATTTTATTAGTGTCAAATTTGTAAACAAACAAACTGCTACCCGCTACATTTATGCTAAGAAGTTGAGAGTTGAACACAGCAAAATGGAACAGCAGAAACAGGACGCAACACGACTAAGATTTACTTACGTGGATGACCTCGCCTTGCTAACATAATTTTTAAGTGTTAATCCAGTAGTAAACCCTCACGGTTGGAAGAAGTACAAGCAAATATTTTAATTACACCCCCTAGAATGGCAGCTTGTAATATTTCTTCCATTATTCGAATCCCTGTGAAGATCACCAAGAAATTCCAAAAGTGAAATATTTGTTAGATAACTTGATAAACATAAACAAGCAACAAAGCACACACCACAGAAAAGTGAGGTTGTAGGTAAAAGCATAAAATAAAAATAACCACCACCCACCACAAAATTATAAGCGCCGTATCTCACTTTATACGATGAAAATACTGACGTCAGTATATAAATAAGACCGATGAGTAATAGTGACGGTCAGTATTTTAGAAAGTGCCATAATTCTCTAATAACTTATGCATTTTGGTACTTCTACACTAATTCTACTTTGCGTAGTGTAGCTGATGTAGTTAAAAGAACACGCCTCTTTTTGTCAAATGAACCGTAACATTTAGAGGGCGCCACAAGTATTCATTCCATACCCAGGGCGATAATAAATATTCTTGTCCTAGGGCTAGAATGAAGCTATTCCATAATCAAAAACTACGTCGGAATATAGAAATTTTATAATAGTCGTAGAAAATAGTATATTCTATATCAAGGGTTGGAATAAACAAAATTCTACAGGACTAGACAGATTTGTTTCCCGAGCCGTAGGCGAGGGAAACTATTCTACGAGTGTAGAATTTTGAATTCCACGCGTGTTTTATACTATACTTTTCTTCGACTATCAAATAAAGAACAAAAAAACATATTTTGAATTGTTAACTCCTTAATTTCTAGAGTAGTTGTGGTGAAATCCTCAAACACTAAAAAGGAATGAAGCCAGCTATGATTTAAATAAAATTATATAAATTTACTTACTTTTTATGAAGTATTGATCAATTAAGCTAAAATTAAGAAAATAGATAATTAAACAACTTTGACATTCGACATTTTTGACAATTGTTGCTAAATAACGTTATCTATATTCTTCTTAAAAAGTGCCACAAAATACACGTATGCTGCACTTCTGGCTCTAACAATTAATATTCAACGACTATATTAGTCATTTTAAGTTCACTTTAGAGGATTTTTATGAATTTGATATTTCTGTTTGGTAGATCCAAGGTATGACGGTAACCACAAAAGATGTTAATAAAAGCATTATAGTTGTATTATAATAAAATATCCAAGTCATCTATCGTATCATTTAATTACCTGCTCACCAGACAAAGGCGCAGTCAGTAGGATAGCAACAGAGTCTGAAAAAAGGTGGCAGGTTCAATAAAATCCGGTTTGATAAAGTTGCTGAAACAGTCGAGTCGGCCCCGAAACTAGAGGACAATGGCGATGGCGGGACCGGTAAAGCTTCTCCCAGATTTTAACGTACAAGGGGAGAATGCTTGTACCGAATGGAAGTTTTGGAAAGTGTCATTCGAAGATTACTTAATTGCGACAGGACAGCAGACAGAGTAAAACTGGCCATATTAAGAATTTCAATTGAAGCCGAATCTGCTAAAAGTATGGCTACTTTTGAAGTAACCCCAGAAGAGGAAGGTAAATATGACCCTATAATACAAAAAATTGAGGACTATGTAAACCCAAGAGTAAATGAATCCTTTGAAAGGTACAACTTCCTAAAAAGAACACAGAAAGAAGGAGAAAGTTTCGAGCACTTCCTAACTGAATGTAAACTACTAAGAAAATCATGCAATTACAATGCAACAGATCCAGAGGAAACCCCTCAAGACAAGGCTTTGCGAGATAAAATTATAACGGGAATAAGGAACTCCACAACCCGTGAAGCGTTACATGTTGCAGGACAAGTGTGCAAAGTAAGCAACAAAATAAGCAGTTCTATAATAATGACCAGGAAGAATGTGAGGTACATAGAGTAAGAAATAAAGACAGTGAAACATACACAAACAATAAAAAAAAGTGGATACAACGATACGAAATTCCAGTGCAGGCGATGTCAAAAAACTCATGGTCCAAGAGAATGTCCAGCATTTGGCAAGAAATGCAATAAATGTGGGAGACCATTTTTCCATTGCATGTAGAATTAAAAATGTGAAGATAGTAGAGCAAGACAATGATGTATTCTTTATAGACAGTATAAGTGAATTAAATAAAGGTAAGAAATATTTTTCAGAAAGTATTGTACTTGAAGGTCATAACATAAAAATTAAAATTGATACAGGTGCTGATGTAAGCATATTGCCAGATAAAAATTTCAGAAAAGTTAACAAACAGTTTAAAGTTAGGCTAACAAATTGTATTTTGCAAGGGTTTGAAGGCACAGTAGTCAAAACCATAGGTACAGTTAATATCCTGTTTAAATATATAAAGATAAAAAAATTCATGAAGATTTTGTAATAGGTCAGGAAGCAAATCAGGTGTTGCTAAGTCGTGTAGCAAGTATAAAATTAGGGTTAATTGAAAGAATAAACTCCGCTGATCAAAATAAAGAAATTTTTAAAGAGTCAGAGAGTAAAAATAAAAAATTTGAATTCATAAAAGCAAATAGTGATATCTTTAATGGTTTTGGTAGGTTCTCAAAAGAATATAAAATTGTCGTAAAAGAGAATTTTGAACCAGTAAGCCACCCACCAAATCGAATACCATTAGCAATACGTAATGCGGTAGAGGCCGAGTTAAATAGGGATCGAGACCGAACTATAGAGGCAGCACTTCTGTAGAAAGTAGAACGCCCTGGTGTTAAATAAGAAAAACATTGTGATGTAAACAGTATAATAAACAACCTACAAAATGCAAAAAATGAATAGATCTTTTTATTTTCATTGCCAGGAAAAATTGTTGGTATGTAAGATGGGTGTAGGGGATTATCTGATTTTTGATTATTGACAAAATGAGCACTGCAAATTCTAGTATTTTTATTTGGTTTCCAATCCTCCCGATATTTTCTGAAATGTAATTAAAAAACTTAATAATAGTATTTAATTATTTGAACTTATTAATTATATAATATTAAAGTCAGCAAGCACATAACTAGATTTAATTTTTTTTATTAATCAATGAAATCGTACAGAAAACAACATTTTATTCTCTCGATAATAATCTTTTATTTATGTAAAAAAACATTTAGAACTTTTCTAATAGCTGCCAATTGTAGTATCATACTGATTATACACAAAATAATAGTTAATAAAATGTTTTAATTAGAACATTTTAATTACATATGGGGTTTTTACTGCATTTATCCATTTTTGACGATGCAGTGTTCAATGGACTTTCGGGGAAACTATAAAATTTCAACTGCGTAGTATTTTTATACAGCATATTTGAACAGCTATGAATACAGAAAGATACTTTTGATAACGACATCACAAACATTTAATATCAGTTTAAAAAATGAACATTTAAAAGCGCTGATTATACAAAACTACTAATACTACTAATAGTGTTTACATCACATTGTTTGTGTTTTTTCACGGCAAATGGCATAAACGTCATCTTTCTCGGCCCCTATAGGCTAGTTAAAAATAAAGCAATTATACAAGTGGATGAAATAGATCCCCGTGCTAGTATTAACCGTGTAGTATTGGTAGAAAAAACTAATGGTCAGTTTAGGTTATGCTTGGATCCTTCTGATCTAAATCAACAAATAATCCGAAAGCCACGAGTTGTTCCTAACATTGAAGAGATATGTAGCAATTTAATAGGTAAAAAATATTTCTCGGTTTTCGATATGTCAGAAGGTTACCACCATTTAAAATTAGATGAAGATTCATCATGCAAATGTTGTTTCTCGCTACCATTTGGTACATACTGCTATGCGTTGTTACCATATGGATTATCAACTCACACGATTTATTCCAATTTACAAATTTTTCATGATGATATGATAAAACCGAACATGATTTAGCAGTTAAACAAATAGTAGACAGAGCTAGGCAGGTAAATGCAAAATTCAATGAAAGCAAATTACGATATAACCAAAATAAAGTTAAAATTATGGGTCAAATCATATCACAATACGGTATGGAAATAGACTCAAGTAAAATTGAGTCGTTGTGCAAGCTGGAAAGCCCAAAAAACAAGTTAGAATTACAAAGGATCTTAGGATCTATTAACTATGTTAGAAAATATATACCTAACATGGCAGAATACATGCATCCTTTATGTGAACTTTTAAATGCAGATATAGAATTTGAATGGATGCATAGACATCAAAATGTTCTCAATAAAATTAAAGATATAATTTCTAAATCTCCAGCACTTGTTCCTTTTGATCCAAACAGAAAAATAATAATGCAATGTGATGCTTCTAAAAATGGTATCGGATGTTGTCTTTTTCAACAATATGACAATATATTAAAATTAATAGCGTGCGCGTCTAGAAACATGAACAATCATGAACTAAATTATAGCCAGACAGAAAAAGAAATTTTGGCAATATACTATAGTACGCAAAAATTCCATGAGTTCATTTACCACTACAAGGTCACAGTACAAAGTGATCATAAACCAATAGTATCCATAATGAAAAAACCTATTGGCAAAATCGGTTCAGTAAGACTACAGCGTCTAGGAATCAAACTATTAAAATATGATTTGAATGTTATTTATGTCCCTGGCAAAGACATCCATTTTGCAGATATGTTATCTAGGTCCCCACTAAAAATCACAGATAGTCTTGATACACAAATGCATGAAATGGTGCATACAGTATCAAGATACTTACCAATGAGTAGTGATAAAAAATATTTCTTTAGAAGAGAAACAAGTCGCGATGAAACACTTAAAAAGATTATAGACTTTTATTATAACGGGTGGCCAAATGAAAACAAATTATCAAATTTTGTTAAGCAGTATTTTAATTTGAGAAACGACATATATGTAAAAAATGGACAGCTCTTCTATAATGACAGGTTGAAAATCCCAAAAAGCTGTAAAAAGTTAATTCTTAAAACTTTACATAAAGGCCACTTAGGGATAAATAAAACTATAAATAAAGCAAAATATCATTTATTTTGGCCCAAAATGACTTCAGATATTTATTAAACATGTGAAAAATTTATGACAAGTAATTACAAAGAACCTTTATTACCACACAGCGTTCCCAAACTAAATTTCAATAAAGTCTCGACAGATATACTAGAATATGGTGCAAAAGCGTACCTTATCATAATAGATCAATTCTCTCACTGGATTGACCTAAGTCAGTTGAATTCTAAGACTTCCGAGTCAGTTATTAATGCTATGCAAAACGTCTTTACACGATTTGGTTATCCTGAAACACTAATAGCTGACAACCTACCATTTATTTCCAATAAGTGTAAAAATTACTATAAACAAAATGACATTACAATCCAAATATGCACGTTAGTGTTTGCAAACAAATACTAAAAAAATGTGACGAAGAAAAAACCGATTACAGAAATGCAGTAATGGAATACAATAACTCACCTATAACGTTTTTAAAAGTATCTCCTGTCCAAATATTACAGAGTAGAAACCTTAGAGAGCAGCTACCAACAAGCAGCGTAAACTTGGAACCTAAAGTCCAAAACCACATTTATACATACTGTTACGAAACAGCACACTGGTATAGTCCCTAAAACCGGCTCTGCCTAAGCCAGGTATAAAAGTTAAAATTATGGCGGATACGCAGTTATAAAAAAACTGTTTACGAGTTTAAGACTATCTTATGTAAACATTGTTTTTGTGACCAGAGTTATCTAGAAAAGGCCAGAAAAATTATTTGTGACTATGTAAGCCGCAGCCCAGAATTTAGTAGTAAAAACGGCTTTAATTTATAAGGGACTGATCAGGAATAGTTAGTTTAGTTGATAAAGTGATCTTGACAAATAAACAAGTAAATAAGTGAATATAAAGTGTTTATATAAATTAGTTTGAGTGAATATACAGTTAATATAAATTAATAATTAAGTGATTAGTTAAGTATATTTAAATTAACATTACAATACTTATGTAAACAAAAGGACCAAATTAAGTCACATTATGATAAAACGAGCCGTAAACGTACTATAGATTTTAAAGGGGGGGATAATGTAGTAATTAAATCTAAAAATGAACAATATTGGGAAAAAGCAATTGTTTTAAAAGCAGCAGGATGAACCCTATCGGATTAAAAAATTGAGTAACGAGAAGGTTATTCGACGTAACAGTTATCAAATGAAGTTATCGGTAGTTAACAATACCGATAACCACAGAGTGCTGAAGCCTGAGTTGTACCCTGAGCTGATACAAGACTTATCTCATCATGAAAGCAATGTAAACATACCTGAAAACAATGTAAATATCTGAAAATCACAATGATGTGGAAATGCATGATAATGTAAATATTGTAGAGGATAAGGAGTTAAATTTGTCGGATAGATATTTGGACTTACTATTGAACCCTAATGTAGAAATACTACAAGGCATGGGCGTTGTATAAAGCCTAGTGTTCGAATATGATCTAATTACCAAATTCTCCTGTGATTTTATTTTCATTTTCCCCTGTACAATACAATTCGAATATTCTGCTCAAAACATATAACTAAATATATCCTTCTTCTCAACATTTAATATTTCCTTACATCAACAAAAAATTCATTTTAACTTTCCTACCACATGAGAAATACAGATAAATATAGTTTTCTGAAATTCCATTGAATATTTCAAAGTACCCGACACCTTATCGCTTCATAAAAAAACTGTTATCTGTATCTACGAAACCTTTTCAGGCCACAAAAAAATCACCCCAACTGAAAATTTCCACTCGCTGTATCTGACCGTTACGTTTCAAATTATTTTATCCCATTGGCCAGATCCTAATATTTTGCTCCTACCTCGCAACCACGTCAACCGACATATAAATACGAATACAACCTCAATTTTAGTCACGTCCCAGTCGTCACTCGCTCTTCCCAGTCGTCACTCGTACATTTCCCCTCTTCATCATTTAACCGTGGTACATAAAGGTACTCAAGTTATAAGAGCACCCGGCGTTTTTTATCCCGGTAACAAACATGTGTATTTAATCTTCAATCATCCATTAATCCCTCATATTATGTGCAGAATAATCACAGTGTAACGCGTATGTACAAGTGAGTTCTTAATTGTCTACGCAAAAATAAAAAAGTTATAAATTCCTGCAATATAAAAAAATGAACGTGACATAAGTGTTTAATTTCTTCATACATCCTACATCAGTGAATACAATCATTTGGTCCTTCGAGAGCATCAGCTAACAACAAAAAACTTTTCATTCCCTCTATTAGCCCACGTAAAAAAGGATTAATTAGAACACCTAGGAAGGTGTTAGATCTTTGAAAGGGAGGTGTTTGGTAAGTGATGTGACGCGAAGAAATGCCTCGCGTCACTTGTCATCATCAGATCCAAGGTATGACGGTAAGAACAAGAGATGTTAATAAAAGAATTATAGTTGTGTTATAATAAAATATCCAAGTCATCTATCGTATAATTTAATTACCTGCTCACCAGACAAATACTTTAAACAATTTCTGCATTACTTCGACTCTGCGTAGTGCAGCTGGTGTCGAAAACGGAACACGCCTATTTTCTGTTTCTGTTAAATGAACCGTACATTCAGAGGGCGCCACAAGTTTCATTCCATACCTAGGGCGTGAATGAATATTCTTGCCCTAGGGTTGGAATGAAGCTATTCCGTAATCAAAAACTACGTCGGAATATAGAAATTCTATAATAGTCGTAGAAAAACCAAATTCTGTCTTGTTTATATACGTCGCTTAGTAACGACCAATGGGGTAGAACGAAGATATATGCCGATTTTTTTGACAAGTTCGCGCATACGTCTGCATCTTCAGGTGGCTTCTTCGATCCTGAAGCGAAGTTTACCTACAAATATTACACAGAAAAAAAACCTATAGGTCTAAGTTATAAGTTAGGGGAAAGTCTGGTAGAACGGGATACCTAAGGTCTTTCTTTTTTTTTCTAAGAAACTAAATACGAAAAATTGAAAATTGACATTACTGGTTTAACCCAAAACAAAGAGAATCAATATGTTAAATAAAATAAATTGTAATGAATAACCGTAATCCAGTTTTCAACTCATAAAAAAGCAACACATGTTTTGCGACACTTAATTGTGGGGGGGTAACATGGGACAGGTGATCCAATATGAAAAAGTATCAAATAACTTTTTTTAAACAACTAATTCAGTTTGATTGATCTCTACAAAAGTCACATGTATAAAAAGGAGACATGAAATCGAGGTCTGCGCAGTCTTCATGTGTCCATTCTTCACAGCTTTGACATTGTATCAAATCTTCTTCGAAATTTTCGTGGCAGACTAAGCAAGCAAAATCTCTATTTTCACAATCTTCGAATTTTACATTTTTAGATACTCTTTTGATTCCGGCTTCTTTAGCTCATGTCTGTTTGTCTTACAAGAAATTTTTGAAAGGAGTGGACGTTAGTATTTCACTCTTTTCGGATTTCGTCTTTTTATTGTTCAGTCTCCTCTTGTTACGGTCCAGAACAGGCGATATTTCTTCAAAACATTTTTTAGCTGCTTCAATATCACGAGAAAATTAAGTAAAATGAGGTAAAGAGGATGTGATGCCTAGATGTTGATGGTATGTGGGGAACTTCGACAAGAATGGTCTTAATTTGTTTATTATTCATAGATCATAGATGTCCATGCTGGGAGTCAATCGTTTCCATTGCCTCCATTTCCACAGAAGCTTCACCTGTTCTAGGATTGGCGCTTTATTTAGCTAGTAATAGTATGGGATGAACTTCGGTAGCTTGTTCATTAATGACAGATCCTGAGTATTTAAGATGCGTGTGCACCTTTTACTTTTGCATAGAAGCTTCATCAGTATTGTAATGTTTTTCTTATTTATTTAAAGAGTAAACGGGTGGGATAAATTTTAAACACACGGTCTGGCTACTTACTAATTTATTTAAACACTAAACTAATCAATTTATATATACTCAACTAATCACTTAAATTTAATTTATATGTACACACAAACTTAACTATTAATTTATATCAACACTTTGCTAATTTATATTCACTTATTCACTGTTTATTTGTCGAGATCACCTCGTCAACTGAACTCAACTCTTCTTGATCGGTCCCTTATATATTAATGCCTTTTTCACTAGATTATTCCAGATTACAAAAACAATTGGCTTTCTGGCATTTTATAGATAAGACTGGTCACAAAAATAATGTAGATAAGATAGTCACTATTCGTAAACAATTCTAGGAAACACTGCGCGTCCGCCATAATTTTAACTTTCCTACCTGGCTTAGGCAGAGTCGGATTTAGGGACTATACCAGTGTGCTGTTCCGTAACAGTATCATGATTTCCGTTGTTCCCAGGTTGTTCCGTGAGGTTAAATATCTCAAACGTTATTACGTAAAATTACTGCAGTGTACTTTCAATGAAGCTTTACAAAATAAGTATAATTTTATAAAAAGCTGCAACAACACTAAATCAGATGTTAAATGGGAAAAGTGCGGGACAGAATTTAGCGTTTATCAAGGAGGTTCCAGCGATATTAAACAGCATTTAAGGTCTGTAGATCATACAAAATATGAACGAACCGCATTTAGCAGAGCATTAATACAAATTTCTTCAAAAAGAAGTGAAGCACGAGCTCCCAAAGAAAAGGGTTGTTGCCGCAGCTGAGGGCGTGTCGGCCTACCATACTATGAAGGAAAATCACAATTTTCGTAGGAATGATTTTGCCTCTAAGCTAATGCAGCTTTGTTTCGAACCAAAGTTTCGATGTGCTAGAATGAAAACAGAATTTGTAATATTTTAGCACCAGTTGTCAATTAAGAGTTAAAAACACATTTGGCAGAACCGAGATGTGTCTCAATTATTTTCGATTTGGTCAGATATTTTAGACCATCTGAAGATGTGCAAGTTGAAGACTACTGGATTTTCAAAAGGAACCGGGTGGAACATCTGAGATTATTTTTCAGTACTTGAGAAGGGTTTTAGGCGAGCATAATTTATCTCAAAAATTTGTACTTTTTGCGGAGACAATGCAAACTGCAATTTTGGCGGTTATCGGAAAGGAGGTATTGTAGTGCACAATTCGATTAAATCAGCATTAGATTGCTTCCCGTTTGATGTAGAAGTGATCCTTGTAAAGCGGGGAATTAAAAATTGTAGGTCGCTGGTTGCTAAGCCTAAAGTATTTTTTCTTCTTCGTGGGAATTGACGGCCGATAAGTGATAAATAAAATTTCATTTATCTAAATAATTTGACCCCAAATTCTGTTAGTTTATTGCTTAACAAAACTTACAATCTCTTTCGCGAACGAGAAACGAGAACTATATTTTACACGTGTTTTAACGGGAGAGAAATTAAAAAAAACTCATTTATAATTTTTTGACAAGCGATCAATCTTTTTTTTCTATCATCTCTGTTTCGTTGACAACCAGAGAAAACAAAATAAATTAAAGATTTTTTAACCAACGCAATGATTTGAAACTAATGTTACCTACAACATTCCGTGTGAAAATATATTCATTTTTTTACATTTACACTTACACCATAAAAGTTGAAACGCTAAAATGTTTTTGTGCAGTGTTAAGTGCCAAAAACTGCTAGGCTGCAGCAAAATAAGATGGCTGGCATTGGCGCCAGAGGTCGAACGTGTTTTGAAAACTTCCAACTGTATTAAAAATTTTTTTTCAAGATTCTAGCTCACAACTGTGTCTTTTTTATCTATGCTCAAGCATTTACCTTCCATCAAGTTATTTTAAAGATTGCCGGTCAAACAAATTCTATTATTGAAGTTACAAAAGAGGTTAACCAGTTGGAACAAAATTTAATCTTAAAAAAAACGCAGAATTCCTTCGTTTGACTGTACGCAACTTAATGGCTCAGCTGACTCAAAATGGATATATTGAAGAAGGCTTTGTGAAGACTACTGCTAAAAATTTATTTTTATAAAACTTTCACGAGAATTCGACAAGTTTCAATTGGTCAACTTGGCTACAGTTTCAACACGGGAAGATGTTCAAAAAGTTATACCGATATTAATACATTCACATTTTATTGAACTGGAGCAAGATACCGAAATATTTGGTGAATTTGAACTTATAACAAACTACACTAGACAAGGTTTCAGAATGAAATAACTCAAATATAACCTTGAGAAATCACTGGATACAAATTTTTAATCATTTTAAAGACAACAATTTAAATTATCAACATTTTTGTACGATTGTGGAATATGCTTTGTGTCTACCTGGTACAAATGCCTGCACCGACAGAATATTCAGTATGATGAATAAGGGTGCGCCCATAACGGCGCACCGCACCTAGCATTCCCTTGCAGTTTATTTTAACTCCTGACGAAGCAGCACGGTAAACATGAGTTCTTCTTCATGTTCGTCAGATAAAGATGATATCTTGCTTGACTGTAGTATAAACAAGTGGAACTCTATTAAAAATAAAAGATAGAAAGCAGTACGTCCTTTAAATAAAAAACGAAGTCAGTTTAGTGAATACCATCATCTCTTTAACGATCTAAGAAAAGACAAACGGCTTTTTTTTTGAGTACATGCGAATGAGCATAGATACATTCGACTATATTGTAAGCAAAATTGGCGATAAAGTAAATATATCCTGGAAGAACTGCTCATTCTATAACAACTGAAGAAAGACTGATGTTAACGTTGCGGTAAATACAAATAACTTTATTTAAAATAAGAAATAGTACAAAACTTAAGGATATTTACAAGGTGTTATACGTTTGGATGCCTGTTAAGTCATAGTGCGGTTCTCCAGAAAAACTTTTTGTAGATGTACACTAGAAACACCTTGACTGATAGTCGTCCTTGGTTCTGCGTTACCAGCAGAGCGAAAATGTTAGGAAAAAATTTGTTGACATTGACGACTGGCATGAACTGTATTAACCGGGGTGACACTTTGACTTTGGGAGCTTCCAGCATAATGAGTAAATGGAGATCTTTGTTGAACATACTGTATTGATGATTGTGTAGGAATTTCATTAGGTTTGTTCCAACACACAAATTTTAATCGTTCCGGAATCGTTATCGAAATCGTTCTTAAGGATTTGTTACACAGGCGCCAAGTGTTTACCGTTCGAATAACGGTTCCAAAATAGATCGTGTTTGGAACGGTTTGGTTACTGACTCGAGTCTTAAATCACTGGAACGAGTAAAAGTCCTTCACCTCGTTATAAGAAAATATCAACAAATATCTCAAACAAATATAAATAAGATCGCTCCCACAAACTTCAACTAATACATAAACAAAACAAAAAATCAAGCCAATTAATCTAAAACAAGATATGGATATATGTACTGTGCAAGTCGGTTCCCTTGATACCTGCTTTTAGTCAAGTATCGAAATCATCGTTCTTGAACCGATTCCATAACGATACCAAATCGGGTTGGAACAAAACAATTATCGTTCGCTAAACGGTTCCCTCGTGGTTGGAACGCATTTTTGCTATTGCACATGCGCGTCACCGTTCCATAAATGGTTTTTCGATGTGTTGGAACAAACCTATTGTCTTCCAGCTGCAAAACTTGTATGCGGAATCTCATATTTTTTTATTTGGGTTCATTGCCCTTACGTGTAGAAGTATGCTCTTATAAAATGCTTCGTCTTCGTCTAGTTCCTTTTCTTCTCTTTTGCTCATATGTTCCTCTTTTCTTTTTAGGTATGCAATTTTTTCTTGTTCTGCCTTTAGTAATGCTTCCCCAACAGCATCGGTTCATTTAGCTGTATTTTTGCATTTTTGGTTCTTTAAGTAGGAGGCTCTGAATCAATCTCGCTTACAACCTTTCCATGCTATTCACTTCGCTTGCCTCTTCAGTATCTTCACTATTGGACATATCAAAATTGCCAGTTGAATGTCGGGGCACACCTAGTCTTTTAAATATAGAAGTGAGTCAAAATATTGCCAAGTTGGTTTGTCGTCGTCTTCGTCTTCAACTTCATCCCCTGAATGCTTCACTGGTATTCCTCGCAGTTTTTTTTGAAAGTATCCTTGAGTCGTTTCCATTGCGCTTTGTTTAAGGTTACTGAAAAAAATAAGGATGTTTGACTTATTACATAAAACAATAAAACTTTAGTTGCAGATATTGTTCAACTGGCAAAACATTCAGAAGTTTGGCATATTCATTTCGCATGGGGAAAAGCACAGTAGCCAATATTATTTCTGATATTTCAGATTATGTTGGGGACTCATTATATAAAATTCATATGCCCATGCCATCAAAACAAGATTTTCGGCAAATAGCGACGGATTTCTATGAAATTTTCCTAACTGTGTAGAAGTACTAGATAGGAAACATATTCGTATGCGTTGTCCAAACAACTCTGGATCAATGTATTTTAATTATAAAGGGTATTTTACCATCGTACTATAAGCTCTCGTTGATGCAAACTACAAATTTATCAATATTGAAGTTGGAGGCTACCTACCGTCAACAAAGCAACGGTGGTACATTTAAAGCATCTGCTTTATATAAAAAACTGATCAGTGGAACATTAAATTTGCCTGAAGATAGTCATTTACCTAATTCGATTTTGATTATGCCACATGTAATAATAGCCGATGAAACTTACCCACTGATGAGACATTTACTAAAACAATACGGTAAACAAGAATTGAATGAAGATAAGGAATATTTTAATAAATGCTTATCCCGTGCTAGACGAACAGTAGAATGTGCTTTTGGCATTCTGAGAGCAAAATAGCACCTTCTAGATAAACCTATACTGACCAGTAATTCACATGCACATAAAATAATCAAGAACATTTGTGTTTTACACAACATAATTATTGACAAGGAAGGAATGGAACATAATCTACGGGACATTCAATCTACTTTTCGAAACGAAAACATACAAGCAGCCGCAGGAAGACCAAACAATGAAGCAAAATACATCCGAGAAGCTTTTACAAATTTTTGTTGTAATAATCCTATTTAATCGAATCAATAAAACCTAAAAACCAACAAAACTTCTTCATTCTTTGGACCACCCTGTATTTGTTTTACTTAACTCTCAATAGATACTAAGTGAAGAGTTAAGATGGGGACATGGAAGTCGTTTTGACCAGTAGTCAATAGTTTTGTCACAAAAACTCCTAAAATTGACAAATCCCGATTTTTAATACCCTCTATCTCGGTAACCATTCAAGTTTTTGAGTGAGTTATGAAACTGTAAAAAGGCAGAGTGTTCCATTTAAAAAAATGAAAGTTAATTCCGTACGCAAAATAGAAATACCCTATATGTTTTAAAATATTGTCAAATGATTGTTTAATTGGAAGTACAACTTGTGGTGAAAACCATTTTCTCAAAAATTTTGTATTTTTCTCAAAACTTGTCTGGCTCCTAACTTTTGCCCAACTCCTGTATATGGACATTTGATTTAAATATTGCCTAAAGAAAAAGTTGGTATAAATATTTACGAAACTTAAAATGTAGGTATTTGGATTTGAATAATTTTAAAAATAAATAAAAATTATCAAAATCAGAGCTGTTACTGAGAACTCAGTCAACTAATTTAAACCTTACCTGTAGTGATACTGGTTTTGTCCCAAATTGCCTCTCTTATAAAGACACCGGTAATTAATTTTTCTTTATCCATGATGCTCTGTGCAAGGGTCAAAGAATACTAGGCTCGATTTCACAATGAGATACTCTGGTACCGGGCTATGGTGCGAGGCCAAGTGTGGTGCGCCGTTGTGGCCACCCGCATTTAATTACATAATAACATTTGCTTGGCACTCGGATACTATGGTACGATATTATGGTATAGTTGGCGTAAAACATATAGTGTAGCAATGTAATCGTATATCCCCTTTAAGTTATGTTGCGGAGCTAAACTCTGAAAGGTATTATTATTTTGTTTACTTGCCAATACCTATAAGGTATTAGATATTACGTAATGGCTGAAAGGGTGTTCGGTTTAAACGGGATACCAGACGTGAACTGAGCCCTTTTCGTATCCCATTCGATTTTTTATGACAAAACTAAATTTTATGGGAAAATAAAAAAAAATCATAACAATGAATAAAACAATTGTTTAAAAATAAATATTATGTCTAACTCCTGTTTGTCACTACTATACAGGGTGAATCACGACCAACGGTATGGAGGTTTATAGCGAAACGGTAAAAGTTTTAAAATGTTTGTCACGTTAGTAGTTTGTACATTCATATAGGCTACATTTTAAAATTATTTTGAAATATACAGGATGCTCCAATAATGTGTGGTGTATCAAAGTTATATTTTTTCTATGGGACACCCAATATTTTATTGCATTTTCTGATTGCCTCTAAAAAATAAAATACTTCTTCATGACTTTTTAAAATGTGGACATTTCGAAAAAAATTAATAACTCATTGATATAACAAATTCTTGCAAATTTTTTCTTACATCCAAATAGTTGGATAGTCGTTGAATGTATTCCACGATTAAGTGCTAAACATCTCTTTACAGGGTGTTCAGAATTTTCAGTTTCATTATTAGATCATTCAATGTGTAATATTGGACTTGTTTTAAATAGAACACTCTATATTTTAATAATTCACCATGTTCAAAAACATATCCTCTTTCGAATGGTATTAGGGTGTCCTATACCTAGGTATTATACTTTTCGTGCAATTTACAATTTTCTTAAATTGTATGGTAAATCGATTTTAAAACAAAAAATGCATACATAATCTAGTCTGTAATGTTAATTTATGATATTCTCTGTTAATTCTCTGAACAATCTTGTGTTGCTACTAAAAATGAAGCAGTACCCGTTAAACGAAAGAGTCGACATGATACTTTGCATTGGGGAATGTTTAGAAAATTGTCTCCTAGCATCTAGAGTTTATGCTCAAAAGTACCCAAAGAGGGAAGTTTTGGAAAGACTGCTTAATAGATTCTGTGATACTGGTAGCGTTGCATACAAGAAGGTGAACAAAACTAAACCAGTTACTGGCGACGACGCCAACGAATTTGAGGTACTGCTGTCGGTTACGTAAAATCCTAATACCAGTTCTAGAAAAATTTCAAGTGAATTAGAAATTAAGTCAAATGGGTGTGTGTAGAATACTCAAGAAAAATCGCTACCATCCGTATCATATTCAACTACACCAGCAATGACACAACAGGATTATGATAAACGTTTAAATGTTTGTTTATGGACTTTGGATAAAGTTGGAGAAGATCCTGATTTTTTAAATTATGTATTGTTTACTGACAAATCTAATTTCCACAATAATGGGTTAGTAAATAGACATAATTTTCATTATTAGGATACAGCAAATAAACATGTATTCCGTACTGTTAATCGCCAACACCGATGGAGTGTAAACGTTTGGGGAGGGATTGTGGGCGAGTATGTTATCGGCCCGTATTGTTTTGACGGACACCTAGATGGAAGAAAATTTTTGAGTTTTTTGAAAAAAGACTTCTGGGTCCTTCTCGAAAACCTATCACTTAGCATCCGAAGGAAAATGTGGCTACAATTAGACGGAGCTCCTGCTCACTTTTTACGTGTTGTTAGGAATTTCCTCAATAGACAATTTAGAAATAAATGGATAGGTAGAGGCGGTCCTTATAATTGGCCATCTAGGTCACCAGAATTGACCAAGATGGATTTCTTCAAATGGGGTTATATTACAAATATTGTGTATGCTACACCCCTCACTACTCCAGACGATATGAAATTAAGAATTTCGAACGCTTTCGCGTCTATAACACCCGATATGTTGAATAATGTAAGTAAATCGTTGGAAGCTAGAATCACATGTTGCATTGCACAATATGGCAAGCATTTTGAGCATCTATAGTAATTTTTCATTTTTTGCTTTTAATAATTTGTTTTTCGTTTTGTAGTATTTATGTATTTGCTTTATTAAAAGTGTGTTTATGTTTTATTATGTACTTAAATACTTATCGGTAAAAAAAGAGCTAGTGGACCTCAGCAACTACAAGTGTGTGCATATTTATTAGCAACTTCATTGTTTTTTTAACAACAACTATGCCAAGATCATTAGTTTAAACTTTAAAGAGAATTGCAGATGTTTTAAAATCGATTTACCGTACAATTTAAGAAAATTGTAAATTGCACGAAAAGTATAATACCTAGGTATAGGACACCCTTATACCATTCGAAAGAGGATATTTTTTGAACATTGTGAATTATTAAAATACAGGGTATTCCATTTATAATAAGCCCGATATTACACATTGATTGATTTAATAATGAAACTGAAAATTCTGAACACCCTGTAAAGAGATGTTTAGTACTCAATCGTGGAATACATTCAACGAGTGTCCAACTATTTAGATGTAAGAGAAAATTTACTAGAATTTGTTATATCAATGAGTTATTAATTTTTTTCGAAATGTTCACAGATTTGAAAAAGTCATTATAACTCGGATCCCTCTGTATTTAAGTACCAGGGTACCATTATGAAGGAGTATTTCATTTTTTAGGGGCAATCAGAAAATGAAATAAAATATAGGGTGTCGCATGAGAAAAAATATAACTTTAATACGCCCCACTTTATTGGAACATCCTGTATATTTCAAAATAATTTTAAAATGTAGCTTATATGAATGTACAAACTACTAAAGTGACAAATATTTTAAAACCTTTACCGTTTCGCTATAAACCTCCATCCAGTTGGTCGTGATTCACCGTGCCTTCTGCCATATCATCTACTTCACTATCACTATCGTCTTGTAAATCAATAATAAATTTATTTTCCCCATTAATATGGACTTGCCCAATATTCTTATTCTTATCTTCAATTTTGATTACTTTTTTAATCCTTTTCTGTCAGTCTTCTTTGGTAATATTAGCTACTTCTCTCTTAATCAGATCGACGACTTTCGTATCAAATTTAGGAAATGTATTGTTACGCAGAATACTCTGTTTTAATTGTGCCCAAATTAACTCGATGGGATTGAAGATACAAAAATAAGGAGGAAGTCTCAATATAAAGTGTCAATGTTTTTCAGCAATACTCTCTAGGGCGCATAATTTCTTAAATTTCTTTGTCTGTAAAACTTCAATCGGTTGTTGTTTTGTATACGAATCTTCAAAGTACATATTATTATCCAATAAAAATTTTTTTAGTTCGGTCTTCTTGTCGTTTTTATCTGGTATTTTATTGAGCTGTTGTGAATAATAAGAAGCGTTGTCAAGAACTACAACACTATTTGGCTATACGTTTGGGTTCAATGTGAATTCAAACCATTCTTCAAAAATACTAGCGTCCATGTTCTTATGATAGTCAATGTTGCAATCTTCCATTTTTTCCCACATATTTTTAAGGCATCCTTCATTTCCACCGCAATGCACAATAATAAGTCAGGATCCGTTGTTTGCAGGCATTGTTGTCATACAAATTTTTGATCTATCAGTTCATTCATTCTTAACCGTGTCGTGAGTATCATACCAAGTTTCGTCTAAATAGACAATTGGCTTGTTTTCTTCTGTATACTTAGTTACTTGTTCCAAGTATGTATACCGCATATCAACTATTCTTCTGCTTTCTATGACTGTTTGACGTTTATTAATCGATTTGAATCCCAATTTTTGAATCAAGTTTTCAATAGTTTTCTTACAGACATTTATATTACGGCCGGCATTTGTCAATTTATTTCTTATTATTTCAATCGTTGGTAACTCATTACTCTTGTAACAATCATATATGGTGGTTTTTAATAGTTTTATTACAGACACATCTAAAGGTTTGATCAATCCCTTATCACATTGCTTCTTGCGTTCTTAAGGCCCATTCTTGGCTATTTTACGTAAAGTTGACAGGGGAACTTCTGTTATATCAGATACTGCTTGCATTAATTCTGTTTCTTCATCGAAACCAAACTTTTTCCGTAGATTCTTATACTCATTGAAACATATTTTCTGTGTTTCCCAATTTAAATGACGTCGAATCCTGTTTTCACTTTCATCACAATTATTTAAATTTTCGTTGTTACACACAATATTTTAGACCGAACTCGATATTTCCCAAGGACGCCACATTATAAATATTTAATTTTTAACTAAAAATATAATTGGTATATAATTAATATGTATACTTATCCAAATTCCTCAGAAAAACGCTACACTCTTTCTTGATGTCAGCCTACCAACTAAAGAGTGAACATCTGTTGTATTCGAAAAAATTGCCCTCTCAAAATATAGTTATAGTCCAGTAAACGATGGGAAAAGTAATAAATTATTTGGAATTTATATTCCTAATTCTTCCTAATAAAACGAGATATAAGGTAGTGATAATTGTCTGGTGATGATTTTGAATATAAATAGGTTAATATTGTTTAAAGCAATGTATTTTGTTCTATACATTAACGATAAGTATCTTAAAAAGTAGGATGGCGCTCCATAATTGCGAGTTAAAAATAATCGTTAGCCAGGCGATAAATTTATTTAATAATTATAAAATTATTAAAAACATTTTAGCGATTATTAGTTGAAATTATAATAATAAATGAATATATCGTCAAATAATCATTATAAATTATAATTTGACTGGACTATGACGGTTTTCAAGTCAAACAAAAAGCTTAAAGTTCGCACTATATCTCTTACGCCGACTATACGATACTATGTGCGGTGCGCCGTTATGGACGCCCACTAAGATGGCCATCAGGCAAAACACAGCTAAAGCGATACTTATTGTGAAAGGGAACGTTTATAAAAGTTGCCAAGAACACTACTCATATTTAAAATAGTCACAAACTTTATTAATAAAATATTGTTCATCTGGAGAGTACCGGAACAATTAAATTTTAATTGTTTAAACGGTTTGTTCATATTAGTTAGTAGGACTTGTACTGTACTAGTTTAAAGCTACTAATAAAATTTGAAACATATTAAAATTTTTCTTCTATACGCCAATTTCCTCCAAAAACACAGTTTAAAGCTTACAGAAGCAGTTGGCTCAATCGTTGTCGACACCTTTTATCTCTATGTTCCAATTTTCCACTGCGCAACTTGAAATTGATTCCCACGCGCATGGAGGAGGAGCCAACTGATACCATGATGATTTGAAAACTTATTAAACAGCCAACCACTGTGCGTAATAAGTGACAAATATTCTGCGCATCTTGAATTTCTTTCCCAGGAGTGGATGTGAGTGAGAGAAAAGATTGGAACAGTAAAATCGGCAGAGTGATCTAACGCTTCTGAAAGCAATAAACAGTGCCAAAAATATAACTAAAGTCGAACCATAAAGTTTGGAATGCAATGACCTACGCCTGAACCCATATAGGTCTTGCACATAGTGGCGTGGACGTTTTTTTGCGGGGTCAAAAATAGTCTTGTTACATTTTCCTGAACTATTTTTTGAACGCGGGAAACATTAATAAAAAAAGATAAGTATTCAATGAAAACAAAAGGAATTTTTATCAATAGAGGAAATCATAGGTACAAAAATAAGAATTACAAAAATAAAACTCGTAACACAGAAAAACAATGTTAGAACTTTGTCATTTACCGATTTTTCATCATCAATATCACTATCACTAGTACCGACATTGACAATAATATCATCGATAACTTTTATCAGCCATATTATCTATATTCCACATTTTCTTTCCTTCGTTTTGAACATGTGCAATACAGATGCTCCAGTTTCTGGTGTGACTCGTTCTAATGATTTCTTAAGAAGGCGTTCTACATCGGCTAACTTAAGCGTTCGATTTTCCCGTGCCACATCCCTTTTATCTTGTGCCCAAATTTATTCAATTGAATTCAACGCACAATGATACGGGGGTAACCTTAATACAGTAATTACAGGGCCCAATGATAATTCATCTACAGCAAGTTTCTTATATTTATAGGCATGTATCTTCACAATTTGAAGCAATTCGTTCTTTACACTGCTTTCATCGTAAGAGATACTTTTATCCCGTAACCATTATTGAATTTGAGCTTCTCTCCTCACCTGTTGTAGCGTTTTTCCACAGTGTCGACTGTGGTAAGGAGCATTATCCATAACGACGACAGATCCTGGTTCCAAGTATTCAGTAATGTGTCCAAACCACATCTCGTACACCTCTGCGTTCATCTCTTCATGGTAGTCTACTGTTTCTTGGACTTTAATATTAATTCACCATTTAACACAAATCCGCTATCACTTCTTATATGTGTAATTATCAATCGACGGCCTTTTCCAGATGGAAATTTAAACCCATAGAACATGTTAAACTTATTAGTTATAGAGTTTTTAAAAGTATTTCAGAATCATTCACAAAGATAAAGAAATTTATGAATTAAATATGACAACAACGCTTTCATCTTTGTGTGTACATTACTTTTCAATTTTTTTGGTTTTATTGTAGTTGCTACTTTTGTTACATATTTAATTTGATAAAATGGCGAATGCGCGCTTGTCCCGTTTCTTTCTCAACCAAATATGGTCACTTTAGTTATCATAGATGGAAAAAAGTCCCAGTCGGTAAATATGTTTCTAGTAATAGGATATATTCCAGTACATTGGAAGCCCTTTTGGGCAATATCCAATCGAGCAGTCTGGGAAAAAGCCTGTGCAATTAATCCTGCTGTGAGAGAAAGAGAGACATAAGCTTTATTGTCATGAAAATTTTTACAATTTTATGGACAGAGCGACATAATTTAAAAATAGATAAAAATATAAAAAAATCATATAAAAATAATATAAAAAATACTTACTATACTAACAATACAAAACATAATATATAAAAATACAAATTAAAATAATAATTAGAATACAATGTTAGCATCGTACATGATACCAAATATTGAGCTTCGCCAATGTAACTCAAAAGTCTAGGGTAGATTGCAGAATTCTGCCACTGAATAATCAGGTCTCCCAACCAGAAACGCCGTTGTCAATCTCCGGAACCTATTAAATGTATCGGCCACTTTTAATTCTAAAGGTAGCTAATTGAATAGTTTTTTGGCATTGATGAAGGTGATGGAATTTTTTACCAGATCAGAGATGGGTATTGTTAGGTAAATATCGATTTTTTTTCTTATAGTAGGGTAACTATGTATTGATCTCTCAGTTAAATTGTGAAAGTGTTTGCGAACCAAACACACGGATTCCAAAATGAATAGAGCGGGAAGAGTTAAAATTTTGTATTTTTTAAAATAGTATTCGCAATGCGTCCAACTACTCAAACCATAAATGTAACGAATAGCTTTTTTTTTAGTTTGAAGATAGATGCGAAGAGGTGCAAACTACAAGACCCCCAGAAAGGCAAACCTTAGCAAAGGTGCGATTCGAACAAAGAGTAGTAAGTTGTTAAAGCAGTACAAGAATCAAGCTGTTTAGATACAGATTTATTGGCAAAACAAGCCGAGGATAATTTTTTCGCTAAAGTGTGTACATGTACAGACCATTTAAGGGCACTGTCAATATGGAGACTAAGAAAGATCTGAAGATCTTATTAAATAATTGTTAAGTTTGAGAGGTTGCAAAACTCCTTTATAAGATAAAACTAAAGTTTTCTCAGTGTTAAAACAAAGCTCGTTTAAGTCGGACCAGGACTTAATATTAATGAGATCTTTGTCTATGGTAGAATGTAAAGTTCGTATATCTGAACTGCTCCAGGTTACACTAGTGTCATCAGCAAATAAAGTGAATTTAACAATAATTCTTAAGTCTGTGACATCGTTGATGAATACAAAAAAAAACAATTGGACCCAAAACTGAGCCCTGATGTACACCACTGCTAACTGGTAAATTTTTCGAAATTTTTCCATTTGCTCGTACCAGTTGTTTTCTACATTCTAGGTAAGATTCAAACCATTTTAAAAGAATACCCCGGATGCCATAATACTCCAGTTTGTCACATACAGGTTGTCCCACCATGGTAGTGACATGTGTTGATAATACATTTAATATTTAATTACTTAAAAGAAAGTTGTATTTGTGAAACACAATATTTCTGATTGCAACGAGAAATTTGTTAGTGTAGGTCCTACACGAAGCTGTGAAACTCGCGTTAACGTCTGATAAAAGTCTTCGGGAATCAGAAATAAGAATTGTGTTAGCTAAAAATTATTATCATTTGAAAAGAAAATGGTATATTCAAAGCAGTTGTGTTATTAGTATTTTATCTATTAATTTCCATTGAATAAAATCCAAGATTGAGATATTTTGTCCAACATTTTCTACATTTTCATCACCAAGTTCATTTATACTTCTTGTATATGTCGCATTTGCTCCGTCATTTCTTGTCTACCAATTTAGAATTATACGTGCCGAAACTACTTCTGAAAGATTTTTCTTAATATCTTTTCCATATTTTTCTATTTTCATTATATCGTCAAGTTTTGTGGTATGTTTTATTATGAATGTCAGTAATGAATATAGTATGCAAACAATCCTTTAAAAATTAAGTAGTTTTATGATGGGAGTTTGTTGAAAAGGAAAGCTAGGTACTTGACAGAATTTTTGACAGGAAAAAATTTTTGAAGGAAAAAAAAGATATTCAAATATATTGGAGAGACTATTGAAAAATTAACAACATTAAATTCAAGCCGGCTAATATAACGAATATAATTTGAAAATAAAACATTATATTGATAACTGAGATGAAATATTTTGGAATGATGGAAAGTTGGTGAAGAAATACATGAAGTTGACTTAAAACAGCAATTATACACAAATAAAACATATTTAGAAGATTTGGAGGAAAGAAGAGAATAATTTGAAATAGGTCTGGTTAATTTTTATAGAAGTTCTGAAGTTGAGTACATTGTTGAAGTTTTTTTTTGGATCATATCACATTGAATGTTTTGGTAATTGTAATTTTAACATATTTTTTTATAAGGTAAACTTAGTATAGAAAAAGATAGTCCAAAACAAAGATCTTTGTTTGAGGCATACAAAAAGAAGCAGTTCCTGTATAAAGAAAAAGGTAAGAGATTTCATTATAAAATTGAGAATGAATTGGTAAAAATATAGAATATAATAGATTTTAGTTACACTAAACAAATTTGCATACGGGGTGTTTCTTTAATAAAGTTTAGAATTTGAATTTATAAGCTTAAAAAAAGTATTTATAAAATAATATAATATCAATATTGTTATTTGGCGATAAAATAAGTACGTAAAGGTCAACAAGATTTGTAAAAAAAAGTTTATTAATATTTCAATATATGTATTAAAATTTAAAATAATTCAAATTAATTTTAAAAAAAAGAAGGAAGAGATATAGTTTAATACTGCAATTCTTTCAAGAATCGACTCCCTGAAAATAAGAGATATTGTACAGAGCCGGAGCAAATAAATTTACATTTATTTATGGTAATTTCAATAAGGTCTGAATCATAGTATTAAATTTTACTTACTTTTTGAATGGTAAGTTGGCGTCCTAAAACTTTTTAACTTCATAGTAATACACATTATTTATCTAAACTGAATTTAAAAAATAAATTGTATACATACAATATTTATAATTATAACTTATAACACAATCGAAGGCCTTTGTGAAATCACAAAAAACCGAAGCCGTGAAAAGTTTATTATTAAGTGAGGTATATATTTCATTAGGAACAGAAAACATTGCGTCATTAATACATTTATTAGGTAGGAAACCGAATTGTTGGAATTTCAAGCTTTTATATTTGAAAAGAAAATGCAATAGACGGGTTTTCATTAGTCTTTCGATTATCTTCGATAAGATTGGTAATAAAGCAATTGGACGATTATGTTTCTCGCCACCCTTGTGTAGAGTAACAATGATAGCTGTTTTTAGACAGTTAGGAAAGAGATGTTTTTCAAAGGATACTTTGATTAGAGAACATACAACGTTAATCACCGCATCTGGAATATTTGAAAATAACCCATCAATGCCACAGGAAGTTTTGTTTTAAATGCTGAGTATGGTTTGCACTAGCTCAAATTTATCTATTGGTCTAAGGAATAAACTATCAGTGATTCTTTTATTAGAAACGAGGAAAGAAAGAGCAACACGACTTGGAGATATTTAAGAGCTAATAATCTTACTAACGTTTACGAAATAATTGTTAAGTTCGTCTGGGTCGAGTTCAATGAAGTTTGAGGAACGAGTTTTGTTGACACCTGATAATTTTATTAATAAAGACCAAAAATTTAGAGTCAATATCTTCAGAAAGATCAATCTAATCATTTGTTAAACATAAGTTATAAAATTTGGTGAAATTTTGTTAAGAGAAAATCCTCACCAACTGAGTGTTTTTCTTAAGAGATTTACGAGGTAATACGAAAACTGGTCAGAGAGACATGAGTTAATTACTGAGTGATTCACATTATGGGGTAGAAAGTCGGAAACTATGTAATCTAAAATTGAAGAAGTTGTTTTAGTAGTACGAGTTGGTGAATCCACGTGCATATTTAGATTAAACGACTCAAACATATTTACCAAAGACCTTTGAATGGCATAATCATTAGTAAAGTTGATATTGAAATCACCGCCTAAAAAAGGCTATTTGCTCGACTCCTAACGGAATATACTGTTACGAAATTGCACACTGGTGTCCCTGAATCCGACTCTGTCTAACGCTATATATGAAAGTTAAAATTCTGGCGAATGCGCAGGGATTTATACGAATTATCTATCGTTGCTCACTATATGACCTAGATCACTGACTAGGTTTTAGAATAGCTGACATTTCTTCGGGTTTGACATGAGCTGGACAGCTTGAACTCGTTTGAATAGAGCTTCCAAATTCTTCAGGTGTTCGTCCAATGTCTTTCCCAGTACTACGATGTCGTCCAAACAGACCAGGCATGTCTTCCAAGACAACCCTCTCAAGACATTTTTCAAGAGTCTTTCAAATGTCGCGGGCGCATTACAGAGCTCGAATGGCATGACCTTGAATTGCCATAACCCAGATCCGGTGGTAAAAGCAGTCTTCTCTTTATTTTCTGGGGCCATTTCTACTTGCCAATAACCAGACTTCAGGTCCAAGGTGGAAAACAGTTTGCTGCCGGCGAAAGTATCTAGCGTATCATCGATTCGAGGTAGAGGATAGCTGTCTTTCTTTGTTACGTTGTTTAGCTGGCAATAGTGCACGTAGTTCTATCCTTTATCTTGACGAGCACTACAGGAGACACCCATGGACTAGTAGATGGTTCTATTAGTTTTTCTTCTTCCATCTCTCGAATTATTCTTTCAGTTTCCTCTCTTTTAGCTCGTGGTAGCCTTCGGACTGATTGCCTAATTGGCTTGGCATCACCAGTATTGATTTTGTGCTTGACGGCTCTACCAGTCTTCCAATAGTAAGGTATTTATATAAATTAAGTCTAAGTAAGTAAACAGTAGTGGAGTGTTTATATAAATTAGTGTAAGTAAATATACTGTGTATCTAATATAAATTAGTGAATAGTTTAGTGAATAAATAATTTAAGTGAGTACACCGTGTGTATAAATTTTTCCCACCTTCATAACAAAAACTTTTCAATAAATAAGAAAGACATTACATTGGTCTCAGAAGTGGGATTATATAAATAAATAGCTACATAAAAATGACCAAGAAACTAAGTGACCTGAAGGTGACAGAGCTAAAGGCAGAATTGGAAAATTGTGAACTGGAAACGTCCGGTAAGGAAAGTGAATTAGTAGAAAGACTTAAAAATGGCACTGGATAATGACGGCTTTGATCCAGAAACATTTCCATTCAATGACGAGACCTCCACCTTAATCTCATCAGTTTCTGATATGAATAACGATATTTCTGCCATAGAAGAGAAGATTTCAACTAATGTGGAAGAACGATTTTTGTGCTATAGAGAACGATATTTCTGCTATGAAGAACGATATTTCTGTTAACATGGACAAGGTTTCTACTAATATAGACGAGAAGATTTCAACCATGAAGAATGATATTCCTGTTAGCGTGGACAAAATTTCTGTCGATATTTTACTAATGAAAAATGACATTGTTGCTGACGTCTCTAAAATCGGATATAGAGAATTAAATGATAACGATGGACGAGAAAATCGAGAATAAGATAACAGCGATAGAGGAAAAAATCAAGAAGTTAAAAGCAAAGATTGCCGATTCAAGAACACGAGGCACGCCAGAGGAAGAATAGAAGACCGAGCAAATAGAACCTTGCAAGCCCCAGAAACACAACCTAAGTTAGAAGACATTGGCAGTTTTACCTAAGTCAAGGCCCCAACGTTCGATAGATGGTGACGATGACAGACTTGACCAGATCGTCAACTTGTTGAAAGGTATGGCAGACATGAATCCGAAAAAAATCAAATGCCAGAAGTGTGGCGAGCTAGAGCACGTACGCAGCCCGTCTAAACGCCCCAGGACTCCTGCAACCCAAGAGATCCAGTCACAGGGGAAATTAGACAGAGACGAACATCGAGTTGATGTGAATCACCGAAACGTCGACTCTCTGCCTAGACAGTCATGCCCTGTAGACTATTATCACTACAACAAGTCGAAATCTAAGGAAGTTGCAGTTTCAAGAATTACGGTAGACAACGAAGAATGGCCAACCACCAGGACCAGAGAAGATCAGGAGAATGATCGTCACCTAAAGAAGATTCGGCAATGGAAGGAAGAAAATCGGCGACCTACCTGGCAAGAAGTGTCAAGATTTTCACTGACACTCAAGGCATATTGCGCTCAGTGGGACTCCCTTGTCCTGGAAGAAGGCCTGTTGAAAAGAATCCTTGAGAACGATGATAGTTCCGAGAAGAGAAGATAAATAGTTATCCCAAGAACGAGAGTAGCCGAGGTACTGAGAAAGTTACACAACAGTCTATTCAGTGAGTCCGTGGATGAACAGCTCCGACAATATCAAGGATTGCTTTAGACATCTCTGGACATTTCTGACTACATAAAATGGTGGTAAATACATCCTGGTAGTAATGAATTTATTTCACAAAATGGGTGGAAATTTATGCGATCACAAATCAGGAGGCCACAACTGTCGAGGATGTATTGGTGAAAGAATTTATCAGACGATATGGAATGCCCTTGGAAGTCCACAGCAATCAATGAAAAAATTTCGAGAGCCAGGTATTCCAGGAAATTTGTGACAAGCTGGGAATGAACAAGATCAGGACAACAGCGTTGCATCCACAGTCAAATGGAATTGTTGAAAGAATGAACAGGATCATTGGAAAATATCTGTTCAAAGTAGTTTCCAGCCACCAGTATCTTTCCCTATTTGTGTTGGGTTATCGATCTGTCATAAACGAGTCCACGGTTGAAACACCTGCGAAAATCCTGTTTGAACATGAAACTAGGCTTCCCTGTGATCTGGAGTTTGGCTGTCGGCCTAGCGAAGATCTAGCAGGAGAAGATTACGTGGTCCAATCGAGAAGAAGGATGGACGATGTGCATGAATTGGTTCGAACTAATCTTCAAGTTGCCAGAGACAAAGTATGGTTACACAACCTGACAAGGAGAAAACGATTTTCTCCAAAGCTACAGGAATCATGGAAGGTCCGTACTTAATAAAGAAGAGGATCAATGACGTCATCTATCGCATAAGCAATATCTCCATAGGAAAACCGACTCGTGCCATTCGAAGGAGACCATGATAAAGAGGAAGGTGTGCGTCAGTCTGACCCAGCCTTCGAGCTAGATATCTAGATACGGAGTCACTACAGGACAAATACAAGATTTGTTCACGCTCCCGGAAGAGTATTCACTGGCACATAACATCTTTGCAAGTAATAAAAACAAACGAGGGTTGGCAACTGTCGTTCGGAAGAAGTTTGGGCAATTAGAAAAACTTGAAGATCAGATGCCAGTCCCTGGCAAGACACTGAGAGTCAAACTCAATTTGCGGTACGTCTTCTACCTGGTAACTAGAAACGAATTTACAGATCGATCCTCCTACCAGAATGTGTGGAGAGCACTATGAAGCCTTCGAGATCATGTGCTGGAGTCCCACGTGGAAAAACTAGCAATGCCTAGGATAGAGAGCAACCAGTTGGATTAGCGAGTCATCAGGAACATTATAGAGGTGATCTTCCAAGATACCGGTGTCCACATATTAATTTGCAGCTATATAACCCTCATTATCGGCACTCGTTGACGACGGTACCCTGTTATTTCCATACGACCGGAAAGTGCAGACATGGGTCCAGTTGCCGATTTAAACATTCAGTTCCGGCTACACAAAAGTTCCAAGAGGAACTTCCTTGTAAGGAGGGGGCAATGTTACGAAATCATACACTGGTGTAGTCCCTGAATCCGAGTGTCTAGTGCTATATATGAAAGTTAAAATTCTGGCGAATGCGCAGGGATTTCATCGAATTATCTATCATTATTTTTTGTGACTATTTCTTTATCTAGAGATTTCCAGGAAAGTCGATTTTTGGGAGCCGCAATCGAGAAGTTTCCGGAATAAAAGTCACCTAATATATAAAGACTACCTACCAGCGGGAGAGTTTAGTTAATAATTTGATATCGTGAGATAAACAGTGAACAAGTAAATATAAATTAAGTCTAAGTAAATAAACAATAGTGAATTGTTTATATAAATTAGTGTAAGTGAATATACTGTGTATTTAATATAAATTACATTGTCTATTCAGTACTCGGCTAGTTTACTGTCGATTTACGTGTGAGTTTATTTTGTTTAGGAAGCTAATTATTACAAAAAAACGGTTAAAATGGTGTTTAATTGTATATTTTCACAAAATATAACATTTTTCTGTTGTGCATTATGGCACTTAAAGAGCCATCAACATCTAAACAGGTACAGAACACAAGAAAACAAATTTATAATATTAATTGTTGTGTTTGCGGCTACCGTTCTAGAAAAGGGAAGGACAGAAACGTTCATTTTCTTGTTTTTGCCAATAAATTTAGCAGAATTAAAGTTAAAATAACCAATACCATGGATCAGGAAGAAAAAGTTGATAAAAGACTGGCATGGGAAAAGGTGTCTAAATTTATGAGGGCGTGCTCTAAACATTTCAAAAGTGAAGATTATTGTGCATGAGGTAAACTTTTATATAAAAAATAAATTATTAGTATTATTTATTTCATGAGGATAACTTTTTAATGCAATAGTTTGCAGACATAGGGCGAACACATCTTTACTTTCTTTATTATCGTTATCGTTATTCCAATCAAAATAAACGGTTTTAAAGACTAAAACTAACTTTTCCGCATCTGTGAGATGTCCTAAATAATATTCTATCATAAAATTGTCACTTGTACACTTCGGGGGACGTATCATGCTAACGAACCGAAATTTCTCAAAAGTAACCAAAAACGTAGTATATCTGGATTTCTAGGACCCGCTGTGCTCGCTATAGTCAGCTGAAAATCAATAGGGTACATCTGTGACACACCTTGAAAAAAATCCAATTATAAAATTGGCCACTTGTATACACTCCGGAGGCTGTATCGTACTAACAACCCGAAATTTCTCCAAAAAGGACAAAAAATGTGTCACTTCAGGTACCATAGCACCCGTTGTACTCTGGTGAGCTAAGAATCAATAAGGTCCATCTATAAGACGCTCTGAACAATATTCAATCATATAATGGGTCACTTCTATACACGTTGGAGGCTGTATCGTCCAACAAACTGAAAATTCTCCAAAAATTTGGTACCTCGTTGGCACTAGTTGTACTGTCTTTATTGAGCTGAATATCAATAGGGTTCATCTTTGAGACGCTCATAAAATTGGTCACTTGTTTATACTCCGGAAGCTGTATCGTGCTAACAAACTGAAATTTCTCCAAAAATGACAAAAATGTAGTACTTAAAGTACTATAGCACGTATTGTACTGGCTGTAGTGAGCTGAAAATCCATAGGGTTCATCTTTGAGATGTTCTGAATAATATTCAATCATAAAGTTGGTGACTTTTTGCACTCCGCAGGCTGTATCTTGCTGACAAACTGAAAATTCTCAAAAAATGACAAAAATGTCGTACTCCAAGTACCATAGCACTCGTTGTACTGGCTATTGTGAGCTGAAAATCAATAGGGTTCATCTGTGATATATCCTGAACAACATGCAATCAGAAAATTGGTGACTTGTTGCACTCCGGAGGTTGTATCGTGCTAACAAACTGAAATGTCTCAAAAAGTTACAAAAATGTCGTACTTCAAGTACCATAGCACCCGTTGTACTGGCTATTGCTGGCTATTGTGGCCTTTTTGACAATATAATCAAAATTACAATACTTTTGAAATAATTAAAGTTTTTTCAAAATAGTTTTCGAAGTTAAAAAGTTATAATTGGCGCAGTCAGTAGGATTCTTGCGGTCGTGAAAAACTTTGTCGAATCGCTCGAATAAAGAACTCACGATTTGATGTTTCAGCATCGAGAGCGGTTTCCAGAAGAATCTACTATCGAAGAAAGAAAAAACCGGTGCTCTTCAAATCACTAGTAAGTGCCAAGTTTCCTTTTTTACCTTTCCATACCTTTTTTTAAAGAGTATGAGAGATATTTTAGATATACTTGCGGCCAATTTATTTTATGAACGGATTGGAAACATTTAATAAATTAAATTGTTACATACATGATCAATAGGTAACAAATAAATGTTTGTTGATTATACTCATATATATAACCAGTTTGATGACCAGCTAGTTACAGTCGAGAAAGGGGTGGGTAAATCAATATTATTCACGTTTAGTTACCATGAAAGATACTGTGTAACAGTTCTTAACTTTTTATTTTGCGATAAGATTGTGGATGAAACAAGATGTTTAAGGAAAGTTGAGACAGTTTACGGTTTAACACTTTACGCAATTTCCCTATTAGTAATAATAAGTTCACAAGCTAAGTAGGTAGTAGACGTTATTTTATGAACACATTTAAAATATTAGTTCTGCAGAGTCCTCTACTATGGTGGAGTGGAATTCAGTCTCTCGCTAGTCGCTATGCAAATGATGCGATACAAAAAATAATAAACTATACTCTTACTTGCGGTCTGTAGTCTGGCTATATTAAAAGTGGTTATCAGGACGTCTATCTGTGGTGAACCATGCAGATGGTCACAACAACGGTACTACTATCAGTAACTAATGATCCAAAGTAGAAAAAAAAGCCTAAAAGAGTTAAAAGAATATGGTGGTTAGTTGAAACGTGATTAGATTAGGTTTGGTAGACTTACCGAAGGTGGAGTGGCTTTTAAGTAGACTAATTTATAAAATATCCTCTTGCGGGCTTTTCAGTATGTGAAAATATAATAAATAGTCTCGGAAAGTGTTTCCTTTTTTTCTTTTTTGGCGTCAAAAATCCGTAAAAGTTCGGTTTACCTCATGCAGGTAAAATTCAGCCATAAAAAGACAAAAAAAGTGGGAGAGAAAATAAAAGCATAATGACAGTAGGTCAATTAGATAGATAAGTCAAAGTACCAACCTTAATTACTTACTGGTCATCAACTAGCCAGCTTGACTCTTTGGTAGGGATAGTCCTTTATGTTTAGACCGTTTAAAGTGAGGGAACAATAAAAGAAGAATTTCTTATATTATTTAGTAAACAAACAATGTGATGACTAAGTTATTGAAATTGAAATTTTTAATTTAGTTTTAACTAACTTCAATCAGTTTGAACCCGTAACAAAATATTAAAGATAAAAATAATTTTGAGAATTAATTTTCATCTGAAAATACACACAAAATGGCTACTGCAACTACAAAAATCCTAAATTGGGAGTTATTTAAACTAGAACTGGAAAATAATAAACTATATGACGGCGACAGTAACACATTAAACAAATGTATAACTAAATGCGAAGAAGTAATCGAAACGTATGCCATATACTCGTATAAGGACATAGAAATAAACAACCAAGTATGGGATTGTATACAAGAAATACTGGTAGGAAAAGCTGAAGCCATGGGGGAACAGAATGGAACAGGAAACAGAATGGAACTAAATACATGGCCAAAGATCAAGGCAGCCTTGAAACAGTGTTTTCAGATCAAAAAGATCTGGACTGCATCCTGCAGGAATTAACACGAACAAGGCCATTTAAAAATGGAAATTTAATTGACTTCGGGGCTAGGCTTCAATTGTTAAAAAGTAAGATTATACAGACAATTAGTAACGACTTTAGTCTTACTGAAAATGATAAAAGATGTCATGTAAATCATTATGATAAGACGGCACTGAACACCTTTATTGCAGGATGTACCGGTGTCCTCAAAAATGACCTGAAAAAGCCCAACTCTTTAGAAGACGCGATGACCTACGTTGAAGAATTTGAGAATTTTGAATGGTTTACGGTAATTTAAATGAGCCGAGATCCTTTAAAAATTCCAGTAGCTCTAGGTCACCAAATAATAATTCGTATAAATATAATAATAATCAAAATCAGAACTTTAATTATCCAAATTATCTTAAAAATAATTATAACCAACATAACAGTAATTTTCAACAACGACCAAACATTCCAAGCCTACCAATTCATATAAAGCCACAACCACAAATTCCTCGACATTAGCCGACTAATGCACAAGTATTTCGTTAAAAACTAAATGTTTTCAGACCTCACCAAATACCTGCACACAGGTTACCTAGGTCGGAATCCATGTCGACAACGTCAAGAAATTTTACGGATTCTCCAAAAAGAAATAATAATTTTGTGAATAGAAGTAATAATAACAATACTGGTAATAATAGTAATAATACCCTCCTAGGAGCTGTAAGACCTTGTCGTTGGTGGAGTGGCTTAGTAACTTCCTCCCTCTTCGAGCCGCAAGGACGGGAAGGGAGGAGTGAAACTAAAAAACAGCTCAGAAATGGTCAGTGGGACACTGGTGGGGCTATCTATGCCGATGTGATAGCACCAACAAATGCCAGTAGAAGATCCAACATGCCCAAGTTACATCCGAACACACTGGCAAGTCCTGACCAGATATGGGGGACGAGCGGCGAGTTTCCGGCGCCGAAAAACTGGAACCCTCGGCTATGGTATGGTAACCCAGACAGAAGAGTCCAGAGGAGTGAACCTCAATAAAAAATCCGGAACCGAAGATGGAAGCAATCGTGTCGATCGGTGATTAGCCCCACGACAGAGAGGCTGCGAACGATGCCATTGAGATACCAGGCGACCCCTCAATGTATTTAGCCTTAGCAGGGTATGGGAGCACTGCCCTGCCGGACTTGTTATTTCTGCCCTACTCGTGGGATCTACATGAAACCAAAATTAAATATGCCAGAACCAGCTGCAGTTAGGGGTGCTATAACTGCCGTTGCCTTCACTCAGCACCATAAAAATACGAACCTGGAGACGGGAACAACACCCCGGTTCTTGGTCGTAAAGAGGAAGGAAGGAGACTTTTCAAAAGTCAGCCCCTTTCAAATAAATAGAGCAATGTATTCAATAGTAGGGCAGGTTAAAAACTTAAAACTTACGAAAAATAAAAGATGGATTACTCGTTGAAACAGCGACTGCAAACCAATCGAAAACAATTAGTGGAATGAAAAAGTTACTAGATTATGACATTGAAGTAAAACCACACCAACGTTTAAATTTTTGTAAGGGAGTAATCAACTGTAAAGATCTGATGAACTGTACAGAAGCAGAAATTTTAGAAGAACTGAAGGGCCAAGGTATATTAGAAGTTCGAAGAATAAAAACAAAAAGAAATGGAGAACTTATTGAAACCTCGAACCACATTTTAACTTTTGACACTCCGAAACTTCCGAAAGACATCAAAGTTGCCTTTTACCTACTAAAAGTACGCCCATATATACCATCTCCACTTCGATGCTTTAAGTGTCAGAAACTTGGTCACACATCCCTGTCTTGCGACAAAGAACAGGTGTGTATATGTGGAAAACCGCTACATACAGGAATCCCGTGCGAACCACCTGTAACATGTGTCAATTGTGAAGGAGCTCACGTTTCAACCTCTAAAGATTGCCCAGTTTTTAAACGGGAGAAGGCAATTCAGGAAATAAAAGTCAAAGAAAATATTTCGTACTTTGAAGCAAGAAAAAGAACACAAATAAGTGTTCCTCGACCAAATACTTCTTATGCCCAGGTAGCCTCTACTGTAGCAAATACTTCTATAAAAGACTTGGTTAATGACTTAATTCCGTCCCTTATGAATGCTCTCAAAAACAATTTCGATATAACACCAAAAATAATGAAAAGACCTTTACACCCATATCAATCTCTCGCATCTGAAAACTATAATGCTAGTCAGTCAGAATCCCAGAGCCATTCGCAGCGATCCAAACGCCATCTTTCGGAGACCTCTGATATTGAATCTATTACCACTGAAGACGGTTTTGATATTCAGCAAAATAAAAAGAAAAAGAAAGGTTGGCCTAAAGGCAAGCCAAGAAAACCTCAAACTGGTATAGATATAGAAATACAACTTCCGGGCCAAGAGCCTTTGGCTTCGGATTCAAACATGTAATATAAATTCGTCTATTCTAGTCTTGCGCTATTTATTTATTTATACATTCTCTTTAGTCATACATTTTATTTATTTATATACTTCATTTATTCTACTTTTTATCTATTCACACATTTTATCCATTTATAAATTTTATTTATACTCAATTTTAAACTCACGCAGCTCTTCACCTTTCAAAGCACATAACATAAACTTAATATCTCATGGCTCTAAATGAAAATATACTACAATGGAGTTGCAACGGGTGTAAAACGCGCTACCCTGAGTTGAAGAGCTTGATTCTCAGTAAAACACCTCTCCTCATCTGCATACAAGAATCACATCTGAAACAAGGAGAGCATTTTAATTTAAGAGGCTATGAATCTGCCAGATTAGACGACATACATGATAGACGTGCTAGAGGCGGGGTAATAACGTTTGTTAAAGAACACATACCATTCACTATCATTCCTTTGAACACAAACCTTCAAGCTATCGCTATATCCATACTTTTTCCCTTCAAAATGACCATTTGTAATATGTATCTTCCCGATGTAAACTGGACACCGGCAGAGTTACGAAACTGTATTAGACAATTACCGGAGCCATTCCTTCTGTTGGGTGATTTTAATTCACATAACGAACTATGGGGTTCGACAAAAACATGCCCAGGAGGTAGAATCCTAGAGGATATAATAAATGAACGAGACCTGATCATTTTGAATTCAGGAGAAGGAACATATCTCAATCTAAGATCAAACAATATGACTTCAATCGATCTAACCATTGCGTCAGCACAAATCGCACACAAATTCAACTGGTACGTCAATGAAGAATGGAATTCAGATCATATTCCTCTATCGATTGAAATAGCAGATAAAAGCATAAACAAAAGGCGTAGACAAAAATATATTTTCGATAAAGCTGACTGGACACTTTATGGAAATACTTTAGATTCGCAAAACATAACAGGAGTATCAATCATGGAGCAAGTAGACGAATTAACCAATGCCATTCAAAACGCTGCTAATTTAAGTATACCTAAAACAAGTGGTTTGGTAAAAAAAAGAAGAGTACCTTGGTGGAACCCAGAATTGGAAGAGGCCATTAAAAGTAAGAAAAGAGCCTTCAATTTATTTAAGAGAATGCCGAGCAACGATAACATGATTAACTTCAAAAGACTCAGAGCCAAAGCCCGTTTTCTTTTGGTGAAAAGCAAAAGAGAATCGTGGCAAGATTATGTCGGTACAATCGACTTAAATACCCCAACAAAAGAAATTTGGGAAAAGATTAGAAAAATTAAGGGATATAGCTTCAAAGTGACCTCACCCTTATTAATTATAAACGGTAGAGAAATTACGGGCGAAGATAATATAGCAGAAGAACTTGCCAAATCATTTGCAACAGTGAGTGCCACCAATAATTATAACCCAAATTTTGTACAACTTAAAACCATACAGGAAAGCATAACGATAAACTTCGAAACACGAGAAACCATACCATATAATATACCATTCAGCTTAGAGGAACTTGAGGAAACAATATCAACCACCAACAATTCAGCACCAGGTAGTGATGAGATCCCTTTTGAACTCCTTAGGCGCTTACCTGAAAATAAAAGAATATATATATTAAATTTATTTAACAAAATATATATCAACGGTACTTACCCCACACAATGGAAGAATGCAATTATAATACCAATCCCAAAACCCGGAAAAGATGCAAAAGTTCCATCTAGCTATCGACCCATCTCACTAACATGTTGTCTAGGTAAAATACTAGAAAAAATGGTATGCGTAAGATTACTGCAACATCTGGAAAAAGAAAAACTATTATCAAATTATCAAATGGGCTTCCGTAAAGGAAGATCCACTGTCGACCAACTCGTATTAATGGATAACTACATAAAAAAAAGTTTTTCTGAGAGATCACATACGGTAGCAATATTCTTCGATATCGAAAAAGCCTATGATACAACATGGAGATACGGGATTTTGAAAACATTACATACATGGGGTTTTCGTGGCAACTTGCCGAAATTTGTTCGAAGCTTCCTAAGTGAAAGGAAGTTTAGCGTTAGAGTCGGAATGGAAACATCACGAAGGCATTATATGGAAAATGGAATCCCTCAAGGGGCAAACTTGAGTGTAATTCTATTCTTGGTAGCTGTCAACGGCTTGGCAAATGTTGTAAGCGAAAGAGTACAAAAAAGTCTGTATGTGGATGATCTGGCGATATTTTACTCCTCGCCGCTTATGGAAGATATAGTCAGCACATTACAGAATAGCATAGATGCCATCGCAGAGTATTCGGAAAACAACGGTTTTAATATATCGGTAGCTAAAACACATTGCATACACTTTTGCAAGCAAAAGAGAAGTCATCCTGAACCCATGCTGTACTTGTATGGAAATAATATCCAGATTGAAACATCTACCAAATTCCTGGGTCTCATTTTTGACAAGAAACTTCTTTGGCAAGACCATATAAAAGAGCTTGCAGCGAACTGTAAAAAAAGGTTAAATATCTTAAAAACCCTAGCCAATATCAATTGGGGATCTGATACAACTGTACTGATAAATTTTTACAAGACGTACATATTATTAAAAATGGATTACGGGTCCATCATTTACGGCTCGGCAAGTGAATCTAACTTGAAAGTACTGGAGCATATTCAAAGTACTGCCCTAAGATTAGCTCTAGGTGCATACAGAACAAGCCCTTACCTTTCATTATGCTGTGAAGGAGGAGTAACACCACTTCGGTACACAAGGCAAAACTTAATGTCAAATTACTACTGTAAAATTCTTAACAACCCTACAAATCCAGTTCATGAAATACTATCTGCACCAGCGACACCTTTCCATACCCAACGAATTAGTAGTCTATCACTTCCTATAAGAACATCACTTTTACTGTCCTCTCTAAATATCAGCACAGAGGAAAATGATGAAGGCCTAGAAGAACAGAAAAAGAGCATAAAAGAAAAAAATTATGGACAGGTGGCAAGAAGAATGGACTGTAAATAATAACTTCCTAAAACAAATACAACCAAACATACAACTGAAACCAACAGAATACAAACTTCAAAAACGTAGGGATAAAGTGATAATTACCCGGATAAAAATTGGACATACTAACCTGACCAGCTCTCACTTTCTTCTCGGTAGAAACCCACCTGTCTGTGAATGCGGAAGACAAAACACCGTAAGTCATCTAATAGTTGAATGCCCACTGCTTTCTCGCAGCCGTCTAGATATGGGGATTGCAAAAGATGTTAAGTCATGCACATCAACAACAGACCAGCAAATTAAGCTCCTAAATTTTCTAAAAGCAAACAATTTGTATCTGAAAATATAAAAGTGTAGCCTCAAATATTGGGGGAGGTTTTTGGTTGGTAGGCCATAAAGGAGTCCAACACTACCCGATTATACGTCGGGTGAACATGAGTTTTCCCTCCTCCAAATTAGAAGAGCTAATGACCAAAGCAGTCGATGCTCTTTAATAAAAAAAAAAAATAGTAATAATAATAATAATAGATTCCGAAATACTAATAATCATTACTTCCAAAATAATAATCAAATGCCAAACTTCATATTTGAAGAACTATATAATAATAATTATAACGAAATGGAGGAAATACAGGAAACACTAGGATTGGCAGATGATTTTGAACGTACAGAAGAAAATTATGATAAAGAACAAAATCAAAAATTTCAAAAAAAACTCCCCAGAAAAGAAATCCGAGGTAGTAGACATAAGTATTACTTCAAATAACCCGCTACCATACATTGAAATAAAAAGCCCAACATTAAAATCTTTACCAGGCAATAAAGCAAATAGAAAAAATTCAATTAATAGAACACATTTGGGTAAATCTAATCCTACGATTTATTCTTTATCAGGTATAAAACCAAATTGCGATTTTAATGCAACTGAAATAGATTCAGTACCCGATTTGTCATATTTATTTAATCTTGAAAATGTTATAGAAAATAATGAAATTGACAATAATGAAAATAATACTAATGAAATTTATATAACTGATATTCAATCACCAAATAAAAGTTTTGAATCAAACGACACCAATTTAGAAACAGTTCAATCGTCCTTAAAAAACCCAATCATGGAAATAAATGGAAATACAAGAAAATTAGATAGTGAAATCATCAAAGCATATAAAAATATACACATTCTTAAAGAAAAAGTAAGTTAAGTAAATGAAAATGATATGGAAAATGAAAACTTTCACTTTCAAATTATAAATATTGAAATTTATGAAAGGAACAAGAATGTAAATGAAACTATAAATAAGAAAATTGGAGGAAGTAATAAGAAAATGAATGAAAATATAAAGAAGAATAGAAACAAGAAAATTGTTGATAGAAATAAGGAAATAGAAGAAATTAACATAAACAAAAGGAATGAAGGATGCAATGAAAAAGTAAACAAGAAAATTCAAAATCCTAAACATAAAATAAGAGGACAAGCCAATATTCAAGGATTACAAGAGTCTATAAGAAAATATTTGGAACACTAAGCATTAAGATGGTTCTCAATACAAGAAGAAATTAAATGGTTTGAAAAATATGGAAAACGTATGCACATTTGTAATTAGAATAGATAATAAGAATTAATATCATAATAACAATAATGAAAATTTAAATAATTATTATTTAGTTATAATAGTAGAACTAGACATAAACAACTATAAGATAATTTGAACATAGAAATTGATGTAATAATAATATGAAATATTGAATTTTTCGTTTAAAATTCTATTCATTCTGTTAAGATGAAAATTGAAACCTTTTGAAATAATAAATGGATCTGGATTACTTTGAGTTAAATAATCACCTTTGATTTAAATGATATTCCTTTGATTTAAATGATACTCATTTGATTTAAATAATCATCTTTAGATAAAAATGATCTTCGTTTCATTTGAATAATATTCCTTCGATTTAAATAATTCCTTTTGGTTTGTATGATCATTTAGTACTATCCCACTATATACAAAATCACAAAGAATTCTCCAAATTATTATATGTAAAAATTCTAGATAAAAACGCTCAAGTTGAAGAAAAAATTGATAATAGAAGAAATGAAAACATAATTGATCCACCATCTTATTCAAACGAAGAAACAGCATACATACAAACGAAATTCAGAGATAAAAAATTACCAAAATTCAAAAGAGCAGAAATTACTAAAGACTCAGGCATAATTTTAGAAGCTAGAAATTATCGCAAAAATATAATTAAAAAACTAAAAGTAATTCTAACAAATTGTTACAGCAAAATGAAACTGATGATAATGAATGTCCTGTTCCTAGTTCTTCATACCAAATGGAGAACCGAAGACATACAAGTTACTTAATGAAATAACTTAATATTACCAATTAATTTAGGAATATGTAAGCTTATTTATACTAAACATACTTTCATATACTATATAAATTTAAAAGAGCACATAGAAACTATTAAACAGTATTTTATAAGTTAAGGAATCGTTTATTAGAAGCTAATGCGACAACCTTACTTCATACCATAATTTGGCCGAGCTAATGATGGAAAGAACGAAAAGTTTAATGAATACATTGGATAGAAAACAAACGCTGTTGGAAAAATTGAGAAATGGCTTTTTGGTACTCTTGACTCCGATGATAAAGAGAGATATGATAACGCGATAAATATTTTACACCAAAAACAAATAATTCAAGAGGTAAATATCCTTAAATAAGAATCAAATTGATCACTATAATAAATCATTAACTACCTTATGGTATAATCAATAGAAATTACAAGATAATTTGGAAACGTTGCATATATCGATAGAAAATAGAATAATAACTTTAAATCATTTTGTCACCTTTTATAGCACGATTGCACAGATTAATCTGGATTGTCAAAATTTAATCACGTTAATTGATAAAATCGAAAATTCCATTACATTCTATTCTATTCATAGTTCAGTGATTTCAAATCAAGAAATTGTTGAAATAACGAAGTTTTACATACAATCTATAAAGAAGAACAAATTCCAAAATTTAATAATATTCTGACATATTATCTCTTTTTGGGTCCCCAAGTAACTTTTTCCAAATCCAAAATAATTTGTGCCGTCCATGTACCCATACTGAAAACCAAAACTGCAGAATGTTACCACTTATACCCCATTATCGAAAACCAAAAAATATTTATCACATTACAACCTTACTTGGCAAAACCTCCAGAAGAAATCACTTTCATAAAAGAAGAGTGCCCGATGTTAGAAGACAAATATTAATTTCAGCAAGAGATGAAGTCGAGATACAACTGTACTATGGAATTATTGAACGGCCATTGTCTTACGAACTGCTACGCTAACGATGCTCACATTCAAGAAACTATAATGGAATAAGTCACTAATAACGAAGTTTTAATTATTCCAAATTCAGCGATAAAAATATTAACAGAATGTACTTCCGATCAATATTTAGAAATTAATTATCCATCAATCATCCGAATTCCAGAAGATTGCAAGATTCAAGTTGGGGAAGAGGCATTTTCAACCAATATCCAAATTAGACAAGGAAAATCAATAATATGGCCGAAACTAGATTCAAAATTTCTAGAAGTTCAAACGTATAATTCGCCAAACTTAACTGAAATAGATTTTGAAGGATTATATGAAATCAACAAAATTGCGAAAAATATAAAACCTATTCCAGAAATAAAAATTCCACAACAGTACACAACGAAAAGGATAACAAGAAGAAGCAAGACAGAAGATATTGAATTGGAAGAAACAAACTGAAAATCGAAAAACAACTCCATTATTTTCCGATCTTAGGAATGTAGGAGTTATAGGACGAGAAAACTCTAGAAATAAAAAAGAATGTTATGTTACAGTAAATAAGATAAGAAATGCAGAGTTAGAATATATTTTAATATATGAAGCGCTCGGGCGTAAAACATGGTAAATGTCATGAACATTTCACATTATTGCATAATAAAAAACTTCCCTCACTGTAATATGAAACTTCGGTCATCTGCTCATAGATTCCGCCACCTATCACGCATAAATAAGCTGTTAAGTGACGTTTGCGACAACTTTAGCGCGAATTAACTAATGAGTACTTCGAAGTCCGTTTTTAAAAACAAACATTTAATACTTTTACAAAATTACAAGAATGAACTAAAAATTATAAAAACGATTAAAAATAATGGATAAAGAATAAAACAAGAATGAATGAATGTCAGTTAGAGTCCTTTATTTATATATGATGAAACTGCAAGGCCCGCAACTTCAACCGGCCTCCCGCCGCGTCCTCAGGAAGGCTGAGATAATTCCTCCCGCCGAAGTTTCAACTCACGAGGGAAGAGGGAGTTGAATGGATGGTGATGTAACAACTGGAGCTTGGGACGCTGTCTTCTTCCTGGGGTTGAATTTCTTGAGGATGTATGCTACGATTGTTCCTGCTATAGCGATGTAAATAACTATCGTCCACACACTGGGTGTATGAGATATTCCGGTTGTCCATTGCAAGGGGAAGTTTTCTGTCAGCTGGTACAAGTTATCCGAAAGCTGGTCCAACTTGATATCTTCTAAGGGCACCCCTGGTTTTAGAGTTCGTGATCTGGATATCGGGAAGAAGTATTGGTTGGCTATCGGCTATTGATTTTTCATTGGCTAGCATTTGTGCAGTTGATTTAATCTGGCATCCTACAGGGATTTCGATTAAAAAGGTTCCCTTCAACTTTTTGACTTCTTGTTGTTGTTTGCAAGTGACTTTTAAGGTGTCTTCATTTGGAAATACACCTAGCCAATTATTGGTGCTTCCCAGTCGGTTAAATTTTGACTTTGTTAAAGTTAAACTAATTTGTTTACATTGTGAGGTATTTTTCATGTCCAAAGCAAGAAGTTCACAAGGTGTGTCACTGTTAATTTCTTCTATTTCTTGTTTAGTGCAATAATAAGTTTTGGGGAAAGTTTTGATGCAATCGTTATTTCGAAATGTAAAATGTAACTGACGTTTTAACATGAATTTATCTCGAGGGATGATTGCCTTGAACTGACCTTTATAAGGTACAGGTAGTGAATACATATGGTAAATATTAAAGATATCTGGATAAGTTATAGGTACGTTAAGAATATAAGTTATTTTATTTTTATAGATGTAGCATTCGATTTTTATTATAGATTCATATAATTGTGTATTTTCTAAAATAATTTCGAAAGGAAGTTGTGACTGAGGAATTATAGTTTTTACTGATTTTAACGCTAAAAAGAGATCAGATGTTTTCATGATGCTGGGATGCATGATGTTTAATTTTGCAAACGTCAAGGAATTTTCTATGTCTTGCAAAATTGAGAGAATAACTTCATACATGTTCAAAATCTGATTTATCACGTCTTTAATAAATAGTGAATTTTCCCTATAAACTATTGTGTTGATTATTAATTTTATTCGTTCTATTTTGGTATCTAATAGTTGTTCATTATGACTAATTTTTTGAACAGTGGCATTAAAAGTTTTTATTGTATTAACAGACAGTGAAATTTGTGAGTTCAATTTAGATACTAATTTTTCTTGATTTTTCTGCAGGTTATCTATTAAATTTTCATATCTTTCGCCATCCGATGCATCTAAATTACCTGTAATACATTTAAATATTGAGCCTAGCCCATTGATTAGTCCTCTCTTGAAGCGTTGTGGTTTCGGAATAATGTCAAATAATTTTGCATCTACTTTATCTATAGTAAATTCCAATATTTTTATGTAATTAGAGATATCCCATGAATAATTCTGATTTTCATTTATAGTATATAGAATTTGTTGAGCTTTGGAACTTAGTTTCTCAGTTTCGATTAATATTGGATTTAAGTCGTAAAAGTGCACAATTTTGTAGGAATATTCTTCAATTTTTGCTAAGCCTAAATTTAGGGGTAGTAATGCTAGGTTGTTGTCCAAATTTCTGAAGGAGATTTGTTCCCGTAGCCCAAGTGCAAGGGGAAACCTGAAAAATTGATTAGAATGAGTAAGTCCTTTTACGTGGTCTTTTGAGATTGTCCATGTGGACTTTGTCTTGAAAGCAGGTGGCTACTATTTTACCACTTTTATTAACTGCTGTTATTTCAGTCGGCTTTTCAAATTTATTAGCCGTCTTTTTCCTTTCATGGGACTTTATAAATGTTTCATCGCCTACTTTAAACAGTTCAGGTGAATCACGATTTATATTAATTTTTCCGATAACTTTTTCTTTTTGTTTTATTAAATTTTCATTTATCTTTGCATGCATTTCGCGAACCATTTCTTTGTGTTCCTCTATAAAATGACTAGTTAAGATCATATCCATATTTATACCGAAAGGGTTTTCCGATTTTAGGTGACCATTGATAACGTCTATTGGTTTTAATTTTGTAGTCGAATGTATCGTATGATTATAAGCTAAGAGGGCGTATTTAATTTTCATTCTGATTGGTGTTTTACTAAAACCCCGAGTGTTTAATAACCGAATATGTTCATTAAAGGTCGAGTGTACTTTTTCGACTGGAGAGTTTGATTGAGGATGGTAGGGGGAACAAAAATGCACTTTTATTTTATGAAGGCCTAATAATTCCGTGATAACTGTATTTTTAAATTCGGAACCGTTATCTGTAATTATTTGATCAGGTATTCCATGATGGGAGAAGAAAGTAATTAAGTTATTGGCAATTTCTGTAGACTCTAAAGCTGTTAAGTGATAGGCTTGGGCGTACTTTGAGAAAGTATCAATAATTGTTAAAAACGTCTCTGCTTCAGCGGTATAAGTGTAAATATGGATGATTTCGAAAGGCTTTATTGCAGTGGGGGTAATGTTCATTTGAATTTTGACGGGATTTCTTTCGTATTTACATCTCTGGCAAATTTCGCAGTTATTAATATATGTTTGTATAGATTCTTTTAAATTTGGCCAATAATAGGTGTTTTTAATACGGTTATATGTTTCATCTATTCCACGATGGTTAGTTTTTCCTTCGTGGAAGACTTTAATTGTTTCGGGAATATCCGTTTTGGTGGTAATATCAATTAATTTAGAGTTACATTTCCGAAATTTAAGTGAAGGCCATTTAAAATATTTTCTTATTACTTCGCAAAATGGTTCGAACATTTCGGCGTTTACAAAATATAAATAATATTGTACGTCAGGAGCAATGTAATCTTTAACGAAATTTATTATGTCTTGTTCAAAATTATTTTCCGAAATTTGGACAGTAATTCTTTGTTTGCGTTCAAATAGAATTGTGATTTTTGGTGTAGCTGGTGAATATAAGACAGACTGTATAATGACTTGATTTTGTCCATGATTCACGGGAGAATCACTTATAGGTATTCCTACTACAAGATCCTCCGCGTTTGAGTGAATTGTTTCACCGTCATCGTTAAGTTGTTCTAAGTCAGGGTCAGGGTGAACAAAGATTGAAATATCATCCAGGTCAGGACTGGGTGGTCTTGGATTGTCTGACAAATTTTGATTTTGTTGTAAAGCTTCGTTAATGTCTGGCGTATTTAAAACACGTTCCGGTTCGTCGGTATGTTGTATTATGTCATCTATCTCGTCCCAAATATCTTGAGTTTCTTTAGCATGAATTTCTATTCGACTTAGCGCGTCGGCGTTTGTATTTAAAGAGCCTTTTTTATAAATTATGGTGTAGTCGAATTCGTCTAATTTTATTCTCCAGCGTAATAATTTTGAGCTGGGGTCTTTTAGCGAAAATAAATACTCTAGAGGTTTATGATCCGTTATAATAAAAAATTTGCGTCCGTATAGGTACGGTCTAAAATATTTGGTTGCCCACACAATACACAATAGTTCTTTTTCGATTGTGCTATAGTTTCTTTCGGAGTCGTTAAGTGTGCGAGAGGCGTATGCAACTGGTAGATCTTTACCGATCGGACCTTGGGATAAAACCGCACCTAATGCCACGTTACTGGCATCAGTTGTTAGGTTGAATGGTTTTTCGAAATCCGGGTATTGCAATATCGGTTCGTTTGTTAAAATATTTTTACATGTTTCGAAACATTCTAAAAATTCCGCGTTATGTTCGATCTTAGCGCCTTTCTTTAGACACTTGGTGAAAGGTTTTGTTATCTTAGCAAAATTATTTATGAACCTTCTATAGTACCCTAGCAGACCGAGGAACCCTTTTATTTGTTTAGTGGTAGTAGGTAAAGGAAAGTGTTTTATAGCCTTAATTTTGTCAGGGTTTGGACGGACTCCGTCAGGAGTGACAACGTGGCCAAGGTAGGCCACCTCTTTTCTCAGAAATTCTGATTTACTTAACTGAATCTTGAAATTAGCGTCTCTTAACCTTTGAAAAACTGCTCTTAACCTCTCGAGATGTTCTTGGAGGGATGTCGAGAATATTATGATGTCATCTAAGTACACCAAGCATTTCTCGTTTTGGATTCCTCTGAGGATGTTATCCATCACTCTTTGGAACGTCGCGGGGGCGTTCTTAAACCCAAATGGCATACGCAGGAATTCGTAGTGGCCATTTTCTGTGTTAAAGGCGGTTTTTTCAATATCACTTTCGTTCATTTCTATCTGGTGAAATCCACTTACGAGGTCTAGAGTCGTAAAATATTGGCACTTACCGAGTTTGTCCAACAAATCTGTAATATTGGGTAATGGATATTTGTCGTCTATGGTCTTAGCATTAAGTTTCCGATAGTCTATAACTACTCTGAAACTTACTTCACCAGTTTGTTTATTAGGTGCTTTAGATACAACCCAGATAGGACTAATCCAGGCCGAATGACTAGGTCTTATAATATTTTGGCTTAACATTTTTCCTATTTGGTCGTTCACCTCTTTACGGTGGACGAAAGGGTAACGATAAGTTTTAGAATAAACCGGCACCTCGTCCGTCGTTTTTATATTATGTTTTATCTTACTGGTAAAACTTAATGGTACGTTATCAGTATGAAAAATATCTGAAAATTCCTTACATAAATCTAAGATTGCATTTCTCTCTTCGTTATTTAAATGATCAGTCCGGATCTGTGATAAGTCTAACAGTTGTTTGGAAGAATCATCAAAATTATTAATGTTTACTTCTTGTAAAGAGTTTTTATCAAATTTTTCAACTTGTAAAGGTTCCGAGAAATCTAATGATAAGGGTTTAGTAGTGTTATTTAATATTGTTGTAAGAGCACGTCCATTTCTCGCAATTGTTAAACTCTCAGGAATCTCGCAGTTGTGTATTTTTTGATAAGGCACTATGATTTCTCCGTTTTCTACAGATGTTTTGATTTCAATGACCTTTTGAACACGAGGTTCAATGTTAATCACATGTGTATTATTAATGTTGTTTATTTTTTGAAAATTTAATTTAACTTTAGTAGTTGGCGTTACCAAAAGTCCTTTTTCAAAATCTAAATTAGCTTTTAAATTTTTTAGGTTGTCGATTCCAATTAATCCATCGAAAATATTATGGAATTTAAATTAGTAAAATTTTAATTGCTGCGGTTCCTTTAACTTGAAAATTTTGGAAGCTGGTATTTCTACACTATGCTTGTGACTGGATTTTTGGAAAACGGTGGAGACTATAAAAGGATCGTGTCTTATTAAATTTGGAAATACATTTTGAGCAATAATTGGATTGAGAAAGGATTTTGTAGAACCAGAGTCAACTAGTAGCTTAATATTGTACTCTGGGAATACTATATAAGCAAGTTCACTACACTCTACTGTGTTGAGAGAAATAGTCAAGGGGCTTACGTTATTTTTTCTCGACTGGCGGGAATATGAAAATTTGAAGCATTTTGATCGTCATAAAAATATTCATTTTCTGTAAAAATTTCACTTTCTGTATTATCACAAGGATCAATCTGTTCAGTTTCAGTGTTAAATAATTCTTGAGCAGTATAGTTTTGTTGTGGCCTATAGCCTGATGGGCCAGCCTGAGATAAATTATTATTATTATTGCTATTATTTCTATAGTTATTATTTTGTTGATAATTAGGTCTGCCTGTGAAGCGCGAGTTAGTACTCATAGGAGTTGGCTTTGGGAATGATCTATTGGGGTTTGGTTTAAATGCATTTCCTGGAGTAGGCTGCCGAAAAACTTGTGAATTTGTTATAAACCTTTGTGGAGGCATATCCTGCCTAGGCCGGACCGGAATTGGTCCAGTAGGAAACTGATTGTTAGTATTATTAAAATTTTGATTCGGAACGTAATTACTAAAGCTGTTATTATTATTACTATTTCTATTTAAGTAGTTACTATTGAAATTCCTGTTCGTATTTTGTTGGTTAAATCTATTTTGAGAGGTATGTGGTTTTTGAAAATTTTTAGTTGTTACGTTTTGGAAATATCGAGTATTTTCTTCTTCTACAACAAATTGCAGAGCCTCAGTTAAACTTACTGGCCTCATACAACGTATTGTAGTACCTAATGGCTCTTTCAGCCCGCAAAGAAATGTTTTTAAAGCTAAATCATTATACAAGTTTTTCTTTAAGGTTTTCGAAGCTTGGGTTTCACCGTGAATGTCGACATAACTACAAAGTAGATTTAAAATATTTAAAATCCTATCATAAAAATCTTGAACTTTTTCGTTCGGAAATTGTCTCATAACAACTAGATCTCGGTTTAAGCATGTTTCGTCACGTTGATCAGCAAAGTTTCGTCTCAAAACACCCTTTAGCTCATCCCAAGTTTGCGCATTTTGAATATTTGCGACAGTTCTTGCATTTCCCGTTAATTTACTTACAATTGATTGAAGCAGGTACACATTATGGAAACTGTGTATATTATCTCTATCATAAAAAGTAATAACAAGGCTTTCACAGACGCCTAAAAATCTATTTAAATCATTTGGGTTACCATCGAATGATGGAACGCAATTCAAGTATTCAGGTTTAAAGCTTGCGGCCATATTACTATCTAAATTATTACTATTTAAATTCAAATGCTGCAATTGGTTTGAAGTAGTATTATATGAAGTTTCGGTTTTATTTTCGGAATTTTCAAGGTTAGAGTCAGGCAATTCAATACGTAATAATTCAATAGATTTAGTCAATTCTTCAATTAAGTCAGTCATAAAAGTTACACTTACAGAACGAAAAGAACTTTCAGCATCTCACCCAGCGTAGCGATTGATGTCTGCACTGAAGCTTTTGATACGATTTGGACAATTTGGGTTCCAAATTCTAGTGCCTCGTTGATTAGCCTGGACTGGTTCCTCGATGGACAGTTGGTCTCTTGAAATGGAAGAAGCCACCAATACACACTTTCACGAACGATACACTGTTTTTAAGTTCGATATCCGGTTAATCGCTTCACGAAAAATTTACGTTCGATACGTAAACTCCCGAATATCCTACTGACTGCGCCAATTAACTAATGAGTACTTCGAAGTCCGTTTTTAAAAACAAACATTTAATACTTTTACAAAATTACAAGAATGAACTAAAAATTATAAAAACGATTAAAAATAATGGATAAAGAATAAAACAAGAATGAATGAATGTCAGTTAGAGTCCTTTATTTATATATGATGAAACTGCAAGGCCCGCAACTTCAACCGGCCTCCCGCCGCGTCCTCAGGAAGGCTGAGATAATTCGCGTAAAACTTGTTATACGCAGCAGTTGTTTCGGCGCTCTGTGAAATTTGTTTCGTTTGACAACAAAAATGCCTGATTTTATTGCAGTGCCCTCACCAGAGGAACCCGTTGAAGGTTCTGATTCGGACCCAGTGTTTGTTGCAGAAGAACCATCCTCAGAAAGTTCAGAAGAAGAGCTGGTAAGTTTTGAGGTTATGACGTAACTTTGCATGTAAAACCTGTTAAGTGATTTCACACAACATGTTTTACTTGCAATAAGCTTCATGCTGTTAACTGGTTTCACTTAACATGTTCTACATACCCTTAATGTGAATTTTGTTGCAGGCTAACATTGTTCAGAGGAGAAGAAAGAGAACGAAACAGCTCAACCGGCAGAGTCGAACGAAAAATTTAAAAAATTCTGGACAGTCCTAGAAGAAATATAGAGGAAGCGGTCAAGAAGTCACAAAAAGTTACCGGGCCCTCCTTGTGTTTGCAAATTAGAATGCTGTAACAAACTTTCAGAAGCTGAACGGGAATAATTATTCTCAAAATTTTTTGAACTTGGTAGTTATGAATTACAAAATACTTACCTCACGGCTGCATAACTAGAATGGGTGTTAAACGGCGAACGAAGAAAAGATATACGAGAAGATCTTCTACCATGAACTAATCTGTTTCTTTGAATGGTAGGCCGATACAAATTTGCAAAATGGCTTTTATCTCTCTTCATGGTATTAGTAGAGGACGAGTAGAGTATATTGTGAACAAACTAAAAAACGGATGTATGATTCCACAGAGAGATCGAATAGGAAAGCATGGAAAGTAGAAAAGAAAATATTTAGAAGAAGATACTGATAGAGTTCACAATTTTATACGCAAATTTATCACTAGATACGAGAGTTTAATTGAATCCTATAGAAATTTAAATGATGCCGAAGTAAATTCACATTTAATAGAATGTATTCAAGAAAAGGTAGAAGGCCAAGCAGCTTTCATGGTCGGTAGTAGAGTAGAGACTTTGCAAAAATTGAAAACTGCTTTATTACAGTGTTTTGATGATAGGCGTGATATAGATTGTCTAGTACAAGAATTAATTAGAGCCAAACCTTTTAAAAATGAACACCTTATCGATTTTGGTAGTAGGCTTCAGTTAATTCGTAGTAGTGTAATTCAGAGAATAAGTATCGACCCAAATATAAATGCTGTTGAGAGAAATTGTCAAATTATTCAATACGATAAAACTGCACTAAATACTTTCATAGCGGGTTGTAATGGAACGCTAAGAATAATATGCATTTAAGAAAACCCACTTCCTTAGAAGATGCGATGGCATATGTCGCAGAATTTGAAAATTTCGAAAGACTTTTTAGATTATTACATGATAAAAATTTTCGACAAAATAATTCTAATAATAATAACGATGTTCAAAGGTGAAATTCAGACCAAAATCAAAATCGTAACCACTATCGAAATTTCGTACCAAATAACTGACCAATTAATAATCATCAACCTTCATATAATAATTATCGATATAATCAACCCAATGTCTCAAATAATGTAGTACAAAACGGAGAATATTGACCTAACCAACCAATACCTGTTCAACCTATCCCACAAAATAATAGATATTTCACGAATAGACAAGTATTTGGTCCAGCAAAAAATGTTTTTAGACCGAATCAAATACCACAGAATCAGTTACCAAAACCTGTACCAATGTCGACAACGTCGCGAAATTTCACAGAAAGAAGTCGAATGCTTGTTAATAATACTAACAATAATAATAGATTCTTCCAAACAAATCCACGTGCTAAACCAAATTTTGTTTCTGAAGAATTATATTTAAATCAATGTGATAATCCAGAATAAGTTCTTAACCTATTTAATGAATATGAAGAAATAGAATTTAATCAACCCGATACGAATGATGAGAATGCATTTGAGGAAAATTTTCGGATAACCGGGCCTTCCAAAATAGAGGTGGTTGAAATAAACGTTATTTCCGCTAATCCTTTACCATACATAGAAATTAAGAATCCCAAAGCTAGATTATTAATCGATACCGGTAGTTCTAGATCAATAATAAAACCTTCTATTATAGAAAAATATTTTCCAGATATAATTTATCATTCCAATACTGTATTATCTACTAGTCTTGGAAGTAAAGATATTAGATTTCAAGCACTTGTGTCTGCATTTGCAGAATTAAAATGTAAAAATTATTATATTAATTTTGTATTATATGACTTCCACGATTACTGCGATGGAATCATAGGTATTAAAGATCTTGTTAATATGAATTTAAATATAGACCTTGCGAACCAACAATTAGTAGGACCTAATATAAAAATACGATTCAAATATACACAATCTAATGATATAGAATTTTCATTTTTCGAGGAATTCGATTATAATATTGAATATTTAAAAAGTAAAAGTAACAAGGCAGCCTAATATGAATGCTTTAGAAACTGCATCACTTGACGTTAATTTAGGTGACATTGATGAAATTGTAAATCAAGAACTTGAAAGAATTAGTTCATACAATGAATCTACAAATCAACTTCCTAATTTAGATAATATTGACTACAACTATTTTAGACGAAAACGAAAGAGTTGTATCAGATACCATAATTAATTTTATTTACCCCCGTTGGAAGAAGAAGCGAACCCCAATAATGATGACATTGAAACAGTACACACATCTGCGGAAAATCCCATTTTATCAATTCCAATATCTGAAAAACCACTAAATATGTATATAAATCAATTATATTTCACTAGCAATGAAAATCTTTCTTTTAAAGTAAAAAGAGAAAAAATATTCGAAAATATTCGTTTATATGTAACATTAGACATTGAATCAAACGTAATCAAATTCATTAAGGAATTTATAAACCCCAATCAAAATTATGCTCTTTATTTTCAAAACGAACCCTTATCACGAGTGTTTATATTAACTGCACAAAAAACATTTAAAAATTCTGCTTTTAAATTTATCATGTGTACCAAAATTCTCCCTGATATTCAATCAGTTGACGAACAACGAGAAAAAGTAGAATATAAGTAAATCAGGTCACAGAGGTATAAATGAAGTAAAGCATCCCTTAGTCGTAGATATTATTGGCCAAAAATGATAGAAGAAATAGAACATTTCATAAATAATTGTGAAACTTGTCTGAAGAATAAGTATGACGGAAATCCCTAAGTTATAAAATTCAATTTCAACACCCACAGCTTCGAGACCTTCCGAACATATCCATTTAGACGTTTTTTATAAATCAAATAAATCGTATTTAACAATCATAGATTCATTTTCAAGATATGGTCAAGCCTATCCGTTAGACAGTATAACAGGAGTATCTGTAGTTGAGAAATTACTCGAATTTATTTCTCATCACGATCTACCTAGCAAAATTACGTCTGACCAAGGCAGAGAATTTAAAAATTTCCATCTTCAAGATTTTTGCAAATTACACCACATCCATCTACACGTCACAACATCAAAGAATAGTAATTCTAACTCTCCAGTCGAGAGATTCCATTCCACCCTAATCGAGCATTATCGATGCTTACAAGAAGAAAATAAAAATTTGAAATCTGATCGACTCATAAAAAAATCAATTTTCTGTTATAATAATAGTATTCATTCAGTAACGAAATATACGCATTTTGAAACTATTAAAGGTCACATAAACAATCCCGATCCTTTTGATTTAGACAATCATTTAATTATATCAACAACAAGATCATAAAGAAAATAGTAAAATATTGTATGAAAAAATTAAGCAAAATAATGAATCCACAAAAAAAAGATTATTCAAAAACGAAATGAAAAACGCGAAAATCCCCCAGATTTTTCAAACCAAGAAACATGCTACATAAAAACAAAACAGAGAAATAAAAAACTACCAAAATTTAAAAAGACGAAAGTACCAAGCCAAAAAGGTATCCTCATTAAAACTAATAAAGGCACATACCATAAAAATCTGACTGGAAAACCGAGGTTAGTAACAAACAAATTGTTACAGGAATCTAACGATGAACCTCCTGACATTGATGACAACATACATCATGATTCTGCAGATACAATGCATTGAAGAGGATGTATCTACCACTAAAAAGAAATTTTTCATAAAGAAAAATAAAACTCGTGGTAGACCAAACTTGTCACTGGAAGAAGACTTTCAAAATGATTAGCCAGAAAAGTATCCAACGGATTTACCTATAGATGAGTCAAAATAGGCGCATGTAATGTCATGCCTTTAATGGATTCCTCCAACGCATCATCCTTTCTATTTTTTGCTTAAGTCTTAAGTCATAAGTTTCATTCGTTTTTATTTATTTTTTGACACATATGTATTTTCTGTTTCGTTTTATATTTTATTTATGTATTAAAACCCATTTTTATTTTTGTTTGTATTTGTGTGTATGTTTTTTTTTAGAACAAGTTTTTAATTTATACCAAAAATGCAAGCATTTTTTCAACTGAAATCATCTATAAAACATACAAAAAAATTAATTCATTGTGGTTTGGTGTTAATAAGTTGACTAATAAATAGTTCCATCACTTTTAGCAGTGTTATCAGGAAAATGAATTTTTGATAATTTATTTGTACGAAATCTAAAGAAAAATTCCTCTCCTGAAAAATTTGAATTATGTTACTTACTATGTTTTACTCCCGAGTGCTTCATATATAGAAATGTTGTTCAAAATAGCGTGGTTAAATTATTAAAGTAGTTAAGTTAATTATTAAGTTAGTAGTCAGTAAAAATATTATCAAGTAATTATTTCAAAAGTATTGTAATTTGGATTATATTGTAAAAATAAAGTTTTTAAAAATAGTTTTCGAAGGTAAATAGTTATTTATTATACAAGGGAAAAAAGTATTAGATTTTAGCTCGAGGCTAAAATCTAATATTTTTCCCGTGTATAAATAATACACTATTACTTTTCCGCCCAACCTTTCTATATGCGAGAAAAGTATTGGTTTACCCCAAAAAAAGTTGGGATTTTGAAAATTTTTTTTGAGTTATTTTTAACATTTCCATCAACAACAACACGAAAAAACGGTTTTTAGAAAAAAAATCCTGTGTGTACGTCGTCGTCGTCGGCCACTTTTCCTTACATGTCTTGTTAGAACGATACAGCCTTCGGAGTGCAATAAGTCAGATGATCCCTATTGATATTCAGTTCACCGAGCCAGTACAACGGGTGCTATGGTACTTGAAGTACATTTTGTAATTTTTTGAGAAATTTCAGTTTGTTAGCATGATACAGCCTCCGGAGTTCAACAAGTCACAAATTTTATGATTGTATATTATTCAGGACACCTCATTGATGAACACTATTGATTTTCCGCTCACCGGAGCCAATACAACAGATGCTACAGTACTTTAAGTACGATATTTTTGTCATTTTTGGAGAAAATTCAGTTTGTTAGCACGATACAGCCTCCGGAGTATATACAAGTGACCAATTTTATGATTGGATATTATTCAGAGGGTCTCAAATATGAACCCTATTGATATTCAACTCATGAAAGCCACAACAACGGGTGCTATGGTACTTGATGTACCAAATTTTCGTCATTTTTGGAGAATTTTCAAATTGTTAGCACGATACAGCCTCCAGAGAGTATACGATTTATCAATTTTATGATTGAATATTGTTCAAGGTGTCTCACAGATGTACCCTATTGATTTTAAGTTGACTAGAGCGAGTACAGCGGGTCCTATAAATCCAGATATACTGAATTTTTGGTTATTTTTGGAGAAGTTTCGGTTTGTTATAGCACGATACATCCCCCGAAGTGTATACAAGTAACAATTTTATGATAGAATATTGTTCAGGCCCACAGATGCGGAAAAGTTAGCTTTAATCCTTAAAATCGCTTATTTTTTTCTGTGACAGGAAAAACGACGATTTAATAGTGAAAGAACATATTATTACAGTATATTAAAGTCAGAATGTTATCGATATGAAATTTGAATTTTTAAACTAGTAAGCTGTTGTAGTTATAGCGACAATTAGACCTGCGTTGCTAAGGAAAACTTCAAAGTAATCAAATGTATGTCAATTTAATTCTGTGATTTGATTCAAAAAGAAAGTTCGTCTGTTGTACCGAATAGTTCAAGGAACATGTCATTCATGCAATGCACATTTAATAATTGTACTTTTGATATAAAGGAAATGTAACTTATGTTCAATAAAATATTCTAAAACCAAATATCTTCCTTTATATGTATATATATATATATATATATATATATATCCGGTAAAAAAGTACTCACTTTTTTCCCGGGGAAAAAGTAATTTCGTTAAAAATTGTATTTTGTTATCTGTCAACAGAGATAAAATGTCAAATTTTTTCCCGTTACCAAAAAAAAGTTATAATTAGCTTGTTGTTTTTAAAGTTATTATTTTAATGTTGAGTTTTTATATCTGTTTAAAATTCGTAAACAATTTTAATTTGTTAAGGTACGTATATTCCAACTTACATTATATAAAATAGAATTAATGCTTGTAGTTTAATAATATTTAAATTGTTGTAAGTTGGACACTATTATGTGCTAAATACACAAAATAGAATAATTTATTGCAGTTTAATAATATCCATAAAGTGTAAGTTAGACATTATGTGCTAAATACACAAACTCGATTTAAATTTGGTGCCTAACAATTTAAACTTGGCGACAAATAAGCCCCGCCTAACGCGCTCTGTTTGGCTATGCATTCATTATTTATAATGTATCCTTGAAATTTTAAACCCGAACTACAAATGAAACCCCGCCTGGACGCTCCCCGGACGTTCACTAAATCAGCTCAAATCTGGGGAAACCCGGCTGGATGGCAACCATATATATAATACTTGTTAATATATAACGCTACGCTCTAGGGTGTATATTAACAAGGATATAATGTATATACCTGGAACAAATTTTACGGAATTAAGCATCTCATTTTTTTACAATATTTCACTAAGTGACAATTAGAAAATACCTCAAAGTTTATTTGGATGATTGCAGGAAAACTAATTGAAATTATTTAGTCCAATTGCCAATTCTTAGAATTTGGCTATCTGCTCTATGCTTTATTTAATTATGTGTATAATTTGATTATTTTAAAGTGTTTGGATGATTTAATCTAAATGACTGATAACAAAGCCAGTCTCTTCGATGTGGATCACGGATGGGCGGATGGGTTTCTAGTAGGAAACACAGTACACTGATGAAAAGTCTTGGGGGATTTAAAACTACACATGAGAGTTTGTTGAATCAAAATTAGAGTTGTCAGTCGCTCTTTCGGAAAAAATAGGATACAGTATACAGTACTCTATACACTGGCTGTTGAAGTGTCTGGTCAATCCACCAATTATTTATAGTGGGGTTTGGTACGGTGATAGAAGACACAACAGAAATGAGGTTAGTCAGAATCCAGTGATTTACGTATCTCATCTCTTTACTTGGTGAAAAAATCCAATTCAATTGGAAACGTAAATATGGAGAAGTGATTATTTAATCTTGAAATTCCAATTTATTAGTTTAATTAAAGTATCTATACCGCGAGGGCAACTGACAGGGGACTTGACCTCATAAAGTGAGCACATTTCTGGTCACTGATGGATCACAGACTGCAAAAGGTACACCAAAGCATTCGTTATTTGCTCTAGTTATGTATTCTCTCTTTTTTTTTCGTCGAGGCGTATATCATCTTGCAATGAACAGGAAATAATAATAGAGGAGCTAAGCAAATCCAGGGATTACGTAAAACAATTAGGTGGCAAATGAGACATTAGGTCATAATATCATCCAAACTGATCTAACTGCTGTAACATAACATCAAAGAGCGAGGCTCATGAGAAAGAGTTTTGAAAGGGAGCGAACTGAAGATCCGTCAGAATCAGGACAGCTTCCGTGTACAGATTTTGACTAGTTACATAATCACGCGAGTGGATGGCATGGAATCGAACATGCTAAAAACTTGATCTGAAACAAGTAGACCTTAAAGGAACATGCGATATGGCATCAAAAATATCAAGATGGCCTTGAAAACCGGACAATATTGTCAAACTTATCTTTGCTTACAGAAATAGTTGCCTAGATATGAGCAAGACTAACTACACTTACAATATGGACGACTACAGAGGCGCTCTCCAAGGTTCTTTGTTTTGGATTAAAACAAATCATGTGTAGTGGGAAATATTTGAATACGGAATATCACAATAAAATTCAGCACATCTTACCAGATCATATTCACTGTACGAATGCATACAACAGTGTTAAAAGATTCCAATATACTTCATCAAAACTATGAAATCAGTCTATCACAAAAGTTCTTTGATGAGGGAATGTTATTGGGCATGAACAATCTAATTGTTCATGCCCCACTCCTTTCGAAGTGGTTAAATTTGTTCTCCTTTTAAATGAAAGCCACTTTATATTTCTGTGCTTATACGATCTATCGATAATTTTCATGCTTTATGACATATTGCCTGGACTATGGTACCATTACTTAATTAAATCATTTTTATGTAAATGTCACACTTAAATAGATTCGCTTATTATTCTAATTCACGTATCTAAACCTGTGAGAGTTCAATCAAGTCTGCATCCGTGCCCACGTCTGCTGAAACTTGCGTTGGCGCCATTTATATGGGGCATGAAAGTCATGAATACTCGCTTGTGTAATGCGGTTGTATTTTTATAGCATTGTGGCGACAACATCCTTTCCATCGTTGGCAATTTTTGTTTTCGTTTCAACGTTGATATATATTAGGTGTACCATTTACGTTTCTTTTTAGCTCTAAAAATATTCTGTTCTTGTTTTTATTACGGCTGTTTGATGCGCATTTTCTTTCAGGGATGAAAATGATCAAAACCGCAAACAACGTATCTACATTATTAGATGTCAAGCTATTCTCCTCAGCATCAATCTCAATCTGAAATACTTAATTAAGTATTAAAAAGCTATTATAGTGAAGTTATTAGGAAGAGGCTAGATTGCCGACAATTATCGTGTATTGGAGCCATTACTTTCATTCATGTTAGAATTATAATATTTAATATTATTATTAAAGTACACCTACAAACTATTTATTAAATGTTATCTACTCCTGTTAAATTATATATTAATTATTCAACTCCTTTTGAGCAATTAATAGTATCTGCAATCAAACAGCGTGAGGTATAATAACTCACTACTATAACTCACGCTTAGTGTTGCCAACAGTACAGATTAATTTTCCACTAAAGGATACAATAAAATCTATCAGAAATCTACCGAAACTATTTACATATTTGGTAGATATGATGGAACTTGGAGGGAAATTTTCAATAACAGATTCAAACTATAAAATATATTGTTTAATCACAAACAAAAAGAAAAATTACAAAATAAAGTGACAACAAAATAAAAAATAATTTTAAATTCTCATCTGTACCTAACCTGAATTCGGTTTATTATAATTAATAAAAAAACAACAAAAAAATTAGTTCATTTCTACCTTACAATAACAAAGAAAAACATGCATAAAATGTTAATTGAAAATATTTTCTATAAAATCTATTTCTACTTCTGCACTCGTACAGTTATAAAATGCTTGGGTTTTATTTTTTTTTTAATACAGTTTGTGGAATATTGTAATTGAAACAACATTTATTGTCTCTAGCTAATCCTGACTTAAATGATAATATACTACTTAACATTGACAATTGTATACGGTTGCGTAATTTTGATTTTATTAAATTCATTTGACTAAACAGTCTTTCAACCTCGGCATTAGAATGAGGTAGAACTAAAAGGGATAGAGCAAATTCAGATAATTCTTTATAAGGATTTTTCTGATTTGAGTCTTTATATTCGTTAACTTCAGCTCAAAATTTTAATGTGTCAGTAGTATTTTCCAATTTTTTAAGACTTATATTTTTCCACTGATTTTAAACGTGGAACGTAATTGAAATTTTCTAAAATTGATATCAAATCGGGTTTAACAACTCTTAAAGTATTTTGAATGGAAAATAAGGATACTTGTTTTAGAATATTAACATTATCGGGTAGTCTTTGAGTAATTTCTTTAATAAGAGCGATTAAAAAATTTATGCATCTCTCTCTTAACGCTCGTTCGTTTTTAAATCCATATTCTTTCATGGTGTTCAGTTTATATTGAAAAAATAGGTAAAAAAACTTTTTAAGTTAAACGGTTTTATGTTACACATACATTGCAATGTTTAAGATAAATGTACTAAAAACCAAAAAATAATAAAATAGATACAGTCGTGGGAATTATAAACATATGCATATACTAGACTAAAATAAAACCGTGGGGCACGTCAATTGTCTACAATCGTTGATTAAAATTTTTGTTTTGTAATGTTACACTATAATTAGGCAGTTGTTCAACCGACAACGATGGACGTGTGATAAGTAGGGCTAGAATGTGGAAACAAGCTAGCAAGCTCGATTATAAGCGAGTTTTAGGGTTTCATAGTGGTGAGCGAGTAGTACTTTTATCATATGTTTTGTCGATTAAAGACAAACTACGAGCAGTGGAACGATTCCTCGCCAGCCAGCAGTGTGAATGTCCAACGATAAACTAGTTGAAACATCTCTTTTATTTACATGGAGTGTATAACTATTGGAATTTCCATGAGCAAGAAAATAGTAAGTAATTTCCTCACCGTCTGCGGGCCAACTGCCTAACGACGAATTAAACGATTTTTCTATCGCACATTAAGTCGATAATTTGTAGACAATTGACGTGCCCCACGGTTTTATTTTAGTCTAGTCTATGCATATGTTTATAATTCCCACGACTGTATCTATTTTATTATTTTTTGGTTTTTAGTACATTTATCTTAAACATTGCAATGTATGTTTAACATAAAACCGTTTAACTTAAAAAGTTTTTTTACCTATTTTTATTTATATTTTTTTTACCATTTTGTTCCCACGAGTAATGGACATTTAAACGGTCGACCCCCCCCAGAGGTCCAATAAAGGGGCAAGGCTATGTACAACAAGATGCGCCTGAGTCTTGAGGGGAAAACGCTAACGACATATCATGTTTATCCACCCTAATGCCATACAGTTCTCGGCGCGTTTTAACCTTTCACCTTAACTTGGGTGGTGTACCGCTAACGACGTATCATTTTTAGCCACCCTAACGTCACACAGTCCTCAACACGATACAAAATCTTGACTTGGGTGGTGGATTCAGGCTGGATTAATCAGATACCTAAATTACAGATTCAATTTCTAAATTTAAATCTTATTATTATACGCCATTTAGTGGCTGCGCCCATCTTAAATATTGAGGTTGTATAGTGCACTGTATTCTTCTTGTCAAGCCCTTTTATTTGTTGATACCCATATTGGCGGAGTTGATAAAAAATTGTTATCAGCCATTTGGTAGCGGCGGCCATCTTAGATTTCAATTTTGCATAGTAAATTGTATTCTACTTGTTGAGACCTTTCATTTGATACCCATGTTGATGGGATTGATAAAACCTACGTTATCCGCCATTTTGTAGAGGCCGTTATCTTGGATTTTAATTTTATATAGTATATTGTATTCTACTGGTTGAGCACTTTCATTTGATACCCATATTGATGGGATTGATAAAACCTACGTTATCCGCCATTTTGTAGCGGCCGCCATCTTGTATTTAAATTTTTTATAGTATATTGTATTCTACTTGTTGAGACCTTTCATTTGATACCCATGTTGATGGGATTGATAAAACCTACGTTATCCGCCATTTTGTAGAGGCCGTTATCTTGGATTTTAATTTTATATAGTATATTGTATTCTACTGGTTGAGCACTTTCATTTGATACCCATAGTGATGGGATTGATAAAACCTACGTTATCCGCCATTTTGTAGCGGCCGCCATCTTGTATTTAAATTTTTTATAGTATATTGTATTCTGCTTGTTGAGCTCTTTCATTTGATACCCATGTTGATGGGATTGATAAAACCTACATTATCCGCCATTTTGTAGCGGCCGCCATTTTGTAGCGGCCGCCATCTTGGATTTCAATTTTTTATAGTATATTGTATTCTGCTTGTTGAGCCCTTTCAGTTGATACCCATATTGATGGGATTAATAAAACATAAATTATCCGCCATTTTGTAGCGGCGGCCATCTTGAATTTATAATGATAATGAATAAACATAATTGTATTGTCACCAAAATCCAAAGTCTATACAAAATTTCAGATTAATCGGTTGACAGGAAGAGGGTGAAATTTGAATTACTAAATTTGACCCAAGAATAAATAAAACAAACGGGGCGAGCTAAATAAAACCGTTTAATAAAAGTATCCTAAATATCAATTTTTACCTACAATCGATTCAATATTGTCATGAAACAATTTAAATTGTGAATTGGGTGTGGTAATTTTTTTAATAATTCTTTCTAACAATGTTGTTAAATTGTCCAACAATTTAGAAGAGTCTACGTTATTGGCTTCAAAGGCTTTATTCATTCTTTGCACATCATTTAAAACCAAATATGCGTAGTTGATTTCATCATTATACATTTCGTGTAGTATCTGAGCAATGTAACATTTTTCGGAATCTCTTGCTATGCGAAAATGTGTTTTTAATTCTAGCCATTTGCTATATATTTTTGATTTTGCTGATTCTATAGATAACCAGCGAGTTGCAGAAATTGATGTGATTTTTAAAGGATATTCCCCTTCATATATCAAATTATATAATTGTTTATATGACTTTTGTCTATGTGTAGAATTAGAAAACCAATTAAACGTTTCACTAATTAAAAATTCAAGAGATCTTGGTAAATGTTCTTTAGCAGCCGACGAAACAGCCCATTGTAACGAGTGACATACACATCTGATTAGTACTAAATTTGGTATTTCTTGTTTTAATTTTGTGTAGACTCCATTGCTTATTCCGACCATTACTGAAGCATTATCTGTCCCTATCCCTTTTAAATTCTTAATATTTAATTTATATTTTGCCAATACATTTTTTAAAGCAGTAACAATACTTTCGGTATTGCCCGCATCCAGTTCAACTAAACCAAAGAAATAGATTACAATTTGTTATTTACTTGTGCTGTAGTATAAAATTGTGCACTGAAAAAAATAATTTGCTGCCAATACTAAAATTCAATAATCACAGCAAAAAAGTTTTGTACCTATACAGACAGCTAAATTTTTAGTGCCCAGAACAAATTAATTTACCAACAGGTACTTAGTGTCCACCACTAATGTGTTCAGTAAGAACGACTGACAAAATGTGTATCAATAACTGACTGCCATTTTGCTATGTACCACTATTTAGTGGATATTACTAATTTGTTTAGTAGTGAGTACTGATTGTCATTTTGCTATTTACCACTACTTAGTGGATATTACTGATTCGTTTTGTAGTAGGTACTGATTCATTAGTATTTATCACTGAAATACTTCATAGTGCATAATAGAAGTACAGTAGTTATGACAAAAGCGTTCAGTGTACACTACTCATGAAATCTGTATTTAATGCTATATCCTTCTAATGCCTGCCACTAGTATTACTTAGTGGAAATTACTAATTAGTTTTGTAGTAATCACTGATTCAATTGGTATTTATCACTGAAAGGCTTCATGGTGCATAATAGAAGTACAGTTGTTATGACAAAAGCGTTTAATGTACGCTACTCATGAAATGCTATTTCCTTTTAATGTCTGCCACTAGTCTAGTTGGCAAAAGTTCCCCCTGTTAACTTGACTATATGAATTTGAAAACGCTGGAACAGGTCAATTTTGATTTTGAGGGTCCCATTTTTTAACCACGCCCAAGCTATACTGAGTGAAAATTATTTTAGTAGTTTTTTTAATGGGACAACTATATATTTTTCCAAATTTGATTAAATATTTTCTTACAAACCCATTGATTACTTCAATCGGCGGCGAAGATATAGGCAAAAAACTTGCTCATATGTATAATGAGTATGACTGAAACTAGCAGCGATTCAGGTTAAAAGTATGTTGCAATGATATAGGAGGTTTTTCGTCCATATGTTCATAGCCGTTTAACATAATTCGATCAAACTTGGTATCACTGGATTCGTAATGAAAACCCTCAATAAAATTTGGAAAAATATACTGGGTGTCCCATAAAAAACACCATATTTACTCAAATGTGGATAACCCTATAAGTAAACGTTGAGAGTGGTTAAAAAAATGGGATTTTCAAAATGTCCGAGAGGTTTTTTAATAATCTTTTTTTATTATCGAGTAAATTGAAATTAAAAATTAAAATGTGATGTTTGCTTAAAGGTAGACAACTTATAACAGTTTGATTAAGAAGTTATTTCTAATTTTACTCGGTGTTGAAAAAAAGATAGAATGTATTGGGACAAAATTTATTTTCTTTTCACAGTTTACCTTACAGAAAATATATCTGTATACAGTGAGTCACTGAAACAAGAAGAAAATATTTCTTTGATTTCGTTTGTCAAAAAAGTTTTGGTTGTCAAAAAATTGGGTTTTTCACAAGAAAGTCAAAGATTAGATTCACAGGATGTTCATAAATTGAGAAAACATGAAAATGCTTCAAAAGAGAAGTACTATTATTTAATATATTATATAAAATTTTTGATAAGAGGAGTATGAGCCGCAATTATGGAAAAGACAGAACAAATTTTAAAATAAAAATGTAAAATTTGTAATTTTTCTTCTTTGAAGTAAGTTCAGCCACTGGCATACACCAAAGTTTGCACTAAGAGGGCAGTCGTTTTGCTGCCAGAAAAGGTAACTCTTTTTCTGAAATAATAAATAATGGTACTTATTTCTTGAAGAATGTTTCATGCATTCTTAATAATTTATTATCAACTTAATCTAATCTCAGATTTTAGGTGGGGAACCCATTTTTTGACTAGCAAAGAATGAGTTTTTGTTATAAAATCAATAATAAACATTTTTTCTTCTTGTCAACTCCATCTAGAGACACACTGTATATTGAAACAAAAACATTCAACTAAAATAACAACATAAAGTTAAATAATTCTTATTATTCACAAGAACAAGGTGCATGCAACCTAACTATTTGTCAGTTGTAATATCAGTAGATTCATCTATTAAAATACTGTAAGGTCGATTTCCTATATTATTACGCAACTGTTGAACAACATGAGGTGCTAAAACATTTTTTATTATGTTGGCGCATTTTGTTCTGTGCATTTGAATATAATCAGACGCAGTATATTTGAAGGTATTTTTACATAAATCCGTAAGACGATCAACAATATTAATTGATGTATGTTGGGCAATAAATAGTGCTAACCTGGCCTCTGCTGGATTCCTCGAGCGTCGATTCTTTTGCAAACAGAATTTTCGTCTGGAACTTCCCCAAGAAGTTCCTCGCGTTGCTTTTATGTTTTTTTTAATCCCCATGGCTCTTTAAATCGGCATAGCGGCTGGTGAGGATTTTTCCGCAAAATGTACACTTTGCTTCGGTCCCTGTAGTGCTTTCTACTGCAGTTAATCAGTCCTTGAAAAGGGGGTCCTTTTACCAAGCTGCTCTAAATTTCCGCGTGTATTGTGGTTTAGACATTTTGTTCTGCAACAAAAATAGAAATTTATATTTGTATAACTTTAATAAATTGTAAAAACGTACAATAATTTAAAAATTTATGGCTATAAAATAAATAAAAACAATATCATTACTTACCAGAAGATAATTATAAAGGCTCACTATTACTATTAATTTGTTTGAATTCACTTTGAGCACAAAAAAACAAAAATGCTTACAATTTATTTAATATCTCTGGACGATCGGGTATTTGAAGATAAAGTAGGTAAATGACCCGCAAACGTCTCTCCAGAGCGTTATATAAGTTCTCTTGATAAAGTTATTCCCATAATTAGCAAAATAATATTTTGAAAAACCCCCTTTTATATTAAAAGGCCGATAAAAATGTTTTTTACGATTGCATTTTTGACCGCTAGATGACGCCAAAAATAATCTTAAACTACCTAGATACCTGTAACATGTGGTTAAAATTAAAACGAACCAGGAATTCAATAATGTCTATCCATTGATAAAAAATTACCAGAAATCAACTGAAAATTTTATTAAATCTACCAGATTTTATACCATCTGCTAGATTGAAAATGTAATAACTAAATTTAACCACCAATCTACCAGATTTAGTAGAAAACTACTAGATTTAGTAGAAAATCTATTAAATTAGCAACACTGCTCACGTTCTGTACTTTTGTACAAGCTGATTTGCCGAAGGGGAACAGTCCATTATTGTTATTGAGGGGAGTACTGTTACTTGAATAATTTTGACCTTTTCAAATTAAGTTAATACTTTTTTGAAATAATATTGGTGTATTCTTTGCTTTTAATAGTTTAATAGTAGTTGTGTGATCTGTGATTAATACCTAATTATGCTTGAGGGGTACGTTGATGATACCGAAAGTCATATACAGTTCTATAACACTTCAACCAGTTAGTACATACATCAACATAATATTTGAAACGTACATAAGAAGAAACAATAAACTTGCGTAATTCAGTTTGCTGTTGTTAAAACTTTACAGTTAGTTTTATTATTAAATAAAATGAGTAATTACAACTAAAATTTTTATAGCATCGTTATAGGTAACTATTAAGATTTGTGAATAAAGTTCTTTCTCGACCTGTATTTAGTATTTATTGTTATAGTCGCGGTAATTGTCATAACTCACTTGATGATAATCTGCGTGAGTTATGATACACTCGAGAGGTTAACAAACCAAAATTTCATCAAAGATTACCAATAATTACCTATAATTACCAATAATTTCCAATAATTACCAATAACTACCATTAATTACCAATAATTACCAAAAAATAACCATTAATTCGAAAAAACACAATGAATTATAACAAATTACAAAAAACTATAAAAGATTACAAAAAATCACAAAAAATTACAAAAAATTACAAAAAATTACAAAAAAATACATGAAATTACAAAAAATACAAAAAATAAAAAAAAACCCAAAAATACAAAAAATTACAAAAAAATTAGAAGAATTTATAAAAATTACAAAAAATTACAAACTATTACAAAAAATTACAAAAAATTACAAAAAAATCACAAAAAAATCACAAAAAATCACAAAAAATCACAAAAAACCACAAAAAATCACAAAAAATTACAAAAAATCACAAAAAACCACAAAAAATCACAAAAAATTACAAAAAATTACAAAAAATTATAAAAACTACAAAAAACCACAAAAATTACAAAAAATTACCAAAAACACAAAAACTAGAAAAAATCAGAAAAACTAGAAAAAATTAGAAAAAATTCGAAAAAATTACGAAAAATTACAAAAAATTACAAAAAACTACAAAAAATTACAAAAAATTACAAAAAATTTCAAAAATTACTTAAACTTACTAAGAATTACTAAAAATTACAAACAATTACAAATGGTTATAGAAAATTACAAAATATAAAAAAGTACAAAATATTACCAAAAAATACTAAAAATTACCAAAAATCACAAAAAAACCATAAAAATTACAAAAAATTATAAAAAATTACAAAAGATTACAAGAAGTACAAGAAATTACATAAACCCACAAAAGACACAAGAAATACAAAAAAACTACGAAAAACACAAAAAGCACAAAAAACTACAAAAAATCACTAAAAATTACAAAAAAATAAAAAAATACAAAAATTATAAAAAATCTTGAAAATTTATCAAGTATCAAAAATTATCATAAATTAAGACTAAATCATCAAAAATTACCAAAAGAATATCAAAAATTACCAAAAAAATATCAAAAATTATCAAAAATTATCACAAATTATCAAAAATTATCAAAAATTATCAAAAATTATCAAAAATTATCAAAAATTATCAAAAATCATCAAAAATTATCAAAAACTATCAAAAATTATCAAAAATCACCAAAAACTGGCAAAAACTAATACGGAGGCTGTATTGTGCTAGCAAACCGAAATTTCTCGAAAATGGCTAAAAATGGATTTGGACTTGGATTTATAGGTCCAGTTGTACTGGTTTTGGTTAGCTGAAAAGCAATAGGGTTCATCTGTGAGACGCCCTAAATAATATCCAATTTATTATAAAATTGGGCAGTTGTATACACTGTGGATGCTGTAACAAACCTAACGTTCTCAAAAAATGACCAAAAATGTAGTATTTTTGGATTTATAAGTCCAGTTGTACTGGTTTTGGTGAGCTGAAAAGCAATCGGGTTCATCTGTGAGACGCCCTTAACAATATCCAATCATAAAATTGCTCACTTGTTTCAACTCCGGAGGCTGTATCGTGCTAACAAACCGAAATTTCTCCAAAATTACCAAAAATGTAGTACCTATATCTGGATTTATAGATCCAGTTGTACTGGCACTGGTGAGCTGAAAATCAATATGATTCGGGTCTGAGACACCCTATATAATATCCGATTACAAAACTGGTCATCTGTATACATTCCGTAGGCTGTATCGTGCTAACAAACCGAAATTTCCCAAAAAATGACCAAAAATTTAGTATATCAGGATTTATAGGTCCAGTTTTACTGGTTTTGGTGAGCTAAAAATGTTTCTGTGAGACGCCCTTAACAATATTAAGTCATAAAATTAGTCACATGTATACGCTCCGGTGGCTGTATCGTGCTAACAAACCGAAATTTCTCCAAAAATTACTAAAAAAGTTAAACTTCAGATACCATAGCACCCATTGTACTGGTTCTGGTCTGTTAGATGCCCTGAACAATACCCAATCATAAAATTGGTGACTTTAAGCACTCCGGAGGAGACTGTATCATGCTAACAAGGCATAATTACAAAAAGTGGTCGACGACAACGACGACGACATACACACATGATTTTTTTCATAAAAACCATTTTTTCGTGGGTTTTTTACTGGAAAAATCGAAATTTTCACAATTTTCTCGTATCGTAGAAAGGGTTGGCGGAAAAGTAAAAAGGTTCAAAAATGTAAACGAGTCATTTTCGACAAAAATGTATTAAACAAAAGTTGTGTATTATGACCAGCTGATTGATTTTATTTATATATATGTTTGCCGTAAATCTGCTCCGAACGGAGATATTAGCATTTTGGGTCATTTCTACTCCCCATATATAGGTATAGGTACGGGACCAAAATTTTCGTAAAAATGTACTCCACCTATAATTAAAAGTTTGAAATCCATCGCTTTATTGGTCTCGCAGATGACACTGCTATAAAGTAGTAAAATGGTTAAGTTTAAAAATAGAAACTAATTACATGACTTTCAGTTGCAATAATTTCAAAATGCCTTTATTTCATGAGTTAATAATTAATACTTAATCGGATATATACCGAATATTGCCTAAAAATAATATCAAATATGTAGGAATTATACTAGACCCGCATTTGAAATGGGATGCGCACATATATGTAGTTAACTAATTGCGTACTATTGGGATCTGAGATTAAGAATACATTACAATTTTAGGAATTTTTGAACGAAATTGATAATTTTAATTTTCATGTTAGTACACTCTTAACGAATATTAGTGAGTAAAATTCGTTTGATTTATTAAAGTATAGTTATAAATATTCTTCAGGCAATATCCTAATATATGTATTGCGGTAAATATATTTGACCGTGCCAGTAACCACTGCCTCTTACGAACGTTCTTTCAGAAAAACTAAAATTATTAAAAAAATATTTACGCTTTACCATGGGACAAGGCATTAATTTAAGGAAAAAGTTATTTATCTTAAAAATTTTTGCATAACCTGGAAAGAGGTTCATCAAAAAATATGCATTTGCTCGAGTGAAAAGTACTTTCAATATTTTGGTCAATATTGATTCTAGTAGATAATTACTTAATTTTGGAATACCATATAGTAATTAATGTTTAGTCCACAATACTAATTTCAATGAAAATAGATAGAAAATGTTTCATATTTGTGCGATTCATCATTGATTCTAGAGTGTGCAGTTTGTTTTCTGTTTTTTCTTTGTTATATTCTATAGTTATCAATTTATTTCAACATTCAATATGACATACCACTTATTCTTTTTAGAAACCGCTCAATCAATTGTGTTTATAATAAATAATATGTTTGGATATACAAATACAGTAATTTGATACAGCGGGACGCTGTATGCAGTTAATTTCTAGTAGATAGTAATAACAACTTCTCCAATGAGTTATCCAGTAAGTACTCATTTATTCCTTTCCCCTACTTGAAATGTGCACTTGTATAATTCTCGAAAATGATCATGTATCAAACAACGAACGCGGAAAATGCCATCAAACAACTTTTAATTAAGATCTCTTCAATGCATCTCTGACTAACGATTCTATAATTATAATGAGTTGAATTGTTGATGTAATAAACCGTCCCCAGCAATATTTGTAAGTGGAAACCCTTGTAGAAAAACGACCCTAGCTGTCACATAGCCCGGCCGTCCCTATTTCCGAATTTAACCTCTTTGTTATTCATATTTATGTAGTTTATATTGATGAGTTTACTGATGTGCTCCCCGAACAAGTAGTTTGGAAGTAATTCGGAAATTTTTAGAAGTGGGATCTTTAAATTGACAAGGAATATTGCATTTTAGTTGATACAAAAAGCTTGGTCAGCTTTTACTTACCCCGAAGGTTTATGATTTTAAAGAGAGATAGTTTTTTAATAGAATAACATGTCTTCTATAATGAATAGTTCTAGCAAAAAGATGAAACTAGGTATACCAGGTTATCAACTTATACCGGAGTTCAATAATTCCGTTGTCTTAAGAGATACGAAAAAATTTCTTTCAACCTAGTTATAGAGAGTCAAAAGATTTTGATTTAAAAACTATTTTATAATATGCAGCTTTCAGGAATACATATACATATTGTAATGTTTTTCTTATTTATTAAAAGTTTTTATTACGGGTGGGATAAATTTCAAACACTTGGTATGGCTACTTACTAATTTATTTAAACACTAAATCACTAACACTTAATTTATATATACTTAACTAATCACTTATATTTAATTTATATGCACACGAACTTGATTATTAATTAGCACTTTACTGTTCGGTGTATGTTTGTTTATTCATTTCACGAGATCACTTTATCAACTAACTCCTTCGCTGATCGGTCCTTATTTATATTAATGCCTTTCTTACTAGAAAATTCCGGGCTGCGGCTTACACAGACACACATAATTTTTCTGGCCTTTTCTAGATAACTCTGGTCACAAAAACAATGTTTAGATAAGATATTCCCAAACAATTATAAAAACACTGTGTATCCGCCATAATTTTAATTTTCATACCTGGCTTAGACAGAGTCGGATTTAGGGTCTATAACAGTGTGCTGTTTCGTAACATTACCCCCTCCTTAAATGGAAGTTCCTCCTGCAACTTTTGTGTAGCCGAGACTGAATGTTTGAATCGGCAACTGGCCCCATTTCTACACCTTCCGATCTTATGGAAATAGCAGGGCACCGTCTTCATCGGATACTGATAACGGGGGTTGTAGCTGCAATTTAATATCTGGTCACCGGTATCTCTAAAGATAACCTCTACCATGTGCCTGATAACTCGCCAATCCAACTGGTTACTCGCTATCTTAGGCATAGCCAGTTTCTTCACGCTGGATTCTAACACATGGTCTCGGAGGTTACGAAGTGAATCCCACACATCGCGATAGGTAGATCGATCTTTAAATTCATCTTTAGTTACCACGTAGAAAACGTACCGCGAATTATGTTTCAGTTTCAGTGTCTTGCCAGGGGCTGGAATCTGGTGTTCAAGTTTTTCTAATTGCCCGAACTTCTTTCGAAAGACGGTTGCCAACCCCCGTGCGTTCTTGATACGGGCGGGTATGTTGTATGCCAGTGAATAATCTTCCGGGAGAGTGAACAAATCTTGTTGTTGTTCCGAAGTGACTCCATATCTAGCTTTCCCGGTACCTCCATACGCGCCCATAAATTCATCGAAGGTAGGGTCAGACACATCTTGAATAAGGTTTACTCCTTCCTCTAGGTCATGGTCTCCTTCGAATGGGGCTAGTCGGTTTTGGTGAACTACTTTTGGTTTTCCGTTGGGGATCTTGCTTATGCGATATATAACATCATTGATCCTGTTCTTGATTAAGTATGAACCTTCCCAGGATTTTTGTAATTTTGGAGAAAATCCTTTTCTCCTCGTCGGGTTGTGTAACCATACTTTGTCCCCTTCTTTAAAACCGCCTTCTGTGGCCTGCGTGTCGTACCGACTTTTCATTCTGTCGCTGGCAACTTGAAGATTGGTTCGAACTAATTCATGAATATCGTTCAGACATCTTCTCAATTGGATCACGTAGTCTTCGCCTGCTAGATCTTCTCCAGGCCGGCAGCCAAATTCCAGGTCACAAGGAAGTCTCATTTCACGTCCAAACAGAATTTTCGCCGGTGTTTCACCTGTGGACTCATTGACAGCAGATCGATAAGCCAATGCGAATAGGGAAAGATACTGATCCCAATCTCTCTGATGGCTGGATACTACTTTGGACAGGTATTTTCCAATAGTCCTGTTCATTCTCTCGACCATTCCATCTGACTGTGGATGTAAAGCTGTTGTCCTGGTCTTCTTCATGACCAGCTTGTCGCAAATCTCCTGGAATAGATGGCTTTCAAAATTTCTTCCCTGGTCACTGTGGACTTCCAAGGGTACTCCATATCGGCTGATAAATTCCTTCACCAATACATCCGCGACAGTTGTAGCCTCTTGGTTCGGGATAGTGTAAATTTCCACCCACTTTGTGAAATAATCCATTACAACCAGTATGTACTTGCTACCATTTTCTGTCGTCGGAAATGGTCCAGCGATATCTAAAGCAATCCTTTCGAAATGGCTTCCAACATTGCACTGTTTCATGGGTGCCTTTCTCTTGCGATGTGGTCCATTACTCGTAGCACAAGTCGTACATTTCTTACACCAGTCCTTCACATCGTCGGAGCTGTTCATCCAATAAAACCTTTCACGGACTCGCTGAAGGGGTTTCTTCACTCCCAGATGACCTCCCGATGGACTGTCGTGTAACTTCTTCAGTACCTTAGCTACTCTTGTTCTCGGGATAACTAGCTGCCTCATCTCAGAACCATCATCGTTTTCAAGGGCTCTTTTAAACAGCCCTTCTTCCAGGACAAGAGAGTCCCACTGAGCCCAATACGCCTTGAGTTTCGGTGAAAATTTTGACACTTCTTGCCAGGTTGGTCGCCGATTTTCTTTCTTCCATTGCCGGATCATCTTCAGATGAGGATCATTCTCCTGATCTTCTCTGATCCTGGTGGGTGACCATTCTTCACTGACTACAGTAGTTCATGAAACTGCAGCTTCCCTAGATTCCGCCTTGTTGCAGTGGGAGCAGTCTGTTGGGCACGGCCGTCTGGACAGGGAGTCGGCATTTCGGTGACTCACACCAGCTCGATGTTCGATCTTGAAATCGTACTCTTGAAGTCGCTCAATCCATCTAGCGATCTGGCCCTCGGGATTCTTGAACTGCATCAACCACTTGAGTGCTGCATGATCAGTCCGGATTAAAAACTTCCTACCATAGAGATACTGGTAAAAGTTTTCCACGGACTTTACTACCACCAAAAGTTCTCTTCTTGTGACGCAGTAGTTTCGTTCTGGTTTGGAGAGGACTTTACTGAAATATCCCAGCACTCTTTCTTGCCCTCCTTGGGGAAATGAGGAAAAATGGAAATATATCTCCACCTAAAAAGTCAACTGGAAGAAAACCATTTGACCTTGATGAACATATGCAGAATACAATAACACGAAAACTACATGAATTATATTTTAAAAAAGAGATCCCAACCCTTGACATATTTCTAAGAATGGGGAAGAACGACGAGAATTTGCCTGACATAGGGAGAAAAACTTTGTGGAAAATATTACACAAATTAAATTTTACTTGGGAGAAGCAAAGTCGCAAATAAGTGCTAATCGACAACGAATAAATAATATGTTGGAGACGCCAGTATTTACGAGATATCCGAAAATACAGACAGGAGGGAAGACAAATATATTATCTAGATGAGACATGGCTCAATGAAGGACATTCAGTGAAAAAAATATGGCAGGACAAAAGTATTCAAACCAGTCGTCAAGCTTTCATAGAAGGTTTATCTACTGGACTGAAAAGTCCTATCGGTAAAGGTCGCCGACTAATAATAACGCATATTGGATGCAATCAAGGGTTCGTTGAAGGTGGTTTACTAGAGTTTCAGTCAACATCATCCAAAGACTATCATGAAGAAATGACTGCAGATGTATTTTACACAAATGGTCGAATTAATTCCAAATAATGCTGTAATCGTTATGGACAATGCCACTTATCATTCGCGATTAACAGAAAATCTTCCATCTACCTCTTGGAGAAAAGCTGATATTAAAAACTGGTTAATCGTAAAAGATATACCATTTGAAGATGATATGTTGAAAAAAGAACTTTTAAAGGTTGATTCAGATCACTAGCTACAATTTAAAAAGTTTGTTATTGATGAAATAGCCAAGAATCGTGGGATAACAGTGCTTCGTTTGCCGCCATACCATTGTGAATTAAATGCGATAGAGTTAATATGGGCCCAAATGAAAGGTTATGTAGCTAGATATAATAAAACATTTAAAATGAATATGTTCGTGAACTCATGAAGTACTCATTGACAACAATAACTGAAGAGATGCTGTGAATCATGTAATTAAAGAGGAAGAGAAAATGTGGGTTTTAGATAACCTCATAGAACAAACTATAGAACCTAAGTGATCTCTCTCGACGAGTCTTCGGATGATTCTTGTATGGCCAGCGAAGAGGATGATACTATAGATTGAATTTTATATTTCCTATAAATGGTATGTTTACTTTACTTAATATACATTAATTCATTGTCAATAAATTTGAATTATGAGAATTACACTATATTTTCTTTAATTAATTCAATTTAATAAAAATGAAAATGTAACTTGTCAATAGGCCTAAACGAATGAATTTTATTTGAACTGTAATGTTGACCGAATCTAATTAAATAAGCAAAATGATCTGATATCGTAATCTCCGCCACTGCCGCACTATTTATCCTTTTGTTGGCATTGTTCAGTTTTATTACCATATTGTATTTTGAGCTGAAACAGGGATGTACAGAAAACCAATACAGATACCTACTTGTTTTGCATTAGAATTTTAGTATTTACTTGTAAAATTCTTAGGGCCACTCTGCTAGAGATAATTTTCTATTTGAATATTTAATGAGGCTACTGTGCTGTCAGACATTAAAAAAAAGACTTTACATCCTTTCAACTTTGTAGAGTTGAAATATTAACTTTATTATTGCATATCGCCCTAAAATTATATTTCAGCTTAATCTTACTATATAAGAGACACTTTTGATCTATTTGGTTATATCTTGTTAGTTATTACAGTTTGTAAGGCTGTAACTGGTATACCATTTACATGTTACTAAAGATTTAGTGTATATGATGATCTCAGTTAGTTGATAACATTAGAAATTAATCAACCATTGATAACTGATTATCAGTGCATAATTAGAGTCGATCACCTCATATTTATTGAGACAGGTTATTACACCATCTGTTCAAGGTACCATTACATTTAATTAAACTGTTTAATTGGCAATAAAATGCGTTTTATTTGATTCACAAACGTAAAAGCAAAACAATATAAATAACATATTTGAAAAGTTACAATTGCTAATTTATTCACTATTGGTTTATTGATTAATCAGTAAGAGTTTCTTGAATGTCCTACTAATCAAGTGGCGCCTTAAAAAAATAATACAGGACCAGCTTTCAAATATTCCTCACTAACTCACGGCCTTATGCTCTCCGGCGAAAAGCGAACCTTTGGCAATGTAACCTCACTTCTTGTAGTAACAACAGCAAGGTAAGGTTACAAACTCACCTTAAATTTTCTAGTTGACCTGCCTTTATATATATGGATTATGTTAAATAAAACAAAATATATTTCGACTTTCATTTTTATTTGTACAAAATAAACAATCTCATATCAAGAGTATAAAATTAAAAAGAAAATAACATTTTTATAAAAATTAGTTTATATAGAAAAACTAAGTCTTATGACATTTTGGCCAAATTAAAATAGTCAATCAGTCATCTATATAAAACTAAATATAAATATTTATAATAATACACTGCTAATTAGTTACAGGAACACATAATTACGTCTTAAGAATTTTATTTCCGGGAGTATTAAATGTCAGTATAATAGGACAGGCTTTTTAACATACTTTAATAACAAATAAGAAAATTGTAGCACTTTAACGATTGAAAATGGTGAAGGGGATTATAAGAAATGTAAAAAAATGTGCACACAAAGCGGATATTAAGGGTATTTTTGGGGGATGGAAAATCATAATACTGCAATTTCCGGCGGAAGCTAGCATCAAAATGAAAAGTGTTCAATAGAAAAGTTGAAGAACATGCAAAAATTAACAACTTTTGTATAGATTAGTTTTTAACATAACCTCAAAATTTCCAAGAAAATGGCGAAAAACCGCCTTTTTATTCTTCATATCCTCAAAAGTAGGTCAATTTAAATGGAACTTTAAGAAAATGTATTATAGGCCTGGACTATAAGTATTACAGTTAATTAACGTGTTTATAATAAATTTTTGTTGATTTTAAATAAAAATACTTACCAATAGATTCGGTTTTTTATTGTTATGTACCTGAATTGTAGGCAATCATACTTGGGCTGGAATTAGTCTTGATGAAAAAACAAATTTTGTAGTAGGTCCAGGAAGATGTAAACACTCAGTGGTACATCTTTAAAGAAAGCGTTAACATATATAAAATTATTAAGACGTAAATATGGATAACTCTTAATTATTTTGAACAGTATAGTTTGACGAAAAATAATAGAACGTATAAGGCACTTGGTTTTTGTAATAAGCCAAGCAAGTGGGATTATTTTTAATAAATCAATACAGAAAAGAAAGATATTTCATACACACTATAATTTTGTAACGTAATTATTATCTTATAGTATACATTTTTTGCATACTTAAGGAGCATGAAGACCGCTACTTTTACACAAAAACACAACCATGAATTACAAAAATTGATCCTTGGATCTGTGAGAGCACTCCACCAATTCCTACGTTGCTTGCGTCAGTGTCAAGAATAAAGTCTCCCTCTGGTAATGGGTATCCTAATATCGGCGCCGTGGTTAAATGCTTCTTCAAGGTATCAAAAGCCGTTTGACAATCTTCGTCCCATTGGAAAGGTCTTGCTTCTTCTGTAAGTCGATGTAGAGGTTTGGCAATATCTCCAAACTTCCTGATAAATCTTCTATAATATGTGCAAAGTTCAAGGAAACTTCTAATTTGGTGTTTGTCGGTTGGTTGTGGCCATTGCTGAATGGAAGCTCTGGATCCACCGCCACTCCTTCATTGCTCACTATATGACATAGATAGTTGACTCGGTTTTGGAACAGCTGGCATTTCTTCGGGTTTAGCATGAGCTGGGCAGTTTGGAGTCGTTTGAATACGTCTTCCAAATTCTTCAGATGTTCGTCAAATGTTTTCCCCAGTACTACGATGTCGTCCAAATAGACCAGGCATGTCTTCCAAGACAACCCTCTCAAGACATTTTCCATGAGTCTTTCAAATGTCGCAGGCGCATTACAGAGCCCGAATGGCATGACGTTGAATTGCCATAATCCAGATCCGGTGGTAAAAGCAGTATTCTCTTTATCTTCTGGGTCCATTTCCACTTGCCAATAACCAGACTTCAGGTCCAAGGTGGAAAACAGTTTGCTGCCGGCCAAAGTGTCTAGCGTATCGTCAATTCGGCGCTCTCACCTGTGGCGGTCCGCAGTCGCAGTCTCGTTGGTAAAAGCTTCTTCTTGGAGTTTATTATTTCTGGTCGTATAATGGTCCTAGTTGCTCCAGTGTCAACCAGCAGAGCATATTTCTTGCCATTTACTTCGCCATCCACATATACACTGTCATTGCGACATCTGAGAGAAGCTATCAGTATGAGAGGGTCTTTGGAACGATCATGGGTCGGTGCTGCCCCCTCGTAGGCGACCCGTTCTAGTTTTCCTGTGACTGGGGTTCTTGGTTTGCAGGAGTCTTGAGTCGGATTTAGGGTATATACCAGTGTGCTGTTTCGTAACAATATATTTGGATTAGGTGAATTGCACAAAATTTTATATTTCGAATGAAAGGGTTCCCAACAATTATTATTATTAGCTGTATTAGCTGCCCACATATAAGGAGGAAAATGTGAATAAAAATCAATTCATGTTTCCACCAGGTAATTACAACACGTGGGTCATCAGGCATATCCGATAAAAAATTGAAACAATAAACATCATTTACATCATTTGACGCTAAAAATGTAAGGCCAAACACATGCCTCAGCCAAATTCCGATTTCGGATGTCGAAATTTTCTATTCTACCGACAGTCCAAATTGTTGAATTTTCCGCCACCTGGGAACAAAAAAGTAATTGGAAAACGCATAACGGATGTTTGTTTGAAAGAACAATTTAAGTTAGCTACGATATAACGTGTAAAAAGTAAAGAAACTGAAAAAAATATGAAATTAACTGTCTCGACCCTTACTTCGTGGAATCTACTCATATTAGTGTTTTAAATGAAACTCAACGTTTCTAGCTAATTCCACAATATAATGAAAGATATTAAAAATTCTAAAAAATTGACAATTGTTTCGATAACTGACGATGATATTCAGTTATCGAAACAATTGTCAATTTTTTAGAATTTTTAATATCTTTCATTATATTGTGGAATTAGCTAGAAACGTTGAGTTTCATTTAAAACACTAATGAAAATAATATGTTTCTGCTTATACCATATGCAAATATTGAATTGATACAAAGGTAATCAAATATCAGCTGTAGAATTAATATAAAAAATATGTACCAAGACTGCGCTAGATGAAATGTACAGCCCACGATACAGTTTATTTATTTCTTAAATTAAAAAATATCGTGGTTCAGAGAAATAAAGTGTATTGTACTCCTTTCTTTATTAAATATTTCCACCCTGTTTTTTAACCCCATACAATAAGCCGACAAAATCTGTACACAGAAAAAGGAATAATTTGTTGGTGCGGGTTCGGAAATTCATGTTTTTTTTGTAAAAGAGATTTAATCTAGCTAGAGATAATAAATATAAGTACATTTATTTGTCCGGTCAAATGAATTTGTTGCTATATAACTACGTATAGAGTGCGTCCACACGAGTTGGAATCAAGGATAAAACTTATTCATAATAAATTCAAGGGGAAAAATGTATTTCCCATAAAAATTTGTGCACAACCTAGAAAGAGGTTCATCAAAAAATATAAATTTGCTCGACAGAAAACTACTTTCAATATTTTCGCCACTACCGAAAATTGTTAAGAAAAATTGTTTACAACTCAAAAGTACAATTAGATATGCGATTACATTCATTTAGCATAAATAATGATGTTTCGTAATTTTTATAAATGTTTCAATGGCAAACCATTCAAATTATAATCAATTTTATAAATTTCAATACCATTTTATCTATTAAAAAGATGATAATCTTTCTGTTTATCGAATTCCGGAATTTACCAAATTTGAAGTTTCTAACTTTATTTAAATTTGAGGAAAACATAAAAACTCAATTTTACTCACCACCTTTTAGGGGTGATATCTCCGAAGGGGGTGGGCTGAGGAAATTTTGTTATAGGAAAGACTCATCATAATTTAATACGGGCAATAGCATCCAGCATTTTTTCGCATGCAGTTAGAAACACCCTGTATATGTGTCATTCTCCAACCAAACAAATTTTATATAAGGCACCGTCTTGCTGGAACCAAATTTGTATTTCTTGACTTTTTAATAGTTCTAAGAAATTTTGATTCGTTTATTGTCGGAATAAATGGTCTACTCAATCTATTGTAACGTTTATTTAATTCATTTACAAGTCTATTCTAATTTATATTCAAAATACTACACTAATAAAAACAATTATAAATTAATTTATCTTTACACTGTCCCATTTGACACTACTCAAATAAACTGTCTTAATAACGTTTATTCAATTCGAACACTCTAGATTTTTTCAGTTCCTCTTCTTCTCCTAGAATTGACATTTTTAGAAGTTTGTAGAGGATGTAACTTGACAGATTCACTCGCCAATGTAAACAAACAGCAGAGCCGACTGACTTGGGCGCTTCTCACAACACTCTATTTGTAAATACCACATCTTCGTTTTGAACGAATATTAGGAGTCGAGTCCTCTAAAAATTCACTGATAAAGGGAAAACTCTGGAGAAGACATATATGCAAGAACTCTTTTATAAATGATACCATTGAGATTTTTTTCTTTTAAAAGAAACAAATATAATTAAAATAAACTAAAGGACACTTATATATCTTATATATTAAAAAACATTATGAAAACTAAAGTCAGTCTGACCGTTCTATCTGGCCGATTTCCTTCATTTTTTCTAAATGAAAGGTATTTAGACACAGATATGTCATCAATCATTGAAATTTACTCAACTCCCACCTTACTCAAGTTATATTCAAACGCGATGCTTCCCTGTACATATCTTATGGGACACATTCACTCAAGCAATTCGAATTCTCTTAGCTCCTCTTCTAATGAATGGATCTTGATCGTTTTACTCTCAGAACACTCAGTGGATCAAGCTATTTCTTCTGAGCTATTAACTACTTAAATTCGTTGAGTTTGAGGAAAGTTATGCGTGCACAATCAACTTTACATTCAATTTTTTCAAGATTTTCCTTCACTCAAACCTCTATAACTAGTGTTCTAATTAACGTAGGCTGTTGACACAAGTCTAAGAACACTCAGTGGATCAAGGCAGTTGAGTAAATGTAAAATATTTTAGAACGCAATGTCAACAGTAGACAGCAGATTTAAAATGTAGAAAAAGAAATACTTGAAAATGGCAATATGCCGAAACGTAGTTTGAGAAAATGAAATAAATGGAAAAAGAATGTAAACAATACTAAAAATCTCTTTATTTTTTACTATTAACCATGTTGGCCGACTACCAGGAATAAACTAAAACAAAAATTCAACGAATTTAAGCAGTTAATAGCTCAAAAGAAAGAGCTTGATCCTTGATTCTAAGAGTGAAACGATCAAGATCCATTGATTAGAAGAGGAGCTATGAGAATTTAAATTATAATAAATGCACTTACAGAATTTATTCAAAACATGCTAATATACATTTTGCATATTTCTTGAGCTCTACTGATCACATATTTGTGTCTAAATACCTTTCATTTAAAAAAAAATGAAGGAAATCGGCCGGATAGAACGGCCAGACAACAGTTTTCATAAATGTTTTTAATATATAAGATAATTGACAAATTGGCTTACACGAAAGCCATTTAACCAAATGGAAAACTGCTCTAAGTAAAGCATTATATTCGAAATGAAAACTACCCTGTATGTGTATCTAAGTTTTCCAAATTCTTATATCTATTTGTAACGTTCATCATTACGTATCTCCACCCTCTTGACATATCTCAATTCATAACATTGATTAAGTGGTCCTGAGAACATTTCTTGGGAACGATTGATCGAAGCTCGTACTTATGGTGAATCTATTAGAAACTTTTCCTCGTAATTTCAGTAGTTTGCCAATGATAACTAAAATAGACAAATTCCACGAATAATCACAATTATCTAAATATTTTGATTATTGTATTTTGTCACAATATACATATGTTTTTGTCCCTTCATCTCTTTCAGGTGACGACTACTTCTTCTATCACTTTTGAATAGGAAGGGACAGTGGCGTAGCGTGGGCCATTGTCGCCCGGGGCGGAATCATAATTTGCCGTCCCTTTGACTTCATAAAAATAATGATGCTGGTGTTGTTGAGAGAGAATGTAATCTTATATGAAAGAACTGAGCGGAAAATATTTATTTCAAAACCATGTAATATCTATGTTGGTGTTCAAAACCTATTAAACTATAAAAATAACGTCTAGTATAAGTCTAAAATTCAACTTTTCCTGCTTTCGTGCAGCAAAATCATTTATAACTTGGTAAGAGTTAATTTCGCCCGTCACAATTTGTTCTTTCGACAAAATCATCAAATCACTCAATGTTATGGAGCTCATGGTAGACCTCAAATAATTTTTTGAAAATTCCAGCTTTGAGAAGCTACGCTCACATGAAGCAACACTGATAGCTATAGTTAAAAAAATTCGAAGCGTAATTGCGATATTAGGTACGCAAATACCGTAGTTGAATAAATTCTAAATGCTCGAGAGATCCTTGCATGGCGTTTTCTTGAGCTCTAGCATTGCGCAACCTCTCCCTCTCGATTTCCATCTCATCCACATGGATATCACAGTGATAGCTATAGTTAAAAAAAATCGAAGCATAATTACGATATTACGTATGCAAATACCATAGTTGCTTTGCTGAATAAATTCTAAAAGCTCTAGAGATCTTTTCACTGCATTGTCTTGAGCTTTAGCATCAGCCAAAGCAACGAAATTGCGTAATCTCTCCCTCTCGATTTCCATCTCATCCACATCGATATCACAGTGCTCTTCTACGAACTTACACTTGTATTCTGGGTTCAATAAGTTCGTAGGTGTGAGAAAAGAGTACTAGATATCCAGCTCGTGCAGTTGCTGAAATCTGATTTTGATTTCTTGTATAATTCTATCCACCGATTTCTTGCATTAACCGATTGTCATACGTTAAATCAGCATCATCAACATTCTCGCCTGTAATATTTTTTATCTTTCTTGTCGTCGAGAATTTATTTCGATTCCGAGATCTTCACATATATTTTTAACATAATCAAGTCCAGCGTTGACCACAACATCTCGATTGCCGACTAGAAACGATTCCAAAGCATGACTTTTCACAGCACATTGGTGCACTTTCAGTTCCTTTAGTCTGGAGATATACTTGTGCATAATTTACTTCGCCAGGAACTCGACACCATAGCCCAAGGATAGCTAAAAATTATAGCGACTGGAAAGAAGTAAGCAATAAACCAGCGTCTGATCTTATCGTTGCATTTTCCGCTGTGTTTCCTGCAAGTGATTCCAACACTTCAAGGATCTCACTGTAACGTCGGCAATATATTTCCAGCGGTGAGTAGATGATGGAAACTAATTGAATATTACTCCAGATTAAATGAATGATTAGTGCATGCAAAAAACTGGGTATTTTGATGAACTGCCTTGATACGCATGTGTACACCAGAATGTGTTCCCGACATGACAGCTGCATTATCATATGCCTGTTCACGCCAATTTTGGATATCTAGTCCATCGCTTTCAATTTCAATCACGTGTACCTTGGTGCCGTCGAGTTTCACATAACGCAGTATTTGGCTCGTCTGGTCCTTGTGTGAGAAATCTGGCGTACTGTTAAACACAATAGTGAAATACTTGCCTTACTTCACTTTAGCAAGTATTTTTGTTCGAATATTATTCCCCAAACAATGAATGAATTGATTTTGAATTTCGGGTGATAGGTAAAGATATACTAACTTTCTTTTGCAGCTTCAGCTTTGTGAGGTGTTCACAAAGAACCAGGTCGTACTTGCCAAGAAGATGAAAGAGTCCTAGAAAGTTGCCTCTATTTTCAGTGTCATTTTCTTTTACGATTTCTCTATGACCTCGCAAAGCCAGACTTTGTTTAGTAAGAAATCTGATGATGGCCAGTATCTTGACCAGTACTAGTCTCAACTTTTGCTCTTCAATAACAATCACGTTTTGTTCTTTCTTGTCGATCGTTGCACCAACTTGAAGTCTTATCTTCAAAGATTTCCATTTATTGAAGTTATCATTATGTACTGGGCTAGATTAATCTTCTGGAACTTTGAGATTTAGTTTCCACCTCTTTTTGAAACCATAATACTGCTAAATCCAAGTTTATCGCTGGCGACCCTAAACAAAAGGCAACAGAAACTGAACAATTATTCCTTAAAATAATAGGGGAAGAGTGGTATGAATGGGACACTTTTTTCTAAATCCTTACCAAAACCTAATTCTTCTACTTTTTACAGGATTCTTTGTTATAGGTTAATAAAAGAGGGAAACGGGAAGAAAACCCAAAAGTTTTATTTATTTATAACAATTTTTTTTTTAAATCTAATTTGTCCCATTCAGGACTTTAGAGGCAAAAAAATTAAATTATTCTAAGTGTATTTTCAATGTTACAAACAAAACTTCTTTACTAACACAATACAGATATAAAAGTCCAATTTTAGGTAGTAATTCAGACTTTAAATAACTGTTTTGTTGAAGAATTCGTCCAAACTGTCTCACATAATTCTCAAAAGAAATTCAAAAATAGATTATTTCTTGCGACCTTTTGGTTCCACAATTGCGGTTTGGTGGTTTGAGCTTTTTCGTGATACGGTTTCTTTCAACGTCACTTATATCTTCTTTCAGTGGGCAACAGAACCTATTTGAATTACCTAATCTTCTTAAAAATTTAATTTGCAATTCTTGGTTTTCTAATTTTGATTGAATGTGTTCTATATAGTATAGTTTATTTTTCTTTGTGGAGCAATCAACAAGAACTAAGTCATTCTCTTCCAAAACTGGTGTTCCTTGAATACTGAAATCTAAGGTGCAAGCTTCATCAATGTCATGGTCAATGTTATCATCTGTATCTATTAATTACATGTTCTCATAGTCGGAGTCCCCACTACTAGCTTCATCAAAAATTTTCCTCACTGTTTTGTTACCCTTTTTCGTTATCTCCTTCTTCCGTAACTTTTCGTTATGTGCTTCTTCAAGTAACTTTTTTTTGCCGGTGTCAGTTAGGACTCTTGTACTTCCCTTTTTGCGTCCTCTGTTGTTTGCGTTTTTTCTTTCTGGAACTTTTGGAAAAGGTCTTATAGCTTCGGGTGTAACCGCTGTTTGATTGTTACTACTTGTACCTGGAATTGCTTCAGGTTGTGCAGAGTCGGATGATATTTTGCTTATATCTCTCCATGATCTGGAAGTAGTTAATATTGATTTATTAGAATTATAATGCATTTTTCACTACCAAAACATGGAAGCGTTTGAAAAAAATCTGACGATGTATAAGCTGGAAACAAACTTTGAAGAGAGTATTTTATCGATTTATCCATCCCTCCAAAAGTTCCTTAAAATAACTTACTGGACCTTAACCCTCCCTAATTATCTTCCTACAAAACTTGTTAAACTTGTATATTGAGAATGAATAACATATACCGCAACAAGATTTATGCGTCAGTCGAAAACTAACAGCGTCAGAAGTGAAACTTTTTATGTTTTATGACGCAAAAACCGTCAATGAGTGTACAAAGAAAATTCAAAAACATCAACAAAATAATTATTTAAAAAAATGAAAACAAAAATTATTTCCAAAATTAAAATAAAACAATAATTTTTCGGATAGACTATAGAAAAATAAACAATTTACAATAAAAGAAGAAGAAGACGAAAAATAAATGATCTTTTTAAGAAATTTGAATTTGAAAGCATATTAAGTCCTTTTTTAAACATAAAAAAAAACAAAAAAAGTACTGGCCCATGGGGGATTAACCCAGCGTCCCTTGCGTTATTAGCACGACGCTCTAACTAACTGAGCTATTTCATTTGATTTTAAATCGAGTCGAGTGATGACAGGACGAGGAGATCAGCGTTGCGTCTCTCTCACTCAGTTAAGTGTATATGATAATTAGAAAAAGAAAAAGAGCTTTACAACACTTGTTAGCCATTACCGGATTACATCCCAACTAAAAACTATGTAGTGTCCCATAAAAAGTTTCACTTCAATAAAATTATCAGTAGTAATATAACAAGAGAGTGAGAATAAATTGAAAATAATTTGACAGATTTTTTGAAAACTTGTTGCCAGGCAATAGTCACGAGAGCCCGCATGGCTCGAGTGGCTATTGCCAAATGGCAACAAGTTTGAACAAAATCTGTCAAATTATTTTCTAATTTATGGAACTCTCGAGTTATATTTGACTAGATTATTTTTTGATTCACAAATTGGTGAAGGTCTTAAATTGTCTCCATATAGACTGATTACTTATTAGAGTATTTTTCGAAGTAGTTTCTATAATCTTATTCGTTATTTCTTCATCAGAAAAGGTACTAAACCGATGATGTTCACTCATTTTATATATAACATTGACACAATTAGATAATTATTTTGACAACTATCTGACACTTGCTACACAAATAAAAGCAACAGTGATTATTCCCGAGAATAATCACAAGAGATTTATTCCCACTATAATAATGACATGATTGGTTGAAACTTACCCTTGTGTCAAATAAAGAAGCATTTCACTGGTTTTAAGAAACGTCAAAAAATAATCAACATAATATAAGTTGCAATAAGTGATAGCTTAATGATAAACACTTATCGACTATAAAAATGGAGTGAAAATCAGATTAGGCCTAATATAGTCTAATCTTAACTGTACAATAATATTTACATTTATGTTACACAAATTGAAAAGTTTAGACTGTTTGTAAGCTTATAGCTAAGCCACTCAAATATTGTCATTAAAATTATTGGTGCCTCAATTCAATCAGGGTCCCAACTTGTCCTGATGATTGAGCGCCTTTAGCAAGACATCCACACTCTTTAGCCCTTAGCTTCAAAGGGGATAGAAATAACTTCAATCACCAGTTCTTTACTTGATGATAACTGTACATTAGAGAAATACATACAAAAAACTTAATCTTCAGCCCTTATCATCTAAGGGAAAACTGAAGCACTAGGGAACTAGGGACAATCGAAGCTAGTGCTTTAGTTTTCCCTTAGATGATAAGGGCTGAAGATTAAGTTTTTTGTATGTCTTTCTCTAATGTACAGTCATCATGAAGTAAAGAACTGGCGATTGAAGTTATTTCTATTCTCTCGATAGAACAAAGTGCGAGGGACGAAATTAACTTTGACCAAGTAATAAATGATTTTGCTGCGTGTAAGGCCCAAAAAGTTGAATTTTAGACTTATACTAGACGTTATTTTTATAGTGTAATAGGTTTTGAGCTTATTACATGGTTTTGAAATAAATATTTTTCGCTTAGTTCTTTCAAATGATTAATTTTTTCTTACCAACACCAATATCCTTATTTTTATGAGGTAAAAGACACGGCAAATTATGATTCCGCCTAGGGCGATAACGGCCCACGCTACGCCACTGTCACTTCCTATTCAAAAGTGATAGAGGAAGTCGTCACCTGGATGAGATGAAGGGACAAAAACATATTGTAAAGAACCCGTTAATGACAGTGACATTGTAACGACAGTGACAGTGTTAAGTTAGTTAGATAATCTTCTTTCCCCTGTTAATTAGTCTTAGGTTAGGTATTCTTCTTTCCCTGTTAAGTAGTTTTAGGTTAGATATTTTCATTTCCCTTTAGAGTTGTCCTATATCATTTACGTTGAACAGCAATATAATGTTCTGGATTGTTCGATCGATGATTCTGTTGGGTTCGAAATCTCATTCTTGAACATTCTGGAATATTGAAAATGAATATATAAGGAGGTGCAACAGTTGAGAAGGGAGTTGGCAGCAGTGACGGAAGTGAAGTTGAACGTTTTTGAGAGAAATAGTAAACGTTATTGAAAGAATTGTAATTTTTATTATATTCCTTGTTTGCTAATAAACCAAAACCAATTCAAGATATCCACTATGGAGTTACAATTAGCGTCAGGTGTGCGGTATAAAAGAAACAAAGATGCCTTGAAAGAAATTAAATCAACTGATGGTTGCTGAGCTCTGAAGAGAGCTAGAAGAGCGAGAATTGGAAACCGAAGGTAACAAGACGGTTCTGCTAAAAATATTACGGGAGTATTTTTTTAAAGAAGGTATCAACCCCGAGTCAGTTTAATTCGAAGATCCATTGGACAAATATCGACCCAGAGAGACGGGTTAGCCAGTATTCAACAACAAATTAGTGAACAGAACAAGGAGTTATCCCAGCAAATATCGACCCACAGAGACGAGCTGTCCCAGCAGGAATTAGCCAGTATTTAACAACAAATTAGTAAAGAAAACAACGAGTTATCCCAGCAAATATCTGCCCAGAGAGACGAGTTGTCCCAGCAAATATCGATCCAGAGAGACGAGTTAGCCAGTATTCAACAACAAATTAGTAAATAGAACAACGAGTTACGTCAGCAACTATCCTACCGTTGTGATGAGTTGTCTGATCAAATAGCCAACCAAAGGACTGAGCTCATGAAACAATTGACTGAACATATTCAAGAAGAACTTACTCGTCGCATGACCGCCCAGCGAGAAGTTACGAATCGAATGGCCGACCTGCGAGACGAGGTTGCTGATCGAATAAGTGAATAATTGACTCGGTAGATCGCTGACGTACCTCAGCAAAGTAATGGGTTCAATGCTGAATTAAAAAGGCAACAAGGAGCAAGAACTCACCATGGCGAAGGAGACGTCAGAAATTCAGCAGACCTAAGACCTACCATCAAGCCACCAACTTTTGATGGGAAAACCTCTTGGCCAAATTATTTGAACCAATTTAATGCTGCGGCTGGGGCCGAAGGATTAACTACTCGAGAAAAAGCCATATCACTCACCGTGTTACTGCGAGGAGAAGCTTTGGATGTGTTCCAGCGTATTCAGGAGGGCGATGCAGAAAACTTTGAGGCCTTAGTGAGACGACTTGAGATGCGTTATGGTCATGCCCATCTGGGGCCGGTCTATAAATCCCAACTTAAGACCCGGAAGCATAAATTCAGAGAGTCGATACAGATACATTCGAGATGGATTTCGCTGGGATAGTAAGATATGCCTATCCATCTGCGACAGAAGAAGTATTGAAAAATCTGGCGGTCCAAGCATTCGTCGACGGTCTTCGAAATGCAGATATTCAACGAGCGGAGCTGATGGCGCGTCCGAAGACCCTGGTGGATGCATTGTCGATTGCATTGGAATTTGAGCGGTAACGGAAGCTACAGTAGGCCCTACTCGTGTACGGGGAATATCCAGCCCTGATTTAGTGCTAACAGCGACTGGTAATCATAGTAAACTTAAAGAAGTGATGGAGGAAGTCTTGAGGGTGGTAGCTTCAAAGAAGAGACAGCCCGTGAGATCCTGGGGTTACGGTGTAATTGCTCACATAAGAAGTGCTTGCCCGCATAACAGAAAGACCCCTGTTGAAAATTCTCAACAGCGGGTCGACTCCTGGAGGGTGACATAGACCCTAGATCATCGAAAAGACCCTTCCATTGTAAAGTTGGCCACGATCAAACAACAAACGGGCAGTTTATACATTGACGGACAAATCGATGACAATAATTATGCCATGTTAATAGATACCGGGGCCACGAAAACCATCGTACGACTAACCATAGCCATCCACAGCAGGATGTCACCTTCCAGTTGGAAACCTTCCAGTTGGAAATTACGAACCGCTACAGGAGAAACAGCCAAAGTCTATGGGGAAATAACGATATTGCAATTTAGTACCACTACTCTAACGCATTCAGTATTGATGGCCAACATCGATGAAGACGTCATCTTGGGTATGGACGTGATGAATCTCTGCGAGTTTTGCTTGGACCTTCGACGACGAACCCCCCATATTGGGACCGAAGAATTTTCTTGCATCGAAAAAATGAAGCCATTGTTCCAATAACGTCGAACTATCAGCGAATTGTGAATGCGTTGTAGCTGGTCAACTAGATGGTCTAGAGCAAAACAGTACACCAGCAATGGTAGTGCGACGATATAGGGTTGTCCCGACGCTGGGGTTTTGTGTTTGATCCCTATCCGCTCGCCACCCCTGACGATGTAGCTACTGGACACGCTATTTGGGTCTGGGATCAATTAAGTAACCACTCTTTAAAAAAAACTTAACAAATATATTGAAGAAATTTCCGATTACGAATCGACATGCACTCAAAGCTTAACAAAATATATTCAAAACAAATATAAAACAAATACAACCAGCCTTACCGGGCATATATTCAATGGCTCTTAGGAGACAATACAATATTCTCCCAAAATGGCAACGCTTACGGAAAAGTACGACAGGCCGTACTGAGCCTAAGTTTGATAGTTTTTCGACAGAAATATAATGTACACCCTCAAATTACCAATACTATGCAAAAGGAATATGATAAACTATTCACTTACATTAACATTATCCCACAGGACACGTCTTCTCCGCCTGAGGGAGCACTTTGTCTTTAATCGCGCTAAACACTCCTCGGGTAGGCTTTACTGGATTTACTCGACTATTTTCTGTTTCGTCTCAAAACCAACTCCCCGAAAAAATATATTTTTCGAACCAAGAAAGTGTTCTCACGAAAAATGCTGAGTTCGTTGTTTTTTGTTTTCTATAACTACAAGAATCAATACGTTTTCCTTTTGTGAGTAATTACCAAAACATATTTTAAAACATTGACCTACTTTTGAAAAGCCTACCGTATACTGAGTGTTATTGCTAAACGTGACAATAGAACCTGATTCTGGGAAAAGGAGTACTCATCGGCAAAGCTCTTGTTCTATCAACCCAAGAAGTACCAGTGCGCTTGATAAACCTGAACGATCACTCAGTCTTCCTTCAGAAAGGTATGCAATTGGGCACTCTAGAGGTACTTACAGCCGTGGTTCACCAGGCAACAACTACGGAAAAAGGCATTACCGGCGAAATAGAGCAGCTGATTGCTAACTTAGATCCATTCCTGTCGGATACAGGAAGAAATAAAATAAGATATCTAGTCCACCGTTACAAAGTTGTGTTTGGTGCTGGAAGAAAACTCGGAAGAACGAATGTGGTGAAACACAAGTTCTATACCGGCAATGCACGACCTATTCGTCAAGTTCCCTGGAGGATGCCTCAAGTCAAAAAAGAACTGGTAGATAGAGCCCTTCAAGAGATGATTCAAAACGGGGTAGTTGAACCATCCAGAAGTCCTTGGACCTCCCCCATGCTACTAGTGATAAAGAAAGATGGAACAATGTGATTCTGCATTGATTACCGTAAACTTAACGACGTTACTGAAAAGGACAGTTATCCTTTGCCCAGGATCGACGACGCCCTTGATGCTCTAGCGGGTTCTACATTGTTCTCTACTTTGGATTTGAAGAGCGTATACTGGCAAGTGGAAATGGATCCCCTAGATAAGGAGAAGACAACCTTTACTACCGGATCAGGCTTATGGCAGTTTACAGTCCTCCCATATGGTCTGTGTAATGCCCCCGCCACATTCGAACGACTGATGGAGACCATTCTCAGGGGTTTATATTGGGAAAAATGACTGGTATATCTAGATGATGTTTTTATGGTCAGCAAGAATTTTGAAGAACATCTATCCAACCTCGGAGAAGTGCTTAAGAGGCTTCAGACGGCCAATCTAACATTAAACCTAAAGAAGTGCCACCTGTTTCAAAAGAAAGTCAGCTATTTAGGCCATATTGTGATCAAGGATGGAGTGGCTGTTGATCCTGTTAAAATCAAAGCAGTTCAGGAACGGCCAACTCCGACTGACAAACATCAAATTCGGAGCTTTTTGGGCGTATGGTCCTATTATCGCCGGTATGGGGGCATTGTAAAACCATTAACGCGACTAACTGAAGAAACAAGAACCTTTTTCTGGGATAAGGAATGTCAAGAAGCCTTCGACTCATTGAAGAAACAGCTAACTTCAGCTCCGATCCTTGGTTATCCGCTACCAGAAGGAAAACTGATATTGGACACAGACGCTAGTAACGTAGGAATTGGAGCCATCCTGTCCCAAATACAAGACGGTAAAGAGATAGTCATCGGATACTTCAGCAAGACATTGTCGGCAGAAAAGAACTATTGCATTACCAGGCGAGAATTTCTTGCAGTTGTTAAATCCGTAGAGCACTTCTATAAGTACCTGTACGGAAGAAAGTTCCTGGTTAGAACCGATCACGCCAGTTTGAAGAGGCTTCTAAACTTCAAAAGCCCCGAAGGTCAATAAACGTCGCACGTTGGGCGCCAAATTTTCATAACCGATCAAAAACTCTTAATAAAACAAAAAAAACACAATTATGAGGGACAATAATATCGGTTATGATGTCTTTGCCTGCCATCCGTCAGACGGCTAACTAGACAGTGGAGAAGTCTTGGGCGCCAGACAAATTGTACCTGTAAGTACTCAAAGTAGTCAAATCTGTAAAACCCACAATGCTTACCAAAATGTCAATTAAACATTGATGCCGATTTATCCCAACATTTTAACAAAACAAAAGAAAATACGAAGTTGCAAACAACAAAAATAATTGAATTTATAATCATTTTATGAAAACAAATATATTCCATATATTTAATTATATTAATTAATCGCGTTTCCGTATTTTAATCGCTTTTCATGCATAAGACAAAGGAAAAGACAAAGGAAAAGACAATATAATATTTTATATAAATATAGGCATCTAACGAACTGGCCTAAAATAGAATTACTATAAGTACTGGCACAAAAAAGGAAAAATAATTTATTACTAATAAAACACATCCAAATAAATAATAGTTTTCATGTAGAGTAGACATTTTTGTAAAAATTACCTTTAATAAATTTGTAATATCTACGTCTATGCAATGGAAAGACCTCAGATTAACAAATAAAATAGATATGTTTGTTTTGATCTTTTCATGTCCCAAACATTGAGTCATATTCTAAGCTCACTTGCGGACACTTCCACTGCTTTGCCATATTTACAAAGTCTCTTTAGTTGCAGGAAAAATGAAATTAGAGCATATTCTTATATAAATTTTAAACAAGTATTTGTTGTATCCTTAGAAACCTTTATGGTTATAACTAAAAGTGGCAACATTGCTCAAAGTTTCAATACCTGTTTAATGTATCAATAGTAATTTATTTAGTAGTTTTGTCCTTGTTGATTTACCACATAAAGAGAGATGCAAATATCGCCAGACTGTGATCGACGATCATTTCGAATAGGTAGTAGTATTGTAGTAAATAATGTCAAACGTGGTTTGTTTATACGAGTGCCATTACGACTAGAGAGTAAATATTTAGTTCTTTCGTTTTGATGTGTGTTTCAAAACTTTTAGTGACAAAATAAACTTTTAAGTTAATTAATTTAATGCTTTTGGATTATCATGGTTCGTCGGTGCCAAGTTTGTCAGAAAAACAACCGAAATTACCAAGGCCATGTAGCTACAATACCATCCCCACATTTTCTAATTCATTCATTATTTCACTACTGGCGTTTAGAATTGTTGGCCGCACAAATAAACGTGTTTATGAATGAATAGCCCTCTCTATGTTTATTATTACTCTAAGGGAAATACTGAAATTGGTGAAAATCGAAATAGGATTGTTCACAGTATTATAAACAAAATACAGCAACTACCCATCGATAATGAAAACCGAGGTATAGAACATCAGAAATTAACTTTTAAAAAAAATTCTGATACCGATGGGTCCTATGGATTGAAAATACGAGGATTCCAATACTTGTTAGTTGTTCGTAGAAAAAATTATTTCGGGTGGTAATATGAGAAAAATTTATGTAAATTGAATTTTCCGGAAAACTACATCATATTTTGCTCATTTACGAACTTAACCTCAGTGTCAACATTGTAAACATACATTTAAAATTTCATAAAAAAATTCGGTTGCGTTTTTGAGTTATTCAGTTGACAGACCGACAGACCGACCTACCAACATTTAAAAAAAATATGTTTTTGGAAACATGTAGATCCACTCAAATCTCGAAACGACAAAATCACTCCATTTCAATACTTCCCTTATATGTATACATATATTGCATATACTATACATAAGGAGAAGTAAAAATTGATGATTATACGTACATCATCAATTTACAAGACTAGGATGTCCAAACATTGTATACTGTCCAAAAACAAATTGCGTTGCTTTCACATTTAAAATACTTAACTTAAAATTGTTGATTGTTAAAATTTTATTTAAAATTGTATAAAATTATTAGTATTCTACACGTTAATCCATTTTGCCAAGTCATTTCCAAAAAAGTTCTTCGATAAAAACTATTAATGTTTTTGATTGACGTAATGTTCCATCAAGTTGGTTCCAAATTGTCGGAACAAACATCGCTGGTGTAATTCTGTCAACCGCACGGTGAGTCAGTTCGTCCAACTCGCTGGATATCCACTATCTACCTAAAATAATAATTCTGGAGACAGACTAAATATCCATCCAGTGAGGGTGGCGATCTCCAATATTGAAATATGACACATGATTGAGAATGAAAATTTGATAATTGAATGTGATGAAAATTTTTTTTATAGGTGAATTTAGTTGAGGTTAAGAAAGGTGTGAGTTCGTTGCCCTGATCGACTGGACATTCTCCATCTACCAAAAATAATAACTCTGGAGATAGGCAGGCGTGGTATCCAATAAGTTCGGCGATCTCTGATATTGAAATATGATTGAAAATAAAAAAACAAAAAAGTAAAAAAATATTAAAGTTGAATTTAGATATTATTTAAGAGATTGTCGCTCCAACTAGCTATCCATCTACCGCCTATCAAAGATAACACATTTTGAGACAGTCTTGATGACCCCCTAGTTATGGCGCCGAGCTGTATAGATATCAAATAGTTATTTAATCAAATAAAATGAGACTCGGAAGAAACTACTAACAGAACTAGTAGAACTAGTCAACATATTGTCATCATTGAAGGCCTTGTAAGAGTCTGTGTAGTGGTGTATAGTTTCTATTTAAATTAACTTATGTATTAAGGCCATTGTTATTTCTGTTTATCTCGTAAAAATCCAATAGGTTGAAGTCTCTGGTGTTAACGCTTTTAAGAAGTGTTGAGTTAGTTTCAGAATCAAATTAATGGTTATTGAATTTAATATGGAAGCCGAATGCTGATGTATCTGAGCGTTTTATATGTTCCTTCATACGTACCTCCAAATCTCTACATATTCTTCCCACGTAGACGCTTCCCAATCACCACACCTTAGCACAAAAATATTATTTTTGGACAATTTTTTGATGTTATCTTTAGAATGAACTAATTCGTTACATGAAGAATTTGAAGTTTTATATGATATCTTGGTATTGTTAGAAATATTTTTGAAAACGTTGGTAGATGGAGAATGTCCAGCCGATCAGGGCAACGAATTCACACCTTTTTTAACCTCAACTAAATTCACTTATCAATTTTTTTTAAGTCACATTCAATTATCAAACTTGAGTTTTCAATCATGTGTCATATTTCAATATTAGAAATCGCCACCCTCACTGGATGGATATCTAGTCTGTCTCCAGAATTATTATTTTTGGTAAATGGGGGATGTCCAGCCAGTTAGAGTGACGAACGTACCTTGTGGTTGACAAAATTACACCAGCGATGTTTGTCTACGTTTCCACAATTCAGAACCCATTACATTACCTAATAGTTGTTTTCGAAGAATTTTTTTGAAACTGACTGCAAAATGGATAAATGTGTAGTTTAATACTACTATACAATTTTAAATTCAATTTTAACAATCAACAATTTGAAATTATTTTATATGTGAAAACAACGTAATTTGTTTTAAATAGTGTACAATGTTTGAACATCCTAGTCTTGTAAATTGACAAGTACATATAACTTTTATATCATCAATTTATACAGGGTGTCCCGGGACTAATGGGAAAAGTCAGGAGCGTATAGTCTGAGCCAAAACAATGTTAGTACTTCATATAAACTTTTTCTATGTAGGCCCTCGTTTTCGAGTTATAGGTCTCCAAAGTTTAAATTTTGAATTTGGTTTTTATTTTCATTTTTTTTTACTATTTATTTGATCTTTATAAAATTAACGGCAAAGCTATAATGTACATGTATGTTTATTTTGGAAAGGTAAACATATTTACAGTAGTGCCTTGAAGCCAGGGACGGACTACTCGCAATGGTTAGTGATCCAAAAATTTTGCAGGGATGGCACACCCTGTATGAAATTATCGAAATTAAATTCTCCACACATTAAGCTAACGAAAAGGTACTCTTGCTGGAATTCGATAAAATATGCCGTTTGGCTAATATTTACAGTTTTATTAATGCACTACGTACAAATTTACCTAACTTATTAATACGATGTCCAAGATTTACGTACAGTACTACAAAAAAATAATTTGAAGAAATTCCGAGATTATCATCTCTTGTGCACACAGCTGTAAATGTAAAATAAATTGTTATTGTTATTATTCTATCGACATGAGTGTTGACACGACTATTTTGGTACGTTTAGTAAATATTGATTCAATTGTTTTGATCATTCACGATTTCTGAAATAATTAATGTTTTAATTGTCTTGTAATAAAATTCTCGAAGGTCGAGTTCACTCAGGTTCAATATCCACAATAATAGGCGGTACTAGGCACAGTACTGTCGGTAGTTTGCCATCGCCTTCCAACAGTTGGCATGCCGAATTTTCAATTTCGATGTTATCTGGACCCGGGTTTGAACCCCAGCCCTCTTGGTTAGCAGACAGAGCACCATTCCACTAGACTAAGAGTTAGTTATCATCAAAACTGTATAATACATGGAAATAAATTTTATGAAACACTGTAGATATTACGATCTGTACTCTTCTTCCAAAGACAGTTTAAAAAAGTTGATTTTACCAGGGCACTTCGATATTTAGTTAATAAGCGCTTTAAGTGTAAAGTAAGTAAATTTACCAGTACATATAGGTGGCCCCTTTTTACTAGCTACATATAGCACAGCTTACTTTTGAGTATCAACGTCGCTAATAAGAATTCTTCAAATCCTCGGTCGACTATGTAATCGGTACGGGTTCTTTGAAACAAGTGTTGGAATATCGGTTGTACAAACTTTAGAAAAACGAAGATAAGATATTTTTTTAAAGAAGATTAGCGCGCCATTTTCTGGATAATTTCATAGTTTGCCCGAGACATGTTTTATTGAATGCGGTTTAATTATTTTATATTCAGTTGTGTTTGATTTGTTTTGAGGTATTTGTGAAATGGCTTTTTGGGAGACCCAGTGCCGTTCCTGGGGTGGCGAACGCCTGCGTGCAAGAATAATTTTTTGCGCCCCTATATACTATGCTTAAATTTTGATGATAAGGCCAATTTTCTTAATCATTTGTAGTTTGAGGTTTAAACTGAATAGTTTCCTTATAGACTAAAGACTAAAGTCACTTTAGTGTAAGTGTTTGATTATGAAAATGGGCGTAATAAAATAAAACAACGAAAAAATATGACAAAAAATTTATTTTCGACATCAAATAAAATATACTATTAACGTACAATATAGGTCAAATAAAACACGTCCATTCGAAAATTAACAAAAAATCTAATATAACTCAATTCACTCAACTGAGTGAAATGAGTTAAAACTCTCAATCGGCGCTCAACGCAAACAAATCCGTTAACTTGAAAATGTGCAAGATCTGGATAATACCTAAGTACCTAATGATCAAATAACAAGGTAGTTTTAGAACATAACACGTCTTGCTTTTGCAGATGCAAGCTCATTGATCATTTCATTGTGATCGATGGCTTCAGATATTTTATTTTCGATTGAAATAACAGCTAAATCTGAAAGCCTTTCCTGGCGCATGGAAGTGTGTCTTGCTTTTGCAGATGCAAGCTCATTGATCATTTCATTGTGATCGATGGCTTCAGATATTTTATTTTCGATTGAAATAACAGCTAAATCTGAAAGCCTTTCCTGGCGCATGGAAGTTCTCAAATAAGATTTTACAAGTTTTAGCTTTGAAAAACTCTTTTCGCCAGACGCAACAGAAATCGACAGCGTAAAAAATATCCTTAATGCTATAAACAGGTTTGGAAACAAAGACAGCAAATTTTTCTTGGTTATATAATTCAGAATATCTATGGGTGAGTCTGAGGTATTGCGAGAGTCTTTGACAGGGTTAAGGATTTTGTATGATGAAATTTCATTGTACAAATCAAGACCATCAATATCCTTGCAAACATTTCCTTCATGGTGAATTTGCAAAGCCAAATCCAAATCTATGCATGATCGTTTAATCTCATCAGAATTTAGGTTTTGAAAATCACTCAAAAATTCAAATAAATCATTGCATTGCTTCAATCTCTCGAAACGACTTTGTAGGGATTGAACTGTTGTATCCAAAATTTGGAAATAAAAACTGATCTTAAATTTTCGCTTTGGATCTATAACTGGATCGTCTGTACTTTCATATGAAAATTGACGCTTTCTCTTTCGTTCCCTAATTGAAAGAAATGTTTGCTCTACATCATTTTTTCCAGCTTTGGCTTTAGCCTCATTCATAAAAACATCAAAATTTTCATCTGACCTTTTTTCAGTGAAGTAGTTGATGAGACTTTTTATTTCTCTATGGCATTCATCAACAACTGTATTTGGATTCTGCATCATTTTACTCACTATATTGACCTTTGACAATACATCGTACCAAATAATGATGGAACAAATAAATTTAAACGTTTTAATTTTTTTTAAAAGTACCTTTGCTGAATGTTTGGTATCCATGTCTCTTGAATGATCTTCCATCAAATCAAGTAAACTCCTACAAATCTCGAGAAGTTGAAATCTAAGAGGTTGAACGGCTCTGTCTCTGCTTTCCCATCGAGTTTTACTCACTGACTTTAAAGAGACATTTTGTAAATTTCGCTTTAAAATATTCCACCTGTAGGGTGAAGCAAAAAAAAAAATGAACAGCTCCTGAATAATTGAAAACAAACCTACAATCTCGTCTGAGATTTTAGCTGCATCATTAACTGTCAAATTTAATGTATGAGCACAAGGCAAAAAAATAGCTCTCGGGTTAACTTTTTTAAATTGAGCATGAATGCCCGCATGCTTCCTAGACATATTTGCGCCATTGTCATAACCCTGACCTCTCATATTAAGAAAATCAATTTCAAAAGTTGGTAGTATCTTATCTCTCAACAGATTGAAAAGCCCTTCTCCTGTACTATCCAAAACTTTAAAAAACCCCAGAAAGTGTTCTCTTATTTCAACCTCATTTGAAGAAAAATGAACAAAGCGAATTATGAAAATCAACTGCTCAACATGACTAGCATCTGGAGTTTCATCCAAAATTATTGAATAATATTTTACTTTCTTGAGGCGGTTCGAAATTTCTATGCGAATATTTTTTGATAATAGATGGATTAATTCATTTTGAAAGTGATTGCCTAAATAATGAGGCATGTTTTTTTTCAACTCTTTAGACCTTTGAATATTGCTCAGATGCTCCATCATAATCGGAACGAATTTGGCAATCGTTTCGACCAGTTTGAGAAAATTACCATTATTTGATTCGAAAAGATTAGAGCTGTCACCCCTGAATGCTAAATTCTGACTGGCCAAATATTGCACAATACAAATCATTCTTTTGATTATTGCACGCCATCGTCTTTTTTCATTTTCGTAATGATGTTGTTGCTCTTTATCAATTGTGCAATCTTTGCTAAAACGCAATTTTAATTAGTGCCATTTTTGAGCACCTTTCATATGTTCCATACTATTTTCACGTCGGGAAATATTAACTGAAAGGTGCCTCCAATTGGAGTACCCAGTGGTCAATTGATGAGACAAAGCGCTAAAAACTTTACAAAAAATGCAAAATACGCAATTAATTTTTTTAGAATACACCAACCAATCCCTATTAACTATTTCGCCGTTTGGCAACTTCCTAAGATATTGCGTTACTGAAAATTTCCTACCAGACTCATCAACAGGAAAATTTTCTTTAATTTGAACAGCTCCCTTTGTCACGATTGATTGGATTAGATGATGACTCAAATTATTTGGCCATGTAGATGGATCAGCAATATCAATATCACTAATATCAGCAATGTCACTGTGCTCAGATCTTTCTTCATTCTCGCTTACCGGATGACCCAGTTCAGGAGTTGGATCAGGTGAAACAGGCGTTCCAGAACTTCCAGACGTGGATGGCTGCTGATCTTCGATAATAATCATCGGTTCTGCAACAACTTGTTCTTCTCTTGACAGAAGTGGATTCGCCAAAGAACTACTGAGTTGAAGGAATTTGTTCAGCGAACCGCTGAGTTTATCCCGCTCTGCCTCCAATTTCAATCGACGTTTTTTATTTTGGGCTCCAGACAATTTTTTTTACTGCCATCACTCATTTCTGAAGAGATAAAAAAAATAATTAGAAAAAAAGCTGACCGGAGTCAAAATATAATCAGAAAACTCCCGAATAGAAATATTACTTGATTAATAACACGTTTTCTTTCATCTTCTCTTACCTTAAGATTTAAAAATCAGCAACATAACGTAATATTATATTCAAATGAAATTATTATTAATCGTCAAAAATCACCGACGAATACTCGATGACTGAACTGACTGACTGAAACAAGCCACATTCTCCTGTTTTATATTACCGCTAAAATCTGGTGAAAAATCTGGAGCCGAAAAAGTTTTTTTTGGAGAACTTTTCAGAAAATAATATTTTTTGCACCTTCGACCTCTCTGAGGCACACGCCGCCGATAAATGCATAAAAAACAATAACATGTATATTATTTGTCGAGCGAGCCGCCAAAGGCGAGCGGCATCCTTTGAAGATACGCCACCGCCCGTAAAACGAGTGCCGACACGCCGTCAACAGATTTTTTGCATGTAAATTCCAGTGTAGAAGCAAAGTCTAGAAGTTACTTCTTATATTAGTTTACTGTTTCTTCCTGTAATCAAAGTTTACAGCTTTGCTATAATTTGATTTTTAATACCTTTAATGCCGATTTTTCTTCCAATTAGAAGTGCGTTTTTGCAAGAGTAGCGAATAGTTGAATTTGGCGCCCCTTAAATTGGGCGCCTGCGTGCGGGGCATTCGCTGCATACCCGCCAGGAACGGCACTGGGGAGACCATTTGAGGTAAATACTGAATGTAACGAAATTGCGTAATAATGACGACTCACGTTAATAATGAAATTCCTGCTAATAATGTAATGTAAGTGATGATGATATCTAAATTAATGATCTTAATAATGCAATTCTTATAATGAAAATGAGACAATTTTGGGAATTTAAAAATCTAAATTTGTATAAATCATTGGAAAAATTTCGACAAATTTTAATAGAATGTGATCTGAGTATAAAAAAATTAGATATTCCAATATGTATTATGGAATCGCCCCGTATAGTTTATTTAGATGAAACTTGGTTCGACACTCACGATCTCGATCAATGCGGTTGGCCAGGCCATTCACAAAATTGTGCATTAAATGCACCGTGCTCGAGAAGAAAACGAGTAATCATTTTGCACGCTGGAACTGAAAACGAAAACGAAAATATCAGCAAAGCTCTGCTTGATAAATAAATACTTTTTGAAAATAAATATATCTGATTTAAAAAATAAAATTGATACGCCATTAATAATAATAATATCATTTATTGACAAATAAAAAAATATGAAACGTATACAATAATGAAAAGTGTATAAATGATACATACTCGATAAGTGAGTTAACACTTGTTTCAATATATTAATATAAATACAGTATTACTTAAGTATAAAAATATTCAACACAATATTAGAATAACGAAATATGTAGCACACTTAAAAAAGATAAATAACATGATTGGTGCGTTACAAAGCAATACATTAACAAAAAAAACTTCAAAAGCACTGTCAATTTGAAGCACATAAGCCATCAAAGTATGTCTGTATTTCAAAAGAACTGCCACAAACAACACATTGTACAAATAAAAATAGTTATGACCATAACAACAATCAATCATTTTAAAAACATTTCAAAAACAACACTACAATAAAAACATTTAGAGAGCACTTGCAAACGTTTTGAAATATAAAAATTATCAAAGCACGTTTGTTTCACAGACATGCTGTTACAAGCAACACACTGCATAAATAAAAATTATAAAAGAAATAAAACCAGTGCATAATGATGTAAGTAGATGTAAAATGTATGAAATGAATCAGATGGACATATCCAGTCGAACAATCCCATCCCACTCAGCTCTTGGTGTTTCGTGAATGAATCTTTTTACTTTACTTTTAAAAATCTTGAAGCTGTTTATGTTTTTTATATGGTCAGGAATAGAATTGAACACCTTGGGTGCTAAGTAGAAGAATGATCGCTGACAAACCGACCTGCTCATTTGGGGAATAACATAGTGGTGTCTTTGTCGGGTACCGTAATTATGCGTAGGTAAACGAGCATAATTTTTTTTATATTTCAATATAACATTCAAACAATACAGTTGTCTCAAATCCAGTATCCCACATTCCTCGTATAATCGATCTGTAGGATATCGGTGGGGTTTTCTTAAAATCAATTTCAGGAACTTTTTTGGACAATCTCCAGTGGTTTTATGTGTGTTCTTAGGGCTCCACCCCAACCTACCAAGCCGTAACGTAAGTGCCTTTCCACTAATGCAAAATATAATATTTTCATATGCTTGAATGTTAATATTTTGTTAAGGTACCTGAATTTATAGAGGATGCTCTGTAATTTCTTGATGACGTAACTGATGTGAACATCCCATTTCAGACTACTATCAATAATTACACCTAAGTATTTGATTTTGTCTACAGGCAATATAGACATACTGCGATTTCGTAAAGTAATAATTTCAAGATGATCAAAATCCGGTCTGCACACATTATTGCAACTGATAGGCAGAGAATAAGTTTTATTAAGGTTAACAGTTTATTTATTCTCAAGCCAATTATTTACGTTTGAAAAATCAGCCTGAGCTGTATATCGAAGTGCCTCCCAATTTTCAGTATTGTATACTATTGCTGTGTCATCGGTAAATCCAATTATTCCACCACTGCTTTTCAACGAGAACATTCCGTTTATATAAACATTGAATAAAAGTGGTCCCAGAACACTACCTTGAGGTACACCATACTCAACAGCTTCTTCCTGACTGAAGACATTGTCCACCTCTCCCATCTGCCGTCTATTGGTAATATAGCTTTTCAATGAGTTAAGGTTTACATTCCTTACACCAATGTCCTCTAATGCTTGCAGAAACAGGTCGTGACTCACAGTATTGAAAGCTTTCGGATAGGTCTATGAAAATACATAGACAAGACTTGCTCTCATTCAAGGCATTATTTAGTTTCATCATTAGGGCCAGAATTGCATCCTCTGTTGACGTGTTTTCCCTGAAGCCAAACTGCCTGTCAGACAAAATTTTATATTTTTCAAGGTAAGAAGTCAACCTGTTCTTTATTAGTTTCTCGAAAATTTTTGATAGGTGTGTTAATAATTATATGGGTCAGAAATTATTTATTTTTGTTTTATCCCCCTTTTTTGGAAGTGGTATTACAATGTAATTCTTGAAGGCTGATGGCCATATACCACCGTCTATGCACTTATTGATTATGTGACATAATGGTTTCAAAATAAAATCACCAATAATTTTGAGAGTTGCAGCTCTAATTCCGTCAATCTCAACCGATTTTTTCTCCTTCAAACCTTTCAATATCGTTGTCGTTCGTAGGTATTACGACAAACGAGTTTGCAGTAAGATGCCTATTCGGAGTATAACTCTGGTCTCTAGTAATTTTATCAGCAAGGGTTTTTCCGGTATTTACAATTTTTTTATTAAATTCGTTGGCGATAATATTTTTATTGGTTATCATCAAACCTGAGTCAGTTTCGATGGAGCGTTTTGGAGTTTTAGATTTTTTACCTCTACTCAAGTCGCTCACCACCTCCCATAATTTTTTCATGTTGGTGCCATTTTTTATTATAATATTATTATAGTAATCACACTTTGTTCTTTGTATCAATTAATTCAATTTATTATATACTTAAAGGTATTTTTGAACATTTTATTTTTTGTATCTATTGATTTCAATAGAGCATTTGTCACCTAAGGTTAAATTTTTGTATATTTTCTCCTACTGCTTTTGGATATCGTCGCTTCACCGATCAAATTTGATAAAGTATCAACGAATATGCTCATTTTAGAATCAGGATTTTCAGCAGAGTAAATGGCAGCCCAAGATGCTCTCTCAAGAAGAGATTTCAGTTTACCCTGATAAACATATTGTGTGCTAGTTGACATATTTTTTTTGTCTTGTTTAGGTATATAGAAAACTATTTGTAGTAGTGTCGAATAATGATCAGTAATATTCGTTTCTAGAACCATAGGCAAAATGTTCTCAAGTATATTGAATTTTGCCTTAATAAATATGTGGTCTATACAAGTTTTCATGTTCTCCCGAACTCTAGTGATACTATTAATTGTTGAGTTGTAGCAAACTCATTTAGCGTATTTACGTATTCCGAAATAGTATCGTTATTCTTTAATAGATCTAAATTAATGTCTCCCGTGAAAATATTGAAGTTTTCGGTATTACTCTCATTCTCTTCCAAGTAATTTTGCAGACAAATAATAAATTCTTTAGGATCAGTGGATGGCGATCTGTACATGGCTGTGACAACTATATTATTTTAATATTATTAGTTAGTACAACTATGCTCATATGAGAAATGTGATTTCCGGTACACAACAACACCGCCATTTTGATTTAGATCACCTTTATTGTATATTAGATTATATCCATCGATCTCAAATGTGCTTGTATCAGCAATCTGCCAAGTTTCTGTTAGAAGTATACAATCTACATTTTTATCCAAAAGACTAAGAAATATTTTGTACTCATCAAGATTCGCACTAATTGAACGTATATTTTGATTCAACAACTTGAAATTATGATTACTTTCATTTATCATTAGCAAGTCTTCACACTCTTTCACACTGGTCAGTGTGACGGTTTCTACATTATTGCTATCAAAATCGCGTATATATGGATCCATTTTCCGAATTTTATTATTGATCCATTTTAGTTCTACCGAGCTACAATAGTGTTTACTTTTTATTATTTCATACATAAAAAGATTTCAACAACAATTTGGATAGACATAACATTAAAAATTTAATTTAACTAGGGGCATTTAATAATCAAATTAATCCGTTGATCCGTTTCTTTTAAAGATACTGTCGTTTTTTGTTATATATTTTTAAACTGACTTTGGAAGAAGTATAATCTATTAGCGATTTCGTCCCGCTTTGGTACCCCACTTTGGTCTGTCAAATACATACCAATCGATTTCGTTTCGAAAAACGATGACGTCAAGCTTACTTTGGTACCCTTTTTGGTCTGTCAAATCACATACCGAGATCTGCAGCACGGTTACTGAAATTGGTAGCTTTCTATCCTTGTCCAAAGTAGTTTTGTCTTACTTTTTATTCGTAAACAAATAAAGTCGTTGAAACGAATTGAATTTTTGGCCATTATTCTAAAATTCTTTAAGTTTTGTCTAGTAATAATTGAATCTGTTGATTTTATTATAAATGGCAAGAAGCTTTTTTGGGTTTTTGCTATATGTATTTAACTCAAAACTCCAAGATAATATAGTAAAACTCAATAAACAACTTTTCCGATCGCAATACAAAACGTAAATGTAAATTTCATCAATCAGCTATACCAATTGACAACCTAACGATTTCGCCTGTAATTGGTACTTTACGTCATACCGGTGACGTAGGACCTACCATTTGGTTAACTAAAGTCCCTACCAACCAAAGCTGGACGAAATCGCCTTATATATTTTCAAAAAATATTAATCGTTTGCCTTTTTTAACAGAATAGAGTGTACATTGATCATGTAGACACCCGGTTATCACGTCCTGTATAAATTTTCTGTATGACTCAACATCGACCCTTCTCGCATAAGATTTATAAATGTTTGCATTGGATTTTATCAATCAAATTTGTCGGTAAATGTGCTGTTATCGTTCAATATGCGGAATTGCTTCCATTTTATCATATTTGCTATACTCGCCGCATTGATAGAAAAAGAAAAATTGAGTTACACAATCAAGTTGAAATGCGGGAGGAGAAAATTACTTGCTAGATTAAAAGGGCGATAAAGATAATATGTTTGAAATAAATCTTAGGATCTCATGATCTTACCGATATCCTTTTATATAAAAGTGTTTCCAAAATAATGTCTTATTGCGTATTTGAATCCTCTTGTTTGGAGCACTTTTCTAATTATATAGTGAGCTATGTAACCGCAAATGACGGGCTTTAGGATGAGTAAAAGAGCATTTGCTGTTTTTTAAATAAATTTTAATACAAAAATTAATCTAGAACAACGAAAGCTGCCAAAACCAATGCCAATTTAAGTAAACCTTTGCCTGGGTAGTAGTAGCCTGAACACTCGTCTACCAAGCCCCAACAACCAAATAAAACCTCTCCGTAGTCTTGGAATCACTACTTTCAATTCCCGTACCATTCAACAAAATTAGGGCAGTTGAATTTTGTGTTCGATTGCTGCAGCTAATTTGACAAGAGTCCAGGCTACAATAGTCCAGGCATATACCAACTTATTCTATGTATTTGTTTCCCCGAAGAAGCTGCTGGCGAAACGTCAAAATGACATGGTCTCAATCCAAAACGTTCTCTTCTCAAAAGTTGATCTATTTCATAATAATCTATATTTGTTCATGAACATGGCATTTTTTAATACAGCTTCACCATAAAATTTTGCAAAAAACAAATATGGACATATTTGAAAAAATTAGAAAAGGAAAAGAAAAATTAGATTCCTGCCCACTCAAAGAATTAGACACGAATATTTACGTTGTTTTGAAATCAAACACAGGGCTGCTAAATTTGAACGTTGTCAAATTCAAGCAATTGATTGATTTTAGGGCGACTAGGCAGATCTAGTCGACTCGATTAATAAAATTTGTTTTTACTTTACTTAGTGCAGCGTGTCCACAGATGGGGTATCCTATAGGTGAAAAATGTTTAAATATTAGTTTTAGGGAAAAATGTCATTCTTGATAAAAAGTTTTACTTGTTCTGAAACCCCATAAAATGAAATAAAATTCAAGTTTTTCAAAACCCGTCTCATTTCATAGCCAGTTTTATGAAAACCGTATGAATTTTGGTACTAAGATCAAAAATAATGTATTAATCTAGTGAGTGACGTTTACGATGTAACTGTCAACTTTTATGAATAATTATCAAATTGTCTTTCTTTAAGAAATATTTGACAACAATGTTAACTATTCAAGAATTATAATCACTATCAAAAATAACAATACAGAATAATAATGTAAGAAACGCCAAGTAAACAAAAAACATCTATTTAATATATCCTCCCCCAGCTTCAAAACGTCTCTCAATTCTCTTTCTAAATTCTTTGTAAGTATTTCGTAGCATTTCTGGGGTAACTTCGTTAACGGTATCAATGATAGCTCGTTTCAAGTCTTCAATATTATGGTGTAAACTTTTTGTTTTAAGAACCCCATACAAAATCTAAGATAGTTGAATTGGGGGATCGGGGCGGAAAAAATATTGGTCCATAACGTCGCATCCATCGCGCAGGAAAATATTCGTCCAGCCATCCTCTAATTAGCAAAGTCGAATGTGACGAACATCCATCTTGTTGAAAGTACATTTTACACCTTTGCTCCAAGGAAATATTTCCTAATTCAAGTATTAAGAAGTTGTCCAGCAAATACAAATATACCTCCTGATTTAATGTATCTTCCAGAAAATACGGTCCGATTATTCGATCCGGTAAAACCGCACACCAAAACATTCACTTTTTTAGAAAATTGACTATTACAGTTAATCCTGTAGCTCGGGTTTTCACTAGCCTAATATCGACAATTTTGAGAAGAAACGACTCCGTTTGTTGTAAACGTTGCTTCATCAGAAAACAAAATATTATCATCAGAAAACAATAATATTTTGTTTCGGTCATGCATAAGTTTTTCACCAATCATCGCACAAAAGTCTAACCTTGCGTCAGAATCTTGTAAGGTATGAATAAGCTTCGGTTTGAATGGATGACTTTTGCTTTAAATGAAATTCACTGTCTCGACCCTTACTTCGTGGAATCTACGCATATTAGTGTTTTAAATGAAACTCACTGTTTCAATTGTCAATTTTTTAGAATTTTCAACAATTTTCATTATATTGTGGAATTAGCTAGAAGCAGTGAGTTTCATTTAAAACACTAATATGCCTTTTGTTTTGCTTAAATATTTTCTGTAAGTGACTCTTGCAAAAACCAACCACCACTGCTCTGTTCCGTAGACTCAACTTGGAATTTTCCTTTAACGAATACATAGCTAGTGAGTGCACTAGCTGCATCATCCTCCTCAACGTACGCCTTTTTCAATTTATTTTTGACTTGAATAGATCCTGACTCATCAAACTTCTTTATTAATTTTTTTAATCCACTCCGCGTACCTGCGCATACTGGTACGAAACTTCCCCAATACCATAACGCTTAATAAGATATACTCTTTGTTGAATAGTTAACATTGTTGTCAAATATTTCTTAAAGAATGACAATTTGAAAATTATTTATAAAAGTTGACAGTTACTTGGTATATCGTAAACGTCACTCACTAGATTAATACATTATTTTCAAATTTAGTGCAAAAATTCATACGGTTTTCATAAAACTGGCTACAAAATGAGACGGGTTTTGAAAAACTTGAATTTTACGGGATTTCAGAACAAGCAAAACTTTTTATCAAGAATGACATTTTTCACTAAAACTAACATTTTTCACCTATAGGATACCCCATCCGTGGACACGCTGTATAATATCAGTAAAGTGAAAACCAGAATTTAGAACTATTTTCTGGAATTTCTTTTATTCTAAGATGCGCTGTATTGGCGATATTCTGTATACCTGGATTTGAAGTGTTTTGCCATCAGTTGCGAATTAGTCACATTTCCACAAAATTGCGTATAGACAGAAGTTCTTGTGTTAAATCAGCCAACTTAGATGGCAATTCTATCATAAGGTGTATCCTACACCCAACAAATATATCGTCTAGAGTTATCATACTTTGATCGTTTAATGATGGAGGGGTGTTCCACCTTCTTGAAATGTCAGAAAATTTTCAAATACATTATCGTAATATTGCAGTATCTAAGTTTGTTTCGTGATAAGTACCTATTGTAGAAATGTTTCCGGCAATACGATAATATAAATCGTTCAACTCAGGTCACACATTAAGTCATCATCTGCTCAGTATCTACTATTAATTTAGTTAATGGTACTATTCAGTACAGTGGTCGCCAAACTTATCAAGCCACGGAGCGACGTAACCGTTTTAGAATCCCACTGTGAGCTACCCAAAGAAACAGGACCAGAAAATACCCAACATCAAGAATAAAATTGGTTTACTATCTATAGTAGTACATTTCTAGTGAATATTAGATAAACAAAAAAAACTGTTCGAGGCGAATTAATTTAACTAGCATAAATACAACTTTTACGCATCACCACAAAAATAAAAAAACACTGATTTTTTATCAGACTATTGATTTAAACTTAATGAGAAGGATAGCACTCTTTGTTTTATCAATAATTTTTTTGATGTTTGGAGTATATGAAGTAGCTGCCATTCTGATGCAGTTATCTAAATGTTTATCAGTCAATTTGTTTCGGTATTTGTTTTTGGTAACTTTCATACTTGAAAAAGACGCCTCACACAGATATGTCTAGCTGAACATGACCTTTAACCGCAAACCAACCTGGACCAAAATTGGGTATTTTAGTTAGAAACAAGGGTCCAAATATTATCAGAGCTTGAAGTCATCAATTTTAAAGAAAGCTCATTTTGAAAATCAATTAGTTCCATTTCCAATACAGAATTGTCTTCTTCAAAGTTTTGTGAGACACAAGTAGAGAAATCTTCAGTGTCAATCTCCATAAAGGGGGATTTGACAAACTGTGCTACAATTGAAATTGTTTTGAAGTGTCGAAAGAAAGCGTTTGTTAAATTGAATTCTTGAATCTGAACAAATTTCCACGTGTTTTTTGCTGTCATAAGATGACTCTGAAGATCCTTGCTTGTCAAGACTTTTCTTCAACCAGGAAAAATGTATGAACTCACCTTGAATGAGATTTCTTTCCCACAGCTCACTCCAACTTCTTTGAAAATGAAAGAACATCTGAAATTGTTCCACCAATATCGTTATCTTTACCCTGAATCTGCAATTTGAGACTGTTTAGGTTTTAGGGGATTGCCAGAAAATAGAAATCTTGCAGCCAAACCGGCTCCTCTAGTTCAGGGACAGATTCGCCGCGCCATTTAAAAACCTCTAGTAGGGCAGAAAGCAGCTCATTGATACGCTGTAAAACTCTGCCTCTGCTAAGCCAACAAACTTTAGTATAGAGCAATAGATCACCATACTGGTAATCCAGCTCATCAGTAAATGCCTTGAATAGACACCTATGAAGTGCATGTGCTCTAACTTTGTTTACTACTTTAACTACGGTTTTCATTACGTTGTTCATACTTTCCACAAAATGACTGCTGGTGTATTATGCAATGGTATGACATAAACTTTGGAAAGCTGTTGTCTTTGCGACATAAGGCTACGAATCCTTTTTCCCCACCTACCATTGCAGGAGCTTTATCGGTTGCTATGGCAACCAACTTCTTTACAGGAATGTTTTCAGAGTTGATGAGAACTTTTACTGCTGTAAATATTTTGTCCCGTAGTGTGCCCTATAAGTGGTATACTTTTTACCAGTTATTCTTTTATTTCAAAATCATCAAAAACCATTCTTACAAAAACTGCGAACAGAGTAGTATCAACTAATAAGTTGATTCATCAAGTTGTAAGGAAAAATAACTGCAGCGATCAAAGTCAGTTTTAAGTTGTGAAGTAACTTCACAACTCATATCCTCCACTCCTCTCATTACTGTATTTGTAGAAAGCTGAACTGATTTAATAGCAGATATTATTTCAGTTTTATTTTGGAAATAATCAAACAATGTATCTGTAGCTTCCAAAAATGCATGTTTTATCATCTCACCATCTTCGGGCGGTTTCTTATTCTGTGCAATAATTTTTTAAACTCGAAACGAAGCTTCAGTTGCAGCTTTATTTTTGTCTTTTGAAAAAAGTTGACTGTTGGGCATTGCGTTGGGGTTTTAATAGCCTTCCCTTTTATTTTCTTAAAGCAGAATTGAGTGGAAAATTCTTTTCAATCCCGGAATGAACTGTTTTGAAGTGACGTTCGACGTTCCCTTTCTTCCCAACGGATACACTTACGTTGCACAGTAAATATACACATTTGTCCTTTACATGGGTAAAGAAGAAATCGTCTTCCCATTCTGAACGAAAGTGATAATTTTTTGATTTTTTGCTTGAACTCGCCATGAATAGAACAAGCGGCCTAGCTTGGTAAAAATATTATTTAACTTTACAAACATGAAATATATACGCGCACATAGAAAATAACCTCAAAACATCGATAATTTGTGCGAATGTCACTGACAGTCACGCCGCGAATGTGACTGACAGTCACGCCAGCCACTGGTTGCGTGTGTAGTATAGCCAACCCTAGCGCGACCTGCAATCTACCAATTATTTCCGCGTTACCCGCGATTTGCAGAAAATTCCCTTGCGATCCGCGATCTATCAAAAATTCCCGCGTCACCCGCAATCGACCAATTATTATCGCGCGAGCTACTAGTAGCTAGCGATCGACGGTTTGGCGACCTCTGATTTAGTACATGAATATATTCGGCTGAAAAGCAAATCACAAGTCCTGAAATAACGCCAAGTCAATGTTGCTAGCTCCTTTACATTAATTTTCTTCAATTTAACCTCAAAAATTCTCTTCATATTTCTGCAGTGGTGTGTAACTTCAATTTGGAGTACCCATACCCAGTCACCGTTAGTAAGTCCAAAACCTACGTAATTAATATTTTATAAAACGTAAACTCTGGTAAGGCCAAGAAAAATGTGTAAACTTTCAAATCGACAATTGAGTATCGACACAAATCATATTGTCGCAATGTACAATTAGGCAAATGCATAAAATATAAATACCTTCACTGTACGAATTCTTCCAGTACAACATACATTAATTACTTTTATATTCCACCCCTGTATAATAATTATTACATATTTCTGTACAAACACACATAACTCCTGCTTAAAATCCATTCATCATATCTATTTAACACTTCAAAATCCACAAACATCAATTTTAACCATATCTTCACATACAAAAAATTATCTTAAAAACCTTCCTTTCTCTATAACAAAAACAACCTACTCATGACAAAGAACGACCCTAGCCTACGCATAACTCAACCGTCGTTTATGACGGTTAGAGTTTAAAATCATACAATCCATTGGCCAATTCCCCACGTGATCTCCCCTGCTTACACCCACTCTGAGCGCCACATAAATAGGGCCCCAACCCAACAATTCCACACTTACCATTCACTCATCGTACAAAGAGGTAGTTAACATTCTTCTCCAGCCCGCGAATTGATCGGTATAATTAAAACTCCAATAAGCATTCAGTAGAATCAAATAATGTATTATAATATTATACAGCATAACTAGTAAACAGTACTACATTCTTAATTGTTAAGCAAACACCCTTTGTACTAAAATCTGAATAAACATCAGTGAAAAGTGAGACAGCATTCAATTTATCATACCATACACTCAACTTCAATAAGCAACTCTTGTCACATCAAAGTGGCTGGTCCTTCGAGATCTATATAAAATATTCTTACCGCATTTCACACTCTTACTAAATGCAAAGTAAGACACTGTGAAACACTCACAGTTTTCATACCAATACTTAACACCTAACATATTAATATTCCGGAGTCGGGACTTCCCTATTTTCCCTATAAAAAATTGTAGCACATTGCAATATTTTTATTTTGCTACTACTAGCGCCATCTCGATGCCGAATTGACAATAATTTCGAGCCGTAGCTAAGCCATTTTACCGAAAGATATCAGAACGCATACGAAATGAATAAAATAATTGCAATAATATGTGAATTTAAAGAAATTCTTTAAATTTTAGCGGTTTTCGTAATCCTCCTTTTTTTCTTCCTCTTCTCTTGTTGGAGGTTAAAATTCTGCACATTGAAGAATATTCTGCATTTCTGACAACATTGCGCTGATTTTCCAAAACCATTGCAGCAAATGTGTATATTTATGCCCTATCATCGCATTTTACTGTCATGGCGTTTTCTAAAACATGCCGGCGTGTTCTAGAGAACTCGACGTTCGATATGCTATGCTATTCGTCTACAGTGTACAACATTATGAGAGCATTTATGTAAATGCCAGTTATATCTCGACTGTAGAGCAGTGAATGAGAGTTGTCACAAATATCTTGTATTTTTGTAAGAATAGACAAAACTTTTCACTGAAATATAAATTGAAGCAGTGAAGAAAAGAAAGGCTCTCTGAGATAAATCCTCCGAGAAATATAAGGATAAGAATTTGAAAAAACCTTAGACCATTAAAACGTATAGACACGCCTTCTACTTAATCGTTGAAGCCAACACCTTCCGCGCAGGTGACGTCACAATACGGCATGATCCCGAACATTGCAATTGCTTTACGGGCAACCGATAATTAAATTACTGAATAATTGATAAATGTTAAGGAAGTTTGGATATTTTATAAAGATCTGAGATCACTTAAAATAGTAATAAATCTTGTTAAGTAATTTACTAAAATATTAAATGTTTTATTTCAAAGTTTATCTCATTTTGTTTGATAATATAAAATTCATTTCAAGTAATTTTTTACTTTTAGAAGAAAGTTTCAGGTTAGGAATAAAAATACATTAAGGTACCTATATACATTTATTGACCACAAAATAATATAGTTTTTGTTAGTTTACTTCGAAGCCTGTTTACATTGTTATTTACTTTTTCACCTTCATGGAACAATCGGATATTACAATAATGAAAACAAATCAACTTTATTAAATTAAATAGGTGGTTGCTTTCAAAATCATGATCAAACATGTGTTCTGTGTATTCATTAAAAATTGAACCATGTACATTACTCATGACATGTAATATTAATTTTATGATCAAGTTTTTATCATTCAATTTTTTTGTTTCGTGGACAATTCTAATTTCCCCTTCAGCAATTTTACAAATACGAATTACGTCTTTGGAAGGTTGAATTAAGCAATTTTTAAATAAACTATAATTTTTGTGTTATATGAATGACGATTGTAATTTATCACATTCAATTGCACACAAACATATGTCACAATCTAATGTTCTTTTTATTTTTTTAACTACAAAGCCTGTTATATACTCTACAATATCACAAACATAAGAAGATAATTTATCTGAATAACTTAAATTATTTAAAGTGTAATCATGGTCACTAATTATTTCTTGATTATTCTCATCAGTTATGAAATTTTCAATAAGCTGATGATCAATGGTTTTCATTTTTACAGTGTTTGTTGTGCTCATGGCTAAAATTATCGATGGTGCCTGTTCAATGCAATTAGCCTGGGAAGATCCAGTAACACTTGTATGCATTAATAGTCTTTTATAAGCAGCTTTAAATTGCTTTGCCGTTGGGTTGTTGTTGTAACCTCCATGGCCCCTAATAGAGCTAAAAAAAACTTCTAGATGATCTTGCGACAATTTATAGGCAGATAGGTACTTCAGACCACCATCCATACCTTCCACATAACTTCTCCAAATGCCCATGTATGATTTTAAACTAATTATCATGCCAATAAAGCCAGTTTTTCTTTGGCTTTCACAAAGTAGTTCTCCATTATTAGAACACTTAAGTGTAATGAGATATTTAATACTCTCTTCTATTTTTTCAAAAATAGCATTTTTATTATGCTGTTGCAAGCTGGATTTGAAGTTTTTTGCCAATAAATTTCGACTGTTTAAAATATCAAATATATCATTGATACGTTGAATGAAGTTCTCTGTCGCTTTGCTATTTTCAAAATCTTTCGAGTAGTTATCAGATTTTTTCTTAGGTAATTCAATGCCTTAGATACTTTTTGGCTGAAAGTTTGGGCAGCTAACTTCACCTTCATTTTCTCCTTGAACCAATTGATGTGTCTTCTGGTTATTTTAGTTGCTAGATGAAGGCCTTCCTTTTCTTGAATTCCAACTAATTTTTCTAAATATTCCCACTTAATTGCTTCATTGTTTCCATCAAACATAATTTTATATGTACCGAAGGTATTTCGGATGAGCTTCAACATATGCGGAGGATCTAATATTACATATATCGGTTGATTTGTAACTGGATGTACAAAATATGTTTTCTGTGACTTAATAGATAAATCAGCTCCAAGATGTGTAGCCATGCTAATATTTGATGCCGCACCATCAAAAGTCAAACTTGTGATTGTAACTCCAGCTTCGTGCATTATTTTTAAGCACATTTTTATCAGATTACATTTTTGTGCTCCTGATATACCATTAATTAAAAAGTAACCTATTGGTAGCTTCCAGGTATCATTTAAACTATTAATTAAAAATACAATAGCTTCTTTAGCTTTCACTTCAAAATCGCTTTGGAGGTCACTTCCTATGTCAACATACCTACAATTAAAGCCTTCAATTATACAAATGCAAAATATAAATTACTATATATTTTTTATAATTGCTACTAAAAGCTAAGCTAAAACCCACCCTAAGAACTTTTCCCCGTCCCATTCTACTTTTTGATGTATAGACATCTCATCATCCATCAAGGAGCAAATACATGATTTTCCTTTTTCTTTAAGTTCAATAACTTTTTGTTTTAATACTTTCAGCGATTCTTCTTGGAACCCAGGCTCACATGTTACTACCTGATACCACTTTTGAAGAGTTCGTGGATGAGGCAGCATATTAGTAAATGTTTTTCTTACGTACAAATAAGCCTTTGGCGAATAGAAATTAAGAGTGAGAGCGAAGGTTTTTAATTCTGCTGGATATGGTTTGGTGCGCTTAGATGTCATCAGCTGCTTAAAGATAGCTTTTGAATAAGCATGCATCGTATCCTAGTACAATTAAAATCAACCAATTACAAACAATCAACTACTAAATTGCTAATACATTTTACTTACCGAAAGTTTCAGGCTAGAATCTTCATCAATCATCTGCTTTTCTTTCAGATGTTCAAGTAAAAACTTTAAGGTTGTTACTTTTTTAACAAGCCTTCTATTTCTTTGTTGCAGCATTTTAATTTGTTTGTTTTTTATTTGAAATAATTTATTTACTACCACTTTATAATGCTGATCTCTGTTTGAAACTTTTGCAGACTTCTGTTCCTCAAAGTCACCAAGGTAATGTCTTCGCTTTTTCAAGGGAGGTTCTAAGAAACTTTCCTCTGGAGTTTCTACTAGATTTTTCACAGAAATAGATTCACTAGTTATTTTTACAATTTTTGTATTTTCACTTTGAGACGCTGCTGTTTCGTCTAAGACATTTTCTCTCTTTGCTGGAAGTTTTCTAGTTTTAACTTGCTTAACTAGATGGCTTGGAAAATCGAAAAGGCTGGGTACAGCGTCATTTTTAAGTTGTTTCTTTGAACTCCAACCGCTAGTAATAAACGAATCGAGTGTGAAATGCTTGGAACAAATCTTAGAGCTCTTTGATGGTTTAAAATTTTCACGGCGCATTGCTATAATCCATTTTTTTTGTAAGGATGAATCCTTTGGAAATCTGAAACAATTTATTAAATAATTTCTTCAATTTTCAATTTACAAACTTTAATAATTATTATAAGTAAATCAAAATTACATAAATAGCTAATTTTTCATATCTGTATTTTTTGTTACATTTTAAAAGCATTAGAAAGAAAAAGAAATTTGTGCTAAATTTACTACAAACTACAATTATTACTAAATCTTTTTCTAGGTATACTATTGTAGTCACGTACTTAAAACCTTTTATTATAATAAAATTGATTATTTTACTTTATTATTTCTAAATCACAAACAAATAACAGATGGTTCTAGATTAAGTTTAATAATTTACTTACCCATGGAATGATATATCTGTCCCATTTTTTTGTCGTTCTGTACAATTAAATGCACTGCATGATAATACCATGATTTAAAAATAAAGCAAGAAAAGTTTTAAATTGGAAATTAACACTTTTAAAAGCTGTGGATCGCACGAAAACACTGGTAAACATTACGTGCTTCTGACGCTTTTTGCCGTAAACTGACGTCACAGACAGATGCGCAAAGCATTGGGTGTTGGCTTCACCGCTCGAACGGCTTGATATACTGCATACGGCGTGTCTATAAGTTTTAATGGTCTAAGGAAAAAACAATACACATAATCAATGCAATTTGTTTATTATAAAAGGAACAAATTTGTTTTTCATTACTGTTTGTATCTATTTCCTACAACGAACAACTTCCTAATAGATGACCTGGAACGATGGAACAAATTTCTTATTACGATGCATTTAGCAATAACTATTAAGTATATTTACACTTAAGTAAAAATAAAAAGACATGTAACCTTGACGTAATAACTAGCAATTCCTTCGGAGAAAATGCTAAACCCAGTGATAAATCTAGTCTATTAGCAACTTGGCTTTATTGCCCGGACCAAGAGGAGACAACCTCATTAAAAACCTAAAGTCAAGGTGGGAAACCAGGCCGAAGAATGCGTGGCTATATAGGAGAATATTCCTTACTGATGTGGACCTTGGAGCAATGGGGGAAATTTCATTGTATTAAACCCCTTACTTCTGCATGCGGGGCTCTGGAGCGGTGGACTGTAATGACCCTAGCTTCTCGTGGGACCACGTATGGACAGAGAAAGCATAACTTCCACCATAAAAGTAGTGGAGAAAACCTCCACCTCTTCATCCGGGCAGTTCACAGAGGGAAAAAGGCCAAACGGCACAATTGTCGTATTCCGTTCGACCTCCCAAAACTGGAAGAACCCGGCGACATAGACAACCTACTGAGAAAAGGCCTCAGTGGAGCAAGGGAGCGGAAATACTTGCGATTCCTCAATCAGGGAATATTACCTGAAGAGACCAGGAATCAGGTTATTCAGCGCCCAACCCCCCTGAAGGAACCACCAACGGGGAAGATAAAGCTGAAAAGAGACCCGGAGCATAATACTCCTCCACAGCGACCTCTTAGTAAAAAACCAAAAACTGCTGCAACGGTAACCGGGCAAGCCATTAGTTACGCAGCAGCTGTTAAAACAGAGAAGGCTTTCAGGGTGGGACTAATACCCAAGAATTATCCTAGGGTCATCCTGAAAACAGAGCAGCTCTCGACCCTGGAAGACACTCTGGCGGAAGAGCTGTGCCAGAGCAAAGAGAAGGTATCTCAGGTATACATTTCCGTTGTGAAATGATACTGGTGGACGGTGGGTCTCAAGAATCGGCAAGGCAAGGTCCCGAATTGGTGGCTCGAAGTGGAGACGACATCCCAAAGCCGATCACTATAACGGCGTTCTTCCCAAGAAGCCACGACATGAAATTGGAGAAGATCCTCCAACTTGTCGAGGTTCAGAACTCCAGCCTCACTACTGGGGCTTGGAAGATCCTGAACTCTAAAAAAGAGGGACAGGGAACTATGCTCACGATTGGGATCGATCACCAATCTAGGGAGGCTCTGAAGGCCAGAGGTTACGCGCTAAACTTCCGTTTTGGGCGTATCCCTGTCTCGAAGCTGGGAAAAAAAGAAACCCGCGGAGGATCCAAAGGAGATACCCTCCACATCCGGAACCTCTGAAAAGGAGAAAAAGGTGAAAGCTTGATCTTGGGTCACCCCGAGATCTCCTCTGCTCGAACTCCGAGGAAGATATTGTCATGGTGGTCGAGGAGGGTCAGGGAGAGATAACGGAGGAGGATGAATAGAGGCTGAGTAACTCTCTTATGCATAATAATTCACCTTCACGTTCACGAATGTAGCTCAGATTAACCTGTATCACGCGAAGGGAGCTTCAGCGATGTTTGCAAGGTTGTTCGCTAATGTACAACTGGATATTGTACTGATCCAAGAACCGTGGATCAACAAAGAAGGCCAAATCAAAGGTTTGGCATGCAAGGATTCTAAATGTATTTATGATCAACGGCAAATATCTCCGCCTGCCTGTGTAATCATAAGAAATAACATAATATATGTGTTTCAGAATATGTGTCACGTGACCTTGTTCCAATCATGGTTCACTTCAACATTGGGGGTATCGACCGAGACATCGTCATTGCCTCTGCCTACTTCGATGGACACAGGCCGATGACACCGCCAAAAGAAGTACAAGAGCTAGTGAGACACTGCAATAGCAGACGGCTGCCAATCATAATTGGTTGTGATGCTAACGCACACAATACCGTGTGGGGAAGCACTAACAACAACGCCAAAGGTGAGTGTTTATTAGAATATCTCTTAGAAAATAACCTTGAGACCATAAACGTGGGGACAACCCCCCCTTTCGTCACCAAAGCAAGAGTAGAGGTCCTGGACGTGATAATTGTTAATGTTGCTGTTAGGAAAAATGTAAAAGATTGGAGTGTGATGAGCGAGCCATCACTTTCCGACCATAGAATTATCGAGTTTAGGATAGAGGGAGATACTACCTCGATTCCTACAATCCGAAATCCTAGAAATATTGATTGGTCTCTTTACAAGATCAATCTGAAGGACAATTTGGAAGACGTCGAAGTAAATGGGGTAAATCACTTGCACTACGACCTGAAACAAAGAGTCGAACAGATCTGTGAGACAATAATGGAAGCTTTTCATTCCAGTTGCCCACTGTCAAAAGCTCGTTCAGAAAAGGATGCTCCTTGGTTGAATGAGAACCTGTCAAACCTCAGAAAAGAGGTCCGTCGGCTCTTTAATAGAGCCAAACGTGACGGTAATTGGCAGGGATACACTGAGTACCTTACTCAGTACAATAAAGAGATTAGGAAGGCCAAAAGTCTTAATTTTCAAGCCTTTTGCGAAAAGATCACTACCACTCACACAACGGCCAGACTACAAAAGGTCATTGCAAATGGGGGAACTAACCCCACAATGTCGCTGAAAAAGCCAGACGGATCATACACGGAAGGTGAAGAGGAACGATCGATTCGTCTTCTTAGAACCCACTTTCCAGGTTGTGAACCAGCAACAAGCACTGAAATAGAAATGAATTACACCAACAAATCACGCAAGGAAGATTGGGACATTGCTAAGAAAATATTTATCAGACAACGGTTTGAATGGGCAATAAGTACCTTTTAACCATATAAATTACCAGGAGTGGATGGAATATTTCCAGCACTCCTGCTACAGATTACAAGAAGCAGTCTAGCAGTGGGGAGAAGGGCAAGGGTAACCTTCATACCAAAAATAGGGAAAAAAGATGGGACTGATCCCCGATCTTTTAGACCCATCTGTCTAATATCGTTTCTACTCTAAACGATGGATAATTACATAAGATCAGATAACCGGGAGAATATACCACTTCATAAATGTCAGCAAGCCTACAGAGCGGGTCGATCAACTGAGACGGCTCTGTATCAGCTGACCGAAGTCATCCAGAGAACTCTGAACAACAAAGAAATCGCAATGTGCGCATTCTTGGATACATCTGGGGCCTTTGACAACACAACTCATGTGTCTGTCAAAGAAGCACTAAAAAGGCGAGGAGTAAATGAAACCATTGTAAAATGGATGTATGAGTTGTTGACGACGAGGATAGCTGAGACACCACCTCAGTTAAAGTCACTCGCGGGACACCTCAAGGGGGAGTGATATCTCCCTTTCTATGGAGCCTCGTAGTAGATGAGTTGCTCTACAGGCTAACGGAGCTTGGCTTCCAATGTATGGGCTATGCTGGATGACATAATTCTAATAGTCAGAGGCAAGTTCGAAAACACCTTGTGTGATTTATTACAAAAGGACCTCAGAATTATTGAGCAATGGTGCTTGCCAGTGGGGCTAAACAGTAATCCAAATAGGACCATAGTAATTCCATTTACCCAGAAAAGAATATTTCCAGCAATGAAACCCCTATCTTTAAACGGGGAAATAATAGAATGGAAATCAGAAGTTAAATATCTAGGGATAACCCTAGACAGTAAGCTTCTGTGGAATAAGCATGTTGAAATAACTGCTAGTAAAGCAATAAGAGCTTTGATGGCGTGCAGAAATCTAGTTGGTAAGAGTTGGGGATGTAACCCAAAAATACTGCGATGAATGTACGCCATGATTGTGAGACCAGCGATTATGTATGGGGCAATAGTTTGGCATACAAAAGCAAGTCAGTACAGCACGAGGAAGCCCTCGACAAAGTTCAAAGGCTTGCCTGTGTGTGCATTACTGGAGCTATGAGAATGTGTCCAACTAGGGCACTTGAGATCATTACAGATCTCACACCTCTACATCTGGTGATAGAAAGATCTGCCCAAGAGGCAATTCTCAGAATATCTAAGGAATGTTCAGGCAATGAGAGTATTAAAAATCAGGGAGCCTGGTCCTCTCTAACAAACTACATCCCATCAGCGAATCTTCCCAGTGACGAAATGATCAAGAAAGTAGGTATCGAAAAGAACTTCACTACGATGCTAAATAAGAGGAGATACTGGGAGAGGGAGTACACCACCCAAACTCTCAAAGAAAACACCATTAGATGGTTTAAAAACCACCACTGAAGCAGGCGCTGGAGTATTTGGGCCAGGCACCAGATACTCATTATTGTTAGGCTCCTTCCCGAGCGTCTTTCAGGCAGAAATACTTGCGATCGAAAGATGCGTGGAAATGAATCTAGAAAGAAATTGTCAGAAATGTGGCATATCGATGCATTCTGATAGTCAAGCAGCTATCAAAGCATTGAGCTGCCATGTCATTGACTCAAAGTTGGCATGGGAGTGCCGAAGAAAACTTGATGAATTAGGCAAGAATAACGGACTCTCTTTAGTCTGGGTTCCTGGAAACTCGGGAATACAGTTGCCAGGAAAGGAGCACAAACGCCCTTTATTGGCCCGGAGCCTCTCTGTGGTTTAGGAAAATGCTCCTATAAGAAAGAGTTTCGGAAGAAAGAGGAAACCGAATGAGAAGGACTCTGGCGGAGCCTTCACGGGCTAGAACATTCCAAAAAGTTCCTGCGGAATTTTGACACTGCTAGATCCAAAAAATAAGCTACATCTCCTCACATGCTTTCTTACAGGACACTGCCGCCTTAAGAAGCACTTAATGAGAATAGGTCTAGCAGAAATTGACGAGTGCAGATTCTATGGGGAGGAGGATGAAACTCCGGATCACCTAGTTCTACAATGCCTCGCCATTGGAAGCCAGCGCATGAAATGCTTCGGACAAGAAACTTGTATGAGTGAGGATATAACCTCGTTGAAGCCGTCCTAAATACTAATCATTAGAACCTTGGAACTGAAAGGCGAGCTGTAGTAGTAGCGAGAACAGCTCTGATAGGTGGGGTACAATAAACTTTAGGTTTCAGTGCATTTTAACCTCGTTAAAATCCAATCTACGTCCGGCGACACAAAACGCCTGCATAACTTCTAATCGTGGTTCGTGTATTTTGTTCTTGATGTGGTTTGTAAGAATTTTTGCAGCACTTCAATTTCGTACGTTCTTATTTGTTTCCGTAACGGGTAGTATTGTCTAGGTGCAGCTTTTGTAGATTTATTATTTTCTTAGTATAAATTCACATTTTAATTCGATCTTGAATATTGTATACCATTCTAATGAGATATAGATAGTGCTACTACAAGATATACTTTGAATTTATTACCAGAGAAATTATGCAATTATATATTATGTGTTCCATGCAAAATGTATAAGAGAATGATTAAATGAAATTACGAAAGTGTCGGCTGAGAAAGTAGATTATAATTATTTATCGATAGAAATCAATTATTGAGTATCCTGAATATAGGTTTTTCACAGTTTTTTATTATTTTTAAAATCAGTATGAAGTACGATTAGTTCGGTTTAGCGTTCATCTGGAAATTCAAAATAGAATAATTGATCGTAGGTATTGTATGATAGTTCAAAAAAAAGTTTGTTAGTTTTTCACTTATCATGATTTAATGGAGTTTCTATTGATATGTACATCCTGTAAAAAGGGATTCATAACGTACTTTACGCAGTTAACTTCTCCAAGAAATTAATAAAATAAACTCGATATAATCCAGAATAGATCTCTAATTCAGTATAATGTGTATTGAGAGCAATAAAGGGGAACCATTTTTATTGTTCCGTGTTAGATTTTACGACCATAAATAACCCATTAGGGTTGCATCGAAATGCCCCTCGAGGACCATGACAAAGTGAGCTTTCGCGATATTATCTTGTCGTCGAATTGTAAAATACATCCCTATATCAAAATGATTCCCATAAATTAATCACATGACATTTACGGGGTCTTTAGGGATGAGCAAAACTTTACACTTTGTTCAAAGAACCAATAAAATTATTTATTTAGTTGCCAATACCATCACAGAATGGTAATTTCTTACTATTTTTCATGATTATAATAGGATTCGTAATAATTATTGATTTTTATCAATAAAACAACGTTCAATCATTATTTATACACTGAGTGATTCCTAAGGATGGCGAATGGCCTTATTTTGGAAACCATATGTCCAAATACATTGAGAAAAAACAGTCTTATTATAAGATTTGGTAAAAAAAATGGTTCAAATTTTTGACACTGTAGCTTTCCACTAGGTGACGCAATTTATAATTCACAAAATATAATTGCATTTTTTATAAAATATGCCCTTATTAAGATTGGTGCAAAGTATCAGCATCATCTTCTTGTAATACAGGCAATGTTCAGCATGCTGCAATAAAAATGGTACACGTTAAATGATAATGATTAACATTTTAGGATTTGTGAAGTTGCAAGAGATTTAAGATTGAACTAATCGTTGGTAAATAGAGTACAATAAATGTATACCTGTCATATTGTGTTACAACAGGAATTGTAAGAAACATATTTTCATCGACCACTGGACCATTGCAACTAGTTAAAAGGAAGTTACATTTTTAACGTGTCTAAACATAGTATTTGGGGATTCATTCGTTAGGATGAGTTCTTGATCGTACCTAATCTGTTTTACGTTCATACCAGACGGTTTTGATGGCGTTGTAATAGCAATGACAGTGAAATGTTGAGATCTATTGTTTTTCAATTAAAAACCAAATAATACATACTCCTTTTTTATCAACGTTCTAGAATTTAACTATCATCTTGGTAGTTTATGATTTTCCCTGCAACATTCATATTTTCAAACTCAGTTTACTGCAGCATTTTGTAGACCACTTGTGCTTCTACCAATCGCATATGGGAACTGGTGTTCTCTATAATAATTAAGCTGTGTTTTCAAGGCTGGTTATAATTTGGGTAAAAAAGCAATTTAGAAAAGTTTTTGCAGTTCATATAATTTAGGACGTCTTTTCAATTACCTTTTTAAACTCACCTAGCACCTTCAACAACATCTTCGCTACGCGGCTTCGTGCGTAACTTTTCCGTTCGTGCGTAAAATGCTTCTTAAAACACACGTTACGTAATATACTATTAATTTACGTTTCGAATCATCATGAAATTTAAACTCCATACTAGTTTTATTAATATTTATAAATTAATTAGAGTTCGGTTGGCAGGGAATCCTTTAGAATTTTTAATCAATTAAATTTTTTCTGATTTGTCCCTCTACTCAATTAATTGATTACTTGTCAACAGATAGTACACGAGATTCTATCTGCAATGTGGTGTCAGTAATTATTTCGGTCGCAATTTTATTTCTTCTTGTTTACATAAAGAGGCAAAAGGAAACAAAAACGTTTGGAGTATTTTGCAAACTGCAAACAAAAATAGTATATTGTTTTATTAGGAGTAAAAGTGATTCTTTTGTGACGAATCTGTAGGTTTACCGGACGATCTAAGTGAGTCCGGCCAATACAGATGAGTCAAAAAAGTGTCTTTTACTCCTAATAAAACAAATACATAGGGGTGACCTGGGCAAGTTGTAGGACGGGATAATTTGTAACATATCAAATCTGGCAACCCGGCAACCCGAGAGAGCATACAGAGAATTCCATGAAGGTCAGCAGTACGTAGCGAGCACGAACTTTGGATCCATGGACTACTAATTGTATATTCGGTTTGACTCCTCTACGGTGGTCGCCATGTTGTGCTAATTTTAAGTTGGCCGGCCTGAGTCACGTGATTCGTACAAGACCGGTTTAAACAATAAATCAGAAATCATTTATAAGATAGGAAAATACGAAACGGTGAGAGAAAAAAGTATACCTACTTTATTATTTATACTAGCTAATGCGTATTGTGTATCTACCTAAGTTGGGATTATGGAAAACATTTTCATAAATTTTAAGAAGTGTTTATTTATAAATTATATTATCATATATTCTTATTCAAATTCAATTAATGAGGAAATAAATAAAATAACCGTTAATTTTAATTGAATTTAATCACGGTCAAGCCCAATTCAGATTAATACAATATGGAAATATAAAAAAATGCTACAATAACAAAAAAAGAAAAATATATAAAACTAGAACAAGATAGAACAATTGACACATGCATTAAACTTATCTATAAAACAAAAGGAAAAACCTAAAGTATAGTATAAATCACAAGAAAAAAGCAAATAAAGTAAGACGAGTGATAACACATCAAACCAGTAATAAAAGATATACGCTCTAAAGTGGAAGCTCCAGCAAATGTTTTTTAAACTTGAAAATGGACACATCAAAAATTAAAATTCCATCGACAGATTTTGCTAATCCTAGGTAGAAAACTATTCATTGCATAATTGTACCTATGAAATGCGACATGAAACGTTTGTACCTGCCTAGAAAGACGAGAAGGGACAACTAAATATATTTTAGAGAGAAGCTTGGGACTATCACAAATACCATTTACTATGTTGAACAGCTGTATCAGATCCCTTTGCCTTCAGCGAACCACCAGAGTATGAATGTTTAAAAAACGTTCTAAGAAATCATAACAAAGGTAAATGTGCATCTTAAAAGCAATTTATCTTAAAAAATTGTGCTGAACACCTTCATATAATATAATGAGGAGACCATACTGGTAAACAATAATCAAGATAAGTTCTGACCAGTGAGCAATGTAGAGATCTAATAGCATCAATGTTAGTAAAATTAGAAGTGGTTCTCTTTATAAAATCCAACATCTTCATAGATTTTTGAACAACAGCGGTAACATGAGACTTATAATTAAGTGTGGAGTCCAATATAACACCCAAGCCCTTAGTTTGAGAAGCACATTTTAGAGTTTCATTATTAATATTGTAATCAAAAGCTATTGGGTGGTGTATTCCATGAAAACGCATTGCATGACATTTGGATGCATTTAGATTCTCACCATTAAGTGTACACCAATTTGATAGACTATCTAAATCAGATTGTAATTTAGAGCATCATCCATGCCACTAATCACACTAAAACATGTCAGGTGGTCATCAGCAAATAACAAGGCTTTGCTACCTTGAAAACAATGCATTATATCATTAATAAATATGTTGAATAATAATGGTCCTAAATGAGACCCTTGGGGAACTCCAGAGGTTACTGGAAAAGTATGAGAATATTCATGAGTAACTCTGACCATTTGTAAACTATTCGTAAGATAATCACTTAGCCATTGTAATACAAGACCGTCAACACCATAATGAAAAAGTTTAAGTAGTAAGAGCTCATGATTAACCCTGTTAAAAGCTTTAGAGAAATCAGTGTACACATAATCAATCTGCAGACCCCCTTCCAAACCATCAAACAAAAAGTCAAAATAGTAAACCCAATTCTGCAGACCTTTTAGAAGTGAAGCCAAATTATTGTGATGTCATAATACTCGAACAGTCATAGGTGAGATAATCTAAAATAATACTATCAAATACTTTGGGAATTATGCTAAGGATTGATATAGGACGATAGTTTGAGATGTCTGATTTTCTACCCAATTTATACACTGATGTGACGTATTAAGTTTTCCAATGATCTGGAAATTCGCCTGTAACAAGAGACTTATATATGGAGGAGCGGACGAGATAAAAGGAAGCTAAATTCCCTAAGAATGGAAGGTATTCCGTCAGGATCGGGGCGTTTTTTAATATCAAGTTTAGATAACTTTGCATAGATGTTCGAAGCCAGAGGTTGATTTGAATAAACTGATGAGAACTGTTTAGCAAATAGATTTGCAATATCATTCCCGTTACTAGCAGTAAGGTCCCCAAGAGTCATTTCAGAAGGTATAGTGTTATTCACCCTCCTACTGTTTACACACTTCCAAAAAACTTAACATTATCTGTAACACAATTTCAGCATATTTTACATAATTTCGGTAGCACTCTCGTGATAAAAGTTTACACTGAGCCCTTAATCTACTAAATTCCATTTAGTTTACAGGACACCTAGTAATTTTGTGAGCCACTTCTTTCTCGCACAAATGCCTCTTCAACTCCGGAGTATACCAACATGGAAACCTCTTCTTGCAAACCTTTTTCAGCGGAACAAAACAATTTATTATAGTGTACATTATATCGTAAAATATGGACACCATCTCAGTCAATTTATTCCAAGGAAAGGCACATTGCTTCATAATTTGTACGATTAAAATCGTAGTTTTCGCCTCCTGCTTGTTTTTCTGCAAATTTTTAGTTTGTTTCTGCATATTCTTAATAGCCTCTTCAAAAAGCGAATCTTCTCTCTCAATTTTACATTTGTATCTTCTGTGGAACGTTTGCTGAAAATAGAACATTTCTTTAGACTAGTTAAACTTTGGTAATAAGGCATTATATAAATGCTACGTAAAATTTATATAAATAAAATACATATTACATTTTGATTTAAAATAAAATTTGATATTAAACTTACCTATACGGATGAAAGAATTGTACCATCCGTACTATATCAGAAGAATGAGCAGATGGAGACGAGTCTGAATCACTCCGTTTTATTGGAGAAAGTTATGTCGGCGATTTTGGTGAACTACTTTGAGGTGAATCAACACTTTCCAGCTTGCTGCTACGATTAAAAAATATTTTTTGATTCTTTGTGAGTACTAAGTGAAAATTAACATACCATGTAGGTGGAGGTGAGCTCGGTAAATAACTTTTCTCCATGTGATCTACTTCAAAGCATTGAGGTAGTTTTAGGGTTGGAATTGACCTTATTCTTAAACGTTTCCGTTCGCCTGCCACTTCAAAATTGGTTTGTCCAAAATGTTCGGAGCACACCCTTCCATAGGCAATATCATAAGCTGGATCTTTTTCAAGTGCTACCAACCAGGACCTTTTAAGCGTATTGTCACTGGGAAATCTACAAATTGGAGAAAAAGGAAAATGTAAATTAACTTACATACAAAAAAATCATATAACTTACTTATGAAATGTTACACCCTCTTTCAAACGAGAAATGTAAGTAGCGTTAGAGCAACCTCGTACAAAACAGGAAGGCATTTTAGCAGTTTGTAGCTAGTCTCCTACAGTTCTAGATCTTTCAAATAACACTATACTATTAAGTACCTTACTAAAATAACACTACTTATAAAATGTAATTAACCACTATTAATTTGCAATAAACACAAATATAATCCAAAAGTTAACACACAAATATCAAACTTGCGCTCAATAAAATACAATGCAAAAATTGTGAAATGTGACCTGATGCCACTCCTGGCGCTGTCACAAATCAGTCAAATCGCATTGCACCAACGGAACACAGGTAACAGAAATTGACAGAACGAAAATGTCGCGTCAGTTCATCCAGCTAAATTCTAATTGGTCAATTAATTCTATTATGCTGTCAATTATTTCGCGCAACCAACCAACGTTCCATCCTCAATATCAAGAAAACGCATATGAACTGTAGCTTCTTAATACCAACTTAAAATTAGCCCAACATGGCGGCCATATGTACGCAAAAAGAGGGGTCATTTCGGATGTATGGGAAACATATACTATTAGAAGTCCATGGATCCTAAGTCCGTGGTAGCGAGCCAAGCAATATACGTCAGTGCTACTGGTATTTTGGGTATTGCTATATTTCAAGCAAGTACGTAAATGTTTATTTTTATTTCATACAATTATTATTAAAAAGTGGACAATGTTTGGTTCCATTTTTATAAATGAATTATTGCGGAGTGTGTTATTGTCAAGCGTTTTCATTTGTCGCCACAAAACGAAAAAAATCAAATTTGAGGCAAAATGTAACATGTCACAACTTGCCTCGGCATGCGCGTGACTTACAAATACATAACTAAATTTTTATTTCCAGGATGAGAACGTATCAAATAAAAACTGCTAAAGAAAATATGGAAGAGGCAGTTAACAGAGTTATATATAAGAACGAGTCCATCCGCTCAGTTTTTAATGATCAGCAGTCAGTCAACCTAGTTGAATATTTAAAACTTGCATTGAAAATATATTTTGGTTTGACACGTGAGGATATCCCTAAAATGGCCTATGAATGTGTGTTGCATTGCGATATTATGGTTCCTGATTCCTGGAACAAAAACAAATCAACAGGGAAGGATTGTTTGACAATATTTATAGAAAAATCGTTTATCTCTATTAGAACCCCAGAGCCTACACGTTTGCAAAGGGCAACTAATTTCAATAAAACCAACGCTTTTTTTTTATTGACAAATTGACTGAAGTAATAGATAAGTATAATTTCACAGCTACTCAAATATGGGACATAGATGAGACTGGTGTTACTACCATGTAAAAAGTAAGCAAGCTTATTGCCGAGAACGAAACGAAGCAAATAGGTGGCACTACATCTGGTTAATGTATGCGTCGCAGTAAATGCGATAGGACATGTCTATGTTTCAGTTCCCCCGAAAAGAATTCTAGGATCACTTCATTAGAGACGGTTTTCCAGGGTCCATTGGGGGAGCCAATGGTTATGGATAGATGACAGCAGAAACGTTTTTTACATTCATGCAACATGCAACTGTTTATTGCTCATGCTAAGCAATCCACAGAAATCCTTGGTTCCTGATGGCGAGTCTTCCGAAAACTTCATTCAAGGGTTTTAAGAAAATCTGTTTCAAAACCCTTACGGTGTCATCGTAATTACCACACCGACATACTCGTAAACAGATGGATAAACAAAGATTTTTCTATATGGCGAGTTGATAAAATTCTTCATATCCGAAAAATAGTTCTTCATTATTAAAATCTTCTCGTCTATATTAGCAGAAATCTCCTCTTGGCAGAAATTGTCGAGATTAAGGTGGAAGCCTCGTCATTGAATAAAAATGTTTCTGGATCAAAGCCGTCATTTTTCAGTGCCACTTTTAGTCTTTCTACTAATTCACTTTTCTTACCGGACGTTTCCAACTCATAATCTTCCAATTCTGCCTTTAACTCTGTCACTTTTAGGTCACTTAGTCTCTTTGCCATTTTCACGTAGCTATTTATTTATATTACCCCACTTCTGACACCAATATAATGTTTTTCTTATTTAATTAAACGTTTTTATTACGGATAAATTTAAACACACACATTATGTCTACTAACTTAATTTATTCATTCACTTCATTATTCACTAATTTATATCATACACATAGTATATGCTCTTAAACTAATTTATATTCACTTATTTACTGTTTATTTTACGGTGTCATATTAAAAACTAATTTCCTCTCGCTCTTCAGTCCTTTATATATTAGTGCCTTTTTTACTAGATAATTCTAGATTGCGGCTTACACAAAAATAATTGGCTCTCTGGCATTTTCTAGATAAGACTAGTTACAAAAACAATGTCTAAATAAGATAGTCACAATCTTAAACAGTTCTAAGAAATCCCCCGCATCCGCTATAATGTAACGTAGTATTTGGCTCGTCTGGTCCTTGTGTGAGAAATATGGCGTATTGTCGAACACAATAGTGAAGTACTTAGCTTCCTTCACTTCAGCAAGTATTTTTGTTCGAACATGATTCCTTAAACAATGAACGAATTCATTTTGAATTTTAGGTGATAGGTACGATACACTAACTGTCTTCTGCAGCTTCAGCTTTGTTAGTTGTTCATGAAGAACCGAGTCGTACTTGCCAAGAAGATGCACGAGTCCTAGAAAGTTGCCTCTATTTTCAATGTCACTTTCTTTCACGATTTCTCTATGACCTCGTAAAGCCAGATTTTGTTTAGCAAGAAATCCGATGATGTCCAGTATCCTGACCAGTACTAGACTCCATTTTTGCTCTTTTTTGACAATCACATTTTATTCTTTCTTGTCGATCGTTGCACCAACTTGAAGGCTTATCTCCAAAGATTTTCAATTATTGAAGTTATCATTACGTACAGGGCTGGATTCATGTTCTGGAATTTTGGGATTTAGTTTCCACCACTTCCTGAAACCATTAATACTGTTGAATTCAGGTTTATTGTTGGCGACCTCAAACAAACGACAGCAGAAACAGATCAATGGTTCCTTAAAAGAAAAATAGGCCATCCATGTTGTCACAATCTTCTCGCTATTTGGTAAAGTTCGGAAAAACCAATCGCGGATTAATTTTTTTGTTATTCCTTTGGGCCCCTTGGTAGAACCTACAAGCCCTGGCCGAATCACTTCAGCAAACTTAAAGTCAAGGTTCTGTACTTTATGTACTGCTTTGTAGCCTCGAGTCACAAGTAGTGTTCGAAGATTATCGGGAATCGAAATATACCAAATTCCAATATCTTTCTAATCGCTGATGTCCTGACCATCAAGAGTATCAATCCCTTCAGAGCTTCCGCCTTCCACCAGCAATTCCGATTGCTCACCTACTACAGCTGGTTTAGGGGGTGAATTTTCAAATTAGATAAGTCCCCACTAGAAAACGGAACAGCTTTTTGACTTGGAGTGGTACTAGTACTAGCTTCTGCATTACGTTCAGATTCAGCTCTTTGGGTAGCGGGGTCAAAATACTTGAGTAAAGCTTCCTTATTATTCTTATTTTCTTCCTCTCGGACTTTCTTGCTTTTTGTAAAAGTCGCCGCTTTGCTTATGCCTCTTCATGATCTGAAAGTAGTTAATATTGATTTATTAGGAATATAATGCATTTTTCTCTACCAAAACATAATGGGAGCGTTTGGAAAGAATCTGACTATGTATAAGCTGGAAGCATGCTCCATATGACATTACGATTAGATAGATATTACATAGTTACACATGACTCAATAACAGTTATGGATACGTCTTCCTCTTCTTCATCTGATGAAAAGCTCAACCGCATAATGGAACTTCTTACAGAAATAAGACAAGTAAGACCAAGACGTGATCCATTTAATTTATTTAACAATCAACAATTTAAAGCAAGATATCGTCTTTGTAAAGAAACACTCCACCAGTTATTGCAAATTGTTGGAGATTTAATACGTTCCCAAAGGAATAATGAAGTGACTCCTATGAATCAATTATTAATAACGTTAAGGTACTATACGACAGGTTTATTTCAACAAGTGCTCGATGATCATATTAACATACATAAAAGTACAGTGTGTAGAATAGTGCATGGAATAGAGCACTACATAGCTTTATTAAGTGATCGTTTCATTCGAATGTCTAGAACAAATGAAGAAATTGGTGTGGTAAAACAGCAATTTTATAACGTTGCTAGATTTCCTGGTGTTGTCATAGCAATTGACTGCACCCATATTAAGATTTTGTCGCCTGGTGGGGAGAATGCAGAGGTTTATAGAAATCGTAAGGGAGCTGGTTTTCCATCAATGTGCAGGTAATTGGTGATATGAAATTAAAGATTCGAGATATAGAAGCAAGTTATCTGGGATCTGTACACGATATTTATAACGATATTTTAATTCGTGTTCGATTTCTTAATAATAAATTTCCCAGCAGTTATTTGATAGGCGATGGGGGGTGCATCTACACAAACCTCTTAATGACACCACTAAGTAAACCACCAATTGCTTACCAGACCGAGGCACGGTGATATTACAAGAATTATATTCTTTTGCAATATTATCCCATGCCTCAAGTTTTTGTTTGTTTGTTTGTTACTCCATCAGTCTTCTTATTTTCTATTATACCTTTATATCGTAAAATAATATCAATGGCACAATCCATTTCGAAATGTTAGTTTCCATTTTTATATGCGATTGACAATACGTATAATGTAGGGTTATAGTTTAGACGCTCACTTCACGTTATAATAAACGGTCAGTTCAAATACCAACTGTAATTTTTTCTGGTGCAACTTGTATTTTGAAAAATCGGATAATCATCGATTAATCGGTCGATCAATGGTTATTGTATCCACTGTTTTTACGATGGGTTGGTGCAACCGGGCATTAGTATTTATTTTATTCACTAATGTTTATGGTAAGGTTAATACAATTTAAAAAAAAACTGGTGCTTCAAGATAGTTGTTGACCATTTTATGTTATGATACAAAGTTTTGAATTTATGCATATCAGACAGACAATTCAATAATTCTCTCCAATTCGCTCTTTCACTTGCTAACAGTTCAAAAGTCAAACTCAAAATGTCAGGTAGACATCGATAATCATCGACCCGTGTGCAAAATAATTACACACAGCTGTCGGCCAATCAGATTTCTCAATTTTTTCATTTCACACGGGTACGCCCTCGTTTGCAATTTTAAATTTTCACTAAGAGAAAACTATATGAAATGTGCCATATTTCATAGTGGTCGTCGGAAAACACTTTTTTCGCTCCCACGTAGAATAGTGGTACCAAAAATTTTCCTCTCAGCCAATCAGCGAAAATGGGACCGGTCTCTTTAGAAATAGAACGGCCAGACACCCGTTCAATAATCAATGAATTTAAAGAAAAGGTGAATCGCCCCAAATCGTTCGATTTCTAGACATCTGTCTGTTTTTCTAAATATAAACTGTATTATGCCTAATTCGGCGTCGCCGTACTTCGTATCTATTCATACTGTGGAACCCAAATAAACCATGCCAGTGTTTCATAAATTTGTCTTTTACCAAGCAATCAAGCACCTAAAAATTTGACAGCCTACAATATTCGTACTAAAGAATAGTTCGGTACTAGTAAGTAAATAATTCGTTGCAAATTTAAAATAATAAATCGTCGACAATGGATTTTTATGTATCATGGTTGTACTCAGGTGCACCACCTGAGTAAACACTTCTTCTGGGGCCACAATTCAGAAAATTTAAAAAATGGAAACTTAATTTAGAAAAAAGATATACAGGGTGTTAATTTAATTAATTATACTTTGTTGCGACACTCGTTTCGCAACACTTTTCATTATCTAAAAAGTGAAAAACTAATTTGTGAATGCTCTTATATTGTTCCCTGTAGTAAAACATTATCTTGGTGTAAAAATAATAAACTTGCATATTCAGTGATTCATTTTGGGGCAGCCGCGTTCGTTTCGTTTATATTTTCCGTGAGACTTATAATAAAAAAACAAACTAAAACTCCAATTAAAACGGCAGCGCGGCCCCCGTGGCGTAAAACCACATTGAAAAATACTACTGTTACATTTGAAGAGTATAAAAAGGGAAATTTTGTGGCCTTCCTAATGGTGGCACTCGGGGCGGTCCGCCCCTCAAGCTCGGTACGCCACTGACCCGAACTTTGCTGTATTATACAAAAATTAAAATGATAGTATTAAAAATAGTGACAACTAACTGACAAAACTAAATATGATTGAATAGATTCATTAGGGAAGTAGCATTAGAAAATACACTTATATGACACCTAGAAATGTTGATATCTATCAATTTTGAGTTCTATATGCAACTGACAACCTGTCATACCAAACTAACAGCTTCATTATTTGATAGATAACAAAATCATCATGGTCTTATTATAATGTATGTCAAATGTAAAATTTATTTTGAAAGTGCAGATTTAATTTGCTTATACATTGTTTGTGCCGTATTTTTAATTATCGGTATTCGTTATGGTTATGACGCGATCTTTAAAAGAATATATAATAGTACTGGTGAGTATATGTAGTAAACTGAAACGATTGGTGAGGGGTTGAAGTACATTAAAAGTTGATGGAGAGCAGAAAGAATAACAGAAGCAAAGTTTTTATAGTTGTGAGAGAATGGCCAGTTTACTTAGCGAAGATGGTACTTTATTTTGAATGTAAGATGAAAATTTTTACTCCTGGATATGCTCATTTCATGTAATACGATATTTATTTCCACGATTTTCCATAAGTTTCAAATAAAAACCATTTTTAGCTACTGGGATTAATTTGTGTGTAATAAAATTACTACATATCTAATTTAGCTAAATAGTCCAGTACATCTAAGTTTGACCAGGAACAAAATCCCTTAAGGCTAAAAATTGCTGGAGCACTCGATCTTGGGGAGATATTTGACTTACTAAAAGTCCCCGCCCTTATGGAGATGGCAATCCTCCTAAAAAACCCCCAAAGGTAAATTTTTTAACTTTTTTAGGAATATCATTTTTGTTTTTAATTTTTGTGGAAAAATAGCGGATAACAAATTTAAAGCTTATAAAATTTCCTTCATAATAACATTTACAAAGTTTTAATTCAGACAAGTCATTGCCGTCCTACAAGGGGTTGGAATTGGCAAAAATACGAATTTATTATATCAATGCTAATTTTAAACTAAAATTCGTTACAATTATAATCACTGAATTATTATATATGTACATTGTATTAGGTTTATGAAAAGAGCAAGGGAAAATGGAAGTAGAGCTTAGTTCAAGTATGATAAATTTATCCAGGATTCCAGGAAGGCGAGAAAAAGATAGAAAGGTCAGAGGCAAATAAGCCTGAAAAGAAAGTAAACGTAAGATCACCGGAGGCAGGAGAAAGCTAGGAGAAAATAAACAAAATGCTTAGAAGAGAAGAAACTAGAAGATCAAATGGAAGAGGAATGTGGAGATGAAAGAGGCAATGAAGAGGAACAGAAAAATAAAGAACCGAAGGAAGATAGCATTAGTTTTAGAATTAGAAATAATTTTAATATTAATAATAGTAAATTAATTTAAACAAAATGGAGTTAACGGATAAATGTAGATAATAAGATTAGGATAGATAATTGAAATAACAAAAAGAAGGTAATATAAACCCAAAAGAAAAAGGTAGGGAGATCTATAATAATAATTGTAATTATATGTTTGATAAAAGGGTACAAGACAAAGGTAAGGAAAATACTAATAATAAAACAGTCAATAAAAAAGTAAATATTAATCAAAAAAGAGAAAGAAAAAAAGTACGTAGGACTAAAGAAATTAAAATTAGTACTTGGAACGTGAGGTCAATGCTTGAACCAAGAAATTGGGAAATGGAAAATATGATATTGATGTCAGCGCTGCAGGAAATAAGATGTATGGGGAGAGGATGTTCTTGAAAAAAAGAAATATCAATTATTTTACACATTCAGAGAACAGCAAAGACAATATGGAGTAGCATTAATAGTAAGATATAAGAATTGGGGCGAGACCCTTCAATATGTCAATAATGAATGTTTATGCACCCACGAAGGTGGCAGAAGATGACGAAAAGGAAGTCTTCTATGGAAAGGTAGAAGAAAAAATATAAAAAATACCAAAACAAGACAATAATATTATTGGGTAACCTGAACGCGCAAATTGGAAAATAAGAATATTACAGACAGATAAGCGGCATATACACATTACATGAAACAACAAACAACAATGGACACAGAATTTGTAATCTAGCAGTAAAAATGAACATGATTATTTGCAGTACGATGTTTCAACACACCAAATGGCGTAAAATTTCGTGGAGATCATGTGATTGCAACCATATACACAAATTGATCACATATTGATAACAAAAAGAAAATGGTCGGCAATGAAAGAGGTCAGAACATATAGAGGGGCGTGTGCTGATACGTATCATACGTATCATTACATGGTTGCAGCCAGTATACTACAAAAGATGAAAATAACAATAAAACTAAAATATGTAACAAAAAATGGGACTTAAGAAAACTAGAACACACAGAGACACAAAACGAGTACAGATATAGTATAGAAGAGCACTTCATTAATAAGGCAGAAGAAATTACTGGAATTCAAGCAGGATGGAAAGGGATTGAAAAATTTATAAATACAGCTGCAAACACAAAAATGGGAACAGTGATAAGCAGAGAACTGAAGGAATGGTTCGATGAAAAATGCAAAGAGATGATAGAAAAGAAAAAAGATGCATGGTTAAGAAGATCGAACAGAAATGAAGACAGAGAAGCTTATGAAAAATTAAGAAAAGGAACAAAGAAAGTAATAAAGCAATTGAAAAAAAATAATGAAATAGAAAGGGCAAGTTATGTGAGGAGCACAAAAGCTGTTTATCAAAAAATAAATGCACAGAGCAGAACATATAAAACGAAAACATCAGGAATAAAAAACAAAGTGGGAAGAATAGTAAATGAAGAGATAATTGAGAGCCCAACAAAGGAAGAAATAAGAAAGATAATTAACAGGACTGAGAAGGGAAATGCGCCAGGAAGCGACGAAATGAACGTGGAACTTATCAAATACGGAGGGACTAAACGGTTAGAAAGATTATACCAATTTATATATAAAATATGGGAAGAAGAAGAGATGCCAGAAGAATGGAATGTGGGATAAATAGTAATAATACATAAGAAAGGAGACCAACAAGCTTGTGAAAACTTCAGAGGAATTACGTTACTGAATGCAGCATATAAGATAACAACAACAATTATAAAAAGAAGACTGCATGTCGCAGGTTACGGAGGGGGAAAATATCAGTACGGATTTACAAAGGGAAGGTCAACTACAGATGCGATACATATACTGAAACAAATTTTGGAAAAGTCCAACGAATATTACATAGACATAGCATTTGCCCCAATAAAAAGGAATCAATTACTGAAAGCGCTGAATGAAATAGGAGTGAATAATAAACTAATAAGATTAATAATAATGACACTAGACCAGAGTGCAGCAGAAGTAATAACGCAAAGAGGGAAAACAAAGAAGTTTATATATAATAAAGGAGTCACGCAGGGAGACTCTCTGTCGGCAACACTATTCAATTTGGCACTAGAGTATACATTGAAAAAAAATATGTAAAATAAGTGTAGGAACTAGAGGACAAATTATAGCATATAATCCGACGACGTAGCACTAGTGACTAAAAACAGAATGGTAATGGAAGAAGAAGAAATGGAAGAGATAATAAGGTAAGGAAAGAAAATTCGACTAGTGATAAATACACATAAAACCAAATTATTACGACTCAAAAAGAATTGTGAACACAAAAATGTGAAAATTGCAAAATATGACTTTGAAGAAGTGGATAGTGTTATATATCTGGGAATAACAATAAGTAGTGATGGAGACAGAGAAACTGAGATAAGGGAAAGAATAGTAGCAACCAACAAAGCATTCCAGGCTAACAAGAAATTATTAAAGAATAAAGTAATTAGAAAGTGCACGAAAATAAGAATATATAACACAATAATTAGACCGATGATGATGTATGGGGCAGAAACATTAACTATGTCTAAAAAACAACAAGAGAATATGAGAATACAGGAACGAAAAATACTAAGAACAATATTAGGACCAAAAAAATAGGTGACGAATATAGAAGAAGAACAAATATGGAGCTACCTACAAAAAGACATAGTAACAAAAATTGAGGAGTGAAGATTAAAATTATTGGGACACACATGGAGAGCAGGTAATAGAGCAATAATATACTCAATGGTAAAGTGGAAGCCCTGTAGTAAGAGAAGAAGGGGAAGACCAAGGATAACTTGGTTGAAGGAGGTAGTAGGTGATCTCAAGACTATGGAAATTAGACACTGGGAAGAGTAAGTCATGGCTACAAATAGTAGAAAAAATATCAAAAAGTAAGTGGGGGCTGATCCACCCATACAAAGGGATCTAGAAGCTCGTAAGAGAGGCGCTGTTCCTACGGGAGTGTTAAGGCAATATATATATATATATATATATATATATATATATATATATATATATATATAAATATATATATATATATATACTACTGTATATATATATATAATATACAAAATGTCCATTATTTCTAGTTTAATATTCAAGTAATTATTGAAAATGTTCTAACTTGATAACTAGAAAGGTGTTGGAGGAACTCTATGAGAAAGCTTTTACTTGAATAACATTTCCGTTGAATGCAAAATGCAATACTGAAACGTCCCTACTTTCCCAATATCTAGAAAGTTGCAAACATTATAATTATTCAAATCTCTGGAGAAACCATCAGAGGGCTATACATACAGACCCATAAGCTTTTATTACCAATATTGGAAAAGGCATTTGAGGAAATCCACATAAAAAACTAAAATTACTAAAATTAATTAGAGAAGAATAACATTATTCTAAAACTTATAAAGCTTCCGAGGAAGGCACGGTAGTATATGTGAAGATTTTAAGGATAAAACATGTGAACTGTGAATAAAAAGAAACCAACCCCAGTCTTTATTCACTTTATAACTTCCCACGACTAGATCAACTACGGCAACGTTTTCATATGACAGCTGTACTGTGTACTTATACAAATTTGATTCTAGCTTCATGAATCCTTCAAATTAATTTAATAATGTTTCAACACCGGCTGAATGGTGATTTTAGGCAAATGGAGCTAATTCAAAACAGGTTACGTTTTCGATGAGAGGAGGATCCTGTCAATCTGTGAAAATTAGCGATCGCGAAATTTATTTATGCAATATATACATAGTATTTAGGAATATATTTAGAATGACTAATTACGGGCAAAAACTTAACTTCACGAAGCGAATACGGAATCATAAAAAACGGCAAACTAATGTACCGGATGATTTTTGAAAAATCACAATATAAAACAGTAATTAGGCCTATTTAGACAAATGAAACTCTCCAAAGGTTTCGAAATAAGAATGTTAATAATATATATGGTCAATGCTTCCGAATAGACGCTTTTAACAAGAGATTCAGATTGCTACAATTAGAGAAGTAATTGAATAGTGGATACATATCGGGCAACCAAATGTTAAGTTAATAATTAGTAAGACAAGTTCACCGGATCTGAAGAATTGTCAAAGCTTCACTGCATCAGGGTAGATTGGTTAGATTAATTCAGGAAGTTATACATTTTTTTGCTTTCTACATTTATAGAGATGGAATATTATGAGCTACTGCATCATTTAGTAATTACGAACCGCAGGCACAAATTTCTAAATCTTTTTCAGATGTTAGGTTTACATTTTTCGTACAGGCTCATTAGCTCATTTTATATCAGCAACACAGATTTCACGTACATTTTCACCTCAAATACTCAATCTAAATAGGTACGGTAGTCAGAGGCCCCACAGGTGAGCAATTTTCTTGGGTTAGATTTTAATTGAATGCTAATGCTTTGTTTTAGATTTGGTTTCGCTTACAAATACATTTATTATCAATTTGACTTGTAGTTTAGTATTATTTTGAATAAGAATTTATTGTTAAAAGCACAACTTTGTCCCTCTTGTAAGCTCGAAGTATTAATCAATCAACATAAAAACAAGTCAGGCTATAAATCCATAAAGATAAAATATGGACCGTTATGGAAGATATGAAAAACTTTACTGAAGTTAACCCTCTAGTCAACATGCCCATAAAAGAAATCAGTAAATATATATAGAGAACGGGGAAACTAACTTTGCTAAAACCATAGGCGGTGCAAGCGACAATCACATCAGTAAACCGAACATGTTTTTAATTGATAGTGATTTGAAAAAAATATGAGAATTTATTAATTGTGAATAAAAAATAGTATAACTAAACAGGTTCACATCCAATCAATGTCAGAACAAAAATTTATTGGCAGACTATGCCAAACATTCTATCTTCAGTACAAGATACTCAGCAGCATAGAAAATAATATTTGCATGATAGTATTAAGAAACGAGAGTTTAATTTTCTAAAAAAACTAAAAAGCACGAAAAAATTGAAATACTAAAATGGATTATTTAGCCAGCTGGTAAATATATTTTTCTACACCCACATGTATATTATCCATTTTCTGCACAATTTACAGAATGGAAATGTAGGACATTTAAGTGAACTGACCGGATATGATTTCATTTACATCCTAGAATGTATATGAAATCTACCAATTAGCATTTGCATTTAGTACCGTCAACTCTTCTTTTTTTCAATTTCAAAGTAACGTCAAGATAACTTGTCAAAATATATCTTAGGTTTTCAAGAAAAATATTAGTAAAATGAGTGTTTCCAGTGATGAATCAATAAATATTACTCCACCAGATATTCGTTTATCCGCAAAGGAGACGTATAACACATCATTACTCCAAAAATAAAAAATTGAATGAATTTTGATACAAAAAGTTCATGAATTGAACTGTGGTGAACGGAGATATATCACTGCTTATATGAATGAAATATCAAGTAAAAACAAGTTTAAAACTCTTTGGACAAATATTCAATGTTAAGAACAATGATAAATATTCAAAGTAACATTGATATTTAAAGTTACCATAAATTGCGTTGCTTTCTTAAATTACAAAGTTTCTCCTAGAAGCACCGGATCAAGAATATTTATTCACAAAAGTAAGTTAAAATAAAATAGTCAATACAAATGAAAAAAATAATATATTACGTAACAAAAGTTGTAAGTAACCTATTACGCACGAAATGAAAAAGTTTATGCACGAAGCAGCGCATCGGCCAGTGCATAAATTTTATGAGTGCGTAATGGACTTACAACTCGTGTAACGTACTATACTTTTTCTACGCCCATTCGTTTTCTTCCATTAAATAAAAAACATCGCAATAATTTAATCTTCATTGTAATAGTTGTTAATAACAATTGAATAATTATTGTAAATCGACTGTGCCTTATTATTTAATGGTGATGAACGGTTATTTATAATTATATTATATTTATTGATTAATTGACAATATAAATGACATGACATTTATTTTCATAGCATGCTACTTCAGAAAACGTGTCCTATTTTTAAGGAAATTGCATAATGTGATGCCTACATTTAGGGGCATCACTCTTTCAATCCTAAATATATCTCGCTAATGCTAGAAGTTTTTATGTTTTTTGATTGACTAAATTTGTGTAAATAGACCAAATGAAGTCTTACGTAAATTAAAATTTGATTGTAATTTAATTAAACCAAGAAGTTTAAGTTTTCTTCTCAAAACGCACGTGTATGTTATGAGATCCCATTACGTCCATTTTATTGTTAAATGTCATTTACAAGGAATGTTGACAGAGCGATTTTTGACGTTTAGACATGGGCGTAGAAAATTAGTATATTACGTAACGTGTGTTGTAAGAAGCATTTTACGCACGAACGGAAAAGTTACGCACTTTAGTCGAGAGGTGTATTCTCGACTAAAGTGACATTAATACCTTAGGTGGATTACTTCCCTCAGGAATCAAACACCATCCGCGGGATTAAATGGGCCACTTTAGTCGCTTGGTGTATAATATACTATTGTTTACTAATATGAGATACATTCAGACAGCTAAATGATGCGGATTTAATGAAACTGAACCAATTATCATTTAATTCCAAATAACTCTTAGTATTAAATGCAATCTCATATCTAATAAATGTTTATCTACCATTTATATATAGAATAAAATTAAACGTTCAATATCCAAGTAATAAATTTTGAATGAAATGGCTACGTCTATTGACAGTTGATAAGTTGTTGCTATGGAAGCCGTGCGATTTACTTTACAGCCGTGCGTTTTGTTTTACCGTGAGTAATAGACGTCTTACATTGATTGCCGACTATGTGTTTTTGACTACTTACAGGGGTGGTCGTAGGTAAAAATAATTAATAATTTAAAAGTAGTAGGTGTCTATATAATGCAGAATATTATCTTAGTATTGTTTCAATAAGTTTTCGATTGATCAGTCTGATAACGTACGTGTCTACCTGTGTACAGAGAGGAATATAGTTGGTTCAATCCCCGCTGCATTCGCTTATGTTTATTTTTGATGTTTGTATTATAAATAGTAATTTTCATAAAATTTTAGGCACCTAGTGTTCATTTTTGGAATTTCTGGAGGACGTCATTGTCAAGAATTAAAAATTTTAAAGATAAATCATGGTAAAGATTTAGAAAATGAATTTCAAGTTAAATTAATTAATACAAAAACAAACCCAGACCCTCTGTAATTCCTTGTATGTTTTACGAGGTCTCCAAAAAATATATTCTGCTTGGTCCAGCAGATATAGAACTATTTTTTGTTAATTACCAAAAAGGAAAATGTACGAAGAAAGTAGTCGGAATAACCAAAATTGGTAATCGGACAAAAATAATTACTGAATTTTTAAAATTATCCGATTGCGAATTTATATACGGGACACTGTTTACGCCGTTCAGGGGCTATTATCCTTGCAGATGCAGGAGATGATGCCTTAAATAGTAAAACATTTCGGTGGTAATGGAAACGTGAATAGAACATTCCTTAAGTATAAAACAGACATCGCTAATACTATTGTAAGGTCAGTTGACAAAAAACAAGAAGCTATGTCATCAACATTGATGCAAAATATTCATCGAAATTTAATAGAATCAACATATACTACAGACTTAAAAAACGAAACCGTAACATATACAAATTGTACATTTAACCACTGTGCGTTTATCACAAAAAATCAGTGAAAATATAAAATTGAATTGATATAATTATGAAATTGACTGTCTCGACCCTTACTTCGTGGAATATGCTCATATTAGTGTTTTTAAATGAAACTCAAGGTCTCTAGTTAATTCCACAATATAATACAAGTTATTGTGGAATTAACTAGAGACCTTGAGTTTCATTTAAAAACACTGATATAATTATATATAAAATTGTTAAAATTTCTTAATTTGAAGTTATTTTATGGTTGAATGAAATGAATATTTTCTAGTTTTCTTCTTAAGTGGGTCGTAATATGGCCATCATATCCACACTAGTTGCACAAACTACTATTCTGCTATATTCTTAGATTACATTACAATACTATCCCTTTTCTCTATTTGACACCCGTTTCGATAACAACGCTATCGACTTCAGAGACAGTGCAAGGTTATTAAATGAGCTCACCTTCGGTCTCGAGATGATACGCGTAGTCGCGCGACTGGTGGGTAGCGCGTTTATCTTCGTATACGCGATTGTCAGACTGAGCGACTGATATCCACTGCTAGCTACTCTACGCAATTTGAGTTCGCTACTGTGGTCTGCTCAAAGTGTATGTGCATTGTGAAAATCATGTGAAATGGATTTGCAAGACAAGTAACTTTTGGAGAATCCCTACATGAGGAATTTGAGAGCTCGTCATCGTAAAACAGGACGTTCGTGTTAGATGAACGAAATACTTAACCACAATGGGGACTTGTCCCGTATGGCACTAATAAATGTTTCTTTGTTAATCTCCATATCGTAAAACAACACCTCGGTTACATAGATTAACTCAATAATGCAACACAGTAGGGGAGGCGAATAATAAACGACAAAACCCATTCTAGGAGGAGCGGTTCCCTGTCGCTTTTAGTCCGTAGTCGGTTGAATTGGGTCGCTCAACGTATTTTGATTATTGGAATCAGTCGCTCGTATACGGACGTATACGCGCTACCGGCTGTCGCGCGACTTCGCTTTCAATGGATGATTAGCCAAAGGTGGCGGTTCGCGCGGCGTCCGCGACCGGTGACCGAGACAAGAAACAGAGACAGGAGACTGTGACAAGTATCTCGGTCTCTTCAACATGTACTGTGGGTTGAGGTGAAGACCGCAACGAGAACTAGACCAACTTTGAATAAAATTACCACATTTTTTGTTGGAGATCATCTTTTCACAATCTTCGTCATATAAAGCAGTCATTTTTTACATTAAAAACACTACGCAACATTATAGTCCGAGAAAGTAAGGTCGAAAAATCTGTTAACTATCAAAACTTTCCCATAACTGATTTTCCATTTTTAAATGAAAATATATTGACCCAGCATCACTCTCCTAGATTGTCTAATAATTTTCACTGGAGCTTGCGACGCAGCTTGCAAGCACAGCTCAGACCACCTAAAATTCAAGTGATTTATGCTCGTGTCATTTCTGGATGTGTTCTTACAAAAAAATCGTAGAGATGAAAATTGAAGCAAATCTTATGCTCTTGAAGGTGACGTAAATAGTTTTTTCAAAAAAAAATTTCCGATCTTAAATATTCCAAAAATTGAAAAAATTTACGAAAATTATATTTTTGGTTGGTAATTATAAATTAAATATTAATATCGAGGTCAAAACATAGATGAACATAGAGGGCAAACTTCTAAAAATTTACATTTTTTCAGATTTGGAAAATTCAAAATGGCGGCTGCGCAAATTGGCTGCATTTTTTTTTCAATCGCGTCTAAATTTATGAACATTAACGATATTGAGAAACGGTTTGTTGCAATCGACAGAGTGAAAGTTATATTTCTATAAATAATATGAACAAAATTTTTAATAAATTTTTTACATAATTTTTTAGAACATTTACCAAAAATAAAAAATTTTACATCTAGTTTTTTCTCATTTTGGCGTTGAAAAATTTCTTAAAAATATCTTTTTACGTTATTAATATGTTTGTTTTTGAAAGAAGAGTATTTTGAAAAAAAATTTTTCAGAAGCTGAAATAAACAAATTCAAAATCTGCTAGATACTGTCATAATATTAATTGAAATTTTCAAATTTTGATCACTTCGCTAGGTTGTTGAACCCCAACTCAACTTAAACACAATTTTTCATTTTTCTATCGTTAATTGGTCCATTCAAAAGAGAACAGTAATCCTAACTCGCTCGGCCAAACGGTGCGGCGGCAGCTGCTTGGCGTTCTGGTGGAGGGTCAGCGCTCATTCTCTTGGAACGCCCAAAAGTCCCTTACTAACGACTGACGACGTACTTGTACCCGACGAATTATTGAACATTATTTCGTGTTCTTGTACCACAGGGTGCTCTACTACCAGGTGTGGTTGTAAAAAAGTTGGCATACATTGTACGATATTATGTAAAAATTGCGAAGGCAAAAACTGTTGTAACATCGAAATTGTAAGTACGGTATTTGACAATGACGAGGATGATAAAGAATCTCTGAGTGATGAGCTAAATTTTGATATGACTCAATTAGTTGATTGTGAACTTGCAATTGATAGTAGCAATAATATCGATGAGGATTTGTTTACTAATGCTAATGACGAGGAAAATTGTACAGAGCCATTTCCTCAGAGACCAAAAAGGGCGAGAATTTGTAGAAAATAGATGTAAATTTGTAAATAAATATTATTCTTAGTATCTACGTTTCGAATTATGTATAATATATATAATAAATGGATTTATAGATATAAATTATAAATATCATTGTACTTATTTCTAGCAATATGTAATGGTTGATAATAACCATACTATTAGCAAACCACAAATGCAAAATTTTTACAAAGAAAACCATAATAAAAGCTTGAGCTTCGTTCAACTGCGAACGAGCGCTGACCCCCCCCCCCCACAACGCCAAGCAGCTGCCGCCGCACCGTTTGGCCGAGCGAGCTAGGATTACTATTCTCTTTTGAATGGACCAATTGACGGTAGAAAAATGAAAATTTGTGTTTAAGTTGAGTTGGGATTCGACAACCTAGCGAAGTGATCAAAATTTGAAAATTTCAATCAATATTATCACAGAATCTAACAGACTTTGAATTTGTTTATCTCAACTTGTAAAAGTCGCATCTAAAAAAATTTTTTTTAAATACTCGTCTTTCAAAGACACACATATTTATAACGTGAAAACATATTTTAAACAAATTTTCCAACGCCAAAATGAGAAAAAACTAGATGGAAAATTTTTTATTTTCGGTAAATGTTCTAAAAAATTATGTAAAATTTTTTTTAAAAATTTTGTTTATGTTTTGACCTCGATATTAATAATTTATTTATAATTACCAACCAAAAATATAATTTTCGTAAATTTTTTCAATTTTTGGAAAATTTAAGATCGGAAATTTTTTTTTGAAAAAACTATTTACGTCACCTTCAAGAGCATAAGATTTGCTTCAATTTTCATCTCTACGATTTTTTTATAAGAACACATCCAGGAATGACACGAGCATAAATCACTTGAATTTTAGGTGGTCTGAGCTGTGCTTGCAAGCTGCGTCGCAAGCTCCAGTGGAAATTATTAGACAATCTAGGAGAGTGATGCTGGGTCAATATATTTTCATTTAAAAATGAAAAATCAATTATGGGAAACTTTTGACTTTTATTTCCTTACTTTCCCGGACTATTACTAGTCCGGGAAGTAGACCCTCTTGTTGTCTTTGGTTTCGGTCGCACACATGAACTGACGCTCTTCAAAGCCTAAATGATAGGTAATGGTCGCGGTCTTCTGTCTCTATATCTTGTCTCGGTCCCCGGTTGCGGTCGCGGTCGCGTTCCAAATAGCCACCTGAACATGGTTATCCAAACACGCGTCAGATAGTAAAAAAGTGTTTGTGTTGATGTAGTAATAGAAATAGGAAGAAAAAATACCATAAGAAACTAGAGGGGAAGAACGATGTAGCTTGAGAAATAATTAAATTATAAAGAGAGAGAAGGAATGGAATAGGTATATGGAAAGGAAGAAACGCAAATTCCCAATTATTTCGAAAATAACATACTATTTAGATGCAACAAAAAGGTAGGTCCGTTGAACCACATATTCTGGGGTCAAAAATACCTCGATTGAACATAACTCACCTTAACGTAAATGTGTACACAAAAAAAATTATAGCCCTTGAAAAGTACAAAATGAAAATAGATTTTTTTCAATATTTCATGAACTGTTTAACATTTTGTAATGAAAATGGATACATATCTTTTTCATATAAAACCACGAAATCTGTACAGCCCACAAAAATTTTAGGAGGGTTTTGAACTCCTAAACCCCCATTTTTCTATGAGTTACAATCAAATTAGTATTGTGACACGATTGGTTTAATACATCATTTGTGAAAAAAAATTGCTACTCAGCCAGCCAGCCAGCTTTTATCCAGATGCGGCCTCTGTTTCATTATCCCTCAAAAATTCTTTAGTTGGTTTATCAATACTGTAGTTTCTACGAATAAATAACAAACAGTTGCTTTAACACTTACATACTGTCAATCGAGGCTTTCGATTATTGTGCATTTTAAGAGTGTTAACAAAAATTAAACTTTATGTTATAAAGGTTTACACGTTAGCAGTCATAGTAATTCCTACTTAGCTATACATGTATATTCTTAACTGAACATAGTTGATGCCAAATTTTCGCATGAAGCAGTGAATGGTTGAGTAGATTCACACATTCAGGTCTTTAAAGGTACTTTCTAATTGGTCCAAATACCCAACAATGATCTGAGTCATGTTTGAATAAAAAATCGTAAGGTAATCGTAAAGGCGATCAGATTTTTATCATGGTTTTTCGATATGTCAAATCTGCTATTTAGACCTGATTGACGTAGTAAGAGAAAATCAACTGCTATTCTAGAAGATATCCTATAGATTGAATGGTAGTGAAGTGAATATTAATTTGCTCTATAGGTAAGAACCTGTGACGCTTGCACACATAGGGTCAAATGAAAGAAGAGACAAGAGGTAATTTAGTCAAGTTAACAATAATATTTTCAATTTTTGAGAAAATTATCAAAGATGGAAGGGACTACTTCTTCTTCCTTAGCTTGTGTTCGTCCACTCCTTGACATAGGCCTCTTCCAGTGACTTCCATGTCGATCAATCTTAGGCGGTCTTCATCCAATTTTTTCCCGCATGACAGTGGATGTCGTCTCTCCACCTTACCTGGGGACGTCCTATACTTCTTTTTGTTTTCCTTGATCTCCGTTTCATTAGTGTTTTCGTCCATTTGGAGTAATTTCTGGCCAGGTGCCCCGCTCATTGCCACATGAGCTTCGCCACCTTTTCCACGACATCACAAACTTCTGTCCTCCGCCTAATATCTACGTTTCGGATCCTGTCTCGCAGACTTACTCCCAGCATTGCACGTTCCATTGCTCTTTGGCTGGCTCGGAGACGGTTGGCTCTGTTCATTATAATGGTGACGGTTTCGAGTCCGTATATTGCCGGCAGGATACAGGTATCGTAAAACTTCCTCTTTAGGTTCACTGGGATCTTTGGATGTCGAAGTATGTAGCTAAGCTTCCCGAATGCTGCCCAGCTAAGGCCGATTCGTTTGGTAATCTCTGCGGTTTGATTACTCTTTCCGATTTTGATGCTATGTCCTATGTATATGTATGCTTCGACTAGCTCCAAAGTGTCGTTCTCAATGGTGATTCTCATGTTAGATGTACTCATGATTTTGGTCTTCTGTAAGCTCATTTTAAGGCCAACAGCTTCGGAGACTACTCTGAGCTCTTGGAGCATTGTCGTAATTTCGGCCGGGTCACTGCTATGAAGCAGATATGGTTCAGATATTTCCCGTCGATATTGATGCCTTTCTGATCCAATGATAGGCCTTTAAATGCGTTCTCCATTGCTAGGGTGAAATTGTATCACCCTGCCTGGCACCACGCTATACTTAGACTTTTGTAGTAACCCATTCTTCTTCAATTTTTACGTGCATGGTAGCATGTTCGTAAATTTATCGTATGATGTTCGAGTATCTGTAATCTATGCGAGCGTTATTCATCGCATCCGGTATAGCCCAGGTTTCGATTGAATCGAAAGCCGATAGTCGACGAAGGCCATGTGCGGTAGGATATTGTATTATGTACATTTTTCTATTAACGTGCGTACCGCTTGTATATCTAGACCCGGAAGGAATAGGCGCTTAAGTCAAAAAAAGAGAGTAGGAAAAATTTTACAGGGCGAGGTTTTAACTTTCTGATTGAAAATTGTAAATGCTTTTATTTGATATTAGAGTATACGTGTATGATATTATCAATGAGCTCTATATTTGCATCAGTTATATTAACGCACTTATTAAGGAACAATGAAATAATTGACTTAAGTCATTAGGTTCAAATACAAAATTCGACTTAAGTGGTTAAGCCCGATGATACAGACTATTTAAGAAGTCCGTGCAATAAAGATATTAACAAAATTAATTAAGTCTACAATTTACATTGTTAAATGAAATTATTTAATAAACGTTAATATGTCGCTCTCGCATGACTCTAGGTCCGGATCTACGTCTCTGACATCGGCAGCAGTCCGTAAATTCTGGTAAAAGTTATGGAAAGTATTCTGATACTAAAAGAAGTAGTGAAATTAAATCTCGTTTCTTTTCTTCACTTATTGCTAACTGTTGTTCTGTAATCGGCCGCAATACAAAATTCCTTTTTTGCCTTGTTGTTCTTTTGAACGATATTGTTTTAAATGGTTCATCATGTAGGAGAGATGTTTTATAATTAATGTTACCAAAGTCGTGGACAACCATTTTACGTCAAACCACTTGAAATTATTTCCGGCGCCATCTTTTTTTCGCATAATAAGAGGTCCCTTAAGCAAAGCAGCAAAATCTAAGAAATCAATCTGTTGCGTTTCGACTACTCTAAATTTATTACTACTTGTATGGACCAGTTGCATCCAGTCATGAGGTGATACACTTGTATAGCTGTTTTCTTTTTCTTTTTTTCTATTATATCATCATCTAAATCTACTTCCATGTGTGAGTGACCGTATACCATGAACTTGTGATTGATGGTTTGGAGTGTTGACTTAGTATGTAATAAATGTGTTAACATTGCTGCAACATGTGAATTTTTATTTTGTCCCCCACATATATCTAAATACAGAATTATTTCTGTTAAATCATCAGGCAGCGCTAACAAGTATTTATAAAGGCATGAAGCTACTTGATTAGCGCCTCTTCCTGAGATCGCTTCGTGCCACATGAAATGTGTGGACAAACCAGTTATCATGAACTGTTAAGTTAAAAGTCCATAGATGTCTTTTATAAAAAGCAACCGATGTCTCTAGCGCAGGAGTAGGGAGACATTGCTGGATATCGAACGTAAGGCAGCGAATTTTATTATTATGAACAACTAACTGTCGACTTTTTTTTTCACGATATGCTTGATCAGCAGCATGTTGGTGACATTCGCGTTCTAAAATTATGGTATTTTTTAGGGTATCATCTGTAGCTATTTCGAGCTTCATATTAAACACATCACATGCATGGCAGGTATCCACCTTTGGCTTATAAATTTTGAATTTAATTTATGAAATTCTCTTCTATACATTTTATCACTGACGGGTTATGTATGTGACTCGGAATATGATGAATACATTTTAGAAATTGGTAGGTGTGATGGCAAGTACGAACGCGGTACAGTTGTTATGACTGAAGGAACGTTGTGACTGGCCGAATGACGAGTATCAAAGCCAAGAAAAAAAGTAACTGAACGAAAGTACTTAGGTATATTTAAGTGGTTATTCCAGCCGCATGTTATTGAATGAAAATACAAGTTATAAGGGACATACTGAAACAGTTCGACATATAAATGTTATACGTCTTAAGTGCTTATTCCAGTCGATGTATTACTCAAAACTCTTTACTGTGTCAGAATATGTATTTTTGATTAAAAAATGACTTAAGTGCTTATGGTCGCCGAGTCTAGATATAATCAGTCGTGCTATATCTCTTTCTGAAACCCGCCTGTTTGACTGTTTGGTAAAAGTCGAATTTATTGCTTGGGCGGTTGGTTATTATTTTAGTTAGTAGTTTGTAGAGGATGGATAGAAGACTAATGGGCCTGAAATTCTCTAGATTTGTGCAGCCGCCCTTTTTGAATAATATGATAAATTCTGCGTTTTTCCAAGAGTCCGGGATTTTTCCTTCTTCTAGACGTTTATTTAGTAGGGTCAGGAGAGCTTTCCTGAGTGTCTCTCCTCCGGCTCTTCAACATCTCACTGGTGATTTGGTCTTCTCCCGCGGCTTTGCAGTTCTTTAGGTGTTTTAGTGCTGCCTTTAGTTCTTCTCCATCAATGGGCTCTAGTTCTTCTGATCCTATGTTTAGGACTGGCTGATGAGTTTGACCTTCTTGACCTGGTTGTGCCATCGATGAGCTGTATGGTCGTCGATAGAAATTGTCAATAATTTCTGTGATCTTTCATTCTTAATGACTCCTTGATCATTTTACATCTTGTGGATAATCATTTTACCTTTCGATCTATCGGAACGGAGAACTCTCATGTTTGCGTTATTCTGTATGGCTTCCTCTACTATTCTCGTATTATAATCTCTCTGACCTTTCCTGCTGGCCTTCTTCACGATCTTATTCAGGTTCCCATACCTTGGTGAGTTTTTGTCGGTTTTCCTCCGTTCTTCGATGAGCCGTTCTGTTTATAAACTGAATTTCGGATGTTTCTTTCTCTGGAGAGAACATACTTTCCGCACTGCATTTCTAATACTAGAGGTGATCTTCGTTGAGTGCGTTTAGTCCCATGTTTCGCGTATCTTCGATTGGTTGTAGGGTGGAAGGGACTATAGAGGTTGAAAGAAAGTAAGTATTGCTTTTTTATATTCTTTCCACTCTATCATGTTGGGAATACCTAGGAGTAATCTTTACACATTTTTTGTTTAATATTGCTACTAACTGTTCAATATATGCGTAGTATGTTTTTACTTCAACTGCTTTTTCATATGATTTCGCTTTGCTGGAATCTGCAGAGTGTTTTCAAACCCTAGAGTAATCTATCACAATTATTATAAGCTTAATTCCATTTTAAACTTTTACTCATTTATAATGTAAAAGTAACAAACAAATTTTTCACAAAAGGTTTTTTGGAAAAGTTAGGTTGGTTCTAATTATTAAAAATGGTCTGAACAATAAAATATTGGTATAGTGGTATTCTTATTATTCCACAAGGAAGGTCCCACATTGTCTAACGTACTAAAGATATGAAAATAAGGAGGAGTATTTCCGATTCATCCAATGAATACCCAAGAAAACTAATGTATAGATAAACATTTGATTATATGAGGGCGAATAATTTTTCCTTTTCCCAATAATACAATGTGAATGTGGAATAAGAGCTATGGGATTTTTATCTCTTTCAAAGAAAAGATCCGAACGATGAAAAAGTAAGGAAGAAAAGGAGTATTTGAAGTTTTCAATATAAGTAGGTGTTTGCAACAAAATCATTTAATAGTAAAAAATTAGAAATAACAAAGTAGACAGACAACAAGGGAGTACATATTTTAGGAACAATAATTCACGAAAAATCTGATGTAAATATATTGTTAGGAATTCAAATGAAATAATTATACAAGAGCAACCAAACAAAAATGAAATAAGAGACAACGAATAAAAGAATAGTCACGAAATAATAAATGAAACGAAGAATGGAAAAAAGTAGGGGATTTAAACATTATATTGTATGCATATTTTGTAGAGGGGAAGCCTTTTGCAGGTTCAATATCAGAAAACTCAATATGTGAACAAAAATTGGTTAAATTTACGTTAGTATCCTATAATTATAAGTAACCAAACTTGCGACTCATTGTCATGGTGTAAAAGTGACGTCCACTTACTAGATATTGAGGAAGAGAAGTTTTTATCCGATAAATTAACTCCAATGTTAAAATGTCATATACCTGGAAATGTTATTGTCACTTTGCCATCGATAAAAAAGGTGCATCCTTTTTTATCGCGATAAAAACTTCTCTTCCTCAATATCTAGTAAGCGGACGTCACTTTTACACAATGACAATGAGTCGCAATTATTGTTGTTGTTCATCCATATATTCTGTCGTTAATTTATCTTGCCAAAAAACACTCGAGCTTTTCTTTTATTAGATAAATTCCTCTTTGACTCAAAGTTTTGCCAATCACTAAATTTGCTCGAAAAACTGACATTAGATAAAATCGCTCCACCTTCGGTGTCGCGATTTTATCATGTCAGTTTTTCTCGTAAAATTAGTGATTGGCAAAACTGTTTCGTTGCAAAGAGAAATTTATCCGATAAAAAAAAAGCTCTTGTGTTTTTACTGTTGATAAAAAAGGATGCACCTTTTTTATCGATTTCAAAGTGACAATAACATTTCCAGGTATATGACATTTTAACATTGGAGTTAATTTATCAACAGTAAAAACACAAGAGCTTTTTTTTATCGGATAAATTTCTCTTTGCAACGAAACAGTTTTGCCAATCACTAATTTTATGAGAAAAACTGACATGATAAAATCACACACCGAAGGTGGAGCGGTTTTATCTAATGTCAGTTTTTCGAGCAAATTTAGTGATTGGCAAAACTTTGAGTTAAAGAGAAATTTATCTGATAAAAGAAAAGATCGAGTGTTTTTTGGCAAGATAATTAACGACAGAATATATGGATGAACAACAACAATAATTATCTTTATTAATACAACAAAGTTAAATAATTACCACACCGATTCAAAATAAAAGCGCTATATGTTTAAAATTCAAAAATCTGACAGACTAATTGACAATTTTTGCAGTTTTGCCAACACTTGATTGCTGTGAAATTATAAGTAACCAAACTTGCGACTCATTGTCATTGTGTAAAAGTGACGTCCGCTTACTAGATATTGAGGAAGAGAAGTTTTTATCCGATAAAAAAGGATGTACCTTTTTTATCGATGTCAAAGTGACAACACTTCCAGGTATATGACATTTAACATTGGAGTTAATTTATCAGAACAAAAATCATTACTTACCAACGATGATTGTGGATTAATAATTCTCACTGTCACATACCAAGACCGTTCATCACAGCAATACTTCTAATTATAATTATGAATCTGATACCAATATGTATTAATTTCTCGAATGTAGCGCCATCTACTGGATTACACAATAACTACAGGGAATTAGTCATCTAACCCATTAGTCAACTAACCACGGTGTCCCCTATATTATATTTACATTTGAGATTCATTGTCTTTGAAAATTTCTGTTTTCCTGCCTGATCTGGCAAATTGTACCATCTTGATAGTATGTAATGAGATATGCTTAGGAAAGAATTTTCATTATAGAGAATAAGGGTAATATTTATTTACAAAATGGAATAAAAATTTGACGTTTGTGGAAACTAAACATAACAAATACATTTTAATACAATATGGTCCTATTTGTATAAACTCTTAGGTCTGCCTATGCTTGTACATATATCTACATTAACTGTAAAACTGATTCTGACTAGGGAAAATCAGTTCGCATAGACGATTCACTTGTTTCTCTCTCGTGATATCCGGTTGCTGACGCATTTCCGGAAGAGGCTGCCATCAAGTGATCCATGACTTTTTCTATTGTTGGGTGATAGAAACAAATTTCCAAGAACGGGAAATCTGGTGTCATGGAGACTGTTTTTAATATTCAGAAAATGGGGAAAATATTTATAAGGCTAAATAAAAAAGGACTAATGGGGAGGATGTAAGATAATGTATAGCATTAGTTTGAATATGTGGATAACAAAACGCAAAATTTGTTAGGGGTTAGAAAATATCACTGTAGTTTATGCACCATTGAGTGATTGTTTAAAAAGAACTATACACGCAATCATGCGTAAACTGACTCGTGGTCAAAATGTCTGATTTCTTGATGTACTGTATCTCTCAACTAGCTGATTAATGTAACCTATAGTCATCCTATGACTATCAAAATCACTGATGAAAGAATATATAACTGGACACAATGGTAAAGAAATAGGCACTTTCTGGTCAACCAATTACCTTTTTAAGAGTTAACGAGCTAAAATAGGTACTTGTATACTGAAAAATTTGTTAAAATGAATAATAATATTCCGAACCGGTGCTGTGAAGTTAGTCACTTTAGTTTTTGCAACTATTATTTTGACACAACAAGTGGAAAAACAACTCAGATCAAGTGGTTTTATTTATTTTGTATTAAATCGATAATTATGAGCAATTGATTTAGTATCTCCATAACTTTTGTTGCAAACATAAGACTGGTTTCTATTTTATAATAATAGGAGAAAATATAATGAGCAGGTATTTCGCATATATTTCCAATAGATATATTCAATTATGAATTAGATATTCTGAAGAAGTAAAGGTAGATAGTTGCGCACCATTATTTGAAGAAATATTGTTATCAGAGATAGATGAGTGCGTGTTAAATGAAAACATTGTCTAAATTATTGAACCCGGTGAAAATAAAAATATTAAGAAAGTTTTTATTACTTCAGGAGCTCCAAAGCCAGATGCTAGCTTGGGAAAAACTTTGAGACTCGAAGGTGCTACATACAGCTTGGCAAACGAAGGAAGACCCCTGAAATGCGCAGAAGATAAATAGAGAACTCAGCTGAGTAAAGGATAACAATAACTCACTATTTTCGGAAAGTACAGTCAGTGAAACAAGTTAGAAACTATTGCTTAGGCAATCAGGCAGTTTTTGTTGCTATTCTAACTTTTAATACCAATTTCATAATTTTTAAAATAAGTTTATTATATTTTTTTTGATACAATGGCAAGGTAAACTATTGTTCTGTTATATAGAATCGACAAAAAAGTATCAGTAGGGCACAGAACCAAAACTAAAACAATCGTAACATTAATAACTGATTTTAATATTCTCTTTATATCTGATGGATTACTTGTTGAGTAATAATGAAATTGATGTCTGTTCACCTCTCCATTTTTGTGAAAAGTAGCCTTATCGCCAAAAAGCACAAGATCAAAAAAAATCTGTCAATACGTATTTCTTCTTGAGCTCATTCACAAAAAGCTAACCTGCTAGGATAATCATCGTATGTCAATTCTTGGTGTAATTGAATATTGTACGGATGCATATTATAATTGTGGAGGATATTTACGGCCGAAGGCGATTTTGGTAAATCACGCAAACGCGGTAAAGATACCAACCGTAAGTGTAATGTACGATATTTTATCTACAAGCATGTTTTAGGGTACCAATATTAAAAACTCTAAAAGAGCATTGTTTGAATTTACCCCCTAGGTGCCTCGTAAGTCGTTATCAACAATGCATTAACATCGGATTGCCAGGGACATAAATTATAGAAATTTAATACTTGGCTTTTATATGACAGACGTAGAACTTGACAACGGAATAAACGCTAATTATTTTTGTACCGTGAAAGTGTGGTTTACGTCCATTAAATGAGCAGCAGCGATGACGAAATTCCGAAGGACGTTCTGGACATTGCTAAAGCAGCTATCCTTAATTAATTGCCGGATAAATCACGGTATAGATACGTGAAAAAAAATGGGCTCTTCATGGACTGGTGTTCATCAAAGGAAGTTAAAGCAATTAGTGAAGATGTGATGCTTGCCTATTTTGTGGATAAATTTAAGGACAATAATTCATCCTCTTTATGGAGTTATAACTCAATGCTCAGATCTACTATAAGTATCAAAAATAATGTCCACATAGGCAGGTACGCAAAAGTGATGGCATATTTAAAAAGGAAGTCTGTGGGATACAAAGCTAAGAAATCAAAGGTATATACCAAGAATGAGGTTGTAAAATTCCTTATTACGGCACCAGATGAGTTTTTATTAATGCAATTTTTTTCAAATCTACTTTTAAATAACAACTTATTTGCTTGTTTCAGATGATACTCATTATGGGCATCGCTGGGGCATATCGCCAAGTGGAGTTATGTAAAAAGAAAATATTAAGGAATTTGAAACCCACCTTGTTGTAACTGTCCCGCATACAAAGACATATGTAGATCGACAGTTCGTGGCTTACGTGGAAGGATTTTCATCAGAAATTAATAATATTTCAATTTTCAAGTAGTATAGAGCCCTTATACCCAATCATACTGCACATACACGGTTATTTATTGCATATAAAAAAGGAAGATGCACTATTCTACCACTGGGTATAAATTCTATTGGAAAAATACCTTCTCAAATTGCATAATATTAAAAGTTGTCCAGTCTCAAAGAATTTACGGGACATTGTCATCGAAAGACGTTAGCTACATTAATAGTAGAATCTGGCGGGGATATTATGAGTTTAAAAAGACATGGCGGATGGAAGTCCTCCAGTGTTGCGGAGGGCTATATTGAAAATTCGGTGCAAAATAAAATAGGAATTGCAAAGCAAATAATTGGTGTATAATCATATACAGAGATAATCTCATGTTTTAGTATCTCAATCTAAATTTCAATTCTTGTGCCTCATCGGATAGTAAAACACTTCCTTCATCGATATCGTTTGGAAATGTTACAAACTCTACAGTTAATATTTCTTAATTTATAAGTTTGGATTATAATAGAAATTTAAATATGTAAGTACATATAATGTTTAATACTTAGAGTTTCTTTTAAAAATAAAAAATACACTTGAATAATATAAAAACTTGTTTTTATAGTACCTATGTAATTACTTACAGCACTAGTGCGGTAAAGTGATACTTACCACACTTAAATCAGTGGGGTAAGTAGTTACTTACAGCATGCTTGTAGATAATAGTATATTATGCAATGAGCACAAGATGATGCCCATTTTGCACGAGTATGAAGGCAAGTGCTGCAATTCATACCAGTGCATGACAGCATATCGTTCACGTTTAATACATGCATACATTGCAAAAACTTTTAAAGAAATAAACTGATGATATTTCATTACTCCAAATTCGCTGCTAATGGGCTTTCTATCAGAATTAAAATATAAATCGAAGAAATATGTAAATATTTTCTTTATTGCTATTTCTACATAGAAATAGAAGCCTATAAATATACGTATGTATCTAATTGAAGTCGATTATGCAATTATTGAATATCATATTTGGAGAACTTGATTGCTGAATACTTAATACTTTTCGAAATTGATAATTTGTCGACGTTGAAGTAGACGGCTTCTCGCGATTTTCCATTTCTAAATTCGTATGCCTGATGGTATGTTCTGTATTGCATTTGCAATTTTATTTGATATGTCAAGCTTACTTTTCTTCGATTCATCAATATATCCCTCAGCGACTGTAGTAGATTTCCAGCCACCAGGGCATTTTAACGTGGTTATGTCACCCCCAGCATCAACAAGAATTGTTGCGGAGGATCGGCGAAAGCAGTGCCCAGTATATAATTCGTAATTTAGTAGTTTTAAATACTTGGCAATGTCTTTTCCCATAGCTCCAAACTTATTTAGACCTTTCTCTGAAAGGTACACTTTCCTTTTTGATCATTAAAAAAAACATAGACCATTAGCATTTTGAGGGCGAAGATTTGCGTATTTTTTATAAATTTCGAAGAATTTGCCAGTTACAGTAAAATTTTGTACTATTTTGGATTTACTGTCTGGTATTGTTACTAAAACAGCTGAACCAAGATCATTGAAATGAGTAATCCTCATTTGATGTAATTCATATCTTCTACATGCACCCCTTACTCCCATAACTAATGCAACCTACAATGTAAATTACTTTACTTAAACATATTTTTCATCAAATAAAAATATAAATTTGTTGCCAAATATATTTCATCTGGAGCCTGTTCAATGAAATTATCGATGTCATTTGTTGTACAAATCTTTGACTTTTTGGGTTTGTAGCCGTTAGACTGCCTGCCGCTTGAAGAATACTTTCAGTTTCAAATATTTGGCAATATTTATATTATTATAGATACTAAGAGTCGTTCTCAGCATTGAGAAGTGTGACCACAATGGGGAACTTTTAAATTTTTTGGCTAGGTCGCCAAAATTAGCCATTAAAACGTTCTCGGAAAACGATTTTGTCTTTTGATCTACCTTCCATTTCAAAAAAAGGTTATAAGCGCGTTGATATATACTCTCCGATGTTTCTGGTAATAAATTCAGTGTTGTTACCTTTGCTACTTCTGTTATGTTCGGAGGTGTCAAATCTAACTCAATATCACTATCAGTTTCCATTTTAATTAATAGTTTTTATAGAAAACAACTATGAAATTAGTCGCTGGACGTCATAATTTGACAAGCCGTAGTCGTCGTGGTTCTAGAGTGAACCTAGACCTAACACGAAATATTCCATTTCGCATTTGTTGTTTAGCAACTTGCCTAGCAACCTATGCAAAAATAAAATTATGTACAAAATGTGCATGTTTATGATTGAAGTTACTATAAAATGAACATTTATCGAGGTTGTCGTAGAAAAACCATTTATCATACTTTCCCTAATACCCAAATCATATTTGTTTATTCTTCCATGGAAAACTTCTTGTTCAAAACTACAGTTTTTCATCACAGAAATCACTTAAATGGTTAAAAATATGACAACTGCCATTTATCCATGCCTACCTGAAATTTTGCATGCTCATTGTAAACGTTTTCTATACAATGTGATGGAAATATTGTTGATATCACATTACTGCAGATTGTTATAATTATAGGCATATTCAATGTGATATTGAGTTTTAATTATTTACTGAATAAAAATAATATTACTATATATATAACTGATATGAAATTATTTTTAGTTTCACAAATTAAAATTATTTATAAAATTTGGAGAAAATTAAAAATATTTCAGAAATTAATGAATTTAGTTACAGCGAATGCTTCAAAAAACAGAAAGGACATACCAAAAAAATTAAGAAAACCATAAGTTTACTTTTTAGCTCATCCTGTATACAGATGTTCGTACATCGATGATTTCTGTTACAATTAGTTTGAAAACTAGACAATGTTTGCCAATTTACTATGCAAAATAAATAACCATTAATTTACTAGCTCTTCATATTCTGTAGCGATTTCTATATAAATCGGTCATAACTTTTTAAATACCCTATATAATTTGGTAAATCTGTATATTGTAAGAACGAGGATTGTACGATAAATCTAAATATGAGGAAATGTACAGTGTGTCACATTTTAAAAAACACGTATATTCATTTTGTCGCGCAGTTATGTGCCACTCTGTAGATATCGGCATATTTTCCAGATAAGGAGCATGTTATTGCCTACAATTTTTGCTAACTTTTTTGGACGATTTCCATAATACCGGAGTTATCGACTGTTGTCACACTAAAAACTCACCCTATAAGTAAGTAAAATGAACTATTCTGTTTTTCTTTATTATTGCATTAAAAAATGAATTATACATACTCTAAATAAAAATAATCGTTTTTCATTCAAATCTTTTGGGCGCAATGATGTATATTTTTTTATGAAGATTTGAATATTTACACAATGGTAGGTAAATGAGCGAGGAATTTAAATAATAATTACCGATAATACTAATTCTTTTGCGTTATATGATGTCCTTTTAACCAATTCTTCACAGCATCAGAAATACCAAACAGCAAAACAATCTAAAAGATATGATTTTATAAAAAAATTCTAACGTCAATAGTTTTTATATTGGCCATAATACACAAGTATCTATCATCTGGAACTTCAAATAGATATTACCCTTCTACAAACTTTTGCATTTTTTGGCGATCCAGCCTTCATTTTGCATTTTTTTAAAAGCCCGAAAATTTAAAAATTTACTAATATCAATGCCTTGTTTAATACTTAGCATTGATCTTATCACTTAATAGTCTGAACTCATTGTGGAACTTTTCATTTTTATTTCTTAGCTAATTTCAAAAACTTCTGTCATTCTAATGATGATATTTCATACCGAAACAATAGTAAATCTTTTGGAATTTCTCCCATTTTTTCAATATATTGTGGAATTATTTAAAAACAGTTGGTTTCATTTCAAAAAGTGATATGAATAGGTTCCACTGAGTAATGGTCGAAACAGTAAGTTTCGTTAAAAAAATCTTCGAGATAAGACTTGACCCGCCCATACAAGAAGTTACTAGAAAAACGTAGCGAAGCATCACATCTGGTTTAATCAAGAATGCCTTGAAAAAGAAGTAATATCAAATTATGTCAATATAAAATACCATAATAAAAGACCTCAAGCACATGAAAATTATAAAATGTGCTCAACGAGTCTGGCTTAAAGGAGAAAGTAAAAAGTGGTTTAAAATAAAAGCTCCTTAGACACCTACATAAAAGTTGTGCATTCTGAAATCACGTTCCAAATACATCCAGTAGAATTTTACTGTTTCGATGACAAAATCAGAGAAAGTGTCAACACAATGAAGCACAAGAAATTTAAGCAGCAAGAGCAAATACTGTAAAAACTTGAATACACATAACATAGAATTCAATACTCTAAACATCATGGAACTGTAAGTACTTACATACCAACACATTTTACACCACGCTTTGAAAACCTTTCAGACACTAATTTTACAAATAGTGAAATATAATTTTCAAATAAAGTACAGCATACCACTAAAATTTACGAATAATATTAAACCAATATTAGCTACAGAATCAGAAATAGCTTTGAAATCTAATTCAAATAATTTTCTTTATGAGAAATTTCGAAATCCCATTTTAATCAAAAATATTGCACCGTTAAACGTCAAACAAAAAATAACATTTCTTTTTTAAATTCAATTAAACAGAAAGTTGAAAATAATAACCTGACAATTACACAATCTGACAAAGGTAACGTTACTGTTATATTAATAACTGAAAATTCTTCTTCTTCTTCTTTTCTAAATCCTTTTGCCCTTTCAGGCGTCGGATGTGGATTCCGTGTCCTGTACCCATTTCTTCCATGCCTTTCTGTCTCTTGCTAGATTTTTCATTTCTGCTATGGTCTTTCCTCTTTCTAAACCTATCTCTTGTATTTGGTCTAACCATTTCCTTCTAGGCCTACCCCTTTGTTTTTTGATCGGCTTTCCAATCTCCATTATTTTCCTAGTTAATCTATTTTGTTCCATTCTTACCATATGACCATACCAGCTAAGTTGTCTCTTTTTTATTTTACCAATTATCGCTTCCTGCTTAGTTGTCTCTCTAATAACGTCATTTCTAATCCTATCCCATTTAGTTTTCCCTGAAATTCTTCTTAGATGCTTCATTTCTATGGCATTTATTTTAGTTTCGTCCTTTTTTCGCACAGTCCAATTTTCACTTGCGTATATTATTGTAGGAACTGTTATCATATTATGAATTTTCATTTTTACTTCTAAGTCTATATCTTTATGTCCAAGAATTGTTTTATTTAGAGAGTAGTATATTTTTGTTGATTTATTTGCTCTGTTTGTTATTTCTGCATCTATTTTTCCATCTGCTGTTACTATACTTCCTAAATATTCAAATGTTGTTACTCTTTCTAGAGTCTGGTTTTTGCATTTAATATCTCTATTATTTTGATCACCTGGTTGTTTTTCATTTATTATCATCACTTTTGTTTTATTTATGTTCACCTCCATATTCATGTTCTCTACTTCTTTAGTAACTGAAAATTATAAATCCAAAATGCATAACATAATGTAAGAGATATTGTTAATAATTGAAATGATCTTTTAAGTGACTATAAAAAGAAATACATCATAAATAACAAGTCTCAATCTCCACCATTATACGGAGTCGTTAAATTACATAAAATACAGAAACGAATTACACCTGCAGATTCTTATGTTAATATTCCTAATCATAAATTAGCTAAAAAACTTAACAATACACTTAATAATTACGGATATATCTAAATACTCAATAAAAAATTCAATCGAACTAATAAAAAAATTGAAAACATTTAATTTACAAGAAAACTCAAGACTCATTTCATGTTACCAATATGTTCACTAAAATTCCTCTAAAAGAATATCTTACACTTGTAAGAAAATTACTAGATGATAAAAATATTCATTCAGGAATAATATCAGATATTGGTACTTAATGTATTTGATGTATGTATTAATCAGAATTATTTCACTTTTGACAATATGGTATATATTCAAAATGTAGGTTTACCAATTGGAAGCCCTATATCACCAATTTTGGCAAACATTTTTAAGGACAGTTTAGAAAGAAAAATCTTTGAATGTAACATGTCAACAAATATCTTATTTTGGTCTAGATATGTAGATGACATATTAGCTTGTTTTATAGGTAGTGAATGACAATTTGATGTATTTTCCAACCATATAAATAATTTACATCCAAAAATTAGAACTATATTAGATGTTGAAGGAAATAACTCAATACATTTTCTGCATTTAAAAATTCAAAGAGTTAATAATGTACTTGATTATTCAATTTACAGATAACCAACACACACTGACTATTCCTTATAATTCCAATCTTGTCACATAAATTAGCAGCATGTATTTCATGATACATAGATATTTTTCAGTTCCTAAGAACAACTATAACGAATCTACATTACAACTAATATTTTTTAAGCAATATGAAGAAATAAAAAATTAACAAACCATTACATATGCTGGTAATATTACTAATAATATTTCAAAGATAATATCTTTAGCAACAAATACAACAATTTCTTTTGAAACTGAAAGTAATGTGAGTAGAAAATTGTTAAATGTAAAAACAAAAATATCACCATTAAAGAAGTCTAGTATATATAAACTTATATGTCCAGAATGTAATGCACTCTATTTGGGTCAAACCCTTAGAAATTTTGAAATTAGATACAGTGAACATTTACGAGCACACAGATTAAAACAACCAGAGAAATCCCACTACGCAAACCATCTACTTGACACCTAACACAGAACTAGAAGTATTACATATTTGTGATAAGAAAAAAGAACTGGATTTTCTTGAAGAGTTAGAAATTAGAAGACACTTAAGAGAAGCGCAATATGAACAGATGCATCTAGGGAGTTCCCCACCTTTAAACTGTTTTCTTTAGTAATGATCGTAAACATCAGCAATAGTATATTACACTTTTCACACGAGCGGGAAATATTGTAGCACGAGGCGTAAGCCGAGTACGACAATCCCACGAGAGTGAAAAGTCACTTTCGCACAAGTAATGTACAATATTTTTCCTACGACCACCCATATTATTAAACAATATGTAAATATCAGATCGTGTATATTGAGTTGCCTGACTATTGTTACGTTTTATTTGTGACAGTATATGTTTGAATATTGTTTCTATAAAAAGTGCTCATGAATTTACAATTACTTTTATAGTGAAATAAAAAATATCGATAATTATTGTTTATTTGAAAAAATGACAATAAATAAGTACTTATTAGATACAACTGGGGAACAAATTGAATTATTTGGAACCATAAAAATTGAAAGTGAATTGGTCATTGTTACAATAATAAATTAACAGTTTTAGTAGGTATTTCGTTGCTATCCCTTAATTACTTGAACTTTAAAAATAGCTAAATTTTGTTTTAATAAAATGAAAATATAAGAAATATAATTGGATTAATGTGAATCGACTTTCGAGATATAAGTAGATATCTCTGATAACGATAATTCAAATATGAATTAGCTCAGTTGGAAGAGTATCTGGTATGCTGACGACTGGAAGGTTGTGGATTCAGTTCTCGGCGTCAACAATTTTTTTCTTTTCTTTATTTTTTATAAATAATTAGTTTTTAGTCCAGTTTTTATGTAAATAATATCAATAAGGAAGAGCAATTAATAATTACATCTGTACATCTTACAGGATTCACGGGTTTGACGGCTTATTGACAGCCGTGCGGAAAGTTACTTTCCGCACTAGTGCGGAAAGTATTTTCCGCGCGCGTGAGAATATAGGCCACTTTCCATGGGAGTAGAGAGTGCGTTATGTGATACTTTCCTATGTGGTCGTAGGAAAATATAGTTTTCCTGGTTTTCTATATCATTGCACAGTTATATTGATCTTAAATGGGAAAAATATATACAGGATATTCCCATAGGGCTGATAATATCTAAGTTTTAATATTTGTAATATCATATCTTCTTCTTTTTTCTATTCATACATATTAAGTCAATCACAAGGTAAGGTCACTTCTTGGTTTACCCAAGAATAAATATTAAACATCAGGTAGGCATAATTTGAAATGTAACTTCTGTCATTCTGACGATGATATTTGATATCGATCAAATCTAAATTTTTAGAATTCTTTAAATATATTGTTGAATTATTTAGGAACGGTTAGTTTCATTCAAAAAGTAATATGAATAGATTCCACAGAGTTAGAGTCGAAACAGTTAAAAGCTAATAATACATTTTCTTTATATTTTTTGGTGTTTTAATTTCATACCATTTTAGTTTATTAATCGAAATTTAAAATAATTATCTCACATTAATTGTTAATGATGCAGCGTACTTCTCAAATATATATTGAATTCTACAACTTTACTATTTAATTCTGAAAACACGTATTTTATTAAAATCTTTTTTTATATCTTACAATTTCTATGTATTTTTAGAAAAAATACCATGTTGTATTCGGAGTAAAAGATACTTTTTTGACTCATCTGTATTCGCCGGGCAAACCTACAGATTCGTCACAAAAGTATCACTTTTACTCATAATAAAACAATATACTATTTATCTATTCTTTGGCATAAATAGATTGAAATTGTCATTAATCTTACTCACTGCTTAATAATAAATATTTAAATTGAAAATATGAAGCAGTGAAAGAAGTTTGCTGTACGTCAGTTTTATTTTGGAATATTACGCTCTATACTTGATACATCCATAGGAAATGGACGGCTTTACAGAATAATTTTGATTGACACCCTCGACTATTTACTGTTAAGTGCAGCTTCGCACTTAAACCATCATCTTAGAGCAACATTTCAACAAAAAAAAGTTGTTTGTGTTTTCCCATGTTATAACAATTTGTTATTAGAACATGAGCGACGGCGTCGTCCAAATCGTCGACGATCTGACGCCAATCGAGGGGTGGAGGCGGCGCCAGAGCAGGCGCCGAAATGTTTCGGGAAATTCGTTGAAAAACTATCCACATTTCGCTTAGATGGGAACAACTTTTGGGGATGAGAGGGGCCAGTCTTGGGAAACATTGAAAGTTGTTTTCGACTCACCCTAGAAACGTTTATGTATTACAATTTTTATTGGAGACGTTTTTAAGATTTACAATGCACAATTTATTGTTGTTTGAAATATCATGTTTAAAACGAACAGAACTTCCTTTATATACTTATTTTTGTTATCTAATATGTAAATATCAAAACATTATTTTTAGATCAGAAATCTCAAATACTTCATGTTCCATAAAAATTGAGGTAAAGAGAATTCATATTATTGAGCATCGTATTTTTAACGTAGCGGACTAGCTGAATTAGTATTTAGTTATAAAACGTATTTTCCGCCAAAAAATTATATATAGTAGTCTGTCGCCTTCTAACATATTTAAAGTATACTTATTACGTTTATCAGCTCTCCAGTGTACCTCTAGTCGGCTGCATTTTTCTAGGGTTTCTATCCGTGAACTTATAGCCCCCTATTATTACTTCTGGTGCCCACTTATAGTTAATTACAGCATTTTCTCATATTTACTCTGCTTAAGTGAAAGCACAGTCGAACTATTCTTAAATTCCGTAAGCTGCTTTGGGGCTGTAATCACTCTGGTTTAAAGACTTCTAACGTGATCAACAGCTTGATGTTTTGATGTCGTCTAGGTGCATTAGGTATGTTTCCCGAGTAACTATTTCTTATAATCGGATTTAACACCAATATGAAAATTGTTATTTCATGTCCAAATTATTCTGGGTTCACTAATTTCTTGTAATTTTTCTTATTAATTCTTATTTAACTTCTGTAGGCCATCTATTTTTGTTGCACATGTTCAAAATCTTCCTGTTTTTAGGTGGTAATTAAGATTTATAAGAAGTGCTTCTACAGAAACAACATTTTAGCGTTTGACTTTTTTACACTTTCTGGATAGCTGTACTACTCTCATGAATTCATACCTACCAGGTACAAGTGTATTTTTCTGTACAAGTACCTGTATAGCAGTTCCAAATTTTGTGCCGATCCATCTTATATTTTTTAAAGATTTTAGCTTTCATTTATATCCAGCCAAATAACTGCGACATATGTTCAATCAGGCAATACAAACCACGTGACTTTTCAACTGTCAATATGGCGCCTGGTTGACAAACAGAGGTTATAAGTTCCTATTATTTACATTGTTTCGAACGACATTCAAGTAGTTTTATCGTGTTTGTGGAGCATTTTGTCCTTTTTTTAAATAATCGTTAGTTAACGATGACAATAAAACAATTCAATTTGTTTAAAACTTCATTTATTTGAACTAATGTTCAACTTAAACTGGTTGACACAGTAGCTTTCTCAAAACGAATGAAGGTATATTCTATTATACTAATGTTAACAAAGGTATTGAAAGAAATTACCTGGAAACTCATTCACTACAAACATTCCTAAGCTATCTTCTAGGTAAAAAGGCTTAATAAAGGATAGTGATTGATATCTATTTGGTCGTTAAGCAGGCTATCTGAACATTTATTTTTGTATATCTCAAGAGCTTCTAATAAATATAAACTGAAGGATTCACCGACTACATGTAAAATTTCAAAATTTGGTTTTCTAATAAATGCATTGAATAGTTACAATCTAAATGTTTGTTGTAGCTACGTTTGTGTTCCGAAATTCTAGTTTTAAAATTTCTAAAAGTTCTACCGATATAAATTTTATCACAGTTGTCATTACCACATTTCAATTTATTGTAATATCTATATGTGATGGTTAATGAAATATAGAAAAATCATGTTTATTATTTATATTTGAAATTGTAAGATCTCAAAAGTTTATAGACTTATTCAGTTCAAGCTCTACGGTGAATTTGATATTATTGTGAATTGAGTTTATGTAAATAATGAAGCTGTCTAATTGTCTATTTGTACCAGTGAAGCTAGCTAAAATGTCGTCCACATATCGGTGCCAGTACATAAATGTTTTACTAAGAGGGTGTTTATGAATTATTTTTTATATATTATTCATTAAAATTTCTGCTAGCAGGGGGCTAAGAGAGTTGCCCATAATCAAACCATCTTTACTGCTATAAACCTCTCCATTAAAATGAAAATAATTTTGATTCAAATACACTTTTAATAAAGTGATTATATCAGAGTGAATTATAGGATTAACATTATTGTATGTGAGCAAGTTATCAACAAGAGTTATAGTTTCTTTAAGAGGTATACTAAGGAATAGATGATTTGTAACATCAAATGATATGAATTTAGAATTATGGGGTATTATTATATCTTGAATATTATTAATTAATTCCGTTGAGTTTTTAACTGAAAATCGAGGTATGAATGAACAATATTTAGAAATGACATATATGAGAATATTTGAAGTTTTGAATGAAGGTGCTGTGACATAAGAAACAACTGGTCTGATTGGGTACCTCTTTATGGAGTTTAATTAATGAATAAAGTTCAAGGTGTTGCGGATTGGGTAAAAATAATTTATATTTTTTTTTGTTAATTATTGATTTAGCGTTATCTACTGCAAATTTTATTTCTTTCTGAAATTTATTAGTTGGGTCTTTTTTAAGGGTCTCAAAATTGCTTGCCTGAATAAAATTGTTGGTTTTTGATATATAATCTTCTTTAGGGAATCCTATTACTGTATTTCCTTTATCTGCTTTTGTGAAAATAAGACTATTTGACTTTGATTGGGCGATTGATAATTCATAGTTGGGTTTGTTAAACTCAAAAATTTTTTTTGAATAATTTCTGATGCTTCATGTTTTAGATTAGAATTATTTGGAAAATTATACAAGTTAACATCTGTTTCTATACCTAGTTTGTTGAAGTTATCAAATGAACATGTGGGTTGAATATTATGTTTAAAACCTTTTTATAATAATTGAACTTCTATATCTGAAAAAATTGTATTTGAAAGATTGACGAATCTATTAAAAAATGTATGCCCTGAGAATTTAGTTTGTCTGTTTTTTTATACTGGTCTGTTGGTTAATAATGAATTTAATTTACGTGTTTGTCCTTGGTACTTTTTCTGAATTATTACTTTAATTTTATCCCTTATGTCCCTATCTAAAATGTTAAACTCTATGGGGTGTAGTATATGTGATATTTGTGAATTAATTACCTTAACATGAATACTAAAAATATATCTCTTATTATACTGAATATTCTTTTCTTCTTTTAACCATTTTTCTTTGTCATAGATACTTGCTTTGTTGGCTGGACTGCTCTTGTTGTCTGTCTTTAATTTCATGTGTCTAGGGAATACTCGTTAGTTATTTGAAGGAGTCTCACATCTTAAGAATATTTACGGTGCTTCAATATGCAAAGTTCATATTTAAAGAAGTTATTGCAGGAAACCGCAGACGTTGGTCAGAGGTGAATATGAAAATTTTTACTGCTATTTTATGCATTTTCTCAGTTAACCAGTAAACTTTAATGTTTGGAACTATTATAAAATCATAATTTGTTTGTAGGTATCTAATGAAGCTAAAATTGAATATGGATTTGGACATTTGTAATAGAGAGTGCTGCTGCTGCTGAGTTCCATTAGTGGGAATGGCATTCCACCAGTTACATACCCTGATATATTTTAACTTATAGTTTCTACACATTTGAGCAGATGAAACCCTACAAAAACCTTGATGCTCACAAGTATTTTTCAGCGGGTTTTGTCTTAAAAGTAGAAACAAATATTTTAAATAATTTTAATGTCATGGTCGGGAAGGTAACTTTTTCTTTTTATACTTTTAGATGATCTATTTCATGTAGGCAATCATGATGCTTATAACTATTTCATGTTATAATCAGTATAAATGTTATAATAATTATGTTATTCGTCTGTTTTTTATATATCTCATACCTCATATTCATCCGAGACTAATATAATCTTTTTTTTAGGTAATACATTCACAAAGAACCACTTGAGACTTGGTGTATTATCACTAAAGATGGTTCAATTTAAAGCTACCACTGCCTTGTATGGCAGGTATAATAACAGCGAAGATTTTAGATCTTATTGATAATGTATAATATTTACTGTGAAATAATAATACAATATTTTTGTCATAAATTTATTGTTTAATAAAATTTAGAATTTTGGTGTAGTTACTATGTTGGTCTTTTATTTATAATTAATAACAATAAATCACTGCTAACTTGTTTACAATATAATAATCTATAAAATACTAAGGCATAATAAAACTTCAAATTAAATAACTTTTTTTGTTGAGTAACAATCGAATTGTTCTGTAGTGACAACACTACACATTACTTTCTCTGTGGTTTAAAAACTATAACCTCTTCTTGGCTATCTGAAGTAGAACGAAGAAAAGGTCTGACATACAAAAATAATTTTTTATGTCTCTGTTAAAGTTTCTAATTATAGTCATAATAAAAGGGACTTAGAAAGGAAATCATAGTGTTATTATTAATAAACCCAAAATATTCGTTATGGGCCCAGAATAACCCAGAATTCATCACAACTACTAGTAAAGAAAAAAAATTGGAAAGTGAAGTTTTAAAAAAATTAATATATAAAAGTTTCAACAATCGTCATGTCTTTACACAAGGAAAATAATAGATACAATATATCGCAGTGCAATGGGATGGATTTTCAAATTTCGAATGAAAAGCGTCTTAAGCCAGGTATGCGAAAAAAACCAAGCAAATGGTCCCGATCTTCACGGCCTCCACAGTTAAACCACAACTTATACTTGTTACTAATAGGAAGAGACTTTTTTTATGTACGATATCGTTTAAATACACAGAATTTGGAAGTAAAACAAGTTTTCTAATTTCGAATCATTAGTACGATGAAATTAAAATACCATAGTCCGATGGAAATCGTAACAGCCGATCGACTTGTGACATGGTAGTAGCCAGAAACGTTTGTTTGACATAATTTAGTAGGGTGGACAGTGTCTACAATTTTTACCAAAGATGAAACGGGTTCGTAAAACAGTTTTTAAATACGTAGCACAAATCCTTTTTTGAATTTTTAAACAAAACACCATTTAACTCAGTAAGCAGCTACATTTTAGTTAGGCGTTTTTGTTTAAATCTTCATAATTTAGAGTCAGGATTCATCTGTTAAATTATTTATAATTAGTAGTGAATCAACCTGTATATTATGATCATATGATGTACTTTCAGCTAGGAAAACTTTTGAGGTGAATTGATTCTCAAAAACTAATTTTAACTTCAGATGTACAGTTGCGGCCAAAAAAATGGGACAGTTGTGGTTGCCTAGTGTGAATATGTCTTTTCCGTTTCCGGGAAGCAGTTTTGTCGTATATTTAAATGATAATAACACTAAAGTGTAAATAATATTGTTTTCTATTATTAAATATCAATTAATATTTTGTAATCCCGCCATTATGCTCTACAACTTCTCTTAATCTACTGGTCATCGATCTATATAATGTGGAACAATATTATTCAGTTATTTCCTCCCACACATTGTTTATAACTTCTAACAAACCTTCAACGACGTCTCTTGGTCCTACATTTGCCTTTCGAATTTCTCTTACTAACATTGCCCAAACATTTTCTACCGGATTCAAGTCTGGGCTTTTACTACACCATTGTTTTTCATTATTAAATATCGAAGGCTACTGAATAATTTTTAATTTCAATAAAATACAACAAATAATATTTAGTAATCCCGCCTTTATGCTCTATGACTTCTCTTAATCTACTGGTCATCGATCTATATAATGTGGAAAAATATTCTTCAGTTATTTCCTCTCAAGCATTATAACTTCCAACAAACCTTCAACGTTTCTTGGTTTTACATTCGCATTTCGAATTTCTCTTACTAACATAGCCCAAACATTTTCTACTGGATTCAAGTTTGGGCTTTTTCTACACCAGTTAAGAACATTAATATTACGTGCCCGAAACCATTCGATCACTACACCAGAGTTATGCACTGCACAGTTATCTTGTTGGGAAGATAAAATCATTGTTAGGGAAAAGAATCTCAACAGAAGGAAGCATGGCATTTTGTAAAATTCTGATATATGCTTCACTATTAAATATTTCGCCAATATGCCATAGAACTCCAGGTCCCTGCGTAGATATCCACGTCCACATGTTTACAGAAAAACGACCACTTTTATTTGTGAAATTGACATAATTCTCGTCAGACCGTGTATTCAGTGGGCGATAGATATATTGCCGCTATTTGAGGATTGAAAAACCTTTTCATCCGTAAAAATATCACGATTCCAAAATTGTTCGTCATAAGCAATATGCTCTAAAGCGAATCCCATTCTTGCTTCTTTGTGACTATTGTTTAATAATAGTTTCCTTGCTCCTGCGTGGCATTTCAATTCAGACTGTGCTACTCTGCGACAGCCAGTACGACAGGATGCTGGAATTTTTTTTGCTGGAACAACTTGAACTACTGTTTCAAATGGATTTGCTCTTAAATGGTTAATCAAAGCAGCATCCTGTTTTACAGTTGTCTTTCTCGGACGTCCTGAGCCTGGACGTCCTTTCGAATTGTCTGACAGATGTCAAATATTCAATGTTGACATATGACATATTCATAATACCTTTTACTTGCACATTTTTAAACAAAAACTTTTTATACTGGGTGTGGCATGTAACTGTGGACAATACAAACTTTCTTATTTTAAATATAACACCCTGTATATTTTTCAAGTTTTGGATTCTTCAGAAAATTCTAGACATATTTCATGTACTATACCCACCTTCAACTGTTTCGGAAATATCAAATGTTTTGCGATTTATTGCAAAAATTAACATTAATAAAATGATTTGCTTAGAGAATTTCGTTACAACACACTAAATAACTACTAAGTAATACTATTTCTTTCTTGATAATGTAACAAAAAAACACATCCTAATGTAGGAGATGATCAAAATGCTCGCCGCGAACCTCTTGGCCACGTCATAATCTCAAATAAAAATTTCTTCTAACGTTACTCAACATCTCAGGCGTGACCGATCTAATCGCAAGCGTTATTCGTCTTCTAAAGTCAGAGCTAGGTCGAGAGGTTTAGTTTTGTGTACAATACTTTTGACATATACCCATAAGAAAAAGTCTAATGTTGTCGGATAGTAACGTTAAGATTTAACGTTGAGTATTGATTTCACGTGAATATACGGCGGAATCAGTGTTCGAGATAGTTGGCGAACCTGCCGACGGGAATTTTTGACAGACTACTTCGATGAGAAGCAAGTCGGTTCTCCATCGGACGTCTAGTGACATTTAAAATTTTAATGTGCTCTGGTAGCCATGTAGTGTTTTTCTATTTCTTTTCTGCGTTAATTAATTATTATTATTTTTCGTATATAAAATTCTGAATTTTTTTTCAATATTGAATTGTTGGCTCTGAACGACGGTACGTACCTGGGTGCTGCGCTATTAAGATATTTTTCTGACTTTGATGATTTTTATTTCAATATGTATATGCATTTATTAATATTTATACTCATATAGATTGCGGAAGTGTGAACCCATATAACTGATGCAATTGTAGTTTTGGTGTTTGATTTTCACTGTATTTGAAAAATTGTACACGAAACATTTGTTCGTTTCCTGTAATTTGTCTGTAATTTGAGACATGTATGTAGATTGGGGCCCTCAGCTCTTCTGCACCCTGAGTTAGTAGCCTTCAGCTCTACTCAGGTATCATAGAACTTGCTTTGTCAGTTATTCAAATTGTAATTTAGGGTTTTCGCTTGTAACTGGTAATTTAGTTTGCGGTTTTGCTTCAGCCTAACTGCATACTGAATCTACACTCTTCAGTTGAGTTCAGGTATTAATAGTTTTATTTTTTTTGTTATAAATTTTGTAACAATCACATTTTGAAAAGAGTTATATGGTCCAAAGAGACTATTAAACTTCAATTAGGGGATATTTGCTGACTTTTATTTTTAATGATAATCTTCCTATCAGTTTAACCTTTCGTAGTGTGTAATTAGTGCTATTAACCCACTGAGGAGTTGTGGGCTAACTTAAGGAGTCTTGGGTGATTGCCAAAACTTCTCTGGCGCCCTTTTTAGTAAACTGTTAAATTTTGAAGAATCCACCCCTTCTTCGACTCGAAGCTAGTCGACTGGCGAGCACGGCCTGTACTACGGGAGATGACCCGCACATCTATAACGGTCACTGCAGGGTTGCGTTTTCTCGTTATAAGATCAGGGGATCCTGATGGCCATTCCACTGTTCCTCGCTTCCCTATCCGCCGATTTGGAAATACTCGATTGAGATACTGTCTGACATTGATTTGGTAATGGGGCGGTGCTCCATCTTGCTGAAACCATATCATATTCATATTCGCTGGAACTTGTGGGTTTTCTGGATCGGGATATAAGTTCGTTAAAGTTGGCACGACATTATTTTGGAATAATGCTAAATAATTACCGCCATTCAAATTGCCATCAATGAAACAGAGACCTATTATATCGTCGCCAACAATTCCTGCCCAAATATAACCTTTTCAGAGTATTGAGTATGTTCTTCTCTCATTCAGGGAGGATTTTCCCTAGACCAATAGCGGCAATTTTGACGATTAGCATGACAGTGAAGTGTAAAGATACACTCATTGGAAATTAAAACACGTTCTAATTGTATCACCAAATTATCTAACAGTGCCATCACAAAAATGCGTTCTCCTATCAAAATCGTCTTCCATGAGCTCCTCCTGAGTCTTTACTTTAAAATGTTAGAATAATCCATCAATGGCTAATATCGAACATTGGGGCTGCTTATCGACTAGTTGTATGTGGGTTTTTCTCAAACTCAAGCATAATTATCCAATTTGGTATCATTAATTATTGGATTGGCAGCTGTTTTTTATCATCATTTCGTGTACAAGCTCGCGAAACTGGTTCTCTATTTTACCAATTGTCCCTTGGGATATAAATGGTGAATTTGGAAATTGTTCATGGAATAAGCAAGCAACTTCCATTTGTGTCCGTGTGTTATCTCCATAACCAATCATCAGTAGAATTGTTATTTTGTGCATTTCTGTTAAATGAATTAAACATAACTATATCTGAAAAAGTTTCTGCTCACTTCCTCAATATCAAGACCTGAATGGGAAATAAGTATAGAGTGTGTTGTAGCGAATTTCTGTAATCCAATAAATTAATTTTATTAATGTTAATTTTTGTAATAAATCGTGAAACATTTAAAATTTCCGAAACAGTTGAAGATAGGTATAGGATATATTTTTGGCTGTAGGTACATCACATGTGCATATTCCAGCTGAAGATGGGAAAAACAAGCTAGATTCTAGGAGCAAATAAAATGATTTTAATGAATTTTACAGACAACGGATATCGTCTGGAAATGTGGTTTTTGATGAGACAAACATTCATGATTAGGAGAGCAGCGAACTAATACAAGAGATAATCTATGAACGTAGATACTTAGACAATGAGAGTGAGGACAGTAGTGACCAGGAGCTACAAATGAGAAGTTTATAACAGGTAATGGAGAGGAGATCAAGCAATACAATGAGCAGAGGCCAAGAATGCAAACTAGAATACCTGAGAGATTCAAAATTATGATCTGGATGAAGGATTCATGGCAACACTGTTAGCAGGAAGTTTCGATGCTGATACACCTCACATTTACTCTTCGGATAAAGGCTGGGAAAATGCTATCCAAAATGAGTTAGATGCCTCGAAAAAGTGTGAAACATAAGAAATAGTTGAGAGACCATCAGAGGTGAAGATAATTAAGGCAGAAGGAGAAGAACGGTGAGATTGTGAAAAAGGCAAGACTTGTACCTCGTGGAGTATATTCGTCAATGGCGCGTATGGTATCAGCTCAAGTGCTGTTATCTTTGTGCTTTCAAAAATGTCTTTTCATAAATCAATTGAACGTGACACGTGTATTTTTGAACAGAGACTTACCGGAGCCAATTTTTTATGGAAATACCAGAGGGTGTGGAGGTAACTTACCAGTCAAAAAGTAAGCATGTATGTAAACTCAATAAATCTTTACGCAGTTTACCTGAGGCTCCTAAGTGCTGGTATTAGAAATTGCATTAGGGTTCAAGAAACCTCAGTCGGATTTTTGTTTTACTTTTGCAGTAATATCTATCTAGTTTTGCACATTGATAATATTATTTTATTTGCCAAAGTAATGAGGAATTAGAAATGTCAAAATTTGAGATGCGTGATATCACCAAAATATCAGGAAACTATGGTAATATTATGAATTTAAAGTGGCCTATAAGTCACCAGTGAGTTATAAACAATACGTCACCAGTGAGTTATAAACAATAAGTCACTAGTGTGTTATAAACCATAAGTAACTCTTGATAAAAAACAATTGAAAACTAAAATTTCATTCAGAACACGTTACGGAACATATTACATCCATATCACAATATTACATACTCAATATAATACATTTTAGAACATCACTTATAAATATTAATGTTTATATTAATGTCTATTGCATAGTTGTTACTTCTAGTCATATGACAATGTACATTATTATTAGCAAATTAATTATTACATGATTCAGCGATATTCACTACAATACTACAAAACAGTGGCAGTGGTGAACTCGGAACCTCCTGATTTTTTTGCCAAGTTAATTTTTTCTCCCAACGACTCTTCAATGTACCCTCTGCCATAGTAGATTATGTCCATCCACCGTGGCGTTTAAGTGTTGTTATGTCACCTCCACCATTAACCAACAGGTAACAGAAGAACATATTAAACTGTGACCACTGTAAGCCTCTGCTTGTGGTAGTTTCAAGTAAGTTGCGATTCTGAATGGCACCGTAGAAAACGTGTTTATTCCAACTAGTGAAATCGTGCATTTTTGATGTTTTTAATTCAAAAAAAGTCTGCAGTGCGGTACCTTGACAAGTCGTAATGAAACATAGTTTCTATAGAGATCAATAGGACTGACAGAATATCCCTCGTTTATGATGGTGAAACTTCGTTGATTTTTGTGTCAGGAATGGAAATATATTCGATGTGCTCCATACAGCTCATTACAACAGCATGCCCCCTCAATATCCATTATTACTGCAACCTGTAAATTACGGAATTCAAATAGGCACGATCTCACCTTCTCCATCAGATATTCACTGTCCAGAGTACTTCTTAGAAACTGCCCAATATATTCCTTTTCGAAAATCTTGGCTTCTTTTGGTTTATGTGCTCTTATCTTACTTTTCAAAACATTTTAACATTGCTTTCAACATGGAGTATTTTGTCCACATTGACGAACCTACATTTTTCTTACCAATTTCAACAAAATACGCCATCATCATTTCTTCGTTTATATCTTTCTCTTCTCTCCAGGACTTGAATAAGCCGAATTTTTTTCATAAATATCCTTTGATTTCTTGGGTATTATTTTCGATAATGCTAGTTTTCGCCTATTGAAACTTTTTTGGAACCAAACATAAACTGAACAAATTTTTTCTCTTCGTTGTATCGCATAATTTGTCATCCGAAAAATAATGAGTTTTAACGAAATTCTGAAGGTGTCGGCTTACTTTGAAAAAGGTATAAGTCCAAAATCAGTATTTTAGAGGAGAGACAGAAAACTGAATTTGAGGTTGAGCTCGGAACAAATTACATTTTGAATTTGAACAATGTGTTCAACTTGAAATTATGTGGACAGCATTAATTTTAACAAATACTACAAGAATATAATGTACTAACGGACTTATGCATTTCTCAAACTTTTATTGTGAACAAAAATGGACTTATGCAAATCGAAAGAAACGCTAATCTTAAAGCAGGGAAGTTTATTGCACAAAAACCAAATGGAAAAAACATTAAATTGTATTTTATTCATGTTTCAAATTATCGTAGAAAGGATGATAGTCTACCTCCATCGTTTTTTTCAGAAATATTAAATTGTCAAATCAGAGAAGCAACTTATGCGATGGTACATTTTGATAAACTGAACTATTGTTCAAGATAAACAAAGATAGATGAACTTCATAATTGCTACTAGATCTGTGTAGGTGGCAAGCGAGAGGAACTGAATATGAATCTAACGTAGAAATAAAAAAAAAAGTGCAATATTAATTTGAAGCCAAACTGGGAATGTAAGTAGATCAACCTAGACATGGCACTACAAATGATGGCAGTTCAGCTGAACGATTTTTTAGCAAAAATAGCCGGCATACATAAAAATCTGATATATAATTTTGATAATAATGTCTACCAATAAATGAGGAAAACTGAAAATATGCACTCTAATAAGGACAGTGATTAATCAAAATAACATATATGATATAATATACCGATTACCAATCGCATAATACAGAGTGTCCCAAATAAGAGTGACTGACTTTAAACATAAATGCCCAGCTTATTAATTGCTCCAACGAGATGGGTTTTTCACTAGTTTATCAAAGAGATTTTTTTAGGCTTGGCTGGTATTTCATCTCATCAACACAGGGTGTTTTACTAATGTTGATCAAATTCAAAAGGGAAAATATGTATTATTTTAATTGGGACACCCCAGAATTTTTGATCTCATTCGAAAGAGCAATCATTCTCCTTTCCAAAAATGTATAGTTTTCCATCTTTTGTGTCATTAACAACGAAGATATTCGAGGTTTAATGTAGCAGTACATTTTTAATTAGTAGTTTTATATGAACGTATTTTGATGCCTAAAATCAACTCATACTGTGACCGTTTGACGCATAACAAAATCATTTAAGTCGGTTTCATGTAGTATGCATTTTTAATTACGTAAATAGTTGCAAACAAATCTGACAAACAGTTTATTTAGTAAGAAAACATAATAACATTGTTCAATACATATAAAGAACGAAGAACAAAAAAGTTACAATAAATGCTGCATATGCCTACCCTCTTCGTTTATGCATAAATGTATGCGAAATTTTCAAATGAATTTTCTAACATTTCATGCGGAATGTTTTCAATAATGTTTCTGATATTATTTTTTAGTTCTGCTAAATTGTTAGGCTTAGGATTGTAGCACCTATCCTTCACATATCTCCAGAGAAAAAATCTGGGACAGTTAATTCTGGAGACCACGGTGCCCATTCAATCGGTCAAGCTCTACTTATCCACTTATCATTAAAAAACGTTTTTAATGAATCTCGTGCTATTAACGAGTAATGTGGTGGTGCACCGTCTTGTTGACGATAAAAAAAAGTTTCCAACATATCCGTGTAATTAGTCACTGTTGGTTCCGAAAAGAAAAAAGGACCATAGATTTTTCGCCGAGATAATGCACACCAAACGTTTAGAAGAAATTGGGTTTTGAGAACCCCATATTTTACAATTATGTTTTCATAATTCGCGTATAAAAGAGACTTCATTATAACATTTTTTACAGTGTCACAATGAAGCTATTTGAACACTGGTATAGTAATTTTTAGGGTACAGTTGGTTATTGTATTTAGTTATATTTTTATTTGACATTTGACTTTAACCTTGACACAAATTATAAATAAAATGGTCTAGCGTTGCTCTAGCTAGCAAATTATTATATTAAAGGCAAATTAGAATGATTTATATATTAAAAATATTAATGAACAAAGTACGCTATCGTTTATTTATCAATGATTTGTCAATTATTTATTTTTATATTGTATAGGATCAATATATAGGTATACAAAACGTTCGATTTTTGGAATAAATTACCAGATATCTATGTGAAGATGTATTACAGAAATAATTCTGTTCATGATATAATATAAATAGATCGCAAGAGCATATACGAAGAAGCTCTTTTTTAAACAAATAATCATCCTCTTTTTCTTAAATAAAGGTTTGTTTACAATTTACACAATTATTCGGTTATAATATGTCAAAAGTCAGAAGTGCTGAATAAAACCATCTGTGATCTGACCAATTAAGAATCTACAGAATTGCCAACTTAAATTCAAACCACTCCCCCTAGTTTAAAAACAGGGATTATATAAAATTTTATTCTATTTAAATAATTAAATAAATGCGAATTATAAAAAATATTGTGTAAAACTTGTGCAACAATGACTTTCTGTAGTACTCGTGATTTGCACAACTCACCACTTCGCGGTTCGTTGTGCAAACTTCACTCGTACTACAAAACGAGTCATTGTGACACTTGTTTTACAAATAACTATTGTTACACATGCCATTAATGTGAAACGTTGCTCCAACAGACATAATTAATAATGAATTTGGTTCGTTTGTTAATAAGTCAAGTAAAGTCTCACATACCATTACTCGTTTTTCATAATCTGACTCGTACAATTTTTGATAAGTATGAATTTGGTATGGAGTTAGTTTTAAAATTTTTAGACATCTTTGAACGTCACTCTTGTTAAGCTCTAAAATTCCAGCAATTTTTCTAATTGAAATTTTATGATCGTTATCATGTAGCATTTCATTCATTGACATCAACTTGTTTAAAAGAACATCACTATTTCTTGGTTTTTTTAAGTGTACAATGCAACCAGTTTCGATAAATTGCACATACCATTTTTTAATTATATTCACTGACGCCGGATTTTTCATAAATTTCCTTCTAAATATCCTCCTTGTTTGAATTGTTCATTTCGTTTCTGCATAAATTATTACAGTTTGAGTGTTTTCACTCACTGTATAGATCATTTCGAAACCGACTTATGACTTAACAAAATTACTATTGTCAAAATTGCTGATTTTGTTGTTATGCGTCAAACGGTCACAGCATGAGTTGGTTTTATGCATCAAAATACGTTCATATAAAATTACTAATCAAAAATGTACTACTACATGAAACCTCGAAAATCTTTGTTGTTAATGAAACAAAAGATAGAAAACTATACATTTTTGGAAAGGAGAATGATTGCTCTTGCGAATGAGATCAATAATTATAGGGTGTTCTATTTAAAATAATACATATTTTCCCCTTTGAATTTGACCAACATTAGTAAAACACCCTATGTTGATGAAATAAAATGCCAGCCAAGCCTAAAAAAATTTCTTTGATAAACTAGTGAAACTAGTGAAAACCCCATCTCTTTGGAGCAATGAATAAGCTGGGCATTTATGTTTAAAATCAGTCACTCTTATTTGGGACACCCATTTATTGATGGATATATTATTTTACAGAATGCAGTAGTTCCAATAGTTATTTTATCAGAAGAGGACCAAAGGAGTAAAAACAAAATTTTTGACGAACATTCAGAAGATTTCAGTTGATAATATCCCAGATAACAAACTATGGAAGATTTATTTCACTAGCTTTTAGCATTTTCATATCCTCACATATGTACGAACACCATGGTCAATGATACTCTATTTCTCATTATTCACAATTGAACTAGTTTTCAGACACACTAAAAGAATATACAAGCATGAACATACTCAATGTAAAATTGATCATGTATGCGTAAATTTTATCAGTGTGCGTTTCAATAAAATTAGTTCCAAAAGCAGCGAACATTATACAACCTTATACAATAAGGGATAAAACTAAAGATAACTTTATATAATAACTTTGATTGACAGGCATTTTTTCCAGGAGAAAAAATATCTCGTAGGATAGGCCGAAAAATGGTTAAAGTAGCATCAGTGTGGATTTGAGTTTAATATTTTCAAGGATTCAACATGAGTAAAGCAACTGAAATTAGTAAACATAAATAAAAATAAAATAAAGATTTCACTATACACATTCATAAGTATAATTTTAATGCAATAAATCAAACCAAAATAAACCTGGTCTCTAATAAACCATTTAAAAAGCACATCTTCTTGCTATTCTACCACTTCTTCTCCAGATCCAGATATACATAAAATTTCTTTTGTCAATGTTGTTGTAAATTTATGAAGTTCGAAACTGCGGAAGTTAAACATTCTTCTCTTTATTTTCAGACGTAGCAGATAGACCAATCTTTAGTTCCTTCAAAATTTAAATTTTTTGTCATCTCGATTATTTGGTTTTGGAATTAACATTTTTTCAATTTTTGATGATACCTGTTTTTCAATCAATAAAACGTTTTTTTGCGCTTCCGTATTCTGTGAGTTTGTGAAAATCTTTACTTCTATAATATACTATTACTCAGGCTTGATTCCTATAGAATTAGAGTCGTATCCTTATACTGGTTCAAATGTTATCATATTAACAAAGAAATAATTTCTTCAAGATAAGGTCAATATTCAGTCTGTACTATTCCTATCATTTACAAATGAAAAGGTCGACAGAAAATTATTTTGCTCATGGGCAATACTGCTATTTCCATGAACAGTCTTAGCTACCAAACTTTGTAAATTACTCAAAATCTAGACTTGGTCTGATGGTAATAGAGGTGACCGGAAAAAAACCCACAGGAAAAACATCCACTGAAAAATCCTCACATCTATAAATGCCCATTGAAAGAAAGCCCTCACGAAAATATGCCCACAATGAAAAATGCTCACAGGACAGGTATAAAAACTCACAGGTAAATGCTCATAGGAAAAAAGCCCATACGGAAATATCCCAACACGGAGAGAAACGCACGTGGAAAAATGCTCACTTAATACGATGCTCACAATCATTAGCCAGAACGTCATTCAACGTCAGAGAAATATGGGTATTAACCAAACAACTAATAAATAGAGGGAAGCCGCATCACTTATATTCGATGTTTAGAAAAACGATAATAACATAAATCGGGCGCATTGTAAACACAGTATGTTTTGTCTATTTACCTGTTTTCTTTTTACTACCAAGCAATGGTTAGCCCAGTAAGGTAAATATACTATTCAATTTTTTACTAAAGATTCATAATGAATGTTCCTTGAAGGACCAATAATTATTATATAAAAACAAATTAAATAAAAACTTTTAAAAACAGAAGTAGGTGTACGATGTTCAAATCGTTGAATAAAATTAGTTTATTAATGTAAGCAAATTTCTACGTGAATTTTTTATGAGTAAGCAATTTTCCACGTGAACATATTTCTATGTGACCTTTTTTATTGTGAGCGTCTTTCCAAGTGAGCATTTTTCCATGTTAGCTTTTTTGTGTGTGGGCTCTTTCCCTTGAAAACATTTTTCTTAGTGAGTTTTTTCCATGTGAGCTTTTTTCTGTCTGAGTTTTTTTCCTGTGAGCTTTCTTCGGAGAGTATGCGCTTTTTTCCTAGAATCGGCAATAGACTCAGTTTCAACCTTGAGGAAGCAATAGTACCATCATCTGAATTAGTCATATTTGCTGTTTCTCTTCCTGGAAGGTAACTCAATATTTAAATTTACTGTTTCGACCCTTACTCTGTAGAATCTGCTCATATTACTTTTTTAAATGAAACTAAAATATTTACAGTTAGTGTTTCGATTCCGAAACACTGACTCTAACAAAGAACTCCGCGAACAAAATAAGAGTAGTGCAAAGAAGCATGGAAAGAATAATGTTAGGCTTCCCTGAGACATCGAGTTCCAAACACAGAGGGGAGAAAGAGAATTGGAGTAACAGATGCCATCACAAGAATATCGACTCTAAAATGGAACTGGGCGGGTCGCCTAGCCAGAATAAACGACCGCAGATGGACTAGAAAAATAACTGAATGGAAACCGCGAGACCAAGCTTTCCGCAGCAGAGGCAGACCGCCCACTCGTTGGTCAGATGATCTGAAGCGCATCCAAACCAACTGGTTAAATGCAGCACAGGATAGGGGAAGATGGAAATCTTTACGGGAGGCTTATGTCCAGCAGTGGACGAACATATAGCTGTGTGTTGATGATGAAAATATTTAGAAACAGTTAGTTTCGTTTAAAAACGTAACTCAATAATTGCTTCTCAATCAGTTAAATTTTCAGATGTATGTAATGATGAATTTCTCAGATAGTCTGCCTACATTGATTGGTTGGCAAAAAATATTTCTTTCGGCGGGCTTTGCTATAACATCAAATACAAAGAAACTTAATTTTGCCACTATACTATTAATATACTAATCACCATAATTTTGGATCAAAGTATTCGTTTTGCATCCCGTCCCGAGGCTTCTATAACTTTTTGACCTGTTTGGTTTTTGTGAATTTCATTTCGAAAAGAATAAACGAGGTATTTTCTCTTCCTTTCTTGTGTATCCTCGGATCAGTATGTTTTATCAAGTTCACAGGGCGATATTCCAACAACACAATTTCAAAGGGATTAGGGATTTGCCCATGGTAATTTACCAACTTGATAGAAAAATCTATCTGCAAAAACACTTTACAATAATCTCCAAAAAAAAAAGGAAAAGAAGGAATGTGAAGCGAAATCATTATAATTATTAAAAAAATAAAATAATAAACTTGAACCAATATTTTTTATGCAACGAAGAGTTATTACTTTTTTGCTACGATGACATAGTAGTCGTTGTTTTATCCACTGGTTATTAAAATTCTTATTTTACATTTGTTAGTGCTTATTATTCAAATATTTGATCCATTCTTCTTATTTCTTTGTTTGATATATTTTCAGATTTATTCATTTTTTCTTTTCATGAATGTATATTTTACATTAATTAACTACCTGTAACGCTTGTCTCATTCATTGTAAGAAGTTTTTCTACTTAGTTGATGGTCTGGGTAAATATATGTCTATTTAAAAAAAATATCATGGTTCAATATTCAAGAAGATATCAATACTTGCCACAATTTGTTTTTTCACAGTAGTTCTAGCAGCTTTTTGTAAAAAATTGTGATTTAGAGTTTTAAGACAAATGAAACTTTTAGTCCAGCTACAAAAAATGGCCCATGAGATTTTCAGTGACCTCAGGATGAGAAATTTCAAGTCATTATTTTGTAATTTGCGTAATCTGTATCTGTAAAGGTTGGAAGGGTGGGTAGACCCCACAGCACTTAGGCCACAATTGGCCCATTGTGCATCCTTCTGAGGTTCAAAACTTCATTCTAGCTCATCATCCAGCCTACTTCTCTGAAGTAGGCGATAACGTCGCCTGAAATAAGTTCCCTCATATTGGCGTGTATTAGCCTGTGCTCGCCGAATACATGAAACCTAAGATGAGAGACTGACTGACATTCACAAAGAATGTGCTCGACAGTCTCATCTTCTTGCTCACATTCTCTACAAAGTGGGGTGTCAGAGAGACCCAGTCTGTGGAGGTGTTTTCGTAGGTGGCGTGACCAGTCAGAATACCCGTGGCTGTTCGTAGGTTCCGCCTGTTCATAGTCACGTATTTTTTGGCTACTTTGCTGTCCGGATATCGTAGCAGTTCCTTGGCAAGCCTCCAGCCTTCTGCGTCGTCCCATCTACCCTTAAACTTATTAAGGGAGTGTTCCTTTAATAGGTCGGCCGTCTCTGATGGCGATAGACCAATGAAAGTGCCAGGTCCCAAAAGTTTTTGGGAGGCTACCTTCCTGGCTAGCGAGTCTGCAATACGGTTTCCTTTCGATTTCTCATGGCCCTTAATCCAGCCTAAAGTGACCGTGTTATTGTTACAGGCTTCGATTAAGGCCATGTGGCATTCTAGTACTAGGCCTGATGTAATACGTGGTCTGTTCAGGGCTAGTAGTGATTGTCTACTGTCCGTAAGGATGTATATGTTATTACCTGTGGCTTTCCTTTTGGTAATCTTTTTTGCAGCGATGGAGATAGCAGTGAGCTCTGTTTGAGCAACACTTGCATTGCAGCTCATTGCCCATTTTATGTTTAGATTCAGGGGTCTGGAGAAAATTCCACATCCTGAACCCACATTAGATTTAGACCCATCTGTGAAGATGTGGATTGCGTCTTCTTTCGTTGGGTCTTGTTCTTTGTTTTCAAAGATTACCTTGTAGGGCCTGTGGAAGGCATATCGCGGTGGAATCGAGTCCGTATTGACCTGCAGCAATGGGACCTCCCTGAGGGCCTCATGCCACAAGTTACGTCTCAGTTTACCGGATCCTACATCAGGTTGTATACCGGTAGAGCGTAGACGTGTCATGGTCATCAAAACAACCTCCTTGATGTATATGTCAGGGGGAGTGAGACCGAGGATTACCTCCATAGCTCTTGTTGGTGTGGTTCTCATGCCTTCTGTAGTGTTGAGGCATGCTGTTATTTGGATTTGATGCAGTTTACGGACGACTGTCAGCTGGTTTGCTTTAGCTCCCCAGGCAATCGCGCCGTATGTTAGCATAGGTCTGATGATGACAGTGTAGATCCAGGCAGCAACTCTAGGTGACATTCCCCAGGTGCGGCCGATGGTTCTACGACACAGCTCATAACAAATATATGCTTTTTTAACTCTGTTTTCTAACTGAGAGTTCCACGTTAACTTACTGTCAAAGGTGACCTCTAAATATTTCACCTCTGAAGAGAAATTAAGTTTGGTATCTAGGAGCTTTGGGGCTTGATGTTTTGCAAGCTTCCTTTTTTTCGTGAAAAGAATCATCTCCGTCTTTTTTGGATTTATTGACAGCGAATGGTCCCTGCACCATTGTTCTATGATATTGAGGGCCTCTTGCATTAAAGAGCAGAGTGTCTCCTCGAATCTTCCTGTTAGCAGTATCACTAGGTCATCTGCGTATGCTATTGTGTAGAAGTTGCTTTCGTTGAGGTGGCTGACCAAGGAGTCTAAGACCATGTTCCACAGTAGTGGCGAGAGCACCCCTCCCTGTGGACAACCTTTTACAACCAAGCCTCTGATGGTTACATCATCCACACTGATTTTTATCGCTCTTTTTGAGAGCATGTTATATATCCAGCCATTTATGGTTTGGGGGATATTTTTGTTGGAAAGTGCATTTGTTATTTTAGGAAAAGTGGTACTATCAAATGCTCATTCTATGTCTATGAATACACCCAGGGTGGACTCCTTATTTTCCAACGATCTCTCGATGCGGCCCGCTACGAGATTAAGAGCCGAATCGGTGGATTTCCCTGGAGTGTATGCATGTTGATTTGGATGCAGTGGATTTCGTGTTATCACCACATCTCTTATGTATCGTTCGCACAGCCTATCCAAAGTCTTCAATGAAAACGATGTGAGGCTAATGGGTCGATATGGTTTTGGGATGGAATGGTCCATTCTTCCTGGTTTTGGTATGAACACGAATTTAACTTCTCTCCAACCTTTTGGAATATACCTCAGTGCCAGTGAGGATCTGAGGATTCCTACCGGGTGCGGCATTAGGTCATCAAGGCCCCACTGAAGTAGGGCTGGATAAATGCCGTCTGTTCCCGGGGATTTGAAGGGGGAGAAGCCTGAGACGGCCCACTTCAGTTTGTCCGAGTCGACGATCTGACGTGATATACGCCAGCCGTCGTCCGTCGGGTGATGATTCTCCTCATCCTCACAGGCTACCGAATTTGTGATTTTGGAGTCCGGGAAGTGAGTTGTAATTTGCGTAATGATAACATTTAATTAAGCTGAAAACCGACAGAACGTAAACAATAATATAGAGTTCATATAAATGTCACTTTCTTAACTGCTTCTTTGATCATTTTATTGTTATTTATGTTCATAACTTAATTGAAATGTTTTATGCTTAGTAAGTTTCTCTTAAAAAACTTTAAAAAGTTGGAAGAATTTACAATCGTCCTTGTTTGGTCCTGCCCAAAATCATTCTTTTCTCCCGATGGTTTTGATCCTGAACGAGAGTGGATGGATACACATTTGCGAATAGGATGCTGAAAATGCCGACGGTTGGAAGTTTATTGGCGCCGTATGTGGGCGCCGAGACGCCTAGTTGTTCGATCTGATGCAATAGTTTCTGCAGATCTAGAAGGAGAATGTTTTATAATAAATAAAGTGAATATTTCCAGATACTTATTCAAAGTTCGATTATTAGTTTGAGGCTGTTATACATTTATTGTAAATCGAATTTGTATACAAATGTCATTATACAAAAATCTATTTTTAAGAATTTTTTATATTGTGAATTTGAAATATGACAACTATTCTCAATCTTTCATAACGTATAAGATGTTCTATTTTATCAAATAATAATCGATACTAATTTAATTTTTATGCGTTTTACTAATTTCTGTAGCTTTATATAATATGAAAATTAAGACATCGAGTGAAAATCTAACAATATTAGTCCAGTAACTAAATATATTTTTATGAAAACTACAAAATGTTTCATTTCTATATGTTACTTTCATTAACATGTGAAAGATATTATTTCATAAGTATTACAGAATCAAATATATACACTGTTTTTAATTATAATTATTTTATATAGTGTATTCTTAGTGAAAATTTGCCAGTGTTTTGTGTTGGACTATTGTTACTGTTTTAAAATAAAGAAAATATTATTGCCCTTTTAAAATAGTTATGTGTTGCTTAGGCCGCGAAATACCATTTTAACGTACCGAAAGAATAGTTATCGCCGAGGCCGCTTGCGGCCGAGGCAAGATAAACTTGAGGTCGTTAAAAAGTTTCGCGGCCATGGCATACACACTATTTTTCGTGCAATCGTTAAAATTATTAAACTAGATAATTGTAAATAAATATATTATTGCTCTAAAATCAACAGCAGTTCAATTTATTTAAAATGTTAACGTGTGCTATGGAAATGATATGTTTCAATATATACAAAATATTTTGACAGTTCTTGACAAATCGCAAAATGTCTGATACTGATAGCGATATTTCAGTACCTTCCACTCCTCCTGAACTCAAAAGCGTTGTAAATTCGGCGCTTTCCGTTCTAATACCCGAAAAATCTAAACGGCAGTACGAAAAATGTTACGGCGAGTTTAAAGATTGGTGTGACAAACAGAATGATAAGACGATGTTTGAAAACATTTTATTGGCATATTTGATGCAGAAATCAAATGTTGTAAAAAGTTCTACTTTATGGAGCATTTATTCCATGCTGAACATACGAGACAATATCGACAGGCAGTTTTCAACATTAGTACCATTTCTGAAAAGAAAAGCAGTAGGTTATCGAGCAAAAAGTCTAAAGTTTTTACGCGTGAGAAAATTGATACATTCCTGAAAGAAGCTGATGATGAAAAATACTTATTATTGAAGGTAAGCGTTAAGAGATGTCATTTACAATTGTTTTATTTATTGTACTGATTTTTGTAGGTAGTTTTGATAATGGGAATATCTGGTGACTTGCGACGAGATGAGTTAGTAAAAATGGCCATTGAAGATATTCAGGAAGAGAATGTTGTATTAATAGTAACCGTTCCTGATACCAAGACGGATAAGAAGAGTGTTTTCACTGTTACTAATATTGATTTCTTCGACCAAAACATATTGATAATAATCGTCGTATATTCTTGAAATACGTAAACGGAAAGTGCACCGCACAAGTTGTTGGAGTGCATACCATTGGGAAAATGCCTAGTATGATTGCTAAGTATCTCAGATTACCAAATCCTGAAACATACACGGGTCACTGTTTTCGGAGAAGCTCTGCCACGCTGCTTGCCAATACTGGGGCTGATATGTCAATTCTAAAACGTCACGGTGGATGGAAGTCCACGACAGTAACGGAAGGGTATATAGAAGACTCTATCGAAAATAACAAGCAAATTTCCAACTCAGTTTCTGGCGATATAGTATCTGGTTTGAATGTAGGCAATAACCATTATTCAGAAACACTAGATGTAGTTGCTTCAACTTCTGGAGTAAATATAAGTAATAATACAGACTGTACAATTAATGTTAATATTCATCCTAAATAATATAAGTACTTGTGTATTTGTTGGTATTCAATAAAAATAATCCTTGTCAAATTTGGAAGTGATATTCAAATTTGGAAATGACGTTTGGTTTCGCGGCCGTTGCTATGGGTAACGGCTGCGAAATTAACTTTCGCGGACTGTGCTGAGAACGCGAAATACTGACTTCGTGTGTAATTGCACGAAAACGTGTTTTATTATCATTTTGTTTGTTGTCAAAACTTGTTCTTTTTTTTACATATATAATTTTTACGTACCAATGACCAACATAAATACTACATTTCTCCCTCATCATCATCATCATCAATCAGCCTGTCGCATCCACTGCAGGATATAGGCCTCCCTCATTTCTGCCCACTGTCTTCTGTCTTGAGCGCTCTGCATCCAGTTTGTAGTCATTCTTCTGATATCGTCCGTCCATCGCGTGGGAGGTCTTCCCTTGTTTCTTTTATCAGTCCTTGGTCTCCACTAAAGCAGCCTTTTTGTCCATCGTCCATCTGTCATACGGGCCACATGTCCAGCCCAGTTCCATTTGAGTTTTGCCACCTGATAGATAACATCCGTGACTCCTGTTCTCGCCCTTAGGTCTTCATTTCTTATGCGGTCACGGAGTGACACACCAAGCATCGATCTTTCCATCCTACGTTGGGCTACTCTAAGCTTCCTAGCGGATGTGGCTGTCAGAGTCAAAGTTTCGGCTCCGTAGGTCATAACTGGTAGAACGCACTGATTATAGGCCTTTCGCTTCAGACACATTGGGAGATTGCCCTTAAACACTTCCCTCATTTTACCAAATGCAGCCCAAGAGAGCGTAATTCTTCTTCTTAATTCACATGTTTGATTGTCTCTCGAGATTTTTATCTCATGACCCAGGTATGTATACTTATCCACCAACTCTACCTCCCCATCACCAATAGCAATATTTCCACTAGGAACCATATTCGTCATATATTTCGTTTTCGATATATTAATTTTCAATCCAACCCGAGCACATACCTCCTGAAGATCTTCCAGCATTATCTTAATATCCTGTAGGCTGTCTGACATCAAGGCTATATCATCTGCGAAGCGCAGGTCTGTTAGGTTTAATCCATCTATATTCAAGCCTTTTCCGCTCCATTCAAGCATTCCAAAGGCGTATTGCAGAATTGTGGTAAACAGTTTTGGTGACATAGTGTCACCTTGCCTCACTCCTCTACCTATTTTTATGGGGTTGGTGTTTTCGTGCAGTCTTACCATCATGGTAGCATTCTTATATATGTTGTATATTAGCTTAGTGTAACGATAGTCGACACGACATTTTTGTAAGGAGTTTAAAACTGCACTCATCTGAACAGTGTCAAAGGCCTTGTGGAAGTTCACAAAGGCAATGACAAGCGGTCTGTTATACTCTATTGATTTTTCGATCAGGGTTTTGATGCTTTGTAGGGGGTCATTTGTTCCAAAACCTTTGCTCCCTCAACTCTATTGTAATACCAAATTTGAAGCTAAAGTGAAAAATTTGGAAGGAACAGAATAAAATAGCTTAGTTATTCCGCAAGGGGAACTCATTAATCAAATTCTATAGTCTTCGAGGTGTTTTGGTCTTTTGTTTTCTCCTCGAGATCTTGATTCTACGATTTTGGGGAGTCTCTGATTGGAGACTACAAACTCTTCCGAACTGCTTGGGAAATTTGCTTCATTCTCTTCTGACTGTATGATAATTTCAACAGGGTTTATTGAATAAATTTATTAAATTGTAGTCATTTATTTTTTGTTCTTGGGAAGGCATATGAAGGTCTAGCTTGCTCTCTGGAGTCATTGGTAAAGTAGACAATGTTGGAGTTAGGTCACCAATAAATTTTAAATGGAATTTATTCTTTTTGTATTCTTGTACAACTTTTGGATTTGTTTGTGTTAGTAATCTTGATATATTTGGTGTGGTCCTTGGGCGAATTTTTTAAGGAATGATTAATTTCTTGTGATCTTTCTGACCTCTATCTGCCTTGATTGCTGAACTAGAAATTTGGATTATCTTATAAGGGTTCGGATCGAAATATATTTTTCTTCGGTTGTTTGCAAAGAACTAGGTCACTTTCTGCAAATAGGGGTACTTGGTATGTCTCTTGATACCAGCATAAGTTTTCTGTTCGCTTTTTTTTCTTATCAAGTTTTCTGTAGTTTACTTCTAACACTGGATTTGGTGGTATCATTGCAATAGTTGTTTTTTTGTCTCCCAAAACACAATTGGAATGGAGACTTCTTAGTTGTTGAGTGTGGCGTACTTCGGTAATTGATAAGGAATTCGTTGATTTTATATTCGAAATTGCTAGAAGTGTCTTTTTTACAGTTTTGACCAATCTTTCAGCCATTCCGTTGACCTGTAAGTTGTGAATTTGATATGCTGTATGCCATAGTTGCTGAGAAAGTTTAATATTTTCTTGTTGTTAAATGATGGGCCGTTGTCGTCGGAATTAATCATTTTTCGTAAACCAAACGTAGTAAACATGTTTTGAAGTATTGGTTTGAGATGCATGAATGTTGAACGAGCTACTTATATGATTGGGTTCTTGAGTATTCGTCATTCGACAGCAATGAATACATACTTTTTGTTCGAGAAATATCCTCCATACTCTACATCTACGCATTGTAACGATAGTCTGGTAATATTGTCGACATAATTGGATTACTTTGGAGGTTTTCTGTAACAGCTTGATATGGTATGCATGATTTTATGAATTGCTCAGTCATATTATGCAAATTTGGAATCCAAACTTCTTAAAAGTTGCTCAGTTTTTGTTACGCCTAGGTGTCCTTTGTATACTAATGCAATTGCTTGGTTTTGTAATACATTCGGTAATACAATATTCGGTGTCCTCTAAAGATAACATCTTGTAGGTATATGAGTTCTTCTTCCAGTTTTGAGAAAGACAAGAGTTCAGCTAGCTTCCTCGATATGATGGCTTCTTTTAGAATTTTGATGAGTGTAGGGTCCTGACGGGTAGCTTCTTGAACAATTTTAAGTGTCATGACTTTGGGTAGTGTATTCTGGATGCAAAAGTTTACATATTCCTCAATTTTGTCATCTTCGGATTCTCGCAAACAATTTTATTCAGTAGGATGGGCTCCGATGGGACCTGCGTCTACATATAGATGTGATGTTTACTAGTGTCATAGTATGCTAAATTAGTTGCCTCGCTGAGTTGTTTCTTGAGTAGGTTGAAGGTATCGTCATGTTTTGGAGTCTATATGAATTCAGTGTTTTTTGTTGTCAGTTCTCTTAAGTTGTGGGTGTTTCTGCAAGATTTGGAAGGAATTTCGCTACATAGGTCTTCATTCCAACTAGTGATCTAACTTCACTCGAGTTTTATAGGCTTTTAAGGTTCATGATACCTTTAGCTTTTTTAGGATCTGGATATATTCCTTGTTCTGAGAAGATATATCCGAAGAATTTGTTGCAATAAAAATGCATTTGGTCTTGTTAGTGGTTAGATTTTTGTGTGCAAAGTTCTTAAAACAGCTAATATTATGTTGTCGTATTCTCGTTTATTTCTCCAAAATATTAAGCTATCATCACTCAAGCTGACGCCTTGTAGTTTCTCATTGATTGTATGTTGAAATATTTCGGCTACGGAGTTCATGCGAAAATTCAATCTTTTGTATCGAAATGAAACAATAAAAGTAGAAAATGTTGTGATATACCTAGTGTCTTCATGTAGAGTGAGTTGATGGTAACCAAATTTAATGTCTATTTTGCTTAATATTCTCGCTTCATTTAGTTGGGTTATAAGTTCGCCACAGTTGGTGTTCAGTATTGTTCTCTCAAAATTGCTTTGTTTGGTTCTCTCATACCTACATAGATTCTGATAATGTCTGGGTTTAGATGTTTTGGGACAATTACGATAGGTGATAACGGTGGTGTTGGACTGATATCTTGTTGCTGGAGTCTGTTCAATTAATTTTCTCTTAATTCACGTACATGAAAAGAGACTCTTCGATGTTTGTGGATAATACCTGATATGTTTGTGTCAATATGGAGTTTTATTTTAGCATATTTTAAATTTCCAGTCACTATTGTAATAATAGGAAAGTGTTTTTCTACGTAATCTAGGTTAATTTGTAGTTATTGAAGCAATGGTCGGTTGAATTGAGGTTGAGTAACATAGTAGTGATTGAGAACTGCCTTCAACGACGTGTATTTCTGTCTGGATGAAGTTCTATTTGTGTCTTATGTTTGCTGAAAACTTATCTAGTACCTTTAGTTGCTTTGTTTGACTGTATGTTTTTGCTGTTTGCAGTGGATCAATAAATTTTTTTTGACTTATCAAGTTAACAGAAGTACCTGTATCAATGATAAATTGAAGCTGCTTATTGTTTACTGCTAAAATAATAGTTGGTATAGTTGAAATTTTATTTGTTATTAGGCGTTTTTACTTTTCCGCCCAACCTACCTAATATGCGAGAAAAGTATTGGTATACCCAAAAAAAAGTTGGAATTTTGAAAAAAAAATTATTTATTTTTATTTTTACGGTTTTCATCAAGAACAACACGAAAAAACGGTTTTTAGAAAAAAAATCCTGTGTATGTCGTCGTCGCCGTCATCGTCGTCGTCTTTGTCGTCGGCCACTTTTCGTTACATGTCTTGTTAGCACGATACCTCCTCCGGAGTGCAACAAGTCACCAATTTTATGATTGAATATTGTTCAGGACATCTCACAGATGAACCCTCTTGGTTTTCAGATTACAATAGCCAGTACAACGGGTGCTATGGTACTTGAAGTACGACATTTTTGTCATTTTTTGAGAATTTTCAGTTTGTTAGCACGATACAGCCTCCGGAGTGCGAAAAGTCACCAATTTTATGATTGAATATTATTCAAACCATCTCACAGATGAACCCTATTGATTTTCAGCTCACCACAGTCAGTACAATAGGTGCTATAGTACTTTAAGTACGACATTTTTGAAATTTTTGGAGAAATTTCAGTTTGTTAGCACGATACAGCCTCCGGAGTATATACAAGTGACCAATTTTATGATTGGCGTGTCAATGATGAACTATATTGAAATTCAGCTAATTAAATCCAGTAAAACGTGTGCTATGGTACCAAATTTTTGTCATTTTTGGAGAATTTTCAGTTTGTTAGTACGATACAGCCTCCAAAGTGTATATAAGTGACCCATTTTATGATTGAATATTGTTCAGGGCGTCCTATAGATGGACCTTATTAATTTTTGGCTCACCAGAGCTAGTTCACCGGGTGCTATGGTACCTGAAGTGCCACATATTTTGTCATTTTTGGAGAAATCTCGGGTATGATACAGCTTCCCGGAGAGTATACAAGGTGCCAATTTTATAATTGGATATTTTTCAAGGTCTCCCATTCAAGGTGTCTCACAGATGCACCCTATTGATTTTCAGCTGACTATAGCGAGTACAGTGGGTCCTATAAATCCAGATATACTGCAGTTTTGGTTACTTTTTTGGAGAAATTTCGGTTTGTTAGCACGATACGTCCCCCGAAGTGTACAAATCACAATTTTATGATAGAATATTATTCAGGGCATCTCACAGATGCGGAAAAGTTAGTTTTAGTCTTTAAAACCGTTTATTTTTGTTTGTTTTATAACTTTTTATTCTGTTGGCATTAACAGTTTCGTTACTTTCCATTTTATTCCGTTGGACTTCAGTTGCTTCATATACCTTACCTTAGACAACAAGTTGGATTCTCTGCATACATCCTAAGTTTCTCATTATTTGTCTGTAAAATTGCAATTTGTGCTTAGCTTTAATAATTTAGCATACTATTCGTTGATTAATTCTCCTGGTGACTGTTTTGCTGTTTTGCTTGTCTGAAGTTGAATATGTCAAATTTTGTGTTGGTTTTGGGCGTAAAATATTCATGGAGTTTTAATTTCGCCTTATCGTATTTTGTCAAGGTAAGTGATGAAACCCCTGTGGTTGGATCGATGAGTATTTTAGGTTCTGATAAGGATAAAAATATGTCGAAAATTTCCTCGCCCATACAATGGAGATGCTTGGCCTCTTTCTTGTCATCGTTTGTAATCCCTGCTGCTATCAGAAAATTATCGAATCGTTTTCACCATTTTCACATCTAATACCAACATGCCCTTCATGTAGGCTAACGATTTCGATGTTGATAAGGTTGTCTATGTTTCTATTGTGGTTTTTTGATGTGGTTTCTTTCGGTTCGTCGCTAAAATGGAATATCTAGATCAGTGTTGTGTTGGGCTATTGTTGTTGGTTTAAAATAAAGAAAATATTATTAACTTTCTAAAAATGCGTTTTGATATCTTTTCGTTTACTTTCAAAACTTCTTTCTTTTTTACATATATAATTTTTACAGATTAGTAACTAACTTAAATGCTACATTTACCTTCTGGGATATTATCGTTAAGTAAGATATAATCTGAGTAACGTTGATCTTTTTTTATATAATTTTTCTCGGTGACTAAGTTTGCCTATGATCATTGCTCAAATATCTTACGAGTAATATAAACCACAGTCTTCAGTATTGTAATGTTTTTCTTATTTATTTAAAAGTTTTTGTTACGACGGGTGGGATAAATTCACACACACGGTAGGTATATTCACTTAATTTATTTATTCACTAAACTATTCACTAATTTATATTATATACACAGTATATTACACTAATTTATATAAACACTTCACTGCTGTTTCTTTACTTAGAGTGTTCACTTGTTCACTGTATATCTCACGAGATCAAATTATAAACTAACTCCGTTGGTAGGTAGTATCTCTTATATATTAAGTGCCTTTTATTCTGGATGCTTTTAGATTGCGGCTCACAAAAACAATCGCCTACCTGGAATTGTCTAGATAAGACTGGTCACAAAAAATAATGGTAAACAGTTTGAAGAAATCCCTGCGCATTCGCCAAAATTTTAACTTTCATAAACAGAGTTGGATTCAGGGACTACACCAGTGTGCGATTTCGTAACATTACCCCCTCTTTAAAAGGATTTGATTTACATACCGTAGACAGTTTGTATTGGGTTTGTTCGGTGTGGTGGTTTTTGTGGATGTGTACTTGTGATTCTGTACCATTTTTGTTATTAAACTATTTAGAGAATTTCACCTGGAAAAAAGTTACAACCTTCTGTTCACCGAATAGGATTGATACATAGATATACATATACCTCTTATAACTCTTACACGTTCTTTAGTTAATGACAAATAACCTGTTTTCAGTAAGCGGCGATGCGCCAATTAGGTGTCTCATACTTTGCTGATGTGAATAATACTAAATATGTATTTTCTTCACCTACACAACTCCTTTTCTGATATTTATTAGTATGCATAGCATTACGAGTATCAAACATAGATTTCACTGTGTGATCTAATAAATATTACAAATTGTATCTTTCAACTTTAAATTTTTTATATTAATATTAGGTCTATTTACAGTTTATAATTTTATTAAGCTTACAATTTACATATGCCTATTACTTCGCCCTCTCTTCTTAGAAATTAGAAGCACAACATTCTAGAGGAAATCGTAAATATAGAAGTTTAAAATATATCAAACTCAATAATTTGTATGTTTCTTGTTTCTGCAATATGATTCGCATCGAAAGGAAAATTTAAGGGATCTCTTGTTTTTCTATGGAACTATTGTCAAATGGCCGACATCTAATGATTATGGTACATATATGACTCTAGTTGGGGGCTTCTTCTTGCGTTGAGAATTATCAAACGATTAAATTTGAAAAGCAAAAACTTTGCTCTCCTGGATAGCTAGAATCCCACAGAGTTTTTTGCGACGTCATCCCTAAAAAACAGAGTATCAAAGAATATAGACTAGTATTTCTTCTTTTTTTATACTGACCCTTGTTTTATTCATTGTTATTTAAAGTTTATATTTTTAACTTTAAGTTACAGCGGCGAACAGCAGCTTTTCGTCGGAGAGTATTTATGGGAGTGAATAAGAAATACATCACATAACCCGCGGCGCCATGCAACTTTTGTTTTATAGACAAAAACAGGTAATAGAAACGTATAAAGATTTTACTAAATTATAAAATATGAAATCTTAAGTAAAGTGGTAAGGTCAAACATAAAACGAAATATCATTTGAAAAGTAGCAAAGATCATTCCTTTATTCAGACATGGGTATAGCAATTTATGTGATTTTGATTAAAATATTTGAGTAATAAATTAAAGTTAATCAAATCTTAATTTTTAAATCAATGAAACCTTAGATAACCTTAAAATAAATACAATAGTGACTTTTCGACACTATATTACTATAGTTTACACTTTCATAAAGATTATATTTTTATAAGTATTATCATGTAGGATTGTAAATTTATTTGCGACGAGATTTTATTTAATTTTAGCAACTATTATTTAAAACAAAAATCCAATTTTCCCTCAAATATATTTTTAAATAATAATTAAATTAATGAAAGTAAACGAAAGTTCGTAAAATAAAGAAAATTTTGGCTGGTTTATTTTTATAGAGCCTCCTACGTTCTACATAATTCTGCAAATGTTTTTTTTTCCTTCAGACTCTTATGGCCTCGGAAATACTCTCATGTATCGTATAAGGCGTGAATCAATGACCAAATGGTGTTCCACTACCAAGACATTATTTTTTTTTGTTTTCGTCGTGGAGTGTATATTCAAGATTAAGCAGTTATGGCTGTCTTGCCAAACAAAACAAAGTAATAGCCGTATTTTTACCCAACGAAATCGATTTTAAAACTACTTTAGAACCCTAAAAAGAAAACCTTGAGGTACAGGTGAAACCTACCTCGTTTCTTGGTTTCAACAAAATGCTGATCCAAAAATTTCCTACCCAAGTCTCTCTCCAACAACCTAACAAATACTCTAGCCTTGACAAATACTCTTGGTGGCCTAACTAGTAGGTAACAATAAATAAAAAATACTGATCTAGCCAACAGCTAGTGGCGTATCCCAAAATCAAAACGTTACACTTTCAACACTTTTAATGCAGTCATGAGTTCACTTCCTTTTATCGAGTCGAAAGCTTGTTGAAAATCGATGAAAGGCATTCCTATGTCATGCGCTTTTTCCATTATTTGTCACCTACCTTGTACTTCTTACAAGTCTTCTGTTAACTAATGTAGATAGTATTTCATACGCAACGTTTAATAATGTGATTGGTCTCCTTTTTTATGTAGGGTGATAATTTGGCCAATTTCCCATTTTTCCGGCATCCTTCCCTTGTTCCATATTTTTTAAATCAGATAATATATTCTTTTATGTAGATTATTCCCTCCATATTTAATTAGCCCTATGTTTATTCCATCTATTCCAGGGGCTTTAATTGATTATTATCTTCTCTCAGTTCTTCATCTCCATCCATGTAATATGGTTCAGTTAATCATTCCCTGAGGTGATCTACCCATATTTGATTTTACAGGTTTTCTTCTGTCAGACTTCTTTCCTTGTTTTTCTATCTTTTGTTTTACCCTTATATGTTTTGTTGGTTTTTTAAATTCTTTTATAGAATCTTTTTGTATTTCCCTCCGACTTTTCTGTTTCAATTTCACTGATATTATCTATCCACTTTCGCTTTCTCTCTCTAATTATTTTACTGCATTCTTTTCTTTTTTTTTTCGTATTCGTTCCTGTTCTCTAGTTTATTAGTATTTACCCACTTTAATCTTGCTTTTGGCTTTCTTCTCTACTATACAATTGCATGTCACGTCAAACCACTCCTTTCTTTTCCAATTTTTCTCCTTAACTAACTATGTTTCCGCTGCTGTTTCCATCCAGACATTTCTTTATATTGTTCCATTCAGACTTTACTGTTTCTTGTTGGCTTTCATCTTGTGATAGAAAATTCTCTATTTGTGTTGCATATTCTACTCTCATATTTTCACTTTTAAGATTGTCCACGTTCCATTTCTTGTTTTTATATTTTATATCACCATGAAATGGTCGGAGTCTGCACTCTGTATGTTCTGATATCTTTGATTAATGTCTGTTTTCATTTGTTTATCAGTATGTGATTTATTTGGGAATACACATTTTGGTCTAGTGATATCCAAGTCATTTTATGGTTTTTACTATGCCGGAATTTAGTGGAGCTCATTATCATGTTTCACCCGCTGCAATATTACATAATCTTTGTCCGTTGTCGTGTATCGCCTCTTTTCCTGCTACATGGCATATATAATCCTCTCTACCAATTGGTGGGTTGATATCTCCTAGTATTAGTATAGTGTCTTATATAGATATTTTTTCTATTTCTTTTTCCAGTTTTTCATCTAATTCGCTTTTGTCTTCTATACTGCTACTTTCAGTTGAAGCATACACATTTAACAGAGATATTCAATTATACACCTTAGAAATAAAATAGATATGGCTTATCTAAACCTTTGAAGTATTTCTTCAGCACATTTCGAACCCTTACTTTTGGTTTGATACCGTTATTCCTCGAGATATAAAAACTTAGACGAATTGACGTTTTCCCTTGATATCTCATTGGCTAAAAATTACAAAGAAAAATGAGAGCTCCCTTACTTTATTTATGAATGTTTTTGTCGATCTTAGAAAATAACATTTGTCAAAATACAGTAACAAAAGATATGACGCGTGGGAAAATTCCTAAAAGGAAATTCAGGAGGGTGTATAGAATAGCGAATAACAAGAAAGGATGTTATTCAGTTCTAAGTATTTATTATCTATTTTAATACCTCTTAATATTAAATTGTATGGAATCAATTAACTTTGCTGTTTACTAGTTAATCCAAAAGAGAAAACCATGTTTAAATTATGGGCCAAAATTTTATATGTTAGTATTGTTAAAAATGCCTATATATCTTTTATTAGATTGATGGCCGGTTTATCAATTGCAAATTATCTGTGACATAATTCTTAACTATCAGTTATTATGGGAATATGGGTTTATCGTCAATAACAGGATAACTTTTATCAGGCAGTTAAATTAATATCTTTCAGTTACAACTGGCAGATAAGTCAGATAACTCAGATAACTGGAAGATATACATAGGTACCAAAGAACAGAAATTTGGTGTCCTGTCACATTATCTGCAGGTTACTGAAGAACTAGAAGGAGTAATTCTCAATAGCTCTGAAAATGATGCGGCTATCCTTGGCAAGAGAATAATTACAAGCTATAATAAATTTATACGTCGAACAAGCAAAGCAGTTCGTACTTTCGTTGAGAGATAAAGTCCCACTAAACGGGCGCTTAATGCATGGCTATTCAAATACGATTATGAAAATTATGGTACCACAGACGCTAATAACTATTAACTGCTAGTCGCTACTAATCCTATACATTGATTATACTTTTTTACGACTCCATTTTGAATTATTTTTTTAACATTCACTTAATTGATACGAAAATCAACAGTTGTGATCAAAAGCTATTAACTACCATAAGTGGAGAGAGGAACTTTTTCTTTAGGTTTCGGGGTTTCTGTTGGATTTTTTTGGCTTTTTTATGAGAAGGACCCTGATATAGGAATTGGACCTGCAGGGGGTGGGTTGGGATACTTTTTGGAAAGTTTTTGTGTGGTGCGGCTCTGTGTGTGCGATGGAGTGGTGTGGCCCGTTAGAATATATCGCGGGGAATTAGTAATTTATAGAGTTGAATTTAGTTTAGGGGTAGAGACAGATGAGTTATTCGATAAATCAAATAGGTGTGGGTACAGCTGTGCCTGTATTATGTCTTACCGTCGGCGATTTCGCTGATGAACAAGTTCACCAGGTTACAGTGAAATCGCACAAAACTTGCAATATCGACGTGACTAAGGGGGCTATTGACAGCGGACATTGGGTAGTTTCGCTAGTGAATTTAAAGGGTAGTGCTGTCACTCCTGAGATCAGGAGTGAAAGCGAAGCGGATTCGACTGCATGTGCTAGTAATAGAGCAATTGTGTCCTTAGAAGGATAGGATGAGTGTTTAGGAAACTATGTAGCGCGAAGAAGAGATAGAGTTCACGACGTAATGGCGATGATTTCAAGAAGGATTTTAGTGTCCGTGGTAAGTACGTAGAGGTCTTGTTTTTTTTTCCAGCATAACTGGAGTGGTTTTTTGAGAGATTTTAGGGGTTATTAGCCTTTTGGAACAGCGAAGCTGGTATGCGAGGTATGGACCACCGCATTTTGAGTAACAGGGGTGGATGATTTGGGGTATTTTTCGGGACGGTGTCTACATTGATGTTTTGAAGGAATTCCTCGAGGGTAATCTACGTTTCAGTAGACGAATGATAAGGTGAGGGTGCGAGTTTTGGTCGGGCGAAGTGAAATACAGAGGAATTATTTATTCATCTATCTCAATTATTTATAATTTTATTTTAACACTGAAAATTGGACTTTGTGCGTCAATTTCAGGATGAGTTTAAGCAAGTACAATACATATAATAGTTTTTTGAAACCTCAAATATTGATTAAAAGAATTAAAAAAATTATGGTCTATTTGTTTATTATGATAGGCATGATGACTGATTTTGAAATACCCTAAATCTCCTTCTACAGTGTAGGTACACATCTGTTATTTCCGAATAATGCATTATTTCAGCAATAAACTAATTTTTAACGAAAATTATTGCATTTTATTCTATCTACTTCGAATTATGCGCGAAAACGGATGTTACGTCACATCTCAGTAGATATTGTATTGTGTTTATGTTTAACGAAGACGTCAAACATGAATTTTTCGTGTGTCAAAAATAGGAATAAAAAAAAGAAGAAGATATGACATTACAAATGTTATAATAGTGGCGTTCGATTTGCCGGCTCGGGCAGTCCACACTGCTCAGGCAGTGTACTCGATAGTGATACGTCAAATTTAAATAGAACGCTTGCGCGGTGACCATATAACCTCAAAAAATAGTTTCTATCTTTAGTGGCTTGTGATTTTTGGTTTCTTGTTTCTTATTTCTTTATTTCTTAAAAAAGGTCTTTATTCACAACAGTTTATATCCCTAATTACAGGTAGCTTAAAAAATATCCAATAAGTAAGTAATGCCGATATTCTGGCCATTTCCGAGCTACTTGTGTACGTCTGAAGGTATGAGTTGGCTCCTTGCTCTTGTGGCATCATCCGGATGTTTCTGGGTGGGGTAGTTACTTTGTCCCTAGTATAGAATTATCACTCCGTAGTTATATTTTCGACTGATATGTCCCTGAAAAGCAGGTTTTCAAAAATTCTTATTTCTTATGCCTCACTTTTCGAAATTCAGACGAGCAAAAGTCTTTATTTGATTCAAGAAACTCTCCCAACATCAACAAATCAATTGTAGCCAAAATAAGAGCTATTTGCCTTATTTGAAATGATGTAAAAATCGATTGAAATGCGTAATCACAACCAAAGTTTAAGCAACACTAACAGAGGTAATTGCTAGAACAGAAATTTACAATTTGCTAAAAATGTAGGGGAAATTCGTTCATAGTAATTTGAGGCTTTATACTTTAACCTATAATATAAAGTTAAAACAAGTAAAAGAATAGTAAGTTGCAAATAATTTTAGTTAAAATACTATAATACCATAATAATTATTTTAGAATAAACATGCAGAAAATAGAGTCAACTTCCAGTTTTGAGGTAGCGATATTGCTGAGACAAAAAAAGGCAAGAAAAATGGAGACAACAAATTAATTTTAATTTGCATGTTGATTTATAATAACACTACATTTTTGTCAAAATAAATTTGAAGGAAAACGCATTTTCATTTATCAAGTTTCAGTGTAGGGATTTTTTTTGTGTTGGTAGGAATGGCTCTTATAAGAGGTTACCAACACTAATTTACTGAGACGTGACGTCATGCGCTGTTTCGGTCAACATGGACGATTACAGTATTTTATACTTTTATTTTCCTGAAACTCTTATTAACATAAATGTTTGTATAAAAACTAGGTAATTTTTCAGAATCCTTTCACCACATATTTTTCAATAAAACCATTCACTTTTCGATTCCTTAGTACTGTCAACATCTCTATTACACAAAAGAAAAATTGAAGTAACGTTGTTGTTTTCAAATAGTCACTATCATTTGTTTATAAATTGACAAATTGACTACTTCAATATTTAAAAAAAATTGACAACAATTTTCTTGTCTTGAATTTCTGAAAGAACTATTTTTTTCTTTAAGACAATTTTAACTTGTTTATAATAGTTGTTTTGTATTTAAAATGCTTAAATAATTAATTGAGAAATTTTATTTCTTTTAAAAATCATAAAATTGATAGACCTCTATATGACGTAACGAAAAATGTTTTTTGTCTATGTCTGTTATAATATTCACGTTTTTTTTCATTCATTTGCATTCATAAAGAATGTAATTTCGGAATCGGTCAAAAAGCATGATAAAAAGTACCGTAGCGGTTCATTTTTTCACGCTTTTGCGTTCAAAAAAGTGCCGTAACGTCATTTTTTAATGCAATTATAAAATTGTTTTATCAGAATAGTGGGCTGTGAACGCTTTCTTTCTCATGTCAATTCGTTTCTTGGATAAACTGTCACACTTTTATTTCTTGTTCAAGAAAATCCGTTATGTGTCTAATTAAAAGGAGTGTAGTATTATTATTAGTGATGGAGAGTGATAGCGAAGAAAGTTTAAACTACACACCAGAAGATGTTGTTGAATCGGCAACTGCAGCGACTATGAATCTTCTCCCTGAGAAATCCAGGGAACAGTATTTAAAGGAATATAATTATTTCATGGAGTGGACTAGCTTACTTTGAAACTAAATCCAAAATGTGGAAGTCTCCAACACTTTGGTCGACTTATTCAAAACTGAAAGGCACCCTAATGGTAAATAACGACGTAGACATCAGTAAATACTCGAAATCATTGCATATTTGAAAAATAAATCATTTGACTATAGACCCAAAAAATCTAAAATATTTGCTTGAAGAAATTAATAAGTTTCTGTTGCAAGCTCTAGACGATCATTATCTCATGCATAAAGTATTTCAGCAAAAATTTTTAATGTAAGATTAGATATTATTTGTAACATTTTTCAGGTTGTTTTAATATTCGGAATCGCAGGAGCTCTGCGGAGGAAGGAATTATATAAAATGAAGTGTAACGATATTAATGATACCGGAAATGTTTTAATTATCACAGTACCTGATACAAAAACTCATGTTCAACGTCGATTTACTGTTATTGGTAAAATATTTGTCAATAGATTAAACTTGATAAACATTTATAAAAAATATAAAAACCAACGACCCACAAATGCCAAAACAGATCATTTCTTTTTGCAGTATAGAAATAGAAAATGCAAAACCCAAGTTGTAGGTATCAATACCTTTTCAAAAATTCCCTCGCTTATCGCAACATATATGAATTTAACTAATCCAAAAAACCACACGGGGCATACATTTCGTCGCTCTTCGGATCTCTATTAGTGGACTCCGGTGGTGATATAATTCAACTAAAGAAGCATGGAGGGTGGAAATCCAACACAGTTCCGGATTTTTACGTAGACGACTCAATTAAAAACAAAATGGATTCCGCAGTGAAAATTTTAACTGGAACAACTAGTTCGACTTCGAGCAACATTGTAAATGTACACGATCCTACCAACAATCCAATAAATACTAATACAACTATAGACGATGTTATTTCTTTGAACTCGTTAAATGTTGCCAATTTAAGTACCAATAGTAATGTAACTTCTTCTTCACTTCAAATTAATATTGCTCACAGTTGTACTTTTAATATTACTATTACAAAATAAAAATTGATAAAAGCTTTGTCGAATTATTTTAAATCTTCGGACGTAGAAAAATTAATTGTATGAAACTCGTGAGTAAAGTAACTTTTTTCACTCGTAGGAATTGGCGTCAAATCGTCCTACTCGTGAAAAAAAGTATTACTTTTCTCACTTGTTGCATAAATAACTATTTATTAACACTGTTATTATTTACTAACTACACTATTTGAGTTGTATGAATCTAGAACTCCAATAAAAAAATCTTATTTTAAGCCATTATTTACTACAAACGATGTGGATAATTGTAGTAGTATTTTTATTTGCATAGTTGAAATTGTAATACCCGAAAAATTAAATCATCAATTCATTCACACATCATCATATAAAAAGGAAAACTACTTTAATACACCTAAAATCGTATGTAGTATATTGTAGTACAGTTTTTGGAAACAAAATAATCGAATAAACCGATAAAAAGATCTCATTTAAGCTCACACTTACTACAAAAACTATGTATTTTTCTACTACAAAAATAAAAATGTTACTACAATTAAACACATCGTTTGTTGTAAGTGTGAAGTTATAAAATAAGATTTTTCTTTATCGGTTTATTCGATGATTTTCTCTTTTCAAGGACTAACTATTCTTACTACAAAATTCAAAATTATACACCAATAATATGCTACAGTCGATTATATATTTACAGGGTGTCCCGGAACTAATGGGAAAAAAGTCAGGAGCGTATAATCTGAGCCAAAATAATGTTAGTACTTCATATAAACTTTTCCTATGCAGGCCCTCGTTTTCGAGGGCCTTCAAAGTTTTAATTTTGAATTTGGTTTTTATTTTTATTTTTTGTACTAGTTATTTGATCTTTATAAAATTTACGACAAAGTTATAACATACGTGTATGTTTATTTTGGAATGGTAAACAGATTTACAGTAGTGCTTTGAAGCCAGGGACGGACTACTCGCAATGGTTAGTGATCCAAAAAGTTTACAGGGATAGCACAACCTATATGAAATTATCGAAATTAACTTCCTCACACATTAAGCTAACGAAAAGGTACTCTAGTTGGAATTCGATAAAATGAGCCGTTTGGCTAATATTTACAGTTTTATTAATGCACTACGTACCAATTTACCTAACTAACTTATTAATACGATATCCAAGATTTACCTACAGTACTAAAAAAAATAATTTGATGATAGCAGATGATAAAAATCTTAAGAACTTCTTTAATGGGAATTAAATAAGTACGCTAACAACGTAATCAAAATTACGAACACAACATTTTTAAACCATTAAGAAAACCTCAAAAAACACAAGTTATAAAACATTAGAATAAAACTAATTCCTAAACAACAACAAAAACTAACGTTATTCTAATAAATGTTCAATATGCAAAAACTCTAAATATCTCTGACCGGTCAAAGTACCGTCAATAAAGTATGGCCCTATCAAATGATTGAAAACGATTCCTGCCCAAACATTAACAATCAATCTATGCTGGTTCCTAGTTTGGATAATGCCATGTGGATTCACATCATCCGATAAATGCATATTATGAGAATTAATGACTCTATCTCTGTTGAAACCGTCCGTAAAGTGTACGTTACCAATAAATGTATGTATTGTCTCTATTCAAGTCGTGCAGGATAATCAGCCACTGTCATGCTGTGTACTTTTTTCATGTGAAAAGGATTTAACAGAAGTTCTTTTAGGACGCGACAAAAAAATTGATTTCGAGACTTTATGTTTTCTTGATAATTTTCGTAAACTCGATGATGGTTCATTATCAACTGTATTTAACAAGTCCTGTTCAACTGCCACAGTACATAGCTTCGTACTGGACCTTCCCCACCTTTTTTTGGCAAAAAACTTCCTAAAATTAGAAATTTTGTTTTGTATACATGGAAAATTACATTTACTTATTCGTATCTGTTTCTCGTAACCTGAGATCAATACGCTCAAACATTCGCCTGTCTGGCAATGCTCTGTTTGCAAAATGTTCTGCATAAAGCCTTCTGGCCTCTAAACAGTTTCGAGAAGCCAGTCCATACATTAAATGCATATCTGCGTACTCAATAAAAGTGAATTCTGCCATTGTAACTGATAAATTAGGGACTTATGAATTATTGACAAGTACTGACTACGAACTATTGTACATAACGTTTGACAACTAATCCTATGGTTACTTGATAAACGGTAAAAACACTTTTAAAAAGTTTTTACCAACTTTCGAATTAATAAGTCGTTAATGTTTTTTTATCTTCTGCTATCGCTAAATTATATTTTTGTAGTACTATAGGTAAATTTTGGACATCGTATTAATAAGTTAAGTTTACCTCGTTGTGTTTTTACAAAAATGGTGAATGCGTGAATTGGTACGTAGTGCATTAATAAAACTGTAAATATTAGCCAAACGGCTTATTTTATCGAATTCCAACAAGAGTACCTTTTCGTTAGCTTATTGTGTGGGGAAATCAATTTCGATAATTTCATATAGGGTGCGCAATCCCTGCAAATTTTTTGGATCACTAACCCTTGCGAGTAGTCCGTCCCTGGCTACAAGGCACTACTGTAAATCTGTTTACCTTCCCAAAATAAATATACACGTACATTATAGCTTTGTCGTAAATTTTATAAAGATCAAATAACTAGTACAAAAAATAAAAATAAAAACCAAATTCAAAATTAAAACTTTGGAGGCCTATAACTCGAAAACGAGTGCCTGCATAGAAAAAGTTTATATGAAGTACTAACATTATTTTGGCTCAGATTATACGCTCCTGACTTTTTTCCCATTAGTCCCGGGACACCCTGTATATATATCATCATCATCATCATCATCATATGCAGCTCATTCAACCATTTTGTTATGGTGTAGCCTCCTTTTACATATTTATATATTCCATTTCCATGTGGGCTCATTGTTGTCTATTGCTAGCTATGCGGCCCAAAGTTGATCCTGCGAGTTTCTTTATGTCGTAGTCCCATCTTAAGTTTTTTTGGTCTTTTCACGCCTCGGGATATAATTGCGTTATCTTTGTGGTCCATCTATCGTCTGTCCTTCTAGCGAGATGCCCTGCCCATTGCCACTTTAGGGATCTGATTCTATTTATGACATCTATCACTTGGGTCTTTTGTCTGATCCATTCAAGCCTTTTTCTATCTCTCTTTGTTATTCCAAGCATGCATCGTTCCATAGACCTCTGCGTTACCTGGAGTTTTCTAATGATATCAGTTTTCAGGGTCCATGTTTCACAGCCGTATGTTAATACTGGTAGTACGCACTGATCAAACGATTTCTTTTTCAAACGGAGTGACATTCTAGACTTGAAGATGATAGAGTTCTGTCCAAATGTTCTCCATGCTAGTTTGATTCTTCTGTTTATTTCTGGAAGTAGTGAGCCTGATATGTGTATTAGTTGACCCAGGTATATGTATTCCTCTACTATTTCCAGGGCAGTGTCATTAATTTTTATTTCTTGTGCGTTTATCAGTTCGTTATACATTATCTTGGTCTTACTCAGATTTATTTTAAGGCCTACTTCGTTGCTTGCTGCATTCAATTCATTTATTTGTTGTTGCATTTCGCCAGGGTTACTCGCTATCAGAATGATGTCATCAGCGAATCTTAGATGGTTCAAGTATTCTCCATCTATATTCAGACCTGTGTTGTTCCAGCCCAGTTTTCTGATGATGCTTTCTAGTGTTGCTGTAAATAACTTTGGTGATATTGCGTCTCCTTGTCTAACTCCTCTGCTGGTGGGGAATTCTGGGGTGCCCTCATATATCCTAACTCTCGCTTTGGCTTCCCTATATATATTTGCTAGGGTCTCAATATATGGCTTGTCGACACCTTGTTCTGTTAGGGCGTTTATTACTGCTGTGGGATATACAGAGTCGAATGCTTTCTCAAAGTCAATGAAGGCTAGTGCCAGTAGTTGGTCGTATTCTTTGGTTCGACTGATAATCTCTTTGAGGGTTGGGCCGAGTCTAGTGTATTTTGTATTCTGTTGTGAATGATCTTTGTGAATACCTTGTACGTCACTGGTAGTAGACTTATTGGTCTGTAGTTCTTAATGTCTTCTTTGCTGCCTTTCTTGTGGATCAACACTATGAGGGCGCTATTCCACTCTTTAGGTATGCTCCTGGACATCAGACAGTTCGTGTATAGTTTGGCAAGGTACTTCCATGCTTTAGATCCTGCATATTTGAGTATTTCGGTCGTGATGCCGTCATTTCCCGCTGCTTTACCATTTTTCATGCTTTTCAGTGCCATTTCTACTTCCTCCACCATTACTTCTGGTATGGCATCTTCTGAGTGTTCTATTATTTCTTCCAAATTTTCAGGGGCCTTGTATAGGTCTCCATAGAATTTGGCTACTAGGTCGATTATTTCATTCCTGTCTGTGATTCTTGTGTTTCCATCAGTTAATGCAACTATCTGTCTTTTCCCTATTATTAATGCTCTTTTTGCATGTTTGTAGCTCTTACGGTTTTCTATTGTTGTTTGTACCAGTTTTTCGTTGTAATTCCTGATATCTTCTGCGATTTTCTTTCGTATCGTCATGCACAGTTCGGTGTATTCAATTCTTTGAATGTTTGTTCTCTTTTTCATTTCTCTTCGTTTTTGTAATAGTGCTTTTGTTTCCAGAGTTAGTTTTTTGTGTTCACCTCGTTGTTGCAGACCTCCCACTCCTACGGCGCAGTTTCGAATTGTGTCTATCAGTTCAGGGTTGTTATATTCCACTTTTTGTAGTCTTTCTTCTAGTAGTGTTTCATATTGGTGAGAGTTCTCTTTCAGCCTTCCGTTGTTTATATTTTTCGTTGTGTTGGTTTTGATTAGTCTTGGCCTTCCTAGTTTTATATCTAAGACCAGTCGAGCTCTAATTAGTCGATGGTCGCTTCCTGTAGTGAACTTGTTGAGTGTGCTTAGATCTTTTACTGTGTTAATTTTATTGGTGAGGATAAAGTCTATTTCGTTTTTGATAGTTGCACCAGGGCCTTCCCACGTCCATTTCCTGTTAGGGCTCTTCTTGAAGAAGGAGTTTGCCACATACATGTTCTGAAAGTGTGCGAACTGTATTAATCTCTCTTCTCTTTCATTCCTTTCTCCAAATCCATATTTCCCCATTCCTTTTTCTTGGTCTTTCCTGTGTCCTACTTTGGCATTAAAGTCTCCCATTATGTATTTGAAGTGACTATTGTCGTAGCTGAGCGCTTGGGTTATTTCATTATACAATTCTTCTATTTCGTCGTCACTATGGCTGATTGTTGGGGCGTATACCTGGATAATCTGGATAGTATATCTTTTGGAGAGTCTCAGTGTTATACTGGCTACTCTGTCTGAGGTGCTTGTTATCCCTATGATTCTATTTTTCCAGGTTTTCTTAATTAGGAATCCTACTCCGCTTGTTCTTCCTGTTGGTGTTCCTTGGTGGTATAGAATATTCCCTGATTCAAGTTCTATGAGTTCTTCATTTTTTCGTCTTACTTCACTAATGCCCATGATATCCCACTTTATTTTTGCTGCCTCTGTTTCCAGTTCCATAATCCTAGCTTGATTAGAGAGTGTACGGCAGTTATAAGTTGCTAGGTGTAATGTAGTTAATGGGTAGTGGTTTAGACTCCGCAGATTCTTAGCACCCTCTGCCCTCGTGGCTGGTTCCCAGGATCTACTCCTCCTAGGGCCCTTCAGGCTTACGGAGAATGAGGGCCGTAACTTGTCCTTGTCTGTCATGCTGGGGTTGTCAGGCGTACCTTACCACGCTGCTTTAATGCGGGTTGGCATATATATATATATATATATATATATATATATATATATATATATATATATATATATATATATATATATAAAAGTAGTTTTCGCGTTTGTCTAATTATGTGTTAAAGGTTTAATTGATGATTTCATTTTTCAGGTATTACAATTTCTACAACAAAAATAAAAATGCCAGTACAGTTACCTACATAGTTTGCTTCAAATGAGATTTTACTTTTCCGCCCAACCCTATCTAAGATGCGAGAAAAGTATTGGTTTACCCCAAAACAAGTTGGGATTTTTGTATTTTTTAGTTACTTTTTGTTTTTCAGCGAGAATCACGAAAAACGGGTTGTTAGAAAAAAATCCTTTGTGTATGTCGTCGTCGTTGTCGTCGGCCCCTTTTTGAACATGTCTTGTTACACTTCCGAAGTGCATACAAATTACCAATTTTATGATTGCGTATTGTTCAGGGCAGCTTACAGAGGAACCCAGATAATACTATACTATAAATTTGGTCATTTTTTGAGGAATTTCGGTTTGTTAGCACGATACAGCCTCCGGAGTGTATGTATAAGTGCGGAAAAGTTAGTTTTAATCTTTAAACCCGTTTATTTCTAATAGTGAAATTAATAGAATGTGAGTTTATAAATCATCATTTTGAAAAAAAAACAATAAGAAATGTCAATAATAATGTTGGAAACATTTGAGCATTTATCATTTATTTTTGTAGTCAATTGAGTACTCACTATCGTGCTGCACAGTGCTTCTACAATTAATCAACTCAAATAATGATTATCACAGTTAAGATAATCCGCAGTATATATAAAATAAACTTATCAAGTAGTCAACATAACTTCACTTACTGATATTATCGAATGTTGGTAACGTGACATCGCAAGATTTTACTCACCCAAAAAGTCAATCAGAGAATATACAATGTATAATAAAGGTGTTTTCGCGGAGACAATCCCGAACGCATTCAGAATGTTAACGCATGCTCACTTTCAAATTTGCTGTTCGCTGTGAAAAGATAACACCCTCCGGATTTTAAATTCAGTGTTCGTGGATCACATTCTGTAACCTGTGGACAAGTTCGTAACGCATTGGACAGATCCTCGGATTGAAGGAAGGATATCGCATTCAGAACGAATCCTAACCTAAAATGTTGTTATTTTGTGAGATGCTTATCTATGGTAAGAGGTAAAAGTATACAAACATACTCCATTTTGATTACTGATTTTTTAGATCATGTACTATTTAAGTTCGAGTGACGAAGATTTGGAAGAGCTGCTGATGGATTTTGGGATGTACCAAAAAATGCAAACTTCTTTGAAGAAATTGTGTCACAATTTGATGATGAGCTGTTTATCAGGGGGTGTTCTGTGCTGTTCATAACCCATTTTAGGACAACTAGACTGCACTAGACTGGGTGTCCCGAACGTTTATCCTTAGACAAAGATTGATAATAAGCTGATAATATTGGGCATTTGTTGCCTAAGGAATTAGTAGAATTGAAGTCAATAATTTCACTTTTTTAATGGGTTAGGTTATATTTTCAGTGATAAACATAAGAAACGTTCATTATAATTTTAAATAAGAATATTATTTTGGTATATTATTTGTCTTCTCGTTTTGTACTCAATTTATAAATAGAATATTGTTAACCAATGGTCACAATGACTGGCTATGTAGTACAATAATTTTTGTAACGAATCCAGTAGCGGTAAGTTGCCGCAAAGTACGATAGTAGTATAAAACCCTCATTGTGACACAAGTTTACATACCATTTTTAGTTTTTTTTATAATTCGCTTTTAGAACCATTTTTAATAAAAAAAGTTGTGTGTTGTTACACATGGTACTTTCCCTCAAGGTGTATGGATTTTATTCCGTGTAATAGTTGAGATTGAACACACCATTTTTTTGAAGAAAATTTATAGCGGTTCTGTGTAAAATTTTTAGTAAATTCACTAATCAGTTTTTTAATGAATTCTCGCAAAAATTAATAATCTCCGTCAGGAAAACTTTAACGTAAACCAATGAGTTTAATATGGCGTGTGACAAAAAAAGGCCTTTTATTTTATTTTTAGGCCAAATTTTCTTTCAATATATCTATATTCGATCACTTTTTAAAATTTCATTAAAAGTTCGATCCTCTTAAAAATACACCTAAAGCCAACGAGCTTAATAGTATGTGTGATATAGGAGGTACTTTATTTGCTTTGCTTAAATTAAAAAATGTTATTAAAATCTGTTTATTTCATTTGTATCATTTCATTCGTTTATTTTTTACGGTTCTACGAGTGTAGAATTTTGAATTCCACCCGTGTTTTAGACTATACTTTTCCTACGACTATAAAATAAAAAGCAACACAGTATATATTCAATTGCGATATAACTCCTTAATTTTTGGAGGAATTGTGAAATCATCACTGCTGTCAGTATCCAACACTAATATGTACCCAGCAAACATGAATGAGCGGCAAATAGACGGGCCTTAGCTGTTAACTGCGGTTATATGTCGGCAGTGGCATAGCGATATCGGTAAATAATTGGAATGATATCAGTTTTGCCGCCTTGGCTGAACATACGCATATTTATGTTTGTAATTTAGCCACAAATTACCCGTTGAAAATTTGCGATAGTCGCGCCGATGTCGTTTTGACCCAGTATGCATGCCGGCATGTGACCTGTAATGAAATTAAAACATTGGCATTACTGAATATCACCTTGGCAGTTGGCACTACTGCTGATTTGCTAGCCGTTGTGTTGAACACGTGTTGAAAATCAACCTAACCTAGTTGTGTTGTGTTGTGGTGTGGTAATTAATACTTAATCACTGTAGCGACCATTTTATTAGATTTGTGTGTTGTATCCAATCTATTCGTAGCAAAGGAACGGGCAGATATATTCGGAAACACAGAAAAGTAAGTACATACATCATTTGTTGCATCATATACCATCATAATATGTTTCCTCTAGAAAACCCCTGCATAATATCTCAAAGAGCACTCGTCAAAAACAGCGTCTTGCGAAAAATTCTGTTAAGGATATAGTCTCCACTGTAGAGGCTGAGGTTATAATAGACAATATATCTCGTAGAAGTAATAATCTTTGTGTTGATAGTGAGTCCGGACCCAGTAAAGCTATTGGTGAACATATTTTTATTATATTTATATATATTTTTTGTATGGAATATTTTTTATTTTTCATTATGTTTTCGTCATCATGTTTCATTGTTAAACCTATAAGTATATATTAAGCCAGTCCTCTAGTATAGATAAATATTCATATATTAGATTGAATTAAAAAGGAATTTTTTTTGTATATACGTATGGTGTATCATTAGACACTACCTAATTAAGAACAAAATTTAACATAAAACGAATGAATGACTTAAGCAAATGTATTATAAAATATTGAGTACATCAATTTAAGAAATGGATTAAGGATAAGGAATAGAATGGTAATGATAATATAGAAATTAATTCTTAAGAAAATGTTACCTTCACAAATAAACCCTAAGGTCAAGTCAATGTCAACAATTTTCATTAAAATCAATCTGAACGCTGCTATGTCCACACTTGAATCGGGAAAAGGATGTTAATTTGTTCAAAACCTAAAATAATAAGAATTAATAATCAAATCACTAATTTATTAACGATATGCAAATACAATAAAAAGTTACAATTTGAAAAAAATAATTTATAAAAGTAAAACTGTATGAAATATGACATTCGGAATAAGAGCCATATTGTATGTCATAGAAATCTAGTAATCAAATCGAAATCAATGAAGGAAGTGATTGAATCTAGTTATAATATTGCCAACCTAAATTCAATGAGTTGGAAGTTAATATAAAACAGAGAATGTAAATTTGAAATTAAGTTAGAGTTTATATAAAGCGAAATTAGTGCTAATTAAAGAATTAAAAAATAAACAGTTCCATATATATAAATCATAAATTTAGATTGTAGAAATTGTATATTAATTGTAAACAAATTTACTAAAAAAAAAGGAATTACAAGGATTGAAACCATTGTAATACATGTAAAAGACTATTTATATATTCTATAAGATATTGTTAAACCATTTATACAAGTGATTTCACTCTCCAAGACTATTTTAATTGAAGAATTCAGTATTTCCATAAAAAAAAACATTATCATTGACAATTGTTGAATAAAATAACAAATTAGGAGGCTGTGTTTTAGAGATTGTAAAAATGTTGTTGATTTTTAAAAGAAAAGGGAGTCGAGAGTTAGTTGGGGGAATGAGGAACTGGGATGTAATTCTCTGAGAAGATTTTTGTAAAAACTTTAAAGTAAAAGTAATAATTTTAAATCTAAATCAATAAAAAAAATTCATAATATTAATGTCGATTAACCCCTGTGAAAAAGTGAAACGTGCCGAACGAGTATTTCTTGGGTAAGGAATACCTAAGAAAAGAGACAGGATGTTGCAGGTCCACCACGCCGAGAATGGAATATAAGGTCTGTGTTATTTGAGTTGTTTTAATTTGGAATTCCAAACATACAAAGAAAAAGTGAACTTTTGAAATTAATTTGAACATTTAAATTTGAATAATCTAAAATTGGCCAAAGAAATAATTAATACCAAATTTTATCCATGGATAATTAAAGAACTCTAATTTTCTGCAACAATAATTTTAGATATTAAATATGTACTTACTTGTAAAAAGTTTTTCGTTTGTAAAATAATCAAAGTTCACACCACTCATAAATGCTTTTCCAATCTTAATTTCCGCTTTGCATGCTGACCTATTCTTATAACTATCAAACACACACTTAATTCACAACTTGAATTATATATGTAACTGTTTAATATAAGTTTTCAACCATATTATTCTAAATGCACTAAATTGATGAACATTGAACTGTTAAACGTTTGCATCCTCCATGTTAACTGTGTACTATAATTTTGTGACGACGAGAAACGTTGAACCGGAAGAGTTGCTCCGTTGCGCCGAAGCAGCTACTATAAGCGTTCAGTGCGCATGACCATCAAAGAATACAGGGGAGGTTCAGGAATATTTGTGTGTGTAAAATTTTGAAGATTTCATCAACAATTTATTAAAATATTTTTATTTAAGTGTTGGTATTTTTCTTATTCGAGTCAATGTCCATAACACTTTTCACGAACATTGTTTAAATCATTCATTCGATTATCATATGGTGAGATGATTGAAATAAAGATATATAATTTATTCAGGAATAGACCTATCACGAAATCATAATAAGTAAATGTTCATATGTGTAAAAATTTTTTCTAATAGGTGTCCAGGACTCAAAGAGAGAAGTCTCATGCTTCCGACTGCAATATAAAATTTAAACAATACATACAATTAAAAAATTTTCATATAATCATATAGGGCTAGCCGAAGGTAAAAACGGGTAAATAAAGGTAAATCATATAAGTATATATTAAAATATAACTATATCCACTGTAATATATATATATATATATATATATATATATATATATACATATATCCTGTAGATTTGCATAAATCATTGATTAAGCCCCAACAGTGGTATGCCGGCGGTTGATTAGTAGGATACCCGCAATCGCGCCATAATCTGTATCAGTTCACCCTAACTTGGTCAATCCGCTAAAGTCCCGCCATGTAACGAAGCGGGTGGTAGTCTGGAGGCCTACTGGTGGCCATCGCGACACGGGCTAGCCAGGCCGGCGACGTATCATGATTGTGGGCCACTTATGTTGTCCGTCGGTTGTTTTTAAAGTGCCTCTAGAGGCCCGCGTGTAACATGTTTGCTGAGTAATAGCTATTATTTAAATAAAATTCTGTAAATTTACATACTTTTTATGAAATAATAATTGATTTTATCCTTAATTCTAAAATTATTGTTAATTAAACAATTTTGACAGTTGATCATTGTCGTTCTTCTTTTTCTTTTCTTTTTCTTAAAAAGTGTTACAAAATACACTTATGCTACACTTCTGCCTCCAAAAAATAATACTTGACGTCCATATTAGTCATTTTACATTCATTTTAGAGGATTTTTATATGCATTTTGTATTTCTGCACTACTTCTTCTATGCGTAGTGCAGCTGGTATAGAAAACGGAACACGCCTATTTTCTCTTTTTGTCAAATGAACCGTGACAGACGGCACCACAAATATTCATTCCATACCAAGGGCGAGAATGAACATTCTTGCTTTAGGGTTAGAATAAAGCTATTCCATAAACAAAAACAACGTCGGAATATAGAAGGTCTATAATAGTGTTAGAAAAAAATATTTTTCAGATACAATTTACCATTCCAATACTGTATTATCTACTAGTCTTGGAAGTAAAGATATTATATTTCAAGCACTTGTAACTGAAATTGCAGAATTGAAATGTAAAAATTATTATAGTCATTTTGTATTATATGACTTCCATGATTACTTCGATGTAATCATAGGTATTAAAGATCTTGTTAATATGAATTTATATATAGACTTTGCGAACCAACAATTATTGGTAGGACCTAATATAAAAATACCATTTAAATATAGACAACCTGATGATATAGAATTTTCTTTTTAAATTTTTCAATAGACGCAGGAGAAAAATGTTTAAACAATCTCGCAGTAAACATATATAACGGTGATATTATTGTAGAATCGCAAAATATTGAAAATATATTTATACCACAATTACTATAAGTCCCAAACAGCACTGTACGTATTAAATACGTACATATTAGGTCTTATATACGTCCTGTACGTACAGTACCTAAAATGTACGTATTTAATACGTACATTATGATTCCTAAACGGTACGTACTTTTAGGCACGTACCATGTACGTACTCAATACGTATCGGCTGTACGTATTTTCTGATACGTATTATGTACGTACTTAATACGTATCAGCTGTACGTAATTTGTTATACGAAAAAATTGTGTAGGTACACATTTTTATAATATATAGTATATAGAGATATATTCATTTCAAAAATAACATCTATTTGTTGTTAGCGATGGTTTGTTCATCAATAATATTTTTAAACAGGTATACATTTTGTCGCAAAATTAGCACAAAATTCGACCTACATCAGGTGGGTGATTTGTGCCTACATCTATACAAAAACATTCCAAATTTTTTCTCAGTTTAAGTTCATTTTGTTGGGAAAATAAATTATTAGTAAGTTTAGACTGTGACTGGAGATGTGCACTTGTAATATTTTTATCACATTCTGAACAATAATAATAATAATTTGACTTAAATTTATTGTATTACACAATAATTGATTGATACTGTGCATATGGAGTTTTTCACAAAGTTTCATTCGTTAAAATGAAAACGAAGATAACAATTTTGTTTCTCATCCTGTCCTTGTCAAATAACCGAAAGTCGAATAATTCTGTCTTCCTCTGGATGTACACAAATATTTTGAAAGTGGTAAGTAAATCGATTTCTGGTAAGGTGTAAAAGGGTCTTCGGCCCTATTGCGTTCATTTACCACACTTGCAGAAGGAAGATTGACATGTTAGGCGGGAATTGTAAATTTTCAATATTCTATTCTAAGACGTATTCTGTAAGAAGATTGTTTTCCTGTTACTAATTTTAATTTTTTGACAATGTTTAGATTTCTTATGAAATATTTTCGTCATCTCGCATCGGACATAATCGATCGAGATTCAAGAATATACATCCGCCGGATAAATAAAATTTAAAATTCGCGCCTATAAGTGTTACTCAACTTCGTGAATTGTCAGAAATGTCTTTTGTAGTTGTGTCCTTGTGTCGGTAGTAAAAGATATCTTATAAAGTTAGTAAACATTACAAAAAAGCAACACTATATTCATTTTGGATTAGATAAATGTTTGCAAAAGGTAGTTTCTCAACATCCTAAATTAAGTGACAATAGTGTTGTTGAAATTTTAATTAACATTGATGGACTTCCACTAACAAAAAGCTCTACAAGTCAATTCTATCCAGTTTAATGAAGTATAAATCAAAACCGGGGATTTGTTGAGATTGTGGGTGTATATTATGGCTGTGCAAAACCCAATGAACCTAAATTATTTTTGTCAGATTTTGTTGAAGATGCCACTAATATTATAAATAATGAATTCAGTGCAATGGCTCCAATTTTATGCTGTTAAAATAGAAATATTTGTGTGTGATACTCCAGCAAAAGCTTAAATTACATATGCTAAAGGTTATTTAGGTTATATGTCATGCAGCGGGATCTTATGATAATTGAGTTTATTTTCCTGATATGTCAAACCTTCATTTACATACTGATATTGATTTCAGAGCAAAGACTCCAAAACATCACCATCCAGGTACTTACTTCAAGTCTAGATATGGTCAAATCTTTCCCTCTTGATTACATGCATCTTGGTTGTTTAGGGGTTGTAAAAATGTTACTAGTATGTTTGTGGTTAACTGGAAAGCCTTCAGCAAAAATTCCAGATAGTAAAATAGAAACATTATCAAAATGTTTAATTGAACAGTCTTGTAACATTCCAACAGAATTCAATCGAAAACCCCATAGTGTCAGTGAAAGTAAAAAAGGTGGAAAGCAGCATAATTCAGGCAATTTCTGCACTATACAGGACCAGTTGTTTTAGTTAATTATTATCAAAGGAAAATTTTGAACATGTCATTGTTTTATACTATGCAATAACAATATTATCATACCCACAGTTTTTAAAATACACTTTTATTATGCTAACAAACTTTCAACATATTTTGTAGAAATGTTTATTTTAATTCATGGTGAAAATTATGCCTCAGATAATATACATAATCTACTACATTTAGCTGAAGATGTTTGAATATTTGGACATCTTAATAGTTATAGTGCTTTTGATTTCGAAAAGTATATGCAAACAATAAAGAAGTTGCTTAGAAAACAAGACAACCCTCTACAACAATGATTAATAGAAAAACAGAACTAGATAATGCTAAACAAAGTGAACATATTGAACGTATTGAACAAAGTGAATATTCTCAAAATTTTCCGATACTCCACACACCTCACTACAATGGACCTGTGCTAAAAAATTATCCAATAACAGATCAATTTAAACAAGTGAATTGCAAAAACTTTGATTTATTGCCTAAAGAACCTGATAGTTGTTGTTTATCCGGTCGAGAAATAATAGCAATCAGTAATTCGAAGATAACGGGCAAATCCTAATTTTAGGATAGAATATACAGAAAAAGAAATTTTTCACCTTAGGCCATGCGAGTCATCAATATTAAATATATGTTTAGTTGGTAAATGACTAGTGAATGAAAAGCATGGAAAATACAAAATGTTTCATTTAAATGTCATGTCATGTTAACATTCACTAACAAATTTGTTACTCTTCCGTTGTTACATAGTTTTTGAGACAACTTGTTGGTATTTATTATACATAATCTAACAATATATTAAGAGTTGGCTGTGTGCTGAATATATCGAACAACTTGCTTTGAGAGATGTTCAATATATTTACCAATTTTTTAGTGATAGACTTTTTGAAACAAGTTTTTAAGTTGCTCTAAATATATTGAAAATTAACTACTCTATTAAAAAAATCATGTGTTTATATTTTTTTTTGGATTCAACTTTTCAGAAAAAATGGAAAATAATAATATTCGTGAGTTTTCTAAAAAATGCAGTTTATCAATGACACGTCGGTAGCAGTGGTGCCCATCCACAAGATGGATTAATGTAGACAATTGTTTGTGGCCACCAGAGAAACTTATCGCTGCTATAAGGTCACATCAATTAAATTCGTGTTGACCTTCACTTGAGGTGAAGATGTTTAGGGATGGGACTTACGGTAATATCTACAAATTCTGTATAAATTGCAAACTAAATATTAATATTCATTTCTAGATTCATATGAAACTGCTCATCTAAAGTGCAGAAAGGCGGAGGTGGAGACCTCAAATACCACATATGTGGACGAATCACATCCAAAAATAAGGGAATTTAAAACGAGGTTCCATTCTTCTTCAAAGTCCGACAGTGAGGTTAAAGAACTTGTAAGGCAAAAGAAGGGGTCTAGACTGTCATCACCACTAAAAGCAGCTCGCACAATCATAATAGGTAATTGATATAAAAATAATGATTTTGACCTTCCCCAGAAATATTTCTTTGTTTTGTGAGTTTTTCAATTATTATTTAATGTCCACCATTGAAAAATAGTACTTTTGTGTAAAAAATTATAGACCAAAAATTGAGGTACTTGATCACTGTGTTAATATTTTAGATACTGCAGAGCCCGAAATGAGCCACGTGGAACAAAGCCGAGAGGCAGTTTTGAGTACTTCAGCTAGGTCCAGCCATCAAATTTAGTTGTTTTTTTTATGAAACTTAAACTTATAAATCTGTAATTTGAAGTTATTGGAAAAGGGACTCAAGGTCCAACAATAAACCACAGACATGGGATATTTGCAGTTTTTCATTTTAAAACTTACCTAAAAAACCTTTTTAAGTGTGGAAAAAGTGTATTAACCCTCCGAGGAGTTGGGTGTGAGTTTAAAGGAGTCTTGGGTGCTTACCTAAATTTCTCTGGTGCCTTATTTTGAATTCTAAATAAATATTGAAAAATCCACCCCTTCTTCGACTTGAAGCTAGTCGACTGGCGAGCACAGGTTGTTCTACATTGCAATCTGACATCTAAAGGAGCACAGGAGGTAGGTATTGTGAATAGGAGTCTCGTTATAAATAAATAATAAATACCTAGAATTTATTATATTATATTTTCCTAACTAGTTAATAGTCAAAAGTAACTTTAATTAAATTTGCTTTCAAGTTGTTTTTAAAGTTTAATATTTTAATATAATCTAGTGTGGGCTTTCTGACGTGTACTTTAATTTATAAGACCATACAGTTGAACTCACATTTAAGTGATAAGGAACTTTATTCTAGCAACGTTATTAACATTGTGACAAGTAAACTCAAATTACCTTCAAAATTTTAATAATAAAGCTTCTTGGAACTAAATTGTGAGCTTTCAGCTCTGTAGTCTGTTTACAAAGTACGTACTATCGATACATACCAAGTACGTACAAACTATACGTACCAAGTACGTACAAACGGTACGTACAAATGGTACGTACGAGGTACGTACAAAATGATACGTACCAAGTACGTACAAAATGGTACGTATCAAGTACGTACAAAATGGTACGTACCAAGTACGTACAGATGGTACGTACCAAGTACGTAAAAGCAGTACGTATTTGGTACGTACATTTTATTGGAAAATGTACGTATTTAATACGTACCATGTACGTACTATGTACAGAAAAGTACGTACATAATACGTACCTTACGTCTCATGAGTACGTATTAAATACGTATTATGTACGTACTTGTGCTGTCTGGGGTATTACCAAAAACGTATTTGCACCTATCGAAATCCAAAATCACACAAATAAAGCCATAACGATAACATTGAAAGAACCAATACAAGTAACTCCATTTGAACATTCTCAACATGAGTTATTTAAATTCGAAAGTTTTGCTAACGATTTTGAAGAGAATAATTTAGCTAATCCTAACGATATTACTAAACTTATTCGAACAAACAACATGAATAAAGAAGAAAAACAAAACATTATTAAATGATGTAAAGAATATTCCGATTTGTTTCTTAAACCAGGTGATAAGTTAACCTTTACTTCAAATATTAAACAGGTTATAAAGACAAAAGATGGAATATCCGTGCATACAAAATCATACAGGTATCCGTACGTACACAGAGATGAAATCAGGAAGCAGATACAAGAAATGTCAGATAAAAATATAATCGTATTAGTAAACTCTTGTACTCGTTCGAATGTGTCAGCTGAAATAGCATTGCATTCTTCAGTAATTCTTTCTTTCAAAACGCCAATGCTATCTGGTGCCGTAGTATAAACCTTTAATTTCAAGTACCCCCACAAAAAAAAATTTATGGTGTCAGATCTGGTGACCGAGGTGGCCATTCTATAGGACCTCGCCGGCCGATGTATTACTGTCAGGAAGTAGACGGAGCACATTTGGAACACTCGCTATAAGAATCCATTGTTGATATTTGATTAATTAAATTTGAAAAAATAATTTTGGTATTTATTTAATTTATCCGTCAAAATTCATTTAAACCCAAACAAAATTAATACGGCTATGTAGCCAATGTCAATGCCTTTCAAACGAGATATCACTAGCCATAAGGTCCCATTTAAAAGTATTAGCCATAGTGGCACTGTGACGTCATCTATTACTATAACGTCACCTGTTACCATTCGTAGAGAAGTTTACAACACTTTATTTTCACCCTCCAAATTTTATTAATGTAAGTGTAGCCGTTCAAAAGATACGAGGGGGGAGGGGACTTTTGAATAGCACTGTATAATGATATTAGTATTAATGTGTTGTCTGTAGCAGAATTATAGCATTAGCAACCCTTTAAACAATAGTCCTATAAATATACTATTCGTAACATTACGGAATATTTGTATACGAGTTTCACAGGAGATGATATACCTGTATTAAAGCCTTATCTCGCACCGGTTTTACAGCAATTTGATTCTATTAAGCACAGTTGCTGTAAAATTGTCTCACTGAACAACAATTAATTTTGAGACAACATTACAACTTTTCTTATAAATGCTCTAAAATGCTCTAAAAATGTTCTGGCAATAAATTTGAAGAACCATTTGGTATCTGGAGCAAAAATAGGCTCATGCGCCACTTTAATACAACAATTTAGTGTACTAGATTCTAGATACAACTATAAAACATTAACAGAGTAAAAAAGTTCTATTACTTTAAATTTATAGAGCTCATTTGTTTCTTGGGCAGTGTAAGCTATAAGAATAGTTTAATTGAGGGTGAATACCACTACCTGAGGAAGGTTTGGAACAGTTCGAAGTTGAAATTCAATTAAATAAGTACCTACTAGAAATAATATTACGAGATCGTAAGATTCAAACAACTGAATCGATTTACCGCCATAAAGTACAATTTGTGGTATACGCCGACGATGTGGTCTCAAGCACCAGTTAGATAATTTTTTGGAGAATTCGGAGAAGAAGCAAAATCTTCGCGACTCTGATAATTAAACGGAAAACAAAATATAGATGAAAACGGAAGTAAAGGATGAAATGTGAATGCAGGAGAAGAGAAACAACAATTTGAAAGAGTTGACCGAGTAGCCAAAAAAAATGGAAAAAGATTGTCAAACTAATAGGAAAAGAAATGAGAAAAAATTAACTTGAATATTCAAAATTGAAATCAAATATGCGTATTCTAGCGCCATCTCTTACTCGTTAGTCGAACATACAAATTTCTCTTGGAAGACAACTGTATTCTGAGTTTCCAATTTTAATAAAGAAATTACCTGCTTATTCATATTTAAGCTCTAAATTAATTAGAAACCTGTTTTTATAGAAATATGTTTTTGACGTCGTTAACATAATTTAAATGATACAAGGAAAAAATTTGGATTGAGGATATAGCTGTTCTCAAGGGGGTTGTGATGAGAAGAGAGTAGATATAAAACAATTAAACGTCATATAGATCTAAAAAATCTCTTCGTGATGTTACTTGTTTCCGAAATCGGAAGTGAAAAGTAGGAAAAACGTTTCATTACCTTTTTAATCCTGATTATGCAAAAGGTTTATCGAATTTTTCGATCCCTCTACTTCAAACGTCCGACGTGATTTTATTTATTTAAAGAATCTTCTGAAACTTTTGCATTAATATTTTCCCAAGTTTTACTAGAGAACGTAGAAACGATAACCTTTGAACCATTAACTGTCCTCGTCTTAGTGCATCTTTGGATCAAGTACTATATACAGCAGATGACCGTGCTAAAGAACAATTATTAAAAACTAATAGTATGAATGATTATATGCCATTCAAATGTGAGCAATGGTACATTATTTACATCCAAAAATTAGAGTAGAGTAGATATAGTAATGTATATCAAGACATTTTGTCAATAACAGAAAGAAAGTAAACAAAATAATAACACTGGAAAATTTAAGTAATTATTTAATCTGAATAGATAGGGACAAAAATAATAACAACAATGAAAACTTAAATAATTATTTTTCTACCAATATATAGCAACAGAAATAGACTCAACTTTGTAACAATAATTACAGAAATAGACAAAATAATAATTTTCAAAGAAATAATAGACTACAATTATTGTAATGAACAATTTAATAACAATAATAATCAAAATTATATCAGAAATCATATAATAATAACAATTGTAGACATAATCAATAATATAGTAAACAAAGACTTCAAAGATATAATTAAAATAATACTATAACTATAACAATCATAATAATTATCAAAAGAGAAACCAGAAAACTCAAGTAGCGATTTCGTCCCGCTTTGGTACCCCACTTTGGACTGTCACATACATACCAAATCATTTCGTTTCAAAAAACGATGACGTCAAGCTAACTTTGGTACCCTTTTTGGACTGTCAAATCACATACCGAGATCTACAGCACGGTTACTCAAATTGGTAGCTTTCTATCCTTGTGTAAAGTAGTTTTTGTCTTGCTTTTTATTTGTAAACAAAGAAAGTCGTTGAAACGAATTGAATTTTTGGCCAATATTTCAAAATTCTTTAAGTTTTCTCTGTTTTTTCTTTTTTTGCTCAGTAATAATGGAATCTGTTGATTTTATTATAAATAGCAAGAAGTTTTTTTTGGGTTTTTGCTATATATATTTAACACAAAACTCCAAGAAAATATAGTAAAACTCAATATACAACGATTTCGCCTGTAATTGGTACTTTACGTCATGCCGGTGACTTAGGACCAACCATTTGGTTAACCAAAGTCACTACCAACCAATGCGGGACGAAATCGCCTAATATGTGTTAATTACACTAAATAAAATAGAGCGAATAGTAGAACAGGAAGTTTGGAGAGGGAACAAAAACCAATTTCAAGGAGCAGCAGGTATAGAAGTAAGAAGAACCAGTAGTGTGGATCGAATTCACAAAATAAGGAGATAAAGTTAAACAGTTTTTGAGAACCATGATAATCAGAATTTTTAAAATGTTGCATGTTGCGTCAAAAGTTAGCTATTTGTGATCCCCGAGAAATCATAAATTTATCAGATGATGTTAATAATGAACAAATATATGGATTAATTATAATAAAAGGTCAAATATACGCTCAAGAAATACATTTTATAATTGACATAGGAAGCGAATCGTTACTTAATAAATATATTTAAATTTCGTAAATGAATTGAAAATAAATAATGATGAAGATGAAAAAGTTATTAAAATATCTAAGGTATTATTAATAGGTGTAACTAATAAAAAACTATGAGGTAAATAAAATGTGAGACAAATATTGTTTTTGATTATTAATTAATTGAACTTTGTCGACTGCAGTAGACGTATTCGACTATATTAGTAATCTTAATCTGACAACGTCGAAATTAATAATTTATTATACAGGGTGTTTCATTAAGAATTATCCATATAGTAAATGGAGAAACCTTAGTACGAAATATGAAGATTTAAGCCAAAACACTCCAATAAAATATTCCTCCTAACCGAGATATAGGGTGTTTTATTTTAAATATTCTAAATGATTTTAGCCCATAGTTTTGACACCTACCAATATTTTTTGTTCATACTTGGCAAATCGTTTTCACATATTAGGATACTTTAAACATTTGTAAAACATAGTGTTCCTCTATTACCAGAGGCGTGCGGTAGGGATGGATACTTTTCTTTATCCCACTACAATCTACGCCACTGTCGTAATAATCGTTTCAGCATGTTTTTTTATTCGTCGCCGCTTTCTACGTAAATATCATCCTCTTGTCTCAATTCGACAGAGAGAGTAGTTTTCGAGTTATTTGCATTTAAAGGTAATGTTTAAAATATCCAATTTTGTTTTATTGCTTATTTCGCATGAGGGTCGTTAATAATTTAACCACGTTCATGATAAAATTTGTTAATTTCTCATCGTAAATTCACATGAGTCAATAACTATTTCACCAAATAAATAAAATTTATTAGTTTCAGTAAATTCCATTTCAAATGAATTTTTCATATTAATGTTTATCAATCTTAAATTCATGAAAATTCAGAAATATGATTTTTATTATCAAATACTGATACATAGAATATCGTTTATCTCCTTCTTTCATAATACCTAATAATAAAAATTATAGTTCTGATTTGTCATAAATTTAAAACTGAAATTTTGATATATATTAATATGAAAAAATCATTTGAAACTAATAAATTTTATTTATTTAGTGAAATAGTTATTGACTCATGTGAATTTACGGTTAGAATTAAGAAATTTTATCATCAACGTGGTTAAATTATTAACCCTTAAATGCATGATTTTTTATTTTCATTTGAAAAAAATATTTTTGATTGAAGGCCTGATCTTTTTTTGTTATCCAAATAATGCATTATTTTATATTATCAATAATCTGGAACAAACTCACCAAGTCCCCAAAACTCCTCCAAACTCGTAAAATTCTAAATCTAATTCTAAGGATCGTTCATTTTTCCGAACGGACGACTAATTTTTTTTAATAAAATTAACACGCACAGAATTTACAATTATGGGCACCGGAGAACAATTTCTAATATTAATTATTATATTATTTAATTAACTACCACTTGGCGAAATATTGGAGAACTATTAAATTACATGTTCTCCGTTCAGGATATCAAATTCAACTCCCTATTTTTTATAAAATATATAACCACATTACGATGTGGTTACACACTATCTTTCTTTAAAAAAAAACTCTATTTGTTATTTTTCTGTAACAAAGATTTGGAATTCTTTTATTATCTAAATATCTTATCATGAATTCTGTTTTCTTTAACCTACAATATCTTTTTCAGCTGTGACACGTCAATGTCATCAGAAATTAAATAATCTGCCAAATATTACATATACAGTATTTTTCAACCATATTGATTCTATAGACAATACTGGGTTTGCCAAAATTATTGCAAAATAAAATTGAGCGAAATTCTTCAAAATTTTAAATAATAGAACTGTATTAATATATATATATATATATATATATATATATATATATATATATATATATGTACCCAGACAATATGAGATATTCATAGAATAATCTTTAAATACACCAAAAAGTATGAGGATATTCCGAATTAACTAAGAATATTCTTATAATATTAATATAATTTTTGAATATTCTATTAATATTCACAGAACAAGCCTGATGAATATTCTTAAAATATTCATTTTAGAATATTATCAAATTGAATATTCTTAAAATATTCATTTAAGAACATTACCAAACTGAATATTCCTAGCATATTTACTTATGATTAAAGGAAATTAATATTATCTTTCACATGAGACGAAAGCTATAGTTCAAACATTTATCCGGATATTTAACCCTAGGCATAGGTGTAAATAGTTAAAATAACCTTCATAAAAATAATAAATATAATATATCAAATTAACCATGTATTAAACTCATTGGAGTTCAGATAGAGATTATAAGATAAGAAAAAGATATAAAAATATGCTCGATATGAACACTACATAAATGGTTGATACGGTGTGGATATAATGTTATTCGTCATATCGTCGTGTGATAAAAAGAGAACGAAGATATAAATGATAATTATAACGAAATTGACTGTCTCGATCCCTTACTTCGTGGAATATGCTCATATTAGTGTTTTTAAATGGAACTCAAGGTCTCTAGTTAATTCCAGAATATAATACAAGTTATTGAAAATTCTAAAAAATTGACAATTGTTTCGATAAATCAATATTATTATTATTCTGACGATGATATTGATTTATCGAAACAATTGTCAATTTTTTAGAATTTTCAATAACTTGTATTATATTGTGGAATTAACTAGAGACCTTGAGTTTCATTTAAAAACACTAATAATTATAACATTCAGTGTAAAGCCAAATCAAGACAGGTACCCAATCGCGTCAACAAAAAACCGCCAGCCAATTGAAATGCAACTGGCGTTCTCTGTGCACACGTGGTTAATTTCTAATATCATGTGTCTGTGATGGGCTTAAGCCTGGCATGCTCAAAGTCAAGTGTCAATAGGTTCATTTCTCTTCCGTTTTATCTAATATCAACCTATGAACTGGAGTGGATTGACATCCACCCATGGCTTAAATATTTTATAAATAAAATATCCACCATTTTAATGTTTAGCAAAGAATACACCAACACAAACTGGCGAAACTTCGACTTTTAGACAGTTCATTTTTTTGAATGGGCAGGTGTGATGTGTGATAGCCGTCATGTTTCATCTTTCGAATAAGTTATATGTCAATATCATATTTCATGTTAACTAAAAAATATTCTTGTGCTTTAATTAAAATTTATTTTGATTTTGTTTTCAACAATATCATGACTAGTGGAACTCTTAGTGAGAAATTATTGTATTTGTTATGGGATGAATAACTTGTGCAGTTCGTGGATGTCATTCAAGAACAGGAGAAGGAATAATTGTGTTTGGATTTCCCGAAGACCCTGTGAGGTAAGAGTAATTGTTTCTATATGCAATATATTATAGGTATATATTACTTTTTTAATATTTTATATTTTACTTTACATGTACCTATGCATTGTAAGTTGTGTAATTCTCTATGTTTTTGGTTTTTAACATTGATCTGTCCCTCTACCTTAAATAACATGAAATAGTAATATGTACTACAATAAGCTTTCTGCAGACGAGCCCTGTTCAGCAAAAAATATGTTAGATAATAAGACATATTCAATTTAAATTAGTAGTTAATATAGACATGTGAATTACTACATTTATTTACTTTTTAGGGCAGACTTATGGTTGGAAGATTGTAACTGTGCAGATTTGTTTGGAAAGACTACAGATGCTTTACAAAAGAATTATAGGTTGTGTGAATTTCACTTTCAGGAAAAATTTGTTTCCAAAGGAGGATATCCCAAGCATTTGTTTCAGCTAGCTGTGCCTACCCTATTTCCATGGATAAAATGCAAAGAAGTCACATTTTATTGAATGATCCACCAACAAAAATAGTTACTCAGTCTGGTAAATATTAAATTTATGTAGACATTATAATCAGCTGTTATTGATATTTATTTTTTGTCATCTGGCCGCATAATTAATTAATACTTTTTGACGGGACTAATATCTTCTTGGAATTTGTATAAGGGAATATCCTGGTGTTAAGATAATGGAAACAAAAAAATTAAACCATTTATATCTGTTTATAAAACTTAGTCAACATTCATTTAAACCAGTAAATTATCTTAAGAACTTGAGGGTGGTAAAAACTTTTATGAGAAGAACATACAATAATTAATCACCATATGCTTTGGTATTTAAGCGATAGTACACAGAATACCAGTGTCAATGTAATGTATTCTGCATAGTGACAAATTTAAGAGAATATCGATATTTTTTATACTCATATTTGTAAAATTTATACAAATGATTACTACAATTACTTTTATAATTGCAGATACCACACCATTCCAGCAACCGGCACATTCATCTCAGGCCGTCGCAAAACATTCTAGTGACTGTGACGATATAACGCAAGTTTATGAATCCACACGCTGCCAGCTTTTAACAGCCGAACGGGTAAACTTGATATATCTGATTACAAAACGTCAACAATAAGGATGTTTTTCAGTTATGCCTCAGTTATGTAGCCTTAACCGGACAGTTTTATCCATTTGAGTATAGCGAATGCTAAAAGCTCGCAGTGTGGGCCCTATAAATACTTATAAATTTTAAAAGATTACCCCTATATTTTTTTATAGAAACAAGTATCTGGTCAATTTTGTTTTTTCTTTAGTTTTCATTCCTCACAAGAGAATGTAAGTTTCTATAAATATTTTATTTTACGAAACTGATGTTCAACAAGTAGATTCATGCTTATATACTTTGTGAAGCGCTGTCGTTTTGGCTTAAAAACGATAAAATGAAAGTTATAGTTGAATATTTATGAATTTTAAAAGTTTATAGAGAGTTATAAAGGTTATGTTTGTCTAATAAAAATTTGGACAATTTAATATTGAATTTTATTTTATTATACTTAGGTAGTTAAAATATATTTTTTTTTTAGGTGTAACCAGAATTAAGCACTAATGTTATTGGACTCATGTTCAGAATCGAATTTGTGACTGTGCCACTTTATTCACATTAGGAGCCATCAGCCAGTGAATGGTCGAGTAGAGAATTCCATCAGGCTATGAAAATTTATTGATTTATAGAAATTTGAAAAAAGTACATTTACATGTATCCTATGTACTAACCCTCCCCTCTCCCCCCATTAAATGTATGGTTCTGAACATTCTGAGGATATTCCTGCAATATTCTGAATAAACAAAGAATATCCCCTGAATTTACAATTTGAAATAATTCTAAAAAATTCCAAATGAATCTACCACGAATATTCATAGTATATATTGAATATTCTGTAAACATTCATTGAAGAACATTCTTAGATAATGCTTTTCTGAATATTCTCAGAATAATCCTAGCTTATATATAATACGAAAAAGAATATTCATTTGAGAGTATTCTCTGAATATTTAGGATATTCCCATTTTCACTTTCTAGGAATATTCCAAAAAGCATAAAGATATTCTTGGCATTTTTAGAGAATATTCCAATATGCCAAAATGAATTTTTCACGGATATTTATAGAATATCTAATGATGTATGAGTATATATATATATATATATATATATATATATATATATATATATATATATATATATATATATATATATATATAAACCTAGACGATATCTTAATTTATTCCAACAATATTGAAGAACATCAAACGGCATTAATGGAATTAAATAAGGCAAGTCTCAAATTAAATAATAATATATGTCAGTTTTACAAAAAAGAAATTAACATATTTAGGATATAAAAACGTATTCTGAAAGAACTAAAATTATCAGGGAATATAAAAGTCCACCAATAGAATATAAATGGATAACTTTTTTAAATACAATACGTGTTGTTCATGCAAATGTTTGTAAATATGTAAATTTAATTCAAACCATCAAATTAATTTCACATAGATCCAAATATTCAAACTTTCATGAAATCAAAACTAATGGATTTTTTATTATATTAGGAAAGTCATAATAAAGTTCTCTTTTGAGAGAATTTTTGATGTTGGGCCAGCGAATAAGAGATGGCGCTCGGATGCACATTTACTAGATTTTGAATTATATCGATGACCCTCTCTTCTTAAAACTAGAATTACTGTTATAGAAGACAATTTTTCCAACTACTGATTATATCGCTATATATGGTCATTTACTTACTGTAGAAAAAAATAATTCAATATGTCTGATAAAGCTTACAGTGTCTATATGCACCTTTTCGTAAATAATTGGAGTTTATTAGAAAGTGTAAGGAATTGTAAGCTACCTGGTTACCTTGAAAGAAGGTGAAAATTCAGTACTATCTTAACATGCTTGGGCGACACAACTTATTGTTGACAACTAAGCGTTAAGTATGGTGTGTAATTTTGTTGATTCTTTGAAAATGTGATTCCGAATCAATTCTTTTGAATTTACAACAGTTTGAAGTGTAATACATCTAACTCTTCTTTTGGAATACTAATTAATATATCAAGAACGTAAGTTGGTTATCTCATTACCTAATTTTTCGAACGTTTATGACAAACAGTTAAATTAAAAAGTACACTTACGAATATGTTATGACAAACGTTTATACGTCCGGGGTTATACAAAATATTTCGCAATTGTTCGACTCTATATAGTTATTCAATTTTGTTTTACAACTTTATTGGAGAATCACAGTTTTTCATGACTAATAATACCTAATAAACAATATTGGCAAAATAACTACTGTTGATCAATCGGCTAGTTTGTTCTTAGTCATACTTATTGATATCAAAGGTATTCATTCCATCCGCTAAGCTCCTTGTCCTGTAATAGCAGATTTTATTTATTATAATATTTTTAATAGGTACACCCTTCTTATATTGTTGGTCTAGAACTTCTACTTAAGACGTATTTACCTAATTTCCCACATTTTTCATTTTTAACCTTCTCCTCCTCGAGTGTTTCTTAAAGACCTCAATTAGTATACTTTCCAAATTGAATTTCAACTTTATATATATTTTTAGAACTATGGGAAGTATTGTAGGTCAATTTATTATTATTTATTAGTGATTCATAGTTAAAGCAAAAAAGCGATGCATGATTTTCAAAATAAAATTTTATTTCAAATTAAGTTACTAAAAATCTATTCTTTTCCTTAACCTGTTAGACAAGGTAAGTATTTCGAAAGAATCAAAATATTCACTGAAGTGTAGATTAATTTTTTAAACTTACCGTATCCAACTATTTCCTATTGTCGAACAAACAAAATATTGTTCAAACATATCTGTGTACATTTATAACCTAAATAATATTTATAAAAAAGTGTATTTTTACATTATATATCTTCAAGTATCATAGCTACAGGCACAGAGTGTGAATAAAATAATGAAAATAACAATGCCCTATTCCTTCAAGTACAAATCCAAAAAATCAAATTTAGTTTTGTGTACTTAAATAGATGAAAAAGAATTTGTTAATTATTTTCTAGCTCCAAATTTTTTAAATTAAATTGTAGCTGAGGTGGCTTCGTAAAAAATGTAATAACTATATCTTTTATTGTTTGATTATATTAAATTTTAACGGGGTTACATTGCACTGCAACCTTAAGGTTTAATGTGCCCCCCCTATCAGAGCTGTTCTCGCGCTACTACTACCGCTCGTCTTCCAGTTCCAGGGTTCTCATGAACTCCAGTATTGGGGACGGCTTCAAGAAGGTTAGATCCTCTCTTCTACAAGTTTCTTGTCTGAAGCATTTTTTGCGTTGTCAAAGGTCAGCAGAAACTTTATGGACGGATCTAGCCTGGAAAGGCACCGTCAGGTGCTTCTCTTTCGGTTTCCTCCTTGTTCCGAAACTCTTTCTTATAGGAGCATGGCCAGGAACCCGGACTAAAGAGACCCTGTTTTCTTCGGTACTCCTATACCAACTATGAGTCAATGACATGGGAGCTCAATGCTTTGATAGCTGTTTAACTATCAGAATGATTCGTTATGTCACATTTATGATCATTCCTTTCTAGATGTTCTAAGAATTGCCTCGGGCTGATGTAGAGATGTGAGATCTGTAATGACCTCAAGTGCCCTAGCTCGGCACGTTCTCCTGGCTCCAGTGATGCACACACAGGCAAGCCTTTGAACTTTATCGAGGTTCTTCTTAGTACTGTTCTGACTTGCCTTGATATGCCAAACTATTGCCTCATACGTAATTGCTGGTCTCACAATCAAGGCGTACATTCATCGCAGTATTTTTGGGTCCCAAGACTTACCAGTTAGACTTCTGCACACCATCGAAGCTTTTATTGCTTTACTAGCAGTTATTTCAACATACTTATTCCACAGAAGTTTACTATCTAAGGTTATTCCTAGATATTATTGACTTCAGATTTCCATTCTATGATTTCATCGTTAAATGCTAGGGGTTTCATAGCTGGAAGTGTTATTTTCCGGGCAAATAGAATTACTGTGGTTTTGTTTGGGTTAATATTTAGTACCCCTGACAAGCACCATTATTCAATAATTCTAATGCCCTTATGTAATAAATCACACAAGTTGCTCTCGAACTTGCCTGTGACTATTAGAATTATGTCGTCAGCATAGTCCATACATTCGAAGCCGAGCTCCGTTGGCCTGTAGAGCAACTCAGCTACTATGAGGCTCCATAGAAGGGGATATATTACTCCCCCTTGAAGTGTTCCGCGAGTGGCTTTAGCTGAGGCGGTTTGACTCCCCACCTGTCTCAGCTATACTCGTCGTCAACATTTCATACATCCATTTTACGATGGTCTCATTCACTACTTGCCTTTTTAGTGCTTCTTTGACAGACACGTGTGTTGTGTTGTCAAAGGCCCCAGATATATCCAAAAAAGCGCACATTGCGATTTCTTTCTTGTTCAGAGTTCTCTGGACGACTTTGGCTAGTTAATACAGAGCAGTTTCCGTTGATCTACCCATTCTGTAGACATGCTGACATTTATGAAGTGGTGTATTCTCCAGATTCTCCGTATTTTGTAGTTGTTCACGACTTTCTCCATCGTTTTGAGTAGAAACGTTGTTAGGCAGATGGGTCTAAAAGATCGGGGATGGGTCCTATATTTTTTTCCTATTTTTGGTATGAAGGTTACTGTTGCCCATCTCCATTTTCAAGATATTAGACCCACTGCTAGACTGCTCCTTGTAATCTTCAGCGGGCAAGGCAGAATCTCCTCTACCCCTTACTGCAGGAGTGCTGGAAATATTCCATCCACCCATGGTGATTTATATGGTTGGAAGGTACCTATTGCCCATTCCAACCGTTGTCTGGTAAAGGTTTTCTTAGTAATGTCCTAATCCTCCTTGCGGGATTTTTTTATGTAATTCATTGCTATTTTAGTGCTTGTTCACTACCTGGAAAGTGGGTTCTAAAAAGAATAAATCGATCCTTCCGTGTATGATCCATCTGGCGGTTTCAGTGACATTGTGGGGTTAGTTCCCCCACTTGCCATGACCTTTTGTAATCTGGCCGCTGTATGAGCGGAAGTGATTTTAACAAAAGGCTTGAAAATTATGAGTTTTGGCCTTCCTAATCTCTTTATTATACTGAGTTACCTTCTCAGTGTACCCCTGTCACTTTCCGTCACGTTTGGCTCTATTAAAGAGCCGACGGACCTCTTTTCTGAGATTTGACAGGTTCTCATTCCACCAAGGAGCATCCTTTTACGTGTTTTTGACAGTGGGTAACTGGATGAGATGTACTTTGTTAGAGAGGACCAGGTTCCCTGATTTTTAATATTCTCATTCTCTAGATATTATAAGAATTGCCTCTTGGAGTGATCTTTCTTTCATCAGATTTAGAGTTGTGAGATCTGTAATGATCTCAAATGTACCCTAGTTGGACACGTTCTCATAACTCCAGTGATGCACATACAGGCAATCCTTTAAGCTTTGGTGAGAGTTTTTCTCGTGCTGTTCTTACCTGCTTTGTTATGCCAGACTATTGCCTCATACGTAATTGCTCGTCTCGCAATATTGGCGTACATGCATCGCAGTATTTTAAGGTTACAACCCCAAGTCTTACCAGCTAGATTTCTGCACGTCATCAAAGCTTTTATTGCTTTACTTGCAATTATTTCAACAAGCTTATTCCACAGAAGCTTACTGTCTAGGTCGTTTATTGTTAGTTCAACTATAAATTGTTATGACACCCCATAATTATTTCTGAAATACTCCAAGTAACAAGGCATTTACAATCGGATATTTCGAAGATGACGCTCTCTCAGAATCTCTAAAAGCAAAGTATTCGCTTTAGTTTGTCATTAGGCTCTCGAAGAGACGAAGCCAGATTTATAATTCGGCGATTCCCGAGGATGAAGTCACTAGCGCAGTTATAGGGCGTTTTTTAAATAACTGGTTAGAGAAAAGTCAGTAATTCCGTTAGTGAAGTGAAAATGTATTGAATTTAAACTTTTAAAATTATGTGTACATAAATAGCGTCTAAAAATTGCCAAGAAACCAAGTGATTCAAAATTGACAGACTTTCAATTCAAAGTAGGGAATTGAAGACATATGGAAAGACCCATCAGTTAGACAGACTTGGCGTAGCACTGAAAACAGAAGTTTTCAACGTTATTTCTTGTTTATTTATATATGATACGTTTCCAACTACAATTTCTCAGAAAATAATTTTTTTTTGGAAACGATGATAGATATTCTTACCGGTACGATAGATCAGATAAATATGATTTTTTTCGCAGAAAATAGAATGTCAGTGTGTTGAAAATACAATGTCCTCCAAAATAAAATGTCTTCAAAGGAAGAAGTTATCTCTGCTAACATATGTCATCTTCAGTGGCAATAACGTGACTGAAATGGCAAAGACATACAACGAGCTGGAGAAAGATGAGATCGTAGGAAAATGATCCCATCTAGTACAAATAAATATTGCAAAAGGAAAAATAGAAATTGTTGACCCGAAAAAAGTCCGGGGTAGAAAAAATACGTAGGTTTGCATGCATCAATGTTCCGAAGTTAGTCGAGTTGTGAAACAAGTTGAAGTGGTTTCGCTAGTAGGAACTGTTGATTTTGAACAACTGAAAAATGGATTGAATATGAAATATGGTCGTAACTCAAGAATTCTTTGTGATCCAAAACCTTCATTGATGGTCCATGTGACCACGAAATGACAAGGATGTTGAAAAAAATAAGACGAAGAATGTCAGATTCTGGAGTTGTGCTAAGTTGGAATATTTACTCAGTTCATATGAATGCTCAAAAGTTTCTGCAAATCAAGAAATTCCCCACTATGAAAACTAGAAGAGGTTGGCTACCCCAGAGGGCGGTCACGACATAGACGACGAGATAAATACTGACATTTCAATTACTTTTGGAAGTCCTCCGGTAATATTACAACTACCACTTAATATATTTAGAATCGAAAGAGTATATGCTAAGAAATTGAGCGATTTTTCTCGAATTGATAAAGCCATCTATATAAGTACTTAAAATTAAAGGATTGGTAGATCGTTAAGAACTATTCAGAATATTATATATTAACTACAGGTACAGTGTGAATAAAATAATGGGAATGGCAGTGCTCCCTTCATTAAAGTACAAATCCATAAAATCAAATTGAGTTGTGTCTTTGTCCTCTTGTCCTCTGGTGTGACTTTGCCCAGCTTCGCACCTGCATAGTAAATAGCTGATGGGTCATTTGAGGCGCAGCAGTCACTCAACAATGTCTACGAGCTATTCTGTGGTTTGCATTTCGCTCTGGTGAAAATGTCGGGGAAAAAGATGTAAAGCATTTTATTGCGAAAATTACTAATGAATGTATTGATGGGGATTTGGAGGTCCCATTCATGAGAGCCAAGGGAAATTGTTAACTTTTCCTCAGGGGTCAGATAAAACCAACGTTGCACATTCTTCTCAAGCCTACTCCGCCTACCGAAAACAGACACGTTACTGTGGCTATTGTAACACCTCTTGACGAGGTTGCCCATCTTTTATTTATAGCTTCGTTATACAAAGAAAATATCGGGTGGGCAAAGTGACCCCACTTCAAGAGGTGACCCATATTCAATTTTTTTAATAGGGGGAATGATATACGAAGAAAATAACTACATAAATCACATCTACAAACCACCTTCCAAAGGTTCCAATTTTATCTAGGATAACAGAAAATGGGTTATGTGAATTTTATCAGCTTGAATTTTAAAATTGGGCAATGTCACCCCAATTGACAGTACCTGGATAATTTTTTTTCTCATTTTGTTAGTTTCTGGGATACATAAGCTGGTCTTATTCTAATAAGCCAGTCCGTAGACTTGTATTGTACCATATTCTTAAAATATCCTGTATTTCGAGGCAATAGTTCATTGTAGTGAGACACTTTTTACGATGTAAATTTTTTTAAACGGTAGGTTAATAGTAGCTGTTGCAAATGTTCTCCAAATAATTTAAGCCCATTTAATTTAAATTTTGCAACTTCTGAACAAATTAGTTACTAAATGAATTATTTCACAATCGCTCATTACTATTCTAATGACAGAGCGATTACCGTAAATTTTCTTCCTTAAAAGTGCGCCTGAAAAGTTGATTGAACCTTAAATATTAACATTTACAATAGAGGTTCTTCGCGAAAGACTTTATTGAAAAATAAGTTGTAAATTGGTAATTACACACGTACATGAAGGGTATGTTTATATTATACCGTCGGTAAACTTTAATGTATATGTTATGTTCAATAGTCGAATTCAAGCAATGGCTAAAAAAATACGCAAAACTAGTTTTGAGCAACGAACATTTCTCAAATCCGAAATTTTGATTTTATACGGCTATTGAGAATTACAAAATAAATAGAAATAGTTTTGCGCGATTTGAATTGTACAAAACTAGTTCTTTACATTTCTGAATGATCACCATTAGTTCTGCGTTTTTCATTAATTGCGCAGCGTCCGAATAAAATAAAGTTGGTAATGTTATTTAAATAATATATTTTATTTAAATACTGACAAATATATCAACAAATAAAACTTTATTCTTAGGCATATATCCAGTTAAGTTTGAAATATTATTTATTTGATCAAGAGCTTAGAATTTCAGATGACATTCTTTTTCAACAAGAACATGCTCTGTTATATAATACACTTTTTATTGCATACACAGGGTGTTAAACCTTTGTACAGTACAGTTGTGCGCTCCGAAACGATTAAGTAGTTAAAAAGTAATTAGTGAATATTTTCAAAGTGAACCAAAACAAACAAGTAAGAATATCAGGTTAACTTTTTATTAAAACATTAGTAAAACAACACATTAACTAGAAGTGAATCTGAATTTAATATCAGATATAAATAACAGAAAATACTTCGCCAGATCCGTATTAAGGAAAACCTAAATGATACTTAAAAATGGATGACAACATATCTCAAATAGGGTGTACATCCACTAATAACACAACCCAACAACCCAAAACATATTCCTCAGTAGCAAACCAACAAACCAAAACAAACAATTTCCCATCCAGAAATCAAGCTATACTATTCGACCCAATCGAAAACACTAGGCTAGAAGACTACCTGAAGGCACTATGCCAAACAATCCAACCAAATAACATAATTTTTTGTTCAAAGCTATCAAACAACAGAATATGTATTTATTTGGCAAATGAAAATTTAGTGAACACATTCATCAACAATCACGGTAAAATCCAAATAAACCAACAAATACTACAGGCACGTCGACTAGTCACTCCTAGTCAAAGATTAATATTATCCAATGTTTGTCCCTCTATCCCCCACTTAGTCCTTGAATATGAACTTAAAAATCTAGGGATCAATCCTCTTTCACCCTTATCTTTTTTGCGAATAGGAATCTCAGACCCAGCATTTCAACATATCCTAAGTTTTAGAAGACACATATTTATATCTCCATTCAATAACCAGTCCCTTCCCGATTCATTGTTAATCACATATGAACAAACCTCATATAGGATATTTTTGTCCATTGATAATCAAGAATGCTTACAATGTAAACAAACTACTCATACAACAAAAAACTGCCCAAATAGAGCAATTACTTCAACTCACTTTAACCCATCAACAGAATCATCACCAGAAAATCCAGCCGACAATCAAACTGAAGAAGAAACAAACAACATTTCACAATATCAACAGGATCAATCAAATAACCAAAACTCAGAACAAATTTCCGAACCTCAAACAATGAATACCCAAGTAGTTAAACACACCGAAAATAGTAAAGACAACACACCGACTGTCAACAGAAATGAAATCGAAACAACCAAACCACAAAATAAAAGAACATCAACAGAACGTTCCCCATCACCAACAACAACTGAACACCTACCTACATTTGTAAAACCAACAAATAGTGAAAAGAAAATAAAACAAACCGAAAACAAAAAACCAAAAAAATCAATAGGAGAAATGTTAAGTCACACTAAAGCGCTTTTCAAGAATACAGATATCAATTATCCTCTAACCTATGAAGAACTTATAGATTTTTTTGAAAATTGTGAAGGGTGTACAGATCCTCTCAGTATCGTGAAAATGTACACCGAAGAAATAACGGAAGTCACAGACCTACTTACCACAATATACCCCTATTTAAAGGATAAAAAAATGAAGATGAGATGCACTCGAATTAAAAATAAAATTCTCAAACAGATAAACCCTGAATACCAAACAGAACTGGACACAGATACCTCTATTGAAACCTATTAATCTTGTTTACCTTCACTTCCTTAATTCAGTGGAATATAAATGGGTACTATACCCACCTAGAAAACTTGCAATTAATAATTTCAAAATACAAGCCCATGCTAATATGCCTACAAGAAACCAATTTCAAAAACAATAGAATCCATAATCTAAAAAATTATAATTGTTTCTCTAAAAATCGAGAAAATGCAAGAATAGCCAGTGGAGGTGTAGCAACATATATTAGAAATACAATAGATGCAACATCAATTCATCTAAAAACTACTATTGAAGCAGTCGCCGTTAGAGTGAAAGATACAATGACCTTTTCATTGTGTAACATATACATTCCCCCAAATCAGGAACCTACTACAGAAGAACTCACTGAGCTGCTGAGCCAAATTCCAGCTCCTCAGATAATAGTGGGAGACTTTAATGCCCACAACTATATCTGGGGCTCTACTAAGCAGACACCTTTTGGAAAAAAAATTGAAAATCTATTAGAAAAGTACAATGTTAACCTCGTAAATGACGGCCAAAAAACCAGACATGACATAAGAACTGGTGAAGATTCAGCAATCGACCTAACAATATGTCACCCATCTCTCTCACAAATACTTAATTGGGATGTATCAACGTATTTATATGATAGTGACCACTATCCCATAATAATTAGCAGCGAACCGGAAAATACACCGGACCCAATAACAAAATGGAAAATAAAATCAGCAAATTGGAACGAATTCCAAGAATTTATACAAGAAAATCTCCACGAGTTAAAGGAAGATGCGGATATTGATCAAGAAGTACACTTTATCACAGAATTAATAACGCAATCAGCAGATAAACATATTGGACGGTACGAACACAACAACAAATACCAAACGGTTCCCTGGTGGAACTTGGACTGCAAAGAGGCTGTGAAGAAATCGAAAGAAGCTTTTAACAGATTCAAAAGAAGCAAGACAGAACAAAATTCAATTGAATTCAAACGATTGAGAGCCAAAGCCAGATACACAATAAAAAAAGCGAAACGGGAATCATGGAAAGAGTATGTTTCAACAATAAACAGCTCAACTCCAATGTCCACTATATGGGAAAAAGTCAAAAGGATATCCAAACGAAAACAATCCAATACAATAAACTTTCTGGAGATAAATAACACTATTTATAAAAACCGAAATGAAATAACAAACATCTTATCAAGTGAATATCAAAAAAACTCAAGTAACTCAAACTACACACCAGATTTTTTGAATCATAAAAACAAAGCAGAGCAGCAAGAAATTGACTATAATAATAATAACCAGCAAACGAACAGTTTGAACTATGCAATAACCATTGACGAACTTGAAAATTCACTCCAAAACTCTAAAAACTCCAGCCCAGGTCCTGATAATATTCCACTCGTTTTTCTAAGAAATCTAAGTAAACAAACCAAAGAACATTTACTAAAGATATATAACCTAATCTTACCAAAGAAAGTATATCCCAGAGCATGGACAGTTTCCATTATAATTCCCATTCCTAAGCCAAGTAAAGCGAAATCAGATCCAGAAACATATAGACCAATTTCACTCACCTGTAGCATGGGAAAAGTTCTTGAGAAGATAATTAATAACAGACTTTTATGGCACCTAGAATCAGAAAAACTAATCATACCCGAACAGTGTGGTTTCCGTAAAAATCGCTCCACGTTAGACAATCTTATCGATCTAGAATCTGAGATCCATGAAGCCTTTGCAATAAAGCAGCACTGCATCGGAGTATTTTTTGATATTCGTAAAGCCTACGATACAGTCTGGAACTACTCAATAATCAAAACTCTTTACGACTGGTCAATACGGGGTAACATATTGAAATATATATCGAACTTTCTAGATCAACGACAGTACCAAGTACGAGTAGATGGCGTATACTCACAGCTGAACACCCAAGAAAATGGCATTCCACAAGGGTCAAATCTCAGTACATTATTTCTCATAGCAATAAATTCAATTATAGCAAACTGTAAATCACCCGTGAAATGCAGACTATATGCAGATGACCTGGTTATCTATTGCAGAGGGGAAAATATGACTACAATACATAAAACCATCGAACAAACAATAGCTACAATAGAGGATTGGTCAAAAACAAGTGGACTGCGTTCCAACACGACAAAAACCAAAGCTTTATGTTTCTCGAAAAGGGCTCAACCACAACTTGAAAACTTGTACCTTTATGGACAGAAAATAGAATATGTGAGAGAAATAAGTTTTCTAGGAATGATACTCGACCAAAAGCTGACATGGAAATCACACATTCTGACATTGAAGAAAAAATGCCAACCTGGAATTAATTTACTCAGATCACTAGCGTTCAAAAACTGGGGCGCAGACTACTCAAGTTTACTGCACATCTATAAATCATTGATCAGATCAAAACTTGACTACGGAGCGATTGCCTATAACTCTGCCAACAAAAGCCTTCTTCAGTCAGTGGAAGTTATACAAAACACAGCTCTTCGCATCTGTTTGGGTGCCCATCGTACAAGTCCTATCCAAAGCTTACATTGGGAGACTGGAGAGTTACCGCTTTCTTACCGAAGAGAATATCTAAGCATCTCTTATGCTGTCTCTGTAATATCAAACAAAAGAAATCCAGTAGCCCACAACGTCTTATCTGATCGTTTTAAAGCCAAATTTTTATCCAGCTCAACTACTCCTCCTTTCTATCACAGAGTCAAAACATATTTAAACAAAATAAATTCGCATTTCCCAAATATTTATGACGTCCCATCAATAAATTATCCTCCTCCATGGACAATAACACTCCCTATCCTAGACCTAAGCCTCGCCTACCTTAATAAATCAGAGACTCCAACAACCAGAATAAAACAAGAATTCCTAAGTGCCTTAAATAAATACGGTAGCATTTATAAGGTATACACAGATGCTTCAAAAAACCAAGATGAAATTGGGGCTGCCTTCTACTCCGAGGACTCTTCGAAATCCTACATACTCCCACCCTTCACATCTATTCATTCAGCTGAATTATTCGCCATCTTAGAAGCACTCAAGAAAATCCAGAAAATCAAGCATAAAAATGTCCTTTTAATATCTGACTCTCAAAGTTCACTAACAGCACTTCGTCAACTGTACTCTAATCACCCTATAGCCATACTGATCAAGAAAGAGCTACATAATTGCAGAAACAGCAGCATACATGTTAAATTCATGTGGGTCCCATCCCATACTGGAATAGAAGGGAATGAGAGAGTAGATCAAATAGCAAAAAATGCATTCACCAATCAACAATCAGGAAGGAACGATTTTACCGTACATACTGATTTGAAAGCGTTCTACAAGAGCAAAATCTGCGATAAATGGCAGGAAGAAGCAAGACATAACCAACACAAATCATATGAAGTCACTACAAATTCTCACGGTTGGAACTGTAAAAACATAAATAGAAGAGAAGAAGTGATCCTTTCTCGTATTCGAATCGGTCATACGCGCATCACACACGACTACTTACTAGCAGGAAAAAATAAGCCAATGTGCGAAATGTGTAACAGTGAGTTAACCGTGAAACACCTGGTAATCGAATGTGCGAAATACGACAAGGAACGGAAAAAGAATCAACTACCCCTATCACTAAAAAAACTGTTACAAGAAAAGCAAGAAACTAAAAAACTTTTAAACTACCTAAAAGACTGCAAATTAAGTAGCAAAATATAGTGACTATAACCAAGCTACAATAAGTGAACTTCCATCATTTTAACTCGCTAATAACCCTACGTGGTTGATGCGATTGATATATAAAAAAAAAATTGCATACACATAAAATAAATCCTTGTGTAGTGTGATATTTGTTTGTCGTTCTTGTCATCAACATTGTTGTCGTCTAGAAAAACATTATTATCAGCCAACTGAAAGTTTGTAAAATTCCAGTCTTTGTTGCTAATTTGTAAGATCCATCACGAATCGATTGAACAACTGCCATTACATTTCGTGGAGCTATTCTGCCATGATCCACGAAAATATTGTGTTTTGCAGTTGTATATTTTTTATGTAATTAGATTGGTCAACTATTGTAGGCGAGAAAGTTATGTATTCAGTTTTTTTCATATTTAACGTTAGTAGATTATAATTTAGCCACAGATATAGTTTACTCAAGTCTACTTCTGCATTTTGTTTCACCACTTCTCAGCTTTCTTCCGAAAAGATTAAGACCGTATCATCAGCATAACACGCAAGCTGTTTATTTTAGTTATACTATTCATATAGACTGAAAATAAAATTGGTCCCATTACCGTGCCTGGCGGCACTCCTGTTTTAATTGTTTTGCCTGAGCTAATTGCATCACCTATTTTGACTTTTTGAGTTCGATGTGATACGTTCCATAGCGGTACCTCTATGCTAAAACTGTTGAGTTCATTTATTAAATTCCTGTGTTCAACAGTGTCTAATGCCTTAGCGAGCTTCAAAAAAACTGCAATGCATCTTGATGACACATCCAAAGCCCTCTTCATGGTTCCTTAAAAAATCGATGATTGCATTTTCAGTATTAGAATTTTTAATTTTACCGAATTGTTATAATATTGTGTTTATTTAAAAATGATATAATTCTTGTTTTGAAAGACTGCTCAAAGTTCTTTGCAAAATTGTTTATTCCATATATCGGCATGCAGTAATCTACCTTTGTTGGATCTCCAGATTTAAAAATTGGAGTTATTATTGATTCTTTCCACAGTTTGCGGATTTTACCATGAGAAAAGTATATGTTAATTGTATAAATTAATGGTTCTATCAAATATATGTGAATGTTTTTTATTATTTTAGTTGTGATATTGTCAGGGACAGGCAAACAATTATTTCTTAGTTTAGATATGTACATAATTAATTCTTCTTTAGTTAGGTGTTTTAGAAATATTGTTTTGTAAATTTTGGGGTCATTTAAATAGTTATTAGGTAATTCATGATTTTGTATTGTTTCTGCCGTCTTGTTACCAAGATTCACAAAAAAATTAATAATTTTGTTAGCTTTTTCAATAGTATTTTGAAATTCGGTGGCTTAATTGAACCATTTTTCTGTTTCCAATATATCTTGAGCGCACCCAAACACATAGCTTCGTACGGAGATCGTTTACTTGCACTGTGGTAGCTTCTATTTTTTTGACAGGTCAAATACAGTCCATCAGCCCAGTGTTTGTTATTTTTATCGGACATTCAACATATAAGAGTATCTTCCACATCTCTGTTACAACGTTCCACACACAGAACCTTGACTCTGTGAGTGACGCGTACGATTTTCAAATGGGATCACTGACACATTAAATTATTTATAATTTAGTTTGCAAATTTACGACCATCATCAGAATGAAGAATAGATGGGGCCCCAAATAATCAGAAAATTTCTATTTGCTTCTTGACAGTTTCTACAGCAGTCTTACTTTTCATTGGTCGTAGTACACAAAACTGCATCTGGTTCAGTCTGCATATCAATTAGATCTACTTGGTACTTACGATGCATAAGTTTACTTAAAAATGGCCTTAACAGCGATTCCTTTTTTAGTTGCCGTTTCTTCAGTTGACATAAATAATTCACACAATTTTAGGTATATGCTAATCGTTTCTCTAGTACTAACGTTTGCATATTTTTTCTCCAACTCTTCTTCCAATGTGGAAATAAAGTGCACACGTTATTGAAACTCCAGCTTAAAATATAGACACCTGTAGAAATATTTGCCTGGTGAATTGTAAGAAACTTTATCAGTAGAAACAAAATACAGTATGGCTGCAGAATTTTCTTGGCGTTTTTTATCAACTTGTCCACCCTCCGTATATTGATTATATCAAAGAGCTATATTCTTCTGTACTGTTTAGCAGATAGTGGTTTTCATTGGGCTTTGAACAAATTTGCCTCTTTAACCTCATTAAGAACAGGAGGAAAACATAACACTGGAAGAAGTACAAACGACCATACAGAGACTAAAGAATCGTAAATCTCCCGGCACTGACAACATTCCAAATGAATTACTTAAGTACGGAGGTCAAATAATCGGAAAATAATTAGTAAAATTATTCGGAAAAATGGAACAAAGCGGAATAATACCCAATGAAAGGAAAACTAGCATAACAATACAGACATACAAAAAAGGCCCAAAATCGGACCCAAAAAATTACAGAGGAATAACGCTATGAAGTAGTGTACTAAAACTGCTAACAAAAATATTGGCAGATAAAATAACTGATAAAGTAGTAATCTTCCGCTCAAATAGATCAACGATAGACGCAATATTTATAATATGCCAAATGATAGAGAAATCTATTGAATTCAATAAATCAATGTACACATGCTTTGTAGATCTAAAGAAAGCATTTGACAATGTTTAGCTTAAGGGTGTAATCGATCGACTGAACCAAAAATATGTTAATAAGTGCCACATAAACCTAATAAAGCAATACCATAAACAATAATATAATGCTAAGAACAGAATGCGATCTAACAAGAGAACTTAAAGTCTCATCAGGCATTAGACAGGAAGATAGATTCTTAGCCCATGACTTTTTAACTTCATAATGGACCAAACCATTGAAAGTGTGAACGAAGTCGATGCAGGATTCAGGATTCAACCTAACAGCACAGAGGGTTAAATGCAAATTTCGATCGAAAAAACACAATCTATGGTAATATCCAAAGATCCGATCCGATGTAAGTTGGTGGTGAGTGAGCGCATTATACATCAGGTGATAAGTGTAACTGGGGGTACAGGTATCGAGCAGCAGAGGTACAGTGAATGAGGTGGGTAATCAGATAAGAAAAGCCGTAAGAGTATCAGGATGTTTGCGAGATATAATTTGGAAGAACAAATATATGACCACAGAGAGCAAAACACGAATTTATAAAACCTGCTTGTGGTCCATAATGACCTACGCCGCCGAGACAAGAGCTGAAACGTCTGTCGCCAAAAGGAAAATGAGAACAGCGGAGATGAAAATCCTAAGAACAATAAAAGGGATCACATTGCATGATAGGATACGCAATGAGAACTGGGAGTGCAAGACGTTGTTAGATGGGTGAGAGACCGAATTGCAAACTGGGCCAAAACACAAAAACCAGAAACCAGGCGGCCAGCTGACAGGCCCATAAAACGCTGTTATGAAAGTTGGACATCAGGATTACAGGAAGGCTGATGACAGAATTGACAGGACTTTGTCCTATTACACGAAGAAGAAGAAGCAGAACAAGTTGAGTAAGTCTTTCGTCATGAGATTATGTTTGTGAGTAGGTACGTACCTGAAGCCTCCAATAATCGAACTAATTCAAAGTAGACTTCAGCTTGCAATTTTTATATAGGTACATGGGTGAATATCGTAATTATAATAATTTCACGAGCACAAACGACATAAATTCAAAACAAAAGCAACAACATAACCCCACTTTTTATTTGAGTGGCTGTAAAACATATAGAACTAAATTAGTTTTACTTATTTTGTAATGCTCAGTAACCGTATAATATAATAATTTCGGATTTGAGAAATATTCGTTGCTCAACACTAGTTTTTTTTGGGCATTGTCCGAATTCAACTATTGAGCGTAACATATACTACAACAACTCAAAACATAATGACATATCTAACAAGCCGATCGCCTGTTACGATTTCTATCGGACTATGGTATTTTAATTTCGTCGTACTAATGTTTCGAAATTAAAAAACTTGTTTCTTTAACAAAATTCGTGTATTTAAACGATATCGTACATTGGAAAAGTCTCTTCATATCAGTAAAATTCATGAGTAAGTACCTACATCGTTGTAGTTTCACATATTTGCTGCTCTGCAGCCCCTGGGTAGGCCCTATGAAAACACCACCCATAGAAGACAACAGAAAACCGGCGGGGATGGATTGACGACCATATCTCCATCGACTAGGACCTAGCTGAGAGCTTAATAATTCCAGAACCTCACCAATTCATGGAAATCTAGAATTTGAGATTTTTATTGTATAACGGCGTTCGTATTCGTCTTGTATTTTGGATAAGCAGTTAATGTGAATTATCTATTGAGTTATAAATATAATTAATTTGCAGAAACCTTTAATATTTGATCTCACCCCATTCTAGTATTAGTAACGGTACTTTGACTGAGTTCATGATACAAAGTGGCGCCCCAGTTAATTGTATTTTTTGCTGATTACTGAGATGGTGTGGGAAATCTATATTAAAAGTTTATTTAGTTTCAATTATCAACTTAATTTTTTTTGATTACTTTAACTTAAATTTTATTCCAGTTATATTTCACATTTTTATAGACGCTGTTTTATGATGAATTTGCTTCAAAATTTCAAGTTTATACCGTTTCCTTATTTGTTATTTTCGTCAGGAAGATATTACAAGTTTTATGATGGTCAATTTTTTGTGTTTCGAGAAGGTAATTAAGTATATTTACAATAATAGTTGACATTAAGGAATTTGTCTACTTATTGTTTTACTGTTTTGAAAAAAGTTGTCGTAGTTTACAACTTTGATAATGTTTAATATGTTTTGAAATTATTTTATTCTGTTATCATAAAAACTCCTGGTGTTAATTGGTTTTTAAAATTATTGCAAATCAGTCGTTCCTTTTTGGAATAATTAGTATACCGGTTTACTCAAAGTAAATATAATTAATAGCTTGTAATATTTTTGAAATATTCAGTATACAGGGTCACTCGTAAGTAACATTGTTAAATTTCATATTTTTAATTTACAGTTATTACTTTAATTACTTTGCAGTTACCTTTAAATTTGTTTACGTAAATCTTCCTGATGATGTTTTCTGATCAACATCCTGTTGATCCAAATTTACCTGGCCATTATTACGATTTGCGAAAAATATCTACTTCTGTTTCTGATTAGTTTGGTTTTTCTGTACGTGACTATTTTTTTATCTTAATTTTGATTTAATATCAAAATATATCTTGAGTATTCTTTATTTTTATGTTGTCAACAATTGTGTTAGGTCACAAATAAGTTTTGTGTCTATATCTAGTAGAATTTACTTTTCTACTTTCGTATATGTCATGGTACCTCTATACATTATCTTTTGTTATAGTTACGGATGTGCAAAAGCACATATATTGTTCTCTTATGCCTTTGCTTTATCTCTTGGTGTATCTTGAGTACATTATTTTGTATCTTTCTCTTATGTTGTGCATAATACAATTGTGTATTATATTTGTGTTTATCGTATCGCTTTTGTTTTTGGGTTTTTGAAACGCCAAAAATTCTGTTCTGTAGAGAACAAACTTACGTGAATGTTTCAAATTTTCTGAGATTTTCTTGCTTTATGCACCTTTAGAAATCAGTTTAGTTTGAAACGACCTTTATACTCAAATATTTTCTGAAATTTCTTGCTTTAGTCAAATTTTGGATTCAGTTAATTTTGTAGTAGTCCCTTATCTTTTTTGTTTTGTGTGTACTGAGAAATTCTGTTTTACTTGGTAGCGTTTTTGTTCTCAGTATACGCTTTATTTTTATAGTCCATCTATTGCTCAAATATTCTCTGGACTTCCTTGCTTCAGGCAAATTTTGGATTCAGATTATTTTGTAGGAGTGCCTTTTTTGTTGTGTGTGTACTGAGAAATTATCTTTTTGCTTGCGTTTTTGTTCTCAGTATACGCTTTAGTTATTTTTATCTTCCCTGTATTTTGATACGAGAATAACACGTTCTTTTTGTTGCACGACAATTTATCGATTATTTTGGTGTACTGATAGTATTTTATTAAGGCATATATTAGTTTTCTTTTTGAGTTGTTGACAAAACTATTTTTTTTTGATAACTTTCTATGTGGTTTGGAATACCACAGTTTATAATTTCATTATTTTCATAGCGAAATTGTTTCCGATTTATAATGTTTTCTTCTATATATCTTTCAATTTTGGTTTTGAGTACTCTGTATGTGTTATCGCTAAATTCTTAGCACTTAGTTCTGTTTTGGTGAGTTACTTCTCTCCAAACTTTCCGATTGTTTGAAAGGGGGGAAATGCCAAGGCTTGTTGTTTTTTTTTCTCTTTTGATTTTTCCTTTATAGTTACGTAATGTATTTTAAAAACACACACACATTTTTAGTCACGTTAGATCTTCATAGTAGATTTCTGTTCCTTATCTTGTATTTTTTTTATATAATACCTCGCTATGTTTCCCTAGGCGCTTTATGTTCTCTTCAATCTATGAATATGAATATTTTTTTTTCAGTTGTCTTAGATTTTTTCTTTTGGTTTAGTGCACCTGAGATTTTAAGCACCCTATATCACACTTAGTGATTATTTTTTTGTAGATGAGGAATGTAGTTGTTTTCTTGTCTTATCGTTGAGATTTTGGTAGAGGTTGCCCCTCTAATTTTTCTGGATATTTTTCTGAGGCGTTTAGCATCTCATATTTTTTGATATTTTATAATCTCAGTATGGTACCAAGAACTGATATCGTTTCATTTCTGATATTTTTTGTGGTAATAGGAATGGTCTCCTATTAAAATTGATTATTGCATTTTGCTTCAATGTTTTGACTATAATTGCATATCATTTGCAATGGTTTATTATCGCTAGTAGGTATACGCTCCTATGACATACATTTGGAGCTTACTGCATTTTTTTCAAGTCATAGCTTCGAACTAGAAAAGGTTAACGATTTTTTTACATCAATTAAATTTGTTTTCTCTTTTATTTTCTTGTTTTTTTTATCTTCTCATTGCTCTCACCTTTCCATTTCTCGTTTGTTACCATTATTTTTTTGAACATGTAAGCACATCTTCTTCTTTTGCTAATCACCACAATATTGATGTTTTGGCTACTTTTCTTCGTAGACTGTTTATGTTTAAAAAAAGTAATTCTTCGAATTTCTTTTTTTCTCCGAGGAGAGGGGGTGTAACAAGCCGATCGTTACGATTTCTATCGGACTATGGTATTTTAATTTCGTCGTACTAATGTTTCGAAATTAAAAAACTTGTTTCTTTATCAAAATTCGTGTATTTAAACGATATCGTACATTGGAAAAGTCTCTTCCTATCAGTAAAATTCATGAGTTAGTACCTACATCGTTGTGGTTTCACATATTTGCTGCTCTGCAGCCCCTGGGTAGGCCCTATGAAAACACCACCCATAGAAGACAACAGAAAACCGGCCGGGATGGATTGAAGACCACATCTCCATCGACTAGGACCTAGCTGAGACCTGAATAATTCCAGAACCTCACCAAGATAAGTCCTTTGTCTTATACTCAATTCATGGAAATCTAGAATTGGAGATTTTCATTGTATAACGACGTTCGTATTCGTCTTGTATTTTGGATATGCAGTTAATGTGAATTATCTATTGAGTTATTAATAAATATAATTTGCTGAACATTTGATATTTGATTTTGTGCAATTTATATTAACTTGGACCATCGCGTTGAAATATTTTTAGTATTTCGTTTTGTTAAGTTAAAGTAAATATATGGTTTTTCAGTTTTTAACCTTTTTAGTTTTTTCGTTTAATCTAAGTATCGCTTAAAAAGCTGGTGGCGTCCAATTTAATATCGATTGTTCACTCCATCCCAGTGATTGCTATAAAAATACATTAACTGGAGTCGAATACCACAACCTGTGGAAGAGTCCCAAGCCGGGGGAGAACATATGTTACACATACATGCTTAATATTTTCAAGAAAGTCGGTAGTTGACAATAATTACTACCACTATTAAAATTGAGAAAGTTTTAAGCAAATTTCGTCACAACCATTTGTTAATGACTATAATATAAGGTAGGAAGCATGGTATGGTACTTTTGAATGGAATTATATCAATATTTATGTTTTCTTATCATTTTCTTGTCATTATACTTAATCATAATTAGCAGCAATTTTTTTAATTTGAATTTAGACATTGTTGAAGCTATTTTTACAATAACACTCGTGTACAACGGAATCCTTCAAAAAAATACATCATAAATATGAAGATTTTAATGCTCTGAATTTCTTCCCGTCGGCTATTTTTATTTTCCGCTGAACCCTATCTAATATGCGAGAAAAGTATTGGTTTACCTCAAAAAAAGTTGGAATTTTGAAAAAATTATCTTTTCGTTTTTCAGTAAGAAGAACACGAAAAAACGTTTTTTAGAATAAAATCCTGTATGTACATGTGTTATCGTCGTTGTCGTCGGCCACTTTTCGTAACATGTCTTGTTAGCACGATACAACCTCCGGGCTGCAACAAGTCATAAATTTTATGATTGAATATTATTCAGGATGAACCAGATAAACACTATTGATTTTCAGCTCATCAGAACCAATACAACGGGTGCTATGGTTAAAATACCACATTTTTGGAAAAACTTCGGTTTGTTAGCACGATACAGCTTCCAGAGTGTGTACAAGTGACCAATTTTACAATCGGATATTGTTCAGTGCGTCTAATAGATGAACTTTATAGATTTTCAACACACTAGAGCAAGTCCAACGGGTGCTATGGAACTTAAAGTGCCACATTTTTGGAGAAATTTCAGTTTGTCCAAAGTGTATACAAGTGACCAATTTTATGGAAGGATATTGTTCAGGGCGTGTTACATATGCGAAAAAGTTAGTTTTAATCTGTAAAACCATTTATTTTTCTATCACGTTTAGATTTTGTCATATGAATTTTATTTTTAAAATATATCGTAAATTCAGGCTTTTTTTTTAATTCGTTGTATGCGTAAACATAATAACATAATAAACAGTAGACATACAAAATAAGTTTTAGCGACTCGTATGAGAATGAAGGAAATTGCCGAAAGTGATATTTATAGTAGTTCATATGCGTTTGCCCAGTATTCGCTGTGACTTTATAGCAGTTAGTTGGAAACTTGTCTTCTAATTGTTTACGTTCTATATCAATTAGTTTAGTTTTGCACAATGTTTATATTCTATATATTTTTGTTAAGAATTTGATGTGTAGTTTATGCATGTTTTATGAACAGAGCCAATAAATATATAATATGTAGACATTTAAAAATTGTTCTAAAATAAATTATATTGAATTTTAGGTTATAGATTGGTGCGAACTTGTATTATTTCTACATATTGTTTTTGCTACATTTATGGCGAATTTACTCCAAAAACACAGAGATATGCCATGAGAGATCTTGTTAAAAAAGTTTATCAGCTTTATTTTGGCTTGTCTATCGATGAGAGAGATAAACGTTGGCTGCCAAGAATATACTGTAACAGTTGCTCAAGAACATTAAGAGGTTTGCTTGAAGGATGTCACAAATCTGTGCCGTTTACTACGCCAATGCTCTGGAGTGAACATCAGAACATGAAAATTATACTTCCTTTTGTATGACATCAACGCGAGGATCCTCGAAAAATAAATTGTATATCCGAACATCGCATCTGCAAAGAGACCTCTCATCCCTTTACCTTCAGTACCTCTAACTCCAAAAAAAAAACAAGAAGATGGAAAATAAAAATATTTTAGGTCTACAGCTTCATTCAAATTTTATTTCTACATGTACATCTTCATACAATTTATTTGGATCCGGTACACCAAAGAACCATATTTTCTTAAACAATCTGATTTGAATGAATTTGTCAAAGACTTAGGGCTATCAAAATCTATGCCTCAATACTCGGGTCAAGATTAAAACAGTCTCATATTTTCGCTCAAGTCAAGAATATTTTACGAGTTATTTTCCCAAAGAATCTAATTTAGTATATTGTAAAGATGCTGCAAGGCATCTTTAATAACTCAGTTTTCCAGAAAAATTTGTTGGATGGAGACTTTTTATTGATACCTTGAAGATTAGTTTGAAAGACGTTCTACACCACAATGGTAATAAATACCCATGAGTTCCCCTCGCACATGTAACAAACATGAAAGGAAACTATGCAAATCTGGAGGTATTACTTAAAAAAGTAAAATATTCCAATACCTATTGAATATTTGTGCTGATTTCAAAGTCGTAGCTATACTTATTGGATTGCGAGGAGGATACAGCAAGTTTTGTTCTTTAATACGTGAGTGAGACAGTCGCGTAAGAGATAAGGATAACAAAATAAGAACTTGTCCACAAAGGAAAAGTCCACCTGGACTTAAAAATGTATCTGAAAACCTTGAGTGCCAAGTGACACAATTTTTCGGCCACCACTTCACATACAGTGGGGACCCATGTAAAAGGTATAAGCAAGGATGGTGCGGGCTTTCAATATCTCAAAACCAAATTTCCTCGAATAAGTGACGCGAAATTGATAGAAGGAATGTTTGTAGGTCCGCAAATTCGAGAGCTTATGACGGATGAAGCGTTTAATTCGAAGTTAAACAAAGCAGAAAAAAGAGTTTGGATGACTTTTATAGAAGTGTGTCATAATTTATTTGGTAATACAGAAGCTGGCGTCTACCGGCAAATGATTCGAGAACTTATTTCTATTTATAAGCTTTATGATGGAATATGTAACTCAACATTCATTTTATGGAATCGTACGCAGATTACTTTCCTGGAAATCTGGGTGCCGTATCAGATGAGCATGGTGAAAAGTTTCATTAGGAAATTATGCGCATTGAAAGACGCTACAATAGACAATGGTCAGCAGCAACGCTTGCTGATTTCTGTAGGTCGATTCACCGAGAATCTCAGATGGAAACGATGAACAGAAAGAAACTACAAAATGACTTGAATTATATCACATGAATTTTTTGTAATTTTTGTTACTTTAATAATAGCGTTTTATGATTAAATGAGCATAGTATTCAAAATGTATGTGCTGTATTCATTTGTATGTTAAATTCCGTGTTAAGAGCACCAAATATAATGTTATTATGCATGAAAACAATGGGGAGAAAAAAACATTTTCTTTGACCAGCGTAATTAGTATATTGTTATCATTTGGTAATATGTGATTCTTTCGATTAAAATTTGGAAGAACGATCTTCCAATTTTCACCGTATTGAAAACTTCATTAACAATCTGCAGTAGCCTTATCATCGATCGGAACTGTACAACTATGATATCGAGACGTATGAAATAAATCAATTATTTTCTTATGTGATTATGATTCCTTCAATATTCCTTACAATTATAATATACTATATTATTTTTCAGATAACTAGTCAACATGATACTACCAGTTCTTGCTGTGTTTCTACTGATTAACTTGAGTGTTTCTGAATATATTGCTCCTGGTCCTCAATATAGATGTCCCAAAGACAAATTACTATTGCATCCTTGCACCTGTGATATTGAATCTGATATTGGAATTTACGTTAGTTGCAACAATACTAATTTAGCGAGTATGAGTATTGGGCTAAATAATTTGGCTACTTTCAAACTTCCTATAGAAAGATTGACTATATACAAATGTAATATTGGTAAGTATAACTTCAGAAATAAAACACAGACTGTTATCCAGTACTGTAAAATACCAACAACCAAATTCTTGACTTACTTAGCCTAATTCTATTGGGAGACGTAGGGTTGCAACGAATCTTTTCCACCGTACACTGTTTTGCGCCAACTGTTTGATCTCTCCCAACTCTTGCCTTCTCGGATTTTCTTCTCGACTGACCTTCTCCGGGTTATCCTTGGTCTTCGTCTCCTCCTACTTTCTTGGGGATTCCAATCCAAGGCTTCACGACTGACGTTGTTGACCGACCTTCTCAGAATATGGCCTAGCCACCCAAATTTCCTTTTCTTTATGGTATCACCAATAGGATTTTCATTTGATCTTTCCATTAATTCTTTGTTTGTTATTCTATCTGACCAGTATATGTTGAATATTCTTCGGAGACACGTATTTATAAATACTTGCCTTTTGTTTGTAGGTAACTGTTCTTGTGACTTTCCATGTTTGGCAGCCATATAGAAGAGATGACTTCTGTTTCAAATATTCTTAGTTTAGTATTCCTTCGTATTTTACCTGCCAGACTGGTGCAAGTTGTGCAAATCCTCATTTGGTCTTCCTAATCCTGGTGGTGACGTCCTCATCGGCCCCGCCTGTTTTAGACGCAATGCTTCCCAGGTATTGGAATTGATCCACCTGCTCGATTATCTTATTGTTCACCATCAGCTGCCGGTTGTTCCTAGCGTTGATCCTCATTTCTTCTGTTTTTTCAAAATTTATTTTGAGGCCAACTTTTGCGCCGTGATTATGGAGATCTTCCATCTTTCCCATCATATCAGCTAGTGTTTGGGACATCAGACACAAATCATTAGCAAAATTGATGTCTTCCAGCCTCTCCACCCCCTTGGTCTATTTGACATTCTCTTCATCACACAATCCGGCATCATGAGAAATAGTATTGATAAAAGCAAACAGCCTTGCATGACTCATGTTGAAATCCTGAATTAATTGGATAATTTGGCCTCTTGAATTACCTGGCATCTGAAATTCCAATAAACTTCCTTTATGAGGTTGGTGATTTTCATTGGCAAACTCTGACAAATGGACTCCGAATGGACTCTCGGCTGAAGCAGTCAAATGCCTTTTCGAAATCTACAAAGGACTGATACGCAGCTGCCTGGTATTTGTAGCTTTGTTTTATTTTGATTCTAAGGGCGTTGTTCTCATGAGCGGTCATTTCTGAAGCCTGTTTGTTCTCGCCGAAGTTTTAAGTCTATTATGCATTTCATTCTGTTCAAAATTTTCCTGGTGAAAATCTTACTAGCCACCGAAAGCAGGTTAATACCCTCTCCAGTTTCTGCAGTATGCCATATCTCCTTTCTTTGGTATTTTGATCAGTAATCCTGTCTTCCAATCATCTGGCATTGATTATTTTTTCTATATTTTTTTCAGTAATTTATAAAAAAATCTGCTGTAAAGGTTGGGTTTCTTTTCAGTATTTCTGGAGTTATTTGGTCCATTCCGAGCGATTTCCCGTTCTGAATTTCTTTGAGGGCAACTGTTATTTCTTGCTTCGTAGGTACGGCTCTATTTATTTTGCGATCTTCTTCGGTTCCTACTTTTGATTCCTATCTTCTACCTCTCCTTACATTTCTACATGTCTACTTAGGAGTTCTTCGAAGAGTTTCTTTCATCTTTCTATTTGTGTTTCTTCATTTACTATAATTTTTCCTCTTTTGCATTTAATTTGCTTCTTTGACTTTTGGCCATAGTCTTATTGATTCTATAAAGTCCTTTACTGTTTCCTTGTGCTGTCACTTTATGAGTTGCCTTTGCTAACTTGTCAGCCCAAATTCACTTCTCTCTTCTAAAAATCCTTTGGACTTCTCTATGTTTTAAGTTATATGCATGTATAGCAGCTATAATTTCGTCCTCTTCTTTAACATGGTCCTGCTTCTCTTTTAACTTTTTCCTTCCCTCAATTCATTCCAGGGTCTCATCGGTAAACCACGGCTTTTTTCTTTTTTTTTTCTACATCCTACTACTCCCTCTACAGTCTCTAAGAAGGCTCTCTTTATTTGGTTCCATCTACTTTCAATGTCTCCTGCCTGCACTTTTCGATAAGCAAATATATTTTGCAGCTCTAGACTAAATAATTGAGCTGTTTATTTCTCTCTAAGTTTGTCTGAATCAAAAAGCTTTTGCATATTCTCTAGTTGTACATTTGTTGATGCTACTTTTAATCTTATATCTGCAGTTACCAGGTGGTGGTCACTGCCACAATCAGCTCCTCTTCTAGCTCGCACAGCCAAGAGAGACTTCCTCCATTTCTTTCTAATCTCTACGTGATCAATTTGACTAATTGTTATTTCATTTGGTGAGGTCCAAGTGATCTTGTGACACTTCTTGTGCGGAAATAGAGTTCCTACAACACAACACAATAAGCTTCCTGCATTCACAAAACTCAGCTATCCTACTTCCATTGTGGTTCATGACTCCAAGACCGTGTTTACCAATAACTCTTCCAAATCCGATATTATCCTTACCCACCTAGGCGTTCAAGTCTCCCATCAGAAGGACAATGTCCTCTCTCTTAATCGTTCTTGCAAGTGTCTCCGTGCTTCGATAAAAAATATCCTTCTCCTCATCTGTATCCTCTTCGTTGGGGCATAGCACTGTATTATTGAAACGTGCCTCACCTTAGTCTTGACTCTCGCATTATACTCTCAGAGATTGGTTTCCTACAACCTAGTATCATATAGATATATTTCCATCTAAATGAAAGAACTTTTATTAACATGTTGATTTTTGCTTCGAAGTTACAAGTTGTTATACTTACTTTCGAGCAATGCTGTCTACCCCGGTTATTTAGAATGTTTGGACTTTGCTTCAGTATTATTATGAACGATGTGATTTTTATCAGGTGCTGTGCCGATTAATATGACGGTTGCAAAAACTGAAAAATTAACTTCAGCAATGGAAAATTATTTTATTTATTTTTTTGGTCCATCACATTCTTGTAGGACTCAGGTCTTTGTTAAACGTCGTGGAGAAAATGTAGTTAATTGAAGTAGTAGATTACCTTTTTACAAATGTGCGGTACGGAAAAGATACCAAGATTCAAATCCCTGAATATTTCCTGCATTGCACAGTATGATTATATATTGCTGACAAAATTACGTTTTGTGAAACACCCGTGAACTTATATGTTTATTCTGCATAATAGCTCTATCCGATCATTTTGACATAGATTCAACAAATTATCCTTTCCCTTTCAGTTAAAGCAATCCTCACAGTAATGATAATATGATATTGCCATTGGTCCGACATACTTCTGATAGCGAGAGATCTGGGTAGTGGCAGCAAGGGAAATTTGAAAATTGAGAAAATGATGTTTTTAATTGAAAAAAAAATCGGTAATCACGTCATCACTTTATGGTATTGGATGAAACATACTCAAGTGAACAAAGTATATTATAAAATTACTTCCCAAATAGTAAATTGATATTAAAATTGACCTGTTTTCAGAATTGTCATAAATGTATGGATAACTTTTTTGACTCACAATTAAGTCGAGTATGTCATCTTTCATTGAAATGTTATGTTTCTTTTTCTATTTGTTTTAAGTTTTTATTTTTCATAATCAATTTTCAAGTACAGTGGAACGTATCCATAACGGACACTAAGGGGAAAAATAATTGTCCGTTGTGAAAAGTTGCCGTTAAATCAGTTGAAATAAAAAAGAGGTTTCTATTTGTTTGATCTTTAATTATAAATTTTCGTATAGACATATACACGAATAATAAAATACTGATGTAAAGAGATAGGTATTACTTCTTTAAAAAATCATCAGTTTTGGTTTATTTTTTGTTTTTACTAATTATTGCATAACATTTATATATAAAAAATAATTCTTGGTCTCTTAATTTAAATTACCTATAGTTGTAGTAAGTTCTAGTTCATCGTCACTCTCATTGTCGGAAATAATGGACACCTGTTGTTTTTCTTTGAAACCACTAACACAACTAGCTAAGTTTACTTCAGGATTTTGAGTCATTAGGGCTGCATCAATCTCCACGTACTTCAAAAAATTTTCAACTCCATTACTTTCGCAAAACGTTGACTATGGCAAATCGTCTTACAGGCCCTGTAGCTCCAGATTTTCCACAATTTCTTCTCCATAACTATCGTTTTTAAAAAAAACGCACTCAATAAAACACTCTTCAATTTTTTTGGTTGAAACTTTTTTCCATGTTGCCACTACCCAAATTAAGTCGTTAGCAACGTTATGGACTTCTCCAGTTCAGCCGTTGATAAAGAACAATCTATATATGATAACATTCTTCTCCTCAAAAATTTTCTGTACAGGAATCTAAAGTTTTTGATTATTCCTTGGTCCATCGGTTGACTATGAGCTGTAGTATTATGTAGCAAAAATAATATCGATATGTTTAATAGTTGAATATCCGGATGGGATGTTGCGTTGTCTAGGAACAAGATAATTTTTCTTTTTTGATGTTGCATTTTTGTGTCAAATTTGTGCAGCCAATATGTCATGATATCTCTGGTCATCCAGGCATTCTTGTTGTAATACCAGTCGACTTGGAATTTATCAACAAGGAAATCTTTAAATCATTTACTTGTATTAGCAATAACCAAAGGTTTTTCTATCAGTCTTTCCTTGGCCGATTTACCCACAGTGCACTTTTCATTACGAAATATGAAATTTGTACTTAGTCAGGCTCGACAATAAAGACCAGACTCATTTGCGTTAAACGTATCTTCGGGTGAATAGCCAATTAATAAATTTGACAGTTTTCTTTGCCACTCTGAAACGTCGTCGGGGTTAACATTTGCAGCTTCTCCAGATATTGCTCTAAATTTAATATAAGGTCTTGAGCAAAACTTATTCATCCAACCATTGGAAGCTTTAAACTCCAAATTAAGTTCTTTCGATGCCCCTAAAGCTATTCCTTTAATTATTCGTTGAGGTAATGGAATCTTCTTATTTCTGACTTCACAAAACCAATCGTACACTATCTTTATAAGTTTGAAATCACAATTAATATTTTTAAAAACTTTTATTTTAAACTAATTTACAATATTTAGATGTTTTCACTATGAAATCTAAAGTCATTCTCTCTGATTTAATTGTGATTAACAATAACGAAAGTTCGTATTGCTGAAACAGCAGCATAACGACCTCGCTGAAATAAAACAATAAAACATAACAATTTCGCTTATACAGGTAAATTCACATTCCATAACTCCTCCCTCCTCAAATGGAACTCAAGGGCGTAAGGGCGGTGGAGCTACTTGAGTGATGTCGGGACTCCTGGTGGTCTTCTTTCTTCTGCAAAGATTCAGTATGAGATCTCTCTTCTTAAACGTGTATAAACTACAAAATAATAATATTAATATCATGATACTACTAAGTCCATATTTGGAAATGTTTTGGTGAAGTCGAATTTCTTCTAACGGGACTTCATCTTTTTCTTGAAGGACCATTTGATGAAGTTTGTCTAAATGTGTTTTTTCTATCTTCAACTTTTGTACGTTCATTATTGGAAAAGAGGCTTGAACAATTTCTTCTAGCATCAGAGCGTGTCCTGTAATGGTACTTTTTTCATTGGAGTATGATACAGATGAAGTTTTAATTTGACAGCTGGGTGGAACGATAAAAAGATAAGTGCCATGTAGAATCGAAATGTCACTTTCTTTGCAATTTAATTGGATCTTCATTGGTTCTGGAAAAATACCGATGTAATGGCTGTTGCTGATTTCTTCAACAATTTGGAACATTGTCTGGACAGGAACTTGTTTGCAATTATGAGTGTCGCTGAATGAGAGCAGAGATGTAACACAATCTGACTTTTCTATTGGTTGAATTCGATTTTGGTCGCACAGGAAAATTGACTGAAGATTTGTACATTCTTCTTCTTGGTATTGGTATAAATTGTTGCTCAATATAAGGAAAGGTAATTGAGGAATAATAATTGTTTGGTTTATATTTTGAACGGAATATAGATGATAATGATCAAAAGAGTCTGGGTGAACCAGAGGAAAATCTATATAGAAAATTAACCTATTATGTGAATAAGCTACTTTTGTTCTCACTACCTTATAAAAATTTAAGTAGTCGTCTGCAGAAAATAATATTTGATCCTTATTGTGAAATGTATGTAAATCTCTTATGATTTCTCTGAAATTATCCGAAGAGATTAAACTAGGATGTACTGTATTTAAAATGGAGAAACTTATGGAATTTTCTATATCTGCTAAAAAGCTTAAAACTAAGTCTAAACTAAATTTAATTTGATCTAAAATATCTCTTATTTTTAAGTATTGATTAGGGTTACTTCTAGTTTCGTTTAATATTATTTGTATTTCTTTTATTTTATTAGCAATTGACATTTGGTTTCTGTTTATAGTTGACAATGTATCATTTATAGCATTCATTGATTTCTGATTAAGTGATACATGATTATTCAGTTTACTTATGATATTGTTTTGACTATTTTCTAATTGAGAAATACTATTGTGAATTTCTATAGCATCTTGTTCGTCTAAGTTACCTGAAATAAATTTTACAAGAGATCCTAGAAGATTAAATAATGCTCTTTTAGATAAATTATTAGGAAAAATTGAAAACATTTTTTGATTTATATTTTCAACTTCAAGACAAGTGTTTGTATATTGTAAAAAGTGCAAGTCTATTAGGAGCTGTTGAATTGTCAATTACGTTTCTTAATTGTTTATATGTAAGGGTTAGAGAATTTATTTGGTCTTGGATAGGTTTTTCGGGAATATAATGGAGCAAGGTGTGGGTTGCAATTTTAACTTTAGCATTTCCTAATTTGAAGGGTAGAATACCGGGATTGTCTTTAAGATTGAGAACTTGAACTTTCTGGTTCATTGTCAGTGGGAGTATCGTCATCCTGTAAAATAACGTTAGTCAGTTTTCTAGGACGTTTAAACAAAAGATTGTGGTAAGTATTTTGGGGAGTTGTAACAGTAAGTCCTTCTGATTTGAGAATATGTTCAGGTTTGTAAGGGGGTTTTGTTTTTGCTTGTCTGTCTGTTTGTTTTTTGTAACAAATAGTACCGGGCTTGATGATAGGAGCATCAGAGCGTTTCTCGTTTCGTTTTTCGATAGTCTTTGATTTGTTTTCCTGTAAACTTTTATGTAATTTGTCATATACTGTTTTCATTGTTTCTTTGTGTTCGTTAAGTTGGTGATTAATAAGTTGTACGTCAGAATCTATATCGAAAGGGTCTTTAAGTTCTAAATGTCCAAAAAGAAGGTCTATTGGCTTTTGTTTTGTCGCGGTGTGTATGGAATTATTATACCCTATAACTGAATAACTAAGTTTTTCGAATGGAGTGAGCTTTGGTTTGGTTATCGAAAGAGTTCGCATATGTTCTAAGAGAGTTGAGTGAAATCTCTCGGCAATTGCATTGCTATTAGGGTTGAAAGGAAGAGTATAGTGCCAATTTATTTTGTACAACTTGGCAAATTCTTTGATTAGGTTCTGACTAAATTCAGTTCCATTATCTGAAATTATATTTTCGGGTATTTTAAAGCGGGAGATAAATTTTAATAAGGATTGATACACATGAAGAGCTGAAAGTGATGGGATGATGTAAGCTTGAGCAAATTTAGAGAAGCTGTCGCAAATTGTTAATGCCATAGTATTTTCAAATTTAAAAACATCAATATGCACAGTTTCGAATGGTTTAGTAGGTGTGGGAGTTAATTGTAATTTAATTAAAGGTGGGTGTCTTTCATATTTCGCTTGTTGACATATGTTACAAGTATTTATAAAATTTTTAACATCTTCATTTAATTTGGGCCAAAAATATTTATTTTTCAGTTCTTGAATAGTTACATTTATGCCTCTGTGATTTGTTATGCCTTCGTGACAAGTTTTTATCAGATTCTGTTGCCTGTTTTGATTAATTACATCAAAAAGGAGAATATTTGACTTAAGTAATTTGTAAGCAGAATGTTTGAAAATTTCTGGTATGAATCTACACATATTTTTATAGAGTTTCGTTGTCATCATTTTGAAAGAAAAATGCGTATTGTTTCTTAGGAACGCCATATTCTTTGAGGAATGTTATGATTTGAGATTTAAAAGATTCGTTAGTAACATATAATTGCCATCTAGTTCTAACATTTTTATCAAAAAGCTTTTTTATTTCTTGACGAGGGTTTTTATCTACTTTTATTATAACAATTTGATTAAGAAAATTATTAAGAGGTCTATCTGTAATGTGTATTCCTAAAATTGGGTCTTCTTGGTTTGTATGAATTGTTTCAATGTCATTATCAGGATCTGGATCTATTTGGGCGATCATAGAGGAATTGTCCAAATCGGGAGGTTGGTTAACGTTTTCGTTAAATTCTTTCATGTATTCAAGAAATGGTGTAGAGTCAACAGGGTAAATTTCTATTCTACTTAAGGCGTCTGCGTTGCTATTTGATTTACCTTTTTTGTATACAATTTGATAGTCGAACTCTTCTAGTTTCAGTCTCCAGCGGACTAATCGAGAATTTGGTTCTTTTAAGGACATTAACCACTGCAAGGGTTTGTGATCCGTAACAATTTTGAATTTTCTGCCAAAAATATAAGGTCTAAAATATTTTGTAGCGTAAACTATAGCTAAAAGTTCTTTTTCTATTGTAGAATAAGATGTTTCTGCATCATTGAGTGTCCGTGAAGCAAAAGCAATAGGTTTATCTTGACCGATTGGTCCTTGTGATAAAATTGCGCCGATAGCAACATTGCTAGCATCTGTAGTTACAATAAATTCTTTATTAAAATCGGGATAAGCTAAAATTGGTTGATTTGTAAGTAAAGCTTTACAATCTTCGAAAGTTTTAATGTATAAAGGATCATTTATATTTATTTTAGCGCCTTTCTTCAAACATAATGTAAAAGGTTTAGTTATTTTTGCGAAATTATTAATAAATTTACGATAATATCCTAACAATCCTAAAAATGATTTTATTTCGCGAACAGTTTTTGGAATCGGATAATTTTGGATGGCTTTAATTTTTTCTGGATTCGGTTTTATACCGTCTGGTGTAACTATATGGCCAAGAAATGCAACTTCCTTTTTTAAGAACTCGGATTTGTCTAACTGAACTTTCAAGTTACTTTCTCGTAATTTTTGAAAAATTTTCTTTAGATTAACAATGTGTTCCTGAAGGGATGTAGAAAAAACAATTATGTCGTCCATATAGACGAAGCAAATTTTATTAATAAATTCTCTCAAGACATTGTCCATTACTCTTTGAAAACTTGAGGGTCCGTTTTTTATTCCAAATGGCATTCGAACGTATTCATAATGTCCGTTTTCTACATTGAAAGCTGTTTTCTTTATATCATCTGGGTGCATCTCTATTTGGTGAAAACCACTTGCTAAATCAAGGGTTGAGAAAAATTGACAACGGCCAAGTTTATCAAGAATGTCACTTATGTTAGGAATGGGGTAACGATCATCGATAGTTTTTTCGTTGAGTTTGCGATAGTCTACAACAATGCGCCATTTTTGTCTACCGGAAGCATCGGGTTTTTTGCTTACTATCCAGATTGGACTACTCCACGGAGAATCGCTTGGGCGTATTATTTCTTTTTCTAGCATATCATTTATTTGTCTTTCAACTTCAGGTTTATGTATGAAAGGGTATCTGTAGGATTTTGTATAGACGGGAATTTCGTCAGTTGTTTTTATTTGGTGCTTGACTTGATTAGTAAAAGTTAAAGGAGAGTTCTCTCTATAAAATATATCTGAATATTTTCTACAAAGTTTGATAATATGAAATTTTTCTTCTTCATTTAAGTGGGAAGTACGTATTAGTTTTGTCATGTCATTTGTGTTGGTATTATTGTCGGGAGAAGGTGTTACTGATACATGAAAAAATTCGTATTCATTTTCAATAGGAGAGGTTTTAATTGGTTTATATAGATAGATTTCTTCGATATTATCCGTGTTGTTTATAATATCGACAGGGGCATAACCATTTTCTGCTTGAGATATTCCATCTCTAATTAAACAATTGAATAATTTGGTTGGCGGTATACCAACAATACCGTTACGAAGATTTACTGGAATTTTTACAGATTCGATAGAATTAGGTTCGATTCTGGCAAAAAATAATAATTTTCTTTTACTTTCGTAGTGTGAAAGAGGAAGTTGGGCATTATTTGTTTTAAGAAGTAAATTTTTGAGATCTAGTTCAACACCTAAATGTTTTAGTGTATCATAGCCAATAAGGCCATCGAAAAAATGATGAAATTTGAAAATACAAAAATTTATTGTTCGATTTGTATTGAATTCTGGAAATGCGGGAATTTTAGTACAAAAATCTCTGGTCGTCGTTTGGAATAAAGAGCAAATAGTGAAAGGCTCTTTCACGATATATTCGGAAAAATAATTTTCGGCAATTTCAGGATTAATGAATGATCTAGTAGCACCTGTGTCGATTAGAAGTTTCAAAGGTGGGTTATCAATTTTTATATAAGGCAGGTCTGTTCTATCATAGATAGAATGTAATTCTATGTGGTTGTTGGATTTGAGGCTGTTACGTGAAAATTTTCTTGTTGAGGGTTTTCACAAGTTTCGTTATTTGTATTATTTAAAATATTTTCGTTAATATAATAGAAATATTGGTTATCTTCTTGTTGTAAATTGAATGAATTGAAATCGTAATCATTTTCTTCTGAGTTTTGGGGAATATCATAAGGATTTTGGGGCATGTCGTATGGATTTTGGGACATGTCGTATGCATTTTGGGAATTATCTAAATTGTATAATTCTTCCGATATGAAATTTCGCTGAGGTGGTGCTGGATGTCGAAATGCAGATGTGGATGGGCGATTTATAGAATAATTTGATATTCCGCTCATAGGAATGGGTCTCTGAAAGTTATTTGATGGTTTTCTAAAAGTGTTGTTTGATATTCCGCTCATAGGAGTGGGTCTTTGTTGTGAAGTTTGAGGGTTTGGCCTGAAGACATTTTGATTTCTTTGAGGGCCAAAAACTTGACGATTAGTGAAGTATTTTTGATTTGGGGGCGGACGTGGTTGTATATTAATTGGGCCACGGGGAAAGTGGTTAGGATTTTGAAAAGTGTTTTGGAAATTAGGTTGTGGTACGTTCAAATGGAAATTGGGAGAATTATTGTGAGAGTTTTGTCTTTGTACAGGTCTCGTTCTAGAATTATCAAAATTTTGTCTCTGTAAATATCTTATATTATTTTCTGAAACTATTTGTTGCCTAGCTTCTGCTATCGATTTGGGTTTCATAGCACGAATAGTTGAACCTAATGGTTCTTTTAAACCGCACAAAAATATTTTAAGAGCATGAGTATCATAGAAAGTCTTTTTTATTCTAATAGAGTCTCCAGGTCTCGTGAAGATCGACATAATTATGTAATGAACTTAAATTTGACATAACTCTAGTATAAAAATGTAAAGGATTTTCAGTGTTACATTGTCTTAACTGGTCTAAATCAAGAAGTAAACCATTTTCATCGCGTTGGTCGCCAAAATGTGCAATTAAAGCTTCTTTAACAGATTTCCAACTTTTATCTATACAAACACTATACACTTCTTTAGCATCGCCTACTAATTTTGAGTAAATTCCATATATAAGATTTATATTTTGAACGCAATTTGTGTTAGTAGTATCCCAATAAGTATTTATTAATGTATTACTAATATCGATAAAAGAAGATAGTTCCAAAGGATTTCCGTTAAATCTCGGGACAATATCTAAAAGTTTAGTATCAAATTTTGGGATTGACATTGTTAAATTATTTATATTACTATTTAAATTAAAAGAATTATTAATTGAATCTTCAATAGATAAATTACCAAATTCCTCTATTAAATCAAGAGATATATCGTCTTCAAAATCACTAATATTAAAACTATTCACACTAAGGCAATTTTCGTCGGTAGATAATGCAATAGGTGAGGAGAATGACATAAAATTAAAGGAATGAGCAACTTACAGTAATATGGTTAGCTTCATTTCTTCTTTTCTTCTAAAAATTTACGTTTTTCTTTCTTCTTACTGCGTAGATTCTTCTTTTCACTGAACTAATGGTTGATACCAAAGGGTTATTTACTATAAAATCCCTTTCAGTATCCTACTGACTGCGCCACTTTATAAGTTTGAAATCACAATTAATATTTTTAAAAACTTTTATTTTAAACTAATTTACAATATTTAGATGTTTTCACTATGAAATCTAAAGTCATTCTCTCTGATTTAATTGTGATTAACAATAACGAAAGTTCGTATTGCTGAAACAGCAGCATAACGACCTCGCTGAAATAAAACAATAAAACATAACAATTTCGCTTATACAGGTAAATTCACATTCCATAACTCTATAGAATCGATGGCAGCACCTTCAGTTTCAATCCTCTTTGTTTGTTGTAGACTTCCATTTTCACTATACAACTTTTTAAGTCGGTCTTTAAAATGTCACTAACTTTTGTTTTTCCTATTTGAAACATTTCGGACAAAACTCGAACACTATAATTATTTTTTCAGATGCTTCTATTACCGATATATTTTCTTCCAAACATTCTGTGTGTAAAAAGGATGAATAATTTCTAAAATGGGTTTCTCCAGATCAAACTCGAAGTACCTAATTTTCTAGTTTTATGATTATAAGTACCTACCTATTTATTTTATGGGTACAATAAGTGTACAATTTGGAGCTCCCGAGCCCCAATTTTAATCGCATTTATTGTCCGTTGCTGGCAGGTTAAATTACAATAATTTCATAGAAAAAATGAAGGTAAATTTTGTGCGGAGTCGTTGTGAAGAAGGTCCGTTGTTCGGGGATATCTTAGCCCATTTACCCACATATTCGGTGATCTAAAAACTGTCCATTCAGTACAGGTTTCTGTTGTTGAAAGGTGTCCGTTAACAGAAGTTTGAATGTATATACAAAAAACTGCTTAGAATACACAACAATCTTCCAAATGATCAATATGTAGCCTATGAAAAACTTATTTTATTGCAATAAACTGCAACGTTGATAAGGCATGTCTAAACGTCTACTCTCCAAAGTCAGTGTTCACACTGATCATATCGTTAAGGCTAAGAATCTTCTGAAGGTACGTAATATCTATCTCCCCTTTTCATCTACCATGTAACTTGAAATTTCTGGAATCTCGGAAATAAATATTTTGATTTGTTATTCTTGGTTGGAACTCTTTTTATATTCCTACCTCAAAAATTTCCATCCCAGTCTCAAAACAGCAGAGCCAATTCTCTGAATGAACTTAGGGAACAAATTCTACAAGCCTATATGGAAATAACACCTCAAATGATCATACATATTCGTCAAGAATTTTATAACTGGTTCGGTTACTGTTTCGCTCAAAACGAGGGTTTATTCGAGCATTTTAAAATTTAAAATCATTAATTAAGAAGTTTTATTCTCGTTTTTTAATTTATTACCTATCAGAATATTACTTTTATTTAAAAATAGAATTTTATTTTATTTAAGTTTATTATCATAGCCTTTTTTAATTTGTACTGTGTGTGTTCACACAAAGAATTCGTTTCTCATTTGCAAACAAACGTAAAAAACACTATTTTTTTTACTAATACATTCAAAACGCAGGTGTTCAGAGACAAATTTCACGTTGCCAAATCTGAAAAAAGTAAAGGTTTTAACCGCTTTCATACTGAAAACTAGAACAACCTCTTGAATTATCATAATTAAAAGCTTCTTATAACTTGTTCTCATGTTATAACAATGCATTTTACAATTAATATAAATATACAATGAAAGTTGGCAACACTGTTTCTGTTATCTAGTTCGTATGTAGAAAGAATTTGTAACACATTGACGGTATGGACACGCCTCTCGAGGGCGGTGCCTACCAGACATACGTTTAGACATCCAGGTATTGCACGTTTTCCACTCTATGATATCCTGTTACCGAAAAAGAATAATACACTGAATTTATATGTATTTTGTTTCCTTCTACCACATTGACGATAAAACATATGTGTCCTCAGAATATTCCTAACAATGTACATAAAATAGTGGCCATGAGTGTATGGCTTCTTGTGGCAGCCATTAGAGATTGTGAGTAGGAAACTTATTTGTAAGATAAATGGTCCTTTTTATATCTAGAGAAAATCTTAATGAGGACATTGATGATATGTTTGTTTAAGCGAAAAGCTGCAATAGACATTTAATAAGAAAATAATCTAGATGAAAGCGTAGGTTGACAGAAGGAATGTTCTTCAACCGTTTTAAGAGAAATAGGAAAAAGGGATGATCCAGTTGAATATAAGACTAACATGATAATATATTTTGAATAATTCAATGGATTGTTTATTTTCCATAAACCTTTTATTTGTAGGAAGGATGTAGGTAATAAAAAATACAATTTTCGTACCTTCCCCAACTACGTGTTGTTTTGAGCTCCACTGTTACATTTGTCTTCAGTAGCGGTCAGTGCAAGCTCGTCAATGGAAAAGTAGGCAGCAAACCCCTGGCGGCCACGATTTGTGTGGTCAGGAACATTTTGGTGCCAATCCGTACAATTGAGATACTAGCTCCTACTTTTGTTCTTCAATTGATATCTCGCAGTTGTAAAAAGGGTCGTGGAAAACGATGTGGTTGTGTGAATGTTGGATTAAACTGCTTTAATAATGTGCTCCAATCATCATGGAAAAGTGTGACTTCATTCAGAGAGAGAGCAAGAATTACCTGAATATAATGCAATCATTTTTGACAACAGTTCTAAAGTGGATTAGACCTGCAGGGGAAAACACTTTTGGAGAACAAATTTTTTGGATGTAACATTTTTCTGTAATCAAAGTATTTCAATATATACACTGGTTTACATGTTTTTGCGTAAATTTAGGGGGTGGTTTCTTGAGCTAAAGGGGAAAAAGAAGCCTCCTGAGAGGTGGGAACTCTTTTAATCTATATTTGGATGTCTGTTAGCAGACTGTACAAACATTTTTGAAACTTTATAAATTATTTCCTCTAGATGTCATTAGTATTGTTAATTTACGTTGACTATTGGCGTAAGTACAGTATTTCGGGAGGGTATTACTTTAAAAAAGATGCATTAAATTTGAATGAATATTACACAACTTGTGTTTCATCGACCGATACCTGATGCTTTTTTGACACAACAGTAAAATGTTTTGAATTGTAAAACCATCTTCATACCTCCAAAAACTCAGCTGCCAGTGGTTATACAAACAAAACATAAAAAAGTATGAAATGGTAGAATATATGATATTTTCATAAATATATCTCTAATCCATTTGATTATTTTAGCTAGATTGTTTGGAAGTCTTTTATACAAACTAAACGTGAGAACATTAATAATTGAAGATACACCGTTAGAAAAAATTCAGGAACACACTTTTCTGGGAGTGAATACAACTTTAAATGAATTTCACTTGAAAAATTCTAGTTTGAAAGAATTTCCCACAAAAGCTTTTAAGGTAAGTTGTTAAAATAAATAGTTATAGTAAACTAATGTAACGGAGGAATTTTTTTTTTTTATATATCAATCGCATCAACCACGTAGGGTTATTAGCGAGTTAAAATGATGGAAGTTCACTTATTGTAGCTTGGTTATAGTCTCTATATTTTGCTACTTAATTTGCAGTCTTTTAGGTAGTTTAAAAGTTTTTTAGTTTCTTGCTTTTCTTGTAATAGTTTTTTTAGTGATAGTGGTAGTTGATTCTTTGTCCGTTCCTTGTCGTATGTCGCACATTCGATTACCAGGTGTTTCACGGTTAACTCACTGTTACACATTTCGCACATTGGTTTATTTTTTCCTGCTAGTAAGCAGTCGTGTGTGATGCGCGTATGACCGATTCGAATACGAGAAAGGATCACTTGTTCTCTTCTATTTATGTTTTTACAGTTCCAACCGTGAGAATTTGTAGTGACTTCATATGATTTGTGTTGGTTATGTCTTGCTTCTTCCTGCCATTTATCGCAGATTTTGCTCTTGTAGAACGCTTTCAAATCAGCATGTACGGTAAAATCGTTCCTTTCTGATTGTTGATTGGTGAATGCATTTTTTGCTATTTGATCTACTCTCTCATTCCCTTCTATTCCAGTATGGGATGGGACCCACATGAATTTAATATGTATGCTGCTGTTTCTGCAATTATGTAGCTCTTTCTTGATCAGTATGGCTATAGGGTGATTAGAGTACAGTTGACGAAGTGCTGTTAGTGAACTTTGAGAGTCAGATATTAAAAGGACATTTTTATGCTTGATTTTCTGGATTTTCTTGAGTTCTTCTAAGATGGCGAATAATTCAGCTGAATGAATAGATGTGAAGGGTGGGAGTATGTAGGATTTCGAAAAGTCCTCGGAGTAGAAGGCAGCCCCAATTTCATCTTGGTTTTTTGAAGCATCTGTGTATACCTTATAAATGCTACCGTATTTATTTAAGGCACTTAGGAATTCTTGTTTTATTCTGGCTGTTGGAGTCTCTGATTTATTAAGGTAGGCGAGGCTTAGGTCTAGGATAGGGAGTGTTATTGTCCATGGAGGAGGATAATTTATTGATGGGACGTCATAAATATTTGGGAAATGCGAATTTATTTTGTTTAAATATGTTTTGACTCTGTGATAGAAAGGAGGAGTAGTTGAGCTGGATAAAAATTTGGCTTTAAAACGATCAGATAAGACGTTGTGGGCTACTGGATTTCTTTTGTTTGATATTACAGAGACAGCATAAGAGATGCTTAGATATTCTCTTCGGTAAGAAAGCGGTAACTCTCCAGTCTCCCAATGTAAGCTTTGGATAGGACTTGTACGATGGGCACCCAAACAGATGCGAAGAGCTGTGTTTTGTATAACTTCCACTGACTGAAGAAGGCTTTTGTTGGCAGAGTTATAGGCAATCGCTCCGTAGTCAAGCTTTGATCTGATCAATGATTTATAGATGTGCAGTAAACTTGAGTAGTCTGCGCCCCAGTTTTTGAATGCTAGTGATCTGAGTAAATTAATTCCAGGTTGGCATTTTTTCTTCAATGTCAGAATGTGTGATTTCCATGTCAGCTTTTGGTCGAGTATCATTCCTAGAAAACTTATTTCTCTCACATATTTTATTTTCTGTCCATAAAGGTACAAGTTTTCAGGTTGTGGTTGAGTCCTTTTCGAGAAACATAAAGATTTGGTTTTTGTCGTGTTGAAACGCAGTCCACTTGTTTTTGACCAATCCTCTATTGTAGCTATTGTTTGTTCGATGGTTTTATGTATTGGCGAAATATTTGAATAGTGTGTAACGTGTGTAGTATCGATGGTGTCTTGGGATCGTGAATTCAGTGGAAAGAATCAATACACAAAGTCGTATTTTATATCAGTGTGTAGCTGAAAAAATTGTGATTCAATAGAAGCAATTGAAAGTAATAACTGTACGATAATACTCAAGTAATCAGTGCATTTTGCATATACTGAACTGAATGTTTTGTTTATTTCATTTCATTAATGAGCTGGAGTTTTTTTTAATTCAAAACAAAACCAGTCGGACCTTAATTGTTGTTGATGAAATGCCACCAGTGGCGTACTTGATATAATTGAAGGTGATATTTGCAGCTGTGTGCGTTTTATTGGTGGATATATTTATTAAGATCACACGAGAGCCCCAAGAAACGGTATATGTATATATATAAAAATAATTAAATATGAATGAGATCTCAAATAATGATTTACTGTCGAAGATAGAGATACTCATAAATGATAAAACTACAGAATTAAAATCAGAAATACAAAGCATTAGAGATAGCCTAATTAACAGATTGAAAGAATTGGAAAAAAAATGCAATAAGATAGAACACAAAATAGTCGAAATAGAACGGTTCAACAAAAGGAATAATATTGTCATTTTTGGGATAGAGGCAAGCAAAGATAATGTACTCGAAGTTACTACTGGAAAGCTGAACGAGATATTTAACTGCAACCTATCTGAGAAAGACGTAAACAACATATACCTCATCGGAAAAAAAGGTACAATCATCTTAGAGTTTATCTCTTATTTACAAAAGTTGAAAATTTTTCAAAACTTAAAGCAATTACGAGGCACCGGAATTTCTATATCTCATGATTTAAGACCTGAAGATCAAACTACAAATAAAATCTTGGTCAAACATCTAAAGAGTGCCAGAGTGAATAATTATCAAGCACATATAAAGAACCATAAATTATATGTAAATGGTACTCCATACACTCCAGAAGAATTAGAGAGCGGCAACAAAGAATTTGAAGCTGATGAATTACCACCCAAAGCGAACAGTGCACCTCCCACTCCAAGTACCAGTCAAAAAATAGATTACAAGAAAGATACCATTGAAAATACAGAGAAAAATCCGGAAAACGTAGAGGAATTAGCAAGAGAAGAGACCCACAAGAATACGAAGACAACGGTGGAAGTAAAGAAGAAACCAACAACACCTACTATACAAGCCAAAAACATAACCAAATTTGGCCGTGCTACAAGGAACAATTCGACTGCAAGTAGTAAATGATATTTTTATAAACTTAACATAGCAGAACATTAACTAACATAAAATCACTTCTCCATCATAATTCTTTTAAAATATTTTTTTATTTCCCAGTATTAGTCTAAGTTATTATATTTTCTAATGATAGTACCTTTGCTTAAGCATAAATGCCAAATAATCTCATGTTAAACGCTCGGACTAATATTCATTGAAATACATGTATCGCGGATGAGTATTTTATTGCATGCATTGTTGATTTTTCTTGAAAATTGTATATTATGTCTATATAAGTGAGCGCTCTGAAATGAATCCATATATTAGAGATTTCAAAGTAGAAAAAATAAGAAATTTTGTTTTAGAAAATGCAGACCAAGCTAAACAGATACTAAAAGTCAATAGTTGTCATTGCAACTTCAAAATAATACATAATAATATTCGAAGCATAGCTAAAAATCTGGATGAATTTATAATATTTCTAGTGGAATCAGACTCCTCAATAGACTGCATAGTACTTACAGAAACTAGAATTATAGATGACATCGGAGTATATAATATTGAAGGCTATACAACTCTCTATAATTTTGGCAAACTCAACCAGAATGATGGAGTAGTAGTTTTCATTAAATCGAATTTATACCACTCTCACCAAGAAATTGAAATAAATGGTACAAGTCTACTCCAATTGACTGTGACTATTGGCCAAGAAGTTATTATTATTAATGCATTTTATAGATCACCTTGTAATACTGAAATCGCACCGTTTATTGATTACCTGGATAATATATTAAAAAATCACCCAAAGAACTTCACATATAGTGTGTTTATTGGAGATATGAATATCGACTTGAATGAAAATACAGACGATTCGCAGATTTACCTGGACACATTAGGAGAGTATGGATATAACTCAGCAATAAATACGACCACCAGACCACAGTCAGGTACATGCATAGACCACATTTTCATTAAGTCGAAAAAGACAAACCTTGAATCTATCATTCCGCTGACTGTGGAGACTTGTATTACCGACCATTACACAATACTGGTGCAAATAATATTCAACGATAAGTATGCGAAAGAAACTACAGCCAATTCCAAATTCTATAAACAAATAAACGAAAAAAAATTGATACAAATCATTAAAAGTACGGATTGGAAAGATTTCTTCGAAATAAATGATTTGGAAAACTCGGTTACTGAATTTGTCAGACTAGTCCAAACTGCAATAGATGGATCCTCGAAATTCATAAAAGTTAAAAACAAAGATATAAAGAGGAAACCATGGGTTACTACATCATTACTGGAATCCGTTAATAGGAAGAATGCTATGTATGCTACATTAAAGAAAAATCCACAAAATGAAATTTTAAAAACTGAATACAATATTTACAGAAAAATACTAGAGAAAGCAATAAAAGACACAAAAATGAAATACTACAAAAACAAGATAGAACAAGAAGGGGCAGACTCAAAACGATTATGGCAATTGGTAAATGAATTAACGAAGGCAAGACAACATACCGATATATCATTGATGCAGACTGAGTATGGAAATATAACTTGCGATCCAATTATAATTTCTGAAAAATTCAACTCATTCTTTAGCAATGTAGGTGCAAATCTAGCAAAAAATATTAAGCAGGACAGAAATTATACAGAAACGAAAATTAAATCAGATCACACCTTTTTTCTTTTTCCCACTGACGCCTATGAAATACAAGAAATTATTTTGCAGTTGAAAAATAAAAAATCACCAGGACCTGATGGCTTGAAATCGGAAACATTGAAACTCATATCAACTTACATAGCCAAACCTCTAAGTTATATTATCAATAAATCCTTGTCAAGTGGTCACTTTCCTTCTGCTTTCAAAATGTCAACTGTGGTACCTGTTTACAAAACTGGCGAAAGGACAGAGGTTTCAAATTATCGACCTATAACACTTATATCAAATTTGGGTAAAATTATGGAAAAAATCATAAAAAAAAGACTAAATTCGTTTCTGAAGAAATACAATCTGTTGTCAGGAGCGCAGTATGGATTCACAGAAAAAAAGTCCACCAGCGATGCGGTATTAGAACTCACGAGCAAAATATATGGTTCTATAGATAAAAAAAAACCCTCCATTGGAATTTTTCTAGACTTGGCAAAGGCATTCGATACCGTGGACCACAATATACTGTTATCAAGCCTTGACGATCTAGGAGTGAGGGGTAAATCACATGACCTTTTCAACTCATACTTAACTGACAGGAAACAGCAAACAAAAATACAAAACATACTCAGCAAGAAAGAAACTATATCATGTGGTGTGCCCCAGGGGACGGTGTTGGGGCCTATGCTATTCAATATTTATCTAAATAATTTATTCTCCATGCGAACACAGGGCAGCATCATAAGTTTTGCAGATGATACGGTCATATTCTATGAAAGTAACACATGGGACGACTTAAAGAATAAAATAGAAACTGACTTTGGTAACATTAAGAAATGGTTCGATAATAGACTACTATCAATTAATCTCAAAAAAACTTTCTACCTGCCGTTCTGTAGCTTATCTGCGAACCTCCCAACATTTGACAAAATATCAATAGAAGATGACCTTGAAATCTTACCATCGAAAAGGGTTAAATACTTGGGTATTATGATAGACAGCCACCTTAGATGGGACGTACATATAAACTATTTAGTAAAAAAATTACGTAGTGTTCTGTATAGAATCAAACAAGTCTCACATATACTCAACTTTAAACAAAAAAAAATTCTTTACCACAGTTTAGTTGAATCGCATCTGGGCTATGGTATTATAGGATGGGGTGGAGTATCCAAAACATACCTGAAATCATTAGAAATCATACAAAAGCGATTCTTGAAACTAATAATGTGTAGAAAAAACCGATATCCAAGTGAAGCGCTATTTGAGGAGACACAGGTTTATGATTTGAGGAAACTTTATTTCTTGGAGGTAGGAAAAACACAATATTTGCATAAGAACGAACTCCTTACACATTCTCACCAACATAAGACGCGACAAAAGGACAAGTTTATACCCCCATTTATGAAGAAGTCAGTCGGTCAGAGATGCTACCGATATCTGGGACCAAAGGTATTCAATTGCTTACCTGATAGTATTAAGAACGCACCCACAATCCAACGCTTCACTAAAACAGTTAAAGATTATATCAGAGAGCTACCAACCACCTACGTAAAATCAATAATAGGAAACTAAAACAATGAATAATGATAATTAAAATGAAAACTATTTACATTACTAACAATTGGTATGATGTTAGAGTACTATTAATATTTTTTTTTTCATATATCTAATTAGGTTATTTAAGCACTACTTTTTATGTATTTTTAATTTTAAATTTTAACTTTACAATTAGGAACTATTCTGTACATTTCAATTCGTCTTGTGTTTAGTGTGCCGTTTTGTGTATTATTTGTTTATTTAATTATATATTCTCGCTCTACATACAGGTATATATGTGTATTCCGATATACATACTATACCTCGTAGATTAACCTCTATTTATTCACACATTACCTGTATATAAATTGTTATTTTTTATCTTTACCTTGTGAATAAATTATTATTATTATATATTGTAGTCATATTTTTCCCTCTGCAATAGATAACCAGGTCATCTGCATATAGTCTGCATTTCACGGGTGATTTACAGTTTGCTATAATTGAATTTATTGCTATGAGAAATAATGTCGTGCTGAGATTTGACCCTTGTGGAATGCCATTTTCTTGGGTGTTCAGCTGTGAGTATACGCCATCTACTCGTACTTGGTACTGTCGTTGATCTAGAAAGTTCGATATATATTTCAATATGTTACCCCGTATTGACCAGTCGTAAAGAGTTTTGATTATTGAGTATTTCCAGACTGTATCGTAGGCTTTACGAATATCAAAAAATACTCCGATGCAGTGCTGCTTTATTGCAAAGGCCTCATGGATCTCAGATTCTAGATCGATAAGATTGTCTAACGTGGAGCGATTTTTACGGAAACCACACTGTTCGGGTATGATTAGTTTTTCTGATTCTAGGTGCCATAAAAGTCTGTTATTAATTATCTTCTCAAGAACTTTTCCCATGCTACAGGTGAGTGAAATTGGTCTATATGTTTCCGGATCTGATTTCCCTTTACTTGGCTTAGGAATGGGAATTATAATGGAAACTGTCCATGCTCTGGGATATACTTTCTTTGTTAAGATTAGGTTATATATCTTTAGTAAATGTTCTTTGGTTTGTTTACTTAGATTTCTTAGAAAAATGAGTGGAATATTATCAGGACCTGGGCTGGAGTTTTTAGAGTTTTGGAGTGAATTTTCAAGTTCGTCAATGGTTATTGCGTAGTTCAAACTGTTCGTTTGCTGGTTATTATTATTATAGTCAATTTCTTGCTGCTCTGCTTTGTTTTTATGATTCAAAAAATCTGGTGTGTAGTTTGAGTTGCTTGAGTTTTTTTGATATTCACTTGATAAGATGTTTGTTATTTCATTTCGGTTTTTATAAATAGTGTAATTTATCTCCAGAAAGTTTATTGTATTGGATTGTTTTGGTTTGGATATCCTTTTGACTTTTTCCCATATAGTGGACATTGGAGTTGAGCTGTTTATTGTTGAAACATACTCTTTCCATGATTCCCGTTTCGCTTTTTTTATTGTGTATCTGGCTTTGGCTCTCAATCGTTTGAATTCAATTGAATTTTGTTCCGTCTTGCTTCTTTTGAATCTGTTAAAAGTTTCTTTCGATTTCTTCACAGCCTCTTTGCAGTCCAAGTTCCACCAGAGAACCGTTTGGTGTTTGTTGTTGTGTTCATACCGTCCAATATGTTTATCTGCTGATTGCGTTATTAATTCTGTGATAAAGTGTGCTTCTTGATCAATATCCGCATCTTCCTTTAACTCGTGGAGATTTTCTTGTATAAATTCTTGGAATTCGTTCCAATTTGCTGATTTTATTTTCCATTTTGTTATTGGGTCCGGTGTATTTTCCGGTTCGCTGCTAATTATTATGGGATAGTGGTCACTATCATATAAATACGTTGATACATCCCAATTAAGTATTTGTGAGAGAGATGGGTGACATATTGTTAGGTCGATTGCTGAATCTTCACCAGTTCTTATGTCATGTCTGGTTTTTTGGCCGTCATTTAGGAGGTTAAGATTGTACTTTTCTAATAGATTTTCAATTTTTTTTCCAAAAGGTGTCTGCTTAGTAGAGCCCCAGATATAGTTGTGGGCATTAAAGTCTCCCACTATTATCTGAGGAGCTGGAATTTGGCTCAGCAGCTCAGTGAGTTCTTCTGTAGTAGGTTCCTGATTTGGGGGAATGTATATGTTACACAATGAAAAGGTCATTGTATCTTTCACTCTAACGGCGACTGCTTCAATAGTAGTTTTTAGATGAATTGATGTTGCATCTATTGTATTTCTAATATATGTTGCTACACTTCCACTGGCTATTCTTGCATTTTCTCGATTTTTAGAGAAACAATTATAATTTTTTAGATTATGGATTCTATTGATTTTGAAATTGGTTTCTTGTAGGCATATTAGCATGGGCTTGTATTTTGAAATTATTAATTGCAAGTTTTCTAGGTGGGTATAGTACCCATTTATATTCCACTGAATTAAGGAAGTGAAGGTAAACAAGATTAATAGGTTTCAATAGAGGTATCTGTGTCCAGTTCTGTTTGGTATTCAGGGTTTATCTGTTTGAGAATTTTATTTTTAATTCGAGTGCATCTCATCTTCATTTTTCTATCCTTTAAATAGGGGTATATTGTGGTAAGTAGGTCTGTGACTTTCGTTATTTCTTCGGTGTACATTTTCACGATACTGAGCGGATCTGTACATCCTTCACAATTTTCAAAAAAATCTATAAGTTCTTCATAGGTTAGAGGATAATTGATATCTGTATTCTTGAAAAGCGCTTTAGTGTGACTTAACATTTCTCCTATTGATTTTTTTGGTTTTTTGTTTTCGGTTTGTTTTATTTTCTTTTCACTATTTGTTGGTTTTACAAATGTAGGTAGGTGTGGAGGAATTTTGTAAAAATAGTTTCTTTACAATTATAACGGAACTATAAAATATTAAATTGATAAATAAATTAGTGCAAATCTTAAATGGAGAAATGTTACCTACGTTATTACTGTGAAAGCTCTTTGATTGTTATAGTTTTCTTTCGATTGGAAAAGTCTGGCTTTAGTTAATAGAGGTTATTAAAGAAAATATTGAAGAAAGCAATTATTTTCTCATAGAATATTTATTAATTAGTGCTTTTTTGTCGGATAGATTTTATCTATATACAATGTACCTACAATTAGAAAAAATGGGAGAATAATATATTAAATACACTTTATTAAACAAATAAAAAACTCTAGCTATGTCAAAGGGCAAAATAGATTTCGAAGACCTTCCAGACCAGATGAAGGAACAATGAGATTCTCGAAATCTAACACTTTCAATAAATTTATATGGTTCAATAAGCGAAGCCTCATACATTTCAAATATGACTCACTTTATGTTGTTTTGTTATCCCACTTTTTTATTACTGGAAACATGTCCTATTCGCGCGTGTACCATACGGAAACGTCCCACTATTAGTATATTTGAATTAGTTTCTAAAAAGACAATCTCATTGTTCCCCGCTGTGAGATAAGAAACTTTCCTTCAATAACATGCAATTAGCAGTGACGTTTTCTGGGCCAAATTTAGGTACAATTCACTGCTCTAATATATACTATTTTTCTCGTGCTTCCAATTGCACTGTTCATAAGGCTCACCTGGCCGGAAAATAACTCTTAGACGTCTATCGCAGCTGTATAGATGAAACTTAGATTGGTCTTTGAATAGAACGCGCTCCCAGTCCTCAACAGTTTACTTTAAATGATCTCTAACGAATTGCACTCTAGGTGGTCGGCATTTAATCTAGGGCCCGACAATTAAATGGTAAACAGAAAGACTTCTCCTTCAAGTGTCAATGCTTGGTTGAATATTATGAACTGTACTGAGTTATGTCCATTCCTTCTTTCTAACACGTTACATTGTCTCGAAAGAGCAATAATTATGAACTTAATTATTCAGTTTAGGACGATAGGTACATAAATAAATAAAGGCATTTTTGAAAACTGACACTTGATGGTATTGTAGATTTATCATAGACTACTTTGTTTCTTAAACTGAATAAGAATCCAGAAAAATGGTTGATTAATTGAAGAAAAATATATTCTGGTACAACACTGTATACTTACTTTGACATTACAGATATTTGAGAAATTCAAGACAGAAAATGTTTGGAAAACATGAGGATATAGCATAATATCATCATACTGTTTTAAATGAAACTTATTGTATCTATAAGTGTTGTAAATGAATCTCAATGCTTCTAGCTAATTCCACAATATAATGAAAAATGTTGAAAATTCTAAAAATTTACAATTGTTTTGATAACTGAATATCATCGTCAGGATGACAGATGATATTCAGTTATCGAAACAATTGTCAATTTTTCACAATTTTCAACATTTTTCATTATATTGTGGAATTATCTAGAAACATTGAGTTTCATTGAAAACACTAATATGAGTAGATTCCACGAAGTAAGGGTCGAAACAGTTAATTACTGTATCTAGGTAATTCCACAATATATTGAAATTTTTTTAAAAACTCTAAGAAAATTGACAATTGTTTCGATATAAATATCATCGTTAAAATGACAGAAGTTGCATTTCATTTGATGACTCTCTGATGTTTAATAATTATTTTGGTTAGACCAAGAAGGGACCTACCTAGTGATTGACTTAATATACAGTGTGACCCATTTTTAATGGAAACACCCCCCTAAAATTTGAAGTTGTAAACCGATTTTAATAATTTTTTTTTTGAAATGTCAAGTACTAAAAGGTCTACCTTGGGACAAAATTTGAAATGTTTATTCCAATTTTCAGGGCATACTACGATATTTTTTATTAGTCGAAAATCGGGATTTTTTATTAGCAATTTTTTTATTGAAAAAATCACTACGCCACTGGATTCGGAGTGCCTCTAAACAGGTGTAACCAAAATTTCATGAAAAGATATCTATCAATAACAAAGTTATGGCAACTCAAAAATTCGAAAACTCTCACAGCTAACAGTCACAAAAACACCCTATAAATATAGCCATCAGAATATTTTTTTTATGATTTCAACAATAAAGTGCCACCAGATGAAAAAAAAACAAATAGCGTAAATATTTTTAATGAAAATAACAGAATTACATTCATTCAAATTTTCACGCAAATTAACTAAAACTAAGACCTAATAGAATTTTCAATTTAAATCTTAGTTGCCATGGAAATGATATTACAGTTTGACACTTGTGAAAGATTTAAGTGTACTATTGTCAACAATATTCACATTACAGTTCTTCGGATTATTCTTTGTCATTGCTGCAAGATTGAGCGTAAGAGAGAAAATTGAAATTGTTCGCCTTTCGGGAGATGACGTTAGAAGTGCTAGAGAGGTTTGTAGAGTATTTAATGAAAGACATCCAGATCGTCCTCGTATTAGCTGCGGTACGGTAAATAAAATAAATAAAATATTCAATGAAACTGGTGCAGTATCAAAAATGATGTTAAAGAGTAATCCTGTACAAAGACGAAACAGAAATGACAGGAATGATCAAATCATTTTAGATTATTTCGGAAATAATCCTAATGCCAGTATAAGGAATGCCACTTTAGATTTGAATATTTCACGAGAAACTATTCGGAGATGTCTCAAGGCGAAGAATATTAAACCTTTCAAGCCAACATTTTTACACACACTGCAAGAAGGCGACGAAGCAAGACGTATGGAATATTGTTTATGGGCCCAAGGGGAATATTTAAACAATAGAAATTTCCTACAAAATATTTTATATACCGACGAAGCCAGTTTCACTACAAATGGAGTAGTGTCATCACAGAATTGTCGCTATTGGGCAGCGGATAATCCTAACTGGGTAATAAATTGTAAAAGCCAGTATTCCCAAAAAATCAACGTCTGGTGTGGGATATTGAACGAACGAATTATTGGTCCTTTGTTTTTTGAGGAAAACATCAATGCGCAGAGGCTGCTAGAATTTTTAAACACAGAGTTTTGGGATGCTATTCACGAGCTGCCAATCAATGAACGATTAAATTTAATTGTTCAGTTAGATGGGTGTTCAGTTCATTATGCCAGAGATGTGAGGCAATGGCTTAACGAGCATTTTCCAAACCGATGGATAGGCCGTGGTAGTCCGTTTCTAGATTGGCCCCCCAGATCTCCAGACCTCACAGTTTTGGACTTTTTTCTCTGGGGACTTATCACACAAAAAGTTTACAAACACCGCTCAAGAGATAGAAATGAACTTTGTGCAAGAATTCGACAGGTATGTGCAGATATTACCCCTCAAGAACTAAGGAACGTGATCAGAAACATTCGTAAGCGCTACGACAAGTGTATCGAAATAGATGGTGGGTTAGTAGAGGCTACTAGAATATGAGTTAGAATTAATTGTTGCACTGACTCGAAACATTTCAATGATTAGTTATCATAGTTACGTTTATAACATTTTTTTGCTTCATAATTAGTTGAATTGTGTGAATGTAATCCCGTTATTTTCATTAAAAAATTTTTTTCATCTGGTGGCACTTTATTGTTGAAATCATAAAAAAGTATTCTCATGGCTATATCTGTAGATATAGGGTGTTTTTGTGACTATTAGCTGTGAGAGTTTTCGAATTTTTGAGTTGCCATAACTTTGTTATTGATAGATATCTTTTCATGAAATTTTGGTTACACCTGTTTAGAGGCACTCCGAATCCAGTGGCGTAGTGATTTTTTCAATAAAAAAATTGCTAATAAAAAATCCCGATTTTCGACTAATAAAAAATATCGTAGTATGCCCTGAAAATTGGAATAAACATTTCAAATTTTGTCCCAAGGTAGACCTTTTAGTACTTGACATTTCAAAAAAAAATTATTAAAATCGGTTCACAACTTCAAATTTTAGGGGGGTGTTTCCATTAAAAATGGGTCACACTGTATGTTAATAGAAAAAAGAAGAAGAATGATATTACAAATATTAAAGCTTAGATATTATTAGCCCTATGGAGATATCCTGGATATCTTTTTCCAATTAAGATCAGTAAAACTGTGCAATGATATTGAAAACCAGGAAAACTATATCTGCCAATCTTTGCAATTATCACTTAAGAAGACAGTTTAAAAGTGGAGAACTCCCTAGATTTATCTGTTCATTGACAATTTGATATTGTGTGTTTCTTAAGTGTCTTATAATTTCTAATTCTTCAAGGAAATCCAGTTCTTCTTTCTTATCACAAATATATAGTACTTATAGTTCTTTGTTAGGTGTCAATAAAGGTTTGGTGTCAATCACTAGGTAGGTCCCTTCTTGGTCTAACTAAAATAATTATTAAACATTAGAGATGCATCAAATGAAATGTAACTTCTGTCATTCTGACAATTGTCAATTTTCTTAGAGTTTTTAAAATTTTTTCAATATATTGCGGAATTACCTAGAAACAGTTAGCTTAATTTAAAACAGTAAAATGAGTAGATTCCACGAAGTAAGGGTCGAGACAGTTAATTTTAATATCATCATGCATCCGTTGTTGCCGCTAATACTCCCTACAGGGAATCTTAAATTTAAAGTGAAAAAACGATTCATATTTTTGCACCCTGTATAAGCCTAAAACTAAAATCCCAATAAAAAATTCTATCGCATTGCCATTACCAAAGAAAAAAAGCTACAGTTCAAAAAAAATATAGAAATCGATTTATCGGTTCGCGATAAAATCATTTGAAATTGAGCATAATTTTTGGTTGTGGGTTATTTTTGCTAGGCAGTTTATTATTAAAAATGGTTCATTTTTAAAATTTCACTGACTTGCTTGCCAAATGAACTAAATTCCATTGGAAAGCATACCACTTACAGAATATGTAACAGCTACCTTTTTCTGGTCCCTAATAACAGGTTGCCGTGTATAAACAGGTAAGTTGATTAAACTCATATGCTTACCACTTGAAAAATATATCAAAACGAAGGTAAATTTATAACGAATCCATTAGTATAGGGTTGCTTTGTCATATCGATTCATAAATAACAGTTGGAAATATAGAAGGTGGCCAGGGTGATACTGGTGAGGAAGGCGGGTATAGAGGGGAAGCGGGCGGGGAACTACAGGCCCATCAGCCTGCTGAGTGGTATGGGTAAATTGATATAGGGGATAAAAAAGGATAGAATTGAGGAGGATGTTGGTAGGAATGGGAGCCTTAGGGAAAACCAGCACGTGCTTATGAAGGGTGTTCTTCGACGTCGGGAACGCGTTCAACAGCGTCAGTAAACGTGCGGTGTTGAGCGAGTTGCTGAGGCTTGGGGTGGGGAGGGGTTTAGTCAGTCTAGTAGAGGATTATTTGACGGGGCGGGCGATAGTAGAGTCTAGAGGGAAGAGGTATGAGATGGATGCTGGATTACCTCTGGGCTCGGTTCTGGACCGACGCTCTGGAAGTGTGTCTTCGATGAGGTTTGTGGGATAGAATATGAGGAGGGGTGTGAGTTTACGGTGTATGCGGATGTTTGGAATGTACGGCAAAGGGGGAGGCGGAGATAGAAAAAAGGCGGAGAGGTTGTTTATGAATATTGTGGAGAACATTGAGCGGTGCGGACTGGAAATGGCGGAAGAAAGGACGGTGGGGCTGCTAGTGAAGGGACGGAGCAATACGAGGACAGTGGGGGTGATGGTGAAGGGTAGAAGAATTCGTATGAAGGAGTCGGTGAAATACCTAGGGGGTGGTTCAATACGCATATGGCTAAGACGACAAAGAAGGCGAAAGTAAGGGCAGCTTAGCTAGGAAGATTGATCTGTAACGTGAAAAGACCGGGAGAGTGGAAGGGGGGGGGTAATTAGTAGGACAATAGAGCAGAGTATGCTGTATGATGCGGAAGTGTGGGGTGAAATAGCGGGGGTGAATACGAGGGTCAGGCCACTCATGCGGGTGCAGAGAGGGATACTCCTTAGGGTGGTGCAGGATTACAGGACAGTGGGGGGACTGGCAGTAGTGGTACTGTCAAGATCCTACCCAGTGGACGGGATGGCTAGAGCCAGGAATAAATATTGGTGGGGGCGACCAGAGAGGAAGTACAGGAATGGAGGAGGAAATGGAGAGAAGGTGGGAGGAGTATGAGGGCGATCTAAAAGAAGCTATTGGGAGTAGGAGAAATTGGATGGACCGGAAGTTCGGGAAGGTGAACTACTTCTTGACAAAGGTCCTTACTAGACATGGATCGATAGTAGGGTACCTTCACAAGATTGGGAAAAGGGAGTCGGGACTGTGCGAGAGGTGTGAGACGGAGGATGATGTGGGGCATGTGTTTAGATGCAGGAAAAAAGAGGAACTGTTGAAGAGGTTGGCAAAGAAACTAGGGTAGGCGGTGTATTGGGCAAGCATGGTGGAGATAATGCTGAGGGGGAGGAGGAATGGATGGAGGTAAGTAGCGTCGTGGAGAGCATGATTAGGTGGAGAGAACTAGATATGGGATGATAGGTAGAAGTAGAAGGAAGAAGATGAAGGAGAGTGTGTGGGGGACCGCCGCCCACCTTGAAGTATGCTAGGGTAGTGATTCCGAGGCGGGAGTAACGGTGAGACAGATGTGGGTTTGGTTGGTAGGCATCCTCTTGGGGATGAGTCCAACACTGTTTGGGTCCTGGGAAGGAACCATTCGAACATGAGTTTCAAAAATTAAGCAGCCCTTACCAAAAAATTGTAAATTTTGGTTTACAGTGAATGTATGGAAAAATTATGTAGTGCCATGTATTTTAATACGTGGAATTTATTTTTTGTTCAGTTTCATCAGTAAAGAAATTAATGAATGTTTTTTTTTAAGTTTTAGTATAAAAAATGTTGGGTGAAAACTAATATCCTCGTTTCATAAGGTGAAGTCATGTGTTAGGTACATTAACTGGTTGCTATTGTCACCAGCGTCGTTCCGTGTGAGACATGCAACTTCTACTAACATTCATATCAGCATGTACTGGACTTTAGTCGAAAGCTCGTATTGGTGATAATTTTTGAGACTTTGATGATTAATAGGCCCTGAAGATATACACTCGAATAATTGGTAAATTAGTCTAACTAGATAAACAGCAGTGGAAAATTTTGACAGGGCTGCTTGAGATCAACATTTATAACAGTTTAGTATGATGATTTCTTCTTCTTCAGGTGCCATCTCCATTTAATGAATGTTGGCGACAATTTCGATATACTTATTTCGGTTCTGAGTGGTACGAATTGAATATAATGTGTTCATACCAGTCCAGTCGCGTATGTTTTTAACCACGAATTTTGTCTGTGACCAGGACCATTTTTTCCTCCGATTTTTCCTTATATTATTAAATTCAGTATATACTTGTTGTTACGGTATATGTGGCCCAAATAAGCGGTCTTTCTTCGTTTTATTGTTGTAAGTAACTCTCTTTCCCTTCCCATCCGTCTAAGCACTTCATCGTTAGCTATATGTTGAGTCCATGATATTTTTGTAGTCTATGGAAGATCCATATTTCAAAAAAAAGCCTCGAGTCTGTTCATGGTATCCACTTTAAATGTCCATGTTTCTGCTCCATACAGGATAACTGAGTGCACGTATGCTTTTACAAAACGGTATCTTAAGTTTAAGTTGCGTTGCATAATAGGTTTTTCAACTTTAGGAATATGGCTTTGGCTTGCTTTATCCGTGATCTCACTTCAGGGTCTACATTTGTTGTTATGCAGCTACCAAGATATTTCAATTTCTCAACTTCCTCTATTGCGGTATCATAGATGTTTATGTTCAGTTGTGGGTCCGGTAATCCGGCTATCGCCATTACTTTTGTTTTTCTTACTTTAATTTTCATGCCTAGTTGATCCCCCACTTCTACAACTCTGTTGATTAGGCGTTGAAGGGCTTTTGGATTGTCTGCAATGATAACCGTGTCGTGTGCATAACGTATGTTGTTTAACGTCCTGCCGTTAATTTTAATTCCATCCTCGTCATCGCTTATTGCTTGGTTAAATATGTGCTCAGAGTACATATTAAACAGTATTGGAGACAAAACACAACCCTGTCGTACCCCCTTTTCTATACACACCGGTTCCGATGTCGTTTGTCCATATCTAACCTTTGCTTCTTGGTTTCAATAATGATTTCTAATAAACTCGATGTTTTGTTTGTCTAACCCTTTTTTGTAGTAATGTCAGAAGGACGGTGTGATTAACTTGATCGAAGGCTTTCTCGTAGTCTATGATACAGGCATAGACATATTTCCTTATGTCACGACATTTCTGGAGGAGCATTAATAAGCTGGCTAGTGCTTCCCTTGTTCCTAGACCTTCACAAAATCCAAATTGAGTATCGCTTTGATCGGCTTCACATTTGTGGTAGATTCTAGCTTGTATAAAGTGTGGGATCTTAAGCACTTGGCTCATGAAGCTCACCAGTCTGAGCTCATCACATTTATTGGCTTTTGATTTTTTAGGGAGGGGAATAAATACGGAGGTGAGCCAGTCTTTTGGAATATTACCTGTTGCATGCACTTTCTGTAGGAACTGTAACAGTGGCAACAAATTTTCTTCTTCTTCTAACAATTTTATCATTTCTATGTGGATTTCGTCCGGACCCTTTGCTTTTCCGTTTTTACTCGTGCTTTCAGTAACTCTGATTTTAAAATTTTTGGAGCCTATTCACATTCATTATTCCTGTCGTATATTCGTGGCGTATCGCTAACGAATGTTTTCCGTATATATGTTTGTAATGCTTTTAATAATTCTAGCTCTTCTGTTATCGTTTCATTGTTTTCATTTAGTATACCGAATACGAGTTCGTTTTTGTTGGAATACGTTACCTCTTTTATTTTCTTATGAACTCCGTGGCTGTCCTGTTTATTCTGAAGTAATTCAATCTCCTCGCATCTTTCCTTCATCCACTTTTCTTTTGCTATTCGGATTTTCTTCATTATTTCTCTATTTATTTGTTTGTTTTTGTCGATGTTTTTGTGTTTGTGTACTCTCTGATTGTCATCATCAGTAGAATTTCTTCTGTTATCCATTCTTTCTTGGTCTTTGGGCTGGCATACCCTACTTCTTCTTGTTCTACTTTTACAATTGCATGTTTAATTCGATCCCAGGCATTTTCTGTATTCGTATCTGATGTTGTGGTTGACTTAATTGTTGCAAATTGTATTTTTGTCTCTAAGTTTTTTCTTGTCTATACTTCTTTTCTTATTCTTTCTTAGCTCTTTAAATTTCACATTCAGATTACCTACAACAGGATTATGGTCTGAGTCTATGTCCGCCCCAGGGTATGCTTTTATGCCTTTTATTTCGTTCTTTCAATCTAGGTTTAATTAGGACATAGTCGATCTGGTTGCGAACGATGTTATCTGGGCGGCGCTGAGGAGATTGCCAAGTATACAAACGTTTTTCTGGTAGTTTGAACAATGTATTAGCAATCACAAATTCCTCTTCTTAACAAAATTGTACTAGCCTGTCTCCCCTACTATTGCATACACCTAGGCCGTACTTACCGACCATTTTATCTACTTCAATCTTGCCAACTTTCACGTTCATTATTATAGTAGTTTCGTTGTTTTTGATATAACCTAGCAGTTCCAGTTTCCACCTCTCGATCAGGTTTTTCTGTGGTTGGGACATAGACTAGATTATATTTATGTTTGTAGGTTGGGCACTAACTCTGATGAATGTGGCTCTATCTGAGAGTAGAATAAAGCTAATTACAGCTTGACTTGTTTTATTGTCTAATAAGATCCAATAGGATGTTTTCTTTTGTCACCGCCCGAGTAGTACAATGCTGTTTTATTCTTTTGTCGTTTTCCACTTCCAGGCCATCGGATTTCGCTTAAACCCAGGATGTTGATCTTCAGTCTGTGCATTTCTCTGACGGTATTATCTACTTTTCGTACCATAAACAATCTTCTTATATTCCAGGTGCCGATTCTTGAATTTCTAATTTTATTGTTTTCTACTCTCGTATGGGTCTGTGATTTTACTATATTTTGAGCCTTTTTTGATGTTATTTTTTCATTGGCTTTACTGGGGTTTCGCAGACTGACGACCTGGGAGGCACTGTAGTCTATTTGTGAGTTTTATCCCCTGCCGGATGCCCGAGTAGTACAATGTTGTTTTTATTCTTTTGTCGTTTTCCACTTCCAGGCCATTGGATGAGGCCATCGGATTTCGCTTAAACCCAGGATGTTGATCTTCAGTCTGTGCATTTCTCTGACGGCATTATCTAATTTTCCTACCATAAACAGTTGCCGATTTTGGGATTTCTAATTTTATTGTTTTCTACTCTCGTATGGGTCTGAGATTTTACTATATTTCGAGCCTTTTTTGATGTTATGTTTTCATTGGCTTTACAGGGGCTTCGCAGACCGACGACCTGGGAGGCCCTGTAGTCTATTTATGAGTTTCCTCTCCTGCCCGATCTAGTGTTCCGTACATCATGATCAGTACTTGCTACTTGTTCGTTTGTTGCCATTCTTGTTATACTAGGGATGTCCACAGGGACCTTTGATGGAGTGGTTTCCCGTTGCATTCTTCATTCCCCGCCGTTGACTGCTTCCAGGTCATCCGCCTTTTGGAGCGATTTCTCACTCCAAGGACAAGACAGTGCCCTACCTCTAGTTTGCTCATCCACACTCCTATGAAGAGACTGTTGGCAATTCTGCTTATACCGGCAGATACTCGGATGTCAGAACCTAGTTAGTTATATAGCAGGGTATAACGCGTGCAGGTGAGGTTGACATTTGGGCTGGTATTTCTATATCATTTGTACCGTCGCCCCTTACGCGCCTATTTGAGCGCTGAGAATCCTCATAAAACGAGATATATGAGCGAGCCTATGGAGATGGAATAATTCGGAACCACAAATTCTTACCCAGAATTTCTACCGACAACAAAAATATCAACACATATGTTTTATAGTCATTGTGAAAGCGTTGAATTGTGTAAAATATGAGAGATATTTGAAATTCTATAGAAAGTAGAAATTTATAACAAGAACATCCATTTATTAGCAATCCTTCAGATAATCATCACAAAAATCAGAACGATACTTATGTCAAAAACATAAATTTCTCTAGAGGAATACTGTCTTCAATAAAATTCAACCAATATTCTGAACTCATTATCAATAACGCTCTAGAAAACTGAGTTTAGTGTATACCGATATGCAGATGATACAAAGTTGTTGGCTGATACTAATGTGGGACTACAACACTAACTAGATAACGTAAATGCAGCCTATGTCAAATATGTAATTTTCACGAACAAAAAAAATCACTAACAACCAAAGTGTCGCAAAGCCTATTCTTGCCAATTAGTTAATTCTAGGAAAAGTGAAACAATACAGATACTTAATTGTATTATCAATGACGAACTTTAGGTTGTGACTGAAATTCAATCTAAAGTAGAGCAGTCACCAAATGAGAAACATTCTCTCTGACAAACAACAAAACTACGATGAATACTGTTTAACCACATCAATGGATGTCTGCAAATCATAGACGTAATCTAGCCGACAAGTTGAAATTCGTGAAAAATAGAGATAAAGATTCTAAAAATATGTGTGATGGCTCATTGGATTCGGAATTTTGTCTAGAAAAATGTATCGAAAGCATTTATTAGCACATAAAAAACTGCAAAAGTTATAAACAAATTAAGATGATAAGAAAATGCTTCTTCTTTTTCGTCTATACCTCATCAACAATTAACATTTAAGAAATTAAAAAAATATTCTTCAGTCTTCATTGTAAATAATTTTTTTTTAAATAATTGGCCTAAAAATATTTTGCTATGCGGATACCTTCTTATATGCATACTTAACAAGATCACGTCATAAAAATTGAAACAAAAAATAATTTGTTTAATATACTTACATTTTTTTAGTTAACCAAAAATGAAAAAGTTTTGTTGTGAGATTTTTTTTAAGTTTACTGTCATATTACGGTTTTTGTATTGATGAAAGACATTAATTAACTAAAGAAAATTATTTTTTTCATTATTTGTTTATAAATTTTTGAGGGAAATATGTCTAGACAGGAGGCTCGCCTTCTGCACAGGGCAGGGCAATCGAAGACCACGTGCTTTGCGGTTTCCTCTGCTTCTCCACACATCCTACAATGGGGATTTGTTATTTCAATCCCCATTTTCTGTAGGTGTGCGTTGAATATCCAGTGGCCAGTTATGAATCCTACCACTTTTCGCAGTACACCGAGGGTTTGCTGCAATGAGGACTATCGCTTGCCTTACTGGTGGAACGAGTCAATAAAAGAGGCCATCTTAGATGTTCATCACAAGAAGCGTCTCTTTCAGAGAATAAAAAATGACCCAAACCGGCGTGAAGAAAAATATAGAGAATACAAGACTGCAAAAAAACTGCTAAAGACTGAAATCAAAACATTAAAAAGGCGAGCTTGGCAAAGCCTTTGCAATGACCTCGAAGACGACATATTTGACCAGTGATTCCAAATAACAAGAGCTCAATTGCAAAAAATGCCGGCTCGTGTTGAAATGTCAATAGAGGAAAAGGAGAGACATTTTAAGGAGTTGTTTGTCACCAACTACCCAAATGAAAAACAGCGACGGAAAGAACTAATTGTGATATGTTTAAACACCAGGAAATATTGGATGCCTGTGATAGTATCAAGATTGGCAAAGCCCCAGGCCCAGATAATATACCATCTGTGATAATAAAATCTGTGATTAATAGTAATGTCCAATTTTTTGTAAATTTTTATAATTCGCTTTTAACCAGGCAGTGTTTTCCAAGAGAATGGAAAAGAACCAAGCTATCGCTTATCGAGAAATCAAGAAAGTCACCTGACGACTTTGCAAAATATCGCCAAATTTGTTTAATAGACGAAATTGGAAAAGTCTACGAAAGACTCTCAAATACCCGGTTGGTTGTGGAATTGCAAAACAAAATTAACGGCTTCCACGAAAACCAATTTGGATTCCGTAAAGGACGGTCTACTTCACATGCAATGGAAAAGATTCAAGACATGGTAGCAGCAAACAAAGGAAAACATTGTGCATTAATCTTGGTGGATGTTAAAAATGCGTTTAACACTGCATCCTGAACAGTCATCAGCGACCAGCTTAATAGAATATGGGTGAGTTCATACCTTAAGAACATTTTAATATCCTACATGGATGAAAGAGTAATTATCCTGAAGAGGGACCTTGAAAGACAAGTTTTTGGTGGTGTTACACAGGGCTCGGTTCTCGGCCCTAGTATGTGGAATATTCTATATATCGAAGTAATGAACCTTCCAACGCCAAGTGGAGTTGTAATATGCCGACGATATAGCGGTATTCGTGGCTTCTCGGACCTCCAACCAAATGATTCATAAGGCGAACCATACCGTTGATCTTGTATTTCATTGGATGACTCAACGCCATCTAGAGATTGCTTCTGAAAAAACCGAAGCTATTCTTCTTAGTTACAAAAGAAAGACCGATGCGATAAAATTTAAAATGCAAAGCCAAGAAATAAAACCCCAGGGAACAGTTAAATATTTGGGATTCCACCTAGACCGAAGGCTAAATATGACAAACCACATCCGAGAAACCTGTCTGAAGGCTGAGAGAACAATAAAGGCTCTAAATTGTCTTTTACCAAATATAGGAGGACCAACAGCACCGATGCAGCCAATTCTGGCGATGGTGTGTCAAAGTGTAATTTTATACGGTGCGCCAATTTGGGCCCTCAAGACATATTTAGAAGTCAACAAAATAAGAATTATGAAGACACAGCCGGAAGGCGGAAGAGAGGAGGAGAATATTCCACATGGCTGGTGTAGCTTCTGTTGCCCAAAAACAGATAGAGAGGGAGAGGACTCTGCAACAATGACAGGAAGAGTGTCAGAGCGGCCCAGAAACTTGGACCAGACGCCTTATCCGGAATATCCGACCCTGGCACAATAGGAAATGGTGGAAAATATCCTACTTTCTTACTCAGTTCCTCTCAGGCCACGGTACTTCCGGCACTTTTACTTTTAAAATTAAAAAAAAGAGAGATGAAAGTTGCATATGCTGCGGGGCAACTGTAGATGACCCAGATCACACTGTCTTCGAATGTGCTCAATGGGCAGAGAAGCGCCAAGAACTCTGCTCAGATTTAGGGGAAATAAGTACAAACAACGTCATTGACAAGATGCTTAAATGTGAAAATGGGTGGAATAAGGTAACAGATGGTGGAATAAGGTGATAAGCACAAAAGAAAAAGTTGAGCTACGAGTCCAGTCAAATGCAGAAGATTAGGCAATATTCCTTTCTTTCTCGAGGAGATGTCCTAACGGCGAGTCCAAGAAGGAAAGTGGAAGTTCTTAAAAGAGGAAAGAGTTTTAGTGAGTCGGGGGTCCCCCCATCCCCACACCCCCCAATGCCTGGGGGTTTGCTAGCAGATTTCCTAAACCTCTTTGAAAAAAAAGGCTAACTCATAGCTATCTAAGGTCCCGAACCAAAATGTAATTATTGTGACTCAAAACTAACTGTAATAAATGCGAATATCAAAAAGATAAATTTATTGTAGAAAATTTCAGAACACACGGTAAAACATATTTTATTTTAAATCAAAATAAAAAACTGGAATGCGACCCACATTTTGTTTAGAAAAATAATACGAAGTCAAAACAGAGTAGAACAAATAAAACATTTACTGGGTCAAAGCAAAATAATTGTTTTGAATACAATTATTTCGATAACGAAAATTAGCACGCTTCAAAACACAAAAAGTTGATTTTGCAATTCGACAAAAAAACCCAAACCTAATTCGGGGGAAAAGCAAAAACGAGTTGCAGAGAGCGGCAGCAGGGAGTGCGGGTCGAAAACGCGAAGGGAAAAGTCCTTTCCCTGTCACGGTGACGGTAGTAGTTTTTGTTTTAGTGTTAGCGGTATCAGAGGTAAAGTTCTCTCCGATGTGTCAGGACGTAATAGGGATACTGAGATATCCTTGACGGTGAACACTGTCCCTCGTTTCGAGACACAAAACGGTAGAATTACCCTCTATGCTAAGTTTTTTCAACATAGCACGATTCCGGTTATTTGGCACTACCGCGGCGGCTATAAAAATAGCGAAGAATAAGCAGTATCCAGGCCAGAGAAGGAAAGTTTTCCAACGCCGTAAGTTTTTGAACAAAATTGAGATTTGAACGTTTTTTTTTCATTTTTGAGACATTTATTCATTATTATTTGCGCTGGATTCTGAACTTGGGAGTTATAATTCAATTGCTATACATAGGGAGTAGCGATAACAAATATATTTAGTTGATTTTCTGATATTTCAAGGGGACTGGACACATCTGGTCGTTCTCAGTTAAATATTGCATATCCAGGCTCACAAATTTAGGGGGTACAGCTCGTTCTGTAATATATATAATTTACCGTGTGTGCTGATATAACCAAATTTTGCAGAGTTTCGCCAACCTGACAAGAGTTAGGTTTTTTTTCAATTAGTAGTTATTATTTTGTTGCGCCACATAATTCGCTTCCACCTCGTAGGTAGGACGGAGATAGGAATTTACGTGAGGTTAATTTGTACATGGTATCAAAAAGGCCGGAGCGTATGATTTTCCATTTTTCTTAGGTTTCAGCAAACTTGCGCTGATAAATAATATAATATAAAAAAAATTGTTATCTTTTGTTCAGACGTGATTCGGAATTTCTTATTTATTAGCAAAACACATAAATATTGTAGGTGATTCCAAGACTTGGAATTTCGCAACTTGAAACGCCAGTGTCGATACATATTTTATTGTTCTTAGCTCAGCAATATTTTATACGAATAAATTTTGCTTTCATTTTCTCAAGGTCAATGGCGAAAAAACCAACGTAAGCTGGAATAATATTTTGGTTAAAAGGTAAATACATATAATATTTTATTTATCGTCTCGACACCGGTGAGTAGCAAATTTAGGAAAAAAGAAACCATACGCCTCTCATGCACTTTGGAAATACCAAAACGATAAGGGGGTAGTTTAGTTGTTCTAACGCAAAGCGAGGGCTCTGTCATACATTTGTTTTTGTGGAATAGTTATATGTTATACAGGGGTCGGTTAGAATGCACAATTTATAGATACATGTATAGGTAGGCTTATACCAGGGGACTTTATTTATTTGGGTAATATCGGGATTTTGTGTTATATTTACATATATTTATATACTCAGAGAATTTTTTATTATATTTTTTTTATACAAGGTTGTTGTTCCACCATATTTTATTTATCATCCTAACTTCGTAATTCCCCCCTAGAGAGTGTAACAACCTTGGAAGTGAGACAGAACCGGGAAAACAATTCTGTCCTGACAAAGGAGGATCAAACCGTTTTAAGACCAGGCGTACCTAGCTCAAATCGGACTGGATTTGCCTTACACACTCAGCCGCACATTGGAGAAAGAAATTGGTGACTCGAAGGTCGAGATCAACATACCGAAAAAAGGTCTAGAAATTTATTACAAGTGGTGACAGGAATTGTTAGATAACTATTAAGCATCTACTTGTTGAATGTCCTTGACTAACACAACAGCGACAACTGGCACAACTCTCCAACAATGGATTATCCGACGTATTAGGAACAAACTACAATTTACGTAACCTAAAGACATTTATTAAATTAATAAGTGTTATAAATTCTTTATAAAATACCAAATGTAAATAAATATATATATATATATATATATATATATATATATATACACCAAATATATATGTATACACCAAATATCGCTAATGACTCTGGAGGTCGATGCGCCATAATTAAAAAAAGAATGTAATTTATATGCATGACTGTGATTATTATATTTAATAAGCTTTTGTTTTAGATTTTAGGTAATGTAACTGTATTGAATATTACTGGTCACCAAATGAGTGATCTTCCAAAGGACGCATTTTTATCTAGTGATCTAGCAGGAACTTTAGTGATACTGCATATAACAAATGGTAATTTATCAACACCACTACCAGAAAGTCTGCAGCCATTAAGAAAGTTAAAAAATCTGGATTTACATGGCAATCGCATTGGTGCATTGAAGAAGAATCAGTTTAAGGTACATATTCTATATTTCAAATATTGCGAAGTTGGTACCGGTAATGATAATTCAATCTACATATATTCGGGAGGAGAGAGTTTATGAGTAAAATGTTATAAAATGTAAAGTAGCTAGATCAATATAGAATTGGGGTTTTCTTAGTTAAAAGAAAGATAATTTATATCATAGTTTATGCAAGGCGTATAATATTTATTTTGCGAAGCAGAAAGTATGAAGAGGAAATATTAGTGTCGTAAAAGACGTTTATCCCGAGCGTGATGAATAGGGAAAGGGTGACAGGAGCAATAAATTTAGAAATGAAAACTTCACTACGCAGTAGAAGATTCGATGATTATTGAGAAGTTGTAGTAAAAAGAAAAGGAAGGCGGGAATAAACAGAAATATTGATTGCCCAAAATAAGGACAGAGGAAATTAAGGTAGTTTAGAAAAAAAAATCAAGAGAGAGAGATGAAGACCATGATCAAAGCAAAACTACATGTCAAGCTTATAGGAAATATTTATATTTGAGTCTGCGTCCATCATTAATAAATAATAATAATTATTAATAAGAATCGTTTTTAAGGGTTTGAGAGATGTTGAAGTCCTGGATTTAAGTTTTAACGAAATACCTAGAATTGACGCCTCGCATTTGGCAGATTTAACAAAAATGGCTTGGTTGAATGTATCAAACAATAGGTTAACAGAAATAACCAGGTAAGTTGAAGTGTATGTCTCTTTTTTTATCGTTGGCTCAATATATAACCGTTTGATACAAATAAAATATGTTCCTTTATGCAGCTTGAAAAATTAACATACTTGGTAGCAAATTTATTTATTTGTAACCATACAGAATTATGTTACCAAACCTATAATACTCGTACACTAGAAAAAATTAAACATATACGATTTATTTTTTCCTGAAAAATCGATTGAAAGATGCTTCAGTCTTTATTCGGGTGTTCAAGTTCTCTTAATGATTACTTAGATTTAGAAGAACGTTTTTGTCATTAAAATGAGTAGAATAAAATCTTGACCAGACTTGTAAGACCCGATCCGTTCTGTAAAGATCCATTTGACTTATTATATCGATTCCTGGAGTAACGGATACCGAAATTAACTTAATATATGTGGAGCTCAGTGTAGGTATTATAAAATATCTCTTTCAAGATATAGCTTGAGCTTTCTAAATCCATTTTATTAGGGTCAAATCCGTTTTGCCTACCATTGCAAAATCTTTCCACTCCATTTTTCTTTTCTCGCTCGTGTTTCCTGTTTCCAATATTTCTCTTATTCCTTCTTCTTCTTCTTAAATTGCCTATCCGCTCCGGATGGTGGCTATCATGTTGGCTATTCGAACTTTGTTAACAGCAGCTCGGAATAGTTGAGTGGTTGATTTGTTGAACCACGTTCTTAAATTTTTCAACCACGATATTCTCCTTCTTCCCACTCCTCACGTTCCACATACCTTGCCATGGAGAATCTTCTGTACAAGGGTATATCGGCTCTCATTACGCATTATATGTCCAAGATATTGTACCTTTCGGGTCTTGACTGTGTTTACGACTTCCTTTCCCATCCTCATTACTTCTAAGTTGGTTATTTTCTCTGGTCAAGATATTCGTTGGATTTTTCGGTACAGCCACATTTCAAATGCCTCAAGTTTTTTGGAGGAGGCCTCCGTAAGCGTCCATGATTCGACCCCATAGAAAAGGATCGAAAACACGTAACATCGCAGTAGACGAATTTTTGTTCACAGGTGTAAGTCGTGACTGGTAAAGACTTTCTTCATCCTGATGAATTCTGTTCTGGCTTTTTCAATACGCGTTCTGATCTCCACACAATGGTCCCAGTCATCATTCATGTTCGTGCCCAAGTAGGCGTAGTTGTTGACTCTTTCTAAAGGAGTTTCGTCCACCAACAGAATACCGCGGGTGTTTTGGTTCTTACTGATTATCATGAACTTTGTCTTGTTGGTGCTTATTTCCAAACCATATTGTCGGCTGTATGTTGTAACACTGTCCATTCGGAGTTGTAAGGAAGCTAGGTTGTCCGCACAAATAACGGTATCATCTGCATACCTTATATTATTCTCCGTTTAGCAGGATTCTAGCTTCAATGTCTTGCAGGGCTTCCCTGAAAATGCATTACGAGTACAGGTTGAAAATTACAGGAGATAGTATGCATCCCTGTCTTACACCACGTAATATTTGTATCTCTTCTGTTGTATCTTTGTCTACCTTGACACAAGCCCTCTGATTCCAGTAGAGATTTCTGATTTTTTGAGGTCCTTCCCGTCCAGGCCAGATTTTTGCAGAACTTACATCATTTTCGTGTGCCGTACTTGATCAAACGCCTTCCCATAGTCTATAAAACATGCGTAGACATCGCAGTTGACATCCCTGCATCGCTGAAACAGCACCTGGACCGAAAATAGAGCTTCCCTAGTCCCCACAGCACTTCTAAAGCCGAATTGTGTCTCGGACATCTGTTCCTCACACAGTTTAAATATCCTATTGTTAATTATCTTCAGGAAAATCTTTAGCAGATGACTCATCAAGGTCTTTTTCTACATCTCCATCGTTTTCCTGTTCTTCTGTCTCTGTCAAGAGTTCGCTTTTTACCAAATTGCTTGTGGCTGTGTATTTCAGTTTTCTGTAGTCGTATCTCCCTACACGTTTTTTCTCTACCTTCTTCAGCCTGATTCCCATCCTTCCTATCAGCGAGTTATGATCCGACTGTGCATCTACTCCTGGATAGGTTTTTATGTTTTTGATGCTGTTTCTAAATCTCTTATTAATGAGTACAAAGTCTATCTGATTCCTAGTTTTCCATCATTCGATTTTCACGTGTACAATCTTCTAGGATGGTGTTGGAAGAATGTATTGGTAACAATCAGATCAAGTTCCGCTACTAATGCACTTAGAGTGTCGCCACGTTCGTTTTTCTCGCCTAGTCCAAAGTCTCGAATGTGTTCCCCAGTTCTACCTTTCCCAAGCTTGGCATAGAAGTCACCCATAATGATGTTTATATCATGCTGTGGCAAGGTTTTGATTATATCTGATATTTGCTTGTAGAACTGGTCTATGTCCTCGTTGCTGTAGTCTGTAGTAGGAGCATAAATTTGGATGAGATTAACATTCAAGGGCCTTGTATTAATTTGTAGAAGAGCTATCCTCTCTGATTTTGTCACAAAGTTGGTAACACACGTTGCAATTTGTTTGTGCAGTATAAATCCAACTCCATGTTGGAAAATGTTGTTTGCGGTTCCAGAGTAATATACAGAATATTCCCACCCGTTGACATTAGCTCCCGTACCCGGCCATCTCATTTCACTAATGCCTAAAATCTGCACTTTAAGTCGTTTCATCTCTTGAATTGTGTTTTGCATCTTTCCAGACTGTGCTAGTGTTCACACATTCCATGTACCAAATATCACGGTCTCCAACTTTATCTTTCTGTATCATCCTTTCTTAATATTAATCAAAACATTCCCTCCCGGAGATCCGAATGAGGAACACTATATCCGGCCATCGTGGTAATACTAGGGAAAACTCTAATGAGTCTTTAATGTGTTGGGTTCCCATTTGCCTACCACATCCTTATGCCGTTGATCATTTTCTGATTCCTCCGCCTTCGGAGCCGATTTCTCAACTTCAGGACAAAAGAGTGCTCTGCCACTTACTAGCTCCTCCACCTGAAGCTGTTGGCCAGTAAGTGTGGGATTGCTTATCCCGGCAATCGTTCGGTAGTCAGAGCCTCATTGGTTATCTAGCAGGGTGGACCACGCGCAGTTGAGGTTGACATTTGGGCTGGTATTATTAACTCTACCTTCACCCCATCCACCCCTTCTCTTATTTGATCCATCCATTTCAGCTTCAGCTCTCTATAAAGTTTGGTCCATTTCAATTGTACTACCTTTCTTCTCCTCAGACATACCACTGGTATTTTAATCTGTAAATTTCAGTTCTTATCGCTATGCCTTGCGTTGTTGATCTACTTAACAATGCATAGAGTATATTCAATGCATTTTGTGAGTGCATGATAAAATGCGTGATGTATGTTATACCTACATTTCTCGATTCAACTAATATGGAAAGTTTGTTATTTTAGAGGTGCTTTTGCACGTAATACGGTTTTGAGAGTACTCAACATGAACTCGAACAAAATCAAGAAACTGGACCAGAATTCTTTCCGCGGCATGCGATTTTTAAGAAGATTACACCTTGCAGACAATGAAATAGTTGATGTGGGAAGAGGAACATTTGGAGGATTGAAAAGAGTAGGTACTATTGATCTTGCAAGGAACAGATTGAAGAAAATCGACTATCAGATGTTCTTCGAACTCAATTTCATTGAGGTAAGTAACTTCTTCATTCCGGATCACAGAATCTCTTTAATAGGTAGACATATTCAAGCTACTGAAATATTGTAAATAGAGAAATGGCTTAAAATATGTCTATTCTCAATCTGAATAAGTTTATATTTATTGGGGAAAATACTTCTATTTTCTCAGCATAGTGAATTTTAATGCTTCAAACTGTTCAATAATAGCTATTTGTGTACCTAGGCGCGGAAGCATGACCACTTCTGGAGGCCTGGAAAACCACTTTCGCGACGTGGAACATACAATAGTTTTTATCCTACACATAAAATGATTACATTCTAAAATGACAAAAAGGGAAGTGGGAAATATTTTGACTGTACCGTTCAATGTTATGAGATGAATGAGTTATAAAAAATGGTAAATGATTTGTTGAAAATAACATTTTCGCTGTACCTACCTTGCAATGCAATAAACTCCGATCCATAAAATGTTTATATCTTTGGCTATATTTTTCTTTTGACTTTTCAAGTAGCAAATTTAGTGTAGCCTATCTTGCTTTTTGCTTAATCCCTTCCTGTGTAGAATAACTGCCGTCGTATTCGTCCATATTATGTAACATATCCTAAAGGTACAATGAACAAATGAACAATTATTAATTACAATTAGCCGTAGCTGTCATTGCAGTTCAGCATTCATAATTGAATATATTAGTAATTATACTTAACACTATAAGATGCGCAAACATTATCTCAATTTGCGAGGTTACAAGTTATATTTATTACTAATTTTTTTCACCACTTTGTCTGATTTGATGGCTTTGACACCTCTACATTGACAAATTATTGTCGAGCGTCAACACTGTAAATTGTTTTAGCCCATAATACAAAGAGGGCGCAACCAAAATCAGCTAATTATTACACTAATTTTCTCTTTGTGAATGCTATGACGTTCCGAATTTAATTTTCCTAAGCACTAATTGTAATTGCATTGTGAATGAAGATTTAAGCCACAATATTAAATTTAAAAGTGACAGCCGCGTCGTCATTAATAATAGGGTGCCATCTAGTGTCATTTTTGTGAAGCTGTTTTACCTGCCTAGCCATTATTTGCCGTTATTCTCGCCTAGCCGTGCAAATACCGACTTCTTTTAATAATTCACTTCAAAGGTACTTGTTATTAATGTCCTCATATTCAGCTTTTTCATTCAGAGACTACCAACCAAACCAAATAATACACCCAAACAAAGAAGCTAAACTTCGACTTTTTTGACAATTCATTTTCTGAATGCGCAGGTGTGATACGCCATGTTTCAAATACGTTATATGTCGGTGTCATATTTCATTGTTAACCAAAGAATATTCTTTCTTGTTAAACAAGAATAACGCGCTGTTTCTTTGTTACAATTTATTTTGATTTTGTTTTGAACAATACAGTTTGTTAAAAGTGACTAGTAAGGAATTATTGTGTTTGCTATGGGACAAGTAACTTGTGCATTTCGCGGATATCACTCAAGAACAGGAGAAGGAATAACTATGTTTGGATATCCCAAAGACCCTGTGAGGTAAGAGAAATTGTTTCTATATGCAATATATTATAGGTATATATCCATTTTTCAATATTTCACATTCTACTTTACATGAACCTATGCATTTTAAGTTGTGTAATTCTATATTTTTGGTTGTTAACATTGATCTGTCCCTCTACCTTTAACATATGTAATAATAATATGTACTACAATAAGCTTTCTGCTGACGAGCCCTGCTCAGCAAAAAATATGTTGAATAATAATACACAATATTCAATATTAATTAGTAGTTGATTTCTTTTATAGACATGTGATAAAATAAAAATATACCTACCGTTATTTACTTTTTAGGGCACAGTTATGGTTGGAAGCTTGTAACCGTGGAAATTTGTTGGCAAACACTACAGATGCTTTACATACGAATTATTATAACAACTTCACTTTGAGAGTAACTTTGTTTCAAAGGGAGGATATCCCAAGCATTTGTTTCAGCTAGCTATGCCTACCATATTTCCTTGGTTAAAACGCAAGGGTCATATTTTATTTATTGAATGGTCCACCAACAAAAATAGTTATTTAACCTGGTAAATATTAAATTCAAGTAGCCATCACAATCAGCTGTTATTTGTATTTACTTTTTGACACCTAGCCACTGGATTAATTGATACTTTCCGATCGGATTAATTAATAGCTTCGTGGAATTTGTGTAAGGGAATTTTATCCTGGTGTTAAGATAATGGAAACAAAAAATTTAAAACATTTATAGCTATTGATAAAATCTAGTCAACATTCATTTAAATAAGTATCTTAAGAACTTGAGGCTGGCAAAAACTTACACGAGAAGAACATACAATAATTAATCACCATATGCTTTGTATTTACTTACAGGAACAGGCACATCCATCTCAGGCCGCCGCAATACATTCTAGTGACTGTGACGGACCCAATGAGAGACCAGTTGATGTATTCAGCACATGACTTCACCTCATGCAACGAGGCTATCAGTTTTCACCCAACATTTTTTTTCTATTACTTTAATTGAAAAAAAAATTCATAAAACTGAACAAAAAAATGTATTCCAGCTATTAAAGTACATGCTACTACATAATTTTTTTCCATACATTGACTGTAAACAAAAATTTTTCGGTCAGAACCGCAAAATTTTTGAAACATTTTCAACACGCTTCCATGAAAAATTCTATAATTACGAAAATATGTTATATACCCATTCGTTTCTTACGCCATTCGATAGAGAGAAGATGCATCTCAATTATTCATCATATTTTCATTCTCACATTTTATATTTGTAGATAAATTAACTCCAATGTTAAAATGTCATATACCTGGAAATGTTATTGTCACTTTGCCATCGATAAAAAAGGTGCATCCTTTTTTATCGCGATAAAAACTTCTCTTCCTCAATATCTAGTAAGCGGACGTCACTTTTACACAATGACAATGAGTCGCAATTATTGTTGTTGTTCATCCATATATTCTGTCGTTAATTTATCTTGCCAAAAAACACTCGAGCTTTTCTTTTATTAGATAAATTCCTCTTTGACTCAAAGTTTTGCCAATCACTAAATTTGCTCGAAAAACTGACATTAGATAAAATCGCTCCACCTTCGGTGTCGCGATTTTATCATGTCAGTTTTTCTCGTAAAATTAGTGATTGGCAAAACTGTTTCGTTGCAAAGAGAAATTTATCCGATAAAAAAAAAGCTCTGTTTTTACTGTTGACAATATATGAGATTAAAACTGGAATAGTTATTTTTGTAAAAAATTATCTTGAAAAATTTGTAATATCTATGCAATGGAAAGACTGAAATTGGTGAAAATCGAAATAGGAGTGTTCGTACTATTATAAAAAAAAATAAGCAACTTCCCATCGATAATGCAAACCATGATATAAAACATCAGAGTTAAACTTTTAAATTTTTTCCGATTTCGGTGAAATTTTGAAGGGGGGGGGGGGGGTTGATACGAGAAGTGAGAAAAATGGGATTTTCCGGAAACTTTCAATTTCTTTATCTATTTCAGTCCCCGAGCTTGTAACTGAGCGTTCCATGTCCTAAAAATTAGAAAACACTTATGAAAGTTGCTGAAGATTTTTATAATGTTCATCAACAAAATTCAAAACAATGGCTACCATGACAAAATTCACATTGACACCAAAACGGTTATATCACGTTGTCAATAGTATATTCACGTATAAATACACGGTAAAAATGTAAAATTTGTAATTGCTACTGGCTAAACTTTAAACGAATTTTATAATCATCACTAGTTTTTGACTTCGCGAAACTATACAGCACTATAAAAAAATTAAATTATGTTTTTAATAGATTTTATATCATTCAAGCATACTAATGCTTGCTTGTTAAATGAGGTGAAAGGAAATTTGGTTTGTGAATGCACAAAATGAACTATTACATCGTGTTTATCTATTTGACACAATCTTTTGTCTTAATAATATATAATAACAGTTTTTCAGTAATTGTGGACTAGCCCTAAGAAACATGAGAATATAACTTCTTTCAATCATTTAAATAATGTAATTTAGTCTAATTACTTGGGATTTTCTCCTATCGTTCCTCCTCACCTTCCGTGTATGATCCGACTGGATTTTTCAGCGACATTGTGGGGTTAGTTCCCTCGTTTAACATGACCTTTTGTTGTCTGTTCGCTGTGAGAGTGGTATTGATCTTCTCTCAAAATACTTGATCTTACTTATCTTTCTATTATACTGAGTAAGCTTCTCTTCCCAATTACCGTCTTGTTTGGTTCTATTGAAGATCCTCTTTTCTGAGGTTTCACAAGTTCTCTTTCCACCAAGGAGTATCATTCCCTTATCGAGATTTTGACAGTGGGCAGCTGGAATGAAAAGCTTCCATGATTGTCTCACTATCGCTCTCGTGACAAAAGTGGGGTTATCCCCACATTTAAAGTCGCAAGGTTATTTGATAAGGGATATTCTAATAAGCACTTACCTCTGGCGTTGTTATCAGTGCTTCCCTAGACGATATTGTATGCATTGGAATCATAACCAACTATGATTAGAAGCCGTCTGCTGTTGCACCGTTTCACTAGCTCCTGCAGTTTCCCTGGCAGTGTTGTCGGCCAGTCTCCAGAGAAGTACGCAGATGCAATGCCAATGTCTCAGACGATACTCCCAATGTTGACATGAACTATGATTGGAACATCGCGTGACATGTATTCTGAAACACATTTAAATTTTATGTTATTTCTTATGAGTACACAGGTACACAGGTGTTATTGGACTCCTACTTTTTATCACATATTCCAGTGTTCTTCGACACTGTCTGTATAGCTCAATTTCGGATTTCGCTGACGACAAAACTTTACGAAAATGCTAGCATCACTTATCTACGTTTGCAGAATGATCTTGATAAACTACATGAATGGGTTTCGACTGGTTGAAGCCTCTGAACATTTATAAGTTTGTCGTGTTACCCGTCGGAAAGAATAACTCACAAACTTCGTATTTAATCAGTAGAGAGTAGATATCGCAAAAGAAAACGGTGTTACGGTATTAAAACTTCCGCCGCATAAGACTCATGAAACTCAACAACTCGATGTTGGAGTTATGAAACGTTCAAAGAATATTACCATGCAGCTCTGAAATCCTGGAATTCCCGTTAAAATATACGAATTAGGTTCCTTCATGCGGAAGGCCATAACACCAACGAATATTTTTAATGCGTTCCGAAAAACAGGGATATTTCCCTCTTACCGGAATGTTTTTTCTGATATTGATTTTCTACCTAGATCACTCAAATATATGACTGAACCAAGTGAACGCATACTTTACGCCATAGAAAATATTAACCCAAGTAATTGAAGCAAGTCCGTCAAATAAGAATTGGGACACAGAAACTGACACATTAAATAATGAAGCAGGTTCTTTAAGTCGAGGCTCATTAATTGCAACAACGTCGACCGTATCGCAATCTAAAAACACAATATTTGTGTCTCTAAAATATTTTAGACAGCACACGGCGCAGCTGCTAGAAAGGATAACAGAAAATATCGCAAAATGGGGCGAAACCTAATTGTCACTGATACCCCTGTGAAGTTAGCAATGACGAAAGAAGTTAAAATTAGAAATGTTCCGCCTAAGGTGAAGAGAATTCTGCTAGAATCTTCTTCTTCTCATTCAGAAACGTCAGTGATTTTGGAAGAAGATAGTGATGTATCAAACGACGAGGATCTAGACACCGTTAATTTATACTTGGAAAAAAACCATAACCAAAATATTACATTTTGGTAGAGTTTCCTTCAAAGAAAGTTATGTTTATTGCGCTGCGAAAGGATTACAAGCCAAAGCTGGTGATATATTATTCGTCAGTTTGTTGCGTAAAAAATTTGGTATAAATGTTTTTCATTCTCCAGTTGAGGCAGATGTGGCTGATGTTAATAAAAGTAAAATGAAAGCAATGTTACCTCGTGTCATTTAGATATTAGTGAATATTTATCCAAACTGCTCCCATTTTTTTAGTTTTTAAACATAAAATTTGGTTTCCTTTCAGAAAGTGAAGTTTATTATACAGCAATGTACCGGATGTATTAATTGTTATAAGTTTGTATCGTACTGTAATTAAGTTATTTATAAGTGTTATTTAGTTTGTATAAATAAATACCAGTAATACATGCACTCGATATCCTTTAATGTTTTTGTCGGTTCTCATTGTAGTTTTTGCAGTTAATCAACATTAACATATTAACTCATATTTTTTGTTGTTTATTCACAATATATCGAGTTCGATATAAAAATATCACTATTCGTTTTCCAGTTGTATCATAATATACTGTGAATATAATTTGTATTTTTCAGACACTGGATGTTTCCAATAATCAATTAAAGGAAATTCAAAAGCTAGCATTCAAAGATTTATTCCTTAGCCGCATAAACCTATCAAATAACCAAATAACTACCATTGAGAACGAAGCATTCCAGAATTGTGCTAATATGACACTGTTGGATTTGTCTTTTAATCAAATATCAGAACTTCCCAAAAACGCTTTCGATGAAACAACGTACGCCACAGAACTTCAATTATCATATAATCTTCTGACGAATTTTTCGCAGGTAAATATAATAGGTTATATTTTTTAATTTTATATTGCTCAGAAAAATTATTACCACTTCAGGACACGGTAATGATACTTCACAGTGTTTGGTACTGTACTATGGAGCGTAGAGATGAGGAGAATAATCTCTGTATGTGAAAAACTGTCCGTCGAAATGCATTAAATTAGGGTGGCGCCACATTCGCATCAGGGAAAATTTTAAAGAAAGCGCCAAAAGTTATTCGAGTAAGAACGAGAAATTAACAAGGAAATAAAAACGTCCACTTAGTTATGGCGCACTTTGAAAATACGCTTAAAATAGAAAATAAACTGAAATATAATAGTAATTAACTGTTATTATATAAAAAATAGATATATTTGCTCGGAAATCAATTAATATTTACAGTAATAGATGCATCCTCGTTTAACCCTTTGTGTGCCACTAGTACCACTGTCTTTGAAGGTATGTAAAATTAAATGTAAATGTATTACCCAACGATCCTCTAAAGTTTACGTTCCCAATTGGATATACATGATTTCCATAGTGGCGACACTGCTACTGTGGCGACTGACAAGTACGTAATAAAGAAGAGGATCAACGACGTCATCTATCGCGTAAGCAAGATCCCCAATGGAAAACCGAGAGTAGTTCATCAAAACCGACTAGCGCCATTCAAAGGAGACCATGAAAAAGAGGAAGGAGTAAACCATCTACAACTAGAGTCTTACCTAGCTTCCAAAGAATTTATAGGCGCACACGGAGGTACCGGGAAAGCTAGATACGGAGTCATTACAGAACAAAGAAAATATTTGTTCACGCCCCCGGAAGAGTATTCACTGGCACATAACATCTCCGCCAGTAACAAGTACACATGAGGGTTGGCAACCGTCTTTCGAAAGAAGTTTTGACAATTAGATAAACTTGAAGATCAGATGCCAGCCCCTGGCAAGACACTGAGACTCAAACACAATTCGCGGTACGTCTTCTACCTGGTAACTAGAAACGAATTTCCAGATCGGTCCACCTACCGGGATGTGTGGGAAGCGCTACGAAGCCTTCGAGATCATGTGCTGGAATCCCACGTGGAGAAACTAGCAATGCCCAGGATAGAGAGCAACCAGTTGAATTGGCGAGTCATCAGGAACATGATAGAGGTGATCTTCCAAGATACCGGTGTCCACATATTAATTTGCAGATATATCCCTCGTTATCGGTACCCGTTGAAGACGGTGACCTGTTATTTCCATACGACTCGAAAGTGCAGACTTGGGTCCAGTTGCCGATTTAAACATACATTTCCGGCTACACAGAAGTTCCAGGAGGAACTTCCTTTTAAGGAGGGGGTAATGTTACGAAATCGCACACTGGTGTAGTCCCTGAATCCGACTCTGTCTATGAAAGTAAAAATTTTGGCGAATTCGCAGGGATTTCTCCGAACTGTTCACCATTATTTTTTGTGTCTATTCTTATCTAGACATTTCCAGTGAGGTCCATTGTTTTTGTGAGCCGAAATCTAGATGGATCCAGGAAAATAGGCACTTAATATATAATAGAGGCTAACTACCAACGGAGTTAGTTTAAAATTTGATCTCGTGAGATAAACAGTGAACAATTAAATAGTCTAAGTAAATAAAGAGTAGTGGAGTGTTTATATAAATTAGTTTAAGTGAATATACTGTGTAGTTAATATAAATTAGCCTACTGTGTGATTGAATTCATCCCACCCGTCGTAATAAAAAACTTTTAAATAAATAAGAAAAACATTACAATATGTATCCCCCATGTCAGGCGCGTATTCAAGTGCTTACCTGGGTATTTTGCATCTTCTGCTTGTGGAAGTTGACAATTATTAATTTTTACAGGTGGATATGTTTCTTTTCGTAACGTGAATAATATGTGTAACGATTTTGCTTCATTGCCTTTGATACGCCATGTTTTTTTTCAACTATCCCTGTATTTATTTAGAGTAGATTGTAGGGTGTAAGAAGCTGTCATTGGATCAGAATGTGATGCTGGCACAGCAATGTCATCAGTATATGCTGCTATAAGTGTGGATCTTGAAGTAGGTGAATCTACTGTGTACATCTGGTATAAAATAGGCCCTAAGGCGCTTGTTTGTAGAACGCCAGCGTGTTCATTGCCCTGTATCACAGTGAAGTATCTGCTAATCATAGAGGATTTGAGGAATCGGTACGATCTCAAGTATAACTTGCAGTTTAACTAGCCTATGTACTTGCTCTGCTGACCCATACTTGCTACGAAATCCAAACAGATGATCCGGAATGATTTTTATTGTTTATTACCCTGTTGAGTCTTTAAACATACAACCTTTCGAATTTTTTTCCTGATTTGAGATCATAAATATTTGGGCAGCTTTCCAGATACGTGAGAAGTAGTTTATTCTCTGCATAGCATTAAAGATGCAAACAATAAATTTTGCTTCTCCTGTGATTGCTAATTAATTAGAAGGGTGTGTCCAGGGATTGAACAATTTTATCTTTTTCTTCAGTATATGCCTCTGAACGAAAGGGTTTCAACACATTGCTTAGGTGTTTAGAGAAGGCTTTGGCTTTTTTATCAGTGCTTACCCACGTGTTGTTTTCGTTTTTAATTGGAGGATAATTTTGCTGGGTCCTATTAAGCCGTCTAGTTGCCTTCCATAGCGAGTAATCCGTCGCTTCAGTTGCCGAAAGATTTTCCAGATATTCTTGGATGCCTTGATTTTGTTCATCATGTATCAAGTTTTAGAGGTCTTTAGTTGCTCTCCTTAGTTTCCTCTTATTTTCTTGTATTTTGTCATACTTCCATTTTTTTCGCAGTTGTCTTTGTTCTGTTTTTTTTGTATTGACTGTGATATTTCAATACTTCCCTGTGGAGAAGGAGACATATGGTAGCGGACCATGCTGCTTGTATATTCTTGGTTAGCAGTTAAGCTATTATTTCTATTTCCAATTCCCGACACTAATGCCTATAACCTCGGGAGATTTGTGTGTATCTGAGGGCCAATACGTAAGCTCTCCAGTGGATATTTGATAATAGCTACTTGCCTCCACGGTTTTATAAAACTGTCTACCTTTTGTTGATGTCAACCTTTTTTCCCATATACGGTGTTTGACATTGTAATCTCATCCTGCGATGAATTTGTTTCCTAGTGTCTTATAGGATCTTTCAAAGTGCACCTTTGTGTTTTTGTATCTTGGTGAGCTATAGATGGCAGATAATGGTACTGGACCATTTTTCTCATTAATAGTCACAGTAGTAGCCTGTAACTAATAACTGAATTTTCCCTTTCGTAGTGTATTTACTGTTTTTGATGATAATGGTGGTGCCTCCAGGTGTGTTGTGTAGTGAACTATATTCAGAAACCCGTAAGTAATGTTTTTCCGTGAAGGTTGCATCAGAGATCATCATAATGTCAATTTTTGGTTCATAAATGAATCGTTTGAGCTCTTTTGCATGTTGTTGAATGCTTTTTTTTTATGTTCATCAATTAGGCCAGTTTATTGATGACGGAGTAAGTAAATTGAGCATTGTTCCCATCTGCTCCTTGAGTTTGCCGAGCATCTCTTTGAGCTTATACAAATTGTTGACCTGTTGCTTATTTGCCGATGTTGTTTGATTATGAGTATTATTTGGTATATTGTTGTTAACAACTTGTGATTAGGGTATACCTGGTTGTGTTTGCTGGATTATTTTAGGTTGAGCCTTCTGCGATAGATTCCTTTCTTGTCGTAGGGATGGCTACATTCTCTGCTGGAAATGTTTGTGAATTTCGCATCTCCTATAGTTTGCGGGTTGATTATTCCACATAGTTGGCAAACTTCACCTCATCGTCTTGAGTTTTTCGTGCGTATTCTTTTGTTTCATGCGAGCATGCACATTTTACGCACTTGAATGATTTTCGACAATAACTCTTCGTATGACCATATGCTTGGCACCTATAGCATTGCGGTATAATTATTTTGACGTGTGGTGGTTCGCATTGAACAATGTTATTTTTCTATTTCATACACCTCTTTGTAATATTTGTAATATTCTGTGTTCGTGGTATCGAGCTCTTTGATGAGAGTTGCGAAGTGATCAACCTCTTCGAGTTGTACTTTTATTGTTTTGAAGCCGGCGGTTTTTATTGTGTCCCCCCCTTCTGTGATGTTTTGTAGCAAATCGTGTGTGCATTGTAGTACCCCGACTTTGTAGATAGATACTGGTGGTGGCTTTGGAGCAGATTTTTTTTCACTTGGTATGTCGTCTTCGTTCATTGGATCATTCTCTCCGGACAAATTAGTAGTAGTAGTAGTAGTTGATTCTTGTTTGTTTACTCGCGCTGTTTATTTCAGGGTTTCTGAGTCTCTTTTTACTAGTTACAGTTGTCCATTTTAATCGGATATGTTGCGGGGGATAAGTATATTGTTGCTGTGGTTGCAGAACGGGTTTCATTTGTGGATTTTGCTAATAGACGTTGTACTGAGGTGCCATTGGTTGCATTAATGGATATGGCAATTTAGGTTGCAGGTAATAAGGTTGTGATACTTCCTTGGCATAATATTGGGGATTAACCATTTTTGGGACAGTCTGGGCAAAGCCCCTCGCGAAATAATTATGGTGCTCGGTCGATAATAACAGTTTTCACCACCTTGGTGTATAATATACTATTAATTTCTTTTTTGTTTTAGATTCCATTACACAATATGACAGGCATAAAAGTTCTAAATGTGTCTCATAATATGATTTCTGTTATCCCTAAAAAGACTTTTCCTAAACTATATGAGCTTCATACCATAGACATGTCATACAACAATTTAACGGATGTATTTAACTCAGTATTTCAAACATTATTTTCTTTGAGATACTTAAATATGAGTTATAATAATTTAGAAACAATCAAACCAAGTACGTTTGGTACGTTGCCAACATTATTGGATTTGGATCTAAGTTATAATAATTTAAATACCGTATCCAAGGGATCATTAGCAAGATTATCCGGCACTAGAACTTTGACTATTAGAGGTAATAACTTGAAAAATTTATTCCAATTGCCCATATCTGTTTCCCATTTGGATTTGTCATACAACCAAATTGAAGAAGTGCCTCCGGAAACTTGGCCTAGCATGAATTCTCTTCTGAGTCTGGATCTAAGCTACAATAGGATCGGTGATAATTTAGGTGAAGGTAGTTTCTCAAATTTACTCACATTACAACGATTAAATTTGAATTATAATGATGTTCAAACTCCTCCATTGGTTGCGCTAAGTGAACTGACGTCCTTACAATATATTTATTTAGAGGTATGTGATAACAATTTTTATCGTAGGATAGTAATTATTCGTAGGAAATAGAAAATGGCTTTGTAGAACGAAAAAACAATTTTGTCTAAATATGTCGAAAATATTTCTTTTCAATTAAACATGAAAAAATAATATTTCTATGCACACGCAAATATCTACAAACTTTTCAGCATTAGGGCTATATTGGCTACTCCAGTAAAGTCCAAATGCCAATCCCGTCATTATCTAGGTATAATTTTTAGACTATTAGTCGAGTATTTGTGCCCAGATCGAGTTCATTGTGAATTTTTGCAACCATAAATATAGTAGACCAGGCTCAGGTAGTTCGATAAGGAAATAATTAGTGGAAAGCCGGAAATTGCTTTGATCGCTTTACTCTCACCCAAGTTTACCCCTTAGAGCGAAGTCGGTGTTGGCCCTTCTGGCTCAAGAAGGTACCATTTTTCGGCTTCTTGCAAATATCTCCCAAAACCTTCAGCTTAATCAACAAAATAGCTATTATAAAAAATAATCTAGATTAAATTTGCTGAAAAAAGTTCTACAGCGTTTGTCTCTAAAGTGAACCTTTACGATGCTTCGACCATTCAAATTGGACCCCTTTTTGATTCTTGCGGAAAAGTTATCGAAATCATATCAAAGTTTCTACACATTATAAATATTTGTCAGCATTCCTGGTGTTTTTAATGCATGCAACAATAAAAAAATGGTCAGTAAGTACATTCAGTTCAGATTCAGTACATTACTTTCTCACAGAGGGCGCTGGTAACACTGTGTAAGTGGGGATAGTAACACCTGCAGATGCAGCTGACTTGCCGCGCTTGGCCTCCCATACCACAGTTGTTAAGTTTATATTTGTTCTATATTTTTTGTTATATTATGAAAAGGCAACTGTGTCAGCCGAGTGCTGTCAACCTGTATTTATTGTTATAGAAAACTTTTTTATCGACTGTCGATAGTGTTGGCAAGCGAGTTGTGAAAAAATAAAAGAAAGTTGTTATGTAATGTCAAAAGAGACAGAACGTCATGAAAAATATATATATGTCACGGTAAACGAATAAATAAAATTTTTGTAGAAAGTATTGAATTTTCGTCACGAATTTATGTATAATCATTCTCATAACAGTTCCTTCATCCACACAGCCATTTATTTATTGCTCTCTTTGAGCTGGTCCTTCGTTTACAGCCGTTATACAAAAAGTCATGCCACGATATTAAACAACAGTAATCTCAAGAACGATCTGGTTGAGTGTATACGTGTTTACGGACAAAATAATCAATCAAAATTGTAGTTTGAGAAAGTGCGGCAATGACCGTGGCTGGTAATCCAACCGTTTGTTTAATTTATGAAAAAGGTTTATAAGATGGAGACACTATTATAGTGAAGGAGAGAGAATTAAGAATCTTACGTGAAGGTACTGTGAAAAAACGTGATAATAGACATGTGCAATTACAAGGATTGCAAAATGTTGCGGTGCATGTTAAGTGCCAAAAATCGTATACCAGAGACAAAAATATTGCCGCGGTAATAAAATCTTGGGAAAAGTCAACAACAGACCGAAGCTCGCGATCGTGTAAACAGGGTAATTGTATTTTGTGCGGCAAAAATGCATCCGAAGAATTTTCAAAAAGTGTTATTAAAAATCCCAATGACAGTCGTAATACTTTTTATCGCGTGGAAACACTCAATTTAAAAAACATACTGCTGATAAGCGTAACGATGCATAGGCCAAGGCTGTTACTAGGAGAATTGCACATGTAAATGATTTGGTCGCTGCAGAGGGTCGATATCGCGGCTCTTGCGCGAAAACATTCCTCAAGAGTTCTTCCACATCGACAAGGCCACCAGGTCGGCCCGACGATGAAAACGTCACTGCTGTTTTCGAGTACGCTTGCTCTTATATAGAACGAAATTGAGAATAATGTCAATTCACATTCAAAGTGATATTCGAAGATTTTTAGGACTATGTTCCTAATGAGAAAACGTTGAAAAATAGGTTTCTTGGTAAATATGGTGCTGATATCATTGTCATGGCAAGAAAAGCAATACCATAGTCGAAAGATCTATGATCAGCAGGAGTGTCTAAGACATAATGAGGGAAGATATAAGATCCACGATCTATGATACAGAAACCTATCTTCCAACCGACTCATTTTTTAACGTTACTGCAAATGATGTTTCCCAATCTTTAAATTATTTCCTGGGAGAAGTCATTCTAAAGAAACGCGCAGCAGAAAACACTTGGAAAAAGAATTGCACACGCCGTTATAGCGGTAGTCAGGACGCGATCATTTCTGTCTTCCGAGCAAACATGTCTTGCGGCTGCTTTGTCACGAAAGTTTGGTTCTAAAGCAATTCTCAATATCCTTTCGAGCCTAGGTTATTGTACTTCGTTTGATGAAGCCAAACTGTTCGAAATCTCCACTATACAGCATCCTCAAAGCAATATAATTCCTCATGAATTCTCGCAATTTATTTTTCACTATAGTCGGCTTCCAAGCGATGGGGGGATTCAGTGTATAACGCCTGCCGCAATTATCTCGAATGGGCGAAGATTTCTCGACAGAAGCATATCCCCACTGCTCGTGTTATAGGAGAATTTAGGCAGGTTGCACTAAAATAGTTCCACAGGTCCGGTAATGCTACATTGCAGGATGTGCACACTGAAAAATTGATTGCAAACCATTATGCCATCCCTCAACGCAATTAGTGTTTCTTGCTAATCCTTCAGCAGCTGCTTGCCGGTGATTCCAGATGCGAGCTTGAAACAAAGCTTCCCTTCTTCTTTCTCCACGGAGATGGCGACCACGATTAAATGTAATTTCAAAATAGGATAACAATTCTTCAACATCCTTACGATCATCTGGGAATGTCTCTGACACGTCAAAAAATGCATCCTCGACTTCATTCAATGGAAGTAGCGATAAAGCACATAACATTTTTATACATGTGGCTACGTTGTCTGTGTTGCTTCCATACACGTGTTTTAGGCCGAGGCTCCCAACTTTTCTTAAGATGGCTTGTATACATTTTTTGAGATTTTCCTAGTAGTAATGCTAAAAGGCCACGAAGTACTGTCTTCTTCGACGTGGATATTGTATAGTTGAACTCTGGAACCACTTTGAAAGTCCCGTCAGCTATCCAGCAGGTTTTTCGATCCAAAAACCGCTACAGGTTGTTTTATTTGGCAAGCATACCTTAACGCCATCTAATAGATTTTGCGTGACTTTAGTGTCATACCAGGATGGGCCATCAACTCTTTCAGTTCCGCAATGACTTTACCAGGGCTCAAACGGCTTAATATCGTGCATGATAATTGATTTGCAGATTGATATTGTCTGCAGCGCCAGTGTGTAATATCTTCAGTTGTCACTCGGTGTTTCATGTATTCATGAGACTGGAATATCAGCGTCTGACCTCAACAAGTTGATCCGAACAAAAAAAGTTTCGATTCCACTTCCACGTCTGTTTTCGAAAAATTTAGAAAATGATGAAATATACCTTCGCGAGCGTAATAAGAATAATAAATAATTTTAGAATTATTGCCTTTATTCATATGGAAAGTACAACCTTCCCTACCTGTCTGTCAATGTTTATCTTCTACTTCTTCAATAAGCATAAAATTTTGTGAAAGGGCGCTTTCATTCTGATCGTTTACAGGGTCTATTTCAGGTGTCGTTTATACCACATCATTGAGTAATTACCCGTAGGCCATTACATTAATCGTTTAATAAGCATCAGATTCTGTGAGTAATTACCCGTCCTTTGTAGGTATATGCTGCTAATTACATAATAAAGATAATCGGATGTTAATGTGGTTTAAAGAATAATAAAATCTATTTTTGTGGACTTTATCCACTTCCAAAGATTTAAAATGCGATAAATACGATTAACATAATTATTTGTAAAATTCTCAGAAAAATTGAATAAACGTTAAAAGCGCCAATTCGGTAATTTTCACTTTTAATTTATATGAAGTTTTTCAAATTGGCGTGACAAATATTTTGTATATGATGAATTTGGGATGTGATGAAAAGTCATAGTGATGGAATGTCCCTGGTGAGATGTAGCGTGATGTGGAATGTCCGTGGTGATATTTAGCGTGATGAAATGTCGCGTGGTGGAGTGTCGTGTCAGCAATGAGTTTACAGCTTGTGCACCTGAAATACTGACAAATATTTATAACATGTAGAAACTTTGATATGGCATATGATTTCGATAATTTTTCCGCAAGAATCAAAAAGGAGTCTACTTTGAATGGTCGTAGCATCGTAACGGTTTACTTTAGAAACAAACGGTAAAGAACTTTTTTGTAGCAAATTTTCTCCAGATTATTTATATTACGTATTTTCTTGATAAAGTTGATGGATTGGGAGATATTTGCAAAAAAAACGACAAATGGTAGATTCTTAGGGCCTGAAAGACTAATGTCGACTTCGCTCGAGGGGGAAACTTGGGAGAATATTATCTGGGTCCAAATAAAGCGATAAAAGCAATTTCTACCTATTGTTTCCTTATTGAGAAATTGTTTTCGACCTGTCGCCGGGCCTTTAGGAAGAATAAAGATATAACTGTTTACATTATTCTTGACGCCAACTACATTTCACATTCTAAGAAAAAATCAAGTAGGAGTGTAGAATAAAACAAAAGCAACATTCTTTCTACTGTTTTATTATTATTATTTTATTCGGTGCTTGCTGCAAATGCAAGGCTATTGAAAATAATCAATATTCCAGATGTATAAGTAATATTTGAAATTAACCAGGGTTAATTTAATTATAATTTGAATTATTTTGACGTTTTACATATTATTACAACTGATAAACGAAATAGATACTAATGAATACTAGGCAAGTGTGCTGTAAATTAATAAGTTTATTTCCATTCAAAGAAGCATTTGCGTAGCAGTTGTATGTGTAGTGACAGTTAGCGTAATAGTTTTTGTCTAAAGACGACATCTAACAAAGGAGACGTGACTTTCCTTGCGATCTTCCCCTCTTCGCTTCTCGTCTTACGTCGTTCCCCACTTAGCCCATAAATTGATTTTGGCTTCATAACAAATCGAATTTATGAATGACTGGTTGGTAATGTGGTTACAACCGTGATCTTCCTATCGCGTACGGAAGACGCTAATAGTACTCCACTCAGTTCGATATAGAAGTTACTGGAGTATAAAAAAACCAGCCCTGCGACAGCGATTCAGCCCACCCGAAGAGGGCAAAATAAGGGGAACTGTTTGTTGAACTTGTGTATGAAGCTGTAAATACCAGACCCAAAGAAATTTAATTGGTAATGTCAAATTCCAGTTTTATAGCTGAGTTACCTAAATATCAGATTCAACATCGGTTCAGAAGATATCTTAGAACGCCTATAAGTAGTGCATTTTTGATTTGATTTGGTATTGTGCTAGATTTACCATATTGATACATTAAACATAATTATCATAACATTTCCAAAATAATTCAAAGTTTGCGAACAGACATTGGAAGATTTGACGCGGATTGACATGGCAGCAATATTTGTTTACGAAGCACAATACTAAAAAAGAGACCACAACTCGTGCCAGTTTTCGTGTAGCTCTTGAAATCGCAAAACGTGGAAAACCATTCACTGATTGAGATATAATTAAAGAATGCGTAATTGTTGTAGGGGAAGAAAAGTGCCCCGGGAAATAAATGTATTTTAAACTGTCACTTTGCTAGCAAAGACCATGGCTGAGAAATAGAATATATCGCAGAAATTATATCATATCAACTGTCTTACAAAAATGGATATCTTGATTTATTTTGTATATCCTTGGATGAGTCAACGGATGTGTAAGGATACTGTTCAGAATAGATATTGATTTTTATTAGAGGAGTAGAAAAATACTGTAGAATATATGAAGAACTTCTTGATATTGATAGTTTTCGCAAACCGATTACTAGGAGAGATTTGATTGATGGATCGAATCAATCTCACATTGCACTGACAGTCCTTGTGCCGAAAATGTTTGGATATGACTGGAGTTCTAGAGCCAGTCATATCAGTTGTTACTTTTATTGAATTCACTGAGCTACATCAACGATAATTCCATGAAATTATTAAAGATATTGGTGAAAATTACTCACCATATCGTGGGCGACCTGGCAATATCTTGTAACTCGGATTTTTAGCAAAAATGAGATTCTTATGACTTGCATGTTCCTGCAATATATCCCGTCATATAAAATTATCTAAAGAGCGAGAAAATGTTATTGCAATTCATCCTATCTGAACCAGATCTACATTCGACCTGCATGGACCTGCAAGATCTCGTTTACCGTTAGTTTGTAATGGCGGGGAACGACTGCTTTGTCGCTAACTTAAGTTAATTCGGTAAGTACTAAATAACATTATAAACTCGTATTCGATTATAAACATTTTATAGCTCCATTTTATCCAAAAAGCATTGGCTAGTATTGTTAACAACAGTGTTTTGTGTTTATTTTCAAATAGAAAATATTGTTACTATATTCAATATACGAGAAATTGGATCATGGTTTAAAGAAGCAAAAAATTCTTGTAATGCTCCAAAGCAATAATAACAATACTGTAGATGATAGTGTTGTTCATGAACATGAAAAACACAGTTAACCAATTTGTGATTTGGAAAATGTGCCTGTGATTATCGAGGACGGCATTATCTTAAATGGCGATTTAACTTATCTAGACAGTAATATTGCTGTGACTGAGGGCCGGTTTAACAATTGCAATTTAACTGTTAGATAATTCTTAACTATCAGTTATTATGGAAAGACGGGATTATCGATAACAAGATAACTTTTATCCGGCAGTTAAAGTATCAGATAGATATCTCTTAGTTGCAACTGGCATATAAGTGAAATAGCCCATACATATCATAGCACAGGAATTTTAGGACTGACATCTGACGCTAAATGTTGTGTTTTGTGAATTATACTTCCGTATATAATGGTTATCTATGATTATATTTGATTTCCTGTTTCCTGTCTGTGTATAATATTTCGAGAAAATGGACATTAATAATATAAAATGAGGGAGTTTTTTCACTCTAGAAGAAAGAAATTTACTTTTAAAGCTGGCCAATAAGGGGAAGAATGTAATAGAACAAAAATCATGCTCATCCCATTTCTCAAAATTATTGACTCTTTCCCTCACTACATAAGGCACTCGTTCGTGTTCAAGAACTTCGACAATATCAAAGTTCTCATCACTATCTAATACGTAATCCACAAAATAAAAAAATAAACAAATAAACTAACGTCATTACTGATGAACAACGATCCAAAGTCGCCAACAAGGTTATCTATGACCGCTAATGAAGTGGAAACTATAAAGATTATCTATGGTGAAAACAATCCACCAACATTCCTTACCTGATAGTTGATAAACCAGTGAATAAAAAGCATCTGGCAAACCCAACTGTAACTGTATCTGCAAGTTACTTTTATCCAACGGATACCTAACTGTTGGATAAAAACTGCAATTGATAAACCGACCCTAAAAGAAATGTGAATAATTGAGGCTGTGTGCTGTGTTTCTGAGTTCTTCAATAGTATAGAGGGAATCGAAAAACGTCATTTGTAGGTGGTTTTGCAGACAACAATGAAAACTATGCATTACAAATTATTACAAGCATCGGAGGAGATTCGGATGTTCCTAGGGTTTCACCTATTGAAGCAGTTAATGTGTCTTTGACCTCATGTGAATTGAATGATGTCGTTAATTTGAATTCCGATGTTGAAGACGATGATTATGAACAACAAACTAACCAAACCCTCTGATACTGAAAGCGAAGAGTCCAAAGCTAACGAGAATTTAAACCCATTTCAACATGATGTCCAGGCCGTAGATGAAAATGAAGAAATTGTTGAATTTGCAAGAGTCCAGAGAAAGATAAATAGTGGCTGAAAAAAACAAGTAGAAGAGAGAAAAAATAAAAAGCTTCATATGCAAGAAGAACAATACTTGGGTGTTACTGAGAATAAAGGTGACAAAATGCGGCAGAGGCAAACGGTCTATGAAACCAGCATGCAAATCTTCATTTTGTAAAAAGCCTAAGAAAAAAGGCAATGTTGGAAAATAGCAGACAAATGTAGGAAAGAAATATTCAAAACTTGTTGGAAACATGTCGACTGGAAATATCGAAAAGTTTTGTAGCATCCAATTTTCTAAAGATCCCTGCAAAAAACGTACCAGTGGAGATTCTAGGCGAACAGGAACATTTGAAAAAATTTTGAATGATTGGAACAAGAAATTGCAGGTGTGTCGCACGACGTTCATCAACACTTTGGTGGATATTGGATATAAAACCGTTCAAAACTGGGTCGACAAAAGTTGGTATGGAATGGCTTTGGAGAATAATAGCAATCTGTTCATGAGTGACGCTGTTTTGTCTCGTTATAGTGCTGAATACCGGGTTTTGAATAACTTTTTTGACAATCTACCTAAGCTTCCTGCTCATTACTGTCGGCGTGACTCTATGAAACTTCATCTCGAATATACTTTTATGTCTAAAATGGATGTGTACAAAGTTTATAAGTCGGTTTGTTAAAATTAAAAATGTTGTCCTTTTAGCAAAAAAAATTTTTAACACAGTATTATTTAAAGAGAAAAATTTGGCCCTACATCAGCAAAAGAAGAATCAATGCAATACTTGTTTTTCATGTAAGTATGGTAACGTTTCCGAATAGGAATATGCTAATCATATAAGAAGAAAATACAAAGCAAGGAAATGCAAATCATATGATAAAGAGAAAGCAGAAAACGGGAGTGTGTGGTTTTGAGGATGGACTCCAGGCAGTAAAGTTGTCACCCTTCCATCCTGCTGGACAAAACATTACTGTCACGGCTTTACGATATATGATTTGAAGTCGAAAGATGTGTGTTGCTATGGGTTAAGCGAAGATCAACATAACCAATTAAAAGCTTCGACATTTACAAGCTGCATTTTGATTACATTACGGAAAATTGTCTCGACAGCAAGATAATCGTTGTAATCTATTTAGAGGGTGGCGGCTATCAAAATAGGAAATAGGTGTTGTCTAATTCATTGCTCAATTTAGCCATTCAACATATAGCAACAATTTTTCAGAAATATTTAGAACCGGGTCACACCCAAATGGAATGTGACTCGATTCATAGTTTGATTGAATGAAATTAAGAAATAAAGAGATTTACCTACCCAGTGACAACTGTTACAAAAGAAGCAAGATTGAAACCTAAACCCTATGATGTGAAAATATTGGATTTTTCTTTGTTTAAACATTATTCCGAGTCTCAACATTTAAGATACTGGAGTATCCGGCCTGGTATAATGGCATCAGATCTGGTCATAACCGATGTCAGATGCATAAAATTGTGACGTGCTTTCTTTCCTTAAAAGAATCACGGACGTCACTATGACACCCACGGCTTCGGTACTTCCTAGATTTCCTCGGGCGCCAGATTTTTGGGGTGGTTTACTCCACCGAACTCTCGAAAATACGGCGTCGAGAGTTACCAAGGTAGCCACAGATGGAGGTTCAGTAATTCCAGGGGTCTGTTGTTATTGCCCGTTCCGGATACGTAGTGTGAAAACAGGCTTACCACTATCAGAAAATGAAACTACTCGCTACTGGAGAAATTATAAATTTTAATTCCACAAACAAAATTGAATTTTACATAAATGAGAAATTAAACCAATTTTAGTGTTTTACAAAAATATCAAAATCTACTACTAAAGATCTACGTTATGAATAAAACCAAAAGCGGCCTGACATCAAGCAGTAAATATTCTAGCTATTTTACAACGGAGGCGGAAAATAACGTGCAGAATTCTACTAGTACGTAGCAGGTGATAACAATACAAAGTTCCTAGTGATAATATGTCAGAATGCACAGAGAAAGCGTTATGGTTGCACTAACAGAGGGTACTAAATCGGTTCCTAGTATTTGTGTACTTTTTAAATAAAGCGGAAGAAAATAATCAATTAACTAGTCTCGGCTGCCGGTTTAATCTCAATAGCCACCGGAATTTCTTAGCGATTTCACTAGATTCAACTAAACTAGGTTTTACTGATCAACGCAACGGCCTATCGTACGAAATCAAATATTCCAGATAAAGAAAACTACCAGCAGAATGCGAAAACCTCTCCTGGGTATCACTGCTCGGCAGCGAATACTTTTGAGATTATTTCGTATCCCTTAAATCAAATCTGCCTTGGAGGCCTCTCGAATTGATCCCTGCTCATCAGCGAATCCAGACGAGATTTTTCTAAGCAAGTGCAAACGAACTAAATTTTCTTAACAGTACGACGGCCTATTGGGCGGGATAAACTAGACTCTAAATGTTCTAACTAAGGTTTTACTGACAAAACAACAACAGCCTATTGTACGAAATCAAATTTTCAGATAAAATAGATTAACAGTAGAATCCGAAAACCTCTCCTTCGTATTCCTGCTCAGCAGCGAATACTCTCGAGATTATTTCGTATCTCTTAAATCAAATCTGCCTTAGAGGCCTCTCGAATTGATCCCTGCTCAGCAGCGAATCCAGACGAGATTTTTCTAAGCAAATGCAAAAGAACTAGATTAGCTAACAGTACAACTGCCTATTGGACGGGATTAAATATTCAGATAAAATAGACTCTATTTGTTCGAACTTCGGAATTCTACACAAATACTATGAATTCAAATGTTAAAAATAAAAGCGGCTAAGTGTTGGATGATAATAGTTTTTCATAGAACAATTTTATATCCACTTACCTGATTCACAAAAACCAGTCACAGTGTTCGGTGTAAACAAAATGAAATTTGCAAGCAGGAAAAGAGAGAAAACCCCGTTTACCTGGATGCTACGTCCTTTTATTAAACTCTCCGACCCCACTTACGAAGTCCCTTTCTTAAAATTTTGAAACTGCGCGCACATTAGCAGACTGGTATAAGTCAACTCGACAAAAGGATATACCGGATGTCTCAAAAGCAGTACATTTATATAAAAATAAATACTCATAGGTAAATTTCGAAAGAGAGGCGATTTAATTATTAAATAAAATGAAATGTAGCTGGAAATGAAAACATTAAAAAGTAACATCGTTACAAAATATTCAGAAGATTGAAAAATTACAGAGAAACGATTCCGATGACAATTTTATTGAAATTTTATTAAGGTCCAAAGTAATGGATGCACTTTTGGAGTATTCTTCGCTTTTGAATCCACCCTGTACGATTAAAAAAGATACATGGGAGCATCTTCAGGCTTTGAAGAGTCTGATGCCTCAAGATACCCATTATTTTTCAATTTTCATACTAACATTGGAACAAATCAAATCCCATCTACAGAAGAATTGTATGAGAATCTTATACTGGTACAATTTGATAATTTACACGCATTTGCTCGAGAACTGTTTCCGTTTTATGTGTGACAAAACATACTTCAAAATCAAGTACCCAAAACTCATCAGGATCTTCATAATATTAATAATTGGTACAAGTTTATTTGGTGCACATCTATAAACAATATGGTCAGTTGAAAATCATAGTTACATGGATCTGATTAGTATTTTTTCATCAGTTTTATTATTTGAGTGAGATTCATGTCAATTATTATGTTCGATATTATGCTTAAGTTGAATTTTCTAGGTAACATACGTGTCACTTAGTTTTAATATGTAAGTGAATGAAATTTAATATCATTTTGCGGATTAATCATACTAGCGTGCTGGATTTGGCACGCGGATCTGAGTTTGCAGACCCTGCACTAAAGCGTGAAAGGTTATCAAAAGTGAAGGAGATTAGGAAATCAATGATTTATTCAATTGCAATTCTAGAAATTACAAACTATAAACTATTAGTCGGGCATAGGGAATAAAACGATTCCTTCGGGTTGAAATTATCCCTCGATTTGTAAGTTGACCTTACATGCAAAATTAATTTAATATTGGAAAAAGTGTACTAGACGTGTAGAGGTTACTAATAGACAATGATGGGAAACACGATTCAGTTCGATTCCGACAAACGAAACGAGAGCTTGTACATTCATGATAGGTATGGTATTTGGTTTGTTGCGTACTTTTTCCAAACGACGAGGAAAACCCATCTTTCTCTTACCGTGATTTGTTAAGAAAGTGTTGCTGAATTGATCGTATGTAACCAAATTTATAATTACCAGAAGGTAATTTATGTAACTTTGGGGTAGAACGATCCTCCAGAAGCGGTGCAAAATGATACCGTTTTGAGTAGGGGATCATTTTAGCCCTTAGTTTTTGGAAAAATGTTTTGAATAATAACTTTTATTTTCAAATTCGTTTATCCTCCTTTCTTACAAAATGTCACGAACACATAGAGAATAACTAACAGACACAATTATTGGGATGCTGAGCATATGAAAAATATCATAGAAGTTAATCGAGGGATGCCTGTGAAAACCATTGCGGGAATCTCCAAGGAGCCAAGAATGTCGCCCAAGCGGCGTATAACGGACAAAAATGAGGTAGCAAAGGCACTTGGAAGCTGCTATCCTGTATTTTTGTCAGAACAAGAGCAAGAACTGGTAAAGCATATCCTTGATTTTGAAAGTTGAATTTATGGACTCACAACTCATGATTTGCGACAACTAGCTGAAAGAAATAAACTTCCCCGCAAATTTTCCCATGTTGAAAAGCTGCTTGTAAAGATTGATTGAGCGGTTTTAGAAGAAGACGTCCAGAGATATCTCAGATGTGTCCTTAAGCAACCTCTGTTGCTCGAGCAAGAGCCTTCAACTAATCGGTTGTGATCAAGTACTAAAGTTTGTTAGGAGATATCTACACAAAAAATTATTATTGCACCTCACCAAATTTTCAACGTAGACGAGACTTCGATGTCTACTAGACGAAATTCAAGAATATTGGCAAGAAAGGTTCCAATCGAGTGGCGAGGGTAACATCAGCGGAGCGTGGAGTGTCGACAACAACGGTGATTTGTGTATCTACTGCAGGATGTTTTTTCCCCTCAATGCTTAGTTTTAATTGATAGCGAATGAAGGTAGAACTGACGGAGCTGCTCCAGGAACCATTTTTGCTTGTAATGAAAGTGCGTATTTTTTGTGAAGCCCAGTGTTGATGGACATTTATCGCACACAAGAAATCTCGATGATATTTTTAGTGCCAGGGAAAACTTTGTAATCATTTTGTGTTTACCACTCTTAGTGTTTATTTAGATGAAGCACTAGAAAAATGGTTGCAAAATCATCATGGTAGAACCATGACAGTGTTTCACATAAGAAAAATATTTTGCGGGGGCTACTCAAGAGTTGTACACCAACAAAAGAAATAAACGGGTTCCGTAAAACTGGTATATATCCATTTGATCCAGATGTTTTTTCAGATGTTGACCGACCAAATACCTAGTGACCTTGATAAATCTGAAGATAGGATTCTAGGAACCAGTTCAGGCAACGTATCTGATTTATCGATATACATAACCAACGAAGATCGGCCTCGGCCAGCTCAAAACGAGATGAACAAATGAATTCAGCCTCTTCCGCTACACCCCAAGAATGTCAACCGTTTCCTAAAATTTATGGCATAAGAAACATAATAAAGAATAAGTCTTGTGTGAGGAAAATAAAATTTATAAGAAAAATTGTGTTGATAAGAAGACATTTAAACAGAAAAAAAAACAAAAAAATATGAAAGCAACTCTTCCCAACTGTATGGATTCGGAAGACAACGAAAGAAATGCGACCTGTTTCAACTTATGTGAGGAATATCATTAAATTATTGATGGATAGATTCAATACCGAAACTGTTTTGAAAGAGCTCACGAATTATGTGCGGGAGTAGATAAAGACGAAGATATATTCATTAGTGAATATTCCTCAGATGTTACCTTAGCATTAGCCAGAGTCCGTAGAAATATTAAGTTTTAAGTACATTTTATCTTGATGTTACAATGGGAGAGACGCAGATTATCATTTTTGAGTTGTTTGTTGAACTGATCATTTTACTCCCAACATGCGGTTAAAATAACTCCTTAGCTCTTTTTTTTATTGATAAGTCAATAAAGATTTTTTAGGAGGATCATTTTACTCCCCTCTCCCCCTACTACTCATTGGTATTAAGAATTATATTATTTCCATAGGTAGGTACCTTTCTGTTGAATCGATCTTGGCAGATTTTAATGTACAATGAAAAAATATAATGTATATGAAACTACAAGAACATATTATTATTCATATCAAATGATTATTAGGTATTTAAAACTACAAAAGAAAAATTGTAAAAAAATTGGAGAAAAATAATATTCAATTCGACCAAACAATTATTTCTCCGTTTTCCACTCTGAAATCTGGAATATCTCAAATACGTTTAATCGTTAATCTACAATATTTCCTCATTTTGTATGAGGAATTTGGAAATTTATAAATATAGAAATATCGGTTACAGATTTACTTGTGAATAATTACCTGAAAAACTGCTCCTAAGTCAGTAGTTTAAAAAAGTTCCGATTGTGATTTATAGTTACATTATGCAGAACAGCATTGTTTTAAAAGGTCCCATATACTAGAAATGTTTTGGTAAATCAGCATGTTCGTTGCTTATAATACATAATAATTGTGGACTTTAGAAATGTATGTTAATATATTCTCGAAATTTTTAGGGTAATAACATAACAAAACTTACAAGAAATGCTTTTGGAAAACTTCCAGTTGTTTTCGAGTTGAATCTCGCTAATAATAATATCTATAATATAAGCACTCGGGCGTTTGAAGGCTTGTTGCAATTATTGGTTTTGAATGTAAGCAATAATAATATAACTCACATACCAAATGGCGCATTTCAAGGTAAGATTTTCAAATTGCACATGGTAAATTTCAGGACATTATAACAAGTTCATGTTTTTTCTCAAACGCTTGATTTATGGGCCAAACATGTTATGTGGAGATTGAAGCTCTCGAGATGTGAATATGAATTTGATTTTATCAGATATTTCACTCATATGTCATCTTCCATGCATTACCGTAAGGTTGCAAAATTTTAAGATATATTATATCGTAATTATTTTTTATAAAGTCTTTGAATTTGCAACTAACATTCAATAATTATAAAATTGCTTTAGCGCTCATGTCTTAATACATAATCGGAAGACAACAATATTTTATAATTTTTTTATCGGGCAAAATTACCCCGCACTTGGGGCAACTATTCCTTTGTATATAAATTCATCATAAAAGAGCCTATGTGTCATGTAAAGACTTACTTTGTCTATTGAAAATTTGCTACAAATGCCTGCAATACAATTTCTAATATATTTTTTGTTGTTTTTATTTGAAAGGCACATGAAAGATACAACACCGTTTATTAGCATCAACTTTTAACAAATAAATACATTCATTAGTAATCTTTTACTGTTTACTAACAGTATAAAAATAAAAAATAAATATTGTCTAGTCCTGAATGTTCAGTCAGAACAAATTAAGGTCATTCAATCGTAGCAGTCAAAGATTGTACTTAGTTCAAAATATCACACTTTCACATCTCAAAGGGACTTAAATCTAAACCAAATTGGTAAATATCTCTGACAATTTCAGGTTTGCCAGAGCTTCAATATCTTATTCCAATGCAACATAAGGACATAAGGAAAGATAAACATGTTTTCTCTTTTTTCCTCATATATTTCACTTCATATGCGTCTTCCCCAAGAAGTGATAAAACAAGTGCAATAAAATGTTTGAACTTTTTTAGTTGCAAATTTTACGACTATAAAGTCTCCAGGGTCTGGATTCTTTTTGCACTGAACCACCACAAACCCATCTTCATCCGCCTCATCCATGTCCATACTTTTGTCTGCTTGTACAAAATTGGCAATGTCTTCATTCGAAACGTGTTCTAGTAAGTCAGCATTATTGATGTCTTTGGAAGATGTTGGTGGTTCATTTTATAGATCGTTTTCCTCCCTAGGATGTATATCTAGGTAGGAAATGCAGTGTCCTGGTGGAACATTGAACATTTTGTGTTTTTGCTTTCCTTTCTCAGATGCAGTAGGACTTCTGTTTACTTTAAGAAAGTCTAATACAGCCTCATTGATCAGTTTATCTCTTTCAATTTTTGAACTTCCCTCTGGCATTCTTTTTGTGACCTATTCAACGGATATAAAGGATGTAGATGCATTTTGTGTGATAACTTTGTCTTTAGTGCGCATTTTGTTAAACATCTGAGACAATAAAATTGAAAATTAATTTTTATTTAGTGTCGTTCTCTCCATGCTGCCTTTAAAGATCTAAAAAATTCCACGTTCAATGGTTGTGTGAGATGGGGGGGAGTTAGCAGTCAAAAATACAAAATGGATTCCGAATTTTTGACAAAAGCATAATATTTCAATATTTAGATGAGATGAAAGGTCGTCTCCAATAATGACCTTGTATCTTTGAGTTACTTTTGCCCATGGGACCACAATAGAGTCAAACCACTCCATAAATGTGGGTCCGTGAACCATCCGGACTTAGTTCTATTATGGCGAGACCCCGGAGGGCCTCCTATGCACCATTTATCATACAATATTTCCGCCTTATAGATACCGTAGGGTGGCATAAGTTCCCTTGCATCGGTGGTTGCGAACATTAGAGAAACTGCAGATTTCATCGAGCTTAAAATACGGTCAGAATATTTTGTCCAACGTTTAAAGATGTATTTTTTCTCCCAGAGTCCTCTGACAAATTGGTCTCATCGTAGTTGAGCAAATTTACAGAATACCTTCAACACTTTTTGCGAGTCTGTCAAAACAATCTATTGCTTCTTCTGTTCTGTGGGCTCGAATTCCTTTAATGTTTTGACAGGTTCGTTGAGTTAGAAGATGGTAATATATTTTTAATATTCTAACGCACCAATCTACTCCCGGTATATTATTGAGAAATTTGTTAACTCTTCTTCCCAACCTTTCCAAATAATCGTTAACAATGACACGAAGGTTTAACATTGTTAGGGAAAATCCGAATTCAGCACTTGCTATTAGAAAATCTACTAATTGTCGTTCTTCAGTAACATCATGTACAGTTGGTGCACCAACAAATTTCTATCTAGTTTCTTGACTTTATTGTATGTAGTACGCTTTGTAATATTAAATATTTCGGCCATTCTTGCATAGGACAAGCCCCTCTCTTGAACAGCGCGAGCAGCAAGTTGTAATTTTTCTTCAGTATAATTTTTGTACTCTCTATAAAAGTAATTTGTGCTTTTACTGAAACTACTAAATAAAGAACGTTGTTTATGAGAAATAGACTCTTGAAGCATTTTCTTTAATTTTATCTGTTCCACATGCCTTCGCAGATCCTTATAAATAATCAATAATGCACGTGTCTACTTACTCGAGAAATTCGCACACACGACACTTCCCCATTGAAGTCTATGTTGTAACAGGGAACCACCTGAAAGGTTTAGAAGTGAACTCGTTCATTTCCTCTACTATAATGTCACCAGATCTACACCTGCAAATTATCGACATAATTTTTGACATGGCGATCATAACTTGGAAATGCAATAATTTGGCCTAAAATTGAGGTCGTTTTCAACAAAGTTTGTAAAAATCAACTTACGACATAATGTGATCGAATACTATATTTGCATTATTCATGAGCTTGTTGACGAAATGAACGTTTTTGAAAATAATAATCTTTGAAGGTTTGGTAGCACTCCAGAAGTTGGATCTTTCTCACAATCGATTATCCAAAATAGATAATAAAACTCACGGAGCTCTAGATGATTGCCTGTCATTGGAAAAGGTGAGTGGTTATCATTTTAAGAATAATATCAACATATAATTTGAATTTTTCGAGTAACTAAAGAATTTGTTTTCAGGTTAATTTATCTCACAATAAAGTTAGTTTTCTGTCAAAGAAATTTTTTCCTAGCAATCCTTACATTCCATACAAGCTGCGAGAAATTGATTTATCTTACAATTTGATGCCTGTTCTCACAATTGACATTACAATTGGAACGTCTAAGTTGGAGAAACTCAATTTATCAAATAACGCTATTGCTGATATACGAGCAGGTAAGTACAATTTACCATTATAATTATTGTTATCAATTTCGTACAGTGTCTTTGGCATACGTTGTGATGATAAATCATCAACCTTGAACTGTATAATGTGTTTCCTTGTATATTCCAAATAAATTCAATGCAAATTCAACTATTTTTGACACAATCTGAAATGCTAGTACAGAAAATTAGAAGTAGATGCTAATGGAAGTGACGAAGTTAAATGATTCAGTTTAACAATGATCTGCTGATCCATAGTCGGTCAGTGTGAGCGCAATATCAGTAGCTAGTGGTCTGGAGTAAAAATGAATTGAATTTCAAGAATGCCACAACTGGGTTATAAATGAGTTCAGAAAAATCCCTGGTAACCAACTGGCGAGAGCTTATTAAATAACAAAATTTTCTTTCAGGCGTTCAGGATCACTTGATATACAAATTGAAACACTTCAGTTCGCAGGTAGTCGCTTATATATTAAAACCCTTTCGGGAACATTCGAATTCCTGAAATTTCTAGAAGGCAGCGTCCAACAAAAAATCGACCTTCTTAGAAATTCTTCTATAAAACAATCACAAAAATTGTCTTTCCAAGAAATACTTGCGCACCTGCCAAAATTTTAACTGTGTTCAGATTGAAAAATATTGCGTGAGACCATGAAGCTCTGGCGAGTAGGAGGGTGGGCGCAGAAGGGCGAATTTAATGTCGTGAGAAGCAACCGAGTTAGTCCGGCGCTGCTCTTCGTTTACTTTGCCGAGCGAACCTGTCAAGTGACATTTTCTTGAAAATTTAAGGTGCGATGTCGATGCTGGCCTTGAAGAATTGGAAAAATGTGCAACGTTATAAAGACAGTTCCAGATTTGATTCACTCTTGATTTATCCAATTCTTCTAGACCAAGTATTGGGATTGTATCTTAAAATTTCTAGAAAATAACATTTTGACAGGTTCGTTAGGATATGTAAGCAAACAGCAGGTCAGGACTGGCTCGGACGTTTCTCACAATAATATGATTATTGCGGACTCTCACATATTTCGTTCTTTTCATACACATATTTAAATTATACACGACATGTTCTATATGGTTGTACCCATAGTTCGTGATCATATCTGAAAATATGTCGTATCAGTTCTTATGTACTGTCTAAGAAGGCTATCTTAGAAAACTTGTAGATTCACTATACACCAAATATGTGCATAATGAGATGGAAAAGAAAATTCAGTAAAATTGCTCTAACCATACGATTATCAGCAAAACGAAAATCAGAATCAAGGAAACTAGATATATGTGATTCAATTATTGGCACTGATAAAATTTACATTCATTCGGGTACAACAATTATATTATTCCGAATGTTGGTCAGATAGAAAAAATTTCACTGTTTTATATCGTGAAACTGAGGATCAAGAAGTTATGATCGTGCAAAATAATTTAAATCTGCTTGTTTTTTTTGTGATTGATAATGCAGTATACTTTGATGTAATCTATATTTAATCGCAGCTAAAGATTTGATTTTCACAGTGATGGTGAACGATAAGGTTTTTTTGAGGAAAATTCCGCATGGCGTAGGATGCTACCAGATATAAATTCAAGATGATGATAGGCATTTTAATTCCAATTAACTTTTTTCTCTTATTTGCTTCATAACTGTTCTTCCTGCTTTTTGGTGGACAAGATTTCTATAATCATTTTATGTATAGTAATTCAATTTTTGTTACCATTTGTTCCAGACATTATCTCTTCTTCCAGCTAAATTTCCACTCTTATTCTTCTATCTAGCCATCTGTCGGACTTCAAAATAACATGTTCTGGGCCTTCCACCTCACCGCAATATCTGCATGTACCCGTTTCTGACAGTTGCATCCTTTTGAGATAGCTCCCGAAAGAGCAATGACCCGTAAGTACCTGTGCAACCAGTTGTCGAGCCTAGGATGTTTACAGTTTTTCCACGCCCTCTTCTGAATTTCTTAGTCCATTGGGCAGTCGCACTATTTTCCTCCAACTTCCGCTGCCATTCTTGCTTTGTGTTCTGTCTAGTTCTCTCCTTAAGGGCCTCTTCATCTTCGTTTCTGCAGTCGTGCATATATTTCCGGATCATACGTTCAGAGCTGCCATCTAAATGGTCTTATATACATATAGAGTTTTCCCATATTTCTTCATTTTGACAACAGAGCTTCAGACTTGTGCCGTATAGATAATAATATTGTATACCATAGCACAGCATCTCTCATTTCGCGAATGACGGTCCATTTACATTGGGGCAGGATATTAGTCAGCACGGCTACTTTCTTCTCTACCTTTTTCAACACATACCTCCCTTCCATGTCCTCCGAAAACTCTCCCCATTGTCCAAGTATGCTCCAAGGTATCTTACTTTTTTCGGGTTCAACATTAATTCCGCATATATTGAACATAATATCCTGTTTATTCATTCCTCCTTTTAGAATTATCGACTCACCCATCCACGGTGCCAATAGTTTATTATTTGGCGTCCATCCATTAAGCATGCAGGAACGCTAATTTGTCAAAAATACCAAACTTTGTTTATCATCCGCCGTTACCGTCAATGCCAAGTGATCGGTAAATGCAATTATTGTTGATGAATCGGTACTATCATAGAGTACGTTCCAAAGTGTAGGGCATAGAACAGATCCATGAGGGACCTCAGCGCATATATTGAGTTTCATTCCTTTACCGTATCCTACCTTTCTTTTTTTTTGAAATATTCAGACACTACATTTATTAGGTATCTTGCTATATTCCTACGCAGGAGTTCCATTTCTTCTTTGTATTTCTTATTTCCTCGTATACACATTCAATTGATTGAATCGTTGATCTGCCCTTTTGGAAGCCATATTGGTTATCATCTAGTTCCTTCTTAAGTCGTTCCCTGATCTGTACTTCGAAGAGTTTACTGATAATGTGGAGAAGACAAATCATATTAAATGGTTTCAGTTCTTGGATACTTTGTTGACTTTTTGGTATTAGAATAAGTTTTACCACTTTTCACTCTTTGGAAGCTCCTGTTGATTTTAGAGCTCGTTTATTATCGTTAAGATCCACTCAGGTCAGTTTCTAACGACTTCCTTCATTATCTCAGCGGTATTCCATATATACCCGGCGATTTTCCTCTTACATTTTCCGACGGCTCCTACAACACTTTTGCAGAGAAGGGAGCCACTTGTGTGTTTGGCTCTTCTTCAATCCATCTATCTTCCCCTCTGGGGAAAATTTTTAACACAAGTTCTCTTTTAGTGTCTGGGTTAATCTCAAAAGGTAGCTTGTACTTAAATGCATTTGTGACACTCCTGTATCAATTTCCCCAGATGTTGTCGTCTAGTTCGCTGCACAGTTCCTTCCAAAGTGTTATCTTCGAAATTCTGATGAATCTAACTCTTTTTTATGTTCTTTAAGGTTTTTGATGGATTCTAGAATCTCGTTTTCACTTGCGTTTCTTCTTGCGACCAGTCCGGAGACCTTTCTTCTCATATTATTGCAAATGTACCTCAATGAGTAAGGCATTTTATTGTTTGCTAAATTTATATTTCCTTCCGTACTGTCCTTATACGCGTTCCTTATTATTTTGCTTATTTCCAATATCAAAATGGATGTTCCGTGTGGTTCTCCAGTTCCAGAACATCCCGCTTTCTTATATATTTCATTAGTTCGTCAGCTACCACGGTTGCGTCAATTAATGAGATACTTTTACCCCTAACGAACGTGGTTTTACCATTATTCATTGCAACCATGTTGCATCATGATATGTGATCCATCCAATAACCACCTTTATTGTCGGCTTGGAGTGTTTGTAAGCAAACCAAAGACAGTAGAAGATCAATTAACATAGTTTTCATTCAACAATATTTGAACACATCCTGTGGTATTTATTTCAAAACAGCAGTTATTTCGAACAATTTCAAAATAACCAGACAATACTTGGAATATTATGCGAGTACTAGTTGCAAACTTATGAAATCAGCGCTGTGTATTCCAAATTTCTAGAAATGTCTGCTTATAATATAGTCGGTAAATATTGTTCGTAGTTTTGCTTGTCCAGAAATTACTGTCAATTAGAACATCTGATTGGAGACACCTTTTGAGAAAACAAAATATTCTAATATTGATACGTTTATTATATTTGTAATCATATTTTTTTTGCAGGTGTTATTGGTAACCTTACCCGTTTGAAAACGCTTGATTTATCTAATAATAAACTTCATGATTTAGTGAGCGATAAAGAATTTTTTAGACTTCCAACAAATATAACACATCTTTATTTAGCTAACAATGTTTTAACTGACTTTCCTTGGAAATACCTGAAGAATGCTGATCAGTTATCTCTATTAGATCTAAGAAATAATAAGTTTGTGAGTTTTGTACCCGAGTTAGTGAAAATTATTGAAGATGACGTTGATGTATATTTTGAAGGTTAGTTTCCAACTATAGCTTTTGTAAACTGTAGATTTGATGGCGTTTTTTGTATTCTTATTAATGTGTACAAATTTAGTCAAATATGTTTTTTCGTATTTTTTATCAACAAATATCAGATTCTGCATGCTCCTTTACTATTTTTAGCTATTTTTAAAAACTCTCGTTTTTGGGCGTTTTCACATCTACCGGCACCGACAACGATACTTCTTGAGCATGGTACCCACACCGAAAAGATACCGGCAGGCCACTTACACATTCGCTGACAAGTCATGAGTAGTTCGCAGCATACTGTTATCATACAACGAATTAAATTTCATTTACTTGTTACATACAAAATATGAAATAATAACCAGGGGCAGTTATGGATACATCCAATTATTAAAATTAAATATTTGGGATGCTTTGCCATCTGCTCGCGTTACTCAAGTAAAACCTTTTCGTAATGTTCGTAGCGGATTTGGTAAATACGTTAATTTGTCGAGCAGCGCATACGAAATTACTCCCACAATCACTGTAAATGTCACTATAGCGTCCTCTTCGTGATAGAAATCGTCGTAAAGCTACCAAAAATCAATCAGCTGAGAGATCGGTTACCAATCCTAAATGCAGAGCTTTAGTAGTGAAGCACACAAACAAACAAAGATAAGCTTTCAAAACTTTAGCCCCTCGGACTTTGCTCAAAGTAATGTTGAATGGGCCCGCATAATCCACACCGACATGAAGAAACGGTTTTTCTTTGCGTGCAGATGGCGAAGCATTATAGGCTGAACAGATTTAGGCTTGGTCTACCAGCATTGAAGATATTTACTCAAAACACGACGAATGGAACGTTTCGATGATAAAATCCAGAGTTGTTGAGACAGAAGAAACTGAACAGATTGAACTCCAGCATGAATATTTTTAAGATTATATGATTCAAAGAGTAAATCAGTAAATCTGTTACGAGTAGATAAGAGAGCAGGATGATTTTCTTCATTTGGAGAGGAGTGTTAACTAGTTTTCCTCTAACATGTAAGATGTAAGATCATCAATAAATGGGGATAATTTAATAAGGACCTTTGGTACACTCTTATGGTCTCGAAGCATCTTTATTTCTTCAGAAAATGGCATCTCCTGCCTACGTTTTATTCGAACTACAAAGCCAGATGCGGCTCATATGAATCTAGATAACCTGTAATTATAGCGAAGAACATAACCTAAGATGCGAGTAAGTTTAAACAAGGAGGAACGTTACGAAATTAAAGACTCACTGCGAGCACAACATGAAATGTTAATTGACGCTCTTCTTCAAAAATATCAGAAGAACTGCTAAAATTGGGCTACGGAAGCTCATTCCAAGGTGGACAGGTAGATTGAAGAAAATGTGGCCCCGCCGCCATAAGGAGAAAGTATGCAATACCGACGTTAATAAACCACGAGAGCCTACATCTGCAGACTTGTTCTCCGATCTGACATAAAACCAACATAAAGAAGGACGTTTATCCTCAATGAAAGACACTCTGTTACTAAGAAAAGTCTTCCAGCGGTGCAGAGAGGATTTAATCCATGATAATAAAACCTGCGAACCAAACCATCCAACAACTAAAAAAATAAATGTAAGTTTCAAAAGTTTAGAGAAAGAAAGAAACTAAGCAAGCAACTAAAACAGAAGCGCAAAGCTCTAGCCTGGGCAAAGTGGTTCTTTTCAATGGAGCCACTTTGGAACATTCTCCCGTACGAGTATAAGCAAGGGTATATGCGACTGCACAGTGACCCTTTTCGCTTGCGTCTCCAAAACAATGTAATTCAAAGCTCTGTATGTTTTCATAATAAAGTTTGCGGGGAAGACTCAAGGTCGAAAGAGTTGCAAAATCTGTGGAATAATATTTCCACAGGCGGACAATATCTTCTGGCGGGTGTTGATTCAAATCTAACGTATTAGTCCGAATACGCTAAATCCAATGTTTCAGAAGGAAAACGACCGTAGAACTAAAGCCAAGAGGGTCAAATATTCTAACTATGTGTTATAATAAGTTGCGTTGTGTACAACCACCATCAAAAGGTTGTACTGAGAAGTGGAAACTATCTGAAAAGTGGAGCTCAACTATAAGCTAGGTATTTTAAGCGTAGTATCTTCGACAAAGGACAGAGAGTTAGTGTACATATGTAAATGCGGTAAATGAGAGAAGGATAAACCATTTCCTTTTGAAAAAGATCGACGAGTTGTTGTTGAAGTAACTTAGCTGATTCAAAAGATGAGCTCCCTGTAACAATATCATCCACATATGTATCGAAACGAAGAGCGTCTGAAGCCAAAGGATAAGTAGAACCTTCTATATCAGCTAAATGTAAAAGAGTGCGGAGAGGTCAATAAGGAGCAGAGGTAGTTCCATTAGTAACAGTTTTAAGTCGAAAGTCTTGGAGAGGTTCGGAGGGAGGAAATCTTCAGACTTTCCGCTGATAGTCTTGATTTGCAACATTCACGTATTTGACGGAACATCATCTTCATATCTGCAACAATTGCAAATTTATGAAGATGAAAATGTAACAGTATCGTGGAAATATATCATTGTAACTTAGGACCGGTAAGAAGATGATCGTTTAACGATAATTGACTAGGACATCTAGCCCATGCGTTGGAAATCACAAAAACAGTTTTTTACTGACATTCTCTGGCTTCAGAATGCAGTGATGAGGAATGTAAAATATTTGGGATGAAACAGTTAAGACGTCGACAGGTTCCATGTGACCCAGCTCAACATATTCTTCCAATAAAGAAGAATACTGTTCATAAACGACGGAATTCCTTAAGAGACGTCTTTCCAATTAATTAAATCGATTAACAAAGATCTAGTGTCAGAAAAGGATGGATCACCATTTCTAAAGGAAAGTGAAACAATTAATTTTCTTGCGGGATTTCTTTGACATGTCTTCACAAATTTTCTGTGACAGTAAATGTCATCAGAAGAAAGGGTAAAAATATCGGGAACACTTTCTATATCCCAAATTTTCTTAGACTCTTCAAGAATTGAAGTATTATCAATTTGACAAAAGAGCGAAGTAGAATTAGTTCTGGTCAATCTTTCAAGATAGAACGTATCCAAAAATAGTATTAACTACATCCGGTTGTCTAGCACTTTCTGCAACACGGCCATTCAGTAATATTTGAGAAAGATAACAGATCCCAGAAGAATATGGGTTATAAAGTTGCGGATCTGCTAACTGAATGTTCGAAATATGTGCCAAATTTCATGAGATATTTGTTCAAGTGGTAAATTTGATATTTGGTGAGACTATAGAATCAATGGTAGAAACTGAATGGTTTTGATGAATGAAGAGAAAGAACAACTCCACCAGTTTTAGTAATAGTTTTCGTATAAATTACGTCATACTTCCTGAATCGATGAGCTAACGCAAAGGTTGATATACGCCAAAATTATCTTAAACCTCCATCATTGCCGTGGACAACAGAACATCAGAGGTGCGGAACAAAACAGAAGCATGAAGTGCGGGTACTGATTGTAGTGCGGAACCATATTAAGTTGTGTCGTACTTATATTAGTTGAAATTTAAACATTATTAGTAACATTACTCACAGCAGTAGTAGAAGTGCGAAAGTTTGCATTATTGATTACATCATCAGGTAATTTTGAAGAACGCAAGAAAGTATGATGACTCTGTTTGCACTTGTGACAAGGATTTTGGGATCGACATTGCCATTAACTATCTGCTGGACTTAAATAATTAAAACCAAGTTTATTTTGTTTAACAAATTTATATCTTTTTAAAATTTCTGAACATCTATAAAATGCGTGATCAGCCTTGCAAAGATAGCATTAAAAATTGGAATTACTTCTAGATTCATTCGTTTGGGAACATGTTTAACTTTAGGTTGGTGAATTGAAGACTTATCATTAACATGACGCGTTAGAAAATTGAATAAATCTTTATGAGTGGGAAATTCATCGTCTGAATGAGTAGAAGGATGATTCAGTTCAAACTGTGAATTTAAAGACAAATGCAATCGCTTCAAAATCATATGAACAAGAATGAAATCCCATTTATCGACAGGAAAGTCAAAAGTTTTTGAAGGTTCCAAATTGTCAACGTAAGTTGACAACAAGCACTGTAAATCTGTAAGGCTGGATCCACATGCATCCGTGATCACGAACGTACGTGTGCGTTTCACGGATAGTCGAAAATATGATCATCCACATGTGTCAATCCGTTCACGCATTCGTTTATGGTACCGATCGTCAAAACAACCTCAAAATATTCTAGTATTTTTGTCATTACCGTATGACTGATACACCGATCTTCTTAAATTATGAGTGTTTGTCGTGTTAGTGTAAATAATAGGACTTTAATGATTTCCTGTTTAAACAGACAATTAGTGAATGCTCCTCCCTGGGCCCAAAGCAATATAGAGAAAAAAATAAAAATGGCTAATGTATCTGCAAAACAATAGGCTTATCACACAAAACCCACAAAAAGAGCAATGTGGACCAGACAAATTTTTATGGAGGAATCTTTTCTAGACACAACATTTTTTTACCTAGTTAAAAAATTCTTTTCAAGAGTAGTCGGTGAATCACCTAAACGTAAACAAAATGATAACCTAACCTCAATCACGCATGAAAAGTTAAAATTAATCAACTTCAATCCGTTGTGACCTTGAAACGTGCGTGATTTTGATCCCTAAAATTTCATTAGTTGGTGTTATACAACAGATACGTATCACGGATGCATGTGGATCCAGACTAAGATGATCCGAAATAAGTTTTGGTTAGTTATATATTACGCAATGTGGCATATGCAAGATCATCGTTAGGTTCGGTCATTTGAAAATGTTTAATGACAAGAACCTTAAACTGAAATATTTAAACTTTTCAATTTTACTGAGTTAGATATTATTGTGAATCAAAGCAACGAACATATATCCATAAACGACGAAAACTAAGAAATATCACCAATAAAACTAGACAAATTGATATTTTGCAAGGCAACATTATCATGACTATTAATAGCGGGAGGCGTCGTAGTTAAAGGTGATTCTTTAGAAGTGATTAATTCATAATAAATTCCTCGAACTTGTTGCAAATTAGCATCAAATGTGTTTCGAATTGAATGCTCCGTTTCAAATGCATTTTGATTCTCAACTTATAAACAACAATTGCATTATGATTTCTAAAGACCTCGTCTTTAATAGAATTGACATCATCATAATCTACTTTCAAACTGGTGACAAAATTTATATCCTCCCGAGCACGTTTAGGAATCTGCAACGACGATTTCCTGTCAATCCATATGTTTTAATTTATAAATGATAATTAAAAATAGTATTTAAACTGAGAGCATTCTACTGTGTGCATTAATAATAAAGGAGGAAATTGATATTATTCATGTGCACAGGAATGAAATGCGTTTCTATTGAATGTAAATAAATGAAGGCAAATGACCTATTAAAATGAACAAGTATCGATTTTCAAAAGTCGAAAACGAAGTATCTGTTCCGACAATCTTTTTTGCGCTGCGATAAGGAAACAACAAAAACTGACCGAGAGCGATTTTATAGACCGCAAGCCTAGGCAAATTTTCAGGGGGTGATTTTATACGCCACGAGTCATATATAATCTTGAAGTACTGGTCGAGAAACAAACTTTAGGTACTATGCCGTCAATTTTCCACGGTACAGGTGAGTGCACAGGTAAGTTGAAACGTCGGGTTAATTTTTAATTACGTTAAAGAGGCAATGAAAAAATAATGCTTTAAAACCCAGTGCCGTCAAAAAATACCGGTACCGGAAGTCAGAATTTTTTTTTAAATCGGTGAGTTTACCCCCCTCCCCAGTTAATCGAATACTTGACGGCGTTAATTCAGTTAACTTTGCCTTTTCTTAAAAAACTATAATACATCTATGCCGTCAGAAAAGGGGGGTTCATAAAGCTGTTTTAGACTACACAATTTCTTGTACAATATTTGGTTCAATTTCTTGTAAAAGATCTAGAACCACAAATTGTTTGGCAGTAAATTTATTCTGTATTATACCGTACATATTGTTCAAGAAATAGTTCGTGATTCTGCGCAGTACATCGTTTTTTCACGATAAAATCAGAATCGTCTATGTTAAAAGCCAAATGTAATATTCTATGATCCTAGTGAAATGTCAAAAATGAAACAACTTAAAATTTTTAACTTTGGTTGTATCCGTTTGGTGTGAGCATTATCGATTCTTTTTGATTAATTTATTGTTATAAATGAAGCTAACACATAAACGTTGATAAACGTGAAACTGTAGAGAGTCAACTATGTTAGGTTACAGGTTATTATGATATATCCCAACTGCGCATGCCCTTGGCCTAGAAATTGTGTAGAAATAGAGCATGTTCTATTTTCCGACACAGTTTTCGGTTCAATCTTCGTTTTTGAAACAATTTGCTGTATGATACTATCGTTCAAGAAATTGAACCAAATCTTGTACAAGAAATTGTGTAGTCTAAAACAGCGTATAGGGTCATAAATCGCGAATCAAAACCCGATTCTTACCCCTTGCGGGGGTGGTCATTCAAAATTTTACGGCACCGATTTTTAACATTTATTAAGTGTTCTAAACATTGCACCATCAAAAATTATTGTTCATGCAAAAATAAATAAAAAAGTACTAATATTTTAGAGCAAAAAATCAATTTTTTCTTATAAGGTCATTTATTTCAGAACGGCATATGGTTTTTTTAAAGTAGAAATTAATTAATATGGTTTTATAATTATGCCGTCAAAAATTCATGGTATCCAATTAAAATACAGAATAAAAATTTAATAATTTTGAAAATTGCCAGCACATTTATAAGAGCTTATTTTTGAAATATTATTGTGGACAGCACTTCTTTAAACATTAAAAAAACGTAGGAAAATCGGTGCCGTTAATTTTCCCATGTTATATTTGATGCATTTGACGTTAAATCTCTTGCTACTTTTGGCTTACTTTAGCTACCAATTTGGTTAAAAATTACAAGACGGCATTAACAATTTAATATTGACCATATTAAATAGTAATTGAAAATTGTAGTGGCGTCAACATTTAACGGAAACATTACGTAATATGAGAATTTCAAAATCTTGGGAATATTTGTTTTCGGTCCAAAAATCGAATAGCGAACTTTCATGCACAGATATGTGATATATAATTTTTATAAAATAAGTAATTAAGGATTTCATAGAGCTTTGAAAGCGTTAGTCAATGTTTATTGTATTTTTATTATTATTGAAATTCATAATAAATTGATAAAAAAATGTTCAAAACATGGAATATAATATAATATAATATTCATGATTCTTCATCTAAATTCTCGCTGTCCATTTCTGAATCACTCGCAGAATCCATTTAATTATTTTCCTCGAGATCTAAAATATTAATACAATATACAATTGAAAAAATATTACAAGAAATTAATTAAATAATTTTGCCAGAAATCTGTTTCATACCCGAATTAGCATCTTCTGCCTCAGTTCTCCCATACTGTATAGTACGCGCAAAACATATTGTGCAGCAATGTAATGGTATATCCAATTTAAGATATGTTGCGGAGATAGACTCTGAAAGGTATTAATATTTTGTTTACTTTTACCAATACCACTACACACTACACTCTATATCGATGTCAACCTACCAACTGAAAAGCGCGTGTGGTTTATCTATGATGAACACCTGCTGTGTTCGAAAAAAATTTCTGTCTCAGAATATACTTATAGTTCAGTCAAAGATGGGAATAATAATAAGTTATTTGAAATTTGAATCGATAAATCTTCTTCATAAATCGATATATATGCTAGTGTTAATTATCTGGTGTTATATTTAAGATTTTTTTAAATATAAATAGGTTAATATTGTTTAAAGGAATGCATTTTGTTCTATACATCATCTTAAAGTATCTTAAAAAGTAGGATGACGCTCCATAATTGAGGGTTAAAAATAATCGTTAGAAATGTATTTAATAATCATAAAATTATTATGTAAATTTTAACGATTGTTAGTTGAAATTATAATATAACATTTTACCAATTCAACTTGATAACACATCAAACTATTGACTGACCGACTCTGCCACAACTGATCTCTATTTATACATAGAAAAAACTTTCCAGAAAGGACCAGAACACTCTATAACGCACCAGCACGTCCAAAAGGTCACGACAGAATAATCTCTGACTGTTTCCTTGACAGGTGACTGTGACTAATCCGCCTATTCAGCCCTCTTCTTATTGTCAGTCCAAGCTGTCATTCATAGAACAGGTGTAACAATAATATTGACAGGACTATGACAGAATTCAAATCAAAGGATAAGCCGAAACTTTATCACTTACGTCAAGTATACAATAATGTCTTGCACGCTTGCTGGAACTTCATCACCATCGAACCATTGGAAAACATACTTATTGTTATCTATTGTCCAACCATAGTTGAGTGGGCTAAATGAGATGGGATTTTTTAAATGAGAATTACAGTAAATTTGCAATATACATATATCAAAAATAGTACAAATATCTAAATTACAGAAGTTATTGGAGGTACCCGTCTGCATACGTATTTTTCTGTTAACCATTTCTGGCCCATCACGTTCCTCCAGAAGATTCTTCATATTGGCTAACATAATAATTAAAATGTCTGTATCGGAGCATCTAATTAAAATAGTCGAATTTTTTGGGAGGCTGCTGGTATGAAACACAATTTTTGTGGCCATTACAAGTATAGTGCTCAGAAACGTCTTCCACCGTATTTCCTTGCACTACTCTATATTCGTAGCAAATGTCATAGTTTAAAAATATTTTTTGGGTAGGTTCTGCAGCTGAGAGCACAGTTGTGCGATTTATGACCCTATGTACCCCCTTTTTTGACGGCATAGATGTATTATAGTTTTTGAAGGAAAGGCTAAGTTAACTGAATCAACGCCGTCAAATATCCGATTAACTGGGGTGGGTATGGTGTAAAATCGCCGATTTAAAAAAAATTCTGACTTCCGGTACTGGCATTTTTGACGGCACTGGGTTTTAAAGCATTCTTTTTGCATTGCCTCTTTAACGATAATAGTGCCGTCATGTATAATGTACCTAATCAAAAAGTACCCCATTTTTACGAATTTCAACTCACCTGTGCACTCACCTGTATCGTTGGAAAATTGACGACATACTCCCTAAAGTTTGTTTCTCGACCAGTACTTCAAGATTATATATGACTCGTGGTGTATAACATCACCCCCTGAAAACTTGCCCGGGCTTGTGGTTTATTATGTTGTGTGTATACTTTTATATTGAAGCAAAATAATGAAATAAAGGCAAGAAAAATATTAATTAAAGTTAACATTAATAAAGGCTATAAAGGGTGCAATAATGATTGTTCTGGCTCGAAGGTTCCAAAAAAATGTATCGATCAAGACCGTGACCACACCGAAAGCCCTTCGATAGCTTGTGCAGCTGAGAGGGAGTGGATTATTTTACGCGAATAAAATAATGTTTATTAAATAAGTCTCTGTCCTATGTTACGGGCCTGACACAAAAGTACTTAAGAAAAAGTTGTAATTTTAGTATATATACACTTGCGAGCTAAAGCTCTCGTTTTCGATCCTTGAATACTGCTTGCTTCCATATTATCGCGCAGACAACGCTATAACGCACGACAAGGGCCGAGAAGACCGAATAAGCAAACATTATAAAAAATAATTAATAACAAAAATAAAATATTTAGAAAACACAATTATACTACTGTACCCTGTTTGAGAAGTTGGTTAGCAACGCAACTTCTCTATAGCTTTGATTCTACTAATTCAATTAATGTTACAATAACAGATTTAAAATTTGTCATTTTCTTATTTCCAACAAAGGTTTTACTAGTTTCGTCTCACTCGGTATTGTACCAGAGGGAAGACTGCTGCTCACCGACAACGACACGATACCGACATTTCATCATAATATGTGCTAATGTGACAGCGTTCTTATTTATTCACATAGGATTGAGTATCAGCCGATATCATTGCCGTGACGGTGTCTTGATGGTAGATGTTCGTGATTGACTCCAGATATGCATTATATATTTTAAATTCAACCGCACAACGTTGACATTTTCACCTCGTCAAAGTTTTGTACCGAGTGCGTGTAAATTATCGTACCAGTAAGACATTCACCGCGCGCCAGAGTACAACGGTGTGTGATTGAAGCGACATCGATATACAACGCCGGCCGGTTAATTATCCGAGAGGAATGAGTAAAAGGTAAAATGTCAGCTATTAATTAAATACTATTAATGAGAATTACAGTTCACTTTAACAGAAAATTTAAAACAAAAGGAAAATTGCTATCGTCCCGAACATTGGTACTTCTTAGCCTGGACAGATATTTTTTTTAGCCTAGAAAAAAAGCACTTTTATTACTCTCATTTAGAAAAAAAAATTCATTATAAATGTACGTTTGCTTATTTTTGCTCTTTCCAATAATTTTTAAATGGATCTACTTTATTTCAAAAGTGAGTAACCTTGAAGATATTGTACCTGATTTTCTTGATATTGTAGCCGGTATACCGAACAAAAACTGGTCGTTTGATTATTGAATATTTTTATAATTTCCAAACGGAGATTTGAACAGGCGTGTTTTTCTTTGATTAATTACTCAATAGTTTTCATTTTTTTCTCATTCTGTTATTATTTGGCGCAATTTTATACAGGGTGAGCCCATATATTCTCTAGTCAACTAGTTTCATTGATAATTCAAAAATTTTTCGCCATACTTCTATTTAATTATCCTTTTGCCATCTGCGCGTTTTTATTGTAAATAGCGAACTCACATTTTTTCTTTTCTTATCAACTGTTCAATTACATAGTTATTACTTTACTTTTTCTATACTTTTCACTATACAGGGTGATTCAACAATTCTATTAAATCATTTGTTTATTTCAAAGTTTACAGTTAGTAACCGGAGTTTGTACAATATCATTTGAAATTTGATTCAATTCATTCGCCACATTCTATTGAAAATGTGCTTCCTTTGCGTCGGTATTTCTGTTTATTTTATTTACAATGGATAGAGTCCAACAGTATCGTTTTCATCGTAAAGCCGCCTTAAATGATCTTCAAATATTGAGCGGTTTAGCCAATCAAAGTAGAACTGACAAGTCCGTTCGTCCTCTTTTACAAATTCGTGCAACTAAATTAGAGTCAATTCGTGATACTTTTGTAAAACATCATGATTCAGTGATGGCCAAATTGATGGTGCTTCCAGATCCACCAGACCTCGAAACTGAAGACCAAGTTCGTGTAGCTTTTTTATCGCAGTATTTTCAAACCAAACTAATATGTTCCGAGCTTTTCGACATTTCCAGTTCCCAATCTACTGCTAAAACTAGTGCTCTTTCACAAACTAATTCGAATATCCGATTACCAAATACTGATCTTCCCAAATTCTCAGGTGATGTGAAAGAATTCGCATCGTTCTTAGATTTATTTGATTCTCTTATCCACAACAACCAATCTATGTCATATGTAGAAAAACTAAAGTATTTAAAAGCGTCGTTAGAAGGTCCCCCTCTAGGTTTAATTCGTAATTTAAAAATTACTGCCTATAACTATGATATTGCTTATGATCTTATTACCAAGCGATATACCAATCAAAGACATTGTACCAAAGCCCATTGGGATGCCCTCGAACAGGCCCCAAAATTAAATATGATTACTGCTGAAACATTGTCTAAACTTATTGATACATTTTTAGAAAATATTTCTGCTGTCCAAGTGATCGGTTTACCTACAGATGAGTGGGACTTCATTATGTTTAATATGTTATATTCTAGATTAACTCCAGAAATCGCACGTCTGTTTGAAATGGAACATAAATCAAAAGAGATCCCCACCTTCACAAGCTTGATTGCATTTTTAGAAACCCAGTTGAACGCCTACAGTAACTTAAATGTTTCTTTATAGAAATATTTCCGATCGAAAGATCCACCCTTATTTTCAAAAGTTTCCTGTAAAACTCGTTCTTCAACTTTGTTAGTTACTAATTTGTCTAATCAACATTGTATTTTATGCGAACAAAACCATACTATTTACAAATGTGATCAATTTTTAAGTAAAAGTCCTTCAGAAAGGCATCGTTTTTGCAAACAATCGCATCTACGCTTTAATTGTTTGAGTTCCTCTCACGATATTCGTTCCTGTCGCTCCAAGTATACTTGTCGGACTTGCAAATCCAAGACTCATCATACTCTATTGCGTTTCGATACACCAATCACAAATTCTACCGACACTTCCCCTAATTTGGACCCGAACCTTCCGTCTTCAAGTCAATCAAGTATTACTAGTTTATTTGGACTCCAATCCCCTGTTGAGAAGGGAGTTTTGTTATCCACAGCTCTAGTTGACGCCCTTGATAATAAAGGTAGTAGGCGACCATTAAGAGCTATTTTAGATTGCGGTAGCCAAACTTCTTTTATCACCCGTAAAGCATTAAACACTTTAGGTATCCCTCAGTCTCAATGTGCCCTTGAAGTTAATGGTCTCGCCTCTATGAACTCTAAGTTGCAGACTGAAAAAGTTGTCCTTTCAATTTGATGCTCTAGTCTTAGACAAAATTTGTGATCCTATGCCTGATTTTAAAATCGATCCCAAAAAGTGGACCCACTTAACTAATATTCCGCTAGCAGATTTTAAATTTTATCGACAAGGAACGATCGACTTATTAATCGGAGCTGATTTATTTCCTAAATTGTTGCTCTCAGGTAAGATCTCTGGAAATTCAGGTGAACCCGACGCCATAAACACTGTATTTGGTTACGTTATCATGGGTCCGATTCATATCAAGAATCCTATTGTGACCTCTTTATTATGCCACACCGTTTCCAAGGTCTCATTAGATACTACTTTGAAAACTTTCTGGGAAATAGAAACGGTTCCTGAAGTCATTCCCCTTAATTCCGATGATATTTTGTGTAACGATATTTTCAAAGATAATTTTTCTCGTAAACCGTCAGGACAATATGTTGTATCGTTACCTTTTCGGGAAATTAATCCTACGTTCTTGGTATACGAGATCTGGTTTTATATCGTTTTCACTCTCTTGAACGCCGACTGCTCAAGCAACCCGAATTGTATGAACAATATTCTGCCTTTATGCGAGAGTATCTTGACCTAGGTCACATGGAGTTGATTTCAGCTGACAACGAAGAGAATGGTAAGTATTATATTCCTCACCATTGTGTGGTCAAACCTGATAGTGTTAGTACCAAATTACGTGTAGTTTTTAATGCATCTGCCAAAGTTCATAACGGAAAATCCCTCAATAATTGTTTGTTTGTTGGACCTAAGCTTCAACAAGACATTGTTGCTATTTTACTAAATTTTCGTTTACTCAAGTTTGTTTTGTGCGCGGACATCAAACAAATGTATCGTATGATTTTTCTTTGTCAAGAGCATAGAGAGTTTCAACGTATTTTTTGGAGATTTTCTACAGATGATTGTATTCGGGAGTATTGTCTGAATACTCTAACTTATGGTGTTACTTTTTCTCCATTTCTAGATCTTCGTACTTTGCATCAACTTGCACTTGACTAGGAACATCGCTCTCCACAAGCTGCTAAAAGTATTCATACTTACTCTTATATTGATGATTTTTGTTTTGGCTCGAATTATTTTGTAGAAGCTCAAACCCTTATGCAAGATTTAATTTCTCTTTTGTATCTTTGCGGTTTTGAACTTCGTAAATGGTGTTCAAACGAACCTCTCTTACTATCGAATTCACCTACTTATTTCATTAATCCCCATAGTCTAAGTTTTGAACCAGATGTGAACAACTCTCTCAAAGTTCTTGGGTTACGCTGGTCTCCCCATTCGGACTGTTTTACATTTGGTGTTCAACCGCGAGATCTTCCTTGTACCAAACGTTGTATACCTTCGGAATTAGCTCGAATCTATGATCCTCTAGGATTTCTAGATCCTATAACTTTCTTTACAAAATTTTTAATTCAGCGTCTGTGGTTAGCTGGAACATCTTGGGATTAATGTCCATCTTTTGATATCATTCAAATTTGGGAACAATATAAAATCGAACTTCCTCTACTGTCTCAAGTTCGCATTACTCGCCATTTATTGTTCTTCAATTTTTCTTTAGCCGAATTACATGGTTTCTGTGACGCCAGTGAAAGAGGCTATGCTTGCGTCTTATATCTTCGGTGCGTGAATTCCGAGAGTAAGGTTTCTGTTCAATGATTGCGTGCAAAATCCAAAGTAGCACCTACGAAAAAATTGACCATTCCTAGTCTTGAGTTATGTGCCGCTGTTTTGCTTTCCAAGTTAGTTTCTTATGTTCTACATTGTACTACACTGGATTAAAAGTTCTCCCCACAAATTAAAGATATTTGTGGCCAATCGTATATCTTATATTCAGTCTAAAATTTATCCGACTCTATGTCATTACATTAATTCTAAGCAAAATGCTTCTGATATTGCGTCTCGTGGTGTTCTACCATCCGAATTTTTATCTTCACCCGAGTGGATTAATGGCCTCACTTTCTCTACGACCATCCGTTTCGTTTCCCAACCGTACCCCTGTCCTTATCTTCAAAAGATCTTGCCGAAGAAGAACGGACTGTAGCTCTTGTATCTCTGTCCTTGGAACCCTCTTTCTTTGAGTCTTTTATAAATAGACATTCCTCGTTCGCTACATTACAGCGAGTTTTAGCATATGTCTTACGATTTATTTATAATCTTCGTACATGTTTCCTCTCGACGTTCCGATTTCCTAACTTCTAACCGAACATGTTTCCTCTCGACGTTCCGGTTTCCTAACTTCTAACGAATTACATGACGCTCTTTTATGTCTCGTGAAATATACAAAGAATAATTATTTTCATAAAGAACAAACGTCTAAATTCTTATCAAAATCTCTTCGAAAACTTGGTACTTTCCTGGATGAAGACAATCTCCTCAGAATTGGTGGTCGATTAAAACATGCTCCTTTATCACACGCTTCAAAATACCTCCTTTTATAACCCCGCAATTCTCCTTTAACGTCGATTCTCATTAGATATTTTCACGAGAAGAATTTACATGTCGGACCAAAAACCACCCAATTCCTGATATCCCAATATTTTTGGATAGTCTCTTCGAAAAGAGCCATAAACTCCGTCACTTAAAAATGCGTTCGTTGTTGGAAACAGTCCCCTAAGTCTTTTCACCCGCCTATGGGCGATTTACCTAAATTCCGATTTTTCTCGATTAAAGTGTTTTCCAAGAGCGGTGTTGACTTTGGAGGACCCTTTTACATTACCCCTTCAAGATACCGTGGTGTTCGTACAATGAAAGCCTACATATGTCTCTTTGTTTGTTGTGCCACAAAGGCTTTACATCTTGATTAGTTAGTAATTTAACTTCTGAATGTTTTCTTGCCGCGTTGCAAAGATTTATTTCTCGTCGTGGTCGCGTGTTCCACATCTTTTGCGACAATGGCATCAATTTTACTGGAGCCGCGAGAGAACTTCAAGAATATATGAAAACCGCTGCTGAGCAGGAAACCTGCCAGTTTTCTTTCAGTCCGCCTTCCGGGCCACATTTCAATGGTCTGTGGGAAGCCGGTATAAAATCAGTGAAAACCCATCTTACACGCGTGGTGGGAAACCAAATTTTAACTTACGAAGAATTTCACACTGTCTTAGTATTGATTGAAGCCTTGCTTAATTCTCAGCCCCTCGCCCCTTTGACACATGATATAGAGGACATCAATGCTCTCACTCCTGGTCACTTTCTAACTCTGGAGCCCTTAAAAACTCTTTCTCTCGCTGATTTTTCAACTATTTCTATGAATAAATTGTCTCGTTGGCAGCTTCTTCAAAGGATGCATCAAGACTTTTGGTCTCGATGGAAACGAGAATATCGTCATACTCTCCAACAACGGTCAAAGTGGCTAACGCCCACATCACCTTCTCCTAAAATAGGGCAACTAGTCTTGATTCACGAGGATAATGTTCCCCCGGGGCGTTGGATCATGGCTCGAATCACTGCTTTAAATCCTGGTGAAGATGGTGTTGTTAGAGTTGTAAGCGTTAGGGCCGCCAATGGAATATTAAGGCGTCCCTTGGTCAAATTGTCCCCTTTACCGATAGAGGACAATTAATATATATATTAATATATATTTTTAGTATTTGTTAATATCTAACCAGATACAACATTTTCAAGGTGTCACAATCATTAATTTTAGTTCTTTATTATTTTCTTAATTTTCTTTCTAAAATATCTACATTCATTCTTTTTTTTTCAAAATGCACCCATGCATTTGGCGGGGGAAAATGTTCGTGATTGAATCCAGATATGCATTATATATTTTAAATTCATCCGCGCAACGTTGACATTTTCACCTCGTCAAAGTTTTGTACCGAGTGTGTGTAAATGATCGTACCAGTGAGACATTCACCGCACGCCAGAGTACAACGGTGTGTGATTGAAGCGACATCGCTATACAACGCCGGCCGGTAAATTCTCCGAGAGGAATGAGTGAAAGGTAAAATGTCAGCCTTCAATTAATTACTATTAATGAAAATTACAGTTCACTTTAATTGAAAATTTAAAACAGAAGGGAAATTGCTATCGTCCCGAACGGTAGATATGAAAAGAATCCTCACATAAGCTCATAAAATTTTAAAATAAAATTAATTGGAGACGTATCATGTGGAAATATTATCAACATCAAATTTTTGCTCCTATTGTAAAGATTGTCAGAACAATACAGATATTTGCAACGTCATTTTTGTAAGAGTTCTTACTAGTCAGATTTTGACTCAAATATTGTTATATATTTTACATTACTATTTATTTAATTTTATAGGTAACAATTTACACTGCGATTGCTTTTTACGACCCTTATGCAGATATTTCACGAACCAAATAATCATAAAAGATATTTATAAAACAGTGCGATGTGAAACTCCAGGATTTTTGAACAATCACACATTATATGATCTTCCCGAAGAAAGATTAAATTGTCCGATAAATGTAAATACAACAGAGCTAATGAAAAAGTATCCAGGAGATTATGATATTTTAACTGATTTAAGATTCAGAGAAATATCACAGTAAGTATATAATATTACATTGAGGTCCCGAATAAATAAATTGAAGTTTTATCTTGGATTTTTTCTTGTGGTAAAATCATATATGATCAGATTGGTAATCACTACTTCTTGTAACGCAGGCACCGGCAGACATTGTACTATATAGTTTCATTCGAGGACTTAACTTAATTTTCATGTGGTTTTGAGGTTAATTACGTAGGTATTTATAAACAATTATAAAACTCTGTTCAATGTAATGGAAACTGACGAAAGATAATATCGTATTATTTTCATTTCCATTAGCAATGTATATACTACTATTTAAAAACATTGCTTTGAACCGGTCATTTGAAGATAATCCCAATCGCCACATGTTATATAAATTAGCAGCATAGAATTCAATCATACATAGGTAGAAACTTTTCAGTTCCTATGAAAAGTATACTTTTTATAAAGAAATTGATACAATACTTAACAGAAAGCGAAAACAGTGGCGTGACAACTAATATTTCCTAACCAAAATTACAAAACCATTACAAATGCTGGTAATATTTCTAATGACAAACTTACGTGCATAGAAATGAGCCCAATCTATTCATCAGATAAAAAAATAAATGCTGTTTGAAAGACAATTTAATATACTTTGATATTAGTTCAGATTTATTAAAATTTATGACGGTGTCTTGGGTTTAAACTTGTTAAATTAATGCATGATACAAATTAACTTGTTTTACTATTGAAGGAAGTATGGTTCACTAACAATTATCTAAATTAACACTTAATTTTCAATAATGGGCATGACCCCTCCTGCTCTAATAACATCTATCATAGGATTAGGCAGTGATCTAATCAAGTTCGATATCGACTGTTTCGACCCTTACTTCGTGGAATATGCTCATATTAGTGTTTTTAAATGAAACTCAAGGTCTCTAGTTAATTCCACAATATAATACAAGTTATTGAAAATTCTAAAAAATTTGACAATTGTCAATTTTCAATAACTTGTATTATATTGTGGAATTAACTAGAGACCTTGAGTTTCATTTAAAAACACTAATATAAGTTCGATATCGTTTCTTGTGGAATTTTAAGTAGCCACACTTCTTCTACTGCGACAGTAAGCTTTGCGATCGAAATTGGGGCACAAATTCTTAGTTATAGCTCATCTCATAAGTATTATCGGATTTAGGTCGAGAATGCATGGTGGCCACTCCATAACCCAAAAACCGACTTCTGTAATGTAATCTTGTACAATTCTTGCGCTGTGCGCTCTCGCTTTGTCATGCATAAAAATAAGTTCGTCTCCAATGTAGTAGATGTTAGGTACCACTTGAACTGCTAAAGTCTCCTGGACGTACCTTCTTCTTCTTCTTTAGGTGCCGTCTCCTCTTAGAAGATTGGCTATCATCATGGCGATCATTACTTTGGATGCAGCTGCTCGGAATAATTCTATTGATGTACAGTGATGCCACTCTCTTAAGCTCGTTAGCTATGAAGTGTGTCTTCTTCCCGCGCTTCTTTTGCCTTGTGTTTTCCCTGGCATTATTAGTTGTAACATGCGGTACCTTTCTCAGCGGACAACGTGACTTGGGTGAGCAAGTTTCTTTGTTTCTATAGTCTCCAATACCTCTGTTACGGTATCCATTCGCCTTAATTTATCTGCATTTGTATCTATTTCCGTCCAAGAAACTTTTAGCCTGCTTCTATACTGGAGTCTTTTTAGGTCATACTTGTTCGTTGTCCATGAGTCCACTCCATAGAGAAGGATCGAGAAAACATAACTTCTGACCAATCTGGTCTTAAGTTTGATATTGAGATCTCTAGAGCAAAATATTTTCCGCATACTTGTAAATGCAGCCCTAGCTTGACCTATTATGGATCTCATTTCTCGCGAGTGTCCTCCAGTTTCATTTAACAGAGCACCCAGGTATTGGTACTCCCTCACTCTTTCGACTTCCTCATTATAAACATACAATCTTCCCTGAACATTTGTTTTACTTATAATCATGAATTTTGTCTTCTTGATATAGATGTATCTAGCACCCGTTAAATATCCTCTCCCGTGATCACGATCATGTCTACGTATCAAAACAAGCTTGGTTCGTGCTATCGTATAAAATGCAGATGCCATAAGCAATCCTCTCTTCAATGCAGCCTTCTGTTAATAGCTCTCCTGGTCTTCGATACACTTTTCTTCTTCTGTCGCTACCATAAAGGTATATCCTGGTCTCATCTGAGAACAGAATAGCCTCTCATTGTTCTAATGTTCAATTCAGATGATCCCGTGCAAGAAGCAGGTTTGCTTGACGATGAGCTGGGGTAAGTTTTGAACCATTCGTAAGTGTTATAGGGGTCAGGTTACTTTCCTGCAGTCTTTGTCTTACTGTACACTGACTTACAGCCACTCCTCGTATTTCACGGAGCTGTTGTTGCACTTGTATCGCATTTAGACGACGATTTCTTAATACAATACAATAAAGAGGTAATCACGATCCTTTGAATATAGTTTTCTGCTTGCTCCAGGTCGTCTATCAAAGGATCCTGTCTCCTCGTAACGTTGGTATAGACATACTCTTCGAATCGCTGCGCTAGTCATATTCAGTTGTCGAGCAACTGCTCGCTGACTAAGTCCATTTTCGAATCAAGCCCCTACTTGGCAGGCTTTTTGCGGTGTAATATGCATTAAATTAACACAGATGAAAACTAATATTGTGCAAATTTCAATTGCAAAGGCAATCATTCCAATCTGTCATAAGTTTGTTATTCTTATTAGAATCACCATATAAGTACGTTCCATTGGTTTACCGGTTGCAATGCATATAAGCGATAAACAATCTTGACAAACTTAAACTTATATCGAAGCACATTAAATAGTCCTTCAAACAGCATTTATTTATTTTTCATCTGATAAATAGATACTGAAAAAATATATAGTTAAAGTCAAAAGTATACAAATTCTAAATATATTACAATATTTTACCAAAAAACTTTTTAAAATTACGATTAACAATAAAACCATATTATCAGGTATTAATCAAACAGTATCGAGATACTAAAAATCTTCCTCTTCATTGAGGTCTGATAAAAAAGATGTGCACTCGAACTATTAAACAAATCTTCTCTATTTCTAGTACTAAATTTCAGTTTTACATCTAATACTTAGCAAAATAAGAAAAAATGTTTACAAGTTACGCCCAATGAAATGAACCCCCTCCACACTGTAAGCAACCCCATATTTACCACAAAATGCTTAAATCTGGTGGCCACAATACCTAAATAAGGAAAGTAATTTCCAGGTTACGCTCAGTTAAAACAATTCCCTTCCAATTTATCCCAAATTCAAAAAATCCACTTAAATCTGGTGCAGTCACTTATATAACAATGTAAAATAACTGAAATTGGTTCTACAATTTAATTTTTCCAAATAGTTTGAATTTATCAAAGTTTAAAAAAAATCAAATTTCCCAAGTCCTACCAACAAAACGGGATGTAATTTGCTGCACAATCCTTTTTTTTGCACGTACCACGTTGGGCGCCAAAAATCCTTGGTATCATTGCACAGTTATCTTAAAAGGGAAAAAGATATCCAGGGTATCCCCATAGGGCTAATAATATCTAAGCTTCAATATTTGTAATGCCATATTTTCTTTTTTCTGTTTATATATATATATACATATATATATATTTTTATGTTTACTTTCTTTGACCTTTTTAGTATATTTACATATATCTAAAGTTTTTCTTGGTTTTAGGTCATTTTTCAAATTAAAAATATAAAAAGACGGTTTATGTTGTTGAGATTACCATCATTTATTCACGTTTCGGCTTATTCAGCCTTTTTCAAAATAATACTACATCTAAAATAAAATTATTTTCTCACTAAGAGATACAATACTACAAACAATCCTTTCTACTTACCCCAAACGTAGAATAATAGTTGTCAATATACATTGAAATGTTCAGTCAAGAACTTCGTCGAAACATAAAATATTCTTATCAATCTTACTAAAAACAAACATTCACAACAAAGAATCCACAACGTTTGTACACATTAAAATTATTTACAGTACTGCTAGATATATTTTACTGAGGTTGTTTAAATCTTTTTTATTGTTAATGGCCTGCTGGTTTTTTTGGATAGCTATTGATTCCAAAATTTCCCTTTTTTTTGTATTTTGTTCCGACATTATCATTTTTGTGTTTTCAAAATTAAATGTATGTTTTTTTGAGTTTTCGTGGAAAGTTAGAGCTGTTGTATTTTTTTTGTCGTATTTATGACCTTTTATTCGATTTTCCAAATACTGGCTAGTTTGTCCAATGTAAACACCACTGCAGTCGTTACACGGAATTTGATAAATTATATTACTCTTTTTATTTTTCGGAGTTTTTGATTTTAATTTTGAAAAATTGTTGGAGAGCGTTTGATTTGCTTTATGGCATATGGTAATATTGTGTTCACCAAAAAGCCCTTGAATTTGTTGTGATAATCCGTTTATGAATGGCATGGAGATATATTTTTCATTTCTATTATTACTTTGTTTTATATTTTCCATTGAATTATAGAATTTATTTATACGTTTTTTAAATAATTTGTTAACAAACTCTGAAGGATAGCTATTAAGGTTTAAGGCTTCTTTGGCTTTGATGATAGCATTACCTCTGTATTCCGGGTCTGATAGTTGAATTGCACGGTCAGCCAGTCCAATAACAACAGATTTTTTTTGATTGATTGGATGATGAGAATTAAAATTAAGGTACCTAGATGACCAAGTGTCCTTGGTATACCATTCAGTCCTAATATTATTATTAATGTGGTATAGAGTGACATCCAGGAAGTTTATTTTACGATCTTGTTCATTTTCGATCGTGAATTGAAGTTTTTCATGATACGAATTGAATTTTTTAATAATATTATCAACCTGTTGCTCTGGGACAGCAGTGAGACAATCATCCACATATCTAAAGAAAAATGGTATTTCAAAATCAATTTCTGAGAGGACAGTTGTTTCGAGGTCCTCCATTACTATCTGCGCAATAACACTAGAAATAGATGATCCCATTGCACAACCCTCCAATTGCTTATAAAAATTATTTCCGTACATGAAATATGTAGAAGTTAATGTAAGTTCGGTGGCTTTTATAAATTCGTCCAAGGGAACGTCAGTATATTTTTTTATTTCCTTCCATTTTTTTCTTATAATTTCCAAAGCTAATCCAATTGGAACATTGGTATACAGGGATACGACATCCAACGAAATTAATACATACTTATTTGGAAGTTTAATATTTTTTAATTTGTTTTTGAATTGAAATGAGTCTTTGATATAATAATCATTTTTGCACGTTATGTTACTTAAGATATTTTTTAGAAATTTTGAAAGCAAACTAAAAGGAGATTGGATACATGACACAATAGGGCGCAATGGTGTATTTTCCTTATGGAGTTTTGGGAGGCCATATATTTTTGGTGGTACTGAATTTCGAATTTTTAAAGTTTTTGCAATATTTGGCGAGATATATTGTTTATTTTCCCAAAGGTCAATTAAATCATTGTTCTGTTTTTGATATTTATTTGTGGGGTCTTGTTTAATCTGTTTATAGGTTTTTTTATCTTGTAATAAATGGTTTATTTTATCGTTGTATTCAGATGATGACATTATGACAGTTTTGTTGGTCTTATCAGCTTTAAGAATTTTAATCTGATGATTATCTTTAAGGAAATTCTTGGTTTTGTTTACCTTTGCTGAAAATGGAGTATTATTTTGTTTATTTTTTAATTTGTTTTTAAAATTTGTTAGAATGTTGCTTGTTTTACTTCTGATTTCATCTTTTTCTTTGTATGATAAGTTGGAAAATCGAATAAAAGGTCGTAAATACGACAAAAAAAATACAACAGCTCTAACTTTCCACGAAAACTCAAAAAAACATACATTTAATTTTGAAAACACAAAAATGATAAGGTCGGAACAAAATACAAAAAAAAAGGGAAATTTTGGAATCAATAGCTATCCAAAAAAACCAGCAGGCCATTAACAATAAAAAAGATTTAAACAACCTCAGTAAAATATATCTAGCAGTACTGTAAATAATTTTAATGTGTACAAACGTTGTGGATTCTTTGTTGTGAATGTTTGTTTTTAGTAAGATTGATAAGAATATTTTATGTTTCGACGAAGTTCTTGACTGAACATTTTAATGTATATTGACAACTATTATTCTACGTTTGGGGTAAGTAGAAAGGATTGTTTGTAGTATTGTATCTCTTAGTGAGAAAATAATTTTATTTTAGATGTAGTATTATTTTGAAAAAGGCTGAATAAGCCGAAACGTAAATAAATGATGGTAATCTCAACAACATAAACCGTCTTTTTATATTTTTAATTTGAAAAATGACCTAAAACCAAGAAAAACTTCAGATATATGTAAATATATATATATATATATATATATATATATATATATATATATATATATAACAAAAACAGAATTAGCGGGCATATCACGCAAAAGAGGTTACAGAGAATGAGTGGTAACCTGTAACCTCTTTTGCGTGATATGCCCGCTAATTCTGTTTTTGTTTCATATTCCACGCGTTATCTCCAATCTTTTCATTGATTATTTATATATATATATATATATATATATATATATATCAAGTCAATCACTCGCTCTAGACAAAAATAATTATTAAACATCAGGTAGGCATCACATCAAATGTAACTTCTGTCATTCTGACGATGATATTTTAAGATATCTAAACAATTGTCCAATTTTTTTAGAATTTTTATGCTTTGTGGAATTATGTAGAAACATTTAGATCCATCTATAGCGGTAACATGTATGAGTATTTTTGTTTCGTGTTAACGTAGGGTAATATAGTAAAACAGTTTTAGTAAAAGTTTTCTCCATCTTTATCATATTTCACTTCTTGGAAGTAATTTGTATTCGTTCTAAAGTAGTGAGGCGTTCAATTCAGTATTCAGTATTATTATATTTATATGAGAGTAATAAAATTTGGAATGGTTACAATACTTGTCAGATGATCTTCACAATTTTGAGAGTTCGATAAAGTATACGAGCTCCTGATGATACATTGTATCACAAGGATACAGAGTAACAGATAGTTCAAAATAAATCACAGTTAAGCTAATTCCGCCAGTACCTATTAGAAATAGAAGAAATGCTGCAAAAACGGTACCAGTATTGATGTTCGTTAATTTAGATATCACTAAAATCCAGTGAAATAAGGAAATATAATTATAAAGAACTGAAAATTATATATGGAAGAAAAGCACAATTCACTATAAAAAACGATCTGTTGGAAGAACTTATCGTTGTACAAAAATTAAAGAGTGATCATAGGGCAAAGTTATTTATGAATCTGAGAGTCAAAAAATACGTAAAGATTGGACATATTCTAAAAAGTGATGAAATATCACGAAAATAAACTGTAGGAAACAAGAAGACAACTCATGGGAGAATACGTTGTTGTAACAGCACAATAATAGGGATGACAAAATCACCAAAATTTCTCACCGCTCTCTAAATACGTACGAATTTGAGTTAGAAGATCCAGGTAACAGTAACGTTTTTAGAACAATAGGTTATAGAACACATCATATTTTGTTTTTTATCACCTCTCGGAACAGCGGCCATAGTAATAATCATTTTCGTATTTTGGCGAATTTTGAGGTTGTGTCAATGTACTTCTTCATCTGCCTTATTTTTTGGGTATCTATTATTCTGAGCGCCTTTGCTCGTCAAGCAGCCTCTTAATAGCAAACAACCCAGGTTGAAGATTGTCTGTTATTACTATTCAGCTTCTGTGGAGTTTTCAAACAATAGTCATACAAGATTTCTAGTTAGCTTGAATGGAGCCAATTGTACTTATGGTCGATTTACTGTTCATGGACTATGGCAGTGGTTCTCTCACCAAAATTTTGCTTTTCTAACATAACCGTGATATATTTTAGTTATTTCATCACAAGTTCAGTGGTATTATTGGATTCAGTTCGTAACTCAAAAAATATGCCTAAAATATTAACTATCTTTTTATGTGTTATAATTATAAAATAAAAATATAACAATGCCGTCAAATTCATGTTAAAAAACAATATAATCTACTTACCTTTTTGAAAATAGTTTCAATTTTTAAGTGTCTATATAATTGATCCATTATTATTATTTTTTAGCAAAAAAGGAATTTTCAAAATAAAATGGCGAGTGATGAAGCAGTCTGATATAGCTGACACCGAAATACTCGTGAGGGATACTACTAACTCACAAAGTATAATTTTTAAAACCACTGTACCTTATTTCAAAAGGTTATTGGAAGTGGATGCAAATACAAAATTCACTCAAAAAGTGAAAGATGGAAAAGGGTATCAAATATGCTTATTAGCCAAAGACAGTAAAGATGTCGTGAAGAGTTTTTATGCACAACAATGCAAGGATTTGTCTATGACGTTTTCAGGAACAGTATCAATGTACAGACCATCATTTATATTGTTTAACTTAATATTTGTTTATCATATTGTTATGTTTGCTGAAAGATTTATTAAAATTATGTGAATTTTATTCGTAATGTATCATTTCTGTCATTTTGAATAATATAAACGCAATCTTTACACTTAAAGTTATTTTTTCACATTCAACTAGACTTCATCTAGTCATATTCAATTGTGACAATCCTTAGATCCAGAAAATGTTGTTGACCCATTGTGCAAATTTTCTGTATCTGTGCAACAAAAGAATGGTAGGTACGAAATTTTGATGTGTGAATGGCACATCTTTGAATCGGTTGATATTAATTTCTGTAGAAGTTAAATCTCTGTATATCCAGAACAAATCTTTCCAGTACACTCTCCATTACATGTATTGCTTCTCAAAAGTACCCTTCCCCCCTCTTTTCCTTTGAACGTTGATACTTAGACTGATGCAATTTAGAGCGTAAACATGAACTATTGTAAGCTTCTTTACCAGTGGTAGCATGTGACGTAATAGGTATCTGTGAAGTCAAAAGGACACTGAAACCACTAATATTAAATGAGACCTTATGGCTAGTAACACCTAGTTTGAAAGATATTTAGAATACCTATTCAATCATACTAATTTATTTTGGGCTTACGATGTTTTTGATGGTTAAAATAAATAAACACTAAAACTTGATCTTCGCTCTTAATTAATAGAGATTCAAAAGTCCGCCTGTCAAAAAAGTTGAAGTTTTTTAATTGAAGTAAATGTCTGTGCAGGTATTTTGGGAAACCACATAGTCGGGCCACTTTTTTTGAACTCTAATTTAACCGGTGAAGCATATCTCGAGATGTTAGAAAACGCAATTGAACCGTTTATTCTTCAAATTCTGGAAGATAACCCAGATGAATTTAGTAACTTGAAAATAACGTTCCAACAAGATGGTGCTCCTGCACACTATTACTTTGCACTAAGATGTTATCAATGGTCCAATAGAATGGCCAACTCTGTCGCCGGACCTAACACCTTTATATTTTTTTTCTGTGAGGATACCTTAAATCTAAAGTTTACGCTACATCTCCTGACAGTATTGACGTTTTAAACCAACAAATTGTTGAAGATTGTAGTCCAATTTCTCCTGACACATTTTATCGAGTCCAACAAGAGTTAATTAATAGGATGTTTTACTGCCCAGAAGTCGATAGAGCACATTATTATAAGATCTTGTTCTAAAATATTTTATTAATTAAAAGCGAAACTCAAATTTTATTGTTTATTTATTCTAACCATCAAAAACATTGTAAATCCAAACAAAATTAGTATGATTGAATGGGTATTCTAAATACCTTTCAAACGAGATGTCAATTGCCATAAGGTCCCATTTAATATTATTGGTTTCAACTGCCTGGTGATGTCACCGATGCCTATTACATCACCTGTTACCACCTGTAGAGAAGCTTACAATAGCTCATTTTCAGGCTCCAAATTTCATCAGTTTAACTATCGCCGTTCAAAATAAAAGAGGGGGCGGGGACTTTTGAGAAGCACTGTATACATAAAAATAAGGTATATAGCTGAAGCGAGCGTCCTTACTAAACCACATTTTTTCTATAATTTTTTTTGATAAATTATGCAACATTATTTTGCAATAACAGTTAATAATACTTTTTAATACATAAAAATAATGCTTCTCATGATCCGAAAAGATTCTTGTTTTCAAAAAGTTGCCTCGAAACAATATTAATTAAAGTTCCATTGTCTTTTGACAATACATTATCAGATAAAAATAAATATTTCCTGATGAAGAGCTCGGTTTCCCAACATATTTTATAAACTTTCATTGACGGTATCAAATGGGCTCTAAAATAGAAAATGAAAATGCTTATTACCAAAAATATACTTATTTATTCTTACGTTACGTTACGTCTTTTAATAAAATTATAATTTTTTGATCAGAAATCATTTTCCTTCGCCAAAATATTATCATACAATTTTCAAAATATATCTTCTTTTTTAACATCTTCTTATTGTCACGCAACACAATGGCGTCTTCAGAAAAATGATCTGAACATAAAAATAGGGAAGGTTTGTGGGAAACCTATTCAGTAACTCCCAAGCATGTCATACATTCTTTAAACTTAACTGAATCTTTAGGAAATCAATTAAGAACAACAGTTTATTAACCAAAATATTTAGTACTTACCGATGAAACAATATTTTTGAATTGGGTGGTAGCAGTCTTTTAATATTTTTGCACTCCTTCACAAAGCAAGTCATTCTTAATATTTTTATACAAATTTTCCGTCTCTATCTTCTAAAAATACACACTATTTATACCCAAATAAAGTAACGAGCACGAGTTGAAATAAACTTAAACGGCAAAGATGTCCACAAAAGTAAAACAACAAAACTACGATACGACAAAACGTAAACAATCCGCCATTTTAATCTTTCGTTGTCAAATCTTTCATCTCCTATTATTATTCAGCGCAATAATATGAGCACTCGTCCTTCAGCTATATACTTTATTTTCATGCTCTATAATGTCTAGCAACATCTGATCTCCGCCAATCGCCATTAGTAGTATACGCGTAATATTGTTCATTTTGTCATTGTTCTCTAATATTAATGCATCGTTAACATATCTCTGAATTTTTTGTTACTTGTGGGGTGTTTTCTATTGTACATTGCTCCTTACACGACTTGAATCTATAATGAACAGGGAAACATTTCGACTCCATTGAAAAAACAAAACATATCCAGGCAAACTGTTCGCACAAAGCTTTTAGAATATTTTTAAACAAAGTAGATTTCACTATCAATCGGTAAACAAGCACCATATACAATAATAGGAAGTTCAAACTGAAAGAAGATGAATATCCTTAAGTTAATGTATGCTGGTGAGCCCTCAGACGACTCTCTAAGTTTCACTACAGGCAGTAGTTAAAATTGTAAACCTCAGTAGGTGGTCTTATCAAAATTGTTCTCCTCTCATTAATCGATTTGAACTGCAGCATTCTCTCATTCATTTTATTAATTAATATGTATAGTATATATATATATAGTTTTCTTGTAATGTCTAACATTCTATATCAATTAGACCAATATCTGGATCGTATTGTGGAATTGAACTAGTTTTTCAAAGAAATGGATGCTGTTTTTTTAGATAAAAATCCTTAGAAACTCAATACCTAAAAAGCGTATTTGATATTTATGGAATTCATGTTTAAATTCAGTAGATTCACAGCGGGTTAAACAAAAGGTGTCCAGTAAATAAAAATTCCACAAAAAAAACTTGTTGCTTTAAGCCGGGTTCCTTTGTGGTCGAGAGCGACAGCTCGACTACTGCTCTAGGAGTCGAGGTATCGACATGAGCCAGTCATAATGGGGGAAATGGTAGGCTACGATATTGTAAAAACAGCTCTTACTCTGCTCAGCCTTTCCATCCATCTTGGATCCATCAGTGTATCAAACTGATGCGTTCCGACCCAGTTGAGGTCCATTCTCTATACAAGTTTGACGGTTGTTTATGACCGCTTCCAACTGCCTTCCAAAGTCGTAAATTATATCACCACATCCCAAGAGGATTAGTTATAAAAAGATGAGATTGTAGTTGCGTACGTTGTATATTTTAACAGTACGTCAGTAGTTAGAACCGAACCAATATTGTCGGTATAGTCAGTTTGTAGTTTTTAAAAATAAGATTTACGAAATTAAGTACATTCTTGGCGCAGTCAGTAGGATTGTTAGAATCGTGCGTATTGAACATCCGATATCCGTTCTAACGATTTACCGACAAATAAAACTTTGCGAACAAGTTTAAAGGTGAAAAAACTGGCCTGTGTTCAGTGAAGTACCCGTTTTGGAATCATTCATCAGTCTACTAGAGACCTGTTCCAGACCATTCCAATTTTTGTGAATTAGGACCCCCATGCCCTGAATTCTGCAGGGATAACCTGCTCCTTATAGTTAAGAAAAGTATGATCAAAGTCGCATTGATATTTTGTAAATACAATTCATGAATTCAAATAATTCAAACTGCTTTTAGTAAATTGAGTGTTGCTTCTCTTCCTATTGGCTCAAATCCTGTAGATAGAAAAATTTGAGCATACATTTAATAAATCATATATCTTAAGACTAAATAACCAAGTTAGTAATCATTTAAAACTTATAACGTAACCAATCGTAAGTAACGATCAATTAGAATCAGAAATGGCACAAGCACAATTTAATAAAACATAACTAAACATATTTATTTCTATGAGTGAATCGATCATTGTTCATTTCGAAGAGGGAAAACAACAATAGCTTTCAGAATATTTATTTGTGGAAAACCATATTATCAAAAATTAAGCGAAACGCTAGAACTATAATAAATATCACCCTTGTAACAACAGGGTTGAATTAAAAAACGTTTTAACTAGTAATTTCTCAGAGCAAAGAGATGAAGTTTGCTTGAATAGAGATCTCGTAATGATCAAACAAAATTGAAATGAGTGTTCTCAGTCGTTCTACGATAGATGTCTACATATTCTAAATTTAATTTGTTTTGTTAATATCCACGAAAATACAGAAGCCTCTAGATTTCTTAAAAATACCATATATAAAAATTAAGCCCTTAAAACGTTTCTTCCCGAGTTACGAGAAGCCTTAGGAACCACCATCCGATGCATGAAGCCCGCTTCTTTAACAGACGCTATACAGTACGTTATATAAAAAGAAAATGCCCATTATCTTCAAAACTCATCTAATAGAAATTTCCGGAAACAATTTGCCAATAATAGTAACAGATCGAATCATGGACCAATGAAAACTCCCAATCAATCTTCATTTAATTCGCATACACCGAATGACTTGTCTACTGGTCAAACTAATAACTTCCCTTCTCAACCTATACCGATACAACCCCGACAAATACAACACAATTTTCCTAGAAACTCTCAAGTCTTTAGACAACCGAATACCAATGTGTTCAGACCCAATCCAATTAATAATAGATTCTCTAAACCATCGCCCATGTCGATATCAACTAGAAATATAAATCAGCCCAATCAGTTTCATAGACAATTCCAGACTTCAAATAATCGTCCCAGTTTCATATCTGAAGAACTCTAAAATGTAGAATTACAAGACGATCATGACCATTCTTATGTTACCATACCCCGATGATAAAAATAATGGTAATACAACAGAGCCACTTGACGATGGCGTAAATTTTCAATAAGTGCCTCGGAACATCCTTTACAAAATAAACCTAGTTGTTTCAGCCCGAAAATTATTTCACTTAACAATGTGAACTGCCCTATGTAGTTTTACCTGAACATAATCTAAAATTCTTAATCGACTCCGGTTCGAGTAGGTCCTTCATAGACCCCAAAACTGCTTTTAAATTGTACCCAAATGCATCAGTAATGATCCTTTTGTCGTTATAACGGCATTTCAGTAATCTATTCATAAATATCGTGCTGACATACAAGCCTCAAAAATATTTAAATCGTCAAACTCCACAAATTTGAAATTTTTCTTTCTTAAATTTCACAACGTTTTTAACGGCCTTATAGGCCTAGATAATCTTAAGTTAGCTCAAGCTAGTGTTGATTTCAAAAGACGGTATCTTATTACACCTTTTACTAAAATAAAATTGTGTTATCATAAGACGTCGCATGGTTTAAATCTTGTTAAAGTAGCTCCTGAAACACAACAAGTAATAAAAATAAAAACTAATGTTTTCCAAGGGATATCATTATTCCTTATAAAAAAATACACGATTGTAAAATTCCACAAAGTTTTAGTACAGCAAAAGACAGTTATGCTTTGACTATAATTTTAAACAAATCTACGAACTCTTTAGTTATAGATTTTTAAGAACCAACTTCAGTTGAAAGTTTTCATGAGAATTAATTAGAAAATGATAATTATGAAATTCTTATTTAGTAATGTCTAGCCGAACACATGAATGAAGAGAAGAAACAAAACATCCTTGAGCTTTGTAACGAATATAACAACATTTTTTATAAAGAAAACGAACCATTGACATTTACTAGTAAAATTCGACATCAAATACGAACCACTGACGAAATGCCGGTCTATACGAAAACTTACTTTTATACATGAGAAAGAGGTCGCTAATCAGATACAAAACATGTTGGACTCGAATATAATCCGCCCTTCATTTCCGCCATGGCCAAGTCGATTTGATTGGTAAGTAAGAAAAAAGATGTCAGCGGCAAACTGAAATGGAGAGTAGTGATCGACTACAGAAAACTTAACGAAAAGACAGTAGATGAGCGTTATCCTCTGCCCAATATACACGACGTTTTAGAGAAATTAGTAAATTTTCAACATTTTTCGACAAAAGATCTACCTAGCGGCTTCCATCAAATCGAAATGGAAGAATTGTATATCGAAAAAACAGCATTTCATACAGAAAACGGACATTACGAATTTCTCCGTATGCCTTATGGTCTCAAATGGGCACCTGCCACCTTTCAAAGAGTTGCGTGTTTCATATTACGAGGGATTCAAAACGGAATGTATGTGGTTTACTTCGATGATATCATAATATTTTCGACTTCCCTTCAGTAGCACTTGGAACCCCTGCGAACAGTGTTTCAATGTCTTAGAAAAATGAAGTGAATTTCAAGGTGGACAAATCAGCATATATAAGGAAGGAAGTCGCTTAATTGGGCCACATCGTAACACCTGACGGTATAAAACCAAATCCAGACAAAATATATGCTATACGCAATTTCCCAATACCGAAAAAACCAAAACAAATCAAAGCCTTCCTTGGTCTACTCGAATATTATCGACGATTCATTAAGAACTTTGCCAAAATTACAAAACTCCTTAGTGCCTTAAAAAGGGGGCGAAAATCCAATTAAATGACGAGTACATTACCTGCTTCGAATTTATTGATAAACGAGCCTATTTCACAATATCCCGATTTCTCGAAACCATTTAATCTCACAACAAATGCATCAAATGCCCGATAGGTGAGGATCTCCCCGTAGCATACGTATCACGAACTTTGAACGATTCTGAACAATCATTCTCAATGATAGAGAAGGAGTGTTTAGCCATAGTATGCGCAACCAAATACTTCAGACTGTGTTTATACGATAGACAATTTAATATTATAACGGGCTACAAATCACTAGTGTGGTTAAATTCGCTAAAAGAACCACATTCGAAACTCCTACGTTGGAAAATAAAACTCGAAGATTATGATTATAAAATAATTCATCGATCCGGACAATCAAACAGTAACGCAATTGCCTCTCTCGGATTGAAATCCATACTAAAAACTCACAACCATTTTGGAACGACGATTCATTTGGAAAAACATGAAGGAAATCTTAGGCGAAACCAGCAATTATTACTATAGCCAACACAACCGAGACCGACAATCTGACGCCTCCACCTTTGACAAGTAATCAAAAAGCATAACCTCTAGTGTACTTAAAATAAGACAAGACTACGATAATTTATCTATGATCGTATATATTTACGATAAATCTCATGACGAACACGAACAACAAACTGAAGGCAACCCTGACGAAAATAACACGGTACATTCAAATTTTAATGAAAATCCTGTTATAGGTATCCCATTTACCGAATGTGCATTTAACTACGGTAAAAACCAGATTTTCATAGATTCAGTAATGCATTCTCCGGCAAAACCTGAAACAAAAACTCTTTTTGGGAATACGCAACAATATAACATTCAGTTATCTAAAACACCTTTAATAATGATGAACGATGAGATAAAACAATATAGTTTGTTTAAATCTTCATTTATTTGAACTAATGTTCAATTTAAACTTGTTGACGCGTTTCACTAACACAGTAGCTTTGTCAAAACGAATGAAGGTAAAATATAAAAATGTCTTAATATATACAGTGCTAAATCTATTTACTAAGGTTAACACTAAATCTATTTACTAAGGTTAACAATGGTATTGAAAGAAATTACCTGGAAATTCATTCACTACAAACATTCCTAAGCTATCTTCTGGGTAAAGAGGTTCAATAAAGGAGACTGATTGATATCTATTTGGTCGTTAAGGAGATTACCTGAATATTTATTTTTGTTAATCTCTAGGGCCTCTAATAAATTTAAACTTAAGGATTTACCGACTACATGGAAAATTTCAAAATTTGGGTCGAAAACGTGTTGGTTTTCTAATAAATGATTTGAATAGTTAGAATCTAATTTTTTTTTGTCATAGCTACGTTTGTGTTCCGAAATTCTAGTTTTAAAATTTCTAAAAGTTGTACCGATATAAATTTTATCACAATTGTCATTAACACATTTTAATTTATAAACTCCTGATTTGTTTAATTTTGAAGATTTAGATTTATTATTTTTAATGAATTTGGATAAATTGTGATCAGTTTTAAAGGAAATATTAATGTCTAAAGTTTCTAAAAATGATTTAATTTTTAAGGATGGTGTTCCAAAGTTCGTTAAGCTTTTAAATTGTTTATTATTTTTATCTGAAGGGAATACTTGTTCTAAAGTCTGTTTTTTTATCTTTTTATTTATGACATTGTCAATTAAATTTGGATCGTAATAATTATTAACTGCTATTTGTTTTATGATATTTAATTCTTTGGTATAATTATCAATATTTAATGGGACTGTGTATCATACTATTGAAAGCTGCTAGTTTATGACTGAATGGGTGGACCGAACTATTATGAATTGTAATATCTGTATGTGATGGTTTATGGAATATAGAAAAATCATGTTTATTATTTATATTTGAAATTGTAAGGTCTAGAAAGTTTATAGACCTATTTTGTTCAAGTTCTACGGTAAATTTGATATTATTGTGAATCGAGTTTATGTAAGTAATGAAGCTCTCTAATTGTCTATTTGTACCGATGAAGCTAGCTAAAATGTCGTCCACATATCGGTGCCAGTACATAAATTTTTTACTAAGAGGTTGTTCATGACTTATTTTTTCTATATTATCCATGAAAATTTCTGCTAGTAGGGGGCTGAGAGGGTTGCCCATAATCAAACCATCTTTACTGCTATAAACCTCTCCGTTGAAATGAAAATAATTTTGATTCAAACACACTTTAAATAAAGTGATGATATCAGAGTGAATTATAGGATTAACATTATTGTATGCGAGCAAGTTATCAACAAGAGTTATAGTTTCTTTAGGAGGTATACTAGGGAATAGATTTGTTACATCGAACGATATGAATTTAGAATTATGGGGTAGTATAATATCTTGAATATTATTAATTAATTCCGTTGAGATTTTAACTGAGAATCGAGGTATGAATGAACAATATTTAGAAATGACATCTATGAGAATCTTTGAAATTTTGAATGAAGGTGCTGTGAAATAAGAAACAACTGGCCTGATTGGGTACCCCTCTTTATGGAGTTTAATTAATGAATAAAGTTCAGGGCGTTGCGGATTGGGTAAACTTTCTAGACCTTACAATTTCAAATATAAATAATAAACATGATTTTTCTATATTTCATAAACCATCACATACAGATATTACAATTCATAATAGTTCGGTGCACCCATTCAGTCATAAACTAGCAGCTTTCAATAGTATGATACACAGACTCTTAACAGTCCCATTAAATATTAATAATTATACCAAAGAATTAAATATCATAAAACAAATAGCAGTTAATAATAATTACGATCCAAATTTAATTGACAATATCATAAATGAAAAGATAAAAAAACAGACTTAAGAACAAGTATTCCCTTCAGATAAAAATAATAAACAATTTAAAAGCTTAACATACTTTGGAACACCATCCTTAAAAATTAAATCATTTTTAGAAACTTTAGACATGAATATTTCCTTTAAAACTGATCACAATTTATCCAAATTCATTAAAAATAATAAAAATCTTAAAAATTAAACAAATCAGGAGTTTATAAATTAAAATGTGGTAATGACAATTGTGATAAAATTTATATCGGTAGAACTTTTAGAAATTTTAAAACTAGAATTTCGTAACACAAACGTAGCTATGACAACAAAAAATTAGATTCTAACTATTCAAATCATTTATTAGAAAACCAACACATTTTCGACCCAAATTTTGAAATTCTCCATGTAGTCGGTAAATCCTTTAGTTTAAATTTATTAGAGGCCCTAGAGATTAACAAAAATAAATATTCAGGTATTCTCCTTAACGACCAAATAGATATCAATCAGTCTCCTTTATTGAACCTCTTTACCTAGAAGATAGCTTAGGAATGTTTGTAGTGAACGAATTTCCAGGTAATTTCTTCCAATACCATTGTTAACCTTAGTAAATAGATTTAGCACTGTATATATTAAGACATTTTTATATTTTACCTTCATTCGTTTTGACAAAGCTACTGTGTTAGTGAAACGCGAACAAGTTCAAATTGAACATTAGTTCAAATAAATGAAGATTTAAACAAACTATATTGTTTTATCTCATCGTTCAGTATGGATCTTCATCAAGTAAAAACCTCATCTATTCAATTTTTAATAATGATGCTATAAACTTCTTTAAAGAATATATTGTTCCAGATGTATTTTATTATATATATTTTGAAGATCAAACTCTGTATGAACCATTTTCAGTTTGTTTACAAATCATCTTCTATAAAACTTAAAAAATGTACAAGTAAACTAATCGACGTCATAAACAAACAAGATATATTGAAAACCGTCAAAAATTCATTCAATAGGCAAATCTAATCATCGTGGCATAAACGAAGCCCTTCAAAAAATCAAACAAAAATATCTGGCCCGATATGAAGAAATCAATCCAAACTTATATCAATGAATGTGAAATCTGTCAGCAATGCAAATATGACCTACATCGAGTCAAGGACCAAATGAACTTAACGCCATCAGCAACTAAACCCTTTGAAATAGTACACTTCGACTCCCATTCGAAAATTCAAAGTTTCTAACAATTGGGGCGTTGCTCACAAAAGCAGCCATAGTCCAAGTTTAACACTTGTGGGAATTAAAAAAAACGTTCTATCATCGTTATATTAATTTACAATGCAACATTTTTGTAATTAAAACCTTTTATATAATGTTCGAGTAATACCCTAATTAAATTGGCATTGTAGAATCTCCGTCCATTTCCTAAAAAAAATTACATGTTATCGACATTGGCTTTTTGCAGGAAACTTCACGAAATAAAAAATAACTACAACTAGGAACTGGAAGGATACTTTATAAAAAATAATGAGTTTACATAAAAAACGAAAGTAATAACTGATGATTACTATATAATATGACATTCAACAGTGTAGCCTAATCCTCGGCGCCACTGCTGTTGTCGTCATTGTCGATTTCGATATTATCCTCTTGACTGGGACCAGAACTTGTACCTGGTTTTTCAAAATTTGATTGTATGTTTAGATGGTACTCAACATTTTCAGGGGTTTTCAAACAGCTAGCTAAACTTCTTAGGAGACCTAGTTTTTGGGATTATATTGGAATTTCCTTGTGATACAAAGGCGTCAGATTAAATCCATTGTACAGTTTCTATTTATTTCGTAGGTGTATAGTATCCCAGGGCCATGTGTAAGAATGCTTTGTTTGAATGTAGTCCATATTGGCAGATATTTTAATGATTCTAACTTGTTTTATTTTCATCGGTGGCTTTGGATTCGGCATTAAATATGGCTTTAGGGCTTCAGGTATATTAAAAAAGTTTTCCTGCATAATTTTGACCAAATTAAAAGGAGATGGCTTTTCTCTAGCTGCCAATATTAAGCGGTCTCAGTCCGACTGAACTTCTGTCATATTTTTTCTCTTCTTGGCCTCAATAAAACTGAAATCTTGATCGTTTGGTAATCGACAATATCCTCGTGTTGGAAAATAGCATGTGATGGTTATAAAAAGCTTCAAACTTAAATAAACCTAACCATTAAGTCATTTTTGTTTTGTCCTCGGCACCCGTCACTAAACAGTACTAGCTCTTCATTGGATATATCTACGCTATTAAAATAATGTAATATTAACAATGTCACATCATTTTGGTCCCTTTTCCCAACGGTTTCGTCATAGATATACATACTCTCATCATTTGTGGCTAGATTATGCAATTCAAATACATAATACCATAGTTGGCTTGCAAAAAAAGCATCACCAATTTGAAATGTGGTAAAGGTAAATTTTGCATGTAATCAAAAGTTATGCATGTAATAAGGCCCCTGCTGCGCTTTAAGTTTGCATTGTCTTTTTATCTCGTAAAACTTATCTGCCGTTCACAGAAGAAGATTTATTTTTGTTTCAATACTTTCACGTTCTTCTAAGTCAGTACTTGAATTTAGTTTTGACAAAAACGATCACAAACGGTGCAAATATCAGATCTAGGTAGACCGAACTTGATATTTAACGACGAAGTGAAAACTTTCCTGTAAGTTGTATAAAGGATATTGATCCTATATTTTTCCAAAAACATTTTACAGCGTATCCACGGATGGGGTATCCTATAGGTGAAAAATGTTTAAATATTAGTTTTAGGGAAAAATGTCATTCATGATAAAAAGTTTTGCTTGTTCTGAAACCCCATAAAATGAAGTAAAATTCAAGTTTTTCAAAACCCGTCTCATTTTATAGCCAGTTTTATGAAAACCGTATGCATTTTTGCACTAAGTTTGAAAATAATGTACTAATCTGTGAGTGACGTTTACGATGTACCAAGTAACTGTCAACTATTATAAATAATTTTCAAATTCTCATTTTTTAATAAATATTTGACAACAATGTTAACTATTCAACAAAGAGTATATCTTATTAAGTGTTACGGTATTGGGAAAGTTTCGTACCAGTATGCAATTGTAAAATTTCACGAAAAATATCCATATGTACCCATTACGCAGTGTGGATTGAAAAAATTAATAAAGAAATTTGATGAGACAAAGATTTGTTCAAGACAAAAAGAAATTGAAAAATGCGTACGTTGAGGAAGATGATGCAGCTAGTGCACTAGCTATACATTCGTTAAGGGAAAATCCCGAGTTGAGTCTGCGAAAAAGAGCAGTGGAGGTTGGTTTTTGCAAGAGTCACTTACAGAAAATATTTTGGAAAAACAAAATTCATCCATTTAAACCGAAATTTATTCATACCTTACAAGATTATGATTATGATACAAGGTTAGACTTATGTGCGATGATTGGCGAAAAACAATTGCATGACCGATGTTTTCATAATAATATATTGTTTTCTGATGAAGCAACGTTTACAACAAACGGAGTCGTTTTTTCCCAAAATTGTCGATATTGGGCTGTAGGCCTGTAGCTCGGATCTGAAAATCCGAGCTAAAGGATTAACTGTAATAGTCAATTTGCTAAAAAAATTAATGTTTGATGTGCGGTTTTACCGGATCGAACAATCGGACCGTATTTTCTGGAAGATACATTAAATCAGGTTATTTGTATTTGCTGGACAACTTCTTAATACCTGAATTAGAAAATATTCCTTTGGAGCAAAGGTGTAAAATGTACTTTCAACATGATGGATGTTCGTCACATTCGACTTTGCTAATTAGAGGATGGCTGGATGAATATTTTCCTGGGCGATGGATGGTACGTTATGGACCAATATTTTTTCCTACCCGATCCCCTGATTTAACTATTTAAGATTTTTTTATGGGGCTACTTAAAACAAAAAGTTTACGCAAATAATTTAAACTATAATATTGAACACTTGAAACGAGCTATCATTGATGACGTTAACCAAACTACCCCAGAAATGCTGCGAAATACAAAGAATTTAGAAAGAGAATTGAGAGATGTTGTGAAGCTGGGGGAGGATATATTGAATATATGTTTTTTGTTTACTTAGTGTTTCTTACATTATTATTCTGTATTGTTATTTTTGATAGTGATTATAATTCTTGAATAGTTAACATTATTGTCAAATATTTCTTAAAGAATGACAGTTTGAAAATTATTCATAAAAGTTGACAGTTACATCGTAAACGTCACTCACTAGATTAATACATTATTTTCAAATATAGTGCAAAAATTCATACGGTTTTCATAAATCTGGTTATTGAATGAGACGGGTTTTGAAAAACTTGAATTATATTTCTTTATGGGGTTTCAGAACCAGCAAAACTTTTTATCAATAATGAAATTTTACACTATAACTAATATTTAAACATTTTTCACCTATAGGATACCCCATCAATAGCGTTTCAGGTAGATACAAACGATCGGGATTTTTTCTTCGGTAGTAATGTGACGTTATTACATTCAGAGCTGGGTCGGGTGTTTTTTAAACCTACTGATATGATTCCCCATTCGATCATTTGGTGGCTTCCCTTGTGGTAGGAGATTATTTTCTCATCTTAGTATTCTTGATCCTGTGATACCAAAGATACTTAAAAATTCTTAAATCGTACTGGATGTTCATTACCATTCGCCCTAACCTTGTGAGAATACACTGCATTGTTGCTAAATGGTTTCATCCTGTCAATGTTATTGTCTTCTACATTTGAATCACTGTCACTTTCATTATTACTTACTACTCTTGGTCTACGACGCTACGGAGGTCTCAAGGAAATCAAACCAAACAAATCGGCATATTGTTCGTCCTTTGACAACATCGAGTTAAACAGTTCTAATAACACATGGCGCGTATTCTCGTTGACAGTCGTGAAACATTTAAAACGGGAACATGTGCATTAGCAATATAAAAGCTGTTAATACTTCAGGACCACATATTATTTTACATTTTACACCTACCTACAATCTGTACCTGTATGTCTAGCAGGTACTGCTTTTCCCACATGATTTATATGAGGAACACCGCTGATTGTCCTTTTCTCAATAAGTATTTCTTTCTTCACGCGTTTCTCTTCCAATTTCTCGCATTATTTTCATTACAAAATGCAGATATATTTATTACGAACAATAATAACCCCACACATTACCTTAAAATGTGACAAGAAACGAATTTCTGGCAAAAACAGCCATTGCCATAGTTGTTTTTGTAGAAACTCGAGTTGTTTTTGTAAAACTACTGGATCTTTCTTATACTATAACTTCGGACTATGGATTTTTTGGCAGAAACCGTGTTCACCAATCGATCGATCGCGCTCAAAATCATAAATGTCAATATTAACAGCAAATTTCCAGTTTTTGGACTAAGACTGATTTTGTAAGCAACGCCTCAATTGTAGATAGTTTTTCAAACGATGCTCAAACCTACTATTTAGCAGCCTTATCAGGAACAGAAATAGCTAATAATCTTATCAAATTTTTCTCCCCTCACTGTATACCCAAACAAATATTTTATGACAACGGCCCCGAATTTAAAAATACGATTGTAACCGAACGTCTAGGTCTCCATAAAGTCAAATTACATTTTAGTTCACCGGATCACCCACAATCGAACGGTATTGTCGAACGTTTCCACTCGACAATAATAGAACATTTAAGATTATTAAATTCACAAGGATTCACTAATACCCCAATAAAAATTAAAATTGTGAATGCTATTTTGGCATATAATAATTCTATTCATTCCGCAGTAAAATTAAAACCAATCGATATTGTCAACGGGTACATTTCAGATAACGATCCATTCAATTTAGAAATTGACAAATTAATCATTAACGATTAAGTAAATCAACATAAAGATCGATCAAAACTATTGTACGCGAAAATCAATTAAGATCTAATCGAACAAAAAACCAAACATTTAGAGAAAATCAACAAAACCCGCGAAGATCCAAGAATATTCGCACCAAATCGAACCATATTTATCAAAAGAAAGGAAATACAGAAATATTCTAATAAATTTGATAAGCCAGTTACTCATAGAACAATAAACTCGAGACGTAAAGCTGTAACAACTGCAAAACGATGAGGTGAAGTACATATGGACAATGTTAAACGACTACTAAAAAGATATTCTTTTGACTCTTAATTAAATGTTAATATTTCAGATTACCAAGAATTCTCGAGCTCCAAGAAATTATAACTCTTCGGAATCTCCAAGAAAAACCTGGCCTTCTTCCAGTTAAACTCGGCAAAGCAAAAATAATTCAATATTATCAGTCAATATTATATTATTATGACTTAAATTCCATAAATTTCGAATTTTAAAAATTAAAGACTAAAACCTCAAAAACAATTGACTTGATTAAAATTAATAATATAAAAATCAAAGAACTACCAAATAACTACTATTAACTTTATCGAAACACAAATAGAAACTCAATTAAGTGAATTATTACCTCATCAAACGGAGTACAAAATGTGGCTTAATCAATGGGCTTGGTTCAGTTTTTAAAGCTATTAGCGGAAATTTGGATGCTAACGATGGCGACCATTACGAGAGGCTTATTAAGTAACTTCAACAAAATCAAAATTCTTCAGCACAAACAATCAAAACACAAAATACATAAGCTGTTTCTTTAATTGATGGTTTAAATTGAACCATTAACGGAATAAATAAAAATGAGAGATTATTAGAATACAAAATTATTACCATAAGTACGTTTATTCGAACTCAATGTAATAACAGTACTATCTTCATTAAATACGTATTCAATCAAATATCAAACATGTAGGAAATATTAAACTCTATATTGCAAGACGTAGGAAATTCCCTATACTTTACAAAGATTGGTGTTATGCACCCTAGTATAATGAAAACAAGACTTATTGGTACTTCTATAAAGCGTATATCAAGATGTTGATGAAAATCGAATGCCCGTCTAAATAAATTTAAATTCAATTCCAATTTATGAAATGCTTGTCTAGTTTCATTTTAAATAATAAAATCACATACATATTTCATGTGCCTGTAATGCATCCAATAAAATTGAATTTATTTCGTTTATATTCGGTACCTATTTTGAAAGAGAACCAACCAAAAATAATCGTACCTCAAAATAAATTCGTTTTAAGAAATAAATTGTACTTCGCATATCTGAGCAAGTCATGCACGAAAATTACACAAAAATACGTTTGCGGTGAAACCAATCTAGAAGAACCAATGCTGAAAGTCCGTATGAAGTTCAAATATTGGATCTAAAAGCTGCATCCACCAGCCATCAAGTGGCGATAATTGCCTCCCCACCATTATTCAAGAGATTAGATGTGTCTAATATTAGATTGCGTTTTTACCACAAAAAACCAATCTATATCTGAAACGTCACCAGCAAGAAGAAGTCGTCAACTTAGTTGGCACACACTTAATCAACATTCCTGTCTCGTGCCATGTTAACGCGCACACATTACATATAACCAACAAAAAAGAAATAGGAAGCCACCCGTTTTGATTTCCCACAATAGTAGTCAATCTCAATCGATCTGACAATTCAATATTTCAACATCAGTTTACCTTCTTTAGATTTAGACGAACTTCACACAGTCAGATTCAGAATCATCAGAAACCAACCAAATTTAGGAACAGTTACTATCGATAACCCTGTCATTACTAAAACAATAGTTTTCATATTTTCAATAGTGTTCATTGTGTATTTGGTGTACAGAACGATCAAGTGCAAGAAATAAACCCAAGAAACCGAGGTCACCAATAGTGAAAGAGACACTGAAAATGTTTGCCTTCCTTCACTTGCAGCCCTCAGAAGCCGAATCTTCAGGGGGGGAATTATATCACCATCACCCAAGAAGATCAGTTATAACAAGATGACGTTGTAGTTGCTTACGTTATATATTTTAGTTCTAGATAAATTCATTCCTTTTAGGAGAAAATAGTCAGTCAGTAGTTAGAACCGAAGCAATATTGTCGGTATAGTTAGTTTGTAGTTTTTAAAAACAAGATTCACGAAATAAAGTAAATTTTTCGTACCTAACTGGCATAGTATCTATCGGTTGAGACATTGCTTCTAGGTAAATGTGTTCCAAAATCTTTGGTGTCCGATCATATTTCCTACTTTTAGTTTTTCTGATTGGCTTAGTCTAAAGGCACTGATTACTGCTTCTTTCACTACACATGAGTGCAGTGGTGGAAGGTTCAGCATTGCCTGTAGGGCCGCAGTTGGGCACGTATATATTGCTCCTATAATACATAGGCAAGCTAATCGTTGCACTTTCTGCACCATGGCTTGTGCCGAGATTTGTTGTATCTTTGGCCACCATATCAGTGAGTCATAGGAGACCATCGGTTTGATGATTGTTTGGTATGTACAGTAGATCATTTTTGGTTTAAGACCCCAAGTCTTACCTAAAAATCTGCGGTATGCTCAGCTATCGCTCTGGAGAAGATGTGGTAAATTTGGCTTTTCCATGTCAGATTTTGGTCAATTATGACGCCGAAGTATTTAACTTCTTGGGAAAACATTAGATGATTTTCACTCAAAGTTGGGGTTTTAAGTTTGTACTTTCGCCTCCTGGTGAATGTGTAGTGGATATTGAACCTGCGTGAACTCGACCTTCCGATGATTTTATTACAGGACAAATTAAGGTTATATCAGATATTAATTATTCTAAAAAGTCGTGAACAATATTCAAAACAAACAATTGAATCTATATTTATTAAATTTACGGATGTATCAATATACATGTCAATATACATGTCAATAGAAATGTCAATATACATGTCAATGGACATGTCAATGTACATGTCAATATACATGTCAATAGACATGTCAGTAGACATGTGAATACACTATACGTGTCAATATACATGTCAATATACAAGTCAATATACATGTCAATATACATGTCAATATACATGTGAATATACATGTCAATATACATGTCAATATACATGCCAATATACATGCCAATAGACTAATAACAATAACAAGTTAGTCAAGCAAACTTGGATGCTATGACCCAATACGTAAGTCAGATTGCACTTGATCGACGTATATGAGTACAGCCATGTGCCGAGTATTTTAATTGTTATAATAAGTATGAAAAGTAATGTGATTAAGTTACTTGTAAGTGTTATTTAGTTGTGTAAATAAATCTCAGTGATACATGTATTCGATGGTTTGATTCCTCGAGAAGTCTACATTTGGGGATATGTACCTGCACATATCACAACTGAAACCAGCAGCACTGTGTTACTAGGATTAACATTAAGTCCTTCCTTTGTACACCAGCTTTCGATTATGCTTAGTCAGTTACAACCAGGTTAACCGCATAACCTTAAGTCGTAAGCCCCGACTCGTACAGTTTCACTATCAGGCTGTCGACAACTAGTGACCACAGCAGAAGCGATAGAACTCTCCCTTGGGGATAAGCTCTTTCTGATGTCATCCTGACCGTCTCCCCTCCAAGTGTCGCTACAATAATTCTGCTTTTCAGCGTAGATTGTATCCATCTGATCAGTGAGTCGTTAATGTTTCATTCCTCTAGTGATCTGCTGATGGAGGCACGTAAGTGGTTATCGAAAGCACCTTCTACGTCAATGAAGGCACAAATAGCCGTTTCTTTTGTCACGTATGTCATTTCCATGCTTTCAACTAGGCACTGTAGACCATTAATCGTGAATTTTATTGCTTGATAAGCAAACTGTTTCTTGTAGAGCGGTCTTAACTCAATGAATTCGCTTCTGACATAAAAATATATTATTTGCTCCATTACTTTCAGGAGAAAGGAGATCAGACTAATTTGGTGGCAAGACTTTGGTTCGTCCACCGGACGTCTGCCAGCCTTAGGTATGAATACCGCAGCAGCCTCCCTCCACGCCTTCGGTATGTAACCAAATATAAAACTGGCCTTGTATATCCTTCTCAAGATGGGTTCTATTATTTCAATTCCATGTTGCCGTAAGGTGGGAAATATTTCGTCCTTTCCAGATGACTTAAACGACTTAAAGCTTTTGATAGTCCATTCGGTTCATTGACCTGAGAAGATTTTGTCAGTTGTATCTGTTGGGGTTGTGGACAATCTCTTCCAGGAGGCCACTTTGCTGTCCATTCTCCACAGCCCTTTTAGAACTGGTAAGTGTGTCTGCAACAGAACACTTAAATTTTTCCTGGGATTATCTGTATATCCTCCTTCCAGTCTTTTTATCAGGTGATGGTTAAGTCAAAAATCTCTTTCCTGGTCGCATTTATAAAGGTGGTTTATATTTCTCTATTTATAATGTTGATATCAGTAACCGATAAATATTCTAAAAGGTAGTCACCCCATGCATTTATGTCTGTGCTTCCCAATGTCAAGTGGTGGACGTTCGCGTCGCAGCACAGAATGAAGTATCTGTTTCCTTTCCTACACCATCTGATGAGGCCTTGGACTTCCTCTGGAGGAGAGTGTGTTGTTGAATCCCCAGGGAAGTTGGCCGAGGTGATGACTACATACCTCTTACCTGCCTCAGTTGGTACTTCCACAATAGCGGTTGCTAAATCTCCAGTGGTTAACTCTTCAACAGAAAATAATTTAATATTAAGTGCTAGGAAAGGGGCTGCTCGTGTTTTTTCGTGAGAAGTGCTATATAGTAACTTACACGATTTGACACTGAGTCCTTGTATTCGTGTACCATTAATCCAGGGCTCTTAGAGTGGCCCTATAAATCTAAACGTTAGAAATAATCGAAATTATTATTTTATTACAAGCTTGTTAACAAAATTTAAATAATTTTTTATAGAAAACTCTGCACTCTTACGTAGGTTTTGACTGGACAACAATTGGTTATTCCTTTGATATGTGGAGTACTGTTACTAATCGACACTTAAGTGTTAAGTTTATGTAAATACATAAATACGAAAATAGGTTGACACCCACAGCATATACAATTTATGTTTGTAAAAGTAGCGGTCCCAAAGAACCTTGTTTAATAACGAATATCTTCTCACTATTCTGATCATTTGCCGTTACAGATGAAATAATTAGCACCTTAAACAGAGAAATTTAAGAAAGGTTCTATCATAAAAACCATTACTAGTGGTACCGTTAAGGGTAGAAACAGTGAATCTAATTACTATTGGAGTTACAAAATTGGTATTCCATGGCTCTGTGAAAAACGTAATTTTACGGACTTCTCATATTTTATTGCCTCTTGTGAATCAACAAACTTGATCCTATTAGCATATTCCACGAAGTAAGGGTCGAGACAGTCAAACTTGATCCTCCTAAAATTTTCATTATTAACACTTCCCATTAGTATTCAATTTTCCATATAGAATAACAGTTGGAATGATATCTATATTTTGTCTTCGTGTTTTATGTTTGTACATAAAATTTCAGATTCATTAATGCTAAACAAAAAAACCGTTAACAATTAATAACTTTTACCGGTACATTCTAAAAATATTCGTTTATTGACGTGTATAATTATTATTATCTCAGATTTAATTTCAAAGTACGAATCTTCGTTAGAAAAAATCATTATGCTACCCGTGAATTTAGTAGCGCTTTTGTTATTGCTAATTTCAAAAAAATTCAAACTAATAATTTAGATCAACGGTATATTAGCTTCCAAGAAATAATTATATTCACTATTTTACCTATCAATTTTTATTTACATACGAGACGTTGCTCCGATGCTATCTTCAATTTAATGGGGTTAATTCGATTTGTTTTATATTATTGAATAATCTATTGACGTGGCGAATGTATATCTACCAAAAATTTTGCAAATAAACTAAATTCTTTGAAAAAATACAATGCAATACTATGTGATGAATCCAGTTATGATTAAATATACCTACAGTAAATATATAGAAATCTTTGATTTCATTATATCGAGCGTTGTAACCGATTCGTAAGTAATATACTGAATGAAAGATTATATTAAATACTTGAATATGTCCAATTAATCAGTTTTTCCTTAATGAGCTAGAAATAGATAGTAAAGATAAACTAACTACAAGCATAAACTTAGACGGTACATGAAATGATATGAGCAGCAACGATCTCTATAACGTATGTTGTTCATAAGATTTCGATTTATCAACTCAAATTCGAAAGTCGATGGGTTTGTTCACTTCAATCGTTGCCCTTGTCTTGACACCTCTTCTACTTTGTACACATATTTGGCAATAACGGACAATTTCCAAAGTTATCGTCAGAATTCCTGTTTAATTGACAAGAACAGAAGGGAATTTAACGATTTTTTCACAAAGCAACTCACACAAATATTGACAAATAACTATGGTATCAGTCAAGAGCACAAGCAGGTCTTATAAGAAAATACCGCACTACAGACCATATAATCACCACGATAATTGTTGCGCTCCCTCGCTTCATGTTGAAACAAACAATTTCTCAGAACGTGATAAATTATTAAAATAATGCATATGTGGCAACTTCTTACGGTTGTCAGTAGTGAGTTTTGACAGAGAACTAAGATATATAACGCATCGCACGTCGTAAAAAAATGTAATGTCAATATTGTCAATCTGACGTTTAAGATCATTTTTATAAGTTTGAATCGTAGTTTTTATATAATAATAAATGTTCAAGCCAAATGTATGATTGTATAAACATCCTGAGAACTAGCGTGAACTACAATACTGATAGCATCGTAATCAACAATAATACTCATTGAAAAGGTCAATGAGTATAAAATTTCTCTTTTTATGGCATACATTGATTTCAAGGAAACATTGGATAGTGTAAATATAGAGAAGTGAATGAACAGTAGAATCGATTATCGATACATAAAGATCATCATGAACATAAACTCTAGAACAACAACAAAAATAAAACTATAAAAACTATGAAGCTAGAGCTAAACAAGAGCCGAGAGAAGAAATGAAACAGGAATATACAATCTCTTCAGAATTGCTTGATCAGGTTTTAGAGAATATAAGGCTGTCTCAAAATGAATGCTCTTTCATTGACATTATGAATGGGGGGCCTAAAATAATTACATTATGAGAATGTCCTTAGTCACAGAGTATTCAATAAGAAACAAAGATCTGAAATTAAATACGTAAACGATGTCATCTTAGAACAAATGAATGGCATAATAATTAGTTTCATCAACTTCTATTATTATAAATATAATTACATTTCTTAAATTTTTTATTTCTTAGACTTTTTCTATATTTTTCTTGAATAACTGTTCCAGATTTTTGACCGATTCGTGTATATTTTGTATAGACCAACTTTGGGTTTTATCAAAATATAATATAATTTTGATAAAGTCTAAAACGTCAATAAGATCTCTATAAAAAACACATTATTTATTAAAATAGACCAAACGCCAAGAAGAGTTTTGCAAAGTGTGATGTTATACGGTTATTTGTTATAAAATTTCATCGTTATCATTTTAACCGAATATATGCTACTTCCCATTTTAGATGGAAATTGTGAAATTTCTGTTGAAAAAAAGAATGTCCACAAGTCTAAATAGTTTTAGTTTGGCAATAACGGATAATGTCACTAAAACGGTTCCAGAATTTCAAACTCAATTATTTTAATATTCCTAAATTCCAAAACGATTCACTTCCATTGCAAATAACACCTACGAAATTTTGACACGTTTTTTTACAAACAGCTACTTTTAAAAGGTTAATTTGTTCGTAATGTCCTGTTATAGGTACTAAATATAATAACAATAACTCAAAATATATGTAACTAGGACGAAACATTATTTCCATTTAAATAAATATATAATAAAACTTTAACGAATCGAGGCTTACCACGACATTCAATGAGATGATTTCTAACCGCAAGCCGTGAAATATTTTAAGGTCCATTACACACTTAAGACAATCACCAGATAAAATGTTAGTAACCACGAAGATCAGGTCATTTAAATAAAAAGTAGTTGTTGTATCCGATATATTATTGATTCTTGTATGTTTATGTATTAACACAGTTCTTTTATCTGACGAATTTCGCAACATATGTTCTTTATTTTTGTGTCGTTAGTGTCTAAAATCCTGGTATTTAATTAATTGAAAATTAATTTCTTTATGTTGGAATTGCTGAAACCGTTGATGATATTCATACTGAACACACTATTTACTACCACTACACCAACACTCACAACCCTGTCCGACGCGCGTTTCGATAGACAAGTTATCGTCTTCAGAGACCGAAGGTAAATTGACCTATATACTAAATTCTAGACGCCAATGCAACTCTATTTGCTGAAAAGAATTCCAGCGGGAAACATTTCACATTTGTACCTAATAAAGTGAACTATAAGGAATTAGTCCTTTGTCTCTATGTAAATAATTCTTACGCCTATTTCAATACTTTCGAATGCATCCAACAATCTATTGTTGGATACATTTTTTTAACAATTGAGGCGTTCATTTCAAAAATTACAGTCCAAACAAGTCCATAAATGAAGTTTTGAGAAAATCGATAAAATCTTAATTTGCTTAAAATCTCATTATATTTGAACTCATATTCAATTTAAAGTTGTGACGCGTTTCGCTAATCCAGTAGCTTTATCAAACGAGGAAAGGTATAATGAAAAATGTTTTAATTTATACCGTGCATAAATACGGAATTCTACGAATATTAACAAAAGTATTGAACACGTTTACCTGGAAATTCATTAACTACAATCATTCCTAAACTATCTCCTAGAAAAATAGATTTGATAAAGGAGAAATGTTGATAACTATTTGGTCGTTAAGGTAACCTGAATATTTGCTTTTATTTATCTTAAGAGCTTATAAAATATTTAATTTAAAGGATTTAGGTTCTACATGTGAAATTTCAAAATTTGGGTCGAAATTTTGTTGGTTTTCTAATAAATGATTTGAGTAGTTAGAATCTAATTTTTTGTTGTCATAGCTACGTTTGTGTTCCGAAATTCTAGTTTTAAAATTTCTAGAAGTTCTACCTATATAAATCTCATCACAGTTGTCATTACCACATTTTAATGTATAAACTCCTGATTTATTTAATTTTGAAGATTCAGATTTGTTATTTTCAATGAGTTTGGATACATTGTACTCAATTTTAAAGCAACTATGCATGTCTAAATTTTCTAAAAATCTTTTAATTTTTAAGGATGATGTTCTAAAGCTTTTAAATTTTTATCTATGATATTGTCAATTTAATGTGGATCGTAATTCGTTGTTCTTTGTTGTAATTACAGTATTTAATGGGACTGTTATAAGTCTGTGTATCATACTAGTTATAGTCTGTTTCTTATTGACTGACAGCACGCGAAAAGGACACAGATGCTAGTCAGGTAGTAAAGCATAAGCGTCACAGTTCATTTTAGGAATTTATTTACTATTTAATTTTATACCCGATCTGATATATAAAGGTAATATAAATGTAAATTCGGTTAGTTAAAACAACTAACTGACCTTCATACATTTGTAGAGTACATACAGTAAATTATAAATTATTTTTGAGATAATCTTATAACGCAACTATTCTGACTGAATATTTCATTAATTATCTTGAGAATTTGAAGCAGGTCAAGGAGACATATTAACAAACCGTTAATCAATTCATTCTCCAGATAATTACTTTCTGATTTTCGGAATGTTGATAATAACATTTCCAAGAAACATTACAATAGGGTTCTACTAGGGATTGTTCCAATGACTACTTAGAAAGTTTGCAGGTATATACGTGAAACTTTGTCTCGCCCAAATTTGTATAATTTGTTTTCCTTAGAGTCGCTTATGTTCCATAAGTGTTAACTGTGTTGTGAAAAATGTCCTCAAGTTTCACCCCAGTAAAGTGTAAGAGCGTGATTAGCTTACAAACGAAGACTGTAGTGTTAAATGTGCATGATGCTGTTGTACATCAAATGCCGGCTGCTACTGTTAGAAATATAGTTTCGGCATGTTCCAATATGACAGGAGTTAGTGAATCTACTATTTACAGGCTTCTAAGAGAGAGGAAAAATGGAAATATATCTCTACCTAAAAAGTCAACTGGAAGAAAACCATTTGACCTTGATGAACATATGCAAAATACAATAAGACGAAAACTACTTGAATTATATTTTAAAATCCCAAACCTTGACAGAATTCTAAGAATGGTGAAGGAGGACAAGAATTTGCCAGACATAGGGCGAAAAACTTGGTGGAAAATATTACACAAATTAAATTTTACTTGGGAGAAGCAAAGTCGCAAATCAGTGCTAATCGACAACGAAGAAATAATATGTTGGAGACGCCAGTATTTACGAGATATCCGAAAATACAGACAGGAGGGAAGACAAATCTATTATCTAGATGAGACATGGCTCAATGAAGGACATTCAGTGAAAAAAATAAGGCATGACAAAAGTATTCTAACCAGTCGTCAAGCTTTCATAGAAGGTTTATCTACACGACTGAAAACTCCTATCGGTAAAGGTCGCCGACTAATAATAACGCATATTGGATATTGGATGCAATCAAGGGTTCGTTGAAGGTGGTTTACTGGAGTTTCAGTCAACATCAACCAAAGACTATCATGAAGAAATGACTGCAGATGTATTTTCCACAAAAGGTCAAATAAATTCCAAATAATGCTGTAATCGTTGTGGACAATGCCACTTATCATTCGCGATTAACAGAGAATCTTCCATTTACCTCTTGGAGAAAAGCTGATATTAGAAACTGGTTAATCGTAAAAGATATACCATTTGAAGATGATATGTTGAAAAAAGAACTTTTAAAGGTTGCTTCAGATCACAAGATATAATTTAAAAAGTTTGTTATTGATGAAATAGCAAAGAATCGCTTGATAAATTTTATAAAGTAATTATTGTGATTATTAGTTTCGGTTAATAGTGACAATGGCAGAAAATTTGCAGTATGGATCTAGGTTTACACCTGTAAAGCGTACGAAAAAGTCGGCGTTTTCGGTGAACGAGAAAAGAATAATAAACAATGTTTATAATTACTTTAGAACTGAAAATCCTTCAGGTTCAGTTGATGACAGGCGTAAGCAAATCAACAATATACAAAATTAGAAGTGGAGCGAAAAGTGGAGTTATTAAATCCGCAAAGAAAAATGCGGGCGGTGAAAAGAAAGTTGTATTCACAGAAGAAATTAAAAACACAATAAGGAGTGCACGAAATCCCAACACTAGCTAAAATTTCGGATGAAACGAATAAAGATCCATATTCCCCTGAAATGGACCGAACGAAACTACGGGAAACGCTACAGGAATTAAAATTTAAATGGGCAAAACATGATAGAAAACCGATTCTAATTGATACTGACGAAATTATTTGTTGGAGACGAAGATATCTAAGAACAATTTTTAAATTACGTGCAGAAGGCAAACCAATATTATACTTGGATGAAACCTGGGGCAATGAAGGCTACACTGTCAGTAAAATGTGGTAGGATACCAACATTCAATCTTCATGACAGGCTTTTTTGGAACAATTATCTACAGGATTGAAGAGTCCATCCGGTAAGGGACAACGTCTAATCATAACTCATATTGGCAGTGATAATGGGTTTTTAGATGGTCGCTCTTTAATAAAGTCATAAGATTAGGTAATGTAAACACTTTAAAAATTACCATTAATAGATCACCTTCCAAAGAAACCTATAATCCTAATATTTCAGAATTCACAAATAACCTCCAAAACTTCCTAAAAGAAAATAGCGTGAATTCAGACTATTGATTATTAACAATCCAACTAGTTACAGCATGCCTGGAACACTTATTTTTATATTCTAAACGTAATGCAATAGATTATATTATTCCACTAGTCATAGAAAGTGATATAATTGATCATTATTCTATATCACTACAGATAATTCTTGACACTAAGATACCTAAAAAAATTAACAAAACTTTTATTAAAGGTATTAAATACAAAAAACTTAGTAACGATATAAATAAAGTGTACTGGAACTCCATATTTGATTGCAATACTGCTGACTCTGCAACAGATAAATGAATTTCCATTTTACAAGCAAATATTAATAATTGCACTTATGTGAAGAAAGCAACAAGAGAAAAATACTTAATTAACGCCTTGGATTACTAATGCTCTCATACAATCAATTACTGAAAAAAATAGACTTTACCGTCAAAGTTATTGCCTAATGATCGCGACCTAATCTTGCGGTACAGAGCCTACAGAAATAAATTAATTTCATTAAAAACTTGCATAGAAGCTATTAAAAGCCATAAAGGACATATAATAACTTATCCATTTCAAATCGCAAATGCATTTAATAAAACATTTTCAGAAATGGGTAAAATTTTGGCCTCAAAAATCAATGCAGACTCCTATTGTTAGTAATACTTCTATTCGACTACCTAACTCAGTGGTTTTACTACCAACAAATAATCTGAAAATCCAAGATATAATAAAAGACCTTAATCCAAAAAAGGCAGCGGGAATTGACGGTGTCAATACGGAATGTCTAAAGGCTGTGTCAGCTTGCACCTTAGAACCTCTTAAACATATTATAAATATGTGTATTGATAAGAGTATGTCACCTAATCAGTATGGTTTCAAACAAAATAACTACACACAGGATGCCTTGACAAATTTAACATCTGAAATATTTGTGCCTAGCCGTATTTTTAGACCTAGTCAAAGCATTTGACACTGTTAGATACAGCAACCTGCTACATACTTTAGAAAATATTGGTATACGAGACAACTGTCTGAAATTATTTGCCTGTTACCTTTCAGATAGACAACAGCTTGTACGGATTGGTGGAGTGACAAGTGATCAATGCAATATTATATATGGTGTACCGCAAGGAACAATTACGGGCCCTATATTGTTCAATTCATATATAAACGAATTGTTTTCAATAGATAGTACAGGACATATGATTCGTTTTGCTGATGACACAGTTATTATTTACGATGAAGACAACTGGTTCGACCTAAAAAAGAAAGTGGAAAATCACTTAAAAATAGTAATGAAGTGGTTTAATAAAAAAATACTAACAAGTAACTTCAAAAAAACTTTCTACTTACCATTCCTTAAGAATAATTTTACCAGTGGCCATTTTGAACCTGTGGTAATACAGCAAGACAACCAAAACGTCATCATAAATCCTGTAACTAACATTAAATACTTGGGAGTAATTATAGATAAAAACTTAAAATGGGACTACCACATTAAATACATTGTAAGAAAATTACAATTTATTTTTTATAGATTTTGATAATTTTTGGAGAAATTTCGGGATGTTAGCACGAGACAGCCTCCGGAGTGTATACAACTGACCAATTTTATAATTGGAGATTGGTTAGGGTGTCTCACAGATGAATGATATACTACATTTTTGTTCATTTTTTGAGAAATTTTGGTTTGTTGGCACGACTCATCCACCGAAGTGTATACAAGTGAGAATGTTATAATAGTATGTTGTTCAGGGCGTCTCACAGGTGTGGAAAAGTTAGTTTTGATCTTTAAAACCGTTTAATTCAGTCGATATTGGAGCACAAGGTCGATAAAGTGATGGAGGGGTTTTCGTTTGTGTAAATTTGCAAATGCTTGAATGAACAAAAGCCTGCACCACCACCTTCTGCTATTCAATATGGAGGAGCAGATTTTCCATATTTTGTAGTAGGAGATGAGGCATTTCCACTGATGGAAAATATAATGCGTTCCTTCCCAGGGCACTTTTTACCACAAGAGAAAAGAATATTTAATTACAGATGAATATATAATTAATAGTATATTATTCAACGATTGAGAAAGTTGGCCACTTCCACGAGAATAAAATTTGCGACACGAGTCGAAGGCGAGTAGAGTAATTTATTGAAGTAGTATTCGAAAAGTATTATCTCGTCGTCTCATTGGTCAGTAACCCTCGGAGAAAGTGTTCAATTTGAAGAATGAACAATTTTCTCAACTAAAAACGTATCACAAATTTTTCAATATAATTAGAAAAACCTGTTTTCCCATTTGCTAAATAATAGTTTTTAGGTTATGTCGAGGTAGGAGAGTAGTTGAAAATACTTTTGGCATCCTTGCAGCAAGATGGAGAATTGTCAGGAAACCGATTCTTGCAAGCCTTCATACCATCGATAAAATTGCACAAGCAATAGTGTGTTTATACAATTGGCTTATCACATTTATATTGCAAATTTATATTGCCTAATCAATTTTGTAGATAGGGAAGATGAAACTGGTAATTAATTGAAGGAGAATGGAGGCTATAATGAGATTTATTAAGATGTTTAAGTCGGACAGGTACAAACACCTATACAATAGATGCCAGTGTGATTCGAGATGAAATGGCATCATATTTTATGTTTGTTGGAGCAATACTATTTCAATGGGATAAATAAATTGTAAATGTTAATAAATAATATGTTTAATCTTTGTACGCCTATTAATTAGAGTTTGGGTCCTGAGACGTCTCAAAGTCCATGGAATTTTTGTAAATTTAGTTGTCTCAGGTCCCAAGACTTTCGGGTCGAGACTTGAGAGAGACATGGTATAATTAGTAGTTCATTATTCTCATATGACTGATGAATAGAGAGGCTAGGTGACGATTATTAATGATTAGTATGATTCCTGTGAGTATCAGAATTCAACATACAAAGTATTTAACGTTATAAATTATAAATGTAGGGTTTGATTTTATGCTCCATAGGGGTTGATTTTTATTAAATTAGCCCTTTTTGTTAATACATAATATATTTCGACAAAAATGATCGTGATTTGCCTCGTGTCCCAGGATTTGGAAACTGACTCTCCAAAAAGAATCTTTTAGCAGAGAATAATTGTTTTCTATCGAAAGAATATGATCACACTGGTTTTAAATGATTTTTATATTTGCTGGGGTTCTGGTAAATTAAAACTCTAATAAACCATCAATACCTATATTAAAAGTTGAAATATTTTGTTGATCCTTCATAGACCTCTGACAATAACTTTGTTTCCAGCAATGTCCTTTCCTTTTGGGGCATTTTCGTCAGTAAATCCGATATCCTCACGAAAATTGGATTTAATTATAGCAGGTTGAGGACTAGGTTTATTTTGTGGGATTATTTCAATCATATTTAGGATGGCTTCATCCACATTTCTTTTCGCTGAAATAAAATAATAATCATCAATTATTGGTACTCGTTACCTTATTTCTCCCTGGCTCAGCTGCAGGTTCTTATTCTACTTGGCTCTCTGAACTTAGGCCCGGTAAAATTCTTTCTGAAGCGGTGTTCAAAAAGCTCCACCACTGTATGTTGTTCTATAATGAACGAATAGAAATTAAAATATTTCTGGTTTTTTAATCTTATTTACTCACTTTCTGGCTGCAACTATGTCTTAAAGAAAAGAAAGTGTCTCACAGTATTTCCAAACTTAATTCCTCTTCTCGTTAGCACCAGTGCCACTAGGTACGAGTATATAATTTTCCATTTCTCCCTTAACTTTTATGGAAGATTCCTCCATTTCTTTTGTAAATATTCAATGAAATATTGTTCTATAAAAACAAAATATTTAATTTGTATTAAATTGGTAAAGAGACATTCTAATAAGCACTCACCTCCAATCTCTCGGAATATTTCGAACCACAATCCATCCCTTAAGGTGTTTGATCTTATTGCTAGTGGCAATCTACGGTCCCATAGTGCAGGTCGCAATTGAACAAATGATGCGAGAAGTTCCTCCACTTCGTACACTACTGGTCTAAAGTTCTAATTATTCTTGTAAACGTAGTGATTTCAAATAAAATTACTGCTCTGGCAATGATTCATCCACCTCGATCTCGTATTCAATTTGTTCTTGAGAATATTGTGATTGGAATTCAATATATTCTCCAAAATCACACATTTTAGTCGCAACTGCCAGAAGTCTCTACAAACAAACAAAAATTGGCGCGAATCTACTTACTGCGTCTTCAGTTAGCTCAGAGTGACGTAATATTACGACTGTAAGATTAAAAAAGGCCGTAAAATGCGACTTACTGGCATTTTACTACATTTTATGTAATGAATATGGGGATACTGCGTTTTAGATTAGAAAACAATGACGTTTTATGAAAGGTACACTAATAAATTTCGCAGTTAACTTAGAGACACTGCGTTTACCATTATGAATGATTGATTACTGCATTTTTAAAAGTATTTAATGACGTTTCACTACCTCAATGAGATACTATATAGTTTCTTTTCTATTTTTTTTTAAATTTTGATTTTTAACAGTATACTAGGAAAGTAAGAAGCAACCTGATTCGACAGAAATCTACTTTACTGCGTTTTTTATTATGACTGCAGTATTAGCCAGGCCAGGTGCTCTCGTGCTAAAATTCAGAACGGGAACCCAATGTCATGCACGCTAAGGCATCTATCCATTTTAGCTCTGGAGTTGTCTGGTAACTATATACTCACTTAAGATTACATTTCCCACTTCTTGTATATGATTTCAAAGGGCAACTGCTCTGACCGCTCGTTTCTCATGTTGCACACCCGAGATACTTACACCATGATTTCTCGCAACTTCGCCCAGGCTGCGTCCATGCTTTATAGCCTCCCACAATTCGCCAAAACAACAGGATTTACTTATGCTTACGGTAATTAACCAATTACCACTCTATGCAAACAATTAACAATATCAATCGCTGATAAAAGCAACTACAATTTTTGTTTATTCAAGCGACCAGATAATTAACTATGTTACAACCAAGAAAAATAAAACGAAGATGGAAACTTCAAGAATAACTCCAAATTACGGAGTGACACTAATTTGATTATAGCAGTGCGGTACTCAGAATTGAGTTCTATCTACAATAAATACAGAAAATTGCGATTTTACAGGTTAATAACAATAATATCCAGTTGATATGTCTTTCAAAAAGTCTCCAAGCTTTATTCCAACTTTACTGTTATCAGTGTAAATGCAACAGGAACGTTATAACATCGCGTCAGAATAGGAAAACAGGGAAACAGTAAATATAATTTCAACAACCATGCTAGTGATTACAATTTATCTACAATATCGTTACGAAATTTTAGAACTCGCGCTTATTTTGGTTGTGGTAAAAAAGATTTTGACTAATTTATTTACAAATTTCCCAAATTATTCCTACAACTGTACGACTTACGAAACACCACTATCTATGAAATGTTATAACAAATGTCTCATTACGCGAGGTAATAATTCTCTATATGAGTAAAATTTAGAATTACGAACTTTTTATATCATAATCGTTTGAAGCAGTGTTTGAGTATCAGGTGTGGTAGCAATTTGCTTGATGCTTCGAATAACAGTCTTCTTTATTATTACCAACTAGATATTCTTTCTGTTCTTCTTTTCTTATCTCTTTATTGCACAAACAGAAGCCAAGCGTATTAACCTATAAGTGGGTACAGTTACGCTATTAATATTGATTATATTCTTCCTTGGGTTTTATTGGTAACAATCTTGAATATGTTTTTCGAAAACTCGGAAGTAATTATATCACTTTAGAGCAATGTAACTTGGTCAGATTATAATTTTGTCGAATTACTTTGTGAATGAATATTACTTTGTTATTGTCATAATGAGAAAATTTCAGTGTTTCCCTTAACTGAAAAAACTTATGCAATTGATTAAAAACGATCAGTTTATCAGAGTATTTATTGATCAGAGTTTACATTCTACTCCTTTGACCTATATTAAATAGAGTCACTTGTGGTATTGGAAGGCAACCTATGGGACTTGGATGCCACCATCTTTAAGACATTAAACGAAAAATATTGAGAAAAAGTAGATGGAAATACCTATTCACTTTCAATCCACAAATTGAACTACTTTGATACAAATCCATGATTCTATTATATCATAAAAATGAGAAAAGTCAACTTACCTTGACAAGAAAAAATTTCTATTGTCATTATTTAAATGGTCTTCGAAAATACATTTTTCTCTCTGATGAATTCTATTTTTTTTTCTAGAAACGCCAATATCTCTTTGTGTTGTAAGATTTAAACATGTTTTAATGATAGCATACGATTTTTCTTGAAGGAAGATATTAATTTTAACCCTCAGTCGTGAATGTTTCATCAAGTGGAAAGGTTCAGCTACAGCTTCGAGTCAAGCTCAAGTTGTATTTCAGTAGTTTACTGAAGTAACTCTTGTAACTTATTGTATTATTTTCACGCTTCTCTTTCTCTGTGTATCTCGTGAGTTTCTCTGTTTGAGCTACAGATTCTCTAGTATATTTCGCAAATATTTCTCTCGGTATCTCAATTAGTAAGCGAGTGATTATCAAGTAGCAAATTTTAGCAATCGTAAAGAAATATTTTACAATTAATATTAGTGTGAATAGCGTAATAATCATGTGTAAATATAGTAATAGTGTCCTTGTTTGATTTGTATTTAACTACAACTAAAAATTGGAAAAACAGTGCGCTAATTGCCCGACTAGTTCGATTTACTTATCCATCAGCACCAGAAAATATGATGGAATATCTGGGCATCCAGGCCATTATTGATGGCTTACGTGACCACGATATTCAGAGAACGCTTCGTTTAGCCCATCTCATAACATTGGTCGATGCATTAACTTCTGCTCTTGAATATGAAGCGGCCACGAAGGTTTCGGGATATAACAAAGTCACGACGATACAAGAAGAAGGTAACGAGGACAGACTTGACCAGATCGTCAGTTTGATGAAACAGTATGGTGAACAAGTAGCCGAAAAAGATGCTGGAGTTGTGGCGAGCTAGGGCATGTTCGCAGTTTGTGTAAGCTCCCCTCTCATACTGATAGCTTCTCTCATATGTAGCAACTGTATGCACTGAAGCAACTAGATCCATTATACCACCAGAGAAACACACTCCAAGAGGAAGCTGCTACCAACGAGACTGCGAATACGGACCGTCACAGGTGAGAGTGCCAACGTTCACGGAGAGACACAAATCCAATTGGGAATTGGTGCAGAAAAGCTCATGCATACGGTAATCGTAGCCGACATCGAAGAATACGTGATTCTGGGAATGGACGTAATGAATCTACATGGTTTCCAGTTGGACTTTAGAGACAGAATCATTGAAGTAGGTTCCGGAGAAGTATTCGTTCATCCATATGAAGGGGCACGGTGTTGGCAGCTGTACAGGAAGTTACCGTTCTACCTGCAAGAAGCGAAACCATGATAGTAGCGCAGCTACAGGGAATCATTGAGGAAGGTACACCGGTTATGATGGAGCCATAGAACCACGACGAAGGGGTTGGCAGATGAATACTAATTGGAAAAAGATTGGTTACGTCGGGGAAGGAGATCCCAGTACGTGTGATAAACGTGAACTATTAACCAATTACCATCAAGAAGTAAACCTGGATTGGATCCTGCGTACCAGTGACGTCTATAGTTCTCAAACAACGACAACAGTAGCTGGTTAATCTTTGAATCGAGCCGATAAAAGGAAAATGAGAGAATTTACCTTTCAGTATCGAGACATATTCGTACCAAAAAGAGGGAAAACTGGTAGAGCATCAGCCATCAAACACAAAATCGATACTGGTCATGACAAGCCAATTAGTTAGGCAGTCAGCTCGAAGACTACCCCGAGCGAAGAGAGAGGAAGCTGAAAGAATAATTCGAGAGATGGAAGAAGAGAAAGTAATAGAACCCTCTACTTGTCCATGGTGTCTCCAGTAGTGCTCGTCAAGAAAAAGGATGGAACTACGGTATTCTTCGTGTACTATCGCCAGCTAAGCAGCGTGACGAAGAAATATAGCTATCCTCTGCCCTAAATTGACGATACGGCTGAGTGGCAACAAACTGTTTTCCACCTTGGACCTGAAGTCGGCTTATTGGCAAATAGAAATGGACCCAGAATACCAAAAGAAGACTGCTTTTACCACCGGATCTAGATTATGGCACTTGAACGTCATGCCATTCAGGCTCTGTAATGCGCCCACGACATTTGAAAGACTCATGGAAAATGTCGAGAGGGTTATCTTGGAAGATAAGCCTGGGCTATTTGGACGACATCGCAGTACTGGGGAAGACATTTGACGAACACCTGAGAAGTTTGGAATACGTATTCAAACGGCTTAAAGCTGCTCAGCTCTTGTTAAAGTCAGAGTCAACTATCTGGGTCATATAGTGAGCAATGAAGAAGTGGCGGTGGATCCAGATAAAATTGCTTCCATTTAGCAATGATCGCAACCAACCGACAAACATCACATTAGGAGTTTCCTTGGACTTTGCACATCTCATCTAAGATTTATCAGGAAGTTTGGAGATATTGCCAAGCTCCTAACTTGACTCAGACAAGAAACAAGAGCTTTCCATTTGAACGAAGACTGTCAAACGGCTTTTGAAACCTTGAAGAGACGTTTAACCATTGCACCGATATTGGGATATTCATTACCAGAGGGAGACATACTTCTTTCCACTGATGCAAGCTATGTAGAAATTTGAGGAGTGCAATACAAGAAAGAGTGCTGAGATATTTCAGAAAAGTCCTCTCCAAACTTGAACGAAGTTACAGCGTCACGAGAAGAGAACTTTTGGCGGTAGTCCGTGGAACACAGCCAGATCACTAGATGAATTGTACAATTTCAATATCGAATATCGAGCTGGTGTGAGTCACCCAAATGCCGACTCCCTGTCTAGACGGCCGTGCTCAGCAGACTGTTCCCACGACAACAAGGTGGACTGTAAGGAAGCTGCAGTTTCAAGAACTATAATAGTCAACGAAGAATGGTCACCCACTAGCATCAGAGAAGACCAGGAGAATGATCCTCACCTACAGATAGCAATGAAAGGAAGAAAATCGGCGAACAACCTGGCAAGAAGTGTCAAGATTTTGACCGACTTTCAAGGCATATTGGGCTCAGTGGGACTCCCTTGTCCTGGAAGAAGTGCTGTTGAAAAGAGTCTTTGAAAACGATATTGGTCCCAAGATGAGAAGAGAGATAGTTATCCCGATAACGAGAGTAGCCGAAGTACTGAGAAAGTTACACAACAGTCCATCGGAAGATCATCTCGGAGTGAAGAAACCCCTTCAGCGAGTCCGTGAAAGATTTTATTGGATAAACAGCTCCGACGATGTGAAGGACTGGTGTAAGAAATGTAATACTTGTGCTACGAGTAATGGACCACATAGCAATAGAAAAGCATCCATGAAGCAATATAATATTAGAAACCCTTTCGAAAGGATGGCTTTAGATATTGCTGGACCATTTCTGACGACAGAAAATAGGGGTGAATACATCCTGATTGTAATGAATTATTTGAAAAAGTGGGTGGAAATTTACGCGATCCCGAGTCAAGAGGCCACAACTATCGCAGATGTACTGGTGAAAGAATTTATCAGCCAATATGGAGTGCCCTTGGAAGTCCGCAGCGATCAAGGGAGAAATTTCGAGAGCCATGTATTCCAGGAAATGTGTGACAAGCTGGGAATGAAGAAGATGAGGGGACAGCAGCGTTGCATGCAGTCAGACGGAATGGTCGAGATAATAAACAGGACCGTTGGAAAATACCTGTCCAAAGTAGTTTCCAGCCCCCAGAAAGACTGGGACCAGTATATTTCCCTATTTGCATTGGTTTATCGATCCGCCATCAATGCGTCCACGGGTGAAACACCTGCAAAATTCCTGTTTGGGCGTCTAATGAGGCTTTCGTCTGACCTGGAATTTGGTTATCGGCCTGGCAAAGATCTAGCAGGAGAAGATGTGTTCCGTTTGAGAAGAAGGATGGACGATGTACACGAATTGGTTCGAGTGAATCTTCAAGTTGCCAATGACAGAATGAAAAAACGGTACGAGACGCAGGCCACATAAGGCGGTTTCAAAGAAGGGGACAAAGTTAGGCTGCACAACCCGACGAGTAGAAAAGGTTTTTCTCCAAAATTACAGTAATATTGGGAAAGTAAGTATTTAATCAAGAAGAACATCAATGACGTCATTTATCGCACAAGCAAGATCCCCAATGGGAAACCGAAAGTAGTCCACCAAAACCGGCTAGCGCCATTTGAAGAAGACCATGACCTAGAGGAAGGAGTGAGCCATTTCCGAGAAGAACCTGACACTGCCTTCGAAGAATTTATGGGCGCATATGGAGGTACCGGGAAAGCTACATATGGAGTCACTACAAAACAACGACAAGGTTTGTTCACGCTCTAGGTAGAGTATTCACTGGCACACAGCATCTCCGCTAGTAATAAATATGCACGAGGGCAGGCAACCGTCTTTCGAAAGAAGTTTGGACAATTAGACAAACTTGAACATCAGATTTCAGCCCCTGGCAAGGCACTGAGACTCAACCACAATTCGCGATACGTCTTCTACTTGGTAACCAAAAACAAATTTCAAGATTGATCCAGCTACCGCGATGTGTGAGAAGCGCTACGAAGCTTTCGAGATCATGTACTGGAATCCAACGTCAATAAACTAGTAATACCTAGCACGGTCGATGTGATCTTCCCAGATACCGATGTCCACATATTAATTTGCAGCTATACCTTCCGTTATCAGTATCCGATGATCTCAGTGCCCTGTTATTTCCATACGACCGGAAAGTGTAGAAATATGTCCAGTTGTCGATTCAGACATCCAGTTCCGGCTACACGAAAGTTCCAGGTGGAACTTCCTCATAAGGAGGGGGTAATATTACAAAATGACACATCGAAGCCGACCCTGTTCTAGTTCGATATATAAATTTAAAATTTTGAGGAGTGCGCACGAATGTCTGGGAAAGACCATGTTTTTTTGTGTGATTGTTTTTACAGACATTCCAAGAAAGCCGATTGTTTGTTAGGAGGCGTAATCGAGAAATTTCAGAGGTTCTATAAAATCGTTTTAATATATAAGCGGCTACCTAGGAACCGTAGTCAGTCTACAGTCTACTTTCATAGCAGAACAGTGTACAAGTGAATATAAAAGTGAACAGTGTATTTAATATAAATTAGAAATTAAGTGTGTACAAAAATTAAAAAAGTAGACATATCGTACGAGTATAAATTTATCCCACTCGTCGTTGTAAAAACTATTTAAATAAATAAGAAAAACATTACTATAATTATTCCAACATACTTTGAAGGTCATATTACCCTGATAAAGAACAGGTACAACTAAATAGTGAAAGAAAGTATTTTCATATACCGAGTGTTATAAATTTCAATACACAACAGTAGCGTCCTATTATAAAGAAGTTTATTACAAAATACCGATGGACGACAAAATGAAACAGTTTGAAAGACATGTTACAGTTCTCATGATTTCTCATCAAAAATGCACATGATGGCAGTAACTATTATATTTTGAATTTCCTTAACCACAATTAATTTTTAAGTTGCTAAATTGTATTAAAAACGAACTGGGAATTGTTCAATGATACACACAATATATATTATTTGTCCAAATTTATTGAGTACCTAGTCTTTTTCTTATTAGGTCGTGTCCGCAATCCATATTCATTCCGTAAAATACGCATTTTTATTGAACATTCTTTTAAAATGTTACAAATTGATTCGAGAGTGACAAAAATTTCAATCACCACTTTAGCGATGTAAAGGTCTATTGAAGACGTGGATGGTCGGCCTGGGCGAGGTAAATTTTATACCATATCTCGACATTCAAGACAAATTCTTGATTCGATATTCCGATTGACACTTGAATAGGATTTATTATACGGCAAACATTTATTTATTTTATAATCCAAACTATCTTCGGCATGTTAGTCTGTACACGACATAAAAATGTCAATGGCTATTCTGTAACCAAAGGTTTCCCTTAGTAGAATTGATCTTTGTGTTCCTAAGATGGTTTTAAGAAGTGGAGCCGCCCTGACTCTTGATGCAGGGTAGAGAAGAGGGTTTTCAGCCTTGGTGATGTTTGAAGTTATTAACTGCTTGAAATTAGGTACTAAGTCAAGTTTGGTATCATTTTTAACTAAATTAAAGATGTAGAAGTAAATTCTGGTTCAAAGACATTAACCAAGCTTTTAACACGGCTTGGCATTACTACATCATAAAAAAGCTATATGAATGGAGTATACAAGGTTAATGCCTGGCTTTTATTAAAAACTTCTTGATACATCGAACTTTTAAGTTGAAAGCCAATGGTATCGCCTGCGATGAAACATAGCTTGAAAATGGCATCGTCGCCATAGCCGACATCCTACAAAACTTACAATTACCTGTATAAGCTTGATTGTACCACGAAACAAAAAACAATAGGAAGGGTCACTCGCCATAGTATAATAAGTTCGCGCAGTTACAGCCTGTCAAAAAGAATATCACATATGTCGATGCCGCCATATCGTTTTGTATTGTTTTAAAGCAAGCTGTTGCCAAATATTCTTCTTTACCTATTTGTTATTAGTGCTAGTATAATTTTTGAATAGTGTTTAATTTTAAAGACAATGGTGTCTTCTGCAAAAAATTGTAATTTCAATAGCAGAAATTGCAGTCATAACTTTAGCCGTTTTCCTGTTGATGTGGGATGGTAAGCCATTTGTATTCTATGAAAAATATAATATACTTACTCTTTATGGCATAGTTATTCTATGTTGTTGGCGAAATTATTGATGTAGAAAACAATGTTTAGATGAACAATAATTCAATTCAACTATATAAAATGTATTTAGAACAACAATGAAATATATTTTTTCATTTTCCAAAACAGATACGTATCTATTTATAGATTGTGTAGTTATTTATAATGAAAATGTTGGATGTTGCTGAATTTCATAGTAGTTTAGCTGGAACACTAATATTAAAAACCATTATTTTATTCGCAAAGTGGGTCAATATATGAAACATTATTTGCTTCCTCTAGATTAATAATGCATTCATTATAACTTAATTATTGTTGGCTTATTCTATTTTAGAGCAAGTGAATGGGTGCTTGCTGCTGGTAGAGATGATCTGTTGGACAAAGTTGCGGAACTTTGCATGGGAAGTTAACGTTTGTGAGAAAATAATTTTGATAAAGACACAAATGAGGTTGTAAACTACAGAAAGCGCTTTCTACCAAATGCTCAGCCGACAATACTTCCAATGCATCTGAAGAAGTGAAGATAGTTATCGCAGTTATGTAGCAGATACCACATTTGGTAAGCAAATTTCATAGAATATAAAAATGAATACTTGGCTACTTATTTTATGTCACCAACTTTATAAAAATTATTTTAAAAAACCCCTGCTTACCTTCCTACAGACAATTGATAAAATTAAAACATATAATAATAACCACAGGTGTAAACACTGTAATACTGGATATGTTGAAAAAAAAGCAGAAACTTTTAGTAATAGAAATAACATTTGCATTTTATCTGTAGATGAAGTTGCCATAAAAGCAAATCTATTTTACAACATAGGCAATGATGAAATTGTAGGGATTGAAGATTTAGGTGGTAACAATACAATTTTGAAGCCAGCTATGAAAGCCACAGTTTTTATGGTAAGACATGGGATCAAATTTCACCAGCTTATCAAGAATGTAGGGAGTTACATGTACTAGTCCATTTTTCCATGTATATAATGACAAAATTATATATTATTTTGTACCACCACATTTGATTGAAGCTACGAGAAATAATTTAACAAATCATATTTTCGTGTTTGATAGTAAAACAACATCGTGGGATCATATCGTAAAATTTTATAATCTTGACAAGCCGTATCAGATTAGAGCAGTTCCAAAACTTACTGACTCCCACAGTCATCCGAATAACTTTAAAAATATGAAGGTAAAGTTAGCTACACAGGTACTTAGTGAATCTGTTGCTGTAGGTATTAGTTTGTATGTACGGTTTGGTGTGCTTCCTGTTGCAGCCGCAGGAGCTGCAGAATTAATTGATTTGATGGGCAAATTATTCGATTCATTAAATTCTTCACGAACATCACAAGTCAAAAATACAACAGGGTATTTAAAGTTTTGCCTTATCAAACGGAACGATTGGATAATTGCTTAACATTATTTTCATCCATTAAAGTATTTAGTATGTGGCGTAAATATGTCACAAATAAACTGTCTTTTGTTAAATGTTGGCAAATTAGTATCAGGGGAATGCTAGCTTTATAGGATTTATTACAGCAACAAACATTTGAATATGTGTTGACTAGACGTTTCAACCTAGATTGCATAGAAAACTTTTTTGAAAAATCCCCCGATTTTGTTTATAAGGGCATTTAAGAAATTATTATGTTTGGATCTTTTACACTCGGGGACAGAGAACTGTGAGGGAGATTAGGATAAAATTTTAATCCAACACGCTGATTTGCCAACACAAACAGAAGCACAGCTAACAAAACCTAATCTACATATTAGAATAGAAAGAGACTACCAGAATTGTGACTTACCTCAAAATCATTTCACCCGATATGTCTGTGGATATTTAATTAATAAGTGCTCACAAAAATATTCTTCTCACAAATGCGAAGAATTTTCCAGGATAAAATTTTATTCCAACACGCTGATTTGCCAACACAAACAGAAGCACAGCTAACAAAACCTAATCTACATATTAGAATAGAAAGAGACTACCAGAATTGTGACTTACCTCAAAATCATTTCACTCGATATGTCTGTGGATATTTAATTAACAAGTGCTCTCAAAAATATTCTTCTCACAAATGCGACGAATTTTCCAGGATAAAATTTTATTCCAACACGCTGATTTGCCAAGACAAACAGAAGCACAGCTAACAAAACCTAATCTACATATTAGAATGGAAAGAGACTACCAGAATTGTGACTTACCTTAAAATAATTTCACCCGATATGTCTGTGGATATTTAATTAATAAGTGCTTATAAAAATATTCTTCTCACAAATGCGAAGAATTTTTCAGAAACCATAGAGAAGTAGACGATTGTAGCACATTTTGTTATTTGAAAGCTTATGAAATTGAGACATTACAACATTTCGGAAACATCAGAATGCCTGCTAATACCTTTGTTAATTTTATCCTTCAACTGGAATATGAATTTGAAAATAATTTTGGAATTCTTGCTACTACTTCGAATGTCTTGATAATTTGCAAACAAAATAATTTTGCAAATAATTTTTAGATCAATACTCTAAGCTATATCAAGTATCTACACTCTTTTTTCTGAAAATGTAGGTACATAAATAGTTTCATAATTTCCTTTAAATTTGATATTGTGGGTGCATTACTATTATTGTTATGTATTACTTAGTTTCGAATGTATGCAGTCAAAATTATGTATTTATATTGGAGGCACTTTGTATTCTGAATAAATAAAGAATAAAAAATATTTGTATTACATTTCTTGTGACACCGTTATTCACAGACAATAATAAAGTTAATGTGATTAACAGTTCTGGGTAAGTTATGCAATATTTATACAAGTAATTGAAAGAAAATTCACATGTGATGAGATTTAAACAATCATTATGACAACATTTGAAATCTCCAAATAATTGAAATAAAACTAATTCTTACTTCCAACTAATGAATATGTGGAACATTGAAAAGATACAAAAATCAATCATATTTCCAGTGAGGTGTTGAACAATCAAAATCTTTGTAGATTCAGAGATAAAAATTAAGTTGGTGAAGTCGCGCAAACATTTACAAAGTAACTATATCTGATGCCACACCTGTTGATTTTACAACCATTAAATGTATTAAGGACGGCTCTGATGTTAGGATCACAAATTTAAAGGTCATTTAAAATGCTTGCTGAAATACTTCAAAAGAGCCGACGAAGAGAGACGCTTCCGATTGTTTTCGTATTCCGTGATTATACGCAGATTATTTGGTTGTTTTCTGTAGAGTGAGAAGATTTAGAACTGGGGTCACAAAAGACATACTTCACTTTCTCAACAAAAGAGACACGGTATATTCTTTTCTCAAGACAGAGGTATATACCAAACCAACCGACCTTAAAACTGTATAATGAAGTAGTAACATCAGAAATATCAAGAAATATCAATCAAATTTCTCGGTATGTTTTTTGACCACACACTTAGCTGGAATCTTCACATCAGAAATCGTCTCTTCGCATGCAACAAACGACTAGAGTTGATAAAAACGATAACAATCAAAGAATAGGGTGCAGATTGCCAGACAATATTAATACTGTACCGAACACTCATTCGATCAAAACTAGACTGCGGATCAGTTTTCACAATTCAGCCCCATGTTTAATAACATGTGCATTCCGAATAACACTAGTCGAAAGTGTATCCTGTGCACTAGAAAACAGAAGAATGTGCTTGACTATCAAGTACACAGCTAATTTGAAATCCAAACCTCTTAATCCTACCTTCCAAAATTGTTTTTCCCAAAAATTCGCAAATCTATTTACAAACAAATATAGAACTACCAGACCTTTCTATGCAAGAATTAGAACCGACCTTGTCGAACTAAATTACCCGCTTCCATCTGTGGGTCCTAAGGACCACTCCTATCAAAGGAAATCATTGGTTCACGAAACGCCGGATTTCATCTACATCGGCACTTAAATATAAACAATAATGTAATGTAGTAGTTGCACTTTAGGTCTAGTAATTTCGTTCGCACTATATATCTACCGAATGATACGTTCTCTTATTGCTTGTCTGTGGACATTCATTATTTATTGTGAATATTAAATGTATTATTATTACCCATAGTTACGGCTTCTTTCGTGCAATCTCCACATCTAAGAGTATCTAATTACATAACTGAACATATTTTGTGAGGTCGATATCTATTGTGTTGAATTGCGTCGAGTTTTTTCTATAAAAATGTCACATAATTCAGTTGATCTAATTGGATAAACTCATTATACGAAACAATGCTACATAGGAAGATTAATATCTCATATGGGATGGGAGCCTCCAGAAAAAGATATACCCTACTTATTATGTAAACTTCTGTAAATTAGGTAAGAATAACAGTTATTAGAATTTCACATGTATTTCCTTTTTTACAGGGACGATGTTATTTCAACTAAAAAATTACGAAACGGAAAAAAAATATTAAAATTCGCATATTTGTATCGTCTCCATGAAAGTATCAAGTTAGTGTGATATGTAAAATATGCAGAGTATTTTTGGATTTAAATTACAGGACTTGTTATATAGATTGTCCCAAATAAAATTTTCACCTCCAAATATTTCGGGTTTTGTTCAAATTTTAAAAAGTTACCTAAAAAGTCAATTTTAAGCTAAAACATAGAACATTAATTGTTGTTTTTCGTTTTTCAAATAACAAAAAAATTTGGTTGAAGGTGATAATAACTCAGTTGTTATTAAAATTCCAATTTTGAAAATGGTTTATTATTCACAAGAAAGAGTTAAATTAGTAAAATTGAACTATCAAAATAATGACTGTGCTAGTGTCGCTGCTAGACTCTCTAACGAAAATCATGTGGAACAGCAAGTAAGTCGTCAGTATGTTACATATTTTATCAAATAATTTGAAGAAACTGGCTCTATTTCAAATAGAAAACATGATCGTGAGCGTCCTATTAGAAATTACGCTGTTCTTGGTAATCTTCTAATGTATAACTGGCAATTATTGAGAAACATCGCTCATGTATCTGGTGTATCAACAAGTAGTGATCAGGGGATTGTCAACGAAGATAAATTTCATCCGTTCAAGATGATAATGGTTCAATAATTGAACGACGATGATACGTATCGACTTTCACAGTTTTGAGAAAAGTTCACTCAGCGATTGAATGATAACGCAGGTTAACATTACAATATTTATATTGGAAAACGAGTCGATCGAACATTGTAATATATATATATATATATATATATATATATATATTATTATAGAGTGAAACACCCTGTATATCAAACAATAAAGAATTAAGATTGTACATTGTAATCTAGAAGAATTTTTTAAGTCAAAATTTTTTTAAACATTTGAATGGAGACAATCTGTACGATCCACTATTCGATGGAGAAGGCTTCCAGAAAGGACAGACTGTATAATGTAGGGATAATTGTGAATAGGTGTGATAAACAATTTATGTGAAATTAATTAACCAAACTTTTATTAAAAAGATCAAGTATCAGAATTTGTTCATGATGAGAAACTAATAATGCTTTATTCTGTAAAGTCAAGCTAATCTCATAATATTTGTTGATTAAAACATTAAAGTAAGTTAGTGTAGCTGTTTAGACATAACAGAGCAGAAAAGTATATAATAATGTGAATTTCAGAGAACATGACTCATAGAAAAAAACGAATTTTCATTTTGCATATATATTTAAAGGTAACAGCTGTCATCTATTAAAACATTATGAATATTCATTTGACATACATACTAAGAGGTTAGGAAATGTCATTTTAACAATACTAGGAAATATTATGGAATGAAAATAATATAGGAAGTCTAAGCAATTAAAAAACCTTAGAATACAATATCCTGATATAATGGATGAACATTTCACTGGTTGAAATGAAGAATTTGAGTGATAAAATAAATAGTCAAATCTGATTGGTAAATAAACATTTAAAAAGGATCATATCGGCGACAATTATGTTGCTAACGAAAAAAAAATCGGAATGTGAAAAAGTTGTTGATTATGGGGTCTATTCACTAAGAGGTTCTTTTTGGGGAAGATAAATTTGTAAGTAGAAAAACTTTTTGGTAAAGAAAATCATTTTGAAATTATTTGGAAGATAAAAAATTTGACTATAGAATTCAAGAACAAATACATTATACTTACAAGATATACATCAATGTAAGTAGATAAGTTTATATTAATAATTAAAAAAGGAATTGTCGAATGTTGTACAGTACTAACCATGATTTTTATTTTATAATATGGTGTCTTGTATCTTGTGGAAGTAAAATAGCCACAATAGCTTTTGAAAAACACTGAATAGTGGAATTTGTGTGAGCTGCTTGGACTTTGAATGAAGGGCGGCATCGATTCCTGTTCTGGTAGAAACGGAATGCCAGCATGGAGTTTTTCCAGGAGGAGAATCTGAAACAAATTAAAGAAACGGATCATTGAGGTGAACAAACAAAACAGTGAAGTGAATAAGGTAGTAAAAGTTAATTTATTAATATATTAAAAAGTCAAGCGTACTTACCAATTTATGCAAAGAACTAAAATTTTGTGACGCATAGACGCTTTTAGGAGTGTATTTCGCTATCTTCTAAAAATCACATGTTTATCAAGTTGTATAATTGTATTTCACTCTTATAATAATATCTCACCAGAGTGCGTGTATGTTGTATGAAAGAGTCATCCTTTTAGATAGTTAAATATTTACAAGAACACTTGTAAAAGTGTAATGTATTTATTTTCATTAAATTAAATATCGTTTTTCCTTTGAAGATCGTTTTAAACTATTTTTGAGTTATTCATTTCATCTGGTGACTTGCGCACCATCTACTTACCATAGGCAGAAGCTCTGAATGACATCTATTGAATTATGCAGATTTGTTTTAAGCAGGACAGGACCGTATTTAGTTTGGAATCATTGAACAAGTAACATATTCTGATTAACAAATTTATTTTTGAAATATAAAGCATTTATTAAATTTGGCGCTAATATATATATAGAATTCTAAAATCATTTTATCCTAAATACTTGAACTCTACCCTGAGATGAGAAGTTTTCATGTTAGTAGTATAAACTGTTTATCATATATATAAAATCATCAATATACCGGGCAAACAATAAACTTAAAGTAAATTTAAACTAAAATAAAATAAGTATAACTTTCTTATTACACCATAGCCAATTCATATTAATATGTCGGCCCAACGTAGGGCAAATTAAATTCCCATAAAATAAACTATAATAATATATATATATATATATATATCTATATATATATATATCTATATATATATATATATATATATATATATATATATATATATATATATGCAGATGTAAAATGTCCCAAGAATAAAAATTAGCACATCTTCGTAATTTTAATTGTAAACACTGTTACCGTCTTAATTGTTCGGTACCAATTTTTCCAAGTTTTCTTGGATGGGACCAAGATGACGTATTATTATTTGAAACAATACTGGGCGATAAACAATTAAGACGTATGCGAACGGCACTCTTGCTTTGGTTGGAGAGCTAAGAGTTGTGGGTTTATTTTAGGAAAGTTAATCAACCGGAAAGGTAATTAAAGGGCGCCAGTAATTTTAAATCACAGGAAAAATCTCAAAAACTGCGATAAGCGAGAGAAATTATAACAAATGAGGTATAATCGGTAACGTGTCTGTGAAGGTTAGGGAAGTGCTCACAAAAACGCGGTTTATTATGTTAACCAATTTATTAACATGTTTAACTAGCGTCAGTGAACAGAACATCAAAAAAATTCACAATATGCATAACCGGGTACCGCAAAAATATTAATAGATACATAAAAACAATAAATCAAATTATCACTCAACACTACACGGTAATTGTTCGAGGAATAAATCGTCTCCAAGGAACAACAAATATACAAATCAAAATTATATAAATACACAAACGATAAATGTCACGGAGTTTGCGAGCTGAAAAAATTTGTTTATTAATGAAATTATTTTTCGTTTATTCAAAAAAGAAAATGTAGAATAATATAATATTACTGAATTACTCGAAAACAAAAAAACACATAGGCTTTGTGGAAGTTACGTCAATATGGGGATCGGAAAATAATTTAATCTAGATTTAGACGTGCACGCCGAAATTCTTAACGGTTATTCTATAAAACAGCATGGAACATAAAAGTTCTTTGAAACAATGTCAATATTAGTAATGGATAAACTCGTTATCCTAATAAAATGATTCTGATACCGTATGGTTCTTTCGCTAAAGAAATGGCGTGGCACTAAATTAGTCTTTTCACCATCGTCTAAGGAAAGGTGCGATTTATTCCAGGTAGGAGAGATACAAAATAATCATTTACGATACCTGATTCCAACAGTCTCCAGCCAATCACCACAATACTATTCAGGTGAAGACACTTGCATCAACGCCGGAGGCGTGGTTTCTCGATTAGGTCGATTTAAAAATTAAGAACAGTACTTCTAATAAGTAATCTAGTCTCACCGCGTGATGGAACAAATCATAGACACTCGGTATTCTTCAGTAACTTAATGTCGGTAATAAAACGCAATAAACAGATACTCCGGTAATTTTAATTCGCCGACTCCGCACAGGTAATATCGGTACTTTTGTACGATACGATATCTTAATAACTCAGAAAATCCCAACTGATGGACAGCCTTTTTTTAGAAATTCTTTTCGAAAAATAACTGTAAAGCTAGTTCTAAAAAAGCCATATAACAAACCATATAAAAAGAATTGAAGCTATAAATGCACCAATTACGCTGTCTACCCAGAATTTTGAAAAAAGTACCTTTTTGTCCGAAGGCGATATTAAAAACTATTGTGTGGACATCGCACCTTTTTTAGAGGCGATATTAAAACTTTTGTACATTCAATTGTTACATAGTTGAATTGAAAATCAAGATTGAGGCGTAACAAACCTTTTCGGCGTCCAGAAATATATTGTTCCTAAATTTTTTATGTTTATTGGTCATATGAAACGATATCCTAGAGTTCCTAGACAGTTCAAAGAAAATATTGTTACGCCAGGGCCATACTGGGATAAAAATTATTCGATTTCGTAGGGCGAAATATAGGGAAAATTAAAACGTTACACAGCCCCCTCCAAAGAGTGGAACCGAGTACGCGAGATTCTACTCAAAACAAAGGAAACGTTTTTATTCCTCCGAGACGAGAATGAATATGGGCGGCAACAGGAACGTAGGGTTTCAATCGGTAAGGGTATTTGAGGACAAGGGAACCATGAATGGAGTATTTCAGACATATAGAGAACGACAGGTACGATAACTAACAAAAAACGAAGGTAACGATATCGTAGACGGCAACGATGAGTGATCCGATAAGATTATCGGCAAGAAATGATACGATACTCGACAGGATGGTCGCAACAAACGGAACGATAGTCGGTAGCGGTAAGCTATAGAAAATATGCGGGACGGTATACGATACTAGAAGAGAATGCGGTGAGACGGAGGATATTAGAGTTAATTTTCCTCAGTATCCGAGCTCGCGTCAAAACTTTCGGGATCAAAAGTATTGAACGGCTTCAAATCTTTAACGTGCCAGTTCCCAGCTTTGGAACCATTTGGGCCTTCTAGACGGTAGACTAGATTAGAAGAGTTTTTCTCTGACGGTACACAGAATATATTTCGGCGTTAGTTTGGCCGCGAACTGGTTAGCAGCGCTGGACAAAACTTCGTTACAACGCCACACCTTATCGCCTACCTTATAAGATACAGGGCTCCTCCTTAAGCTGTAACTTTTCGCACTGCGCTCGTATGCACGATGCAAATTAGAAGTTACTTGCCTAAATACTTGATTCAGACCTTCGATTTCGCTGGCATAAGTGTCGCAATCACCAGGTAAGATCTCAATATATTTTGCGGTATCGGGGTAAGTTCCATAGTATTTTCCAGATAATGGAACGTGACGAGCGAAGTTAAAGAACGCGGGAGTGTGGTTCGTTACTTCATGTTTGGCGGTATTCAGGGCTTGCCTAAGTTTGGTTATTTCACTATTCCAATTAGTGTTTTTCTCAATGTAACACCTGATAGCGGTTCCGATAGTCCGACTGCTACGCTCAACAAAATTACATTGCGGAGAGTACACGGCATAAAACCAAAGTTTTTGTACTTCATACCGCTTACATATATTTTTGAGAGGAGCACCATTCAAATTAGTCGCATTATCACAAATAACATATTGCTGGACACCGAACATAAGAAAAACTTCGTTTTCCAGAAAATTGACGATATTCGTGGCTGAAGCTTTCCGAAGGGGTTGAAGGAGTGTAAACTTAGAAAACCAATTTCCTACCACGAGGAGCCAAGTATAACCTTTTTTAGATCGAGGAAGGGGACCGATAAGATCTGAAGCTATTATTTGCCAGGGGAACTCCGCTTTCTTTTCACGGCCCATCAAACCGAATTGGGGGGTATTCGGGAATTTTTGGGCACCGCATACGACGCATGAACTTACATAATTTCTCTTGATTTGTTCGAGCCATTGTGACCATAACGTTTCTACAGGACGAATTACGGTATTTATAGAAGATACAAAAGGAACGGGGGAAATTTGATTAGATTTCAAAACTGAATTGTTCCGGTAATCGATTTTTCCGAACGGATTGGTAGAGAGAAAACGCCGACCGGTAGGGCGTCCTCTCGGAATTAGTTTTTTGAGCAATTCGTACATTTGGCGATAGTAACTCCTTGCTGTCCACATCGATAGCAAAACATCTTTCGGGACTGGGTACATGCTGAAAAGGTGTGCCCGGGTTGAAAACTTAATTGCGTTCTCGACGGAACTCGTTGCGGTAGAAGGGGGGCGATATGAAGAGGGCCGAGACGGAGAAAAACAAGGAGAAAAGGTAACTTTCTTCTCTCCCGGGGGTAGCAATATTTTCCCGAGGTGGTTTAGACGGCCTTGAATTGTTTGAATGCGTAGCCTGCTCGTGGGACTGACAGGAACAAACTTTTGGGGTAGAAGAGGGAGCGATAGTGGGATTATTTTCCTCGAGTTTCCTACAGAGCGAGATCAGTTGCGAAACACTAGCGATATCATGGAGAGCCAGCTGTTGACTGTATTTCGGCAAAAGATTTTTTCTGAGATACCGGACTTTGGTAGCCTCAGCGGGAGTATTCGTTAATCGGTTAAACAAAACCTCTAAATGGGCCGAAAAGATGAGAGCTGATTCAGATTTTTTCTGGGGTCTCCACTTCATTGTTTCCCAAACTTCATCGTCGTAATAGGGAGGTAAACAATTAACTTTAATTTCGCGGACAAAACTATCCCAATCAGGAATGTCTTTGCGGGCACTACGGAACCAAACCTGCGCGTTACCGTTAAGTAGTTCGGTAACTGATTTGAATAAAGTGGGTTTGTCCACGGAACGGGATTCACAAAGTTCGTCGATTCTTTCTAGAAATGGGAAAACTTCATTGGATTCTCCGTTAAACTTTACATTCCCGTCAGCAAGGCAATGTTTATTGACATAGGTCACACTCGGCGCGGGAACATTTATTACCGGTACATACGATGTCGTTGAGGCGGCGTCGTCATGTGAGCTTGTCGGTAGTAGACGGGACATCTTCTTCTAACATTAAACATGTTGCGCGAAGGTCATTTTTACTTTTAATTTTAACCGGGTTGGTAACATCATTCCTTAGTCTATCTGAACGACCAGATAGATGAGCGATTCTCGACGATAGTCTTTTGTACACCGAATCATTACTCGTTCCTTGGAAATCTGATATTTTCGCAGTAATTGACTCAATTGTTTTCGTTATCTCATCTATTTCCTCGTTATAGGACGTAGAGTAAGCCGATAAATCAATTTTACAGCCGAACGCATCTTTTTCTTTATTGATAATTTCCTTTAGCATTTTACGTTTATCCGCTAAGGGACGTTCCGTAAAAATGCTTCTTATCGCCAACTCATCGTTTACTTCTTCCTACGAGTAGGACTTCAAAACGATCCATATTTGACAAAATTAAACTATATTATTCACCCTTAAACGTTAAACTTTCCTCCTTGAGTATAATTTCGGAAATTGCGTGAGTCACCTGTACACTTCCACAGACACGGTATGGCGATATCTATTAAGATTTTGCAACAAAATACACATTTTCGAAACGGAAATAATTGATCAAAGCCTCACGTTGTTTGGCGCCATTGTGTTACCGTCTTAATTGTTCGATACCAATTTCTCCAAGTTTCCTTGGATGGGACCAATATGACGTATCATTATTATTTGAAACGATACTGGGCGATAAACAATTAAGACGTATGCGAACGGCACTCTTGTTTTGGTTGGAGAGCTAAGTACCGAACTGGGATAGAAATTATGCGATTTCGTATTGCGAAATATAGGAAAAATTAAACCGTTACAACACGAAGTTTATGGAAAATTCAATAATTGTTCTAGTATGATCCTATGAGCCAATTACATAATGTTATTTCACACTTACAGTTTTTATTTCCAGTTACTAAAATAAGTAGGGTAGTGGCAACGGTTTTCATGTCATGTGAGTTTTTTGAAAAAGTCTATTCACTGTAAGCACCATAAAAGTGTTCTAAAACAATTCCCACCGCATAGAGCCAACGATGAGTATTAACCGAATTTACAAGGGAGCCTACAAGTTCAATAGAATAATAAATAACCGCACATAATTTTGTAACCAGCACACCCAGAAAAATGGAGGAAACTTTATTGGCAAATGTGAAAGTTTAGAAAATTGTTACTGCTGTGCTAACAACGTCCAGCTAAGTGATCTTATAATTTTGTTGCCTGTCAGGGAGGTGAGGGGTAGGATGCGCCTAATATAGCCTCTACTATTCAAAAGTCAAACAATATATTGGCAACCTCTTTTCAGATGAAAGACCACGGTTAGAAGACATCTTGGAAGAGGATTTGTCTGGACCGCCAATCACAGTAGAAGAGATTACTAGAGCAATAAAAAGCTCGAGGATAAGAAAACGGTTGGGCCACATCCAGTTCCTATTGATTAAGATACTTCATAAGCTTTTCAACCAAATTTACAACAAAGGAAAATTTCCAACTAAATAGCTTACGTCTCTTTTCATCCCACTTCCGAAAAAGAACAACCAACAAGATGTGAAGACCACAGATTGATCAGCTTGATGAGTCACACTCTTAAAATATTTCTGAAGGTCATTCACTACAGAATTTCCACAAAATGCGAAAGCGTTATTGGATCCTCTCAATTCGGTTTTAGAAGGGGTCTCGGTACAAGAGAGGAACTAGTCGCAACCCATGTATTGATTCAGAACTGCTACGACCGGAAAAATATGTAGTGATGTATTTTATAGACTGTGAAAAGGCGTTTGACAAAGTGCAACATCACAAACTCGTTCAAATACTAAGGCGACTTGACATAGATCAGAAAGATATACGCTGTATTGAAAATTTGTACTGGAACCAAACAGCTGCAGTTAGAGTAGATAACGAGGTCACAAAAGCACAGAAAATCCTTAGAGGTTTAAGGCAGAGTTGTGTCCTCTCCCCACTCCTGTTTAACGTATACTCTGAAAATATCTTTCTAGAAGCTCTCGAAGGACAACAATTGGGCATCGAAGTAAATGGCATATGGATCACCAATATACGGTATGCAGATAACACAGTCCTGATAGCAGATAACATAACTGACCTCCAAATACTTCTGGACATGGTAGGAATACATAGGGGGTTGATGGGGATTAAGATCAATATAAAAAAGAGAAAATTCCTAATAATGACCCGTAAATTCGATAATTTCCAGAATGCAAAGCTATGATACAATAGTGAAGACATAGAACGGGTAAAAAAGTTTAAATACCTGGCAACCTGGCTATGTGAAGACTGGTCTTCGGACGTGGAAATCAAGTGCCGGATAGAAAAAGCGAGAAGCTTATTCATGAGATTCAAAAATGTCTTCACGAACTCTGACTCCGACTAGTATTTTAATTGAAACTTGCTGTTTCTAGCCAACTCCACAATATATTGAAAAAATGTTAAAAATTCTAAAAAATTTAAAATTGTTTCGATATTACCTACATATCATCGTCAGTTAATTTCTGACTTCGACCTCAACCTCATAATAAGATTCACAAAATGGAAGGCTGGACTCTGAAGGTGAATAACATGAACAGACTGGAAGCATTTGAAATGTGGATCTATCGATGAATCATAAAAGTTCCATGGACGGCAAGGAAAACCAACGAGGAAATTCTGAGGACGGCAGGAAGAGAACGTGAATTGCTGAATACAATAAAACGAAGGAAAACAACGAGAGATACAGTTGCTCCAACTATTAATAGAAGGAAAAATAGAGGGAAAAAGGGGAGTGGGCAGAAAGATGATGTCGTGGCTCCGAAATATCAAACAGTAGACAGAGATGAGAACCACAGGAGAATTAATCCACACCATCAGAGACAGAACAAAATGGTCAGAAGTAGTCGCAAACATACATTAATGGATAGCAAAAGAAGAAGAAGTTGCCTGTCATCATCGCCAACAGATAATTGAATAATGATTGATGGACTTATCGATAAATTAAAAATGCAGTATGGTGTCAATAATATTATGTATGAACTGAGATACAAGTTAAAATGGTAACACATACAGATTATCCAGAAAACATTTTTTAGCCATTTTGTTGCATATATCAGAATTGTCTTACGAGCATCATATCTTACAAGTGAAACATGTACACTGTACACATGTCAGATTTGTTAAGGAACTAAACGGGCATAATTTCATTCCACTAAGTTTATAACAAAAAAAGAGTTAAATTGGAAAATATATTAAAATACTCATTCAATCTTAATCTTATGGATAACACTGACAGGGTGGAAAATGTTTATCCCCGCACCCTCAAAATAAGTACCTTTGTAATAAATAGAATGCGTAGTAGATGAGTATTGCAATAAACTATACTAAGGCACACATACAATAGAGCTCTAAAAACATTCTCACAAAGTTCTTGTTTCAAAGTATGTTCAACATTATTTAAATTTGGAACAGTCTCCTTTAACCTTTAATATGGGCAGTGAGTCCGTCTTGATGATCAACAAATTATATAGTAATAATAAAGATACAACATTACACGTTACACGTTGTAGGTTACTATTTCACTCTCAGTAATAATAGGTGCGTTCTTTTTGACTGAGATCTCAGATCACTTCAGTTAAGGTGAGATAAAGTGATGTGAGTAAGCAACAAAAAGAACGACATCTCAATTGAAGCGCGCGGTCTGTCGATAGATTTAAACTATATGACAGATTCCTATCAGCATCTAATAATGTTAATTAATGTATCCAAAATTTGTAACAAAAGAAAAATAGATTATGTGTGTTTATTGTTTATATGTCAATGGTTGAATCTACAAATAAACCAAATATTTCTTCATCCCCTCCACTTTATTTCCGACTCAAGTCCAACTGATTCCACCTTACAACACATTCGGCATCGGTGAAGGGGGAGGAAAAATCTCAGCTCACTTAAAGTTAGTAAAACAAAAAGAATGCTCACATTACTGATGTGAGCTGAGATTAACTGAGATCTCAGTCAAAAAAACGCACCTAATATTAAAGTTTTATAAATGAAACAACCAGTCTTCAGATCTGAATTTTTTTTTAGCAGTAATAGGAATCATTACTTGTGGTATTTTAATTATGTTTAAGGTTATCGTGGTAATCCCGGTACAGTTTTTTAATGACTGTAAGCTGTCGTATTTTCTCTTGACTATGGTCCTTGGTGTGTTGTAAAGAGCTGTGTGGATTGGGATTGTTCGCATTCTTCTTTGAGGCAAAATTTGCTATTTTTCTGGATGGCGCAATTTGAAAAATATGTTATCATCTTTATACAGCAGTTCTCTGATGTCTGTAACTACAGGGTCTCCAGCCTTTTTCCCTGGTCGTATCGAATCAATCTGACACATACGCTCATAGTTTTTGTAAAACTGATTTTCTAGGTGATGAATTACATAAGGTTTTGTTGCTCGGGCTTGAACAATGAGGTTGATGTAGTAATTAGGTGAATAAATTGGTAGCTTAAATAGATGTTCTAATGTCGAATGCACGCTACCTACATGCACCATTGTGTGCCCTTTCTCTAGTAATAACTGCTCGATCTCTATATTTTTATCCGAGGAAAGGTTTAGTAAGCATGAAGACAGCAATTTGTTTCTATTCTGACAGCAGCAGCCGTCCGATATCAATATTACTTTTTTGTATCATTCGTCAAGTTTAATATTCAGAAAATATATAACGCATGTGGTGAATTCGTTTGCGGTGACTTCTCCATCACCTTTGTGCCATACATATGAAAGGAGGTCTTTATCATTGCTACAATACAATATGTATTTATGAATTTGCAGTTTTTGTTTATAGTACTGCACAGATACGGTGAAAGTAGCACATTTTGTACATCGAAGGTTACCACTAGATCTTTAGATGAACATGAGGAATGTGCATTCTTCTTGGCTTCGTATGCTTCTTCTTTTTAGCCTTGTGTACTTCATATTCTTCTAGCGTCAAATTTTCTTCTTTCAAGGAGGTACATGTATCACACTGATCCTTTCTTGGCTTAAATATAGAGACTTTCTCAGCTTCTAATTTTGATGTAAGTAGTTTGCGCTTTGCTGTTTCCCTCTCATTTTTCTGGCTCCACTTCTTGGACACTTCAAACACGTGTGTCATGTTTCTAAATGAGTTCTCAACATAGATCCGAGATGTGCTTGCCTTGCAATAATGACTAGGGACTTTTGAAAATAAGGCCAATAATTCTCTCACTGAAGCTGATTTCGGGGCAGGATTTCTGGATGAGCCTGATTTGGAATCATGCTTGATCCATGTATTTAATGTGTCGTTTGTCATATTGAGCGTTCTAAGCATGAAACTTTTACACACGCGTTTCAATTCATTCTTTTCGTTTGGTAAAAAACAATCAATCCTTGCTCTTTAACAGGGTTTTGTGATTGCGTAGCTTTGCGTCTTTTCATAGGACCAAGTCGAACAAAGTTTTTAATGTAAGCCTTTTTAACATCCCACGTATCTGAGTTCCGTATCGACTAGTGGCTTCTCTTTGTTCTTCACTTAAAGCTCCATCTAAAAAAGTACTGTATTACTTTGATTCAACAGCGCAACAGGTCTAGGTTTTTGTCTTCATAGCTTTCTGGTTTTTCGCAATTAAACTAAGTGCCTTTTTCCAATTTTCACCGCCAGCTTCAACTTATCTTCCCATGTAAGGCTTTCCTTAAACTCTCTGCTTCTTATTAAAGTCCATATTTATTTTGTTGTCACGTATTTCATTAATATCGCATTCATCGTGGTTTTCGTCTGGTCCCACGTCGATTTCTATCAACTCTCCAGCTTGTTCATCTATGCGCAAGCCCGTTTTATGGCCACTATTGCTATATCATTGTGCTCTGAGTCTGCAATCTCCATCGGCAACGGCTGAATGCTGAGCTCGGGCTCAGGATGTACTATTAAAGTAGAAGTGGAAGGTACGGATCCTTCCTGGTTCTCATTACGTTCTGTAGCAAAAATCTCGTCAGATTGCATAGTCATATCTGCATAGTCAACAGCGTTTGCAACAAAATTGAGTATCGGTGTAATAACATCGTAGCAATCGACCGACGCAGATGTGGTCAAGGTCTTATCGTCATTTTCTACAAGCTCTGTAGCAGAAGGCTCGGAGGGCGGTTCCTTGCCACCTACCGTTATACACACTAAAATTATTCAACCTCAAACTTGGTGTATATTTGCGCTTTAAGGCGCTGCCTCTAACTCTTGCGGAGACGGGGGGAGATCCGTTGTTCGAATACTAAATAAAATGTGAAAGGGCGCCAGGTAATCTTGCCTCTCGACAATTACCTACACAAGTTTTCTGACCCTAAGACTACCAAATAGGTGGAGAAATAAAAGTCAGATGTCACTTACTCAAGTTTAAGTTCAATAAATGACTTACTTTTGTCAAGACAATCTTACAAAGTCAAGATAGTACAACTACTACGTACCAGTGTATCATAAAATTACAAAAATTACAAGAAATTCACCCAAATGTCCTAAATTTCCATAAATCCTAACCACAATTTTTCATAGGTAAGTGAAATACCCCCTCGATTGAATGTTATACAAAAAATATATTTACAAATATATATACAAATATTCCAAGCAAATATATATATCCCGTACCTTTAAAACCAATGTATCCCTCCCCAGTAGTAATTCAATTCCTGAGTACCACAATTTGTAGGAAAGAGTTATGACAGGCTGTACCCTCAAGTACCCAATAGCACTTTGAAGTCCTATAAATTCCTCTATTAAAATCCTATAGAGGTAAAATCCTGTATAATCCCCCTAGTAAAATCCAATAATTCCCCCCGAGTAAAATCCTATAAAACCCCCTTAGTAAAATTCTATATAACCCCCCCAAGTAAAATCCAATGACACCCCCCAAGTAAAATTCAATAATTCCCCCCAATTGAAATCCTACGTTACAGCTTGGATTGTTAGTTGGGTATAAATATGTACAAACCAGTATTTACATACAAATGAAATTTCTCAAACGAGTACTCAATTACCTGAAAAAAATTAGAAAACTCTATACTTGAGTCTCGAATACACTATAGGGTTAAATCAATACAGTATACCATACGTATCTATGGCACAGAATAACGTTTACGCAAATAAAAATATCATATGAGCTCATACGCTTAGTACCACCAACTCGAATAACTCAAAATATTAAAATTGAATAGCCACAGTAACGTTTACATCAGGGGATGTGCACTTATACTTATTAAAAAAGATACCCGTTCTTCGCGCCATTTATATTTGTCACAAAGAACAAGTCACTTCGGTTGCGTTAGGCTGGATAGCCCTAGTAGCTGTGGCCTTCAAATTGGGGAAGAATTTCAGTCGCGTTCGTTAATCTCTTTGACATCCACAGACAAATAATTGAGGTTAGGCATTTAAAGTTTGCAATTATTGTTGTTTGGTTATTAATTTATTTTATTTTATTGATTTGATTCAAAATGCCCTTCGAGAGTGTGTTGTTCCCAATTGCTTTAACCAAGATCAAGATGCCCCAAGGCAGGTTATAAATATCATTATTGTTAAAATGAGTAATTTATATTATTATTTTACAGATATTTTATTCCCGCGGACGAGCATATAAAAAATATTTGGTTGTAACGAATCAATAATCCCAGTTTATTTAACCAGCTAAGAAGCATTTTAAGGGGGAAAGTAGTTTCTGGTAATCATTTTTTGGATGCATGTAAGAACGGGGAAAACTGAAAAAATTGCACTTCCTGTTTTAAATTTACCTGGTAAGCATTTTATTGTAATACAATCAAATTTAAACTACTATGTATATTGTTTTTGTAGATTTCATTGTTGGGGATAATTAGAAGAAAGTTGCTTTTCCTTTCCACTTAAACCACAAAATGTGCTTGCAACACCTCCAAAAATAAAAAGTATGACATTAATAATAGAATCTGTCAGATATGTATGTAATACGATTTTTTGTAGAATTATACTCTGAACTAAATTTGAGCTGAGTTGTTGCAGCCTTTCCCTATTCCTAGAAATTATAAATCAATCGAATTTAAATTTTCCGCCCTATCACACAATTTGAATTTACCACCATTTGAAATCTAGAATCGACGACAGAACCCTTCTTTTAGTTTTTTGTGACAAATAAAGATGGCAGCACATCTGCCGAGACATTTTTTGTCAGTGAGTTGCCCGTCTTACCTCTATTATTTGTCTGTGGTTTACATAACCTTACAATAGGTGTAGCTATCACCAATCCACATTCGCAAATTGTATATGATATGACATCTATAATCTGATATTATATGTTGATCATAGTGATAAATACTTGGTTAACATAAGTATGGTCATAAACTGACTAACACAAGATGCTTACAGTAACGAACAAATCAATGATCTACAACATACACCGACTGATATTATAGGCAAAATGTACTTCACATAAACAAATAGAAGTTTGAAACTTGCGTGAAATCCAAAATGTGTTGTTCGATGACTGCTAGCGGTGGCTACCAACTCCTACTCCTGTAGAAAGCTGTACGAATCCATATCGTACTCCTCAAGTCCACGTTAAAAATCCAAATCTTCTCCCATATGAGTTGATCTAACTCAAAGTTGACCCATACGGTATCCCACGTTGGAGTTATTTAGAATAATAATCAAAGCCCAAAACCAGGAGGGAAAGAAGAGAAAGAAGAGGAAGAAAGATGAGAAAGAACCCTAAAACGAGAAATATGTTAATATTCTTTACACTTCTCAATGCTCAAAATGAAATTCCTATCTAAACTTTACCCCCCCCCCCTAGTCTATTAACTTACGAGCATACAGATTAAAACAACCAGATAAATCCTACTACGCAAAACATCTACTTGACACCAATCATTCATTGACACCTAACACAGAACTAGAAGTGCTGCATATTTGTGAAAAGAAACAAGAACTGGATTTCCTTGAAGAACTGGAAATTAGAAGACATTTAAGAAACAGACAATATGAAGTTGTCAATGAACAGTTAAATCTAGGGAGTTCTCCACTAATAAACTGTCTTTATAAGTGATAATTGTAAAGATCAGCAGATATAGTTTTCCTGGTTTTCCATATCATTGCACTGTTATACTGATCTTAATTGGAAAAAGGATATCCAGGACATCACCATAGGGCTAATAATATCTAAGCTTCAATATTTGTAATATCACATCTTCTTCTTTTTTCTATAAACATATATTAAGCCAATCACAAGTTAGGTCACTTCTTGGTCTAGCCAAAAATAACTACTAAACATCAGGTAGGCATAAAATGAAATGTAACTTCTGTCATTCTGACGATGATATTGATATATCGAAACAATTGTCAATTTTTTAGAATTTTCAATAACTTTTATTATATTGTGGAATAAACTAGAGACCGTGAGTTTCATTTAAAAACACTACAATATATAGTGTTTACACCATGACTTCAGTAAAGACAATTTGTGGATGTCTGAGGTCGAGTGACTTTTATATAAGTACATTATCAATAAGGAAAATAACCTAACTATAAAAGTACACTTTAGATAGCTTAATGGATACTTAAAACTATATTGGTGAGTAATATGAAATTTATAACTCCTCCCTTCTCAGAGCAGAAAATAGGGGTTCCTCTTTTTCATAGATGGTTGGATCCTGATATCCGCGGCGTTGGTGTATTTTTAAATAGAAGTATACTGTAGCTGCTAGAATAGTAATAATTATTATATTAATTAGTGATATGTTGATCCATGAATAGTCCGGTGGATTTCTTCTTAATTCGTTTGTTTTTATAAGTTTACTTAAGGTCTTAATTTGGTTTATCTCCTTCATGTTGACTTTCTTTAGGCGTAACGTTTCTTGTTCTGAGTTTTCTTTTGGCTGGTCTATTTCTATTGTAGGTAGTCGAAAAACAAATTATCCGCGTGTTGTTTGTTCAGGTTGGAAGACTTCTTCATCAAAGATTTCACAGGTTTTTAATGATAATATGCTTGGTTTTGTTTCATATAATCCTTCAGTATCACAAGAGGTCTTGATATTGGTTTTCTTGGCTGGTATAACAAGGACGCTATTGGAATGTACTTGTGTTGCTGTGGTTTCTGAATAGTAAATTTTTGTTTGAGGACAAGAGTTCTTTGCAGTATTTATAAGTTCTACTAGACATGGTTGATGTCTTTATAGCGTTGGTTTGAAGAAGAAATATCAATTTTCAATCTCTGGGCATATCTCTGGGGTAGACCAGAAGTTTTCGGTGTTGAGTAACATATACGGTTGCTCAGGAATAATGGTATATTTGGATATGGGTATGGGAAATAAATTGTATTATTTGTATTGAGATTTAATTAGTGAATTTTAAATAATTTTATTTTATTTTGAATTATTATTTGTGTTGAAAATAAGGAGTAATAATTAGGTAAATGTTTGAATTTTGGTATTTGGGTGTTTCCATATACTGGCATTAGTTTTTCGATCATTGATTCGATATAAGTACGTTCTACTGTGAAATTGTGTAATATATTTATCCTGGCGAAAGATATTGCCGTTTCTAAATTATTGTGTGTAGGAATAAACTAATAGATTGTAGTTGCATTAATAAGTCATCTATCATATTGGAAATGGAAAAGGCGTTTTCTAAGCTTACGAATGCTTGAATTTTCTTTGATAGATTTTTAATTTGGATTTCTAGCGCAATTTGGTTTTCATTCAATTTTCCGAAGTTACTGCTATAAGTGTCCGTAATTTCTTTTATGAGGTTTTGTTGTCGTTATAAGTTGTTGTGGAGAGTTTGTTCGTTTGAATAAAATATTTTCAAATATGAATCTATATATATTTTGTCGTCGGAATCTAACGTGCCGAATAGCCATTTTTGCATTTTACCTGCTATATTAATTAGTCTTCTTTTGATCCTTCGATTTCCTGAGAATGCATTAAATTTGTTAGACATTATGTCGGTAATCGTTTATGCATTATTAAGTTTATGCTTAAGGAAAGTTGATAAATGGTTGCTTGTGGGTAGGTTATTAAGGGTGTTTTCTAATTGCAGTAGTGATTGCAGTGTGTCTAGAATCAATTACGTGTGATATCACATAGAGAGGGCTATTCATTCATAAGCACGTTTATTTTTGCGGCCAATAATTCTAAACACCAGTAGTGAAATAATGAATGAATTACAAAAAGTGGGGATGGTATTGTAAGATACATGGCCTTGGTAATTTCGGCTGGTTTTCTGACAAAGTAGGCAACGACGAACCATGATAATCCAAAAACAATAAATTAATTACCTAAAAATTTTATTTTGTCACTTAAAGTCTTGAAAAACACATCAAAACGAAAGAAATAAATGTTTACTCTCTAGTCGTAATGGCGCTCGCATAAACAAACCACGTTTCACATTATTCACTACAATACTACGGCGTATTTAAAATTATCGTCGATCACACGATATTTGCATCTCTTATTATATGGTAATTAAAGAAGGACAATACTACTAAATAGGTTACCGTTGACACATTAAACATGTACTGAAATTTTGAGCAATGTTGCCACTTTTAGTTATAACCATAATGGTATCTAAGGATACAACAAATACTTGTTTAAAATTTATATAAGAATATGCCTTTATCAAATAAAATTCAAGTATTATTAATTAATTTTGAAAGCAGCGACTCAAATGCATAAATTAGTATGACTTTTTTTATTTGCATAACTTTTTAACAAATTGTCAACTAAACTTCTAATTTCATTTTTCCCGCAACTAAAGAGGATTTGTAAATATGGCAAAGTAGTGGAAGTGTCCGAAAGTGAGATTAGAATGTGACTCAATGTTTGGGGCAGGAAAAAGTCAAAACAAACATATCTATTTCATTTGTTAATCTAAGGAGTTTCCCTACTAAACAGTTTCCGTTGGGATATACCTTCTATATTGTTCTTTGGCTACGATACTAAGAGTCGCATTGTGTCGGTTAAGTGTTTTTCGATTCCAGTTTTCGTGCTAATTTCATTTTGATAGTGGAATGGATCGTTTCTCTACACATAAACCCTTGGTGTTCTTACATCTTTATAATAATGATCTTATTACTGCTCCTCTATTATAAGACATTGCCTCATATCGAACAGATTCTGTTCCTAGGGTTATCCATGTCATATGCGTCCCCTCAATTTTATGTTCATTGTGGACTCTTCCCTCTGGGAATTGAGACTGATAATGTTGGACTCATCCTTCTAGGAATTGAGGCTGATAGAGTTGTACTCTTCCTTCTGGAAATTGTGATGTTTCTATAAATGAGAAATTTCCTTCCCATTCTCGAGTGTGCTTTCTCATTCACACCCGTGGACTCTGTTTGATGCTTACCCTCTCCTTAAATACTTTTATTCGTGGCCCTGGATTATCCACTTTGAGAGCTCAATTTAGTATAACCCATTTAATCCAATCTCCCTAGTAATATATTACATTTAGTATTTCACATCCACCCTCTAGGTTAAAATTGACCGGTTTTGGCATTTTTTCCAAATCGAGATATTGGAGAAGGGGGGGGGTGTAGTTGCGCAAATTTTACTGGGGACATCCTGTATATGAAATCGATTTTCATTGTTCGCATTAAGGTGAAGGTGTTTTGTCTTTCATATCTTCTAAGAGGAGTCTTGGGATTCTTGATGGAGAACTAATAAATTTTGCATGGGAAGGCTGTAGATATTCCTTAATTTTGGTACTAATAACTTCCTCCTAGTCCGATCTACTGCAGATTGTTACATATAATTAATAATAAAGAATTATTGTTTGGGTCAACTAACGTTACCTGCAACCTTGATATAGGTCTAACGGAGACAAATTTTGCCTCTAATATTTATCATATAATTAGTACAATTTTCCTCGGGCCAATAATCTCAAAAAGCGTTTTTTTATAGTACTGTTAAATCAATGGAATATTCAGCAAGTATTGTTTATCTTCATATTGAACTTTGATAAGTATATTAATTCTTTCTCTCTCTGTGGTCTTCACCAATTATTTCTACTAGATTTTTTGTCATTTTAGTTGAACACAATTTTCAGTTGATTACACGATATCTCATAAAAGTGAATCATAGATACGTATTTAATCAAATATCTCAAACTAATTAAGTAACAGAATATGTAGTAAATAAGTTTAGAAAACAAGTCTTCCTCATCCAATTTCATCATATTCAGGTTAATTGAAAACTGATTGTGAGTATAATTATTTGTCATGTTCTATTGGATAATAAATGCCTTATACAAGTTAATAGATCCGCTTCCACAAATCAATTATATTTGTAATATTTGGTTTTGGAAACACGCAAATTTCATTATTTGTATTATAACAACAAATAGTTTCTGGTTTCTACTCCCAAAAAGTGAGATCCAATACAATATTCATCTCGAATTTATAGAATCGACCAACACTTGTCTATATTTGATTTAAAATGAACTATTCACTAGGTATACTAATTTGTGGTTTCAATTAATCAAAAGATAGTTTCAATTCCTACTTTGAGATTTATCATGTTATTACAAAAATATTATTACCTAATATTATACTCTTAATAATCTTCAAAGAGTGAAAATCGGATTAGATATATAAAGGAGAGTCTGTTTCTTCTAAGTCAGTCGTGTTTTAGGTCATAGAAGCGGGTCACCAGCAAGCAGTAGCAACCTGAAGATTCGGTCACTGGTACAAACCGAATAAATTCAGTAGCGGCTTGCCACTGAGAATTCACCTAATAAATCTCTTGAGATTTTTAAATCTCATACAACTGTCCTGATGAGGACGACCATATTATTTATGAAAATGTACCCTTACGGGGCAATTTTATCTATGAAAATGTTACTACCTAAAGTAATTACATTGAACAGTAGTATCCACAAAAGCGATCAGCTGCCAACCCACCCAATAGAGAGAAAGGAGCGGATTCAGGTGAATATATTGTGACTAACCGGTAGACGAAAAGAGTCAGGAATCCTTAAACCCGGAAATAAACTCCCCCCGGCAGTGAGTATGCTGCCGGATTTTGTCTTCCACTCCTCGCCACAAATCAACTCCCCTCTAACGAACGAGACAGCTGATCTATTTCGTTCGTTCCCTTTTAACCCCAAAAATGTCTTCTAAACAACGCTCCCCCTTCCAAACCAGGAGCCACAAAGCGCCCTCAACTTAATCTCACGATGAATTCCCTCCCCTTTCCACTAACTACCTCATTGTCTACCGGGACATAATACGCCAATTGGACGAGCTCAAAACGCCAACAAATTGGCATCCTAAAACAAAGTTCGAAACCCAACACCGGAAGTCCCTCTCCCGTATACTTAGAGAAATCACATACCTCACAACACTCCCACATAACTTTTTATTACCAAACCCCCAACAGCAAGGAGAAAGAGGGAAGTTTCACTCTCTTAGGTACGAAACCTAAGAGAACTCGACAAATCCCTACCCTACCCCCCATCAACAACCCAACGACAACCAACCCAGCATCCCTGAAACACCCAACAACTCCCACCTTCCCAATCTACACTCGGTTGATATATCGTAGAATAATACCACGCCCACTTTCTTTTCTTATTATAAACACCCCAACCAAGCATTATCAATCGACCTCCTCGAATATGTAACAATTTCACCACGAACCGTAATAATGGGAGACTTACCTTCTCGGAACACTTTTGTCGGTGGTACACTCACCAATCAAGACGGTAGAGTACTCGCCGACCAGCTAGTCTCCCTTCCCATTTCTCGGATTAAAATCAATAATCTAACCCTCGCAAGTCACCTAGGCTCTTCCATCGTCGACAACATAATTTGCACAGACATGTTAATAACCCGTATAGACGATGAATGCTTTATTGGCGACCCCATCACCTCAGATCATGTCCCTTTACTGGTCCACACTTCTGTACATAATCCAATTCAGCCCCAGTCAACCACCTTCACTTATCGGGATTTTAAAAAAGCCGATTGGTATTCATTCGCAAACCACGTCTCCTCTAATTTTCCACAACCCGTCATTCAACAGACTACTGATGACACAGGAAAATACGCCAAGGAATTCCAATACCTCATAATCGATGCACAAGACGTCGCCGTTTCTGTAACCTTTGTAAATACCAACTACTATACCCTTTCGCAACGTATTCTTCTCAAAATCTGTCAGAAAAGATAGTTATACAGGTTATATGTCCGTACGAGAGATCCCGCTGTCAAGTCACAATGGAACCGTCTAAACGCCCAGGTCAGGTTCGAAATCAATTCTGAAAAGAAGAGAAAGTGGAAGACCCATACTGCCGATCTGGACTACAGACAAGGTCGCGTGTTTTGGCAAAAATTCTACCGCCTTATCGGCCTCAAAGGAAAAGTAGAAGCACATCTCGAAGTGTAAGGATAGAATATTTATACACCCGAAGACAGAGCCACTTCCTTGAAAAATAACCTGCAAAATTTATTTACACCATCTGACAACCCTAGATTCCTCGGAAACTTTTCTATTTAAACATACCTTCTTGCTTGAAATATTACTCGGAGCCCACATGTCAATATCCTCCTAAATGAGAACTCTCCGCTTCTTTCACCGTTCACTATCGAAGGAGTCTATCGGGGAGAAACAGTGCCCCGGGCACCACAAAATCTCGAGACAGGCAATTAAAAACCTACCAGAAGAGATCTTCCTCCCGTTCTGCATCCAGCTGAACGCCTGTCTGGAATTCTCATACTTCGTTCGTTGTTGGAAATCAGCCAACGCCGTTCTCATCCCCCAACCCGGCAAAGACTCTACAACACCTGAATCATTCCGCCCGATTTCACTTATCAGCGTCCTAGGTAAAATCTTTGAACGTTTGTTGAAAGAAGTAACCTGGGACTTCTGTACTGAAAATAATAGCATCTCCGGATGTCAATTCGGATTCAAGCCACCCCACTCATGTCAGAACGCTACCACAAATCTTCAAACCATTGTCACCAGAGCATTGAATCAGCGACGCTGTTTAGCCGCCATTCTTATGGACGTTCAAAAAGCTTTCGATCATGTCTGGTACGCCGGATTTGTCGGAAAGCTACTGAGCATCCGACTGCCACCTTCGATTGTGAAACTATTCTTATCTGACCGATCGTTCTATAAGCGTCAAAATTGGTCATTGCTTACCCGAATCATTTACCCCCCTAATGGTCGTTCCACAAGGCTCGATACTCGCCCCTCTATTATATATTATTTATACGTATGATACCGCAAGAACCACAACACCACCAGGACTGAATCCAATTATAAGCGGGTGACATCGCACTACTCATTTCCGCCACTGACATTGGCTCTATTAATATTCGATCCCAACATCTCCTATTGCAATTTTCAAATTAGTACCAGAGATGGCGGGTGACTCTCGATACCCAAGAGACTCAAGCAATTATTTTTAAACACCTTTCCACTCAGAACGAACGACTTCTACCATCCAACTTTCATCTCGTGCTCTGGAAAAAACAACTCGAGATCCGCAGGGAAGACGCTTACTTAGGAGTGAGATTTACTCACACACTAACTAAAGTCCGGTGACGATTTTGTCTCATTAAGGCGTTCGGTGAAAGATTTGATCGAACTTACCCTGCCACTTTACTTCATACGTATAAAACATACATCCGACCCATAATCGACTATAGAGCAAACGTTTATTGCACCCTTCTGGATCATCTTGTGAAAAAGATTCTGACTTACGAGCAGTCAATTCTCAGATACTGTAAATACAAGTCTACTTATTCCCCTAGTAATACTGTTTATGTCAATATCCACATCGAACCAATACCTTCCCGTCTGAATAATTTGCAAGTCCGATACGTTAATCGCACTATCAAATCGGGCACCGTAATCTCTACAAACGCCCGCCTCACACCCTGGATTGCAAACAGACGGCCACTCGGTAATGAACCCAAGAAGAAGCTTCCATATCCTCCAGTTCGGTTACTAGCCACTGTTTACAATTGCCTTCCCGAGCATTATCTAAGCTACCTAGATAGCTCCCCGATTTTCAACAGATAACCACCTAAATCCTTATATGTACAACCTTTTCTCAACAACCCCCTCGTCGGTGTTGCGGTGTCCCTGTTACTTGGTGAATTTATTAACCAACCAAATGGCCGATGACAGGGAATAATCAGCCGCATCTGCACCCGCCTCCATTTGATTGATCGTTGTTATTATTGCTTAAAACCACCGCACCGAGCACAAATTACACAAATTCCCGCAGATTAGTCTTCTCGAACATAATAAATTCTTCTCTTCTCCTAAGACAACGGGGACATCCCAAATTCTCGTAAAAGTTATGTCTATCTCTCTATTCATTACAAATTTCTAACATCTAACCAAGCTAGTCATATAAGTATCCGCAACACAGCGTGGTTCGTCGTCTCTCACGAGACCGTAAATCTACCAATTCTATACACTTTTTTAACTACGATTCTAGACACCTTTTAACAACGCTTCTTCACGTTGCTGACCGAATTAGCTTTTCTTCCCGCTCATTCTCTAGCGAAACGCCCGCTGCATCACTCTCAACTCTATACACCTTTTAAGACAATCAATTCTACCCACTTTAGTGTTTTAAATGAAACTCACGGTTTCTAGTTAATTCCACAATATAATAAAAGTTATTGAGAATTCTAAAAAATTGACAATTGTTTCGATAAATCAATATCATCGTCAGAATGACAGAAGTTACATTTCATTTGATGCCTACCTGATGTTAAGTAGTTATTTTTGGCTAGACCAAGAAGTAACCTAACTTGTGATTGACTCAATATATGTTTATAGAAAGAAAAAAAAACATATATTAAGTCAATCACAAGTTAGGTCACTTCTTGGTCTAGCTAAAAATAACTACTTAACATCAGGTAGGCATCAAATGAAATGTAACTTCTGTCATTCTGACGATGATATTGATTTATCGAAACAATTGTCAATTTTTTAGAATTGTCAATAACTTTTATCATATTGTGGAATTCACTAGAAACCGTGAGTTTCATTTAAAACACTAATATGAGCAGATTCCATGAAGTAAGGGTCGAGACAGTTAATTTCTACACACTTTTTTAACCACTTGGCTGTCTACCCTCCAAAACCACCCAACTCATTGACGAGCGCCGCATTAACGATACCCCAATCAAACACAGCCAACCCCAGCTCTGCAGAGGAAATTAGTCCTATATCAGGGTTATCTAAACAAAATGAGATTACCCAACTTTCAAAAAATATCCCTATCCAACAAAATCTCTTTTCGAACTTCTCTGTCTCCTCTAAATTGAAAACATAAACAATGTTTAGACAAAGGTTGCCACTTTGAAATATTGACAATTTTTGGCTTCAGCCAAATTATAAGAATATTTTTCTGTGCTACTGGTAACTGAGATATCATCCATAGCGTCTCTAATATGATGATGTGAAAATTTCGAAATGTATGCTCCTCTAAGCAAAATATCATTTTTCGAAAAATAGATTTGAAGCTCCATATCCCGAAAACTTTTCAAATACCTACTTTATTCAATATATTACTTGTATTAGTCTCATGGATCTTTTTTTGTACTTTGTAACGAACATGTATTATGTCCAATGATGCAAACTAATACTCTATAGTTAAATTCTCGGAAAGGACTAATTAACGTAGACTATTACATACCAAACATAACTTGAGAAATAAATAGAGTAATAAAGTTGCTTTGTCAATTGTAAAGTTGGTTTCGTTGAAACCTTTAAACGTTCAAGCATACGAAATTTAATTAAAGATGTGTTCAGCGTAGGATGGACAAAAACGAACACTTATTGGAGTTCTTCAGTGCCGTAGGTAGATGTTTAACCAACGACTGTTTTTATAATAATGTTTAACTTAAAAATAGGAAATAGTCTAGTACGACGATTTTTAAATACAATCGAATACGAGGAACTCTTTTTTGAATTACTCCAAGCCTTCGGGAATGTTTATTACCATCATCAGGGAAACTACAAGGAAAAAAACAACAAGTAAATTATTTTCAGCAGTATAAAAAGATGAAGAAAAAAAACTTACATCCAAGTCTAGGTTGACGAGTCCATTTTCAAATTATTCCTGACACTGTTTTTATTTTAATAAAATAATAACAAGGTCACAAGAAATAAAAAAATTGACACTGGTTGTTTACAATTTACACAATATTGATCGATCATTATGTCAAAAGTGCTGAGTGCTGAGTAAAGCCGGCTGCGATCTGACGATCTGCGAATCTCGGAAGTTAAATTTAAATCACTCCTCCTAACTTTAAAACTTAAAACAGAGTATAGATTATGGTTAAGGGGGATACCCTTTGCTGAAATATCTTACCGGAGACAGGATCGAATATTGAAAAAATATGTAATAATATTATACTCTAAAATTAATGTATGATGAACACTTGTTATATTGACCTACCCTAATATAAGCAGTGTATAAACGTTTAAAGGTTATTGAGCTGCTGTTAATAAACTGGTGTTGTTCTGAGAACTCTGATAATTGGACAGTGTTATACCATACTGTTTCAACCCACATTACAGCCATTTTGAGCTAGACCCGTTTTAAGTTTAAGTGACAAAAAAGGTTTAGATTTATTAATTAGGTTCCATTAAAAGCAATATTTGACCGGTTTTTAATAAGAGATACCTAAATACACTAGAAAATGATTCTAATATTGCAATATTTATCATGTTACATTTATTAAATGCAAAAGTCTATTATTGCAAAATTCATTTATAGCATTTTCAGTATGTTTTATTAATTATAAATGTTAAGTTACATAACACATAATGGCAAAATGAAAATAGAGGATTGTCTAAAAATTTGTTATCGGTTAAGGAGCTTAACACTATATTGAAATATAAATTTAGAGACTTAGGCTTTGGTTTTTCGTGTGGCTTAACTTGTGGAATATAATATTTATGAAAATATAGATAGTATCTAGAACGTGAAAAGAAAAAATATATTGCGAATAATAATTGTTTTAATTCAAAATGTAATATAAACAGATTATTTAACACTACTAAATTTCCAAAATCAAACAAGTTTTATTGAACAAATAAATACAAAAAAATATTTTCAGTTCTAACAAATGGAATAAAAACATTACAAACTCCTTGCCTCAGAATTAATTTTAATATGTCCTTCAAGTCTTTTGTTTTGGCAGAAGAAAAGCTTCTCCCTTTGGGCCATAGCAAGGATAGTTCAATATCTGTAAGATATTTAATTTTTTCAATTTTCAAATTTTTCCCAATATCTACGTCTTGCGCAGTCTTCGAATCAATGTTTGATTTAAAAAAGAGCAGTAGAGGCTGATTTTTTTTTATTTCAATTTCAAAAGTATTCAGTCAGCTTATTTTTGTCCCATTGATGTCTACCTTACGGTTAATAATTGCCTTTGATAAAGGTTCAACTGAAAAAAAATCATCTTTTTCCCAATTTCTTAATTGTAAATTTATTTCGTCGTCTTCAAGTTGCCATCACGTGAATATAGTGATCGTCTGTATAGAGTCTTGTTTGAAGTTTCAGGGCACATTCCAGGTCTCCGAATTCGGAATCATTGGGTAAAATTCTATGTCCTGATTGAAGGAACCTTAAACATTTTTTTCCAGTTTCGTATGATTTTCAAGAATATGAAGAAGCATTACTACTAATTTAATGCTTCTGTTTTGACCTCCGCAAGCATCAGACCATAAAATAAGATGTGTCTCTGTAGGTTTTAAAAACTCATTTATACGTTTTCTTAAACAGGAACCAGCTTCTTAGCAGCTTCTACTAGCAGTTGGTTCCAACCAGACATTGAAGAAAACACGAGCAGTAGTACCACTGTGTATTACTTGCCTTTTGTAATAAATAATGCTTGTCGGTAGTCGTGGTAAAGCATGCGTTTTTTCAAAGTCAAATGTAAGTGTTTCCGTACAATCGTGTGTTTTAGCAAATTTTAAATCATCGCGCAATTGTTGTCTTAATTTGGATGCCTTATGTAAATGCTCTTTATGCTGGCATTCTAACTCTTCAAGAGATTGTCCAGTAGTATTTTTCTTATTACTATTATAAACATCACACCGAAAGCAAGTGTTTTTTTGAGGTTTTTTAAACCGTAAATTATAATTTTTATAGAAATATTTTTTATAACTTGATAAGCTTACACTATCAGAGTGTTTCTCTTTATAGAGATCGTAAATAATTTGCATATTTAGATTGGGAGCCAAACATTTTGCAGTAGAATCTTGTCTACAGTAGTGCGATTTGTATTTTGGAAAATCATCTAGAAATTCTTTTAATTGATTCTTTTTCGTTTCTGATAGTTTATTTGGCCACAAATATGTAATCGTCTTTGATCGGTTATCGGTTTCAATGGATCCGTCTTTAATAAAGCTTCATCAATACGAGATTGGCTAATATTGAACGTATTTAAAAATGCGTTCTTACACACAGAAATATTGCAAACATTGTATAGTCTCGAAAAGGACCTATTAGAAGAATTTGAATAATTTCTAGATTTGTTTTTCTGTGTTCCGTACCTTTGTATTAGCGTACATCTAGATTCATATGACCCTGATTTCCAAAAATTGTCAAATGAGCCCCTTCTTTGTTAAACAGTTGCTTTTGTTGTACAGTTTTTTGGACACCAGCAATCAAAATTTTCACCCGAAAGTCTTTTTTCTTTGCCATGGTGTTATTGCAGTTGATATATTCCTGACCTGTGTTAACTAGCTTCTTCTTTATGGCCCTATTTTGCTCCGGTTGTTTTCTTTTTCTTCCTCTGTTGGGCCGTCTTTTTTTTTGAGAGATTGACTCCTGACTAATATTACTAGACGTGTTGGCACTCGATAAAGATTGAGCCGGAAACGATTAATTGTCTGTAATAATCGTTACCGGATGCTTTTTCTACTTCGGTAGCTTTGGCCAAAAGTTGTGTCGCTTCGGTGGAGTCTGAACCTTTGATTTTCTCTTCTAATTCAGTATTAGTGGACAGCTCAGAAAAAATGCCACTACATCTAGAATTATTGAACTTAATGGAATTGTTCATGTCACTCATTGAAAATCACTTCTTGACCATCTTGACTAGTGGTGCTTTCAAGGCTTGTCTCGGATTGCATAAGTATTTCATTAGGAGGAATTTCATGTTCTACTTCTGGATTATTTCTTTGGAGACACAATTGAATTAGTTTTTTAGATCTGGACATTTTCTGTAAATGAAAAAAATCGATCCTAGATGATAGTATCCCAGAAGAGGATTCTAATCTTGAGAAACATAAAGAATAACTTGAAGCATTGAAAACTAATTTATAAAATAGATTGTCCAGTGGCAGTATTTTATTGGGTGTTTGAATAATTTAAATAAAGAAGTTCTTGATGGCCCTTCTAATTGCAACCGAGGTCGAATGACAAAAGTTAGTAGGTACGCTAGCGTAATTGGAAAACATCACGTAAACTTTGTACTATTCTTGGCAATAAACTAATTGTCGAAAATAAAGCAATAATTTGTATTGTCGAATAACTTCTTCTGAAACCGGGCCTGATATACGACATACGAATATACGCCTATTTAACAAACTTCGAATCATTAAGGGTTTGAATAACCCACCAAAAAATCAATAAAGTCATATTATTTTTACAACAACATTCAAGCTTTCGTAGAAGCGGGATTTAGGCGTGATTAGGCGAAATTGGTGCATATTTTGAGGTTAAGAAAACCGTATGGAAATACAATAGTTTACTCACCTATTTATGTAAGTTGATTAACATTAGATCACACAGATGAATTCTCACTATAAATTTTTATTTAAGAAATACTAAAACAAACTAGCTGTTATGTTTTCTCAAGTAAACTCACGTTACGTTGTCGAGAACATGCATAACAGTTGGTTAAAACATTCAATTCGTCCTTTTCGTCCTAATACGCGGTATTAGTGGTGATGTCATAATCTTAGGTTATGTCAATTTTCTATCCAAACAAACTAAACTAGCCATTTAGATACCATTGGTGTGATTTTGAACCAGAGATTATTCCCTTATATTTTGAATATAACTGCTGATTTAGACATTTAGATATACACTAAGACTTTTACAAAGAGATATATTCGATTCCAGCCAAAATAGGTATGTATAACAATATAATTTTAATATAAGAGTTTTCCAACCTAAACGTGCTATTATAAACTTATGAAATACAATTGTTCTGATACTTTTTCTATCTGTATTGTCTAATTTTAGATTTCTTCACATAAAGAGTAATGGTACTGTGCTGGCCACCAGGCTGTAAGCATTATAATGTCAGAGACAACTGTAAGTTTTATAGATTTCCAAAGGATCCAAAAGTACATAATGATAAATATAACATTTTATTTTGAGTGTTTATACAATGATTTTTTAAACGTTTGCTATTTTAAATTGAAATTCCTTACTTTCCTCTTTCTATTAACTGTAAGCGATTGTATTACAAGTAAATATTTCTCTGCGTAATAAAGAAATTTGGAAACGTTTTTGTTTATATTATTTGTTTTTAGATAAAATTGAATATGTTTACACATGTAGTTTAAAAAAAGAGCCAACAGATCAAGTAAAATTTGAAAGCAACGAACAGAAACTCTGCACCTCATACAAATATTTATTTTCATGAAAATGAATTATGTAATTCCTGTCCTTTGTAAGCGGTTTTAATTTTTCTTCATTCGGATACTTGAAGGAATACTCCACTTCAATTAAGCATTTTTCACTAACAAACCCATATTATCATTTAAAAAGGTTTCAAGAGAATGTTGAAACATGTTTTGATGACACTAGAGCAAACAATCACTATTATTTATCTTATATTTTCACATTCATCCAATAATCCGGTAAATATAACCTCAAAAATTGCTTTTAAAATCAAAAATACGGATTGCAGGATAACTTACATTATCAAAACTATAATTTTTTATATTGACTAGACACGATTACTTACTTTTTAACAATTTATTCCTTCCAAAAACACGTATGAAACGCTTGAATAATAAAAAATCTGCACTCAAATGGAATTTCCTATGGCAACAAGTTTTGTTTGGATACAGTTTCACACTAATCTCGCGTATTGGAATTTTACCATACAGTGTTAACCCACATAACATATTTCGGTTCCGTAAATAGACGAGCCAAAAGGCGAACAGATTTTTACCATAATATTTTAACACAGACTTGATACATTTAAAGCATTTCGAATAACATTATTCCACTGTTATTTTGCCGTAGTGGGTTAAGTGGTGGTTGATACATTAAAGCAATATTATATGATGTGTAAACAATGTAATACCGAGTTACGGAACTTAAAACAATATTGTGAAATATATTACGTCATTAGCGGAAAATGTGGGATACATTTTCTAACATTTTCTTATAAAAAAACTTTCGTCTCCATAAACTTTTTTTGCTAACGGAAGATTTACTAATTTTAGCAATCAAAAATATTAAAAAGTCAATTTTTGTGGGTTAACACACTATGGAGTAACACTGTCCAATTATTAAAATGATCCGATCGTTCGTTCATTCCTAATCGTTTTTTTTTGCTTGTAACGCTTTCTTTAAACTTTCCTTCCTTATTTTATTTTTACTGGCCGCTTCAAGCTCATTATAAACTAGCGTACTCCTCAACATTTGGGTAATTTTCATTTCCCGAATGTGTTTCTTTTCCGTAATATGTGATTTTGGTAGGGGTCGTAGCATTTCAGGACTAATAATTGTGTTGGGAGGTGTTGTATTTTCCGTGTAAAGGGTGTGAACCATTTCCACATCGGTAATAGATTCATTGCTAGTTCCTGCTATCGCGTCATCAATTGTATCAGTTCTAACAGGCGCAGGCGGAGGCAAAACGGTTACAGTGGATACTAAGAAATCATCATCGACCAAGATGTTTTCGTTCAATGGGAAGATCCCTGTTGCTTTAAAACTGGACACGCAGTTGCTTGCTGAAAATGCAAGGTTGTACACTTGAACTAAGATTTCGGATATATCATAGATTGTTATACGTTTGCCTGGATTATTTCCCGCATGTATTAAAAGTCAATCAAATGTCAAAAACATTCAAATTTCAACCAATGACAACTGAGTTTTATTAGAAAAATGGCATCTAGCTGGACCCAGCTGTGAATGTGGGAAGTGATTAAACAACCTGTAGCTTTTTGTAATGCTTTAGCAGCAATAACATTATTTGTTGTTGGATTCAATCTCAGTTATACAGAAAATAGTCTAGCCGTATTCCCATCGACCTCTAAATTTAAATCGATTAAACTGTCGAAATTACAAGGAAAAAACAACAAGTGAATTATTTTCAACACAGACATTATCATGCGTTAAAAATGTAAAAACTGAAAAAGAAATCATAGTTATCTCAAGAACACCGAGATGTTTAACAGCGTCTGCAGGTTACGAAATGAGCCTGTTTTCCCTCTTAAATTCACTGTTTCAAGCGTTAATTTGTGGAATCTACTCAAGTAACCATTATAAATAATTAAGATATCGGAACAATTATTGCCAAAAAATTTGTTTACAATTTTATAATTTTCTCAGTACATAGTGGAATTATTTGGAAACAGTTTCGTTTATAATATTTAATGTTTCGATAACTCTCTAATATATATTGAAATTGGTTATAGTCGTCATTAAATCCCACGCACTTTTATCAGTTATTATAAGCGCGAGTGAGTGAGTCATATTTTTCTATTCAGCAAAGGCAGGCAAAAAGACGGTTTTACTCGGCCTACATACATTTTATATATTTGGTATTGCTATTTTTTAATCGTTTGCAGTAGGCGATACCCAACCGCCTCCTTAAAAAATAACTTCACCTGATCGTTTCTCGATTCTTTTTATAAAGGTTACGAACTAGACTGGAAAAAATATATAGGTATTATGTTTGATATTACGTTAAAGTAGTTTTAAACAAACAGATAGTTATATGTTATTACATATTAATCTGATAATTCTCTTCTTATACGTACTCAAATTATCTAAATCATTTTATACTTTTAAAATATTTCCAAATCAATTAAATATATGAATACAAATATGTTTCCTTTCATTCTCATATTTGACGACAATTACTTCACTTAGGCCCGGTTTTTTCAAGTTCTATTAAAGTACCAAATAATTGTTAGCCACATAACTTTAGTGGGAACTTTCACTCGACGCATAAATATAACGTTTGAACACCCTGGTTGGTTTGACTAACAAATAAGTATTTGCCACTTTATTATGTACTAAACAAATTTTCTACCCTTGATAACTCTAAGAAAGATGTATATATAGCAACCGTCCATATATTGGAGAAGAAAAGAGAATAAGGAAACAACGCTCTTATCTTGATTACACTTAGTAAAGAAACTTGAATATACCAAATAGGAATAAATGACTCTCGGCCGCTCAAGGCATAGCGCAGGAATCGCTATAGAGATTACAGCGACCTGTAGAACTAGCTAAAAAGTAACAAATAATAACAGTCAAAGGTAACATGGCATTAGCTTTAATTTAATAATTTTAATGTATTTTTCACGAACTTGTTATTAAAAGTGTATCATAACGTGGGGTTACCCCTAAATAAGAATATATATTGTGTCACAGGATGTACAGATATGAACAGTAGCCAGCATCGCTTTTCAAACCCAAAAAGTGAATTGGATATGTCTCATGAATTGTTGAAAATCATAAAAAATGAAAAATGTATGAGTATCGGTATCACCAATGATACACATTAGAGAAGACCATATAGTTGAAGTTAATCAAGCCAACAGCCATTCCAGCTTTATTTTTGCAAGGTAAGTTAGTTAATAAATACTGGAGGTCCATATGTACATACTTTCATATTAATATGTTGTGACCCTTTAATTAACCTTGTATCTTCAATTCAATTGTACCTGCACAAAACGTATAACATCTATTTATTCAACTATTTTTCTTTCAGATATTGACACTATCACCAACTTATAGGAAATTCCAAGAAAAAAGTTTATAAAGTTTGTTGATATTGGAGGTAATCATAATAGAATGAAACTAAGTTGTTTTGTATTAATGAAAAATATATTTATTTACATATAAACTAGCCACCCACATCTAAAAGCTAAAGAGATGTGGAAAATGGATCTGATATAAGTCAACTCAAGTACAGAACACCTTAGATGACACCCATTTGAGTTTCAACAGGAAGTAAGTGATACATGTGTCATATATGTACAAGCTATAGTTTTCAATTTGTGAAAGGCATTGAGTTAAGTTTTAAGTTTACTATGTCTTCTGAAAATTAATGGGATAGTTTTCAGGAAATGATGGTAATTTGTTTTTAGGCTCACTAAGAAGACAAAACTTTTTAAATATGGTGCATGGTGAATATGAAGGTAATCCACATGATTTTAAAGTAATAAGCCATCTACTCCACATGTGTGACAAATTCCATCACAAACTAAAATAAGGAAGATACATCAAGGTAATAATAAACAAAGTTTGCTATCCATAATGCACCTGAATGTCCAAGGTATAACAGCTAATAAAATCAATCAATTTGAAATATTACTGGACAGTGTTTCACCTGATATATTGTGTCTTTCAGAACATAAGTTAAATTCGGAGGAGATAAAAAAGTTTAATTTGTATGATTATAATTTAGGAGGGTTTCGCTGCATGGGGAAATTTGTGTATTGTAGAAGAACGGTTTAACTGTTAAACCCCGTTTAACTGAAGCATAGAAAAACACTTTTTTTCGGGTTGAGATAGGAAACTCATGTTCGAATGGGTCCTTCTCAGGACCCAGACAGTGTTGGACTCATCCCCGAGGGGATGCCTACCAACCAAACCCACCTCGGTCTCGCCGTTACTCCCGCCTAGGATACACTACCCTAGCATACTTCAAGGCAGACGGCGGTCCCTCACACACTCTTCAATCACGCAGTCATCTTCTCCCTTCTATCACTCCTACCTCGCATGCCATATCAAGCCCTTCCCCACCCCTAATCATGCTCTCCACCGCACTACTTACCTCCATCCATTCCTCCTCCCCCCGCAGCATTATCTCCACCATGTTTCCACAATACATCTCCTCCCCTAGTTTCTTAGCATAGAAACCCATCGCAAATCGGAACCGGGAAAAATCTCCTGTTACGGAGGATATTTCCGAAACAACTGCCCGGATTGTTAAAAAAAACCTCGTCCCGACATATCAGCCCATTCGGCCCACTTCTACAGTCTGAGTACGTTAACCGAGCTCACAACCCAAGTGCCCACTATACAAGAAAAATAAATGGGGTTAACGGCCTTGCTCATATAGACACAGCTGCTAGAACGAGCATAGCTAGCGCATCATTGTACGAGTACTTAAAACAACGGCAGACTTGCGACTTTGAAACACAGTTAGTAGACGTCACATTCGCAGACGGGCGTTGTACGCCCAAAGAAGTGCTGTCTACTACGACCCAAATAGAAGTCGGTGATCGCACATTCCCGATAGACTTTGTAATACTACCCGACGCAGAGGACAGCCGCACCTTGTTAGGCATCGACTTCCTCGAAAAAGCCGCCCTAGTTCTGAACCTTCCTCAGCGTGCATGGTACTTCGCAGATGAACCCGAGAAGATATTCAACTTCCTCAATATTCAACCGGGTAAAACACCCGAATATATCCGAAATGGCCATCCACAACGAGAAACACAGTCCGATAGTGCCAGAAATATAATGCTTGCAATGAATGTCGGGGAGGGGCAAGAATCGCCATTTTTGGAATTCTTTGCTTCACCATTGCCAATGGATGATGAAGCCCTTGTCACCCAGCCTGATGACGCGGCCCACTCATAAAGATCCTCACGCCACCGCGACCGACTTATACACTTGACGAAGACGACCAATATTCACCTGGTGCGATCTACGATATTTTTCAAGACTCTCTACCAGCTACTTGGTCACCACCGAAGAAGCGGGATCCCAGAAAACGACGCAGACTGGAATTAAACCAAATAGATATTTGTCTGAGACCCGACGAAACTCCTGGGCTTAGCAATCAACAGCGAGACACCTTCAATAAAGCTCTCCAGGCATACTCCGATGTCTTCGCCGAGGATGGACCACCTACTCCGTATGCTGAACATCGCATATCCACAGGTGAACACGCGCCTGTAGCTAACGCCCCATATCGGATGAGTCCTGCCCGTCAAAACATATTAAGGCAAAAGCTTGACGACATGTTAGAGAAAGGCGTAATTGAGGAAAGTGATAGACCATGGTTGTTCCCGTGGTCCTTGTACCCAAAAAGGAAAACGACCTACGAGTATGTGTCGACTACCGTAAGCTTAATGCCATCACAGTACCCGATAAATATCCACTACCACGGATCGACGATTTGCTTCACGCCGCTAAGGGCTGCCCGTTCATGTCGTGCCTCGACCTCCAGTCGAGCGATTGGCAAATACAAATTCACGACAGTGACAAAGATAAAACAGGATTTATAACGCCTTTTGGAATCTATAGATTTAATAGGTTGGCCTTTGGATTACGAAGCGTCCCCAGTAGTTTTCAGCGCCTAATGGACAGATTCAAATCTACCCTAGAAGAAGTCACAGTCTTAGTTTATCTCGATGAACTCATTATCAGGTCACCGACATTCGACCAACATCTCCGTGATTTGGGAAGAACCTTTGAATATTTACGGACGTACCGACTGAGAGTAAAGAGAAAAAAATGCAATTTTGGCTGTTCCACAGTAAGGTATATTGGACATATGATACCTGAGGATGGGATTACGACCGACCCGAAAAAAACGTCGGCTATATCCAATATGCCAGCTCCAAAAAATATCAAACAGCTTTTGTCTTTCATACAGACTTGCTCCTGGTACAGGCGATTTATACCTAACTTCGCACAGATTGCCAGACCACTAACGAATCTAACCAAGAAGAAAGCAGTGTGGAAGTGGGGATCAGAAGAAGAAATTTGAAAGAGAAGCTGGTATCCTCGCCCACACTAAAACAAGCAGACATCTCCAAACCGTTTATTATCAAGACGGACGCCACTGCATACGCAATAGGACCGGTTTTGGTCCAGGGGGAAAGAGAAAACGAGCACCTCTCATGGTCCCGGCATTTAATTTCTATAAGATTCGCCATCAACACAGCCCGATGTGAAAGTACTGGACAAACGGCGGCATATCTGACCTTCGGGAGAGAGCTGCGAACTATACAAGACGTCACAGACGATCTTAGCACTATTGTACGTAACGAAAATTTTGTCGCGGAAATCACACCAATACTACAAAATTTATCTATGTCTCTCCGCCTGGCCAAGGAGCTTACCGAAGAACGACAAGAGAAGAACCAAGCATATGTAAATAAACATAGGGGTCATGGGCCGGATTACGCACCTGGCAACAAAGTGTTAGTCAAATCACATTTCCTCAGTAACACCGCAAAAGGGTACTCAACGAAATTGGCCCCACGATGCGACGGACCCTACGTCATACTCCAAAAACACGGACCTACTAGCTACGAAGTTGCCGAGCCGAATGAAGACTCCATTCCAATAGGGATTTATCATACTAGCGACCTAACTCCCTATCAGTCCTCTGAAAACTCAGAAGACGAACCTAAGCCCGTGCGGGAGATTAGAAGGAGAGGACGGCCTCGCAAATCAGATATAACTTCTCCCGCCACTATTTCTGACGCCTCGTCGAGACGACCTCGACCCCAGAGGGGGAGGCTGTAGCGGTCGAACATTACGATACGCCTGTACCCCAGTCTAGTCAGTGACCAGCATTACATGGAGGATACTTAGGAGCCCCGCGCGTAGATGGCGTACGAAGCATACTCTGAACGGAGACCTGACTAGATTCTATACCATCCGTCCACAGTAGATGAACATTAAGCAAACACATTTCAGCCTACGTGGACTCAGCGCCACGGCTAAGTGATTAAACGCTTCATTATAATATAGTTACCATTTTCTTTTCTTTTAGGATTTTTTTATATTATTTTTCTTTCTAATTGTAAATGACTAGTGTTGAATTATTATTTTAATAAATATATTTTAAACACATTTACACTACTAATTTAAATTGAATATGTCTTATTATTCAACATATTTTTTGCTGAACAGGGCTCGTCAGCAGAAAGCTTATTGTAGTACATATTATTATTTCATGTTATTAAAGGCAGAGAGACAGATCAATGTTAGAAACCAAAAACATAGAATTACACAACTTACAATGCATAGGTGCATGTAAAGTAAAATGTAAAATATTAAAAAAGTAATATATACCTATAATATATTGCATATAGAAACAATTACTCTTACCTCACAGGGTCTTTGGGAAATCCGAACATAATTATTCCTTCTCCTGTTCTTGAGTGACATCCACGAACTGCACAAGTTATTCAGCCCATAACAAATACAATAATCTCTCACTAAAAGTTCCACTAGTCACGATATTGTTGAAAACAAAATAAACTTTAATAAAAGCACAACAATACTTTATGGTTAACATGAAATATGACATTGACATTGAAAGTTGAAACATGGCGTCTATCACACGTCACACCTTCCCATTCGGAAAATGAACTGTCGAAAAGTCGAAGATTCGCCAGTTTGTGTTGGTGTATTCTTTGCTAAACATTAAAATGGTGGATATTTTATTTATAATATATTTAAGCTATGGGTGGATGTCAATCCACTCTAGTTCATAGGTTGATATTAGATAAAACTGAAGCGAAACGAACCTTTTGACACTTGACTTTAAGCATGTCAAGCTTAAGCCCATCACAGACACATGATATAAGAAATTGACCAATAAACGTGTGTACCAATAACGCCAGTTGCATTTTAATTGGCTGGCGGCTATTTGTTGACGCGATTGGGTACCTGTCTTGATTTGGCTTTACGCTGAATGTTATAATTATGATTTATATCTTTGCTCTCTTTTTATCACACGACGATATGACGAATAACATTATACCCACACACCGTATCAACCGTTTATGTAGTGCTCATATCGAGCATATTTTTATATCTTTTTCTTACCTTATAATCTCTATCTGAATTTCAATGAGTTTAATACATGGTTAATTTGATATATTATATTTATTATTTGTATTATTTTAACTATTTACACCTATGCGTAGGGTTGAATATCCGGATAAATGTTTGAACTATAACTTTCGTCCCATGTGAAAAATAATATTAATTTTCTTTAATCATAAGTAAATATGCTTAAAAGAATATGCTAGGAATATTCAGTTTGGTAATATTCTTAAATAAATATTGTAAGAATATTCAATTTGATAATACTCTAAAATGAATATTCATCAGGCTTGTTCTGTGAATATTCACTAAGGAATATTAATAGAATATTCAAAAATAATATTAATATTATAAGAATATTCTTAGTTGATTCGGAATATTCTCATACTTTTTGGTGTATTTAAAGATTATTCTATGAATATCCCATGTTGTCTGGGTATTCGAAGGTTTCATTTATTAGAGATTGAAGAAACCGTATTTTTGGTAATTCGGTAAATAATAATTAGTAGGGACTTTATTAGGAAGTGAAAAAACCGGACTTTAGAAAAGACCTAAACTTTAATCGGTTGAAATACCTTCGTAATCTGATTCGAACTTGATATTGACATTGATACATAGGTCCTGAAACTGATGGAAGTCAGTCACTCAGTCCTAATGATATTGAATTTCAGAAAAATTTCCTGCTGGCATTCTTTTATTAATTATGTATCGTCTTTCACCATCCGCTTCACACATTGTATTTTGTTATTTTATCTATATACTCCAGATATCTCGCTTTTTAAGATTTAAATAGCTTAGTTATATACAGTGAAAAGTACAGCAAAAAATGTTGCACCATATGGGACAATTTTTTATGCTTAAAAAACTAAATTAGCTGAGAGAAAAGTTGATAAATCTAAACGGATACAGGTGTAACATTCAGACTTACCTAAAACATTGAGAAATGAATGTGTGTCTACTTTGGAATATATTTTATTTTAAGTCAACAATCAGCTTAGACAATCACTAAATTATGTACACAAAGTATTGTTATTAATTACCACAGGTGATTGCATCTTAAACAGTAATTTAGTTAACAGCTACACATGTTCCTAGAAAATTAAATCTTTGATTAAATATATAATTATAAATTAATGTATTGTTTACTTGTCAGTATTGGATAGTGATATACCATTAAGGTGTTTCTTTCGATACAATGTTTATATTTGAATGAGGTTACTTTTCGTAAACAGTTCATACACCGAATACACAAAGTTTTAGAATGGCTTCAGACATAAAATAAATAAACTTTGTCGTTGATTTTAATCTTTGTTTGGTAATACCTTTATTGCGAACGCCTTATTGAATTTTGCTTTGGTTTTTGAATGTTATTTAGAACGACAGTCATAGTAGGTGCTACTTTTGATTAGGTTGACGTCTCTCCTTCACATTTCACCAAACAGGTTGAGTACTAGGGTACTACATGAATCTGAAATTCGCTAGCCAGCTCGGTTGTGTTCGGAGTTCGTTATTTGTATTGGAAATATACCATTGGTCAGCCGAAAATAAGAATGTATCATAGGGATTATCAGAACTTGATTGGCCGTTGAGATTTACACAAACTTGCAGTTCGTTTAGTTTCGGATTAACTTGTCCAGTTTTGGAAAGATCGGAAGGAAGTAGCTGATTTTTGGTTTTTCGTTTGCTGGTATTATTAAGAAGCTGTTCTCTGCCGTTGTATATTGGTTAAACAGGTTTCCTGTTACAAGGAGGTGAGCATACTAAGCATTTTCTTGAAATAGTACTGTCGTTGAGTGCTACATTAATTCTAGATTTGCCGAATACATTTTAACGATCATTAGTTGAAATTATGATATTAACTGAATTTATCGTCAACTGAGTATTTTAAATTATAATATTCACTGGACTATGGCGATATTCTCGTATTCCTGTCAAACGAAAAGCCGACAGCTTAAAGTTCCCACTATATCGTTTACGTCAACTATACTATTGTAAGCGAGGGTATAATGTTTTTGTATATAATAAAAACACAAAAGATATCTCAGTTGCGTACAAATTCAGATGACAAATCTTATGTTTACAATAGTGGACTTTTATTGAGGACTAAAATGTAGCTACTGTTATGAATGTGCATATGACAAGACTGAACCTTCTCCATTTTTGGACGGGGAATTGCAAAACATTTATAATTTAGAGGCGCAGATCAAATAACATTTTAACCCGAACTACCTTTTCCAATGTCGCAATACTGAGGGGTGCGGCGGGTATTTACGAAAAAGTCTCAATTTAAATCGAGTTTTCTTTTTTGTTGAACTCATATGAACAAGCACTAAAATGTGTGAGGTGAAGTGCAAATTGCAGGAAATACCAAAGAAGATTCATATGGGTGATGTACAATACATCTTGAGGGGTTGTGTTATAACGAGAAAACGCTACTAACCCTCTCAGTGCTCGTTATAGATATGCGGGTTGTCTCACGTGGTACAACCCGTGCTCGCCAGTAGACTAGCTTCGAGTCGAAGAAGGGGTGGATTATTCAAAAAAATTATTATCAAGTTTTCAAAAAGGGCGCCAGAGAAGTTATGGCAAGTACCTAAGACTTCTTAAGTTAGCCCACAACTCCTCAGTGGGTTAACAACACTAACTACACACTCCAAAGGTTAAATTGATAGGTAAGTTATCATAAGAAAATAAAAGTCAGCAAGTATCCCCTGATTGAAGTTTTAATTAATCACCTTGGACTATAGGTCTATTTTCAAAAATATTTATTACAAGTTTACAACGACAACGTCTCAAATAATGTCTGAACTGAGCTGAAGGCTGTAGACTTAGAAAGTAGTTAGGCTGAAGGCCGGAATCTACATAAATCTTAAATCGCAAACAAAATTATCAGTTATAACAAAGTCGCAGCTTAAGTAAATAACTGACAAGCAGGTTCTATAAACTCTAAGCAGAGCTGAAGGCTTCAAACTCAGGGTGCAGAAGAGCTGAGAGCTCGAAACTACACCGATGTCTCAAATCTACAATTATAAAGAGACGACCAAATGATTCATGTACAATTTCTCAAAATACAATGAAACTATATACCAAAATTACCAATTTTACAGTTACACTTCCGCAATTTATACGAATATGAATATAAATAAATGCATAAGCATAAAATTTGAAATAGCAAACGAGCTCAGCGTTGCTAACAGAAAATATAAATCAAAATTTTGTACGGCGCAAAATTATTTACATAAAATCGTCAGAGTTTGGAAACTCCACTAAATAACGCAGTACCCAGGTACGTACCGTAGTATCCTAGCGTTCAGAGCCAACAGCCCAATATTTTAAACTAATAGGCAAATTATTACAATTTTAAATACAAAGTGAAAATAAATTGATACTAATTGCCGCAAAAAGAGAGAAATAAAAAAACTTTACATGAAAAAAATTATGAAATGTGACGGTTAAAGGTGAATGTATGAAGAGTAAAAAAAAGGAAAACTGTTCACTTATCCTTCTTCCGGACCCACAACAGCAACTGAAGTCGCTCCAGAATATTCCAACACTCCTGGAACTGGTCTCACTGACTCGTTAATCTCCAATCAGTGAATTAATATCCACATAAAAAAACCCTAAAATAGAGAAACGAATTAGCCTCTACATAGGGTTTACATTTTACCCCGGTCAAATTTTCGACGTCCCCCAGTAATATCCCATATATTACTACACTATATTATCATCACCCGAAATTCGCAAATAATCATACATCCTGACTTTTAACTGTATATAAGCAATTTACACTGAGAATAAAAACTATATGACTGGTTTTTTTCCGCTTAGCAAAAAAACTACGATATAAAAAAACCGATAATATAAAAACTACGTCGCTCGACACATCCCTGAATAATACTCAGCCCCCATAATATATTCTTATTTTCAAAAGAAAATGTACAAAACGAAAATGAACTGATAAGAATTTGTGAAATGTATCAAACTATTTCATGAAATCCAGATTACATACTCCAATAAACTACGATTCAAAGCTAAAATTCCTACGTTAATCTACCTATAGAACTGTTAATTCTGAGAAAGTATTTTCAACCATTTACCTTAATAATGAATCCTACTAACTAACGCCGTCTACGGAAATTTACCATGTGTTATCCAATTCCACCAATTCTACTGGTATTTTTGGTCATCGGCCTTTCCTAGACCAGTAGATTACCGGGTCAGAGCTGCCAGCTGTTGACTTAAGCCGTATTTTCTTCCCCTGCGTAGGAATTATCAGATTTTATCGTAAAATACGTTATGGCTCCAAGAGCACATGCAAAAAATTTTTACATTAGAAATGTGTGTTTACACGTTGACGGCAAATGTAGGACTGAATTTTAACTTCGCACAGTCAGCGCTCTCTAAATTCTCTCCGTCGACATGCTTGCCAATATTAAACCTCCGACAGCTCGGCGAATTTTCGAGTTACAGTGCTGCATACAGAGAGAATCCGATTTAGTTCTAGGGCACTTCGTTGCCTTCGCAAGCACAACAATATGCGGGCAATGTATATTGATAGATAATTATCAAAAAAGCGGTAAATGCTCAACTTATCAAGAAGTAAGAATACAAATAATTCTATATAGCGTTTAAATTTAGTCGCATATCAAGCAAAGTCACAATCTGTTATATATTTTCCACAATTTTGCAAATGTAAAACAAAAAAAATCCTTTTTTTCTATTGTATGTAGTTCAATCGGCAAAAACTGAAGTTTCGCAGAAATTTATTAAATAAAATGTAGAGTCTAAAGAGTTGGCTATATTCTGTGCTTAAGTTTATGAGAACCAAGTCGTGCTCTTTATTATACGTAGAAAATTTAGGATTCATCAGTTAACGTGTCAAATTCCTTAAACAAAACTTCACTGGAGTGATCGTCTTGTTAATACTTTTTACTGCTTCTAATAATTTTGTTAATACTTGTTTAGTTTTAAACATATTCTATTTTTTCTTATTTCATGGTCAGCAGCCACACTTTATCGTAGAACATTTTTTCTTAGGCGTTAATGCTTTGTTAGTGCCTGTCAATGATATAAACATTTTTGTTAATGTTTTGAAGGCTTCAATGAAAATTTATCACCAAGGTCAAAATCTTTATTATATCGGTAGTGCTTTTTACTGCTTCTCAATGTAGACTTATTATAACCCATATCGGAAATGAAAACGGTTTTATCCATTAAGTTTTTTGTACAGATCAACTAAAAATTACCACGAAGAAATGACCGCCGACGTTTTTGAAGAGTATTTTATGCAGATTTGTTCCAGATAATGCTAGGTTATCGTTCAAGACTTGTAGAAAAATTGCCAACAACTCCTTGGAAGAAAGCTGAGATAACCGTTTGGTTGGATAACCACAACATCATATACAAGGAGCATTCCGTAAAACAAGAATTATTACGAATTGTAAGACTGCACAAATCGAAATTCAAAAAATTTGTAATTGACGAGATGGCGTTAGAATGTAGAATAACTGTGCTACGATTACCACCATACCACTGCGAACTTATATAATGGGCACGAGTAAAGGGTGATGTAGCACGAAACAATAAAACTTATAAATTGGAAGACCTACATCAATTACTGCAAAACTCTTCGTCAAAAGTGTATGCAGAGAACTGGAAAAAAGCTGTGAGTTATACGCATAGAGAAGAACAGAAGATGTGGCAACTGGACAATATCATGGATGGAACCGTTGAATCTATAATAATTAATGTTGGAGTTGAAGATTCGTCAGATTCTGATGAAATAGAATTTTGATTAGATACATCATCTGCAAGTTTTTAACAAATCAGCCCTTTTTAGGGTTACAAATCATTCTTATGTGTAGAACTTACTAATTAAATAAATAAATAACGAAATACCAGATAATACCAATTTTTCTTATTCTTCTTACCAATATTAACATATCCAAACATGTAGAAAAAGCTTATAAAAGGTTATATGTCTTGATATATCTCCTATTGTTCCATAGTTTTAAGATAAAAGTTAAGTTAGTTAGGAGTTGCCATTGTCATATATATTTTATATGAATTGTCATACAAATTAAAATTAAAGAATTAATATTTATAACTAGTGTGTATATAATAAAATAGTTATAAATAGTAATTTTTTAATTTTAATTTGTATGACAATTCATATAAAACATATATGACAATGACAATTCCTAACCAACTCAACTTGTATCCTGAAACTATGGACCAATGGGAGATAAATCAAGACATATCACCGCCCCCTCAAATTCTGTTCTGGTAATTTGACTTGAGATTTTGTTCGACATGTCGTTTTTGTACCCGGCCATCATCTGTTTCAACATTATTGGGTAGCAATTCCAGTTTTTCTTTAATCCTTCCAAATATCCATTTCTCTGTTTGTGTTCCATAACTCCGTATTCGTACCCTGTCTCCCACATTAAAATGTCTTTGCTGGGATATATGTCTTGGAGAGCTAAGTACTGTTGGTCTATCTTCCATAAGATCCAGACGTGTTATTATATTCCTGCCAAACATTAATTGGTAAGCATTATTTCCCGTAGAATTAGGTGCCTTCCTAATTTGCACTAAAACTCTGCTAAGGCACTTTTAATAGTTTGAACAAATCGTTCACCCTGGCCATTTGTAGATGGATGATATGTTGCAGATGTTTTGTGTAGAATTCCATTACTTGTTAAAAATGTATCAAACAAAGTTGACGCAAGTTGTGGTCCATTATCCGAAACCACAGTCAATGGGAGTCCAAATGTAGTAAAACGTTTTCTTAACTGTTGTACAGTCCACTCTGATGTTGTAACTTCAGTTGTTATTACCTGTATCCACTTGGTGTATGCGACTAAACAATTAAGAAGGAAGTTTTATTCATGGGTCCAGTAAAATCGATGTGTACTCGTTGCCAAGGCTCCTGCGGTAATTCCCATGGATGTAATCCTGATTTTGGTGGTTCAGTTCGCTTAAGACAGCACACTCTAGGTACATTCGCTCACAATATTTTATATATATATTTGTTTATTCTCTTCCAATAGCAATAACTCCGAGCTAACGCCTTCATTTTTGCCATTCCCAAATATCCTACATGTAACTCATGTAACACTTTATTTTGTAATATAGTTGGTATAGTAACTCTTGAACTCCCAAATATACAGTGATCTTGTAATATATATTCATTATCTTCGTATCCTAAATCGTTTTTAACTATCTCCTTCTTTTAGTCTTCATAACACTTCTTTTATTTTTTTATCTTTAGCGGTTTCTTTCCTTATTTCATCCTTAGTGACAGGTCAGGTCGCGTTTTTATTGGATTAAGATGATAAATTTCATATTGATCTTTATTTTCATCTAAAATTTCCTTTAACGGAAAACGTGACAAATAATCAGCATTTGTTTGTTCTGCAGATTTTCTGTATTTGATATTATAATCAAAACCTGATAAAAAATGGACATAGGAGAACATTCTTGTGGCTGTCATAGATGGTAAGTTTTTTGAAGAATTGAAAATTGAAACAAGAAACATATGGTCTGTAATAAGAGTAAATTTTTTACTGTAGCAGTACGGAAAAAACTTTTTTAACTCCCAGTATATACCAGTAGCTTCCTTATATATCTGGCTGTAATTCTTCTCAATCTTGCTTAATGATCTTGAAGCAAAAGCTATTGATCTCTCAGTACTGTCCGGCGCTACTGTCAAAGGTAATTTCATATTGTAGTGAATAAGTGTACGTTCACTGGCAACCTCTTTCTTAATATCTTGAAAACATTTCTCACAGTCGTCATTCCAAATATACTTAAAGTTTTTTTTAAAAGATTGTTTAATGGATTTAACATCGAAGCAAGATCTGGAATAAATTTATTTTAATAATTTGTCAACCCTAAAAATGTTTTGTTGTGATATATTTTTCGGTCTTTCCGCATTTATTATTGAATTGCATTTTTCTGAGGTCTTATATAGTACATTTTCATCGATCATATGGCCCAAATATATAATACTACGTTTGAAGAACTTACATTTTCCTTTATTAAGTCTTAAGTTATGTTCCCTTATAACCATCAGAACTTTACGTAATAGTGTCATAGTTTCCTCAAAATATCTGCCTTGTATGATAGTCTCGTTAAGGAAACACTGTATCCCTTCATGTTCGCTCAAAATCCTGTCCATATGCTTTTGTTATAATCCTGGAGCTACTTTGACTCCAAACATAAGTCTGTTAACCTTATACATGCCATTATGTGTACTAATTGTTTGTAATCTGGCACTGTCTTCGTCCATAACCATGTGTAAATATAAGCTTGGATAAATATTTTCCTCCATTCATGTTAACGAAAATATCTTCAATTCGTGAAATATTATGATTCTCTTGCATAATACATCTGTTCAGTGTTACTTTGTAATCTGCACATAATCTACATCCCCATTTGGCTCTCAATTTTGGATTTTAAATCCAGTTTTTACCGTATTTCCATTACTGCTTTCCCTAGCTTGTCTCAAATATTTTTAATCTTGAATTTGTAATATTTCCTCATGTTTTTCAACTACTGCTTCTTGCCTTGCCGTAGCCGTGTTTATTGCTAACTCCACCATTTCCTTATAAGATAATTTGTTTTGCTCTTAAATAATTTTCATTCTAATTCGATCTTCATATAAACCCCGTATAAACTGTAATTTTAAGAAATTATCTACAATTGATTTGCCACATTCACAGATAAAATTACAATCTTTGGATAATTTTTTAAGTTCTCCTTTAAATTCTGGAATTGATTCTTCTTTTTGCTGCATCTTGTTAATAAATTTATGTTGTCTTGCCCATATACTTGGTTTTGGATCTATAAAATCGTTCAAGACATTTATTATCTCTTCGTAACTTTTTTGTGTTGGTTCTTCTGGAGAAAACAAATCATAATATAGTGTTTTGTGTATTTCTGGATTGGTATAATTAAGTAATATCAATTTCTTAACTTCTTCTTCATGCTCGGCACCTAATATTTTAATATAAACTTCGAATCTTTTAATGAAGTTTTCAAAACTCTCATTTTTTTGCTATGGTATAAAATTTACTTTAATGTCTGGATGGGGTCTAGAACTTTCACCTCTTTGTATTTTTGTTCAATCTGTATGAGTCTCTTTTATTTCACCATATCCTAGATCGATTATTTCCTGTAAACGTGTTTTTAAATGAAACTCAAGGTCTCTAGTTAATTCCACAATATAATACAAGTTATTGAAAATTCTAAAAAATTGACAATTGTTTCGATAAATCAATATCATCGTCAGAATGACAGAAGTTACATTTCATTTTATGCCTACCTGATGTTTAGTAGTTATATTTTTGGCTAGACCAAGAAGTAACCCAACTTGTGATTGGCTTAATATATGTTCATAGAAAAAAGAAGAAGATGTGATATTACAAATATTGAAGCTTAGATATTATTAGCCCTATGGTGATATCCTGGATATTATGTTTCCAATTAAGATCAGTATAACTGTGCAATGATATAGAAAACCAGGAAAACTAAATCTGCTGATCTTTACAATTATCACTTAAGAAGACAGTTTATTAGTGGAGAATTCCCTAGATTTAACTGTTCATTGACAACTTCATATTGTGGGTTTCTTAAATGTCTTCTAATTTCCAGTTCTTCAAGGAAATCCAGTTCTTGTTTCTTTTCACAAATATGCAGCACTTCTAGTTCTGTGTTAGGTGTCAATGAATGATTGGTGTCAAGTAGATGTTTTGCGTAGTGGGATTTATCTGGTTGTTTTAATCTGTGAGCTCGTAAGTACTCACTGTACCGTATTTCAAAATTCCTAAGGGTCTGACCCAAATAGACACCTAATACAGAACTAGAAGTGCTGCATATTTGTGAAAAGAAACAAGAACTGGATTTCCTTGAAGAACTGAAAATTAGAAGACATTTAAAAAACCCACAATATGAAGTTGTCAATGAACAGTTAAATCTAGGGAATTCTCCACTAATAAACTGTCTTCTTAAGTGATAATTGTAAAGATCAGCAGATATAGTTTTCCTGGTTTTCTATATCATTGCACAGTTATACTGATCTTAATTGGAAAAATGATATCCAGGATATCACCATAGGGCTAATAATATCTAAGCTTCAATATTTGTAATATCACATCTTCTTCTTTTTTCTATAAACATATATTAAGCCAATCACAAGTTAGGTTACTTCTTGGTCTAGCCAAAAATATAACTACTAAACATCAGGTAGGCATAAAATGAAATGTAACTTCTGTCATTCTGACGATGATATTGATTTATCGAAACAATTGTCAATTTTTTAGAATTTTCAATAACTTATATTGTGGAATTAACTAGAGACCTTGAGTTTCATTTAAAAACACTAATATGAGCATATTCCACGAAGTAAGGGTCGAGACAGTCAATTTCCTGTAAACGTGTTTGCAGTATAATAAATTTCTTCTCTTCAAATTCATTTCGAATCGCAATTTCATCTTCGAGTTCAATTTCGCTAGTTTGGCTTTCAATATCATCCTGGTTCGTTGTAAATTTCGTTAAAAGTGCTACTTAGGAAGTTAAACGTATTTTTGCCTCAGTATAATTAAAAATATTTTTGTATGAGTAAGTCACAACCCACTTTAGAGAACTAGCCGCGCTGACACATGTGGCAACACTGGATCAGCTGATAAGAGTGGTCCGGTTTCTAGCTTGATGGCTGGCGCTTCATTTAAACTCGTTACAAAGAAATTCCTACGAAAGTTAAATATAGGGTGCAAATCTACATAAATTGTATCACATTCTGCTGAAATATTTCCGTAAATAAATATGTAATAAAGACATGGTGTACAAAATGGTTTAAAATTAATATTTTGAACTATTTTATACAGGGTGTTTCCAAATGACACTTACAACGCTTTACAGGAAAGAGCTCTCATAAAATCATGAAAAATTATATAGCTAATGCTGGGTCTAATGTCGCCCGTTTTTGATACACAGGGTGTTGAAGTTATTAAAATAAAACTCGTTTTTCTTTATTACTTTAAGACGGTTCAATATTTTTTATTCATATTTAGCAGAGGTTTTGCTACTATCAAAAGACAATTATTTTAATTAAGCTAAAAAAATAACAAATCATATTCATAAATCTAACTGCTAAAAGTGTTTAATTTCCTTTTCTTTTGAGAGTTTCGGCTGCTTTCAGCTTCTCTCTTTTTGTTTTTTTGTTTTTCTATATTTTCGTTATTTTTAAGTTTAACATAATTATTTAAAAATACATTGCTAAACACAGAACAAATCATATGAAGCAGTCTAGAACAATTTTTGTTGCATTCTGAGCAAATATTTTGGAAATATCCATAATAGTAATCAAACTTTATACTTTCAATAGTTAATTTTGATAAAATATATTTTTGCTGATTACATTTCAGAAAATATGATTCACATTCTTTATTGCTAATGATATATTGAAGAATTGAGGATATGTGAAAAAAAATATGGTTGACAAAATCAGAAGCTACTGATAACCCATTTCTCTGAAGATAATCAAAATACTGATTTGAGGTTTGACCACCTTTATTTGATGTTATCAATGATATACAAGATTTACATCCATTTAACTTTTTTGAAATCGTGTAACTGGCATACCCACAAACATAAATCTTTGACGACTCGTCAATTTCTGATGATGTTAAATAGTCGGTTTTTAATATATGAATAAATTGTTTTAACAATGAATCACTGGATGTATTATTACTCTCAATGCTCTGAAAGGACTCCTTAATATCATTTTCAGATATTAATGAAAACTGTGACTTTATATCAGAAAGTGTAAAGTATTGATTTATATTATTATTTTTAAAAATATGTTTTACACGTATCTTTTTTTCCGCATTTATGACATCATCTAATGATACATTATAATTACAGCCTGATAATAGTCGATACTTTCCAAACCTCTTCTCCAAATTTTCACTTGTAAACTTGCCAGGTAATAGATATTTAATTGGATAATGTTTGAATGAATATTCTATAATTTCTTTTATAACAAAAGTACTCTGCCTAATGGCTTGAAAAGTTTCATTAGATAAATGTCCATTATTATTTTCTATATTTTTCCATCTATCTAACCAATCTACAAACTTTTTTAAAAAGCTAATCCTTGGATCTGATACATTTTCAAATGGTTTGCACCATTCATTTCTTTTCATAATACCTTTAAGGGTACTTCGGTTGTTAACCAAATCCCACCAACGTCTAATAATTTGCAAGAAGTCCCCAGTATCCTTACACTCTGGAGTACTCATCAAGCATGATATTGTGGACTGATGAAATACATTGTCTGCCAACTGGACTTTTTGCCTCTCCAGAGTGGAAGGGTACAGAGATTTATAATTCAATTTGAAGGCTTGTTTTATAAGCGAAGTTTTCTCAGACTCATAAACATTTCGTAAGTCTTGAAACTTCGCATATTTCAAAGTTCCTTCATTAATTTGTTCAAAATCACAAAAAACAAAAGTATTATGTAAATTTTTTAAATTCATCCAATTTTTCCAAGTATTTTTGAAAATATGAACAAAATCAAATAAAAGAAAAATTGATTTCTCTTGATTTTTTGGATTAGAAAACCATAATCCATTATCGGATATAGTTTTGAACATTGTTCTATTAATTTAGTGATTGTCAGTTATAATACAAATTATTTCAAAGCCACAGTCTTGAACAAAATTAATTACTTCTGTAGTCATTTTTGTTAATTCGCTACCTTTGACATTATTAACTGGCCAGAGCTTTACAACCTCATTCATATTACCAAATGTTGAGCTTATCATAAAAGTAACAATTGTTCTTGCAAACTCGCAATCACTGCCTAGGACATTATTTTCAGCAGAACCCAAAATATTTTGAGATCTATAATCCATTCGAGACGTGATATATATTTCATCAATAATTAATGCAACAACCTTTTCAGTCTCGGTTAGTGACTTTACAATATTCAATAAATAATTTTTATTGTTATTCTCTTCTTTGGGCGACACTGCTAAAGAGGAAGAAATACTCTGCAAATACCTTTTATGAGGAAGGACAAAGAAATCTCTAATAACATTATAACAGGTGGGCGATTGTGAATATAATATAAATGCCATTATAATTGTTGATGGTCGATACTTATTTTTGTTTGACACAATCTGATACAACTGATCTATTATTATCTCTAAATGTTTACTATACAAAAATGTATTACTTTCATCATAATTGTTTTCACATTTTAGATATGCATCAGAGATAATTTTCAATCCTTCTTTAAGCATCTCTATTACATTTACTTCTTTATTAACAGTATTTGTTTTATAACGAGATAATAGATTGGAAAGTTGAGACCACCTTTGCAACTTTACATCCCATGGTAAAATCCATTTAAGATCGTTGTATGCAAGTTGATTGTCTTTGAGGTAAACTTTAACCATTAAATTATCTTCAATTGCAATTGTCGCCATAACTGTCACATATTGATCTATATCTAAATTGTAAAAATATAACTTACGACTATTATTTTTTGTTACAATTTTTGCTTCCCAGGATTGAATTTCCAACTTCGTTTTAAAATTGTTTGCCAGATCATCAAAATCAGTTATAATGTCATTATGCAAAAAATCTTCTATTATTTGTTCTTCCCTGTGTAAAATTGTTTCCCGTCGTTCTTCTGGGTTTGTTCTTTTTTTTGCAGGTGCAGATGAAAGATATTTAGGTAAGTTGTCAAATTGTCTTGGAATTGCACTTTCACTCAACTTTGGGTATTTTAATAGAATTTTTTTGTTTTCACCCGATGGCAAAGTAAATTCATGATACCTAATAATGTCTGAGTCATGAAAATGTTTGGCACATACTACACTACACTTTGTGGGAGTCCAGTCTTTCCTTGGAATAGCTTTCAACCATTTTTCACATTTGTTTTTATCTTTAGGAAAAGCAAATGTCGATTCACATTTATTTGACCCCTTCAAGACGGAATCATAATTTGAATTGCATCCAGGAATTGAACACCTTCGAGGCATCTAAAATAAATTTTCAGTAATTATTTGCTAGAACTTTTTGCAATTGAAAAATGTAACCTACAAATAATTCTTTATTAACATCAAATAATAAACACTTACCGTATCTTCGGATGAATTGTTCTCCAGATTATTAAAATATGACTGCAAGGTTACACTACAATTATTATAATTTTCTCATTATTATAACATAACAGATCGAAAAACTTTGTCACATGTTTTGACTGCTAAAACCATGCGGAGATGTCAGAAACAACAATAACAAATCAATAAGGCGACGACGAAGACTACCTACAAGGATAGGAGTGGGATAGGACTATCGGACTACCAAGCGCTGTTGCCACTTTGTGCTCAGCGCGGCTAGTTCTCTAAAGTGGGTTGTGAGTAAGTTGACCTTTTATTGTGCTCCGTATGCGTATCGCGTGTAGTTGCCCCTCTCTCGTCGCCATTTTATTATCTATATACACACTAGTTATCTATAGTAATTCTTCAATTTTAGTTTGTATGACAATTCATATAAAATATATATGACGATTCTTAACTAACTTAACTTCTATCTTAAAACTATGGACCAATGGGAGATATTTCAAGACATATCAGTCAACAGCACACACAAAAAAATTCATTTATTTGAGAGTAACAGTAAACGTTAGTGTATCTAGCACATTTGCCATGATCAGTACGATACAACCAAACTCATGAGGTATAGAAGCTGGATAGAAATCAAGGAATTGGAAACCAGGATCTGCAGCACCTACAATTTGAATTGAAAGCGTTAATTGCACACGAAAAACGAGATTATTTTTGAAATGTTACCATACCTTACCACTTATTAGACATTGATGACAACAGTTCGGTCGAAAACAAGGCATAAAAAAGGAGATGTCAGAGTTGAGTTTATTGTTGAGGGTTTCTTTGAGATATTTCGTTATTAATTCAGGTTTTACACTTGATATGATTACTGCCATAACATGATCATTAACTAAAAACATTCAACTGAAGAATAGACTACCTAAGATCCAAATCGTTGCGATCAAACATAAAGTAAACAATTCATCGACATTGCCACGTTGTTCTAAATAACAATAATGTATCTATAAGATTTGTGTGAAAGCTGCATAAATAAAGAAATATGATAAGGTGATTTATTTGAACATATATACCTATGCAATAATTTTATCTTTAAGTGTAAAATAATTCATTTATGTTGGCTTCATAAAATATTGTGGAATGTATACAAATGCTAAGTAATTAAGTACCTCAATATCCAATATGATCTTATTCATTCCAAACCACTCTATACTGTCACAACAACACATTAATTACTTTTAAATGGATTTTGAATAATCTAGGATTTCCGTTTCTATTATTATCACTACCTGGAGTTCACTAAATAGCGAAAATACGTCGAAAGTTATTAATTAAATATCTGTGCTATAAATGGAATAAATATTGTGATAAAATACATCTATAATAAAATACCAAATAGGATCTTATTCTCACCCAACTATACTGCACTGTCACGGCAAATGTATCACTTCTAAATATATTTGAATGGTATTAGGGTTCTATTGCCCTCGCTACCTGTGGTGCACTATACGGGAAGAATCTAGCGAAAGTTGCTAACTGAACACTTATTCACATGAAGAAGCGATTAAAATTCTGTTTAATTCTTTGAATCACCTTGAAGTGTTTCAGACACGTTTTTGAATTTATAATGAGCTCTTCAGCTATCAATATAAAAATACACTATAATTATTTTTGAACTATTTGATTAGCGATTTACCCTCCGACTGATATTGATAACCTGTAGTAAATACTTTAAGTGTAACTACATGATATTTTTTCAAAATGTTACTTATTTTTGGAGAATTTATTTCAGTAAAAAGTTTATAATTATTTCTTTTTTGTACTAATTTGTTTGTTTTTTCCACTCATTGCAACTTAAGATTCAGTGTCATTGGGACGATATACATATGCAAGCAAATACAACATGAGACCCTTCCCACCATACGATTTGATTTTTTAATTATTTTTTTGGATATTTGAGGAGACTTCAATTGAATAACTTCAAGAGACATGAAAACACTAGACATCAGCATGTTTATCAGTCGAGTGGCTTCCTTACTTTATATATTGAGGTTTAACTATGTCGGGGGAGGGGGATTTTGTTTTTGTTGGTGGTGCATATGAGTGCATTGGAAGTGGATTCGACTGCAGTATACATTTTTTGCAAACTGTCACTAAATAATGCGATACTACTAACTGAGGGGAGGGGTGCGAAAAATGTTTTTGATGTATCATTTTGGTGCATTACAAGCGCTTGATGTACAGAATTTGAAAATTCCGAAAGGGGAAGGCTGGCGTTTATTTTTAAGAGCTACATTGGGAGCATCTGGTGCAATGTAAAAAAAATGACCACGGAACTGTCTTCAATTGATCACGAATGGGATAACGTCGATAATAAATACACATTCGAAAGGTTGATCAATTACCACAGCTGGAAGAGAATATTGAATTTCAACCTCCACGAGGAAATTCAGGTATTTGCTGGCCTTAAATTTTACGTAAAAAATCATTATTTTTATTGTTTATAATTACAGTATTAAGATTCATTTTCAGGTACTCAATCTTAATCATTAGAACTTCCACTTTCGGTTGATGACAGCGAAGCGGAGAGTAATATTATGACGAATAAAATATTATAAAATTTACTCTGTACCTATTATTATATACTTACAATCTTTAATATAATATGTTGAATACATACACTTTTCAATAATAATGTCATGAGCCATATATTAATTTAATTATTAAAATGATTTATATTATTCAAAAATCGTTGAAAATAACACAATTATACAGAATTAAAGCGAAAAAGTATAACAAAATGGCTTTTGTTTATTGCACAGTTACTAATAATTTAATAAAAGAGTGATTTTTTATTACATTTGTTGCTGACCGATGGGCGTTATCCCATAAAATGATGGACTGACCATTTTCTTCTTACATAGTATACTATTTTACACTCTCTGAATGAATTTGAAGTTTGAGAAATTCGTTGCGCGATATTTTTTTTAGATATTTTGAGGCTGACTGACCGGCTCTGGTCTCAAATTGGACTGACTGACTGACATTATTGTTATTTATTTGTAATACCCATAACAAGTTTCAGCCTTGATAAATTCATTACATCGACGCTGCCAAGCCAAAATAGCACGAACGCTAAAATGGTCACTTTTCACTTAACCATACCGTTCAAAGGTATTTTTAAAGCCGCATCGAACAGATAAATTGGTTTACGTTTGCTCAAACGCCAATGGGCCCGTTAAATGAAATATAATTTAATCATAATTCGAAAGTATCCCAATAAATAAATAATTATCCAAAAAAAAATTTCAACTCCTTGTCCCTCAAAAATTAATTTCTAAGTTCGCTTGCTGTAAAACAGGGTGTGTCGGCGCGTGACGTCATATCACAGTAAAGAGACGCAAGCAATACATTAAATAATTCTAGTTTTAATTTATGTTAAGAGGTATAGTGGTATTTGTAACATATTTCATTAAAAACTAGGAAAAAATGTGGTGCACCATGTCTGCCATTTTCAATATCTCTTGCAACACACACTATGGTATTATGTTAAAGTGACGTTTCTTTATGCAACAATAGAATAGCGCAATATAAATTATGAACGTTGTTGTATTTTCTATTAATTTTCAATAATAATGCGACGCAAAAATAACAGCGAATAGGCCATTTATTTAAAAATTAGTAAAGTGTGCTTAGAGGTATAAGAAAGTGACTTACCGCATTTTAAATGGGTTTATTCTAGGGTGGCCATAAACAAACACTAAATGAATGAATAATTGCAATTTGGACTAGGTCCATACTTAAAAATATATTATAATACAAATCTCGAAGACGTAATTTCATTATTTTCAAAGTAATAAAAATAATTTTTATATTTTGTAATTTCTAAGAAGTTTATGTACTTTTCAGAATTCAAATTTTCCTATAAAAGTACTATCCTATTATTTGTGACCCCTGAATCTCACATCACACATTTGCTTTAGAGGAGTATTGGTTACAAGCCTCGATAGTAAAATTAGGATTCTCATCAGCCCACCAACATAGATTTTGCGAGCTTGCTACATCGTTGCTAGTGAAGGTTGCTCAATCTGTGAATAATAAATGGGACTGAAAATCCCCATTATCTTCCCTTATACCTTGAAACCAAAAGCAATAATCTAACCGTGCATCTTTGTCTCGATCTTGCAGGGAATCTATGAAATGAGGTCTATAGGTTTTATATTAATTTTGTTTCAAAATATTTGTTACTGAGCTATAGCCGGGCAAGCCACTGGTTACGCAATAGTTGTTAGGACAGAGAAGACGACCAGTATGGGAATAATGCCCAAGGATAACCCTAGGGTCATCCTGGAAGCCGAATAGCTCTCCTCTCTGGAGAACATTCGGGTGAAAGAGTTATGCTTGAGCAAGGAGCGGCATTCATTTCCATTGCTGGTGGACTGTGGGACCCAAGAGTCGGCAGACTGGCTGTTGAGGTCAGCCTCGAAATTAAACTTAGGAAGGACCCGAACTGGTGACTATATGTGGAGACGACATCCCAAAGTCGGTCACCATTACGGTAATCTTCTGAAGAAACATCGACATGATAATGGAGAAGATCCTTTAACTTGTCGATGTTCAGAACTCCAACCTCACTACTAGGGCTTGGAAGGTACTGAACTCCAAAAAGGAGGGAAAGGGAACAACCCTCACGATTGGCATTGATCACCAATCTGGGGAGGCTTTGAAGGCAATAGGTTACGCGCTGAACTGTCGTTTTGGGCGTATCCCTGTCTCGAGGGTGGGAAAGCAAGAGAACCCTGCGGAGGATCTGAAATTTATGGATACGTCCTGAAATCTTACGTTTCACTTATTAATCTCCGCCGGAAGGTTAGTCAGTTTCTTATACAGCGAAGTATAGTTCCGAGTTGATGGTGGAATAGTCACTACCGTTATCTGTGAGTAGACGTTCGAATATTCTGGCTGTTCGAGAATCTCCGAACGAGGTAGTTGGTTTTTGAAGGGAAGCTGTCGATGCGTTCGAGCTTCAAATACGAGCCGCTGTAGAATATCCACTAATTTTGATTATTGTGATTAACCATCGATATTTAAAACGGGGCCAGATCTTTCTACAGAGGCTTTAGTAGGACTTCCGTCTTACTTCCGTAGGCTTCTATATGGCTTAAAATAAAGTGAGATGTTAGCTCACATTTAGAGAGAATATCGTTGAGTATCTCCACAGCATAGCTTGTTATGCTTTTGATGTTTCTATGGTTTTTTGGTACCTCAATCACATTTCGATGGAGTTGCGAGGACAACAATAATCCATTTTTATTCTTTGGGGCTTAGATATTGTTCCCCTCTGTGGAACAATAAGAAGCCAAGTACCTTTATTTTTTTGTGGATTTGATGTTCCAACTCTGCAGTTTGTATCAATCGAATTTTCATTCAACAAGTTTTAGTAAAATCAATTCAATAAATGTTCATTAATTAGTTTTTAAGATGACCATCTTGGTTTTAGTGACAAACCTACTATAATTAAATTTTAGTGAATAGTATACTAACCACTACTAATTTCAATCACTCATATTTATTCTGATTAAAATCTGTTTATCATCTCATTGTAAATCAAGATCAGTGCCTTGTAATACAATTTTTATAGTAACTTGTTTCTGTTCTTAATTTCCGAGATCACTGATATTATACACACTGTTAAAAATAAATCAATAATTCACACAGTGAATGCCTAGACATGAACAGGCTATCTTTATGATATTATTTCTTGGTTCAAACAGTTCAAATAAACAATAAAAAACCTAGTGGCGCTCAACTCATATCTTATCTTTGTTTGAAAACAAATTATTTGCTACTGTTTTGTGTCTAGGTTCGGCGATACTTACATCTAAAGTTAAAATTTGTTAATTTCTATAACTAATTAGTTTCATGTTAATGAACCGATGAGCTAGGGAATTTATCAACATCTTCACCAACAAATTGTTGGTCTGTAGCATATTTTGGCTGACCAAATTTGTATGTGGTGGTAGCACATTCAAAAACTTCGAACAAGGGGGAAAAGACCCTGGGTCAACCTTAGATCGACTCAGGTTCCTCTGGGGCAGCTGAGGATGCGGAGATCTCCTCTGCTTACCAGGAAGCTGGACGAAGCTGCCTGGTGGTCGAGAGTATTCCTCGGGATCAAGAAACCTGCTCGAAGTCCGGGAAAGATGCTGCCATGAAATTCGAGAAGGGACAGGGAGAAAGGAGGAGGGGAGACATGTAGAGGCTGAATAAATCGGCCTCTTTCATCTTTACGAAGGTAACAAAATGTAGCACTCCGGGGTGACCCGTGTTTTTTCGAGGTAAAGTTGTTGGAAAAATTGCTTCCAATTCTAGTGGAAATTGTTGATAGAGGGTTTGATATGGTACACTTGGAATACCGAATATTATTTTATCGGAAATAATATGTAAGTGGAATGTATGGAAATGTGAAAGAACTTTATTTAGTATAACAATATAAAGTAAAGTATTCGCATTCAACATAGAACATACTGTTACGAAATATCACACTGGTGTAATCCCTGAATCCGACTCTGCCTAAGCCATGTATGAAATTTTAAATTTTGGCGAATGCGCAGGGACTTCTTCGAACTGTTTAACATTATTTCTTGTGACTATTCTTATCTAGACATTCCAGTCTTATCTAGACAATTCCAGGGGGGCGATTGTTTTTGTGTGAGCCGTAATCTAGAATTATACAGAAAAAAGACCACTTAATATATAAACACTTCCGACCAGCGCCAGAAGTTTATAATTTGATCTCGTGAGTGGAAAAGTAAACAGTCTTGAGAAAGTAAACAATAGTGTAGTGTTTATATAAATTAGTGTAAGTGAATATAATGTGAATATAACATAAATTAGTGAATAGTACAGTGGATAAATAAATTAAGTGAGTAGACCTACCGTGTGTATGCATTTATCCCACCCGTCGTAAAAAAACTTTTTAAATAAAAGAGAAAAACATTACAATATTTTGTAAGGTAAAACGATGGAACTCAATTTAAAATCCAGATGAATTTTCAGATTATTATGATTTGTTGGAATGAAGTTTTGTAACAAGCCGATCGCCTGTTACGATTTCTATCGGACTATGGTATTTTAATTTCGTCGTACTAATGTTTCGAAATTAAAAAAAAACTTGTTTCTTTTCCAAATTTCGTGTATTTAAACGATATCGTACATAGTAAAAGTCTCTTCCTATCAGTAAAATTTATAAGTTAGTACCTTACATCGTTGTGGTTTCACATATTTGCTGGTGAGTTAGATTTTTTGAATATTTTTTCTCCATGTTTATTCTGTTTTATTTCAAATTATATTATGGGTGGGTGTTTGATGAATTTGGTATGTTTAATTCTTTTTATTGTAAAAAAGAAACATTTTATATTCTTTTTGAAGCAAATTTTTAATAATTTCTTTTCATTCTCTTTTAGCTTTATAATTTCGCATTTTCTGTTTATTTAGGGAACAAAGTGAATATGATAAAACATACTTCTGTTAGTTTTATTTTAAAAACTAGATTCAGTTTTTTATGTGTTGAAGCATAAGCTTCCTATCTGTTCTATCTACTCCTTCTTTCCCAGAGTTTTTCCTTGATTTTTACTCTTTTTTTTTCCTCAGCTCTGCAGCCCCTGGGTAGGCCCTATGAATATACCACCCATAGAGACAACATAAAACCGGCCGGGATGGATTCAGGACCCTATCTCCATCGACTAGGATCTAGCTGAGAGCTGAATAATTCCAGAACCTCTCCAAGATAAGTCCTTTGTCTTATACTCAATTCATGGAAATCTAGAATTGGAGATTTTTATTGTATAACGGCGTTCGTATTCGTCTTGTATTTTGGATATGCAGTTAATGTGAATTATCTATTGAGTTATAAATAAATATAATTTGCTGAACATTTGATATTTGATTTTCAGCAATTTATGTTAACTTGGACCATCGCGTTAAAATATTTTTAGTATTTCGTTTTGTTAAGTTAAAGTAAATATAAGGTTTTCCAGCTTTTAACCTTTTCAGTTTTTTTGTTTAATTTAAGTATCGCTTGAAAAGCTGGTGGCGTCCAATTTAATATCGATTGTTCACCCCATCCCAGTGATTGCTATAAAAATACATTAACTGGAGTCGAATACCACAACCTGAGGAAGAGTCCCAAGCCAGTGGAGAACATATGTTACAGTTTTAAGAAATATAACTTTTCCAATACTACTGAATTTATTAAAAACTGCATATTTATCTGATGGAGCATGGAAAATAGAATAAACATATAGGTACATTTCTTCACTTTTTATATTTCATACAGACAATGGCGAATCCAGGATTGGATTGGGGGGTAAGGGGGGTAGGGGGTTAAGCGTTTTGAACATGGGAAAATTTCATATAATGAAGCGATCAAAACAATAGTTTCACGTTTTTTAATGGAGTAAAAACGTTTGTTTCCCATTAAAGGTTTCCAGGATGTTTTCTTGAGAAATTTACTCAATTGGATACGTTAAAGTTGATAAAAACCAGAATTAAAATATGAAAAGTATTTATTTTTAAGAATATCTAATGTTATATATTAGTTCAATACTGAGTCTTATCGTTGGTCGCTGTAGATTAGCTGTAACCGTATTTTGTGCATTCGAGCACACTTTTCAATTACCTGTTAAAAGCATACGTCGGTTAATCACTACATCAAGGAATAGATGAAAAAAAGACAAGAAAGATAAACTTCAAAGTCCTATCCTCCTCCCCTCGCTACTATAAAAACTACGATACACATTGCAAACTACCGTAACATAACAAATCTACCTCCACAGATATTTAAAAGCTTCATCATACGAACATGGTTAAAGAACTTAAATAGGTATTAATACGTGCATAAGGAGCTTTGAATTATTATTTTGAAAAGGCAGAGCAATTTTCTAAGACTGCGAGTTAATGCTCAAATATTAACCTAAATAAAAATTAATATTAACAGGGTTAAAACAATTTGTTGAAAACTTCACATTCGGCTTAAAACTGGCATTAAACCAAGTGATATATGATGTATTTGTCCTCATTTCAGATATCCAAAACGAAATATTACACTTTTAATTTAATCAAAGTATAGGAAACAATTTTGATCTGATTTTGACCCAATGATGGTGTCCGACACCTATTTTCCATTTCCTTAAGAATAACTGCGAAGACTTTTGCATAGTTTTTTGGTTATTAAATATAGATATTTTCAACGATGGAAACGTATGTATTGTTCAAACAAATGTATGTATTTATGGAACTTTTATTATTGTTAGGGCTTGCTGCATACCTCATTACTGAAAATTGTGAATAAAATCCATTATTTTTAAGTTAAACAAGTCGTATTGAGCGAAAAATATGGCAATTTTCATTTCTACGGGTATTTTTCCATAATTTTATATGATGAATTGTACTAGTAATAAACTTCCGACGTATATAACTATGATTAAGCTTGTTCATTTTGAAAGAAGAGAGATATCCTTCATTTGCACTGACGATAGCTCTCAACTTTGTGGTTCCAAGGTACGTCAAATATCATATCGGATGTAAGATTCGAACCTAAGTAACTACGCAAGTAAATATACTTGTTTCAATTCAATTGCAATTGTTTGTCATCTTTTTGAATCCCAGCTTCTTAAACTAAGTTAATAAGATGGGTGCTGTTCTATAGTCTCAATGAGCAGATTGAAATGGTGAATTATCGTTGACAACGCAAGAATCATACAATCAGTTAGCGATGTGTATTTCGACACCAGAACCGAGTAACTTCCCTTATATAAATACGTAGCTGTGTAGCAGTATGGACTTGATCCGTTCGACAAGAGGAAGTAAAGTTGTGTAAAAAGTAGTTGGATGTTCACCTACTAGTATCATCACTAGCATGCTCGGGAGTGATTGAACAAGCGGATGGTCGCAATGTCACAATGTCAGAGTGTTCAAAAAACGACGTGTGAATTTTCTTTAAATAGGTTTAGAGTTAACCCTTCAGTATGCGCAGCCGGTATAGGACACCGGGCGGAGTTAAGAAACGACGTATCGGAAATAATCGGGCGAGGTCGGTATTTTGCGTCCGTGTACCTTCTCGTTTTATGGTCAGCTAGTCAGTTCTTGTCGCGGACTGCAGTACTTTAGAAAGCTGCAGAGCAAATTGAAAACCCGGTGCAGGACACCGTGTGCGCCCACTGAGGTAATATAAGAAATATATTTATAAGGCTTTAAATTATAGAATTTGTTGTAATTTTAGGTTTTGTAATTCAAATTAAAATGAAACTACGAAAGAGATCAGCAGCGATTGTTGCGACTTTTTGAATAAGTTCAGACAGAAGAAGAATTTGATGATGATGAGGAAATAACCGAAAACGATGCTGTAGAAGAGAGATCTGAAGATAGCGGTACAGAAGAAGAAATCGATGAAAACGAAAAAAAAGGAAACTGGAAATACTATTGGACCTCATTTCATAGGGAAAGATAAAATTACCAAATGGGCCAAGCGTGTACCTCCTAAAAACGTCAGAACTCGTAGTAATGCAGCTACCAGGCCCAAAAGTTGATGTGAAAAATAAATCTAAAATTGATGATATTTGGGGTTCTCTATTCGATCTAAACATGCTACAAATAATTGTTGATGAGACAAACAAAAAAATTGATTCAGAAAGTTCACATTTTGTTCATGAGAGAGATATTTTGCCAACCAATATTGACGAAATTAGGACCCTTATTAGATTATTATATCTTGCAGGTGTTAGGAAAGCAAGTCATTTGAATACTACTGACTTATGGAACATAGATGGGACTGGCATAGAACTTTTCCGATTAACAATGAACGAGAGAAGATTTAAAGTTTAACTAAGATATATTCGCTTTGACGACATACATACTAGAGCTGAGAGATCTATTTTAGACAAACTAGCTCCAATTAGAACTATACTGACAAAATGGAATGAAAATCAAAAGAACAGTTTCTCTCATTCTCAATTTGTTACTGTTGATGAGAAACTGAAAGCCTTCAGAGACAGATGTTCTTTCCGCCAGTACACCGAATAGATATGGTTTGAAAATATTCGCTACTTGTGATACGAAATTATTTTACACTAGTCATATGGAAGTTTATGTTGGGACACAACCAGCGGGCCCTTTCAGTCTAGACAACAGTACGAAAGCTATAACTGAAAGAACAGAAATGTCCCAACAGACAACTGGTACACTAGCGCTGCACTCGGTATAGAACTAAAATGAAATGGTCTAACCTTAGTTGGAAGAAGAAGGGAAATACCTGATTTTTTCAACCAAGCACAAAGTAGGCTAATTGGATCTAGCGTATTTGCTTTTGGCTGCGGAGGAGCCTTGGTGTCATATAAAACGAAAAAAAATAAAAATGTTATATTGTACTCAACAATGCATCACGGCTATGATATTGATGAGGAATCTGGTGAATCAGAAATAATACTACAGTATAATTCAACGAAAAGTGGTGTGGATACTGAGGACCAACTGTGTGCACAGTACAATGTAGCACATTGTTCCAGAAGATGGCCCATGGCGATTTTTTATAGTTTATTGAATGTTACAGGAATAAACGCGTTTGTTATTTATAGCTGTAACAATAATAATTCAACAAAACCAAGACGACAAGACAAAAAAATAGGTATCTGAATAGACATATCCCAGCAAATATTAGAATGCGACTGAAAGAACTGTGTAATCTGCAAGGTCCGCAAGAGGATGAGCCAGCTCGGAGAAATCCAGGGCAAACTGGAAGATGTGGTGACTGTAACTGGAGAAAAAACCGAAAAACAAAATATTTTTATGAACTATGTGCTAAATTTTTGTGTTCAGGGCATGTGAAGCCTTTATGTGCAAATTGCTACGATTCTCATCGCTGATTTTTATACCTCTTTATTATGTTCCGGGTATGTCTATGTATAGTAATTTTATTACTGGTTTTAATTTTTTTAGTGCTTTGACTATATTGAAGAATAAATTTGAGGTCGAATGTATAAGAATATTTTTTTAGTTATTGCTTTGTAATTGAACAAAAACAAATATAACCTCATTTGTGAAATTTTTTCAGCTTCCTGTTTGAAAATAATGTAAAAGGGGTGTTGTCAAGCAAATGTCATATAATTGTAATAAAACTTATAGTTTCAGCAAAACACTTATTAGTGGTCTCTCAAGTCTATTTATTTTTAACGGTCTTGTACACCGTGTGCGCCCACTAATGAACAAGTTCAACCTGCGCCTACCGAAGGGTTAACTAACTTCCCGAAACACATCTTATGGGCACCTGAAGTATTTACGGATTCAACGTTAGGAATCCTTGTTCAACTGTTTTATCTATCGTTCATAACTAATTGCCAAAAATACGAGGATCGCATTGTCGCACATATTGGTTCGTATGCCAACAGATTAGACGATAGCAGAGCTGACTCAAGCATTCAAGCTTCAATCATCTCTAGTGGCATAGTCTAATTAATCGTATTATTTTGAGCAAATCTAAATTAGTCAATGAAATGTTTATTTTTCCCCCCTCACAAATGGATTCTCTTACGATTATGGTGTTGACTCTACCAATAAGAGGACATAGTTTAAATATGGCTGATAAACAAATGAAAATTCTTTCGATTGTTAGGACGTCATGAAGTATTTAAAGTGACTATATTGATAATGTTTATTCATCATAAATGTACAATCAAGTATAATTTTGATAAAACAATGTCAAGTGACTAGTACTTGTGAGCTGAGTGAAATAAACCATGGCATCACTGAAGGAGCAATCGTAGAAAATTACTCCTTGTGCGTGATATAGCCTCTAAATATAATAAAAATACTTAAGAATAAAATATAAATTTAAAATTAGATAAAGTATAAGTATAAAACATATGGGTAGAAATTGCATCACATAAAATAAAATATCAGAATTGGTAAAATTATCACTTTCAGGTAAGTTACACATAAAGTGTTTATCATAATCGGGTTCAGTGTCTCATATACACATATATTACAGTCATACGATTTTGATCCCATGTGAGTATCATATAAGATTTAATATCACAATTGGTAAAAGGGTAACATCCAGGTAGGTTTCACATAATGTGAGTGTCATAATCGGGGTTGAGGTCACATACACATGCATTACAGTATTATAAGTTTGATGAATAATTTGTTGAGGGTTTAAATTATTTTTTGGAATATCTGTCTATAATAGCATTGAAGCCAATTCTTAACTTTTATTTTAAAAATTTCGTTGCTTCGGCTGGTTTTTATTGTTTCAGGTAACAAGCTGCAGTGCCTCTGACCCACTGTTTTAATACATTTCGGTACCACAACGCTGTAGTTTCGCCTTCTTGTATTATATAGATGATCTTGGTGCGTTATTTCAATTTTATTATTGTAAATTCCTTGTAACATATTTTGGCAATAGAGTTGTCTAATATCAAAAATGCCGCATTCGTTATACAAATTATCGGTAAAGTACGTCTTTCCTTTGCCAAGGATTATTTTGAGAATCGTCTTCTGCACGATATTCAGACTATTTAAATGCGTATCATTTACGCCTCCCCATCCTATAATACCGTATATAAGTTGGGATTGGATTAGGCTATAATATATAGTTTTCAACTGAGAATTTTCAAGGAATTCTTTCAACAGTTTGAATCTTGATATGAATCCACGTAGTTTTCTTGTTAGGTACGATATATGTAAGTTCCATTTCATATGTCTGTCAATTTGTATACCAAGGTATTTTATTGAGCTGGCTTCTGGAATGGATATATTTTGATTTATATTTAATGGACCCATATTCGGCAAGTTATTGCTATAGGAGGTGAAAGGTAAGTATTTGGTCTTTTCCGCGTTCACAGTTAATTTATTGTATTGGAACCATTTAAAGATGTTGAAGTCTTTTTCCGTCTTTTCTTTCAGTTGTTGCCATGTGTTGTCACTGTAAATTACTGCCATGTCATCAGCATAACTTATAATGTTACCTACCGTTGTCATTTTCAACAGGCTGTCTATATAGATAGTGAATAGTAGGGGACCTAAGACCGTGCCTTGAGGAACCCCGTAAGTGATTGTCCTCGGAGTGCTCACCACACAATCAATATCTACTACTTGTTTTCGGTTCGACAGGTATGATTTCAAAAGATCGTGCGGTTTACCCAGCATACCAATTTTTTCCATTTGCTTTAGAAGCCTTTTGTGACAAACAGTATGAAAGGCTTTGGAAAGATCAACAAAGATACATAGCGACGGTTTAGAAATGTCGAGTAATTTGTAAATGTACGTTGTCAGTTTTAGTATTGCATCTTCGGTTGACCTCCCCTCTCTGAACCCATACTGATTATCAGATAGAATATCATGTTTTTTCATGAAATGTACCATTCTCTTTATTATTATTTTTTCAAAAATTTTTGCTATGTTTGATATCAAAGAGATGGGCCTATAATTTGAAATTTGCAGTTTATCCCCACTCTTAAAAAAGTATACAGCTATTTATAATGTGAGTGAGAGGGACTGTTATGAAGTCGGCTATTTGAATCAGAGTTTCTGCAGTAAAACCGTCATGCTCAGGACTTTTTTTGAGTTTAAGTTGTTTGATTATTTGTGATACTTCTCCAGTGTTTGAGGGGTATAAGAACATATTTTTATTTATTTCAGTTGTAATGTCTTGGAAGGAATTTGGTTTTTCGATTTTATTCGCTAGTTTTTGCCCTATTCCACTATAGTGTTTATTGAATTCATCACTAATAACCTGTTTGTTTTCAGTGGTACAATTTTCTTTTATTTCTATTTTGGTTATTTTTGTTTTTGGTCGAGTTTTGTTGCAAATCTCATTGACACTTTCCCAGAGCCCTTTTGTTCTACTTTTATTCGTCTCAATTTCGTTTGGAAAATATTGTTTTCTTGCTTCTTTCGTAATTAGTAGTTTATAGAGATTGTTCTTTTCTTTTATTGATGTAGATAGCCCTGACGTGATCCATTTTTTTCTAGTTTCATCTTTATTTTGATTTCAGATGTGTGTTTTTTTACATGGTATTTCAGTCTGTTTATGAATATTTCACATTTGGAGTTGACGTCGTTTTGTTCATAAATGTTTGCCCATGTTTCACTTTGTAGTGCCACCCGTAGCCTGTTGTAATTTATATATACTTTTGTATTTTTGAATTCTTTATTAACAGCTCTCTCACCCACTGTTAGAGCAATTGGTCGGTGGTCACTAATTTTATCCTGAAATGTGAATGACTTTAATCGATCATGCATTTCTATATTTGCTTTTACAAAGAAATGGTCGAGTGATATCGTTTATATAAAAGATGAATTCGAAGTATTCCAAATTATTTTTATATTCATCAATGTATTCATTTTCTGATAGTAAATCTTTGTTCATATCGGCAGTTATTACGTGAATATCATTTGATTTCATGTTTTGTAAAAAGTTAAAAAAGTATTAATTAAAATCATATGGACATGAACTAGGAGATCGATATATCGAAGTTATTTTTTTTCCCATTTAATACAGTTTTTAAATAGTTTTTAATGAATATTATGACTCAATCATTTTTGTTTAATGAGGATTCATTGTACACCGCGTTAAAACCTTTTAATCCATATATACTGGCATCAGTGACTTTAAAAGTTTCTGTCAATACGATTATATCGAAGTTGCTTTCTAGTTCGTTTGGGTAAATGAACAATTCATCTATGTTTTTGGAAACACTTCTTATATTGGTATGAAAAATTTTAAAGCCTTCTAGTACTTTCTTCGAATATGTATTAAAGTTCGTGATTTCTTTGATATTTTGTGCTTTGACCGGATCATTTTGATATTCTCTTATGAATGTAACAATAATTGGTTTAGATTCAAACTAAAATTATCAAGTAAAAGTAATAAAAACAAAAACAAAACAGTGACACATATTATTTAACCCCTCAGTATCAACCGGTTTATGATTTTCTAATGTTACTATTTTTATTAACCGAACGTGTTCTTGTCTTTTCTTGTGTAGTTTTGTGCTGTTGAGTTGAGTGTGTTGGTTTTTTCGTGGCAGGAATCAAAGTGATTACTTAATTCTGCTGAATATTCCACCAATGCTATATTCTCCAACCCATTATAAAAGTAACGGAAATCAAAGGTTATTTCCACCTACAAAAGTAACATTGACATCTGCCTAGCTATCATATGAACTTATTACCATAAAATTGTAATTAGGTAACTGACCGTTTCAGTAAAAATGACGCAGTGAGATTTACAACTGGTTACTGCTATTTTGTATAATTAATGCAGGGTCGGATGGAATTAACTCATATGTAACAAACGAAGAGCAACAGTACCGGGAAAAATACAACAAATATGTATTTCGATTGAAATTTATAGGTCGTTTTTACAGTCCGCGTTTCCAATACCAGAATATTCTACCTATATTTTTTTCGGTAAACATTAAGTTTGGTTCCAGAATTTAAAAATAATTATTTGAAATTTACATCCCATATTGCGAAAATATGTCTGGTTGAATATTGATGAACAATGATTGGATACAACTGGGGTAATTATTTAGAAACAGTTCGATTCATTTATAACACTAACGTGAATAGATTCCAAAATGTATGGGCAACAGTAAATTTATTCACTTTATATACATTTTAAATGTAAAATATCAGATGAATTATGAAAATCATTACAAACTTAGAATCAAAGAGAATATTGATAAAGCGGGAGCTGGCTGCAAAAAACGTGCCCTACAGATTTACCGAACGAAGTGTTTTTTAAATGTTAGTACTGACTGCAACTGTTAAGAAAATCAAGTGCCAGGGCCAAAATTTATATTCCTTAGGGGACATTTTTCGTACATGAACTGTACCATTCGAGTAACAGCTAGAAACTGATTTTAAAATTTAGTTTAAATTGAGTACAAAAAGTATATATGTCGTAGGCATAACGAAAATTTAGGCTTTTTATAAACTTCCTAGGCATTTTACAAAAAGCCGGTAAAAAGCGAGCATACAATGCATTTTTCGTTATAACTGCACCAATTCAGGCAAATCGATAAAATGCCGGCAAAACAAGAACAGAAGAATATATTTGACGTTTTGACTGATTATTTTTAGGCATTTTACAATTTGCCAAATACGGTGACGTCAAAACGTGAATATTAAAGTAGTACATCACTAGGAATTGCTCGTTTGCAGTTTGCTAACAACAAAGCAGCACGGATATTGGAAAACAAAATGGATTGCCAGCCCTTGGAAAATTGTACTAAAATTACTATGGCATGCAAGTCGCCATCGCGTGACAATTTACGTTGGCTTCATTGAATTCACTAAAAAATACTAAGCTGCTGACACATAATAAGTCAAAACATTGAAACTGTTGATTGAATCATTTCGTAATTTTCTGTTTGTTTTGCAAAAAACGGATAGTTGCTTATACAGTAATTTGAAACGAAGCGTAGTAGCATTTACGAAATCAACCGCTTTTTCAAGAAAATAAACCATTGCTGTAGTTTAGAGTACATATTAGCTTCCTATGTCAAAATTCTTATTTTGACTTCTAGCATATTAAGGTAATTTCGAGGCTGCCAACCTGTGGTATTCGAAAATACAACTATTAAACATACAATTTGAAAAATTAGAACTTCTCATTATACTGTTCAATTAGGATGTGAAGTTAACATTTATTTTGTCGATGGATTTCGGAATAGCTCTGAATAATTAAGTTTGAGAGCAAGGGTGCTTGCTATCTACTGGATATATAATACAATAGCTAAGTAAATTACATAGTTATATTCTCTTCATATTCTCTTTTCCTTACATTTTATAAACAATTGTGTAGTAGGGAACTGAAATAATTGAAAAAGAAACTCGCATTGAGTGAAAAAATACATATAGGTATTGATATTTCAAAGCAACCGAATATATATAAACTTAATTCTAATACATTCATTTGAAATAGGAAAATAACAAAGATTGTATAGGTAAGATTTTTATTGATTTTTGTCCAATATTATTTTTGAATATTTGTTTATAATATTTTCTGTTGAAAAGGACTTGTTGGTCTCATTTGCAATACTGTGTTGAAAATTAATTTAATTATTTGTTTTGGTTAATTTCATAGGGTGCATAATCAAAAGCATGTTCTGATAATGATGGAAAAATATTGTCATTTGAAAAAAAGTTCTGTTTCTTTCAGTAATATACTGATTAAAATATCTCTTTGGAAGTTTGCCTATTAATTTTATGCAGCACTAAACTTTTCACCACCAATTTGAGGATATAATAGGCCGCCTCTAGATTTCCTGTAATTTAATTTGACAGATGCATCGTCTTCATACCCTGATGATTCAAGTACCTCACAACAAAAATCGCAAGATAGTCTTTTCATAATCGATCGTATGACAAATACAGCTATGTACCCACTACATTTTCTGTGAATTCATTTCTGAAAAAGCATTTTAAACTATTAATTTCGGAATCATTAGATAACTTGGAATCACAAGAATTAATGACTCTATCATTAATCTTCGTTTGAACATGTTGACACGTAATATTTTCATTATTATTCAAGGGATGCTTTATGTGCTCCATTGGTATAGAACATTTTTCAAAAATGAATTTATTTTCATTGTAATCAATTTTACATTTATTGGATTGGAAGAAATCACTACCTAATATAACATTGAACTGAAGAGAAAAATCGTCCTGAAAAGCTTAAAAGTTATGAGCATGAACATAATCTGATATTTCGTAATTTATAATACTGCTACAGATAGTTTTATTTGGATTTAAACGTTTTTTTTGCTTCCTTTGAATAATCTTTATTATTATTATATTATCGTTTTCTACATTTTTCGATGACGTGTCCTGACGCTTTGCAATATCTACAAAACCGTCGTGTGGAATTATTTTAACGTTTATTTGGTGAAAAATTATTTTTATTATTATTATATTATCGTTTTCTACATTCTTCGCGTATCCTGACTTTTTGCAATATCTACAAAACCGTCGTGTGGAATTGTTTTGATGTTTATTTGGGGAAGAATATAAGGATTTTTATTGTCTTTAATTTGTTTTTTTTTACATCTATGGGAATTCTGATAATTGAAATTCAACATATTTGAACTATTCTGGAAATGCCTAATGTTTCGTTAGATTTATTCTTATACCTACATTGACTTGAGGAGTGATTGTTGTGTTTACATATTGATCAGAACTGTTTAAATATTTCTTGCCTAGACAACGGCACCGGTTGTTCAGCAATTGCCAGAGCAATGGCTTTTTCTAGTGAATCTGTATTTCTAGCTTTTGTTAAAATAGATAAATATTTATTTAAATCTAATATAACAATTTTCGACTTTGTTTGAAAAGGACATAACATTTGACGTAGAGAATGGAGTTCCATATGCCACTGACCTTCCGTTCGCCGCTTTGAGTAAGCGTCTAGCAAAAAATCTTTAAGCTCTTTCCACTAATCAAATGTCCAGTTTCGTGTTATGGCTCTAGACTTATCCGTTAAGTTAGTCTTGATTATTGATAATAAACTAGATTTATATTCAGGTTTCACTAGTTTGTATACTTTATCGCAGTTATCTATGAATTCGTAAAGTTTCGATTTGGTACCGTCGAACGTAATGAGGAGTTTTTGAGCTATATCTATTGACAGTGACATACTGGGTGAATTATTATTATTTGAATTGTTATTAGAATTATCTGAAGAGAGTTCTTGTTCGTCACGATATGTTCTTATATCAGGATATAGATTTAAAATACGCATAAATTTAAGTTAGAGACAGATTTAAGATTATTCACATACAAATTAGCTTAAAATTCTCCAAAAATGACAATTCTAGTACCATAGCACCCGTTGTACAGCCGTTAGTGAGCTGAATATCAATAGGGTTTATCTTTGATAAGCTCTTAATTATATCCAATCATAAAATTGGTCACTTGTATATACTCCGGAGGCTGTATCGTGCTAACAAACTGAAATTTCCCCAAAAATGACAAAAATATCGTACTTAAAGTACTATAGCACCTGTTGTACTGGCTCTGGTGAACTAAATATCAATACGGTTCATCAGTGAGATGTTCTGAATAATATTCAATCATAAAATTGGTGACTTGTTGAACTCCGGAGGCTTTATCGTGCTAACAAACTGAAATTTATCAAGAAATGAGTAAAATGTCGTACTTCAAGTACCATAGCACCCGTTGTACTGGATCTGGAGAGCTGAAAATCAATAGGGTTCATCTGTGACATGTCCTTAACAACATTCAATCATGAAAATAGTGACTTTTTGCACTCCGGAGGCTGTATCGTGCTAACAAGACATGTAAGGAAAAGTGGCCGACGACAACGACGACGACGACGACATACACACAGGATTTTTTTTCTAAAAACCGTTTTTTCGTGTTGTTGTTGATGGAAAACGTAAAAATAACTCAAAAAAAATTTTCAAATTTCCAACTTTTTTTGGGGTAAACCAATACTTATCTCGCATATAGATAGGTTGGGCGGAAAAGTAATACTTAATTTTACTCACTACTTTTTTGTGAGTGATAACTCGGAAGGGGGTGTGCTGAGGAAATTTTTGTATAGGAAACATAATTTCATACGAGCAATCACCTGCTGAATTTTTCCATATGAGTTTAGGAACACTTTGTATATGCATTACTTATATCCTTTATGAAGTTTTTAAATCATAGAAATTATACAATAGGTGTATCCCAATTATTTTCTATATTTGTCGACTAGTTTAATAGAAAACTTTCATACTCTTAACATATTACAATTTCCACAAATATTCTTGTGCTGTCATATTTAAAATAGGTTGGTACGTAAACGTCGTTTCAGCAAAATATTACAAAATTATAAAACATGTTCTGCTCCCTAAAACCAAAAAATTCAAATGTAGCAGCTTATATCTTCTTGAAAAACCGTCACTCTATATTTTAAATGAAGTACAAATATTGTTATTGGGAACTAAATGAAGGAATAAAACTTCACATCATTGAAAAATTGATAAAAAGGTAACGATAACTGTATTGTGTATTACCCCCTCTTGCATTATTGACTGCTTGCATTCGACGAGGCATACTCTGAATTAAATTGAGTATCACATTCTGATCCATGTTATTCCACTCCTGCAAGAGCAACTTTCTCAGCTCGTGGGCAGTTCTTGGAGCTGGTGTATGCCTTCGGATACGCTGCGCTAACTCATCCCAGACATGTTCGATAGGATTCATATCTGGACTGCATGCTGGCCAATTAAACAGCCTAATTCCTACTTCATCTAGATATTCAATCCTGGCAGCGTGTGGTCTTGCATTATCATGCATGGAAATGCCCAACTCGCCCATTGTAACCATGAAAGACACAACAACATGATCTTCCAGAACCTCCGTTACATATCTGTGAGCTGTTAGCGAGACTTCTGAAGTGATACCTGCCCAAACCATAACAGACTTACCACAAAATTTACGTCTATGGTCAATACAAGCGGGGGCGTATCTTTCTCCGGGCCTTCTCCATACTCGTCGACGTCCGTCTGGTCCATTGAGACAAAAACGCGACTCATATGTAAAGACTACCTTGCCCCAGTCATCATCGTTCCAAGTGATATCGAGCACAATCCAATCTTGCAATCCGATGCACGAAGCCTTCTTCTAACTGTCCATTCGCTAACATTAACATTTCTAACCCCTTTAAGCAGATTTCGCAGCAAAACCGCAGAAGCTGTTCTATTCCACAAACTTGACATCAACAAAAACCGATCATCTCGTTGACTCGTGACTCTTTTTCGCCCAGATCAGGGTCGTCTGGTTATAAAACCATTCTTCTGGTAGCGTTGGTACACATTTTGAACAGCCTAGAGGCTCTTACCAACAATTCTGGTGATTTCACGTTTTCCTCTACTATATTGTATCAACCTTACAATTCGTGCAACGACAATATGATCTAGAGGCATTGTGGCATAGTAAATAAACACTAAGTACAATGAAATGTTACTATACACAATAAACCATACAACAAATAGGTTTTATAAAAAAAACATTTATTTGAAAAATAAGCAACGAAGTATGAATGTTATGTAGGACTAATTTTTGTTGTTCAACAAAGGTTGCAAAATATGGTGTCAGAATGTGTCAGATGCCAACAATGACAAGAAGTATCCATCCAATGATATAACTTCATCGCCTACTAGACCTGTGGACTCCCTGATTAGTTTTATTTTTAAAAGTATTTGCAATTTCAACAAATTCCGACATTCCTAAGATATTTCATGATTGAAAAAAGTTAGCGACATGCTTCTTGTTGCCAAACTTATTTGTTCCAAGGTGGTAAAATAAAAGCGTTAAGCCGAGTCCAGACTATCCAACAAAACATGTTATTGTTAAACATGTTAAAAACAACAAACTTCTTGTGCAACTTTGTTGTGTAACTTGTTATAATCTAGCAGAAGCATTTATACTGTATAACAAAAAACAAAACAAAATAGGGCGCATAATTTTTGTAGCATTTCAGCTGGTAGGACGTAGTATGTAAAAGAGAACCGTTGTTAAGTGTAGATAAGTCGGGGCCTGTTTTACAACAAAGTTCAATAACTTCCTTTTATCTTTACCAACATGGGATGGATAACATAAAACATGCTACATAACATGCAAAATGTTGCACAGCACTGTGATTTAAAACTGTTTTATTTAATATTCTCTAACAAGTTATAAAAATTGGTTAATTAACATATTTTGTTACGTAGTCTCGACACGGCTTTAGAATCTGATGAACGTGGAGATTTCTCTCTCACTGATAATTTCATTATTCCGATGTCTGTTTTAGTTTTTAGTTGTTTAGTGTGGGATAAATCTGACTTTTCCTGATACACGTGAAATAACTCCAAATTGGACAGAAAATTGCACTCCTCATATGTAGGTACTAATATTCTGAATTTCAAAGACTATCTATAAAATATCATATCGCTGGTGAATGCTGAGTGTTAGTAGTAATAGCAATCTGCGTGGCGGCTAGTTTGGAAATGGAAAATTACGGTGAAAAAAAAACATCCTATTATTAAAGTTCAACCAGCCAAGACACTTTTTGCATACATTGGTTGGGCACGGGCTATGAACTCGTCGCCCACTCGAGGATTGCGTTTATTATGTTGGTTATTTATTTTCGTAGAAATATACAAACTCATTCTCATTATGTATTTAAATAATAAGGGCTGAAACTCTCAAACATATTTCAGATTTTATTGCATATCCGCTAATGATTATAATAAATAAGTCATTAGAAATGGGACAATTTCCTTCAGCTTTTAAGACATCGATTGTCAAACCTATTTATAAAAGTGGGGAAAGGGATGAAATGACAAACTACAGACCAATATCATTAATAACTTGTTTATCAAAAATACTAGAAAAAGTAGTTAATGCACGGCTTAATACATTTCTAGATAAATATCAGCTAATGTCAGGGTCTCAATATGGTTTCCAAAAGCGCAAGTCCACTAACGATGCTCTTTTGGAAGTAACAAATATTTTATATAAAAATATTGATGAGGGTTTACCTACAATTGCGGTCTTCCTGGACTTAGTAAAGGCCTTCGACACCGTGGACCACTGCCTTCTTTTGGAAACACTAGAGGACATTGGAGTTAGAGGTACAGCACATGCTTTTTTCAAAAGTTATCTGACAAACCGATCTCAGAAAGTAAGAGTGGGCAATGAATGCAGTAAAGAACAGACAGTTCAGTGTGGTGTTCCACAAGGTACGGTTCTGGGCCCAGTTTTGTTTAATATATATTTGAATAACTTATTTATGATTGAAAGCAACAGTAAAATTATAAGTTTTGCAGACGATACAGTTCTGGTATACAGTGATCAAAATTGGTACGATTTAAAGTTGAAAATTGAAAATGATCTATATTGTATAAAACAGTGGTTTGACTATAGGCTTCTTTCAATCAATTATAAAAAAACTGTTTACCTGCCTTTTGCATCCTTAGAACCGGATCTTCCGAACTACGCCATCAATGTACAAAAAAATATCAATATTCAACCTGCAAAACAAATAAAATATTTAGGAATTATGATAGACCCACATCTTAGATGGGATAACCATATTAATTATCTAGTTCAAAAATTGAGGTGTGTATTATATAAATTCAAACATATCTCATATCACCTACAATATAAACAAAAACTAATAGTTTATAAAAGTTTGATTGAATCTCACCTAATTTACGGTCTGGTCAGCTGGGGTGGAGTGGCGAAGACTTACTATAATATTCTCGAGGTTTCGCAAAAAAGATTCCTCAAAATCCTTCTTGGAAAAACAAGAAGATATAGCAGTGAACTTCTATATACTGAAACGAAAATATTAGACGTTAGACAATTATACTTAAAAAAAGCGGTATTAAGACAACATAAACTTAAATCAAATCTACAAATTCAAACTCACAATTATATGACAAGAAATAAACATACTTACCTGAATACAACAATGAAAAAAACAGCTGGACAAAGAAGCTTTATGTTTCTAGGACCTAAGCTATATAATGCTATACCCCAACAAATTAAATCTGAATCTTCTGTAAAGGTGCTAACTTTGAAACTTCATGAGTATATCACCAATACAAGTAGGCGCTCTATTCACAACCTTATCGAAATTAATTACTGATAATGTTTCTATCAATTTCTATTTCTACTTTATTAATCCTTAATTATAGTATACATTTTTTATTAATTACCTATACTTATTATTATTTGTTACCTAGTATAAGTTTTATATTATTATTATTTTATCCTTGCAAACAAGCCTCATGGGCTTCGCAAGTGTATATATTTATTTCGCATAATGTCGTTTGTTTTGTTTGTTTGTATTTCTGAGTTATGTGTAAATAAATATTAAATATTATTATATAATATAAGAACACTTTCATCATTCGAATGATAACTGAATCCTTATGTAATATTTTACTCATTAGTGGAATATTTTTCACATAAAAATCAACAGTGGCGTAACACTCAAAATACGTCCAAATTAACCATAACTCGACATAAAAAAATATTGAGCAAATATTTCCAGATAATAAACATCAGTGATTATATTTTTTTGTATATTTTATTATAATCGAATGAAGGTTTCAAAGTTCAACAATTCAATTCAATTAAGATATATTTTTTTACAAAAACTGTACAGAATAATAACCCTTTATATTGAAACAAACAGAAGAGATATCATAACAAAGCAAAGCAAATGAAATATCGCAAAACATTGAGTAGAGGCTTGACAGATTTGTTGTAAAATTGGAGAAAAATTTAACTTTAAGTGAAGTGGTTGCTTATTTGAATGTCAGCGTAGGCAAAGTAGGGAATGTCTATCATAAAATTATTCTCGAAACAAAAACGAAAATTATTATAATTGAAGCAAGGTAGTTCAAGAAACTGTGCAACTGTGAAGGTTATTCGAATACAAACCGAAAGAAAAATCTCAGTAATAATTATCAAATGTTTGTTATCGTCAAATCTGTTTATAATTACGAATTAATATTCATAATTGGAACGGTTTATTTATTAAAATCATAACTGATTCATTATATTATTTATTAATAATAGAGGATTTGCTACTGCTATAATTGTTTACGTTGAACAAAATGCTTTAATAATAAATGATTCATCTATTACGCCGACTTCGCGATGATAATTAATGATATTAATTAATAATTATAATTTGGATCAATATAATTATTAAAAATGATACAGTGACATATAATAAATCTTTGTTTATATTTATTATCATTCAATGAAACATTTGTTTATTATAAATCTATATAATATAAGCGATAGCATGTTAATCTTATTTGAAATAAATAAGCAAACTGCCATGCGCGTGATCTGAGCCCGTACTTGATGGCTTCGTTTTGCCACCATTTTGATTTGATTGCGTCGCGTTTCTCGTTTGGTGATTTCGAAAGCCGGGAAAACATTTGAATAATTGTATTATTTGGGAATTGGTGTGGGTGTCAGTATTCAATTTAAAAGTGTTTATTCACGTGTAGTGTTTGTTCTGGTGATTCCGAGTGTGATTCTTTCATTCGGATGTTAGGTATTGAAAGACCTTTACTATTGTTGTGATCCCATTTAAGAATTATATTTATTTTACCTATTATTTGTATAAATGCAAATTCATAATTTGTGACTTTAGGAATAATTCAGGTTCCAAATTAGGTTTATAAAATAATATATAATCAGTTAAACTCTATCAGAGATTAAATAGTTTTTTCATAACTCTCAGCTTGTTTCAATATGGATGAGTTGAACAATAGACTCTATTAATTTTTCATTCAGTTCGAACTAGAGATAGTCTTTGATACTTTATAATTATTTAGTATTTCGTTATATCTGTCATAAGGGTATGTTTTCGTTATATTCTTTATTTATTTATATGGTTTCATGGTTAGAGTAATGTATAATGTATACAGGGTGCATATCCAAAATTAGCCAAAAATATACATTTGTTTTGTATTTTTTTTATACTTGGATGTTATAGTTTTTTCGAGATGAGTTGCATAGGTATATGTGTTTCGACGAACTAGTTATCCATTTTTTGTATAAATTATAATAAGGATATTAAATAAATCGCTTTATTAAAAGTATTGTGCTTTATTTCCATTATGTATCTAAGTCATTATGAAAAAAAAACATAGATAATTTATCATCCATATATTCAGAAAACGATTATGGCGTAGAAAACGAATGATACGTATAGCAATAAACACTAAAAAAATTGAGAAATATTTAGAAATGCCTTAACACGTATTTTGGCAACTGAGTTGCCATCGTCAGTAGATCCTCTAAAAGTAATCAATGTATAAGAAGGAATTACCAAAGGTCGATAAGGTCCAGGTCCGTCAAGCTGCCCCCCCCCTCGGTTAGATTTTTTTTACCAAAATGCTAGCACACATAAAGGGCACCCAGCACAACCATTTTTATAGCTAGCACACCAACAGATCACAATAAAAATGCTTTTGAATTCGGGTAGGGCCAGGTTAACGCTAGCCGCCCCCCCTCGTTGGAATTTTTTCGCCAATATGCTAGCACTGATAAAGGACACCTAGCATACCATTTTTTATAGCTAGCACACCAACAGCTTACAATAAAAATGCTTTTTAATTCGGGTGGGGCCAGGTTATCGCTAACCCCCCCCCGGTTGGAATTTTTTCCGCCAAAATGCTAGCACAAATTAAGGACACCTAGCACAATTTAGGTCACCATTTTTATAGTTAGCACACCAACTGCACTTTTGATTCTGGGGAGTGGGACGGAGGGTAGTGAAATAACGCTATACTTACTCGATGAATAAATGAATGGATAAATGAATAAGTTGAATATATATGTAAAACGGCTGGTTCAATTGTTTCTCACTGTAGTTACGAAAAATTTTCGGAACATTCCACTCATATGGTAAAAATTCCAAATTGAGTAGGATATTTTCGGAGATAACTCTCCGGCAGGGCCGATAATTTCCCTTTTAAGTCCGTATCTAAGTAACGTCTAAGTAACAATTGTTGTTATTATCATAATTTTTATATAAAATATCATAAAAATGTCACGGTTTGGAAACGATTCTTCAAGTTTAATTCAAAAATAAGTGAAAATGAACCAAAAAGAGTAATTAAATACCATGTAATGTTGTTTAAATAATATAAATTTCGTATTAATACAGTCTAATCGAGAAATATTCTATCGAATTACACTCGTGAAAATAGTTGGATCATTAGTTTTACTTATATAATCCATGTTGCTTGTAAAATTATTAGGAAGAATACATATTATTACAACCATCAGCCCTGCGAGGAAACCCTTTCTTAACCCAAACATCTGAATCGGCCAGTTTGGATGTACCTACAAGGATTTTATTTACTCTTAAGACCCATAAAAACGGCATTATAAAAATGATTCAAATTTTAACGATAGACTTAGTTTAACGACCCTTTTAAAAAGTCCGATGAGAACTTCAGATGGATTATACCTATTAGTGTTTTAAAATGAAACTCAATGTTCCTAGTTAATTCCACAATATAATGAAAAATGTTTGAAAATTCTAAATTTAATGTAACTTCTGTCATTCTGAGGATGATATTCAGTGATCGAAACAATTGTCAATTTTTTAGAATTTTCAAACATTTTTCATTATATTGTGGACTTAACTAGAAACATTGAGTTTCATTTAAAACACTAATATGAGTAAATTCGACGAAGACAGTTAATTGGATTATACCTAGTTTTTAGAAAAATAAATATACATATGTCATCAATTTTATTTACAGTACATTTTGCTTGTAATATGAAAGAAAAAGTACGTTTTTTATACTGCTCAGCCCTCTAGACCTGCCGTTCTTACCCAAACATCTGGCTTTTTACAATTTATTTATTTAGAATAGTTCTGAGGTAGAAAAAAATATCCAACGTTCATGAGTCAAATTGAAAGTAAAAGAATTTTATTCCGTCCTTTCATTTCTTTAAGACCCAGTTTAACAATCCGCCGATCTCGGCAAATAACACAAGCCAAAGTGAACCAATCGATGTAACACAGTCGCACACAATTCGACCTCAATGTCTTAATAAAGAACTCAAAAAACCCAAGTACACCAAAATTGTAGACGGATTGGAGCAATGAACTATAACTCACATTAGCAAGTCCTTCCATTACCCATATTGTAAGAAAGCATAAAAAAATTAGTCCGCCAACTTTGGTGATCCGCCATGTTGAATTTAGAATGACGTCACATACATAATCATGGATTGTCATGCAAACTAGACGTATATACAGAATTTCAGCTCAATAGGTTGAAGATATCTGCTTCAAAACTGAGTTGCAAGATTGCAACCGAACAAACATACATTGCCAGTTACATAGTAGTGTTGGTATCTTATGATATGCCACAGAAATATTTGAAGCTCTTATTAACCGGCTCTAAGAATTAAAAGATGCACGTTCTAAGTAAACTTGAGAATTTAAAAAAAATCTGATAGCGAAATGCAATATTTATGTTATCATTAGGTTTGTTCCAACCGAAGTAAATACCGTTTTATTGCCGTACAATCTCAGCAACGCAAAAAATTTCATGTAAATTACACATACTCATTATATTCACTGATCAGCAGGTCAACTGGGTTTGTATCGTAATTGTACGGTTTTTGTGTTGGTTGGAACAGACCTATTACAATGGTTAATTATCTATCAACTTCGGCAATAAATATTCTGGCAAATTTAAATATAAAGTTTGAGTGTTTCTTTTAAATAAGGACTACAGTGAACCACGATCAGTCTAAAACATGTATTCTCAATATATTGGAACATTTTTAGGGATCTCAGCCGCCCCTTCCCAGATTGCACAACTTTATCCAAAGGACATATCCAACGGCTTTTTTGTACATTTATTTATCCAATGTCTGTACGCAAACGTTTGTCGTTGCCTTTTTTATAGTGTGACGTAATTTGCAACTTATTTGTGCACGGATTGTTTCTGATTCCGTGCCTAAACGGTTCAATTTAATTATTTTGTTTTATTAAAATTACTATGATTTTGACAAAATTATTTTTAAAAGTGAAGGTTTTTTGTATTCTTTCGTTTTTTAGCATTAATTGAAAATAAATAGATAATTATTAATTAAATAATAGTTAATTATTAATTAAACAAATACAACAATGATGCTGTTTAGGGGCCATTTTTTATAGGAAAATGATGTTTAGGGACAAATACATCCAACATTTTTATTCATTCGTGCAAGCATAGCGTTATTTTGCAGACACCCTCCACCACCTGAATTCAAAAGCGTTGTTGATGTACTAGCTATAAAAAAAATTTTTGTGCTAGGTTGTGCTAGGTGTCTTTTATTTGTGCTAACATTTTGGCGAAAAAATAGCAACCGCAGGGGGCTAGCGTTAACCTGGCCTCACCCGAATTCCAAAGCATTTTTATTGTATGCTGTTGGTGTGCTAGCTATAAAAAATGGTTTGCTAGGTTGCGCTAGGTGTCATTTATCTGTGCTAGCATTTAGGCGAAAAAATTCCAACCGGGGGGCTAGCGTTAACCTGGCCCCACCCGAATTCAAAAGTATTTTTATTGTAAGCTGTTGGTGTGCTAGCTATAAAAAATGGTGTGCTATGTTGTCCTAGGTGTCCTTCATCTGTGCTAGCATTTTGACGCAAAAATTCCAACCGGGCGGGGCTAGCGTTAACCTGGCCCCACACGAATTCAAAAGCATTTTTATTGTGAGCTGTTGGTGTGCTAGCCATAAAAATTGTTGTGCTAGGTGCCCTTTCTGTGTGCTAGCATTTTGGTAAAAAAAGCTAACCAGGGGGGGCCAGCTTGACGGACCTATAAGGTCCTCGCTATTTGCTAATATCACGTTAACTTTTCGGGTCTACTGAAGACGGCAGTCTAGTTGTCTAGATAAGCATTTGGAGACCATTCTATAAATATTGCTATCAAAATGTTAAAAATATTTATTATTATCAATAAAGGGGCTTTTGTCATGCTGTGATTGTGAACAAATATATGGGTATAATAATTTAATCTAGAATAACAATGACAAAATATGTAATAACTATATACAATGATTTTGTAACAATTAATATATGATGTGGTGGAAAAATATATATTCTTAGTTATGAAATATATATTCATAAAAACAAGATATACATTTATTGTCAATAAATGATTATTATGAGAAAATATTCATAATTTAATACTAACTAATTCTTTATTTATAGGTGTTCAATTTGTTTTTTACTAACAAACGTTTAACAAGCCATATTTGGTGACAGTTAATTATTCTTAGTAATTGTAACCAAACTGTTCTTTAGTTGTAGAAGGAGAGTCAAATTTAAATGGAGAAATGCTGCAGCAGCGTAGAATTCTCCGAAAAGAAGTCGTTCCACCATTCCCTTAGTAAAAACTACATATTTTTAATCCTAGAATCTCACTATTCCACTCGAATCATAGGTACGTTGCCTATTACTATTTCTGATCACTTTTTCGTCGTGTCTGGAAAAAGATGAGCGTTAAAGGTCCTGGAATTTTCTTTCAGATTTATGGGCAATCAACGGCCATATATAATATGAACATCCTAAAAAGGAAGAGTTTTATTGTCGGTTTCAATATCTGAGAAATTAATTAGTTATCCTCACAAAAGCTGACGATGATTCATTTTCCATTGAAGAATCATTATCTAGACCCTATGCTCGAATAGTAAGAAAGTAGGTCCACAATTCTAGCGAAAATGCAAGTAGCACTGATGAACCCCATGAAAATGACTCTGCTTGACGTCGGTCAGATGTGATCTACTATGGGAGATTATAGGGATTTTCGGAGACGGTAACACTAGACCATATAGATCACCTATTAGCTGATTGCGGATCCTAGCCGAGAACGAGTTTCCTATCGACGCGTTCTGTTTTCTGTGGAAATATCAAATTTAAAACTTAACAAAAAACTTTTTTTTTGATACTTTATCTTGGTTGATTTTTATATTTTTCATGTACTTCTTTCTATCTTGTAAATTCTTCGTTAACACCAAAACTTTAATACCAACAAGCTATTTTTTATATCGAAAACGCAAAAATTACAAAAAACTGCAACCTGCCAACTACGTGGCTTAAATAATTAATAACTTTTTAGATTAAAGAATACAAAAACAAAATTTTGATACCAATAAGCTATTTTTGATATCGAAAAACCTTAAAGTACAAAAACCGCAAGCCTCGCAACCTCTACACCACTTAAAGAATAGTAACATTTTAGGTTAAAGCAAACAAAAGCAAACGAAACAACCCGTCAGCTAATCGCATTACCCACCGGTATACAGGGGTAAAAAGAATCCAAACTATAACAATGGATCGAAATATATGATTATGAATCAGCTCAGTTCGTTCGGTTCCCGAACGTAAGTGAACGTAATCCGGATTACTTTCCGAACATTCAAATCATGATATATATTTTCCCCTATGTGTATACTTTGGGATATTTCGTAGATGTAACATTCAATTCTATCCATATTACAAGGATTGAGAAGCGTTATGTCAGCCTTGACTATAAAATAAAATAATACAACTCCTGATGCATCTGCTGAATTTAGAGAAGCGCATTGTCTTTATTTTCGTTGGAACTCTCTCCTACTCATTGCCTGAGAGATCTTTGCAACATTCCCGTTCTTTCCACAGTTTTTAACTAATGCAACTTCAAGTGACTTGATTCAGTGAGCATTTGAACTATTTTCCAATTTTGCTACATGTTCATGTATATAAACTGCTCCACAAAAGTTAGGGGTATAACGATATTTTAGATAATGCGTAGAATTAAAATGATAATTTATTTTATTTGTTAAACTTCGTCAAAAATGAAATATAATAACGTCATTGTAGACATTTTTGAATTATACAACAAATAAGATATTAAATTGACAGTAAAATAAAAACTACCCCTAGCATCTATAACTGTTTGACATCGTGGTGGCATACTTTCAATGAGATTATTTATCCTGGCTTGTGATAGATTTTTCCATACCTGTGATAGAAGTTGTGGAAGCTGTTACAGAGTTTGAGGCTGTGGTTGATGTTCATCCAAACTTATTTGCACTATATCCGATGGGATCAAGATCAGAAGATCGCGGGGTAAGAGGTAAATGTGCGATATCTAAATTTGCAATCGCTGCCATGATAATTGCCGCCCGATGTTGTTGAGCATTACCCACTATGCAAATAAGCATAACAGTTATGTTAATTCAACATCACATTGTGATAATGTTCTTCCTTTTTTTCCTCTTGTTTTCATCACATGCACATCTATACAACCGCTTATGCCCAGCTTGTGGCTGTTAACTTTTGTGATGTTTCAACTCAACTTCTCAGCGATGTTAAAGCGCTGCCTTTTTACATTACTGTGATGTTACTCGAACTTCCTCAAAAGAAAGTCTTTATAACGAAGTAAAAACAACATTTCTGTTATATTCTGAAATACCTTTTAACATCTTGTCGATGTTAATGCAATGTCTAAAACATAATATCTTATCAATGATCTAAATGCGACATTTCAAAAACAATACAATGTATTCTCGTAGATGTTGTATGGACATTACATAAACCTTTAAATAATATACCTCAAACATTCTAGATGACATCCTATAGATGTTTCTGTTCCTAATCAGCAAATACAGGGTGAACAACTAAGAAAGCCGGCTGTCGACCATATTTCAAAAATAGTCATGGTACAACTTTAAAAAAATACCTTCAGGAAAATGACCCTGAAAAATCGCTGGAAAATATTTTTGAGTTCCTAAAATATCTGCTATGGGGTGGAATGAACACTTAAAAACATAGTACTGTGATTATCTCCAAAAAAGACATACTAAAGGTATCCTAGAAATACAATTTTTGATATATTGTTGAGATTATGAAAAAATGTAGTTAGGGACTTTTTGTCCTTATTCTTCAGGTAAGGGGTGGGAAAGATTCAACCCAAAAAACAAATGTAACACTTTCTTGTTTTTTAATCGATATCCATGTTTTTGGCGTCATTTGAAAGAGTTTTTCCTCTTTAATAAGATATGCTTAACAAAAATAACATAATTGAACAATTTTGTCAACGATATGTGAAAAAGTCGACAAATTTCCCATTTTTCTCGGAAATTTAAAATGTAATGAGGCATTTTTTAAATTCTGATGAAAAGGGGTTAAAAAATAGGAATTTATTCCAAGATATAATATTTAGAATATCAGATATAAAAATTTAAAAAATGCCTCAATTTAGATTTGAAATTTCCGAGTGGATACAAAATTATCTAATTTTGTTATTAATCTTATCAAACAGAACTCTTTTAAATGCAGCTAAAATCATTAATATCGGTTAGAAAACGAAAAAGTTATACATTTGTTCATGAGTTTGAACCTTCACCTACCCATTATTTGAAGAATAATGGCAAAAAATCTCCTTAATTAAATTTTGTCATAATCTCATCAAGTTTTCAAAAATTGTATTTCTAGGACACCTTTAGTATGTTTTTTTGGAGTATTATGTTTTCGAGTGTTCATTCCACCCCTAGCAGATATTTTAGAGACTGCAAAATATTTTCCAGCAATTTTTCAGGATCACTTACCTAAAGGTAATTTTTTTGAAAGTTTTAGCATGATTCTTTTTTGAGATGTGGCCTACAGTCGTTCTTAGTTGTTCGTCCTGTACATTTAAAATAAAATAGCAAAAAAAGCAATAAAGGATTTATTTATTTATTCACTATTAATGAACAGTAGAGTAAAATTGAAAAAAACAGGTACAAAATTAGAAAAAAAAATATCTTGTCAGGAAATCCAACATAAAAAAAATAAAATTGTGTTAGCATATTACATAACAAGTATGGAACTATTGAACGCATTCAGTGAAAGCAAGAAATAAAAAAGGGTATATTAATATGTAGTTACCATAACGAAACACACTTTGAAACTGAATTAATAAAGTTTAACGGATACACATACATTACAGCTAGTTTATAGAAAATTGACTAGAATAGTTTTTTAATTATATTAAAACTAATAAAAAATTTCCACCATAGATTTAATGAAACATTACATTACATCAACAGAAATTCAATCTGATTAAGGAAAATTCTATCGCTAACTTACGGTTATTTTTTCTCACGCAAGAGTGGCTTTTTTGAGTGCCTCAACCATTCCATAACGTACACTTCAAAATGATTATCTGTGAAACATTTAAAGGTGTTCTGAACAGCAGCTAATAAGACAATTACTTTAGATCAAATTGTGCCCATGGAGACCTTTGATCGATCATCATAAACTACATCAAACTTGATTTTTAGCCAATTGACTGGGACCCATTTTCAATAATATACATGCGGGGTTCTTCAAAGGAATAATAACATATTTTATTTCGATAAGTGACTTTTCATGATTTACCTTCTATTACATGCCTCAATCCATTTGGCAGGTAAATTCAGGTGTGTTATGAAAATTCATACTTCTTTTCTGTATAACATAATATACTATTCTCATCTTGTTATTTTCATCCTGGAACAAATTGTATATTAACATCGTGGAATTGTAACTTAATGTAATCTAAGCAATTCTGTTTGTTGACTGGAGCATTCAGTATCATAAGTTACATATTCTTCAACTAGATTAATATATGTACCATTGTAAGGGACACCTACAGCTTTCATTGTATTCAGTGTATTTTCAAATGTAAATGAGCTTTTTAACAGAAATTTCTGTTTTTAAGGTCTTAAACAGTCTCTAATTGTTCCCAAGAATTGTTAGTAATAATGTTAAAATTTTCTAAACCTGCAAAACTATATTGATGGCTATGATTACTAATACAAAAGTAGAGCTAGAGATACTTGATTCAATATTTTTTGTACTGTTTAATACAATGTCTCTATCAGACTATCTGAAATAGTTACTTCCCTTTCATTACATAATTACCAACTATTTTTTTTTATTTTATTTGTGTAAGTAGCTTCTGAAACATCTTGAACATTGAAAATATTTTCTTCTAGATTCAAATATCTGCCAACATATGAGCATGTTTTATTATTAATAATAATATCTACCCTATTGCAATATTAAGTTTTTTGTAGGGTATAATGCATATCTAGGATTTGAAATATTGTGAATCGTTTTTAAAATATACTTGCTAACTAAAATATTTTAAAAGTTGAAAAAACCCTTATTTTGTAAACTCTATTATATAATGTTAGTGTACAATTCCGCCACCTGGAATTTCAATGTACAATAGCCGATTAAAGTACTGAATGAGTATTAAGTTTATAATAATTATGATTTTGGAATAGTCACTTACCGATAACAACTGTTGTTCGTCCATTACAACAAGAATTATAACTAAGTATAGAAACTGTAGCTAAGTAGGAACTAACGAAAACGAAGACCACTTTATTCAAGTACTACTTGCAAAATATGTGCTTCCTGCAAATAAAATATAACACATAACTGAAAACCATCCGCCATTTCATGCTTGTCACAGATAACTACTGTTTGTTTCGTTCGTCAGTTCCTCTTCTGTTTTCTTTTTTTTTATGTTACTGTGATGTTCAATATGAGATATTACTGTGAGTTGTATGAAATAACATTGTACAGACGTAATAGTAGGATGTTACTAAAAATTATTTCGGAGGATGTAAAAGTAACTGCAACATGTGGTCATCTTAGAAACATGTGGTCATCTTAGAAACATGTTAATTTGTAATATATTACAGTAACGTTCTGTATGTGCATTTGTGAGAAGTATACAAATCAACATCGTATGAATGTTTCCTATAGGAAGTTACTAAAAAGAAGTTCATAGGATGTGTATGTAACTGCGAATTTAAGTATTACTGTGTACATCAAAAATATGTTTTATTTACATGACATGGATGTTAATAGAGTTGGTAATAAAATTAAGACATCTAGGAGATATATTCTTAACGTTTTAAATAAACATCACGAAAAGTCTCTAAAAGGAACGTCACAAAAAAGACTTGTTATATTTCTTGTTTAGTGGGTATTGTCTATACATCGGAAATTTTGGCCCATAGCAGCAAGAAAATTTGGAAAAATGTTGTTGACGATGTCATTTTAATGAATTTGTGTTTTTATGTTGTTGTCATACATGGACAGATCAGTTTTTCCACAATGACAAATTCCCCCACAAATCATTATTGACCCTTTCCTAAAAGGTTACACTTGTTGTACAGGTCTTAAGTTTCTATTTATTTCAGGGCTTGTTCAGACAGGAACACGCCGGCTATCAGAATAGTGTCCATTCGAGTATTGCACGTTCAGGTGCTTGAATGAGCGGAACTCTTTTTAAAGCACGTGTCGATACGTTAAGTCGCCTACGTATAGTTTCAAGGCAAACCTGGGTCCCTGTAGCAGCCGCAAGATTACCTACCACTGCCTATATGTTGACAGGGATGCTCTCCGTGCAGAAACTAGAATAAAACGGATCTAAGCAGCAGCAGCAGTTATTTTCCTTGGACTGCATATGAACAACGTTTTTCGTTTGTTGGAACCTTATTAAAGTCTTCAAATCACACTTTGACACGCATGGAAAATTTGGTCAACACCCTCTTGTTATTATCCAGCCTGTAGCATGCCAATAGCTCTATTTCCTTCTTCTAAATTTCACCCGAACTGTACCTACGTGCAAGTAAACTGATAATTAGCGCACTGTTATTCCAACGTTTAGTGTTTGTAGTTAAATAAAAATCAAATTCGGACACCATTACTATATTTACACAGTTATTACACTTATTATTAATTGTACAATGTTTTTTTACGATTGTAAAAATTAGCTTCTCAAAACGTTTACTTATCGAGAAACCGAGAGAAAAAATTGCGAAATATGCTTGAGAATGTGTAGCTCAAATAGAGAAGCGTGAGAATAATAAAATAAATTACAAGAGTTACTTCAGTAAACTACTGAGAAACAACTACAGCTTAACTCAAAGCTGGAGCTGAACCGATTCACTTGATGAAACAATCACGCCTGTTGGTTAAAAATGATATCTTCTTGCAAGAAAGACCCTATGCCATCCATAAAACTCGTAATTCCATAAATGGTCACACGTGCACACCTTTCAACACGAGGAGATATTCGCTTTTCTAGGTAAAGCTATATTGCCTTAATAAAGAGAGAATAGCTATCTTTACAAATTGTTTATAGAATCTTTTATGAGGGCGACAGAGTATATTTCTAAAGTGGCCAATAAACATTGAATACTATAATATGACCCTACAAGTGATCACAGTGGTTCACGCCGCGCGGACAATAGTTTTTAAAGTACAAAAGGGGGTTGTGATTGCTGTAGCAGCATAGAAGATTGTAAATTCTATACAATAGAGAATTTATCAGAGAGAAAAATGTATTTTCAAACACAACCCATTATAAAAATAATTCACCTATGTACAACCAACAATAGTAACATCAGTACAACAGTATCAATGCGCCACCTCTTATAAATGCTATTCTTCTATAGTGGTATTCAATCTATGACTTCTTACCGCTTCATTCTGTATCTTCTACTTCATCTTTTTGCTATGCTTTCGCTATATCACAATTTTCTCACTTGCAGTATATGTTCTATTTGCGAACATTTAAAGAAATGCGAATCTGAATGGATTAGAAAATAACACATTTTTGATAATGCTGTAGATTGTTTATTGTAAATACAAGATCGTCTGCCAAATCTACTCGAATTTCTTATTGGCTCTGAAAGCGATTAATAACAGAGGTTTACAAGAAGACATTAATTCTCACGAAGTTAATATCAATCGACTTGTTTTATATTTTAGGAATTTGGAAGAGTTTACCTCTTGGAGAGGATTACTGAACAGAGAAGCGGATTATTGTTGCAAAGGCAGAAAAAAGTTTGCAAATGGTAAAGAATACATTTTGTATGAGAGTAATAGGACTATTTCATATTGTACATACCTTTTATAATAATTGTTTAGTTTTTATGTATAATTTTAAGATTTTTTTCTTTGTATAAGAAATGCAATATAAAGATCTGAGGAAGCATCCATATTCCTGGAATGTGTCCATTTAAAGTGATGGTATCTACTTATCAGATAACTATAATTTGAATATTATATTTCAACTTACTTGTTAATATCATTTAATTGAAATATAACAGTACAAATCACGCAAACACATGTGGAACACAAGAATGAAATACGTGCCAAAAGATTGAATGAAGAACTCAAAATAGTATAGTAAATTAACAGGAGGTGTTACAACAGACAGGATATTGCAGGAGAGTGAGTTTGTTTCAGGTACTGCCAGCACTATATCAGAAGATGATTTTTATATAGATGAGACATATGTAACTTAATTGAATGATCAAGAAGAAGTAACCCATTTTCTTGAAAAAAAGTCCAGCATACAAGCTTCACTTAACTTGGAAGAAATAAGAAAGGTGATTGTAATTGAAATGTCATCAAAATTGTCCACTTACATTTCAAAAATTGATGATTTCATCAACAATTTAAACTACGAACCATTGGCAAACTTCAATAAGGCATTTAAAAAATCGAAAATATATGTCATGCAAATTCCAGAATTCGAGGAAATATCACCCTGTGTATATTTTAGTGTGTATGTTTCAGTTAAGTAGGTTAAGTTACTAATGGCATGTATGTATAAGTTATTGTTAATCATTTCAACGAGTTTATATTTATATTTGCAACTAATAACATTTTTGTTACTTGCCATTATTGGGGTTTTAGAAGTAGGACAATAGAATTACATCTTAAGCTGAATGGTTGTTTTGTTCCGCTAATTATAATTTTTAAAGACCTGTCTTTTACCATTCAATTGAAGAGTATCACAGAAGTTTGTAAAATAATGAAAAATAGAATGTGTATTTAAATCTTTGTGTAAGGGTATTTTGTTTATAATTAAAATTTGTGTTTTTGTACGTCTATTTTCCATAAATTACAATAAACAATTTAATAACTTTATATTTTGTGTTTTCTTTTCACCTTTTTTGACACCTAAATGATGTACCTCAAATATACTTGGAAAATATCGAGAAAATGCAGAATAAATACTAACTCTGTTAAAAAAATATAACCGTTGGCCGGATTATAGAACAATTGGGACAACTAGATTACGGGAAGAAGTTAAGGTTATCTCTATCACTAGTCGACGTAATTAGAATATAATGATTTTCTTGTATAAAATAATCAATTTTATATCAACATCTAGTAATTTATTGTGCTTAATTCCTTTAAAAGTTCCCTCAAGGTTAACTTGGTCCTCTTTATTGTTTGGGAGACTGAGAACATTATTTTCTCCTCTTGTTGAGGCCATGTTAAAACTTGCCAATAATGTTACCGAATAATATAATAAGATATTTGGTGTATGAAGGAATAATTCTGGAAATTAGTCGTCTTTGCCTTGTCTTTAATTCTCCACATTATCACTATATTACTGTTATATTTATCAATGGCCATACTATAGGATAAAATTTATGTATTATCAATTCCTTATTCCATATAATTAGGTTCTAAACTTGTTTGCAATGAATAACTCATTAATATTCTAATTTTGTGTTAACCTACAAAATGTGAAATCGTTACGCCACTGTTTTCAATTTAACAATATGAGGATGGTTTTGACAACAAGTTGGCGCATACGACTAAACTCAGGTGGCTTCAACTTTCGTGAAACAGACTCTACACCCTACACCTTAAGAAGGTATCTAGTTTATTTTGAGGGTTGTAATTTGTTTATTTGCTACCACCCAAAATTCCACGCTAAATATCTTCAAATTTTGTCTGCATGTATACCTCTATTTCAATTATGAATTCTCTATTTACATGTATTTTTCCCGTTACATATGTTTTGCTGTTCTAGCACCTTAAACGAATTTCCAAATTTTTCTACTTATTCTATTGCTCTGCCGGTTCTATTTCAATATTTCTTCGTTTATTCACTTATGCTTTTTCAATATTTAATTTTTCGTGCTGTGGACCTTGTTACATACTTCTGTTTTTTGCAGTTGTTCAATTTTTTTAGGTCATCCGCATTAGCACATTCAGTACCTCAAACATTTTCAGATTTGTGTTTCTAATTTATAATTAATTGATAACAAAATTTTTAATTTTTCCTTAATATTCACCATTCTACATCTAAATCAGTGGTCAACATTATATATCAGCTCTACAGGCCTATCTGGCCCTCGGCCTCGAGATCTTTCAGTCTCTCTTTCCATTTTTCTCTGTTCCTCGCCTCGTTTTGCCAGTTGCTTACTCCCACTTTTCTCAGGTCTCTCCTAACCTCCTCCAATAATTTCTTCCTTGGTCTCCCTCTTCTCTTTTCACCTCCTTCTCCACTTTTGAGCGCCCGTTTTACCCATCTATCTTCTGTCATTCTACCTATATGTCCCAACCATCTCGCTTTTTGTGCTTTAATTATATAGGTTATAATTGGATGCTTATACAATTCTGATAGTTCTCTGTTTGTTCTTCCTCTGTATATTCCATCTTCTTTAATTCTACCATAAATATTTATGAGCATTTTACGTTCCCATATATCTAGTTTATTCTGCTCTTTTTTGTTCATTGTCCAGGTTTCACAAGCGTAGGTAACCTACGGTCTTATTATTGTTTGGTAAATTCTTAATTTGGTTGTTCGTGATATGTCTTTTGAGTTTAACAACATCTTTGATACAATTCCTGCTGCTTTACTGCCTTTTGTTAACCTTTTTTCTATTTCCCTTTCTTCGTCTCCTTTATTTGTGATAGTTACTCCCAAATATTCGATATGTTCCCCTTTTTCTATTCTGTAGCTATTATTTCCATTACAATTTACAATTATATCGGATTTTTCATTGTTCTCACCATTACTTCCAATAAAAAATTCTATATCAACCACAATGTTTTTGGGGTATATAATTTCAAACGTTTTGACAATTGGCTCAAATTTACGAATAAATCAATTTCAGTTGCATTTCTACTAATTTCCAGATACATCTCCAATTAGTATTAAATTATAATCAAATTAAAAAGTATCAAAATTATGCAACCAATCTTTCTGTATATTTTTCTTCAACTTTTATTTCGAAACAATATGCTTTTGATTTCATTAAAGTACTGAATTTAGAATGTAGGATTTTATTAGTGGGTATACATTTATACTCATTTATTAATTAATCGTTAATTAAATTTTCCACTAGCACTGATTTAATAATATAACATAGGTATATCCAATTATACCGTCTTGTAGACTGTTATTAAACTAGAGAGACGATGGTTTTTATGTCTTTTTGCCAATTCCATTTCCAGACCCCATTTATACGCCAAACGCCGTCCACTTCGTCCTACCTCCTGTATGTCCATATGTGACACAGACAGGTATGAAACCTAAAAACAAGCTAAAAAGAAACAGACAACCAGGTACGGACTAAGAATAAATATGAACTGGAGAATAAAATAATCGCATGAGACAAGTAAACTGTGGACTTCTACGCAAAATTCTCTTGTTTATTATGTACATTGAATATTATTATACGTATCACTTACTTGGAAGAAGCTTAACGCAATATTTTTCCATTACATATTATACATATATTCACCTCGTTGCTCTGTAAATGACCAAATTGTTTTAATAAAAAAATATAGGTGGAAATTTCCATCAATATTAAAACAATACTGTTTATGGAATCGTCAGTGTTGGGGGAATATGAAAAAAATGGGTAAGCGACAGAAACTTGGGGAGGCTCTGAAATCAAAGAAGCCAAATCATGCAGATAAAATAGAAATTAATTATTCCTCCAAAATTGCCATAATGAAAAGTCGTTCTATTTCTGCTTTTGATTATAATTTAATTGAACTTCGTCGACTGGCGCAGGCATTCAACTATATTATTAATCTTAATCTGACAATGTTAATGTCGAAATTAATAGTTTATTATATACAAATTTATAATTAATGGTTCAAATTTATGATAGTTTGAACTTCGATGGATTTCAGATCGGAAGGTAAACAATAAATTAATGATTCGGAAACGTTATGTTTCGACTTGATGAGGTGACCAATACTAGGTTTATTCCAACCTGCGTCAAAAACAGTTTCTTACAGTCAGGATTCTGCGCACTAACTTAAATGTGTTCCAACCAGAGTTTCTGACAGTTAGTTAACGATTCGTTTTCTGTTCCAACTGATATTCAAAACTGTTTGTAAACTATCAGAACGGTTTGCGGATTATTGTCAAGCAATTTGTTTGGGACAAGCGCATTACTGTTTCTTTAAAAATATAACCTCTAACCTCGTATCCGCCAAAGTGCTAAATAATAGCTTATTAATCTCCAATTTCAGTATTTTGAAATTACTGTTAATAAATCGTAACGTATGAGTGACGAAGATTTTAGTGACATTAGTGACATATTGTCCATGGAAAGTAGTGATGACGAAAATTTAGAATTGCTACTAAACGAGCACAGAATCAAAAACCAAACTTATTTAGGTAGATATGGTCCTATTTTTATACTAAACCAGTTATTATTTATTATATTTTTAGAGGAAATAGTGCCCCAGTACTCTGAAGAAGTCTTCTTTGAACATTTTAGACTCACAAGAAGAACTGCTAGTCGCATAGGTGAAAGGTTTGAAATGAGCCTGTATTTTCATAGCCAAGTGGGCCAGTATGGTGATATAGCTGCTCTGCATCAAGTAATCTATTTTTATATATACGTATTATATTTACTATTACATTTTCACCTACGGATAATTTAATAACAGGTTTTTATCTATTTATGGTACATTGGACAGCAGACTGCCAGTTTTAGTGACGTTGCTGATATATTTGATGTGAGAATCAGCTCTGTAAATAGAATTATTCATCGACTCACTAGGTTTTTGAGTAATTTATCACCAGTAATATTAAAATGGCCAAACTAAAATGAAAAAAGAATAAGTGAGAATCATTTTGATTATTATTTATGCTCACAATTATTCAATATTAACAAGTAAATATTTTTTATCAGATACAAGCTGTTTGTGATCACAGAAGGAAAATAGTAGATGTTATTATTGGATATCCTGGCTCTGAGCATGACAGCAGAGTGTTTAGAAATTCTCCCTTGAAAGACAGCCTGGAAGAGAAGTGTGGAAGCTATTATTTTTTGGGAGATAGTGGCTCTGCTTTGCTACCTAATTTAACCCCTTACAAAGACAGGTGTAACTTATCTGAGCGACAGCAAAATTATAATGTACAACTGTCAAAAAATCGATATGTAATAGAGCATTGTTTTGGGTTACTGAAGTAGGCAGATGTACCATGTAAAAATGAGGAAAATAAGGTTGATTTGTCATTTCGTCAGAGTAGCATGTGTACTTCATAACATTGCATTACATGATAATTTTATTTTTGACAATGAACCACTGGAATTGGATGAGAATATTGTAGGTAACGGACCACAAATTGATGATGAAGATGCAGAAGACATGGAAGCTCGTGATGTTAGGAATCGGGTGGCAAATACTTTACCAATGGAAAGACAACTTTAGTTAATTGAATATGTATATTTTTAAATGTATCGATGCAAATTTATAAATAAAGAAATCAAATTTTAAAGTGGTTCTGCTTATTTTTATTCACTTTAAAATTACATCCATAATAAAATCACAACTATTTGATAAACTGATAAACTAAACCTATAACAAGATCTCAGCTCTTTGATAAATTGAAACAGTAAACCTAAAATTAAATCACAATTCTCTGGTAAACTGAAAAACTTAATATATAGTAAAGTAACAACACTTTTGTAAACTCTATAATAAAATAACTCTTGTCAACTGAAAAATAAACCTAAACTGAAAAATTCAAACCAAAATAAAACTAAAATTATTTGGTAAACTGAAGAACTGAAACTTGCTTCATTGGTTATTTAAAGTCTCTTGAACAAGAACATGTTTGATTTTTCAACAGCTCATTACTTTCTCTTAGAAGTTCATTTATTTCCTTCATTTATGATAAACTAATAAACTAGACCTGTAGCAATTTCACAACTATTTAATAAACTGAAAAAGTAAACCTAAAATTATATCACAATCCTTTTGTAAACTGAAAAACTGAACAAAATATCACAACTCTTTGGTAAATAGAAAAATTCAACAAAAAATAACATCAAAATTCTTTTCTAAACTGAGGCTATTTAAAATCTCTCGAACAAGAACATGTTTTATTTTTCAACAGCCCACTCCTTTCTCTTAGAAGTATCTTTATTTCCTTCATTAATGATAAACTGATAATCTAGACCTATAACAAGATCACAACTATTTGATAAACTGAAAAAGTAAACCTAAAACTAAATAACAATCCTTTTGTAAACATAAAATTATATCACAACTCTTTGGTAAACTGAAAAACTAAATGTATAATAAAATAATTATTGTAAACTGAAAAACTAAACCCAAACTGAAAAATTCAACCCAAAAGAAAATTAAAATTCTTTTAATGAAATTGACTGTCTCGACCCTTACTTCGTGGGATATGCTCATATTAGTGTTTTTAAATGAAACTCACGGTCTCTAGTTAATTCAATAACTTTTATTATATTGTGGAATTAACTAGAGACCGTGAGTTTCATTTAAAAACACTAAAATTCTTTTGTATACTGAAGAACTAAAATTTGCTTCAACGGTTATTCAAAGTCTCTCGAACAAGAACATGTTTTATTTTTCTTAGTAGTTCATTTCTTTCCTTCATTAAATTTATTTTTCCCTTCTGAACTTCTAGCTTCTCCTTTTCAATGCTTAGCCTCTCCCTATTATACTCCTTCCTATATTTTCTCATTTGTTTTATTGTGAGATTTTTATTTCCTGATATATTTTTCCTTATCGAGGAGATACTCTTTTTTGGGGTCTGAGCCGCAGTTGATGTTGATGGTAGGGGTTCTTCGGCTTCTTCCACTAAATGTTCTACTGTTTCTGTGGATAGTAGAACCTGGGGTATAACATTTTTTCCCTTTAAAAATGCCATTCATTTCTTCCTGAAATTCGAAATATTTTCTGCCCCTTCCCGTTTTCGTCTTATTATCAACAAATTTTTTATAGGTCCTCTCCACCACCCTCTACCAATTTTCAACATGGCCTGGACTGTAATTCGTATTTAAAATATTATTACCTTCACTGGCAATTACTTCCAATAATTTCTACAAACTTTTTATTTGAAAACTCCCCACCCTTGCCGATATTTTTTGTATATATCCAATAAAACTTTGGTTTCATTGGTTGTCCAATTAACAACAAATTCTTGCCTGGGCTGGAGGTATGCTGTTGTTGCTGGTTCACCAGGCAGGATTAGGAATTCTCCAATAATATCTAAAATAATACGATTTTTATAAAAATACACTTGCATTGTTCCAATTCCTCATATTAGAAACAAACTTGGCTTTCTCAAATTATTGAAAAATAATGCCATTATTTTTATAAAATATTTTATTTTCATATATTTTCAATACTCTTTTATCTCTTTTTTGAACCTGAAGGAAGATTTATTCAATAGTTAGCAAAGCACTTTTCTAAATATGAGAAAGTTGCGTATTAAACACTGTGTAACTATTAGTGGAAACTTCAAAATAAATATTTCATGATTCAAAAGTCTAGTATTAACCGGTTCACAAGGAAAATTGGATCAAAAGCAACAATACTTGTCTGATTCAGTTTACTTCCAATCAAGATATTTATAAAAAAGCAGATCAACCTGTTCAAAATACATTTAAAATTACCATTGTTCAACGATTCAGTCAATTATTCTTAATGCTTATGTTTCTACCTTGCAGCTCTGGAAGTAGTAAGTTAGAGGAATAATTATTTTCGAAAAATTACGTTAATCACCGTATCTAAACAATTTGAGAAACTAGAAAAAATTAAGAAAAATTAGTTCTCAAAGTAAATATATCTTTAATTGATTTTCCAATGTCTACATGCTTCCAATTGACAAATTGAGATTATCGGTGTTAATGTGCTAAAAATAAATATATAAAAATTACATGGGATGGAAAATGAAAGAATGTGTAACCAAAAGGAGGGGACAGAGTAACAAGGTGAGAATACGAGCTACAGAAAGTGAAAACTACGGGATTATACTTAGAGTGAAAATACAAAGATCGAATTAAAAACGACGTAAATCGTGTTCGTAACTGTGGTGCTGAAGAGTTGTCCTTCTACAGCAGAGGACTATGAAATTATCCCGCTGAATATAATGTATTTTTAGATATCTCCAATTCAAATTTTTGAACAGTGAACTAACTAGATTCAGTTTTCCCAGTTCTTTAAGTATATCAGGCACATCCTCTATTAAAATTCACTTATCAATATCAATTGCATGAAACTAGGAAAAACTAGAGAAACAAACCAGATGAAAAATAAAATAGGTACACAAATGAGTTCAGCAATAATAATAATTACCAAATGTATAGGACTTCGTTTCTACATTGGAAACAGCTTTCTGACTACTTGGAAATAATCATAGGGAATACCACAAGTACCTAAAGTAAAAGGAGAAGTACCTGTATCTGCAGAATTGGGAGGGTGAGTTGGACTCACTGCAGGCCCATTGTGCTTGCTACTGGGAGTTGTCACTTACTTGAAATATACCTCAAATTTCCACCAGGTGCGGCATACGGTTTTCGGAAAAGAGTGGTATTTACAAAATTAGTTGTAACGATTGTGACGGAAAGTATGTTGGGCAGACTAGGAGGTCTGTTAACGTTCGGTTTAAGGAGTATTTAGCTCACTTAAAATATGGACGTGAAAGAAAATCGAGAGTCGCTAGCTATTACAGCTCAAGATGCAATCAAAATCTTTGAGATATGCATAGTCATTTTACTTTAAAATTATATCAAAACCAGTAGAACAGAGCTCGGGATATAACAGTTTTGCAAGAATCTGTCATTTTAATGTGTGTATGTGTTTGCGATTGTTACAATCGACCCCATACCTGGGACGTTTGTAACACACAAGAATAAAATATAAATCAGACATTTAAAACAGGTTTTATTAATAAAAAATACCGAAATGTACTTTTGAAACAAATAAACAATAATTAAAGCTGGTTGAGTAGTTTTTTAGATAATTATTAAAAACTCAACTATAGGGTAAAGCGAGGAGAGATGGAACACGTTTTACAAAATATTTAATTTTTTTTATATTTAAAAAAATAAAAAACTTAAAAAAATACAGTAAACTAATAACAACTTTGGCATTTTCTTGGTAGAATTAAAAAAAAACCACTTATCCTAATGGCATAAAAAATAAAAAACTGAAATGCTAAATTGGTCCGACTGTCCTACGTAGGGTAGGAGAGATGGCTCATTAGGGGTAGGATAGATGGACCTTCAACTTTTAACGTTTCTTTTTTGTTGCGGAAACTCCGCATGTTTGACAAATATTGTTATAAGATGTGCAGCCCTCGTGTAGCCATCTTGAACAAAATATGCACTTAATCCAATCATCCTTTTTCTTTGTTTTTCGGTAATCTTCGTTACACCCAACGCATTCATTTTCTAAATCGCTAAGATGTTCCTCATCACTCGACGAATCATTCAAAATCACGTCTACGGACTCGGAAGAAGAAGAGTCGTTTTTGATTTTTTTTACTTGATTTCCGCTGTATAATGGTTTTTCATTCTTCCTTTTCTTTGAATTTGTAATTGAGTCAACCCTTCTTTTCTTTTTCGTTTCAATATCTTTTCTTTTTTGGATATACGTGGACGAAGATAGAACTCCTCCTAGATTGGCTCGAACTTTTCTCATACCTGGAGTAACATTAGGGACAGGCGAAATCTGGTCAAGGGTTTTTCCCGGTGTAATATCCGGCTCGTCCCTTTTGCGTTTTTTTTGGTTATTTGTTTGAGGGGAGTCTGGTTTTTGGATGATTTTTTCCTGGTGCTGTACTCTTGAACATCCTGGTTGAGAATCAGGGACATGAATATTTTGTTCCACTATTTCGTTATCAGCAGTCTGATGAATGGGATCTCTTGTTTGCTGAAGTAAAAATGCAGAGTCCGGTATGATATCTGGGTTGAATGGTGATATCCCTGTTGCTTTAAAAGCCGATACTGCATTGTTCACAGTTTTTCCCCAAGCATCCCCCAGGAGTTCATCAAATTGCAGCCTATTGAGTTTTTTATTAGGATCGGCTAACACCATTCGCCGGCAGGCCTCATAAAAGTATCCCTTGAGGCTCTTAAAGAATGCTCGATCTAGGGGTTGAAGATAATGGGTGCAATGGGGAGGCAAACAAAATATTATTATGTCATTTCTGTCTGCAAATTCCAAGGCGTCGATATTGGTGGTATGAGAAGTGTGACCATCTAAGATCAGCAAAACTTTTCCTGGTGGTTTGCGCGGGAAAAAGTGTTGTGTCAACCATTCATAAAATATTTTAGAGTTGACATACGCGGACTTTTCGGACATGCATATTTGAGATCCTGGAGGCATTCCTTCAGCCCATTCACTTTTTTTGTTCTTCCCTTCCAAAATACAATAAGGGGGCAAAAACACCCCCTCTGCATTGCAACAAGCGATTACACTTATTGTTTCCCCTTTTTCACCAGGGCTTACGGCTGGTACGCTTTTAGAACCCGTTGCTGCAAGCACATGTTCAGCTCTAGTATTGAGTTGGAGTTCAGTTTCGTCGGTGTTAAAAAGGTGCCCAGGTTTGTCGAATAATTCATTTACGGTAAGAACATTCTCAAGTAATTCAAAGTATTTGAGCACAGTTTCCCTCGACATCCCTGTGGCTCTGGCTACAGAAGTGTTTTCTGCTTTACGAACGGTGATGTCTGGATTTCTTCACAATAATGACTGTAACCACACTCTTCCAGCTTTTCCTGAAAATTTAGAAACATTAGCCTAATATCAAAATATATTAGAAACTTCTTACCGTCCTTAAATTTATGTTTAATTCCGAGCTTCTCTGCCAGATTAAACGCCAGTCTTCGCACTTCTTGTCTTGTGGGGGCAAAGCCATGTTTCTGCAGTTTCATAATATGTCTGGACAGCTTTTCTTCGGTAGATTTCCCCAAACAACTATCTGGGCCCAGCCGATCTGTTTTTTCTAAGTTATTCGTTGAAATTCTACGTTTTAATGTCGTTTTTGGAATATGAAACGAATGAGCCGCTTCATTTAAACTCATTTCACCGCATATAACAGCAGTTACTGCTTGTTGTAAATTATCCGTAGACAATGTAGCCCTTAAAGGTGTGTTTCGTTTTCTTGTGTACTTGTTCGGCATTTTTCTGGAGCCATAAAACCTTATCCCATCTCTCCTCGCAAATGCTGGTCCATCTCCCCTAAAAGCGTAGGATAGATGGACCGGGCAATATTTACAAAACGAAACTTTATAGACTCTTGTTTTGAGGTTATGTATGCACCAGAAAGCGCCTCTTACTACTACTAAGCACTAAATTAGGCCAAAACTTACCTTAGAGTGAGTTAATTAAGGAACAAAATATACTCAGCAAAATTTTACGTGTCGCCAAAAACAATGGCCCCATGTAACTAACAAACACAATGATAAACAACGCAACAAGTTGATTTAAAAAGCGCGACTGTGAACTACGGCTATGCCCACGTGACCAGATCGGACATTGTTGCCACGATCCAAAAAATTTCGCGAGTAGTGCGTCTCGCCTGCTGTGCCATCTCTCCTCGCTTTACCCTAAATAAAAAAAAATTTCTCGAGTGGTTTTATAATTAAACTTGTCAATATAAACAATCTCTGAATAATAATTAAACGAAATTAATATAAAAAATAGACTATGTGTAAACTATTTTTTTGTGTAATATCTAAACAGCCGCATCGCAGTAATGTCATAATATCGACTCTTGATTAGCTTCTGGAAGGGTTTTTCTGAACGTTTCGTTTTACTTGCTTGGAGCTCGGCAATTTCAAGTGCTGTAGGCATTTGACTATTAATAAATGCTTTGTTTTGAGGATCCGCTGGACATACTATGCTATTTGAAAGCCTGTTTGTCAATGCGGTGCGAAGTAGCTTGTTCAGTGGAAGCTCTATTTTAAGGCTCCATTGGATGTACGGCTCCGAATGGCGGTAGATCTTGATTTAATAACGAAGGTGACAGCGGTGAGGTTTCATCATTACTTGTAAGTCTAATGTTCTGTTGATAAGAATCTGCCGCCCCTTCAGTGGCATTTGGATTAGGCCTATATGTCACCAACGATGGTGCAAAATCTATTTTTTTAAATAAATCACTGTTTTTCCAAACTCGGCATCTATATTCGCCAGAGTAAAAGCGAGTGGCATTGCGGTGGTTAGAATACTCGGAATGTCATAAATTGACATGGTTTTGTCTGTATAGTTTGGCATTGCAGGTGGTATTCATAGCTTTTTTAAGAGGCCCATAAACGGATCTATCCAACGGACATAGTTTGGGCGAGCAGTGGGGCGGAAATGACAGTAGTATCATTCCATTCTCTTCACAAAAGTCTAAGGAGTTGACATGTATATGTCACGAATGATTGTCTAGCATTAACAATACCTTATGCGACATAGAAGTATTTGTATATTTTTTGAAAAACGCTTAAGAAATACAAAAAATGTTTCCTGATGGATTGTCAGCACCGATTGATCCCATTAGTCCACCTCTTGGTATCCAATCGAGGAAATAGGAACATAGGTGGAATGACGTTGCCCAATCCGTTAGCTGCAGATGCTAATGTGACCAAAATACCTCGTTCAGCAGAGGTAAGTGCGCCCACCTGCCTTGTGCCACACCTGGAAACTACTCTGTCAGGCTTCTGTACTGTGGGTCACGTTGATTTCGTCAACATTATATATGTACTGCATTTCAAAATGGTTGCGATCCATAACGATCTGAAGATTATCATAAAATGCATTGACATTATTGCGGTTGAAACTCGTCGCTCAAGATAGGTTTGTGGCTTGAGCAGCGCGCACAGTTTGGGATTTCTCTTCATAAATGAACGAAACCACTCCTCTCCAGCCATTTTATTTTCCAACCAAGTGAAAGAGGCTTTTAAATTGTATTTTATTCTCAGTTCCAATGAAAAACATCTTACTTCTCTTGTGGAGAGACCAGAATATGTATCCGCGCAACGCATCAGGTATTTCGCTAATTGCCGCTCTTGGTCTTCGTTAAAAACTTTGTTATGATCTGCACATATCCCATGCTAACCTTTGGGACATGTTCATGATTATTTTCATTTCCTGAATCCTTTTTTCACTTGTATCTTAAGAGAGTGTCAATGTTCACGCCGAACTTTTCTGCAGCTGCGCTTAGAGAAGACCCTATTTTTACCTCATCCTAACATTTTTGTACAATATTATGTCCCTATCACCTCTCGAAGTCTTCCTAATACGTTTCCTAGGCATCTGCATATTATAAAATTATTGTTACAACCGCCCCCATGAAAATTGTTATAACCATCCCCAGTCGCCCTTGTTGGTAATAAGGCAATAGCAGACACGAGGTAACATAACATATACAAATACGAGTCAGCGTGTTATAATCTCTAAAATACCATGTTTACGTGAATACATTTTAAAATACAATAATTATATTAATATTCAAGCTATATTATAAATATTTTCGACAATAAAACTTACTTTTGTATGACAATACACAATAGGTCTCCTCGTAAGTGCATTTATCGCGCGGAAAGCGACGCAACACTGGAATCGGGCCGGGACTTATTGCCCGCGTGCCCTTTCCCTTGTACCCATCCCCTGCCGTGCATAATCTTCGATAAGAGGTACTTTTAGCTTGTCTTCAATTTCACACATATCCTTATCCGTAACAAACTGCGCATGTGTAGACCCATTACGCCTCAGCCGATACGATGCGTTGAACGGATTGTTACGTCCCTTCGTATACGTAAACGTATCCGTATCCCGACCAAAATCAGTATTTTATGATACTAGTGCTACTTTACAGGTCTTCTTTGATATTGATTTGGTTTGATTATAACCACAAAGTTCATTTTTTTATTATTATAATATTTTTCATTATTTTCAACTTTTACCAAAGAATAGTGCTTTGACCATCCCAATTTTAGCACGAAACGATACGTTATCTGCTAAAAATGTTTTCTTGACAACTTCTTCACGTCAACGTAATTCAAATACGGATACGGATACGTGTAAAAACGTATGACAAGCTGAAAGTGTCTTATATTGGAGTTGTTACAACCGTATCCTGTTACAACCGTACCCAGTCTACCTTAACGTAAAATTGTTAAACAATGTTTCCAACAATGTATCGTTGGATGCATTCGAAATAGTTAGATGTAAGAATAGTTTAATAGAGACAGGATCAATGCCTCATAGTCCACTTTATTGTTTATTAGATAAAAAGTAAATGTATTTTTGTCCCGCTGGAACTATTTCCAGCATTGGCGCCTAAAATGCAGGACAATACTAGATAAGTTCTAGTTTTCCTTCGGTCTCTGAAGACGAATTACTTGGTTATCGATAGGTGTGAGTGTAGTGGAAGAACCTTTGTGCTGTATTCTTTCATTATAATAATACTGCACCATTTGAAGTTTCACTGGTATTAACACTTATTATAATAAGTAAACTCAAATAATAATGATACAAAATATAAAATAACTTTATTATAATTCCATTAAAGAAATATAAAACAAAGCGATTATTCGAAGTTTTACGAGAGAGTGTTAACCCTATCGTTACAGAAATATATCCTGTCCTCCAGTCAAGGTATCAATCTTATCGCCCCCTTCAGATAACGAAGCGCAGCCATTTGGTGTGGACCTTGGCGTTTTTCTTGAACGAACGTACAGGGTGACTACACTAGATTTAAAAAACTAATATTTCTTAACAGTGAATCATCCATTTTTAATACTTTTTGTTTAAAAGTCATATAATAATTAACTATTGGAAACAAACTTTTTATATATACTCTATCTACTACATACTTTAAGTTCTACTACTTGCATGAATTAATCAATTCAATTTTTCAGTTTTATTGGTGAGAGTAGTAAAATATCATTACATTGGAAATAACATAAATCTCTTGATTTTAATTAATTTAATTATACTTGGAACTGATTATTAAGCCGGGCCTGATATTATCGCGACAGAGAGGGAAAACCGCATCTCGCCTATGCAATCATTGAAGTCACTCAGTTGGTTTCGCTGGTTGCTGAGAAAAAGAGTGTTCGTAGCACACCGCTAAGAAAGATATGACAATTGAAATTGTGACTTAGTTCTACATTGATTTCACTTTCTTACAAGGCTGTTGTTTTAGTGCTTTTGTTTTTATTTTGTTTTCGAATAAAATGATGTTTAAGTGTTTCGTAATTATTGCCGCTACCGTTGCAGTAGTTGCAGCAAAAGGTAAGTTATTCTTTAATCAATACAGTCTCGAGTGTTTTATTGAGGATATGAGGTTAGATCTACTTGCACTTGGTACACAATTAATAGTTTCAGCGGCATATATACAAAACAAAGAGTTTTATAAAATTATGTAGTGATGTAATTAATTTATTTGAAGGTTGTTTTGAACATTTTCTCACAACAATAATTGGGTATTAAACTTTTTACAAAGCGTGGAATAATTATATGGTAATTTTCTGCTAGAGACCCTCGAAATAAAGTGCGCCTTTTTATTGTAATATAATAAAACCTTGAAAATTCAAACTTCTGTCAATTATTATCATAGAATAACATTAAACAATTATAATAGGTCATTATTTTACCAGGAATTTAGCAATTTGATGATGATAGATCCTACACATAGTCAGTGTCACTGAATGACGTAGATATTTATTGTCCTCTTTATAATTTTAAAAATAACTTGATAGAACCTACCTTAGTACAAAATGTGCAACAGTCGAAAGGGTTAAGATCTGGACCTCTGGATGACCAACTAATCATCATTCTGATGGAAAAGAGGTGATATCTCGACGACAACTGATATTTCTAAAAACAGTAGGAGTCAAAAAATTTCAAAAATAATGTGTGCAAATAATGAACAATTATCATTAAATCGTAACGTACACGAAAATTTGATAGGACTTAGGGAAACTCAACTCTCGTAAAATTTTTACGGATTGTAGTAATTTTGTCATTTTTGTTTTGAAATATGCTCTAATCATAAAGAAGCCACTCGTTGAATTTCACTAGTAATACCGTAGAAGTAAAATTATTTCCGGAAATTTTTTTGAGCTTAGAAATATTTTGAAAATTATCCCTCGCCTAAGACTCCGGATAACTTTCTAAAAATATTCTAAAGCGAAAAAAAAATTCAAGGTATAATTTGATTTCGAATGGTATTCGGTAAAAAATTTTTACAACAAAATGTGTTTACAATAAGAATAGTCAGACGGGATGAGTGACATTTTAACCAATGTCAAAACCGATCAAAACAATACGTGGTTAAATATACAGTTATTTTTTGGAAATACGCTCAGACACGTCGATTTTGTTTTCGAGGGGGGCACAAAACTGGCAATAAATTACGTTAACAAGTGCAGCCCCCTAGGCGGGGGTGGCAACACCCCTAAAATCTTAACTGGTAAGGAGTGTTGAATGATTTATCATTTGAGAGGTCTTTCAATTCCCGTTAAAATAATGTGAAATTCATGTACTTCATTTCAGTTGTTTTGGTTATTTATTGATTCAAAACTTAAGGTAGACTTTAATAGGTATATCAGATTAGTTTGTACTTCTTTCAGAATAAATTTGAGCAAAAGCATTTACTTGATAAGTAAATGCTTTTCCTCACTACGCCCATGGTTTGTTTATCATTTTGGAGTCGAAAATAGCGATTAGAGCGTTTTTTGTTGCAAAAAAGCTGTTTCTGGAAAAAAGATAAGGGAATATGTCATACTTATTTTAAATAGGAATTTAGTACATAGTTTGCGATTAATTCGACCAAATTTTGTTGTTACAATACCTTTTAACGCTTTATACATAAATTAACCATGGTATATTTCACGGCAGAAAGGGTTGAAAATATGGAAATATTTTTCGGAAATAATCAGTGCGCTAATAGAACAGCACAATTATTTAATGCGCGACATGAGAACAGTAACGTGCATCGAGAATATGTTCTAGAACTTGTGTTTAAATTTCGTGAAACTAGATCAGTCGCCAATAAAAAACGCAACATTGAAAATCCCATAGGGAACGAAGTAATAGAAGGGGAGGCATTAGGGCAAGTTGATGTAGATCCTACGTTAAGTATCCACAAATTGGATACTGTGTGTAGTGTTAGTTGACGTAGTATCCAACGGACTCTAAAGACCCATAGTTTTCATCCGTAAAATATTCACCTTGTACAAGATCTTAATGAAGACGATTTTGATAGGTGATTACAACTTTGTAAAGATATGTGTGAACGAATTATAAACAATGAACATTTTATATTCAACACTTGCTTATCCGATGGATATTTCTTTTTCTTAAGTGGCGTAATAAATCGTCATAACTGCCGATATTGGTCCGATTTTAATCCAAGAATTTATCATGACGTACACATCACACACTCAGCAGACACAATCATTAAATGTTTGGGCAGATATTTTGGCGATCCATTTAATTGGTCCTTTTTTCTTACCTGGAAGTTTGACCGGTGAAATGTATTTGGAATTACTGCAAGACGCTATATATCCTGCATTTACAGCCATAATTGAAAATTAGAATGATCGGCGGTACATTGCGAATATGTTGATGGTCCAACAGGATGGTGCCTTCAAATTTCTCCGCAAAATGTGCGGCAACGTTTTCAGCAAAATCTTTATTACTGCATGGAGAGTCATGGTGGTCATTTGCAACGTTTACTTGGCTTTCGGGTCAGTTTATTCAAAATTTTAAAACTACTTTGCTGCCAAATGTTTTGATTTCCACTAATGTTGATGTATTAAAGTTTTATTTAAGCTTTAAATCAATAAATCCCCAAAACTCCAAAATCATTATTAAGGGAGTTGAAAGATCTTCCAAATGAGGAACATTCGACTCCACTCTCTATTTAATATTGTAGTGGTGGTGCCACTCCCACCTAGAGAGCTGCACGTGTTAACGTGATTTTTTGCCAATTTTGTGCCCCCTCGAAAGCAAAATCGACGCGTCTGATCGTTTTTCGAAAAAAGAACTGAGCTGCCAGTAAATGCCTCTGTTTTGTTTTTGATGCGCCACCCTGTAGAAGGCTTTTAGCTAATTTAAATGTCAAATTATTCGAAAAATATGTTTGTTGTTGTTGTACAAAATTACTTTGCGACCGCAGCACAAAACCACAGTCGCTTTGGTCAAGAAAATATGGAGGTAGTTAGGCAAGAAATTGAGAAGTTAACACCCGCTAATACCAAAAAATGTAAAGCAAGTGCTTGGAGACCCTTTAGTGACTTTTTCCTCGAGAAGTCATACATTTTGGATTCAATATGCGGAGGCAAGATGGAACAAATTACAAGAAATGTGTGGGGAAAGTGTTGTGAAACTCTATTGCGAAACAGTTACAGGAACATTTTTGTAAAAAGTCAATCGTAAATTTGATCCTTTTTCCGATGTTGAATTTGTGAACGCCAGAGTTGCTAGGAATACTAAACGTCGGCAACTGCAACGAAACCAGTTTCAAAGAAAGGTTAGTACATCAGCTTTGTCATCAGATTACAAAAAATGATGATGATGTGATGAAAACACTTCGAAAAGCCTGCAGAAAAAATTATTTTATATTGCTGTATTGAAAAAACTGATAATTAAGGGCATTTAACTGGACGCATTGAATATAACCCAGTTTTTTCAAAAATTTGTCAAGGAGGCTCAAAAAAATTAAGAGATAGTAAATGGCTGATACCTGAACAATACGAATATCTGTCCTGTAAGGCTCTTCAAAAAATGTAAAGAAAAAAGAGCTGAGCATTTAAAAACAAAATGTCTGTTCTTAACTGTAAATTCAACGTGGTATCAGACTACTTCCAAGGGTTGATACAAAACTTGTCCGTATCGTTGTGGTTTAGATTGGCAGGTTCTACGATTGGAATTGATACACAACAAATCAAAATTACGAATCGTACTGCAAGGGCAACAGCAGTGTTAAGTTTTGCAAGGAAGGGAGCTGGTGAACAACAATTAATTAAGATCACGGGACACGGTAAGAATCATTCGATACCATATTTACTAATAGATGTAGATCATCATCAGCGACTAATTGAGACAATGAGATCTGAACCAAATCAAATTTCTATCCAAGAATCTCAAGAGCAGGAATCAAGTCAATCTTGTATAGCTCAAGCGTCTCAAAAGAAAGAATCGAGTCAACCCATTATAGTTTATAACAATTGTGTATCTCACAGTAATAATAACTATGGTAGCCAAATTGATATTCAATAAAATTTGTAATGAACCTATCCATAAATTATAATATGTTGTAGTTAAAATATAGTATATTGTAAAACAAGTGTCACAATGACTCATTTTGTAGTACGAGTGCGTAACGAACCGCGAAGCGGTGAGTTACGCAAAGCACAAGTAATACAAAATATCATGTGATAAGAGTTTTACATACTATTTTTTATAATGAACGTGCAAAAATGTTTCTCTTGCAAATATAATTGCAATACTAGGAATTTTTGTGCTTCTTTATTTATGTTGGTGATCCTCCCATATACAAGTGACAGTTGACAGAAGTTTTAAATTTGAATGTTCATTAAATTACTAATACATAGTTCGGAATTTATGAATATGGAACTAAATAGCGAATTATCATGCACTCCACCAGAATTTCGCAATATTACTGATAATGAATATAGTATTCATGTTTTGACTTGCTTCTATTTACTTTCATAGTTCTGTCATTTGTTCTGCACGTGACAAAATATCAATGCTAAAGAATTAGAAATTGAAATACATACTATTAACATTACAAATCATGACTTAAATTATAATTATATATTGTTTATATTTAATATTGTTTTTATTTAAATTATTGAAATTCTTCAAAATTTATAGAAAATTTATCAAGTGTCCACCGTCCAATGCTAGTTATAAATGTCAGTTTGTCGGCCGTAAGTTAAACAGTGCCTCCATCTGTATAGAAAGTTACCAAAAACGAGGCTGAAATGGTTATTTTGTGACACTGTTTTCGATGTCACAAAGTAAATTTTGTATACGTGAATTATAACAAAAAATTTAAAATACGGTTTCAGTAAAAGGTGACTCAAACTTTTTATTTACCACTTTTAGTAACACGGAAACACCAGTTTCTGATTTATTATATTTCATATTGAATTTAGTTGGTAGAAAATTTTATTTTAGGGACAACTGATAAATCTATGCTTTACAGTTGTTAAGGTTGTTTTAAGCTTTTTTATACCAGTTTTAGTAACAAGAAACACCAATTTTAGATTATTTATATTTCATATTATTTCTAAATATTAAAATTAGTTTACTAAAGTTGGTAGAAAATAATATTTTAGCATCCGAGCAATTATTGACCAATCGCACAGCAATGCTTAATTATTATTTTTATCTAGAAAGCCACGCATATTTTCAAGACAACAAATGTTAAAGTAATTGTCAAAATTCGTTCGCAAAGTATTTTATTCAATTTTCTGAGATGAATTGTTTTGCAAATTCCAAAATTTGCGTTTGGTGCAATCAAATATCCGATTTTAAAACGCAACACCGTACTTTGTTTTTTTTTGGAAACTCTCATTGAAGAATGCGGTAGTTATTTAGAGGAGGATAAATTGTTTTAGATCGTCCAGCAACACCTTTTAAAAGAATCAAGAAAATATAAACTACTACGTGGAAAAAACTAGTCAAAATTGTCTCCAAATATTATTTATATTACTTAAAACACAGATATTTAATAAATATAATAAATTTGTTCATTGATTGCTCGCTATTGAAGTGGGAACAGATAGAGAAATAATTCAACTTATATTTAAATTTTATAACAGAAAATTAAATGATACTAAAAATTTGTTTTGTTTCGAAGCTTTGTTCTTTTAATAATAAGTAATACAGATAGTTTAACAAAACAAATTGGTTAATTCTTGACAGTTAACCTTTAACAAAGTTTCGTGTTGTCACTTTTTATTCTGTCAAAAAAATTGCGTCCTACACAGCAAGAAAAAATTTCCGAAAAAATAGACTGGTTTCATGGCAACATTAGAAAATGCTTGTATTTTATGTGTTGAATATTTTGGCGTGAAATTTTCATTATAATATGTTAAACAATCTCGAAGTATTTGAAAAAATTAATTTGCATTTGGTAACTGCATGTACATTTACCTAACTTACGTAGGTAAGTTAGTTTCAATTAAGTTATTTTTGTTATCCTTTGTATTAATAATTTTGAAGAATGGACTTCTCTTAATAGAGCACTTTTTGGGAAAGTGTTTTAAATCGTACATTACTGCCTATTATAGCCGCAAAAAGTTATTTGGATGAAAAGTAAGAGATCAAAATGTATAGGGTCTTGAAGCAACTACGTTTACTTTTAATTTTAGAGGGTAGAAATAAAATAAAAAACAACAAAAAAATTTAATAGCCTAAAAAAGCAAAATAAATTCACAAATCCTCCAATAAAAACCAAATATTAGGAAGATGTAAAACTTTTTATTAAAAAAAAACATAACGAACACATATTTTTAATACATTAGGATAACGAAATGAATATGAACAAAAATGCTAACAATAACAATGTTTACCAGAAATTCACAAAAAGATTATTTGTACCCCTAGGTTTAAGTGGTAAAAAAAGAAAACTAATAACACATTATAAATCATAAAATACAGGGTAAAAAGTGATTTTATATCTACACATAATTTGCAAGTAAATTTATTGGCATTTTTTGGTAAAACAGTGCACTCAGCATGGGCACACATTTTACACTTTTGACATATACCATGACTCTTTGACCTGCTATAAAGTTCATTACAATATAGACATGCAGCGTCTTCATCGTCGCTATTATCTCTAAATATTTGTGGTTCATCTTCATCGCTGCTTTCCACTATTTTCCTTTTCACAAAATTTCTTTTGCATTTTCTTTCGTCTGTAATTTTTTACGAATACAATTTTTGTTTCAGTTCCTGGAATAAAAGACTAACTGTTATAACAACTTGATATTTTGTACCTTTGCGTCTTGTCTTTGGCTTTCTTGAGTAGCGACGGGGTCTTGTTGACAGTTTATCCACTAGTAATTTAGTATCCTGAACTACAATTTTAGAAGGTGCTTTAATATCCTCATCTAAAAGTGTCATTGTGTTATTTGTGATTTGATTTGACTGTTTTCTTCGTTAGTAGAAACCAAATACTTATTCTACACCAATCATTGTACACCAGATGTGGTAGGTGTTTCAATATTAGCCTGTTCGTCGTGGAAATTCAATGCCCTATAAAATAATATATTATCATTTCATTCCAGTGGTTTCAACGTTCGCTAGGTGGCGGTGATTGAACAACTTTTTTTGGGAATCTTCAAATGCAATGCTATACTTTTCAATCATTTACTGGCTGGAATTTAAAATAAATTATAAGAACCGCATCTCAATATCTATATTCGAAGCGAACATGCGATAAAACAAAGATGCACTAGGAGATCGAGTTGTATACTTAAGTTAATTGAAAAATTTACATATTGAAGTAGGCGTCCAGATGTCATAAATTGTTGATAACTTTAATATAAAATTAATGTAGAGTGAATTTATGAACCTGTAACGTTAGTAATTTAAAGATACGTAATGCTTTAAACAAATACCAAAGCGTATGATATGTTAAAAGTCTATGTTGAATGTTTTGAGAATGCTCCTAATGCAGCAAGAGAATATGCATTAAGATATCCCCTGCGACAACATTTTTGCAGAAGACCATTTAAAAATTTTGCTAAACATTTGAAACAATCCAGATCTGTTCAACTTCAAATTCTACACGACGGCGAATAAACAATACAGAAATAGATGAAATGAATGTTTTAGGATACTTTGCTGCAGATCCACAAGTTATTGTAAGAAAAGTAGCTTGCGCGTTAGGAATTTCTAGGTTGTGTTCACTCTATTTGAGAAAGAAATTGTTTTCATCCGCATTGTGTATCTCTTCATCAAGGATTGAAAGCTACAGATTACGATAAACGACTGAATCATTGTAATTGGCTTAAGGCTACATTTTCCAGTGAAGGATCTGTAAAGAGACATAACATACACTATTCGTCTGACCGAAGTTCACACTGGATGCAACATGATTTTAACTAGTGTCGCTGGTCGGTTAACGTATGGTGTAGGATTTTAGATGGTAAAACGATAGGCCCTTTTGTTTTTCATGAACATTTAAATGGCGAGCGTTTCTGAAGATTCTTAAGAAATGAATTGCCTATACTATTAGATGTTCCTTTAGCAGTACGGCAAAATATGCGGATACAACAAGATGGCTGCCCAGTCCACTTTACAAATGAAGTGATGTAATATGAGTATAGGTGGATAGGAGGAGATAGCATATTCCCGTGGCCGCCAAGATCTCCCGACCTTACTATGTTAGATTTTTATCTATGGGGTCGAATTAAAGATTTTGTATTTCAGACTAGACCTGCAAATAGAGCAGACTTTATTCAACGAATACAAAACGCAATTGACAGTATTCCCAGGGCTGAAATGGAAGCTGCTGTATTTTCTACCACGCAGACATTAAATATCTGCAGCGAAAAAGATGGAAAGCATTTCGAAAAGTATCTTTAGGTTAATCTAGTTAATTTTCACTGTTTCTGTTACGTAATTAATTGTTCATTGTTGTTACAATGATACTGAGTTTGTTTTTTCTCGTATCTTCGCTTAGAAAATGGATATTGAGATACTGGTTATTTTATTTTAAATTCTATCCCCGTTTAATGAAAATGACTAAAAAAATATAGCTTTTCTTTTTGTTTTCTGCTCTTCGGGAAAATACTTGTGCGCATCGAAGTGAGATATTGGACCAATTCTTCAAATACATCATCTTGAAACATTTCTGAGTCGTTATCATTCCACGGAACACACTTAGAGAAACGCTACTCTGGAGGGTTCTACATTGTTCTCTACTTTGGATTTGAGAAGAGTAGAAAGTTGAAATGGGTCTCTTAGATAAGGAGAAGACCGCATTTACTAGTGGATCAGGCTTATGGCAGTGTAGGGTCCTCCCATTTGGTCCGTGTAATATGTTTATTAATTTTTAACTAGATACAATTAACAATCTCAAAATCATAAATAATATAAAAACACGCTGTAATCCACTGCAATAACTTTAGGTTATTTGTCTGTGATGGTGTACGTGAAAGGTATATAATATAAAATTTCACTTAAAAACAATAACACTTTGTATTTACATTTTTCTCCTTAATAGAATATTTTTCGAGATAAGGGGATAGAAGATCTTATGTGGGACACCCCGTACTTGATTAAAATTTCACTCCAATCGGGTGAAGATTATTTGAGTTTCTTCTCGCCAGCTTTAAGCTCCACGATTTCGTACACATTCCCAAATGCATCTAGGCATACTCAAAATCAAGTGACCAATATCCTCCTGAGGTATCTCATTCCATGCCACCCACCTCCATCTCATATCGAAGAATCATCAGAGTTTGAGGGGAGAAGTAGATTTCTCAACCTTCTACCGATTATGTCCCACACATGTTCAACTGGCGACAAATCCGGGGATGTTGGGGTTCAAGTAGGAGATAAATTTGAGCCCGATAGAAGTAGTCCAAGATTTGTCTGGCAATATGTCGCCGAGCGTTATCTTGCTGAAATGTTGGATTTTGAATTTTCCTGAGGTAAGCAAAAGTATCGAGCCATAAGCAGTGGAACGCCATATCATAACTCCAACAGAGCGATGTACACGCCGCTCAAAAAAATTGTTGGGTTACGATGTTCGCCTCGTCTCCTTCTCACCCTCGCTCGACCATCATGCATGTCTAGGGAAAATCGGGATTAATAACTGAAGACGATAGTGTTCCACTCCTGATTCCATACCTACTAGTCGTTCTTGGCATCAATAAAATCGATTTCTTCAATGTTCCAGAGTTAAAGGTAACACCAACTAAGGTCGGTATGAAAAAAGTTCCAAACTTCATATCCGTCGATAAACAATTCGTATTCCAAGGACCATTTCATGTTATACTATTGCCTTTGTCGATGAGAAACGATCTCTCAGGGCTAATAATCTTAGGCGACGATATTGCTTCTCTGCTGTTCTACTCACTCGCCCTGTGCCTTTGGCTCTTCGTGTTCGGCCTTCTTGGTACAATGCCTGATAACATCTGACAACAGTATTCACACTACTGTTTATTCTAACAGCAATATCTCGGAATGACAGCCTATCTTCCCGAAGACCAACAATTCGACCCCTCTCGAACTCAGTTACCTACCGATAATTTGCATATCTTCGCACTCTAGGTATGATAAACACTTGTGAATTCTTATAATCTGACGTTAAAAACTACAAGACTTTTGTGATAAACATGTACGTGAAGTATTTTTGTAATATTTACTGGGTGTTCGGGTCTCTAAGTCACTGAATATATGTTTCGAAAAAAATTAGTAGTATTTTGTTGGCAAATTCATTGCAAATCTCTTCTCAACTTCCAATGTAAGAAATAACGGATTCCAATTGAAATTCGTGTCAGCTACATTGTTTTAAACAGGTATTTATATTCAAGAAGCCAATCATGTGAATAGTTTTGGCGGCATTACATAATATATATAACAATACATACTATTGTGTCATTTTAACGTTATAATTTTAGAAAAACATACAAACCGTACCCTTTACAGAATCTCAATCTTTTTGAGACAGTTTTAGGATTTAATCTAATCTTTGGGAAATGAGAAAAAAATACAATATACAGTACTCCGATTATTTTATCCCCAGTTGTCTCCAGTATTGCTTCGTTCTGCAGTGATAGAGCAATAACAAATTGACAGTAAACATTCACTAACACCTAACACAGAACTAAAAGTACTACATATTTGTTACAAAAAACAAGAACTAGATTTCCTTGAAGAACTAGAAATAAGAAGACATTTAAGAGACCCACAATAAGAAATCGTCAATGAACAGATAAATTTAGGGAATCCTCTACTATTAAACTGTCATCTTAACTAATAATTGTAAAGATCAGCACATAACAGTTTTTATTGGTTTCTCCACAGTTATACTGATCCTAAATGGGAAAAATATTTCCAGGATATCCCCATAAGGCTAATAATATCTAAGCTTAAATATTTGTAAAATCATACTTTCTTCTATTCATTTCATATATATTAAGTCAATCTGATATGTCACTTCTTGTTCTCGCCAAAAATAATTTATTAAACGTCAGGTAGGCATCAAATGAAATGTAATTTCTATCAGTCTAACGATAATATCGAAACAATTGTGAATTTTTTAGAATTTTTATCACGTTTTCATTATATTGTGAAATTATTTAGAAACAGTTAGTTTCATTTATAACGGTAACATGAGTAGATTCCACACAGTGAAGGTCAAAACAGTAAATTTATTAACTAAATTGATGAAGGGATTTTGTTTTCTAAATACATCAAAAAATAGTCATTTGTGTTACTAGTGAAAAAGTGCATATATGTTGCTGAGTGCAACACAAATGCTTGTTGCACATGTTACACACAACATTTTTTGTAAGATCGAAATAAATATGTTTTTAAATCAAATTTTATTAGACTATTTTACAACAGGTATAACAAAAATTATCAATAATATTTTTGAAATAATTTCAATTTTGATATCGCAATTAGTAGTGATGGATAAACTTCATTGACACTTATTTTTTTGGGTTTTGGTCTTATTTTTGCTTGTGGGTGGATGTCTTATCATGTTCTTCACTTAAAACAGCTCTTTTCGTATTGTAAAGATTCCGGTACTGGTATTTGGTAAACCTTAGAATTTGAGCAGCTATTTTTGTTTTTTTAGATATTTACTCCTCGATGTAATCCAATTAATTAACAATTCGAAGTGTTTTTTGCACTAGTACAAAAAAGTAAGTTACTTTTTGCACTAGTGCCAAAAAGTTAAACTTTTGACACAGTACATAGGGTCGTAGTAACTGAGGGTTCGATGAACATCAATTCCCTTTCTAAAAATAATCCTAGAGTTAACAACTTCTCTTCATACATTTCATTTTCGATTGAAGATTTTCAGAAAAGGGGATGAAACTCAACAAGAACAAAAGGACACGTCTAAAAATGATGCAGATAACAAGGAATATATTAACAAAGTGGACCAATGATCTATCGACATCAACCAAACTTTCCAAAACCGCAATATCTCCATCCAATTCAATAGCAAACAACATAAATTCAAACTCTTTATCACGCCGATCAAGTGAGAAAGACAATAATAGAATCCGAGATTATTCGGACAATGATAGTAGTTGCGAAAGAGCTCTTAACAATATCTCCACAATTAGATCCATAAAAGGTATTCCCCAAAAATCTTTGGGTCTCAAAGGCCTCAAAAATATTGGTAACACATGTTTCATGAATAGTATTATCCAATGCCTATCAAACACAAGTTGGCTATTAGAATATCTAAAGAAAGACGCATACATAAGAGATATTAACATAAACATATCTAGCATGAAAGGAGCACTAATTAAAGCATTTGCTGAAGTTATTCAAGAGCTTTGGTCTGAAGAAGGTTCAGACAGAGTGGCTAATACAGTATCATTGAAAAGTCAGTTTCGGCGATTTACTTCAAGGTTCATGAGATACACTCAACATGATGCACAGGAGTTTCTTCGTTACCTATTAGCAGGACTTCACGAAGATGTCAACAAGGTATATGAAAAACCCCATATTAACAAAAATGGATGACAAACTTATTGACATTGAGAAAGCACAAGAATCTTGATTGAGATATCCGAGAATGGACAACTCCAAGATTGTGGATAACTTTGTCGGTCAATTGTTCAGTTACCTACGATCCCTTTTGGGATTTATCCCTTTCGATACCCCAAAGAGCAGGTCAATTAGGACTTTCACAATGTTTAGATTCGTTTACAAGAGAAGAAACACTCGACGGTGACGAGAAACCAACATGTTCGAAATGTAAGGAACGAAGACGATGCACTAAATAATTCTCTATTTATAAATTTCCGAAAATATTGTTTATTCACCTGAAGCGCTTTTCGCAAACAGAAAGATTTTGTGGAAAATATAATATTGCAATAGATTTTCCAACAGAAGGGCTTGATATGAGTCATTACGAGACTGATAATGTGGCACCTTGTATGTACAACCTCTACGCTATATCAAATCACAGTGGAACCACTTACAATGGTCACTACACAGCATATTGCCGACATCCCTATACGGGAAAGTGGCACGAATATAACGATTCAAGGGTGCTATTAGTATCGTGGAAATCTCAGTGGAGAAGCATATGTTCTATTATATGAACAAGATGACACAAAGTCCCACCTTTAAGTTTAATAATTTTTTTATTAGTTTTTAAATTGTATATTTTCATTGTGAACCGATGTCTTATTTGGTTTTTACTACAAAGTTTATTTATATACACTGGCGAGCAAAAAATTGAGGTCACTTCAGTAATTACGAATAATTTTAGCGTCAATATTGATAAGTATTCATTTGACTTCCGAGAGATACGGTAGCGTAGTGCCGGAGCTCTGATAAGTTATCAAGTGAACGCAGTAAAAAGTTGTTTAGTGAGCGATAACGATAAAATCAATTAGCATAAATTGTAGCTAAAAACAAAAATGTGCAAACATTGTTATCATCGTCGAAAAATTAAAATACGAGGGTAAATAATGAAATCAACAATTGTGCCGCAAACACAAAACGAAGCGATCTTAATGCAGCATAACCAAACCCTGTTCCAGGAGAATTATGTCAGATCGCAAAACGAACAAATTTTATATACAGAGTGGAAAAAAATGGAGCAGGAGAAAATTAATGCCATTAACGAGGTACATAATCTCCAAGTCCAGTTAAATCAAGTGATGATAATGAATGAAGGACTGCAGAAAAAATTTGCAGAGTTAGAGAAAAGACTTCCTAAAGAGGACGAAACCATATCTGAATCAGTTACTTACCAAACTGATGAGGAAGAACTAGCAAAGGAGACAGAGTGGATACGCGCCAAAAATCGAAAGAAGCGTAAAATGGATACTTCATTGACACCACCACAACGAAGCCAAAATGTCCCAACTCCTATCGAAAAAACGAAAAAAGAACAAACCCCTCCACCAATCATCATAGATAATATCAAGGATTTCAATGATTGTCACCAGGTAATAGGGAAGACTGTAAATAGATTTCAGATTAAAATAATTAGTGATAGCAACGTTAAGGTCAATGTAGACAATATAGAAGATTACAGAACACTTAGCAAGCAACTCAACGAATGTAACTACTCATGGCATTCATACGAGAACAAACAAAACAGACCTATAAAGGTAATTGTTAACAAGCTCCACCATACTATTAAACCAGAGACAATAGTAGAAGACTTAAGGCATAGAGGATATAAACTGCTAGATGCTATTCCAAAACGAAGTTATAGAACTAAGAAACCCATAAATATGTTCATGCTAGTATTCAAACATGATGAAAATGTGGACAAAATTTATGGTATAACAGATATACAAGGAATAAGGGTAGAAATATTACCGCTAAGAAAAACAAGATTGGTACCACAATGCAAACGCTGTCAGGCATATGGCCATACTAAAGCTTACTGTGCAAAAGAGCCACGATGCGTACGATGTGTGGGCAAACACCTGACGAATGAATGCCCTCAACCTAAAAATGTACAACCAAAATGTGTTCACTGCGGCGAAGGACATCCAGCTAATTACAGAGGATGCGTAGTAGCCAAAGAAATGCAGAAACTAAAAGACAAAAATACTAAAAAAGTAATAAGGCCTAATCGACCACAGAGAGATAACAACAGAAACCCAGCTCCTGCGACAGAAAAATCACAAAGCAGGACTACTACAAACAATGCGGAAAACAGAAAAACTTACAATATGGCAGTAAAAAACACAACAGAAGATAATAAAAAACAAAACAACCCAACAACCGATCAAATTCTCCAACAAATATTGGATAAACTAAATAAACTGGACGATCGAATTACCAGATTGGAATATAGCAACAAAGGAGCTATCCCCAAGCGACTTGGTAATGAGAGACAGCCTTAGAATATTAGAATGGAATGCTAATGGCCTCATTCAACATCAGCAAGAATTACAGGCCATTCTAGAAATTGAAAAAATAGATATATGTCTCATTAGTGAAACGCATTTCACTAAGGAGTCATTCATCAAAATAAAAGGATATCAGGTATACCATACCATTCATCCAGATAATGCAGCCAAAGGTGGAAGTGCAGTTATAATAAAACAAAATATAGCACATCACCAAGAAATGAGCTATAAAACAGCCGAAATTCAAGCAACCACAGTCAGAATAAAAACAAAAACTTACGAATTGAATGTAACGGCAGTCTATTGTCCGCCAAAACACGCAATCAAGAGGAATAAATACATTGAATTCTTAAATAGCCTAGGGTACAGATTTATCATTGGAGGAGATTTCAATGCAAAACATGTACACTGGGGTTCTAGACTAACTAACACTAAAGGTAAGGAGCTACTAACAGCAATAAACCAAATTAAATGTGAAGCAATCTCGACAGGAAAACCAACTTATTGGCCTGCTGACCCTAACAAAATTCCAGACCTCATAGACTTCTTTGTGGCCAGGAATATCTCGACAAACTACATGCAAATAGAAGAAGCATGGGATATGAGTTCTGACCATTCCCCCATCCTTCTCACACTTAGTGAGACTATAATACAAAGAGAAAACTTACCAAGACTAGTCAACAACAAGACTGACTGGAAAAGTTTCCAGATTGAATTAGAAAACAACATTAACCTCTTAGTCCCGCTAAAAACCAAAGAACAGCTAGATGAAGAAGTAGAAAAACTCAACAAGGTTATTCAGAAAACTGCATGGAATAATACCCCGAGCATTACATCGAGAACAAAGGGAAATAATTACCCAAGAGAAATTAAAGAATTAATAACAAAAAAAAGAAAACTAAGACGGAAATGGCAACAATCTAGAGCACCAGTAGACAAAACTAGATTAAACAATGCCGCACAGAATTTAAAAAGAGAAATACAAAAAATCAAACATGAATCAATTAGTACTTACCTCAGTGAACTAACAAATGACAGCAGTACAGATTATTCCTTGTGGAAGGCTACTAAACGATTAAAGAGACCAATCCTGCATAGTCCTCCAATCAGAAATGAAGATGGAAGCTGGGCCAGAGATAACAATCAAAAAGCCAAAAGATTCGCTGATCACCTAGAAAATACCTTTCAACCTAACGAAGGAGAAGAATTATCAAGAATGGACTATGACCAAGAAGAATTAGAGATAAGACCTGTTACACCAAAAGAGGTAACTGCAGAGATAAAAGAAAACATTAACCCGAAAAAAGCCCCAGGATTTGACCTGATTACAGGAGAAATCCTAAAGCAGCTGCCCAAAAAAGCTATAATAAAACTGACACACCTGATAAATGCAGCTTTCAGGTTGAAATATGTCCCCAGAATGTGGAAAGTTGCAGAGGTGATTATGATACCCAAACCAGGCAAAAAACCTGAAGAAGTATCATCATACCGGCCAATATCATTACTACCAGTAGTTTCTAAATTATTTGAAAAACTTCTGATAAAGAGACTAAAACCAATAATAGAAGAAAGAAAATTGATACCTGATCACCAGTTTGGATTTCGCGAGAGCCATTCAACGATAGACCAGGTGCATAGAATAACAAATATTATAGAAAACGCATTGGAAGAAAGAAAAGTCTGTTCTGCAATCTTCCTAGATGTAGCACAGGCCTTTGATAAAGTATGGCATGAGGGGCTCAAACACAAACTCAGATGTCACCTACCTAAACAATACTCTGACCTTCTGGATTCATATATATCAGAAAGAGTATTCAGAATAAAACAAGAAGAAGCATACTCTGAACTGAGAGAAATAAATGCTGGAGTACCACAAGGAAGTGTACTAGGACCAGTCCTCTACCTACTGTACACTAGTGACATTCCAAACCTAGAACATAATACCACAGCCACATTTGCAGACGACTCAGCTATCTTAGCTGTAGGCAAAAACCATGAAGAAGCAGCAAATAAACTGCAGAATAACATAGATCAGATTTATGAATGGACCAGAAGATGGAGGATCAGATTAAATGAAACAAAGTCAGTGCACATTAACTTCACCAACAAACGAAATCAACATGTACCAATTAGACTAAATAATGCTCAGATACCTTACGCCAATACAGCAAAATATCTGGGTATTACATTAGATGCGGGGTTACGCTGGAAGCCACATATCAAAAAGAAAAGAGAAGAATTAGGACTCAAATTTAGAAACATGCATTGGATATTGGGACGCAACTCCACTCTGTCTGTATACAATAAATTGCTATTATACAAGCAAACTCTGAAACCAGTTTGGACCTACGGCATCCAACTTTGGGGCTGTACCAGAGAAAGTAACATCCAGATCATACAACGATTCCAGAACAAAGTATTAAGGAACATCGTCAATGCGCCTTGGTACTCCCGAAACAGTGACCTCCACAGGGACCTGGAGATGGACACTGTCAGCCAGACAATCACTAAGTTTGCCAAAAGCCACGAACAACGGCTTTTAGACCATGTGAATGTAGAGGCCATCCAGCTCCTCGACAACACCAACCAGAAGAGAAGACTCAAGAGGACAAAGCCCTTTGAGTTAGTTAACTAGTGACAGTGTAAAGCAGAGCATAGTGCGGTAATTGCACGCTAGTGATAGTGTTTGTTTGTATTAGAGCCTAAGGAACTACTAATGAGTAAGACCTTTAGTTATAAGGTAGAAATTAGTAAATTAAGTTAGATTAAAATTGCTTATTGATCGTATTAATGATCAGATTGTAATTTCAAGAAAAGCCTATTAAGGTTTTTTTTAAATAATAAAAAAAAAAAAAAATATTGATAAGGGCATAATAGTATTAGTAGGCGTTAAAGCAATTTTTTTCCGAGAATTGACAGCTGTCATCAGCTGTAATTCGATTTATCAGAGTACGATTTCTATGAAAAATGTGCCTTTGCGCTAATTGAACATTCACATTTCCCTTGCCTGTTTTCCAGTTTACTGTTGATTCTTTGTGTAAAACCTAACGATTGCAAAGTGTAGTGATTTAATAGGCCCATAATGCCTTTTGATCCGATTGTTGTGGCAAGAATTGTTGCATGGTCGGGGGCAACGTGAAACTGCAAGATCTGTCGGTGCTAGTCTTTGTAGTGTGCAAAGGGTGTATTAGCGCTTTGTGGAGACTGGCCTGATCACTAGAAGACCAGGGTCTGGGCGAAAAAGAGTTACCACTCAACGAGATGACCGTTTTTTGGTGTCTACAAGTTTGCGGAATAGGACAGCTACTGCGGTTTCACTGCGAAATCAGTTAGAAGAAGTAAAAAATGTCAACGCTAGTGAATGGATGGTTAGAAGAAGACTTCATGCTGCTGGACTGTTATGCAGAAGAATGACTACAGATCCCCCGTTGCAATGCCAGCATCGGACTGCAAGATTGACATTTGCCAGAGATCACGTTAGTTGAAATGATGATGACTCGAGCTGAGTATTGTTCTCAGATGAGTCGCGTTTTTGCCTCACTAGATATGCTGAAGTTTGCATTCGCGAGCATCTTCCATTTGGAGGTGGGTCAGTTATGGTTTGGGCGGGAATCACTGCACAAGCTCGTACAGAGTTGGACTTCATAGAAAATGGCTCCCTAACCTCTCACATGTACATTACGGAGATGCTAGAAGACCATGTTATGCCGTTTATGGTGACTATGGGAGAACGTGGCATTTTTATACAAGATAATGCGAGACCACATACAGTCAGAATTGTCAGGGAGTATCTGGATGAGGTAAAAATTAGGCGGTTTGACTGGCCAGCCCGCAGACCAGACATGAATTCCATAGAATATGTCTGGGACGACTGATCCGCAGACACACACCAGCACCAAGAACTGCCCAGGAGCTGAGAAGATTGCTGTTGCAGGAATGGGATAACATCGACCAGAATGTGATCCGCAACTTAATTCAAAGTATGCCGCGCTGACTTCAAGCAGTCATCAATGCAAGAGGAGGGAATACACGTTATTAGTGTCAAGTTTTTTCATTTTGTTCGTTCCATATTTTCCCTAACAACAAAATGTTGAATTTCGCCCAAAATGTTAATTTGTTGCTTTTTCAGAATAAATCATGAAATCCAAGAAAAAAATGCATTTTCCTTTAGTATAGAGTATCACATTCAGCTTACAAAAGCACATGCAATGATGTACAGTTTGCGAATACGATCTGAAAACGTAAAATTTCAAAGAACATGAAAATTTTAAGGTGACCTCAATTTTTTGCTCGCCAGTGTATACATTGTATTCTTATTAATGCATATATCAAATAAATCCAAAAAAGAAATGTAAAAAAAGTTTAAAATATAGTCACTTTTCAAACGATCGTAGTAAAAAATATTTTGAATCGTTCTTGTGAAATTTTCACTACATCTTTTCCCTGGTGTGTCTTTTATTCAGGATATACTGGTTCATATTAGTTTCGTGTTCAACTGCTTAGGAAGGGTTGGGTTAAAAAACTTTCCCTGAGTGATTTTGCTTTCTATATATTGCTTTTCAGTCACTAGCATTAATCAATACGGATGGGATAATTTTGAAATTGGATACGGTACGGCAATTATTTGTCATCAATAGTGAGTATTTTGTTGTTGCACTCATATTCCATGAGTATTTTTGAATGGAATTATTTTTTTGGTTGATCAGTAATTTTTTCAGTTTCTAGCTGTACGTGATTATCTTTACAAAGTGAATTATTATTGGGGTATTTTGTTCCCATTTCCCATCACCTAATACACATTTGATGTTTGTCGATCTATAATTTCTGTAACCATTGGACGTCGATGATAGTATGACTTAATATGCTCATTTCACGTGCATCTGAGAGATTTCCTTTCGTTATCTGTGTTTGAACTGATTTTTTCTATGAAAGAGATTTCTGTATTGTTATTATCAGATTTGAGTTCGATAAAAAAAGAAAGGAATTTTAGCTTTGACAAGCATGCAAGAGAAAGGTACAAATGAATTATACTTGAATTCATAAATCTAAGACCTTATTGGAAGATTTATAAATAGATACCACGAATTACAACCTCTATCTAGAAATAAATAGTCTTAAAAAAACTTTTTGGCCATTTTCAGGAAGAAATTATGACTTTAATTCAGGTTATACTTTATTTAATTACATTTTCCTTACAAAACGTGACACTGGTTGGCATTGAAAAACATGTAATTCGTGATATTTTAGAATCGCCTAAGAAAAAAATCAGAATTTTCTCATTATAGTGAATGTGCCAATTATATAATAATTATTTTTCCATCAATTTATACATCTTTCATTAGTTTTCGTATATTGAGTCCATTAAAAATACGGCACGTTTAGCTATAGACCGAGATGGAAACGTACTTACTTAAACCCTGAGAAATTGATTCTTGAGACGAAGCTTGTGTGTGAAGGTTGTAGATGAATTCATAAATTTTGAATTTCTAATTGGGCAAAATGCAAATATTAGCATTACTTAAATTTACATATGGCATATGTATTAAAATCAAATAACGTTTAATACCTTTATCAACTTATTAGTTTTGTATGGGTAAATTGCTACTGTTGTACTCGTTCAAAAAAATATTGGATATAACAAGTCTTAAAATTACTTTTAATAGATTGGTAGCCTGAAATTAGTCGACTCTATGAGGTAAATAACACTTTCAGGACCTGTTACGTTAATTCATTGACCTAAAACATAAGGTATTCTCTAATGTCCTATTTAACGAACTCATGTTATTGAATTAAAGTACGTGGTCTACACATTAATATAATTCGATCTTACATAATACTTTATTCTCAACTGTTAACATACGAGCATCAAGCGCTTAATATATTTATATATTTTCTTATATGGCATTCAAAAACTAGATTATTATGAATAATTCTCATGATACTTTTTTAAATATTTATTTAATTATTATCCCATTCCGGGGAAAGTAAGGGTTCTGCTCTGAATACTTTTCATGATGATTTAACTGTTGAGAGTGTAAGGTAATCATTTATTTCAATTTAATTGTCTCACTATACAACAGTCTCCCCGATCAATTACATCATCCCTTTTAAATGCATCTCACTGTATGTAAAATAAAATAATTTTCATTAAATTCATAATAAACAATAATTATTTGAATAAAAAATAACAATGATAATTGAAATCAATTCACAGAAAAATGATGTCATACTGATGGGGCTAAAATTGTAATTCCACACATATCATGGTGGCACTTCACTTTGCGTAGCATGTCGGTGTATTTGCTTCCAATGTGTAGAGGAAGCAATTCGCTATATTTGCTTTATTCATACAAATAAGGCAACTAGCGCAAACATCAAAGGCGCGTTGTCCTCCACTTGTCGGTTTTTAATCACAAATCAAAAGACTAAAATAATCCAAATATTTACGTCGACCATGAACACGCACAGTTTACCTTGCAGCACCCTTTGCCGTCGTGATCATTTTTACATAAGTAAACATTATTGGGATTTTTTTTGGGTTTGAATTTTCCACTAAATCTACATAAAAACACTACGTATTGCCATTATAAAATTCAGTTGTAGTTATTATTTAAAATCAACCACGCCAGCACCAAATAAAAATTCAGTATGCAGTGAATAATTGTTAGGTGATAAAGAAAAAGGTGTCTCGGTTAACGCTATAGTAATTATTAACATTGTTACTAAATAAAGTTGATAAAACAAAACAGGACAAAGTGCGAAGGTAAGAATTTATATCAAAAGTGTCACTTTTCGTTAAAAAATTTAATATTTACGTATATAGATGGCGTGAGAAAGATATATGTGGAATCATGTGGGTGTGTTATATTTCTGCAGGTTAAATAATAGATGTACAGTTACGGCCAAAAAAAATAGGACAGTTGTTGTTGCCTAATGTGAATGTGACTCTTCCGTTTCCGGGAAAAATGGGATAGATTTGTCGTAATGATAATAACACTAAAGTGTAAATAATATTGTTTTTCATTTAGTCGCGTCAACGGTCGCGGAAATGGATACCAATCTATCAATTTGGTGCCACAGGTCGGATCGGGATGCGGTTTTCTGCATTCTCTTCCAAAACGATTATCTCGGAATGTGTCTGGGTAGATTTTTTCCCGGAGATCGAAAACTGCATCGCTGCAGGCCAAATTGCGCGCGAAAAATGCATTATCTGGGAGGCCTTTTCGAGGATTTTCAAATCTGATAAATAAGGGTCAGAACTCGCCCGGATCGGGTACTCGGGGGTTTTTGAGGCCGCTGATCACGAATATAATGTTCAAATTGACCTCCGAACACCTGGTGCACCAGAACCTGACCCTAAACGTCATCTCCGGGAGTTTTCCTGACACAATCAAAGAAGGTCAACCAAAAATAATTTCGGGGGTTTTTTTGGCCCGCTGAATCCAAATCTGGCATCGGCGAGCACCCCACTGGAACCTGGTGCACCGAAACCCGGGCTAGAACGTCGTCTCCGAGAGTTTTCTTGAGAAGACTGCCAAAACCTACCCGAAAATCATAAGAGGGCAGTTCTGTGGGGCGGTGGTCCCGAATTTCGCGCCGAAAACAACTCCCCGAACACCTGGTGCACCAGAACCTGACCCTAAACGTCATCTCCGGGAGTTTTCCTGACACAATCAGAGAAGGTCAATCAAGAATCTTTCTGGGGGGTTTTTTGGCCCGCTGAATCCAAATCTGGCATCGGCGAGCACCCCACTGGCACCTGGTGCACCGAAACCCGGGCTAGAACGTCGTCTCCGAGAGTTTTCTTGAGATGACTGCCAAAACCTACCCGAAAATCATAAGAGGGCAGTTCTGTGGGGCGGTGGTCCCGAATTTCACGCCAAAAACAACTCCCCGAATACCTGGTGCACCAGAACCTGACCCTAAACGTCATCTCCGGGAGTAGTAAATTTGAAGATTGTAAGAAATTTAAACTTACTTTACTGACAAAAAATTTATATACACATACACCAATTGGTGGGAGAACAAGCAGCTGCTCTCTCTCTCTCACACACACACACACACACACTCTCTTTCTCACACACACACACTCTCATAGCTTTAGTATTCCAAAAAGAGACTTACGGATTTACAAGTTTTCAGCTGGTAATTTTATGACAAATGGATAGAATTTGTCCGCTGCTACCTGTATCTTATTGTGAAGTCAAATACTCTTGTTCCAGGATGTCCAAATGACTCAAATGATCCAAATATTTATTCTGGAATCATTACAGGTTGTAAAAGTTAAATTATATCCAATTTATTAAACCAAATTTCCAGTAAATTGTAAAAGTTATGGAGAACTCACCCTGATTATCGATATGTTTCTATGATGAGACTACCACTGATAGATTACCTCTCTAATCAAGAGATATGCACAGCTACGAATTATCGTTGACTGAGATATAGATGATAAATAAATAAGCATTCACAGATATGCACGAAAAATGTCCGTCACTGATATGCACAAAAAATATCACTCACAGAACTATTTGTTTTAATATTAAATATATCTCGTGGCAACATGAATGCTCCAACGTGTTTCTCCTGACTGTGGATGCCGGCAGCTGCTCGATCTACGCTTCGTTAGAAAGTGAAAGGCCCGCTCGGCATGCTTCGGAGATCTTGGGGGGAGGGGGGGGGGAATTATTCTTGTTGTTCCTGCAGCACTGGAACAACTCTTTCGAGGGCCCTACGCCAGAGTTACACATTAATAAATGTGTCAAATTATGAGACGGTTTTTGGTGTTTGTTGGGGTCGTGTCTGTACAACTCTCGGAGATGACGTTTAGGGTCAGGTTCTGGTGCACCAGGTATTCGAGGAGTTGTTTTCGGCGTGAAATTCGGGACCACCGCCCCACAGAACTGCCCTCTTATGATTTTCGGGTAGGTTTTGGCAGTCTTCTCAAGAAAACTCTCGGAGACGACATTCTAGCCCGGGTTTCGGTGCACCAGGTGCCAGTGGGGTGTTCGCCGATGCCAGATTTGGATTCAGCGGGCCAAAAAACCCCCCGAAATTATTTTTGGTTGACCTTCTTTGATTGTGGCAGGAAAACTCCCAGAGATGACGTTTAGGGTCAGGTTCTGGTGCACCAGGTGTTCGGGGAGTTGTTTTCGGCGCGGAATTCGGGACCACCGCCCCACAGAACTGCCCTCTTATGATTTTCGGGTAGGTTTTGGCAGTCTTCTGAAGAAAACTCTCGGAGACGACGTTCTAGCCCGGGTTTCGGTGCACCAGGTGCCAGTGGGGTGCTCGCCGATGCCAGATTTGGATTCAGCGGGCCAAAAAACCCCCCGAAATTATTTTTGGTTGACCTTCTTTGATTGTGGCAGGAAAACTCCCAGAGATGACGTTTAGGGTCAGGTTCTGGTGCACCAGGTATTCGGGGAGTTGTTTTCGGCGTGAAATTCGGGACCACCGCCCCACAGAACTGCCCTCTTATGATTTTCGGGTAGGTTTTGGCAGTATTCTCAAGGAAAACTCTCGGAGACGACATTCTAGCCCGGGTTTCGGTGCACCAGGTGCCAGTGGGGTGCTCGCCGATGCCAGATTTGGATTCAGCGGGCCAAAAAACCCCCCGAAATTATTTTTGGTTGACCTTCTTTGATTGTGGCAGGAAAACTCCCAGAGATGACGTTTAGGGTCAGGTTCTGGTGCACCAGGTGTTCGGAGGTCAGTTTGAACATTATATTCGTGATCAGCGGCCTCGAAAACCCCCGAGTACCCGATCCGGGCAAGTTCTGAGTTTATCGACATTTGAAAATCTTCCAAAAGGCCTCCCAGATAATGCATTTTTCGCGTGCCCTTTGGCCTGCAGCGATGCAATTTTCGATCTCCGGGGAAAATCTACCCAGACACATTCCGAGATAATCGTTTTGGAAGAGAATGCAGAAAACCGCATCCCGATCCGACCTGTGGCACCAAATTGATAGGTGTTCGCAGGCGTTGACGCGACTAATTATTAAATATCAAAGGCTACTGAATAATTTTTTATTTTCAATAACTTCTCTAAATGTACTGGTCATCGATCTACATAATGTGCAACAATATTCAGTAAGTTCCCCAACCATTATATGTAACTTCCAACAAACCTTCAACGTTTCTTGATCTTACTTTTGCCTTACTAACATTGTCCAAATATTTTCTGATGGATTCAAGTCATGGCTTTTACTACACCAGTTAAGAACATTATTATTACGTGCCGGAAACCATTCAGTCATTACACCAGACTTATGCACTTCACAGTTATCTTGCTGGAAAATAAAATCATTGTTAGGGAAAAGAATCTCAACAGAAGGAAACATAGCACTTTGTAAAACTCTGATATATGCTTCACTATTAAATATTTCGCCAATATGCCATAGAACTCCAGGTCCCTGCGTAGATATCCACGTCCACATATTTACAGGAAATCGACCACTTTAATTTGTGGAATTGACATAATTCTCGTCAAACAGTGAATGCGGTGGGCGATAGACACGAATATTGCCGCTATTTGACGATTGGAAAACCTTTTCATCCGTAAAAATAACACGATTACAAAATTGTTCGTCATAAGCAATATGATCTAAAGCAAACCCCATTCTTGCTTCCTTGTGACTATTGTTTAATACTGATGTGTGGCATTTCAATTCAGACTGTGCAACTCTGCGACGGCCTGTACGACAGGATGCTGGAAAATTTGTTGCTGGAACAGCATGAACTACTGTTTCAAATGGATTTGCTCTTAAATGGTTAACCAAAGCAGCATTCCGTTCAGCAGTTGACTTTCTCGGACGTCCTAAGCCTAGAGATCTATCAATTCTTCCCTCATATAATACTTGAAACTGAGTTTTTGCTTATATTGTAAAATGCCGCAGTTTGCCTCACTGACCACCCAGCGTCTATTTTTGCTATTATTCCACCTTTTGTCACTGAATTTACATGCGACATAATTACTTTCAAATTTGAAATTATTTGACAGATGTCAAATCTTGAATATTGCAATATGACACATTCATAAGACAAATTCAAGCAGCTAAAATTTGATAAAAATCTGCTATAAGACTTGTCCCATTTTTTATTGGCCGCAACTGTACATAAAGTTAAGTAACTGAAAAAACCATTTCAAATTTCATGGGCTGGATAGGCTAATATGATCAGCCATTTGCATAATTATGGTCTATTCGTTTATCTTCTTCTTCTTTTTTAAGTGCCCTGTTCTCCTAGAACATTGGCGATTACTCCCATGATATTTATTCACTTTGTCCACAGCCGACCTGAACAGTATCATTGTGTTTACTCCATACCATTGGCGGAGATTCTTGAGTCGAGATGTTCTTCGGCGATCAGAACTACGCTTTTCGTATATTAAGTACCTCCCTCCTTTGTTTATTTATGCGCTGTAAAACCGCTTCATTTGTCACCCTGCCCATCCATGATATCCTCGGCATTCTTCGGTAAGTCCACATCTCGAAAGCATCAATTCTCTTGCACATCGTTTCAGTGAGGGTACATGCTTCCATCCCATAGAATAATATGCTATAGACATAGCGACGTAATAAAGGAAATTCTTAGAGCTCTGTTGGTAAGGACTTTTTGCATGTTCTTGAAATATAATCGTGTCTGCTCTATTCTTCTTCTGATTTCTTGAGTTACGTCCCGTTTTCAATTCACCCAGCAGCCCACATATTTGTATGTTTGTACTCTCTCCACTATTTCTCAATTTATGCTGATATCTGATAAGTTGTCGACTATTTTTTTGGTTTTGCTGACAGCTATCCGTTTGGTCTTCGTTATATTTAATCGTAGATCCATTTGTTGGCTAAGCTCTGTAACCGCTGCTAAAAGTATCTGTAAATCATCTTTATCTTTTGTTACTAAGATCGTGTCGTCCGCATATCTTAGACTGTTAATGACTATTCCATTAGCAATTATATCCTCTGTTCTGTCTTCGACGGTTTCTCCGAAAAAAATTTCTGCATATAAATTAAACAGAGGGGGGGTAACACGCAGCCTTGTCGGACTCCTCTCATAATAGGCACTTCCTCAAATGTCTGGCCATTAATTCTAATGCCAGCTGACTGATTCCGATACAAGTTGGCGATTATCCTAATATCTCGTCCGTCCATGTCTATATCGTCCAGTATAACTATTAACTTGTCGTGTTGAACAGTCTCGAATGCCTTCTCGTAATCTACGACGTTTACATCTCGACATCATTGTATTAGAACCTGGACACTAAACAGCGATTCCCTTATACCGAGACTTCTTTTAAAACCAAACTTAGACCTGTCAATATTTCTTACGCATTTGGTGTATATTGTGGAATGAACGATTTGCTGTTCATTAATTCCAGGATGTCATCGGTAAGCCAAGCTTTGTGTTAGGTTATGTCATATGCACTTGATTCATCATAGGATTCAAAAGATCTAACAAGTAGTTCTATAGTTAATGTTGTACTGTGACTAGCCACATATCCTTTCATTTGTGCCCAAATAAGCTCGATCGGGTTCAATTCACAGTGATATGGTGGCAATCGAAGAACAGTATTTTTTAAATGCTGATGCATATTTCCTAGCCAACACGAAAAGTTCCTTCTTCAACGTATCACTGTTATGACGGAATTAATAGAAATGAAATCCAACGATCTAGCATTCAAAAACTTCGCCATTCATTTTTTCGAACTTTGGTAGACTTTGACACAATTGAAGCAGTTCATGTACAAAACCGTCATCGCCCCCAATATGGGTTATTATAAAACGACGACCTTTCTCAATTGGAGTCTTTAAACCCGCGTAGATAAAAACCTTATAAAAGAAGCTTGCCTAGGATTTTTAACCAATTTGTATTGCCAGACCTTTGTAAGAACGTGCAGGCAGGTTTCATCTAAATAGCAATATTGGAACAATTGTCAAATTTTTTAGAATTTTTACCATATTTCAATATATTGTGAAATTATCTAGTTAGTTTCATTTAAAAAAGTGAATAGAATATTCGTTTTCGTATTTCCCTCAAATATGTCAGTCTCCAACAAACTGTCTCTTCTTTATCCGCCAAAGCTTTGCCTTCTCTGGACGGCTGTCAATGTTTTAAACTGAACTGAACATCTTAGTATAGGTAAGTATGAGAGAGATCTCCTTTAAAATTTCTGTAACTCATGAATCAATTCTTCAATCCAAACTTTTGTTTCGACACCACGATAACGTAGCATCTGACAAGGCTCTCAACAAACATCAACAAGCGACCATTTATTCCACTGGTATGACTCCGGCCATATTTTCGCTGCTTACAAAACTTTAATAAATATCTCATTTTCAGTTGGTAAAAAATTCTTATTATATGTATCGATAAGAGACCTGATTACCGAGCTTTTAACATAAATGAATTTGTTATTGAATGGATTTATGTAGAGAAATTATTTATGATTTAACTTAAAGTTATTTCAGTGGATTTCAGCGTGTTTATTTATTAAATAATATTTTGAGATTAATAATTGTATCTAGTTTAAAATGAATAAACACATATATTATAATATATTATTATATGGAGAAAACTGTAACAAAATAGGATCAATAAAAAAAGTTGTATTGCCGGAATTTTTAGCCTGAATAATAAACTAAATATCAGTTGAAATTAACAAATAGACAAAATTCAATAAAAGAACTTGCTTACTGGAATTAGATAGATGAATGATAATTCTTCAAAATAATGCAGTTTAAAGGGTAATAGGAGTCGATGATTTCTTTACTAACATGTTATTTATGAAGATGGGAGCAGTGATAATGAAATTAATATGCTTATGTATTTTTTAATGCCTATAGCTGAATCACAATCACACACATCGTATCTAAATTGTTAGATTCTCAAATTTTTAAAAACACTAATTTTTAATTGCCAATTATAAACCTACAAGCAATTAAGTGTTTCTAGTTTTAATATCATAAAACTACACTACATCCAAACTGACATTTTTTAATATCTTAGTTTCCACCTCAATCCAACTATAATGAATGATTTCCTCTTCTACTTAATGTCTTAAATTACACCTTAAATGTTACTTCAGTCAAATATTGAAAATTTATTTTGAGAATCTATCAAAACGCTTGTTTCCACGATGAAACAGATTTAGTAAAATCAGAAGAAATAAATAACTTTATTTTACTTAAATTTTTAATATGCTAATAGTGCACATACTATTAATAATAGGTAATAGGCAATAACCCTTTTGGTATCCCTAAAAGCGTCCGTTTCTTATTCATTTATCTATCTAATCAATTTCAAGAGTACATTTTTCTTTCTATCTTCTCTTTTGTGGTCTAGCTACCTACATACCCTCGGTCCAGCGAAGCTCTTCAAACAATTTCATTTTAATGTATAATCCTATTTCATTCTGATTTGTAGTCCTCCTTTCTTTTTCTTGTACTTCGAGACCATGCCGGTAAGGGCGGTCTTACGAGTACACTTACGAGCCCTCTCATGTAAACGTAATTTCATGGTATTTTCAAGGTGGAAGCTCATAATTGAAATTGAGAATCCATCAATTTTGCATCATCTTTTATAATATAATGAAAACTATTTTATTCCTCTTCTGTCCGGATATCTCAATATTACTTTTATTTTGTATGAATATTTTCGTTGCAATAACTACAAGTAGATATTTGAAAAATAAAAATACAACATGCTATTGATTGATAATTTCGGCCTTTCTACTATTCATTTTTCCACTTGACTAGTATATTTGCGTTGGCAACAAAATTTAGATAGAAATAGTTTTTCAATCATCACTATCCCTGAGTCTCTTTTAAATTTCCTTCCTATCAACCTTCTAGTTTAATTTATTGTGAAAAAAAATGTTGCGGTTTGAGACAACAACATAAGTGGCTTCTCCACTCTCCATCAACCAAAGATAAACCTCTTTACATTGCGTAGAAAGTCATTGTCAATTCACGCACTCCTCAACAAAAGATAGTAAGCTAATCTAGTAGCCTAACTAGCCTAAGTTATGAACCTTAAAACAGACATCCTCCTTTTTCTTTTTTGAAGAAGCCGCCTACAGAAGCCCTGGTTTTTCTAAATAATAAATCAATAAATACTAATTCTAATGTCAATTGAAAGAACCGGATAAAACAAGTAATACATCAATTTGTTAGGCAGTGTTTCTCTGGCGCTTGTTTTATTTTCACATTGACTAGTGCCTATAATATGATTTTGATTCACTGTGAATATTTGTCGTGTATTCTCATCTGTACTATTATGGAATCAATATAGACCAACTAATGAATCAAGTTAAAGCCTTGAAATATGAAAGCCAAATGCCATAATTTTATTTAACACTGATTCGAGGTAAGATGATGAAAGTGAGCTTTGAAACATAATGTTACTACATGCGCTAGATCCGGCGTCACAATATCGAGACAACCTGTTGCACTTGTCCGTTAGAGGTGACGCGTATTTTGCTTATATCCCACTCAGATTTGTTAAACAGTTTCAAGAATATTTTGAATGTGGCTCTGGCATTGAAGAAGCAATTAACTACCATGAATCAAAACTCGAATTAAAATATGGACCAGAAAGTGCAGAACTAGCTAATTCTCGAATTAATCCAAAATACCGAACAGTACAGTTTTGGTATCAAGAATGGAGAACCAAAAATTTAGGACCACGTTCAGGTGATGGTGTTATGCTGGTAAATCCTATACATAATCAAACACAATATGATATTGCTTTATGTAAAAACAATATCTTGACAATTTTTTTTTATCATCTTTATATTTCATTTATTAATTTACCTGTTTCTTCACATATTATAGTTCTTAACTCGGTTATTGAATAATTACTTATCATAAAGAAACTATGATAATTGCCCAATATTCTTAAAAAATATATAATTTTCTGAATTCGTTATAAGAACTTGTTTCAAAAATAAAATACACAATGAAAAAATCTTATTCTTTCTAAGGAACACCAACAAGAAGTTTTCAAAAAACATTCTATAAATAGTTTTGAAATTCTGCACAGTATTTTTTTTCAAAAAATTTCTGAGAAACAAGAAGAGTTCCAATCAGAGGTGATAATTATAAATTATTCAGAAAACCCGTTTGTTCTCATAGTATTAACTGAAATAATGCAAAGAGCACATAATTTGCCATTCGCTAAAGATATTGTATTTGTTGACAGTACATCATCCTGCGATGCACTAAATCATTGTTTAACATTTTTACTGACACCCTGCCAGATTAGTGCACTACCTTTGTCAATAATTATAACGTCAGGACGGTCAGCAAGTGATTATGAAGCAGGATTTCAACTGTTAAAAGACTCTGTGTTAAATTCATTTTGCGGGCATGGTTTTCCGAAATTTTTTATGACGGATGATTCGAATCTCGAATTTAAATCTGTATGGCTCTACTCCAAACCTATGCTTTGTCGGTTTCATGTATTACAGTCGGTGTGGCGCTGGTTGTCGAAAAAAAAAACATAGTATTCCACAAGATCGTCGAAAAGGATTGTATCAAAACTTTCATAATATTTTATTTAGTCTCTTCCACAGAAGATAAAGCTAGAGAGGAATATAACATGGCAATTCTGAATTCTACTTCACTGTTGGAATGGCAAAAATATTTAACGGATAACTGAAATAGGAGGACAGACTGATGTTTAGCCTACAAAGATGCAACAATCCATGGGCATCAAACTAATAATTACAGTGAGATGAGTGCTCGGTTATTTAAATATATAGTGCTCTCAAGAAATAAGGCATATAATGCAGTGGCACTAGTTGATTTCTGTTGCACAGCAATAGAAGACTACTATTTGCGAAGAATAAGAAATTATATTCATCAGAGGGATTCGACGTGTAGGTTGCTTTTGAAAAGGTATTTTGGGAAAATGAAATACTTACAAAAACAAGACATTTCACAGTTGTCTAATGACCTATTTTCTGTCCCGAGTGAAAGTTCGGATGAAATGTATAACGTTGACATTTCAAACGGATTTTGCAGGTGTGAAGTTGGACGACTAGGGTCTTTCTGTAAACACCAGGCTGGAGTTCTCCATTATTATCAAAAAGCATCTCTAAATAATCCAAGCTGTAGTGTCGAATCAAGCTATTGAATGGCACAGCTAACTTTTGGAGAGAATGTCCAGTCAAAAGATTTTTATATGCCATTTGTATTTGCAAATGAAAATATGACTGAAAGTATGGATGAATCTCCTGAAAATGTTACCACTATTAACATAAATGATAGTTTAATATCGGAATATAATATTGTGAATCGCCAATCATTAACTGACCTCAAACAAGAGGAAAACATTAGTGAAGATTTTTTTGCCTCACTTATTGATTTGATAAAGAAAAATCATACAAAGTTTGGCACTACTGCCCAAAGTTGTAGAAGATTTGTGTCAAGACTAACTTCAATTAAAACGAAACATACATGGGAAACTTTTTTAAATAATGCTGGAAGTGCAGCCCTCTTAAATTTAAAAGGAGATCGGCAATTAACGTGCAACCAACTACTGTTGCTCGACGAAGACCAGGAGTACTAAGGGGATGCGAAAGAGCTCCTACAGGCCGCCCAGCCCAATGCGAACCAACAAGAAAAAGAGCAAAACGGCGTCATAATTTGGCAGAAAATATTCAAGAAAATCGTCCAAATGTCTTAAAACATGGCGCTGCACATTAAATTACTTTCCATTTTTATTTTATATATGTGCCTCTTCAATTGAGGTAAAATGATGTATGTTTATTTTATATTTCTTTCAATATACATCTATATTATATATATATATATATATTATATATATATATATATATATATATATATATATATATTCATATTATTTATTTATTTCTTTGAACCTCTGAAAATTTGGTGAATAATAATGCTATTTTTTCTAGTACTGACAAATACGTGTAGTCTTTGAAAATTTTAGAACTTGAATTTTTAATTATTATTCCTACTTTGCTAAACCAAAATTTATTAACTCTTTAAATTTATTTAAAATAAACATATCTCTTACATCGCCCGTTTCAATATAATAATGTTTTCTCATTAGCAAGACTATTATCCTTTTAAGGAATGCAAAATATAAAAATATTAGAACACAGTAAAATCGTTACAGTTCTTGATGAAATGAAATCTAAATTTATGAATCGTATAATACGTACAAAAAAAGTTTTGGATATTTTAACACGAAATATTGTTTGTTGAATATATTACTAATGCTCTATCGCCTAAAACATTCTGACCCTGTAAATAGCCCATCATCGTCCCGACATTCTGACCCCTGATCTAGAGCATGTAGTAATATTATGCCACTCAAAATAGCCACATCAAATTTGATTGGTCAGATTTTTGGGCTATGGCTAGAATGGGTGGCAAAATGTTTTGACGCATACGGAAGACTCTCCTATATTCCGAAAGATAACAACGCGTGAAGAAACAAGAACAAAAATAAAAATGTACATAATCTTGTGACATAAACAATGTAATTTATCAGCTACTTCAGTCAATAATTGTTTTGATTTTATTGATCACATCATATTCAAAATTGTATTACTATCTGTTCTAAAATTCAATGTAGTGAATCATATATTAGAATCAAATGGAAAGAAATTATGTTACAAAATATCCCATCTTGGAACGATTTCCATAGCAAACTAAAATTAAAACATTAGCCTACTAGCTGACCCACCACGCGTTGCTGTGACGTTCATCACGCTGTTGTCGATATTTTTGTGTGCGGATTCCTGCTGTTCTGATTCGTTGAGTTGCGTTTCTTGCTGCAATTTGTTCTTTCGATTCATAGCTCTGTTAACATGCACGCGTCGTGCTTCTTTGCTACACGCATTGTTAAGGTTAGATTTTTTCCGCGACATTAAAATGAAATAAAAAAAATTAAGTATTTATTATTTAAGTAAATAGTTAAGATCAAAAAAAAGGAGACCAAACTCACCCACCACAAATTGTATTGTATATCAACGAAACTTGGGCAGTTTTTATTTCACTTTATGTGTATATCTAATATATGCATACATATAAGGGAGGTATCGTAATGAAGTAATTTTGACGTTTCGAGATTCGGGTGGATCTACACGTTTCATATATTTCTGAGTCCAAAAATTTGTCTGTCTGTCGGTCAGTCAGCCGGTCGGTCGGTCGGTCGGTCTGTTGGTCAGTCGGCCGGCGACCGATTTTTTTGATGAAATTTTATATATAGGTTCAGAACGTACAACTGAGGACATTATCCCAAAGAATAACATCCCATAAGTCTGATACTCGGTTACATCCAGAGAGATGTGCCTTGGCTGAACATGTTAATAGTGAGGTCCATCATATGAATTATTCTGATGTAAAGATTTTAACAACTGAAAATAATTATCACAGGAGACTCTTTTTGAAATTACTTTAATCGCACAGGAACCAAATACGATCAATAAAAAATCAGATATCAAAAATCTTAGTCAAATTTACTCTCTTTTACTGTCTGTTGACAAAAAAAATTTCAATATGATTCGGGATTTGCATAATTCTTCAATTTTATCATAATAATGTCTATATTAACTATATATGATGCCAATTCCCCCTTAGAATGAACCTGAGTACTTAATTGAAGAATTTAATCGATCCTGATTAGAATTAGAAAAATATTTTGAGCTCAATTGAATCCTCCACCTGTTGTGGTTTTGTTGTATTGGAATATGTACCTACTGTAAACTAGTTTTTTGTAATAACTTAGTAGATAAATTTGTCGTTTTAGTTGTGAAATGTCTCATTTTACGAAGAAAATATTTTAACATGTAAATTCAGTATATTGAAGCTTATTAGTAATTTCGACCTTGTAATGTTTTTTTGCCACAGCGTTGTAACAACTATTTTTACTAATCTCATATATCTAGTAAAACTTTTTCAGAATGATTGATTTCTGTCACATACACTCTCCTGAGTGAGAGATGAGTGTTTGTGTTGCTTGAATCACTAGTTATTTTACAAAATTAATAATAGTTTTCTAAATTCAATAGGGAATGGTTAAATATCTAATTGGATCATTAGTCTTGCAATATAAATTGTTTAATAATTAATTAGTATAATAGTCAGCTGAAATTTTGTCACAATTGGACCTTTTTTTTAATAATTTTACATCGCCAACAGTACCATGTGTTGGGTTGAGGCATTCTTGACTGTCGCTTCTTTTTGTGAGAGAGAAAGGAAATAGCGACGGATCGGGTTTAGTTTTGACTTGGCGGATTGTGATGTTGGTCACATAGTATAGTTGTTGTAACGTTTTTATAATCTTTTGTAGTACACCCTGTTGATGGAAATAAAAGTTTCCGAAAGTTTGGAAAAATTATAAAGAGTGTACTTTTATTGCTGCTACCCCAATATTATTACAATTTTTTCTAACTGGTCAGGAAAGACTTCCAATCTTTACATATATATATATATATATATATATATATGAAGCAAAATGGTATTCTTGACGGTAGATAAATCAAAAATCTCTCAAACGACGGAATCCCTAAGATATTGAGAGATTTTTATATATATATATATATATATATATATATGGTCCGGCCGATATCTTAATTACTACTCTAATCATCCCAATGCACACAAAAACAGTGTAATTGTTGGATTGACGGACCGAGCTATAAAACTTACTTCTCCAGAATACCGTCCGGAAGTTTTAGAACATACCAAAAACACCCTAAAAAACAATTACTACCCGATAAAACACATAGAACGAATTTTTAAACAACGCACATACAAATTCTACAACAATAATAAAAATAATCAAAAACAAACTCAAATAAATAATAACAGATACATATCAATTCCATACACAAACCAACTGTCAGAAAAACTGAAATACGTTTTATCAAAACACAACATTAACGTATGTCACAGAACTCAAAATACCCTATCGCCATTGTTCACTAAACTGAAAAGCCCAATTAAAACCAAAAAAAAATCTAATGTAGTGTATTCTATACCATGTTTAAACTGCCCGAAGAAATATGTTGGTATGACAACACAAACTTTAGAAAATCGCTTAAATGGTCACAAGTACACAAAAAATGCGTCCACCGCTCTACATAAACACGAAACCAGGGAACACCATGAATTTGACTTCAATAGTACAAAAATACTAACCCAGGATTCTAATTACCATAAATTAGTAATCAAAGAAATGGTACATATAAAAAAAGAAAAGAATTCATTGAACGATAAACAAGACATAAAAAATCTGAGTCAAATTTATCATAATTTAATTGTGTAATGAATTTAGTAACCAAAATATATACATCCAATAACAAAATAAAAATGCTATACACTTTGGATTTCACTCGTATGTCGTGAATTTATTTCTGAGGTAAACACCTTTATTATTATTTTATCAACAAACTTGTTTTTATATGTTTTTATATGTTCACTGTCCTTTTTGTACACGTTCCAAAATTGTATGTATATCGATTAATTGTAAATATTTTATTATGTCCAAATAAGACAGAAACATCTTTTTGAGAAAGCTCCCAACAAGGAGCGAAACGTCAAAGTATGTAGACGATATAAAGCTTTTTATTTATTTATGACCTAAACCCAAGAACAAGAAATAAAAAATATATATATATATATGGTATATAAGATAGTTTTAGGCACTTGCAAGCAAGTAGAGCTACGAAAATGTGTTAGAAATTTTCAGTCTTTGAAAAAGTACCAGAAAATTTTCCTGTATCGTTAGGTATTTGTGAATAGATGTTGCTGCTATATTATTTCCTTCAATTTTGTCATATCTGGGTATTTCAAAAATATCTCCAATATAATGATTCTAACTTCTATTCAATATATAATTACTAATTTAATGTTATTCCACTTAATATCCTTCTTTCATTGTCATACCCAAGCCATTTCAGCTGTCTAGGACTTAAAATTAGCATATCATTAAATAATAAAAATAATATAAGCATTAACCGATAATTTTATTGTTTTTATTAATTTTATTAATGATTAAGTCAAACGTTTATCTACAACACATAAACCTCTTGGAACAACTCATTTGAAATTCATATGTTATTAATTTAATGTGTATAAAAATATCCGATCGTGAGAGTGTCAAGTTATCTTAAGATTATTTTTTTCTGATATTTATACACCGTTTTAACTGTTTATTCGTGTATATCCAAAATCGTAATCATCTACAAAATGGGGATTCTATAGCTTAGAGTATGTTTTAGGAAGAAAAAGCTGGTTATATCATTGACATCATCGCTGATTAATCACTAAAAAAATAAAGTGACTTCCATTTACATTTACTTAACATAAATAAACTCAATGCCATGGTGGTTAACAAAAAATGCCGTTCTTCAAATAATATTAATTTAATTAATTCCAGTGATTGTATTCCACTTGAGTAAACAGCATAAAGAAGGCAAAAATCATAACTTATTGGGAGTCTCTTTAAATATGTCATTAAATAAAAGTTGTAAATAAAGTAATGGAAAACAATGATTGATTTTCCTTCAATTGATGCTTCGACTGGTTCTGGTTACGTATTTTGCCTTCATTAAACCTGAACAGTGAACAGGAACAATGTTCCATAATCAATTGTGATGGATAGTGAATTTCAAAAACTTTAGCTGTTTTTGAATTAGTATTTTCTAAATTGCCAAATACTGCATACACTGTACTACTGAGATTTTTTCAAAAAAATTGAAATCAAATCTTGAAATTTATCCTTGATCAAATTTATTTATCACTGAAAACGTAGATTATGAAGGTTCTACTTCAGCAAGCAGCGCTTCAGTTTCGTAAGCAAAAAGTCCAACATCTGTATGCAAAATTATTTCCAGTCCTAATCAAGGGAGGAACTGTTGATCATTGTCCGTTATTATTTTGGTTTCTTTTCTGATTATTTCTCCCAATAAAAATCCTTCCTGTTGAAAACGGCATTTTGCATTTTCATAAAGTAAATAAGAAAATGCTGGAGCGGATAATGATACCAATATTGGCGTGCACATTTTGTCCAATTGTAACTTTCACATTAAAAGCAAGTTAATTAAATTTAGTTTTTATTAACATAAATACCAGATATACGAGAAATAAAGTGTGCCTACATGGGATATTTGGGATTAAATATAACATACAATTATGAAATTCAATGCACGGCTTCTAGATTGGTAAAAGTAACAGTAGAATAAAGTTCCATAGAATTTAGAAAAGGTGTCTGAAATATTTACAGATGGTCAGGTTTAGAAACCAAAAACTGCAAATGATACAATTGGATGGAATCCATATTAACATTTATAATATTACAGGAATGGGTTGATTCGAATGATAACTGCAAAACAGAACCGCGAATAAAAAAATAATTACAATTTTACATGCTGAATTTACGGACGGATGTATTCAAAATGCATTTTTACTATTTGTGAAGAATGTAAGAGATTCTTCTTCGAACCATCAGAAGGAGATCCCTACATAATTATCTCTGGTTTCATTAAAAAACAAATTTATCAGAAACTCACCTTCAGAAATATGTGTGATGAACAACGCAAGGCTACCATCATAGTAGGCAGTTTATCGAAACTCTCTTCCAAACAATTCGAAAACAAAAATTCAGTGCTAGATTTACATTTATATTCACTAGTTATATCACAAGAGGTGAATATTTTTTGACATTTTTGTGTAAAATTTCTGTAAAAATTGCGCGAGACAAAAATTCTTTAAGCTGGAGGGATATTTTTTAAAAAGAATTTTTGTCGAGGGCTATTTTTACAGAAATTTTGCGGAAAAATGTCAAAAAATATTCAAAACAAAATATATACCTTGAGTGGTATATGGTCAGATTATATACCGAAAAAGACGAAAACATACAATGAAATGGAAGATTTTCAAAATAATTTATGTAGCTACATAATAATTTATATTTTAATTAGGAAAAACGGGCAAAACGAAACAATACCTAAGCGATTGACAATGCTGTCTTCCAACATAGCAGCAACGAACATTAACAAAATGTTCGTTGATAGCGGCAAACTGCATTATAGTTGTATTTTTGTCTAATTTATAATAACGTATTTCGCAGAATTCTTCAAACTGGGTCCATATGCACTTTTTTATTTTTATCGTATCTGTTGGTATGGTCTTTTCGGCATTTTTTCGGATATTTTCAATTGAAACATCACCAAATCAATTGAAATCCATGATAATTAACAAACATGTGACGTTAATGTGGCAACATTAAATATTGGCTGTCGCAGGGGGGCAGGGGTATATTCACTTATGTAAAAAATATCCAGTATAATTTGCTTTTCATTGGTCGCAAACTGGCATTTGATTGGTTAGAAATGGATCGAGGTATATAATCATGAATATTATATGAAACAACAATTAAGCGGAGTTTGAACATAAAAGACTGTTATCATTATCTAAACATATGGGGCATGTAGTTTTAAGGTTTCCACTATACTGATGTCCTTATAATCACTCCAAAAGAACATATTGAAATTTGCCACTCAACGTAATAATATTTGTCTCACTATTAATTCACTCGTAAGTATGTACTGAAATTCTTAGAAACTGATGATGATAGAGATATTGATATTAATATATTGAGTGAATAATTATAAGCAATAGTTTGCAACTGTGTGAGCATAGTAGTGCATAAAATACTATTTCATGTTTAATTACTGTTTTCTAACAGGGGCCTGTTCTGTCTTCATTATATCAATGAGCGTACTTTGATATTTTTGTTGGTTTATTTGATACTTCAGTGATATCCAGCTCATCTTCCAATTATCTGTGAAATCAATCACTTTATGAATAAATCTAATAACAGATTCTGTGAATTTTTTGTTTATACATCGACATGTGATTCTTCCTCAAAAAAAGAGATAAAATTACGTAGAAATGCCTTACACCTAGTTATATTTCTTCAACTGAACCTCTCAATATGATATAAGCTCGTAGTTAAAGAAGTGTTTACGGTCGATAGCGTTAAGCAGAATATGATTCATATATCAAATTATAAGACGTTCAAGAAAAACGTGATGGATGAGAGAGAAATTATCACTGTGATTTTATCGAAGTACGATTCTATTAGCTATATATAATTCTCTGGAAGTAACATTCCTCTGAAAATAATAGATTTAAAAGTGAATCTGTGGTTAATGTATCGTATAAACCAACGTCAAGCTGCATTTATTAAAAAAAGAATAAAGGATTGCGAAGGAAAGTGATTATCTTGTTTGCAGTAAAACACACATTGATAGATAGGTAATTAAACGTTTATAAATATAGGAGCTGGAACTAAAATTGTTAGGTACCTATATGCCAACATAAACCGAAACGTATTGTGCCGAATGGTTGCTGTCATAACAATACGATTGTGGTAATAATTTTGGATTAATGAAATTTACTGTTTCGACCCTTACTCTGTAGAATCTACTCATATTACTGTTTTAAATGGAACTAACTGCTTCTAGATAATTCCACAATATATTGAAAAAATGGTAAACATTCTAAAAAAATTAATTATCTAGAAAAAGTTAATTTCATTTGAAAAAGTTATTTTTGCATTAATTAACACCTACTGTGATCCGTTAACACCTACTATTCTTTTAGTGGAAGTAGCGGATCTTTATACAGGAATTAAACAAATTACTGCAAAATTGAGATGTTCAAAAGTATTATTAACCTACCTACCGTAAAATTCCCGTATCATCCTTCAGGAATCAAAAACCAAATAATTCACTACTTTTGTAACGAGTAATCTCTTCTCCAGATAGAGTGTACGATATATATTATGCCAGCGTAGCCATTTTACAGGGCACCCTTCGGACCAGGCTAATAATTTGTTGCTAATTTGCAACGATGAGCTTGATTTTGTTGCTAATGGCATTTCCAAGAAAACGCAAACTATGCTAGCGTAATATTAATCTAGCGTAGCCACACGCTATAACTATAAAAATAAGTAATATTAAAAAAATCTAAATGCATAGGAATTTGTTGCTAATTTATTGCTAAAAGATGACACTAACCGATACTACAAAAAATCATACCTTACCCCGATTTACCCACCCCTCACTATTATTTGATATTAAGCTATAGTAGCGACACGCTATAACTATAATAATAAGTAATATTGAAAAAACTAATTGAAAAAAACTAAATGCACAGGAATTTGTTGCCAAAAGATGACACTAACCGATACTGCAAAAAATCATCCCTTATCTCATATTAATTGATATTCATCGTGTTTTAGTAGCCACAGCCTAGCAACAAATTGACCGAATGATTTTAAAGCAATATAGTCTATATTTGGATAGTAGTAGCCCAGCAACAAATTTCCCGACTGATTTTAAATTGAAATTAGTAGTGTTTTAGCCACTAGCACATTACCTAGCAATAAATTGCCCTACTGAGATTAAAGCGATATAGTCCATATTTGGACAGTAATACACCAGCAACAAATTCCTGGACTATTTTTTGATCCAAATTCATAGTGTTTCAGTAGCCACAGCCTAGCAACAAATTGACCGAATGATTTTAAAGCAATATAGTCCATATTTGGATAGTAGTAGCCCAGCAACAAATTCCCCGACTGATTTTTGATTGAAATTCGTAGTGTTTTAGCCACCATTACCTAGCAACAAATTATCCTATTGATTTTAAAGCGATATAGTCCAAATTTGGTCAGTAATACACCAGCAACAAATTCCTCGAGTTTTTTTGATGGAAATTCATCGTGTTTCAGTAGCCATAGCCTAGCAACAAATTGCCCTATTGATTTTAAAGAGATCCGGCAATTTAAGGGTGAAGGAGTAGAAAATTTGAAAAATAGTTTTTTAATAGTTGTGTATTTTTTTATTTTGAACAACGTTCGTCTCTTGTGTTTTTTCCATAAACTCATTATTTTCCGTGATGATCGATAAAATATGTTAACTCGGTAATATATCTATAGCTATGCAATACATAGGTATATATTGCGAGTACAAAAATTTAAAAAATAGTTTTTTTAAAAGTTGTTTATTTTTAGGCTTATTTCAGAATGAAATAGGGCTATTGTAGAGAGTAGCATGACGCGAAATTTCAATGCAGTTTTTCGTTTTGGTGTTCCTAGATGCCAAAATCACCCTCCGTTCCAAAGGTTATATATATATATATATACATAAGTGAATTTATATATATATATATATATATATATATATATATATATATATATATATATATATGTGTTATAACGGAATTTGTAAGCACGATAGAGGGCGGATTTTTTAACGGATCGAAACCAAACTCGCTACAAAAATCGGTTAGGCCAAAATCTTGGACGAGTTCGTTAATGAGCCAAATCGGCCCGGTAAAAACAAAATGGCGGCCTGTTAAAGTTGAAAAAAAATCGTATTTCCTTTGTTTTTCATTTGACGCAAAAAAGTTACTGATATTTTTCATAGACCTTAACACGTTCTACAACTTCTGTTTTTAACATTTTTCTCTAAATCGTACATTAAAACATTTATTTAAGAAAATTCACAAATTATAACGGAATTTGTAAGCACGATAGAGGGCGTATTTTGTAACGGATCGAAACCAAACTCACTACAAAATCGGTTAGGCAAAAATCTTGGACGAGTTCGTCAATGAGCCAAATCGGCCCAGTAAAAACAAAATGGCGGCCTGTCAAAGTTGAAGAAAAATCGTATTTCCTTTGTTTTTCATTTGACGCAAAAAAGTTACCAAGCTTTTTTATAGACCTTAACACGTTCTACAACTTTTATATTTAACTTTTTTCTCTAAATCGTACATTAAAACATTTACTTAAGAAAATTCACAAATTTACCAGAAATTTTTTTAAATTTTTTGATTTTGATTTGATGCCAGAATGTTACTTTGGTTTTTTGTACATCGCAAAACATTCTATTACTTTTGTATCTAATTTTTTATTATCGGTTTTATTCAAACATGTTACTGTCCAATTGGTCCTGTGCCATTGGGATTTTTTTTATTTCGAACAACTTTGGTTTCCTTTGTTTTTCTCTAACGCATTATTTCCCGATATAATCGACAAAACGTGATAACCCGCAATGTATACCTATGTAGTGCGTAGCTATAGAAATACTATCGTGTTAACATATTTTATCGATCGTCACGGAAAATAATGAATATATGGGAAAAACACAACAGACAAAAGTTGTTTGGAATAAAATATAAACAGCTTTTGACGGAAACATTTTTTGAAAAAAATCAATAGTCTTCGAATTCTGCTAAAATCAAGCGAAATCTGGCTATTTAAGGGTGTGAGAGTTGAAAATTCGCAATTTTGATAATTTTTCGCATCCGATAACGTCTCTCATAGAATCGAATGCAACAAATCGCAACCTTCTATCTTATAGAGAAGGGGATGAACATTTGTTTTCATCACTCACTCAATCATCTCTGATGTAGGTGTATTATATAGGGATTTTTATTTGAATAAGATTTATATTTACATAATTTGAATAAAAGTAGTACATAAAATAATTGTTATATGTTTATCAAATATCACTTACCTCATTTGAGCGTATGAACTTCAATAATTTTCTAAAATTTATTTATATGATTTTACAAATAAATTTTTATGAAAATGTTACAATGGCCACCAAAACACGATGAATTTCAATTAAAAAATACTCGAGGAATGTGTTGCTGGTGTATTACTGTCCAAATATGGGCAATATTTCTTCTATTAAAATAATCAGTCTTCCTTCTTAGATATGTCCACTATCTTCGTAGATAATCTGTTCTGTTGAAAACATTGTTTGGCTCATATAATTTCGATAATATTTCACCAAACACGTTCTCATCGGAACAACCGCGTCCTAAAGAAATTTCAAATATAAATTACTTTACTATAAATTTATTGTTACTACCTTTTGTGTCAATCTAAATCAAATCATTCACAATATCCCTTACGAAATTCTATATAGCTAGATATATATATATATATATATATATATATATATATATTTGTTTGAGAAAATATTATACATATAGTATATCATTGGGATAGCCTGTAATTTATTTGAAATGAACTTGGTTGTTTTAGGTAAACACAAATGTTTTCGGAACACACTGTAGTATATTCACGGGCTTTCTTAATAAAAAATCACTTAGTTTACTATAGCGGCTAGGAACATTAAAACCATAATTTTAGACAAATTAAATCCACGCTTCTGCAACATGCAAGTTGATTAAAGAGTACAGAGACAATGGCGACAGTCTTTACACTATCATAAAGTTAAATGCCAAAGTCAATGGTCAAGTTCTGGTTTTTCAAGTTTTTTGCACATATGTCAGTCAAGTGAACATAACAAGGCCAAAAAGAAAAAGGCTGCACCGACGCAAGCGATCTCGCCAACCAATCAACTTAATAGCTATAAAAATAGTTATACACCCAGAAAACGGTTGAACACAATAATACTTCAAGCGAAGGTCGATGAATGTAGGTGAAATGTATCCATAAGCCGCGCTAATTTACTAAAAGGGCATTTTATCTGTAATAAAAAGGTTTAACTGTTTTGAATTTGATATTTATCAACTAAAATACAGGGTGAGAAGCCATAAGAAATGACTTTCAAACAAAATAAAGATATGTATGTAAACATTGTCATAAAATTTTTGATTGAATATGCACACTATACCTAGTTGAAAACTTGCTGAGCATCACAACTTCTACTGTGTTTTGTATATTACGTAAAAATGTTGTAAGGTAGTCTAATGTCTTCATTATACAACATATCCTCCATGAATGAAGTCCGAAACAGTTATATGCATAGTATGATGATACACTATCACTAATCATCTATTAGGATATGTTGTTGGGGTACTTCATCTAACTGCAGAAGTTGAAGTGAAAGTACTTAATTCGATGTAAACTGCTTCGGTGACTTTCAACGAAGCAATCCATTTCTTAGCCAAAAAAATATTTCCTAGCCCTTAAACGCAACGGATTTTTGTTTAAGATTCACCTGACCGAATGAAATTGTTCTAAATGAATTTCGTCTATAAAGAGGCAATAGTTATAAACTTCTGAAATTTTTTATTTTGTATGAGATCGGTGGTGTTTATCTCGTCATTTTTGAAATATTTAGAAAATGGGAAGATAGTTCCACCATCTGATACTTTCAACTAATTAGTTAGGTAGTCAACGAATTATTAGCAATCAAAATTATCAACTAGAATAAAATATACATTCCATTGTTTTTACTTTCTGTTACTTGTGCCATGAAATGTTTATAACCGTTGAGATTTGTTTGAAAAGGAATAGTAAATCCTCTCGAATTCAAGTAGTGGTGTTTTGTCTCAGGTTAGGTTGGGTTAGATATTTGGAATGTGCTGTACTCGTTCGTGACTGCGCTAAAAGTTAGGTTAAATTATTGGTCTTTTTCTGTCAGATGTAGCTGTCAACGAGGACCGTATTGAAAAATAATAATTCCAGAGAGATCGCGTAAAGTCAGGTATATTCGGAAAAGAACGAGACATGAGAATAATAAAAAGGATTCGCGAGTCTAGAGCATGAATGGAGTATATATAAAGCGACGTGACGAATGAAGACTGGTAGTGAAACCGTAGTAGTACCACAGTAGTGGTGACAGAGTAGTAGTACAAGAGTGCGTTTAGAAGTATTACCCAGTGTTTCCCGGGTAAATAAGTTTACCGTTTTGCGTTCAAATATTACGAAAGGTTATTCTAATTAATGACGTCATAGCGTTCAAAAACGTGTGGAAGTTTTATCCAAAGTGTCCCAGTGTCCCTTTCTTCCCATACTGACAGAGCCTGGTAAGAATTATCCGACATGCGCAATACAGCGATTTGACAGATTTTAGTTTGACAAAAACATTTTTGTGGAAATATTTTTGCGAACTGTGATATCAAGGTTGTGGAGCAGACGTATTAACAAGCAAACCATCTTATCCGGTTCCTCAAAATGACGCTGCAGATCAACAATGTAGGCTATATCATTATAGTATATAATATACAACTAGGGTTAACATCGCAGTGCCATGACGGTGACAGCTGTAAGATAGCTAAGTACAATTATACTATTGTTTACGTTTGGTCTTTCTTAGATATTTTTCAAGTTACATTTGTAAGAAAATAAATTGACCATCGAAATCTATGTTCAAAATGTCCTCTTTTTTATCCTAAATATTCACATCCATTGGTTCCTAAGTGGGGCCAACATTTGTTGAGCACTCTTCTTCTCGTTTTCTTCGAAGAGCTCTGAATGATGAACCTGCTGGTGATGTACCACATTCTGGGATGGCGTAGCAAATGATTTTAATGATCCGCGTTTCAATATAACTAAAAACGGAATGGAATAACAAGGATTTCAATCATAGTACCCTTACCTTTTTTTAAAAAATGTCTTTCGAGAAAATGTAATGAGCACACTTTCAATGTATTTGATATAATTTTTCAGATTTTTAATGTTTTTATTCACAACAATCTTCTATCAATTAGTTCCTTGGATACAAGCTCAGTTTCCACAAAAACCTTCGATATTCCCGCTTTCGGGAAGAGATGAAAACTTCAATTAAGATATCGCTTCATCCAAGGTGAACACTGGGAACGCAGCACTACTGGTTCATTTAAAACATCTCCAACAAATAGTATAAACACAAAAAATTTATAAACAACTGAAGCTCTATATTTTGTGATAAACAACAACAAATAAAAGGGCCGCACAATGGCTTTTAGCTCGGTTCTTACCCTATCCGCAAGAGGGCGTATCGCTTAGCACGAATCGTCAATAGCAACAATATGATAGTGGCAGTGGGTAAAATATGTCTTAAGAATATTAAGCGTATTTATACCATGTTATTGTTATTGGAAATTGTTACATTAACGTTTATTCATAGAAGTAACATATGTTTTTGTGGACATGAGCCCAGATATTCTGGAGCTATTTAATTTGCAGTTGCAATAGAATTGCGAGAGCCAGAGGCGCGAGACATGAATACAAACAAAAATAAAAAGTGGTGCCGTAACTTTTTCATCTTCACTATTACCATCCTCAGAAGAACTCGACAATGATGCACTATTTAACTGGGATATCATAAAAAATGTCTGCGGCTTCATTTGTTCAAACTTTAATGTTTAATCGCCTAACCTTGAACTAATAATATCGGCATAATATATTTGTTGACAGTTATGTCGATGACGTCAATTTACCGGGTAAAGATTACCTTTCCTAAAATACCTCATTTCTTAACGCACCCCAGTAGTGCTAGTAAAGTAGTAGGACAGTGGCAGTAATAATTGTAACTTTCTATTTTTGTTAAAATTCATTAGTGAAATTTATTTGGAGTAATATTGGTAACAATATTCTCTCCCTAAAACTATTCCCAACACAATGATTTTATTATCTATTTTGTTTATTCACCTCTATGAGCATGGTTTGTTTTAAAAGAATTTCAAACTCGGCGAAATATCCAACACACTGTTCACCATGTATCCAATTTAAGAAAGATATCTTGTTCACCTTAAGAATATATTATAATAGTCGATGCGATGTCAGTGAATGCTTAATTGAATTTGTAGAAAATGGCATAGCGACTATCCTCCACAACGTACACTGAAAAAAAAACTAAATATTATGTATTCAGAATTCTTTGCACAATATGCTAATCTAGCCAAACAAAAGACATAGCTCTAAAGTAGACTATTGTAGTCCAAAGCTCATATTTATTTTTAGTAGGGAATAGGTAATAAATACAATATTTGGACATTGGATGTTCTTGACAAACAAGACCGTGAAATTCAAAATCAGTGTAGCAGTCGAAAATAGGCCGATTAATGGATACGCATTAATCTAAACTTATGGAAGCTGACTGAAAACAATTTTTAAACGGTTTTATTTAGCTTGCCCTGGTTGTTGTTTGAGTCAAATTTAGTAATTGAAATATTACCCCCTTCCTGTTGACTGATTTATTTGATATTTGCTACACACCTGATGACAATACGATTTACTATATTCGTTATCATTGTAAATCCTAGATGGCCGCCACCACAAAATGGCGGATCACATATTTTTTCACAACTCTCTCAATATGGTTATCAAATGACAGGGCTTGACGACGGCAGATTTCATATTTGTTTCAATATAGGTAATAGGTACCAAAAGAAAGGGCTTTACAAGCAGAACACAGTGCACGGCAGATCATAGGGTTCAGACATTCTGTATCTAACTGAATTCTTAGTGCAAAGATTTATTCAAGACCTGAGTGATTAGTTTACAACAGACAATTCGTTAAGGGTATACCCCACTAATCAGCAAGTAAATTATCACAACGCTGCTATTCTGAATTTATGCCGAAACAAAGGTACTCGCATTTATAAAATAGAAGATCAGCTCCAGTTAATTGACGCCACACGAAATACAGATGATTTAAATCATATAATACCAACAGACATAAACAAGACTGGAGACTAACTAACAGAACTTGAATGATTTGTAGGAGCAAAAGTTATATTACGGTCCAATATTGACGTTTCGAAGGGATTGGGAAATGGCGCTAATGGCTACATCACAGACATTTTTTGGCCTCAGTTTCGTCGAACACAAATATACCAAACAGATATACCGACTTTGAAAGAGACGGCACATTCACCCTAAAGTCATACAGTCTCCAACAAAGTTCAGTTTTGGGACGGCTTCGACTACATAAAAAGCAAGGCCGCACTGTAGGCCACGCAAATTTATCAATTTTACTGTCCATATCCTGATAGTGAACCAAATCATTTTCTTGTCTGAAAAATTTCTCAACTGTTGATCTCTCATATTTCAGAGATATAATTATATTCCAAACTCCAATGTTCTTATTTCAGTCTACACAGTGAATCAAGCAATTCTGCTTTCTCCGTATCCAAATAATACAAATCTCTCATTCAATCATTCAACATTTGAACATTGGAACTTATCACTAATGGATTAACATCATCATTATAGACTGAGATGTATCGGGATAGTAAGTGTCGCTTCAGTCTCACCAGCCGATCAACTGAATGAACGATAACTATTTTCTTATTTTTATATCTAGAAACAATAATGCTGGAAAAATAATATTCATTAGAATATTTTGTTCTCTCTATACTATGGATACAACTAATTTGGAAGCTATCTTTCCTTTGTATACCAAACCCTCGCCTTATAGTTACAACAGCCGTCCTATACCCAATTTCATTGTGATACTGTAAACAATGTTATAATAAAGTATCTTTTATACGTGAATTATAAATAAATTATTATAGCGTCGTGTATAAAATTTAATAGCGTTTCTATTTTGATCTCACAGTCGGTGCTTTTTGATTCACTTGCATTGGCATGCACTGCGATTCATGACTGGAAAATTGACATTATTGCTACATACTACAACGTTCAATCAAGGACACTTAAATTGGACTTTCATTTGATATACAATTAAAATCACAATTTAATGAAAAATCACATTCAAATCTAATTCGTGCAATAATATTGACGGATTAATTATTCCTTAATATACCTTCAATTTAAAAATATATTTGCATATTTTTACAGTTATTCAGACTCTTTTTATATTAATAGGAATCATGTGTTAGTGTTTGACCAACTCCAATTAGCTAAATTTATTTACCGACCTCTTTAAAATGCATATAATTGGTAGGTAGGCATATGTGTAAGGTCTCACGAAGATGACTTTTAGTTCAAGGTGTCAGTAGTGTTAAATAAATGTAGGTGGGCCATATTGAATATAACCTGTGCGATGATTAGACACAAAGAGTATATATTTTTATTTCTCAGTAGATAAACATTCAATAATGTTAGTTTAGAAGATAAGAGCAGTTCTAACAAAATTTAGAAAATTACTTGAAGTTGTCGAGATCTTTTATTTGGTTTAGAAGTAAATTAACGATATGTCTAGTGTTTAGTCATTACTTGATTAATTTCATAACTTGACAAACAACTTTTTTTGTTCAAGGTTGGTTATGCGGATATTACAAATTGTATATAATTTTGTCTTATTTTTTGAGTGTCATAAAACGCAATTTGTTATTGGCATCTGTCGAAGGCTGACCCTACATCCTCTTAGATATGTGTCACATATTTTATTATCTGTCTTTCCATGCAATATTGAACTTTCTTTTAACGTTTTTCATTGCCGTGTTAATCCTTTAATCTGAAAATATGTTCTTGATTTCAATAGGTATATACCAAATATTTCTTTGTCCTTTATACGTCAAAATATTTCGCTTCTACACTTGACATCCGTTTAAAGTCTCATTTTGAACATCTTAATGTCCGTTTTAACGGACATTCTATTTTTTTCGTTCCATTGCTTTAACACTGATTGGATCAACAACATTTTCTTATAGAGTTCAACTGCATGTGAACTTTGTAATATCATTACAATATGAAGAGTATCATAACACAAAAATCTCGCCAGATGCAATCTGCATTACACTCAATGCAATTAACCCACGTTGCACTAGAGGATTAAGACTGTAATAATGGATTCAACTCTAAAACTGTTCATTAGAATATTGCTTTTTTTGGCGTTATTTTTATTATATGCACGTCTCTTCCGTCCCGTCCCTTTAAAGGGTTTCAAGATTGGGCAAATGATTTGGATTTTCCATTTCTCAGGAATATTATCTCCTATTATAATTATTACCTCTACCAAATCCCTTAACCACTTTCCATATATATGACATATTGCTATCCCGGTTGAGGGTAGAGCAGAATTCTATAAAACTATTTTTATTTTTGTTTTTGAAATTTTTTTTGCCTCTGCAACCTTTTTTTTCATAAAAATATAATTGATCATACTGCTATCCCTTAAATACCTTTGTATCGCCATTCTTCTCTCTCCCAACATTGTATCACACTCCCTATCCCACCATTTATTAATTGTTCTTTTATTCTTACCATTGTTCCTATTATTTCCACTATAATTTATTTTATTGGGTTTAACCATATTGTAAGCTTTGTCTATTAAACCCACAATAGCACTGTATCTCTTACCTTCCATTTGATTTTCCATTTCTATACATTTTAAATAATACTCTTCCCAATTTATATTTCTAGCATTATACTTTTTTACTTAGAATTCGCCATTTTCGTAAATATTATCATTTTTATATTCGCCCCCTATCTCGAAATCAATTTTTATAGGATATGATCACTGTCTCCCTTGTCTAGTGGATATACTTCCCATCTTCAAACTAACCCTAACCTACCTGTGCAAAACGTAAGGTCTGTAACACTTTTGTTTTGACCCGGTAATTAAATTCTCGTTGCACTACCGTCATTCAGACAAATAAAACCAGATTCCATCAATACCTCTACCAGAATATTACCATTTCTATTATTAGTACTGTTGCCAAACATTAAATTTTTGGAATTGAAATCGCCAGCAAAAATAAAATGATCAAATTTATCTATTTCCTGATATATATCACTTAAGAAAAGTCTGTTCATTTTAATATCTATGGGAAAATAAGTATTTATAATTAACATTTTATTAACTACAATGGCTTGTATAATTAAACCATAAGGTTTATTTATTAAGTTTAAATCATATGACCGTGATGTACATTTATTACTTACTAAAATTGCAATGCCATTATGTCTTTCCGATCTGTCTGTACGATATATAGTATAGCCTTTTACCCTCCATTTCATTCCATTATTTAAAAAGGTTTCTTGCAGTAATATCACATTTGGGTCATCTCTATTAATTGAATATTCAAGATTAATATTGTTAGATCTCACACTTCTCAAGTTCCACTGCAAAATCCTGAATTTTATAAAAAGGGGTAAAATATTGGAAAAAGAAACTACAATTATATTTGTCTTAATATTACCACTGCTCTTGCTCCCTATCTAGTTCAGATATGGTTTTCCCATTATCTTCTTTTTCCCCCCTATTTTTTTCCATTTTTAAATTTAAATTGTTACTTGGATTCATATTTTGTGATGGGGAAACTCCCCTTTTTTGCAAGTTCCCATAAGTTATCTGAGACATGTTTATTAAATTCTCTACAGATATATTCTGATCCGCCAAATATTCATTAAGGTCTAACTCACGTATATCAATAACATTTACTTCATTAGAATCGCATTTTGAAGGTGAACTCTTTTGTGAATCTTTATTATATGTAGACCTACCTGTGATTGAGGTAGTTGGGTACAACGGACTACCCATGTAACATCCCTGTTGTGCGTCTTTATCATATCCCGGGCTATTAGGACATCTTCTTTTGTTTCTATTAACCTCAATATAAGATCTATTCGGGGTTCTATTATTACTTTGTATTGTTGCACTTCTCTGACTAATTGAAATTAGCTCATTTTCAGGAGTTTTATCTGGTAAATTACACTTCTATCTGGAATGGTTGCTACGAAAGAACTTTCATTCTTCCTAGGTACTTGTTTCTCTGCATCATAATAGGCTACATTCTGATAGCTAATGATTTCATTGATTTTTTTTGTCTAGCGAGCTCTTCACAACTGTCTACATCTTTAAACTGTTCAGTAATTAAATGACTCTCCCTACAATAAAGACATCTTTTACTCTTATACTGTGTACATTTATTTTTATCATGATCTTCTTTTCCGCATAATTCACATCTCTCTTTACTATTGTATTGCTTCGCAGTATGGTTGAATCTGAAGCATTTAAAGCATAATAGGTCTGATATAAGTACCTACCTCCAATCTATTGTTATATATACTGACATACCTAGGGAAACTTTTGCCAACAAATGTGAAAATATATGAACCAGTTGGAACATAAGCCACCTCATGGGTAACCTTATCTTGGACCCTTCTATTCAACCTACGTACTTCTAATACTTTATACATCCCTCCAGATTCATCATTAGCTCTATCCAAAACTTCTTCTTCTGAGAGACTACTTCCGACTCCCTCCACCACTCCTTTGCAAGTAAGCAACATTGCCGGTATAAATGTATGATATCCCTTTTTTGCCAATTCCTCATTTTTCTTAAAATTATTTGCGTCCATTGGTAGGCGAAAAGTTACACATACTCTATTTCTACCTTTTTTGACAATATTTTTGACTCCTTTTATACCCGAATCATGTAAAATTTTACCAAACTCCACCGGATGGAGGTTACCTACATTTTGCTCACCATGCTCTACCATTACATTAAACGGACCCGAGTCATACACTGAGTACAACAGATTTTCATAAATTGAGTTTTTTTCCATTTCTTGAGTATGTTTCCCCTTAATTTTATCCACATTATTAGTTTCCGAGTTTTGTAACATTTCTCCCCCGCCCGGGTCGGGCAGCGGATTGCTCTTGTCAATGTGCCCTACTCAAATATGAGGTTAGTACCACAACTATACTTTGTTCACTGCAACTACAATATTAACTACAATAACTGTTTTAGTTAGCAAACCACGAAATGACTATGTAGTCTTGGGCTAATGGTCTAAGATCACCAAAATATTCTTTTCTACACAAATATTTTCTCCCGACTTCTACACGTGTTTTTAAAACTACTACACCTTATAATTTCCCTTGTTTTTGGGTTGTTTTTGAAATTTCAACCTTACAACAACTCTTCTTCTTTTTTTAAGAACATTTGTACCAATGTCGACATTTACAACTATTCATTTTATTTATGAACTGTACATGCTCATTGTAATTTGTACGACTTTGTTATAACCATTTAATTTTTAGTTATGTTTCAATAACTTCCATTAACTATTTTTATTGTTGTATATTGTTAATATCTAATTTTTTGGTGAATTTGTATTAATGTTGTTCATGTTCATTTCATTGTCTGTGGGCGATACATGTCCCTCTCATAGTTCATTATTGGTTTCTAACCATTTAAATCCTTTAATCAAATTTCAATGTTTGTCCTTTAACCACTTCTTGAAAGAAAATTTAAATTTCTTCCAATTCGATTAATGTTTTAAATCTTTCTCTTGTCATTTTGAAGTATGACATTTCTCCCATTAACAGTTTCTCCTATGATATACCTTCCATATTGTTCTTTACTATTAAAAGTCACATGTTCTGAGTTAAGCGCCTTTCGTTTTATTGTTAGTTTCATCGTGATATTGTAATGGACTGTTTATCTACGCATTATGGGTTCCTTTTTCTTCAGTTGCGTGATCATAATATTATGCCTATTATTTATCTTCGATTATAAGATTTTTCTATATACAGAAGAAATCTTGTTCCTGAGGTTATCACCTTCATTTGCTTCTTCCCAATCTGATGACCATTATGCACTCTTCCGTATGGGAATTTATATTGACTATTCTGGACTCTTCCTTTAAGGAATGGAGGCTGAAGCTATTATACTCTTTCCACTGAGAATCGAAGCTTTTAATGGTCCTATAAGTAAGAAATTCCTCAGATTAACAAATAAAATAGATATGTTTGTTTTGACTTTTTCCTGCCCGAAACATTGAGCCACATTCTAAGCACACTTGCGAGAAACTTCCACTGCTTTGCCATATTTATAAATCCTCTTTAGTTGCGGGAAAAAAGAAATTAGAAGTTTATTTGAAAATTAATTAAAATTAAAAAGTTATGCAAATAATGAAAAGTCATACTAATTTCTGCATTTGAGTCCCTGCTTTTAAAATTAATTAATAATACTTGAATTTTATTTAATAAAGGCATATTCTTATATAAATTTTAAGCAAGTATTTGTTGTATCCTCAGATACCTTTATGGTTATAACTAAAAGTGGCAACATTGCTCAAAATTTCAGTACCTGCCAATGGTAATCTATTTAGTAGTTTTGTCCTTGTTTGATTACCATATAAAGAGAGATGCAAATATCGTCAGAGTGTCATCGACGATATTTTCAAATACGCCGTAGTATTGTAGTAAATAATGTCAAACGTGGTTTGTTTATACGAGCGCCATTACGACTAGAGAGTAAACATTTAGTTCTTTCGTTTTGATGTGTTTTTCAAGACTTTAAGTGACAAAATAAACTTTTATGTTAATTAATTTAATGTTTTTGTATTATCATGGTTCGTCGTTGCCAACTTTGTCAGAAAACCAGCCGAAATTACCAAAGCCCTGTATCTACAATACCATCCCCACTTTTTGTAATTCATTCATTATTTCACTACTGGCGTTTAGAATTCTTGGCCGCAAAAATAAACGTGTTTGCGAATGAATAGTCTTCTCTATGTTTATTATTACTCTAAGAGAAATTCCCTCCCTTAACCTCGAATTTATTTTCCCATTAACACCAGTATAAACTATTTGACTCTTACCCCCCTTAAAATATTCTCTTTCACGTTCGTTGATCGCTCAATATGAGTTCAATTCTATTTCCCATTTAATCTTTAACTTTAGTAATACAAAATAAAAAAATGTTCGTGTGTCACATCCTTTTTCTATATAAGATAGTTAAAGCGTTTAAATTTGTTCCAATTTTAATTTTTAACTGTAATATGATGAGAGAAATATTTTTTAAAATTTTTCAATTTTCAAGTTTCAATCTACCAACCTCTGACATCTATTTCTCCTAACTTTAACATTTCTGAGGATTCACGTGTGCAGCCCATTGAAAAGTTTTTTATTAGGTAATGTTAGAGACATTTTTAATTGTTCCCTTTACTTATATCAAAAATTTTTGTAGCCTCAAGATGGCCCTTATGTAGGCCCAAACTGGTAGCTGTTGACATTAATTAAAAAATGATGTGACATGAAAAATATGATTATTATAATCAATCAATTATTATAATTCATGAGACCTTGGGTGAAGGAATTTTCATCATTGTTTTGTTCTGACATGTTGAAAGTTAATAATGCTTTTCCACTTTCTGTCTCAGGTTATTAATTAATGTTGAATGTTGTTCATTATCCAATTGCAGGTAAAGTTTGAATGAATTGGATGAGCTGTGTTCTGTGATTTTTATAATATCCTGCTCATTGATACCTGCTTTGGCAAGGTGAGACACTGCAGTCGATCGTGCGGAAAGGTTGGTCATTCAAATTTTGTTAATATCGAGTCCAATCATGTCTACAGATTCTTTTATCCACTTAGACATCATGTTCACTCAATTCGGCCTATTTTTCTGTCTTCCTGAAGAATATGGTTTATCCCAAGCAATATTAACTATTAAAAATAACCTGTCAGTTTTAATATTTGCATTTTGCTTACTGAGTAATTTTTTGAAGAATCGAACAGGACAAATATCAGGGTTCTCGTTATTTGGTATCAACCATTTACTGTCCGCATATGTTTGTGCTACCCCTTGCGCCGTTTTGAAAAATATAGAGTTATACTATATTCTTGTGATGGTCAACCCCGCATTTGTTCGTTTCGTCTCTGAAATAATGCACTAAACATTGAGAACCTTTTCCACCACGCCATGCCAGTTCATATGAAGCAATATGATAGAATTACTTTTGCAAGCCAGACGGTGTGCTTTAGTCGTAGAGTTTTATCATGTCCAAGATTTCTTCTTTGCTTAAACTTGCAGAATTTTGTTTCGTTTTTTCGGGCTCCTTTTAAAATAAAATACGCTTGGTGTTTTTAGAATCTCTGGCGGATTTGAACACCATATTATTGAATGGATCGAATCTCCATTAAATTTGTCGTAGTACATTCTCTTGCAATACTTTTGTGGTTTTTTTCCACATTGTCTACAAGAAAATACTTTTTTGAATTTTATTTACAAAAATGTATTACAATTTGAGACTTAGTTGTACAATTATTGTCAAACTTAAATCTAGAACTAAGTACATAAATTTGTCCCTATATATAAATAAACGGTTTAAAAGACTGAAACTAACTTTTCCGCATCTGTGAGATGCCCTGAGTAATATTCTATCATAAAATTTTCACTTGTATACACTTCGGGGAATGTATCGTGCAAACAAACCGAAATTTCTCCAAAAGTAACCAAAAACGCAGTATATCTGGATTTATAGGACCCGCTGTACTAGCTATAGTCAGCTGAAAATCAATAGCGTACATCCGTGAGACACCTTGAGTGAGACACCCTGAAAAATATCCAATTATAAAATTGGCCACTTGTATACACTCCGGAGGCTCTATCGTACTAACAACCCGAAATTTCTCCAAAAAAGACAAAAATGTAGCACTTCAGAAACCATAGCACCCGTCGTACTAGATCTGGTGAGCTAAAAATCAATAAGACCCATCTATAAGACGCCCTGAATAAAATTCAATCATACTCGCTCTAGTCAGCAGAAAATCAATAGAGTACATCTGTGAGACATCTTGAACAATATTCAATCATAAAATTGGTCACTTGTTTACACTCTGGGGGCTGTATCTTGCTAACAAACTGAAAATTCTCCAAAAATGACAAAAATTTGGTACCTCAAGTACCATAGCAGCCGTTGTACTGGCTTTAGTGAGCTCAATATCAATAGGGTTTATCTTTAAGACGCTCTGAATAATATCCAATCAAAAAATTCATCACTTGTATATAATATACTCCGGAGGCTGTGTCGTGCTAACAAACTGAAATTTCTCCAAAAATGACAAAAATGTCGTACTTAAAGTACTATAGCACCTGTTGTACTGGCTATGGTGAGCTGAAAATCAATAGGGTTGATCTGAGATGTTCTGAATAATATTCAATCATAACATTGGTGGCTTTTTGCACTCCAGAGGCTGTATCGTGCTAACAAACTGAAATTTCTCAAAAAATGACAATAATGTCGTACTTCAAGTACCATAGCATCCGTTGTACTGGCTATTGTGAGCTGAAAAGCGATAGGGTTCATCTGTGAGATGTCCTGAACAATATTCAATCATATAATTGGTGATTTGTTGTGCTCCGGAGGCTGTATCGTGCTAACAAGACATGTAAACGAAAAGTGGCCGTCGACAACGACGACGACGACGACTACATACACATAGGATTTTTATATCTAAAAACCATTTTTTCGTGTTGTTCTTGATGAAAAACGTAAAAAGAACTCTAAAAATGTTTTCTAAATTTCAACTTTTTTGTGGGTAAACCAATACTTTTCTCGCGTATTAGATAGGTTGGGCGGATAAGTAATAAATTCGGACGTTGCATCTCCTATTTCTGTTGGTCTGGAAATGTCTAGGACTGTAACTCGGTGTGTGTATATGGGGACTCTTAATTCTAAAATTTTAATATATTTTATGAACATATGTTGCCTATGAGTACTATTTCAGGTGAATATTTGTAGGTCTTTTGTGATCTTAGCAGGTATTGTTATTAAAAGTACTAGGTACCTATGTAGTTTTTACTTAAAAAGTTTATTAACTTAATAGATACATGAACGGAAGCAATGAAATGTAGTTATTTATAAAAAATAAAATCACTTGAAACAAAGAAAATTTCATGAAAAGAAGTTTCGCCTTTTTTGAGCTTGCTTTGCCCGATATTTTGAATTTTTGATTTCTTGTATTCTATATCCATTTGAATTTTCAATTTTTTGTCTAATATGATATTGTGTGTATGGTACATTTAATGCCTTCTCATTATAATGTTTTTTTTTCTAGCCTTTTCATTGCAATCAATGTTTTTCTTCCAAAGATTTTCATCAAATTTTTTATTGTTATACTAGATAGGTACACACAAAATTGACTAAGGTTCTTTTCTTGATTGGTTTGATTCCTTATCGTTTTTTATGCAGGTTTCCTTTTAAAAATTCATGTAACTGTTTTAGTGTAGTAAAATGTTATTCTAAATACTACTATGCTACTTTTCTTGGAAAATGGGAAGGCTATTAATAAAGTTTTTAAAAAAGCCAACTCATAAGGGCTTCACAGTTATCCTTGGATTTCTATTTTCCTGTCGTTTGTGTTGCTAATATTTTGATTCGTTCACACACTATTTTTGTCCAGACACAAACAATTTTCTTCGATCACACGTCATGTTTTTCCAAGAGTAAGCAAATATTTGTTTTCCAATCTATTCACTAAAAGCATTGCAAAGCCTTTTCTTAGATTTTATAAATATTTGTGCACGCGGGATTGTGCAATATTTTTTTGCTGATTGATGAATATTATGTTTCAAGATTTTGTTTTCGTCTTGAGAAAAGCCTACAAAATATTTGCTTCTCCTTCTAAGCATTCGATTTTTATTTCTTAAGCATTTCGCTTTTATGAACTATACTTTTTGTTTTCCGCCCTTCGGCCCTATCACCGCTCATGTTCTCTTGACCATCACCATTTACAGTTTCTTCACTTGTACTAGGTAGTAAATATTCACACTCGAAATTGCAATCAGTATCTACTCCAGCAAACAATGGAAGATTAAAATCATCATTCTCTATTGCACTATTAATTCCCACTTCATCATTTTAGTAACACTACGGATACATTTTCTAAATCAAATTTATCAGAAGTTTTTAAATTCTTTTTAGTACAATTATGTAATATTATTTCTGTTTTTGTATTAAATCACAGAACTAGTTGTAAACAAATCATTTCAAATACCAAAATCATTAAGGCTTTCGGTAGTACTATGTGGTAAATTTGTTTGGGTACTGTTATCCGGGCCTAAATTGGTGTATTCACTTGTTTTATACATATTCAACATTTAACTTCTATTATAGAGCAATAATAATTGTGATTTCTAGTACATAATCGGTTGATATAACCTACAATAATAACAAGAAAACTAACAAATAATATTGTCGCACGTAACAAAAGGTCGATTAGATAGCATGAATTTTTTTCGGTTAATAATGAGTTAGCATGCCAATTCATATAGCACGCTAAATATGTGTGAGACTAACTGCACAAAAAGTCATATATGCCAGACAACAGCTATCGTTATAACGCTGATGATTTTTTAAAATATCGTCAGAATAATGATGAAATACATAACAATTTGTCAAATTTTCTAGAATTAGTATCGTTTTCTCATTATATAGTGGAATTATTTAGAAACAATTTAATTTATAACAATATTTTTTTAATTACATTGAGCTTGTATTGATTTTAAAGCAATAATATATTTTTTTGTAATTATCTACTTTAATCGCTTTGACGATTGCACGAAAAATAGTGTGTATACCATAGCCGCGTCACTTTTTAGCTTCCTCAAGATTATCCTGCCTCGGCCGCAAGCGGACTCGGCGATAACTTTCGGTTCGATCAGAAGTTATTTCGCGGCCTAGGTATAAACATTTTAATACTCATGGAATTGGATTGTAATTTAAAAATAAGCAATTAAACTAAAAAAACAAAATGAATGCCCACTGTCCATAATATACTGAAAATTCTCAGGAACTTGAGGAAAATTTAAGCTGATCCTTAAATACAGATCCTGCCCTGACAGTAAAGTAGAAAAAGTTGCAGCATTTTCTTATCACTTCGGTTTCAAAATAGACAGTTATTTTGTAAATAAATATGTATTATTAAGACGATGCATTTTCATTTTTAGGTGAAGATGGCTTCAGCTTTTATGACAGTTAAACTAGAAAATAATCTAAATGACAATAACCAAAACTGTTATCAAGAGATGGTAACAGGAGAACCGGTGTTATTAACTGTACTTGTTTTTTATTCTTGCAGAAAAATAGTTCAAACTTTCTCTCATTGATTTATTTGCACCTTTATCTAATAACCTTGTCTAGAACATGATTGATGCGGTTTTTTATCATTCACCAGTTGATACATTACTGTTAAATTCAGGCCAAAGATCCAACGGATAAAATTCGGTTGGCTAACGATGCATAAAGGAGAGGTAAATTATTTCAAACATATTGATATATAATTTCATTTTACTCCCTCCTGATGACTATTATAATAGTGATTTATTAAAACATTTGTCTTATTAGAGAAGATATTAGCCATTTAGAAATGTGACATTCAATCACATTTTACTTCAGGTTAAATGTAATATGAAAGAAACTCGATATGAAACACTTAACAGCAACCAGACGTTCACTTATTATGTACAGGAAATGGGATAGTCCTGCAGAGACTTACTCATGATTGAAGATTGGACTGGTATGCGATACGATAACATTTAAGAATGATGCTATGGAATTGTGTATAATTCTGAACTACAAGCTAATAATGACGTGATGATGGCCATTTAAAAAGTAGATTCATTTCATTCTCTATCTAACTTTGTTATTAGATCAGATTTTATGACCCATCCGTAGCTTTTCATTACTTGTTTGAATGATTTTTATTCAATTTTAGCCATGTTTAACACCTTGGTAGCTTAAGATGCCTCTGTGAAGATCTAATATGCACAAAATGCATGAAACTGCGAGGTGATGCTGTTGCATTATATTGGTTAGTGTTTGTATTTTATCAAATATAATTGAGTTTCTATCAGTTTGTATAAATAAAATTAGCCAAGGTAATGGAGATGTTATATTTGTTTGTGTATGTTTACATTTTGGATTCCCAGGAGAAAAATGGTCTGCTTTCCCTTTTTTGATAGGTATGTTAGAAGCTCCTTCCTTCTCATGCTTCTCTTCCAGCTCTACTTATGATTTATTTTTGTGGTTATAACAAATGGAATGAATATATTTAGCCACCGTAATTTTTTACTTGATTGGTCATCTGTATTGGTGATGTTTTAATTTTTACCGATTGTTGTGGTCCATAGAGAATTAAACGAAACAGAGACAAGTTGTAACAAATATACTCTACCAATATTACAGTAAATTAACCCCCACCGCGCACCGACATTTTGTACCATCATTCAGGGTAGCAGTACTTTTAATAGAATATTATATTGGATCATGTAATACGTGTTTTCTTAATACAATTTATACTACGATTCAGTGCACAGCTAAGTAATAGTCGGTTTAAACAAGGTATTTGATGGGCTCGAAACATTGGCAACTCCATTAAGTTGATATCTACAGTCTAAAGTACAAATTATTTTAAATTGGTTTTGGTTGGAGAAACAATATTATATTAATCAAATAAGTATTTTATATTTCATTTGAAAATAAAACTACTTAGTTTCTGTGACTGTCGTGTAATTATAGTAAAGAATAAACAATAAATTTTTATTAGTGTTTTAAATGAAACTCACGGTTTCTAGTTAATTCCACAATATAATAAAAGTTATTGAAAATTCTAAAAAATTGACAATTGTTTCGATAAATCAATATCATCGTCAGAATGACAGAAGTTACATTTTATTTGATGCCTACCTGATGTTTAGTAGTTATTTTTGGCTAGACCAAGAAGTGACCTAACTTGTGATTGACTTAATATATGTTTATAGAAAAAAGAAGAAGATGTGATATTACAAATATTGAAGCTTAGATATTATTAGCCCTATGGTGATATCCTGGATATCATTTTTCTAATTAAGATCAGTATAACTGTGCAATGATATAGAAAATCAGGAAAACTATATCTGCTGATCTTTACAATTATCACTCAAGAAGACAGTTTATTAGTGGAGAACTCCCTAGATTTAACTTTCATTGACAACTTCATATTGTGGGTTTCTTAAATGTCTTTTAATTTCCAATTCTTCAAGGAAATCCAGTTCTTGTTTCTTTTCACAAATATGCAGCACTTCTAGTTTTGTGTTAGATGTCAATGAATGATTGGTGTCAAGTAAATGTTTTGCGTAGTGGGATTTATCTGGTTGTTTTAACCTGTATGCTCGTAAGTGTTCACTGTATCGGATCTCAAAATTCCTAAGGGTCTGACCCAAATAGACAGCATTACATTCTGGACATTTGAGTTTATATATACCTGACTTCTTTAATAGTGGTATTTTTGTTTTTACATTTAACAATTTTGTACTAACGTTACTTTCTGTTTTAAAAGATATTGTTGTATTCGTTGCTGAAGATATTATCTTTGAAATATTATTAGAAATACTTCCTGCATATATGATGGTTTTATAAGTTCTTATTTCATCAGCTTGTTTAGGAAATATTAGTTGTAATGCCACTTTTTCTTCTTTTTTACTAATTAGCTTATTTATAATATTTAATGGATAACCGTTGGATCTTGCTATTTGTCCAATTGTATTAATCTCTCTATCAAAATTACATTTGTTCATAGGAACTGAAAAAGCTCTATGTATCATTGAACTATATGCCGCCAGTCTGTGTGACATAGGGTGATTGGAATTGAATGGAATTGTCACATCAGTCTGTGTTGGTTTTCGGTAAATTGAATAATCTAGTACATTATCAACTCTTTGAATTTTTAAATCAAGAAAATTGATTGAGCTATTTTGAAATCCGATAGAGTGAACACTTACGAGCATACAGGTTGAAACAACCAGATAAATCCCACTACGCAAAACATCACACACCAATCATTCATTGACACCTAACATAAAACTAGAAGTGTTGCATATTTGTGAAAAGAAACAAGAATTGGATTTCCTCGAAGAATTGGAAATTAGAAGACATTTAAGAAACCCACAATATGAAGTTGTCAATGAACAGTTAAATCTAGGGAGTTCTCCACTAATAAACTGTCTTCTTAAGTGATAATTGTAAAGATCAGCAGATATAGTTTTCCTGGTTTTCTATATCATTGCACAGTTATACTGATCTTAATTGGAAAAATGATATCCAGGATATCACCATAGGGCTAATAATATCTAAGCTTCAATCACAAGTTAGGTCACTTCTTGGTCTAGCCAAAAATAACTACTAAACATCAGGTAGGCATCAAATAAAATGTAACTTCTGTCATTCTGACGATGATATTGATTTATCGAAACAATTGTCAAATTTTTAGAATTTTCAATAACTTTTATTATATTGTCGAATTAACTAGAAACCGTGAGTTTCATTTAAAACACTAATATGAGCAGATTCCACGAAGTAATGGTCGAGACAGTTAATTTCATTAAATTTTTGTTTGGCTGTATGGTCGGTGTGTTAGTTATAGTTGAGCCGAACATCGAGAAATAGTACAAACTTAAAAAAATTATTGTACTATATAAATATGGAGAAAGGAAATGATTAGAAGGATATCGTGTGCTCACAACGTGAAAGATAAGGACAGTTTATCGCCAATAATGCAAAAAAGGTAACTGCATACATGTATGTTCCTAGCTTATTTGTCGTCATCGGTATGGTGGGAAAAATATCCAACGCTAACAAAACAGTGGAACGTATATGATTTTAATTTGAAGATCCGTCTTCATTGGAAGTATATCGCGTATAATAGGTGCTTTCTTTTTGACTGAAATCTCAGATCACTTCAGTTAAGGTGATCTGAGATAAAGTCATGTGAGAAAGCACCAAAAAGAACGACATCTCAATTGAAGCGCGCGATCTGTCCAAACATATAAACATAACTTATCTTGATATCTCTGATAACCACGCTTGATTTTGTTATTTTTAGTCTCAAATAGTTCTTTGAGTCAATGGTTGAAACCATAGTTAACTGTGGTTAAAACTATAAATAATCCAAGCAAATCAAATATTTCTTCATCCCCTCTACTTTATTTCCGACTCAAGTCCAATTGATACCCCCTTACAACACATTCAGCATCGGTGAAGGGGGAGGAAAAATCTCAGCTCACTTAGAAGCGAGTAAAACAAAAAGAACGCTCACATTACTGATGTGAGCTGAGATTAACTGAGATCTCAATAAAAAAGAACGCACCTAAGATCATAAAAAGTTTATGGTCAACAGCACACAAAAATATATGACAATGACAGTTCCTAACTAACTTATCTTCTATCTTAAAACTATGCACTAATGGGAGATATATCAAGACATATCAATAATTTAAAATGAATTGTCATACAAACTGAAATTAATGAATTGCTATTCATAACTAGTGTGTACATAATAAAATGGCGACGAGAGAGGAGCAACTACACGCGCTTAAACGCATACGGAGTACACTTAAAGGTCAACTTACTCATACCAAAAAATATTTAGATAGATCTGCGTCAATAAATTATACTGAGGCAAAAATACTTTTAACTTCTTTAGAAGCACTTTTAAAGAAATTTACAACGAACCAGGATTATATTGAAAGCAAAACTAGCGAAATGGAACTTGAAGAGGAGATTGAGAAAGAACTCGAACATGAAATTGCGATTCGAAATGAATTTGAAGAGAGGACATTTATTATACTGCAAACACGTTTACAGGAAATCATCGATCTAGGATCTGGTAAAATAAAAGAGACTCGTACAGATTCAACAAGAATGCAAAGAGGTGAGAGTTCTAGATGCCATCCACACATTAAAATAAATTTTTTACCATACCAAGAAAATGAGAGCTTTGAAAACTTCATTAAAAGATTCGAAGTTTATATAAAAATATTAGGTGCCGAACATAAAGAAGAAGTTAAGAAATTTATATTATACTTAATTATATCAATCCAGAAATACACCAAACACTTTATGATTTGTTTTCTCCGGAAGAACCAACACAAAAAAGTTACGAAGAGATAATAAATGTCTTGATCGATTTTATAGATCCAAAACCAAGTATATGGGCAAGACAACATAAATTTATTAACAAGATGCAGCAAAAAGAAGAATCAATTCCAGAATTTAACAAAAAACTTAAAAAATTATCCAAAGATTGTAATTTTATCTGTAAATGTGGCAAATCAATTGCAGATAATTTCTCAAAATTATAGTTTATACGGGGTTTATATGAAGATCAAATTAGAATGAAAATTCTTCAAGAGAAAAATAAATTGTCTTATAACGAAATGGTGGAGTTAGCAATAAACACGACTATGGCAAGGCAAGAAGCAGTAGTTGAAAAACATAAAGAAATATTACAAATTCAAGATTAAAAATATTTCAGCCAAGCTAGGGAAAGCAGTAATGGAAATACGGTAAAAACTGGATTTGAAATTCAAAATGGACAGTGTTATAGATGTGGTGATACAAGACATCGAGCTTTTAATTGTCTGCGGAAAAACCTAAATTGTTCTTATTGTAAAATTAAAGGCCATATTGACAAAGTATGTCTCAAAAGATTAAATAGTCAGACTAAACAGAATACTGTGAGCACAACAGAAAATGGTAGCACTGATTCAGAAATTCTTGGACTAGTTCACAATATAGAAAATAATGGTGGTCAAGAAACAATGATAAATATTTGGTGACAGTCACTATTGAGGGGAAAAGCCTAAAAATGGAATTCGATACTGGAGCCGCTTTTAGTACAATTTCATATGTTGATTATGTGAGACTAAATATTTCAAATAAATTATCATCTACATATGTTAATTTACAGATATATACTGGAGAAAATCTTGATGTCTTTGGTGTTGTTTATGTTGGCTTTTTGATTAAAGAACAAACATATTATGGGAAATTATGTTATAAAGGGAAAAGTAAATCCGATTTTTGGAAGAGAATGGATACGTGAGGCAAATCTACACTTTTGATAAGAAGATGGGCGAACTTCCCAATTATGGAGGGCACATTGAATTAATAGAAGGGACACAATTAGTTTATATAAAGCCTAGACGAATTTCATATGCGTTAAGGTTAAGTAGGCAAAGGACTAAAACGGTTAGAGAATTTGAAAATAATTACCAAAATCGATAATTCTGAATGGGGTACACCAAGTGTGTCGGTAATAAAGATGTAAGATTAGGTGCAGATTACAAAGTAACACTGAGCAGATGTATCAAGTAAGAGAATAATAATATTTCACAAGTTGAAGATATTTTCGTTAAAATGAATGGAGGAAAATATTCCTGTACATTACATATGACCCAAGCTTATTTACACAAGGTTACGGACGAAGACAGTGTCAGATTACAAACAATTAGTTTACATAAAGGCATGTGCAAGGTGAACAGACTTATGTTTGGAGTCAAAATAGCTCCAGGATTATGGCAAATGTATATGGACCGGATTTTAAGCGAACATGAAAGGGTCCATTCTTTCCATGACGACATTATCATACAAGGCAGTTCTTTTGAGGAAACTATTACACGATTACGTAAAGTTCTGATGGTTTTAAGGGAACATAAATCAAGACTTAATAAAGCAAAATGTGAGTTCTTCAAACGTAGTATTATATATTTAGGCCATATGATCGATGAAAAGGACTACATAAGACCCCAGAAAAATGCAATGAAATAATAAATGCGGAAAGACCGAAAAATATATCACAACTTAGAATAGTTTTAGGGTTGACGAATTATTATAATAAATTTATTCCAGATCTTGCTACGATGTTAAATACATTGAACATTCTTTTAAAAAATAACGTTAAGTATATTTGGAATGAAGACTGTGCGAAATGTTTTCAAGATATTAAGAAAGAAATAGCCAGTGAACGTACACTTATCCACTACAATTCGAAATATCCTTTGACAATAGCTTCCGATTCATCACCAGTCGGATTAAGAGTTTTTTCTCACATAATGCCGGACGGTACTGAGAGACCAATGGTTTTTGCTTCAAGATTATTAAGCAAGAGTGAGAATTACAGTCAGATAGATAAGGAATCTACTGGTATATACTGGGCGTTAAAAAAGTTTTTTCCGCAGAACACACAAATTCTGATTATTTGTAACTTAACCAAATAAGAATGCTGCCTGTCAGTAAGAATGAAAAGAAGGAGATAGTTTAAACGATTTAGGATACGAAGATAATGAATATACATTACAAGATGACTGTATATTTCGTAGTTCAGGAGTTATTTTACCAACTATATTACAGAATAAAGTGTTACATGAGTTACATGTAGGACATTTGGAATTGACAAAAATGAAGTCGTTAGCTCGGAGTTATTGCTATTGAAAGAGAATAAGCAAATATATAGAAAATATTCTGAGCGAATGTAGAGTGTGCTGTCTTAAGCGAAATGAATCACCAAAATCAGATTGACATCCATGGGAATTACCGCAGGAGCCTTGGAAACAAGTTTATATCGATTTTACTGGATCCATGAATAAGACTTTCTTCTTATTTGTGATAGACGTATATACTAAATGGATAGAGGTAATACCAACTAAAGTTACAACATCAGAATGGACTGTACAACAGTTAAGAAAACTTGTTACTACATTTGGACTTCCATTGACCGTGGTTTCGGATAATGGACCACAATTTACGTCAACTTTGTTTGAGACATTTTTAACAAGTAACGGAATTCTACACAAAACATCCGCGCCATATCATCCATCTACAAATGGCCAGGCAGAACGATGTGTTCAAACTATTAAAAGTGCGCTTGGAGTAAAGGTGCCAGGACATACAGAATTGAATTTACTCCTAAGCAGAGTTTTGATGCAAAGTAGGGAGGCATCTAATTCTTCTGGAAATAATGCTTACCAGTTAATGTTTGGCAGGAATATAATAACACGTCTGGATCTTATGGAAGATAGACCAACAGTACCCAGCTCTCCAAGACATATATCACAGCAAAGACATTTTAATGTGGGAGACAGGGTACAAATACGGAGTTATTGAACAAAAACACAGAAATGGATATTTGGGAGGAAAAAAGAAAAATTGGGATTGCTACACTATAATGTTGGAACAGATGATGGCCAGGTACAAAAATGACCTGTCGAACAAATTCTCAAGTCAAATTACCAGAACAGAATTTGACGAGAAGGTTATATGACTTGATATATCTCCTATTGTTCCATAGTTTTAAGATAAAAGTTAAGTTAGTTAGGAGTTGTCATTGTCATATATATTTTATATGAATTGTCATACAAATTAAAATTAAAGAATTAATATTTATAACTAGTGTGTATATAATAAAATAGTTATAAATAGTAATTTTTTTATTTTAATTTGTATGACAATTCATATAAAACATATATGACAATGACAATTCCTAACCAACTCAACTTGTATCCGGAAACTATGGACCAATGGGAGATAAATCAAGACATATCACCGCCCCCTCAAATTCTGTTCTGGTAATTTGGCTTGAGATTTTGTTCGACATGTCGTTTTTGTACCCGGCCATCGTCTGTTTCAACATTATTGGGTAGCAATTCCAATTTTTCTTTAATCCTTCCAAATATCCATTTCTCTGTTTGTGTTCCATAACTCCGTATTCGTACCCTGTCTACCACATTAAAATGTCTTTGCTGGGATATATGTCTTGGAGAGCTAAGTACTGTTGTTCTATCTTCCATAAGATCCAGACGTGTTATTATATTCCTGCCAAACATTAATTGGTAAGCATTATTTCCCGTAGAATTAGGTGCCTTCCTAATTTGCACTGAAACTCTGCTAAGGCACTTTTAATAGTTTGAACAAATGGTTCACCCTGGCTATTTATAGATGGTTGATATGTTGCAGATGTTTTGTGTAGGATTCCATTACTTGTTAAAAATGTCTCAAACAAAGTTGACGCAAGTTGTGGTCCATTATCCGAAACCACAGTCAATGGGAGTCCAAATGTAGTAAAACGTTTTCTTAACTGTTGTACAGTCCACTCTGATGTTGTAACTTCAGTTGTTATTACCTGTATCCACTTGGTGTATGCGACTACTACCATTAAGAAGGAAGTTTTATTCATGGGTCCAGTAAAATCGATGTGTACTCGTTGCCAAGGCTCCTGCGGTAATTCCCATGGATGTAATTCTGATTTTGGTGGTTCAGTTCGCTTAAAACAGCACACTCTAGGTACATTCGCTCACAATATTTTATATATATATATATATATATATATATATATATATATATATATATATATATATATATTTGTTTATTCTCTTCCAATAGCAATAACTCCGAGCTAACGCCTTCATTTTTGCCATTCCCAAATGTCCTACATGTAACTCATGTAACACTTTATTTTGTAATTTAGTTGGTATAGTAACTCTTGAACTCCCAAATATACAGTGATCTTGTAATGTATATTCTTTATCTTCGTATCCTAAATCGTTTAAACTATCTCCCTCTTTTAGTCTTCATAACACTTCTTTTATTTTTTTATCTTTAGCTGTTTCTTTCCTTATTTCATCCTTAGTGACAGGTCAGGTCACGTTTTTATTGGGTTAAGATGATAAATTTAATATTGATCTTTATTTCCATCTAAAATTTCCTTTAACGGAAAACGTGACAAATAATCAGCATTTGTGTGTTCTGCATATTTTCTGTATTTGATATTATAATCAAAACCTGATAAAAAATGGACATAGGGGAACATTCTTGTGGCTGTCATAGATGGTAAGTTTTTTGAAGAATTGAAAATTGAAACAAGAAGCATATGGTCTGTAATAAGAGTAAATTTATTACTGTAGCAGTACGGAAAAAACTTTTTTAACGCTCAGTATATACCAGTAGCTTCCTTATATATCTGGCTGTAATCCTTCTCAATCTTGCTTAATGAACTTGAAGCAAAAGCTATTGATCTCTCAGTACTGTCCGGCGCTACTGTCAAAGGTAATTTCATATTGTAGTGAATAAGTGTACGTTCACTGGCAACCTCTTTCTTAATATCTTGAAAACATTTCTCACAGCCGTCATTTTAAATATACTCAAAGTTTTTTTTAAAAGATTGTTTAATGGATTTAACATCAAAGCAAGATCCGGAATTAATTTATTTTAATAATTTGTCAACCCTAAAAATGTTTTGTTGTGATATATTTTTCGGTCTTTCCGCATTTATTATTGCCTTGCATTTTTCTGAGGTCTTATGTAGTACATTTTCATCGATCATATAGCCTAAATATATAATACTACGTTAGAAGAACTTACATTTTCCTTTATTTAAGTCCTAAGTTATGTTCCCTTAAAACCATCATAACTTTACGTAATAGTGTCATAGTTTCCTCAAAAGATCTGCCTTGTATGATAATCTCGTCAAGGAAACACTATATCCCTTCATGTTCACTTAAAATCCTGTCCATATACTTTTGTTATAATCCTGGAGCTACTTTGACTCCAAACATAAGTCTCTTAACCTTATACATGCCTCTATGTGTACTAATTGTTTGTAATCTGGCACTGTCTTCGTCCATAACCATGTGTAAATAAGCTTGGATAAATATTTTCCTCCATTCATGTTAACGAAAATATCTTCAATTCGTGGAATATTATGATTCTCTTGCATAATACATCCGTTCAGTGTTACTTTGTAATCTGCACATAATCTTACATCCCCATTTGGCTCTCAATTTTTAATTTTAAATCCAGTTTTTACCGTATTTCCATTACTGCTTTCCCTAGCTTGTCTGAAATATTTTTAATCTTGAATTTGTAATATTTCCTCATGTTTTTCAACTACTGGTTCTTGCCTTGCCATAGCCGTGTTTATTGCTAACTCCACCATTTCCTTATAAGATAAATTATTTTGCTCTTAAAGAATTTTCATTCTAATTCGATCTTCATATAAACCCCGTATAAACTGTAGTTTTAAGAAATTATCTACAATTGATTTTCCACATTCACAGATAAAATTACAATCTTTGGATAATTTTTCAAGTTCTCCTTTGAATTCTGGAATTGATTTTTCTTTTTGCTGCATCTTGTTAATAAATTTATGTTGTCCTCCCCATATACTTGGTTTTTGATCTATAAAATCGTTCAAGACATTTATTATCTCTTCGTAACTTTTTTGTGTTGGTTCTTCTGGAGAAAACAAATCATAATATAGTGTTTGATGTATTTTTGGATTGGTATAATTAAGTATTATCAATTTCTTAACTTCTTCTTCATGCTCGGCACCTAATATTTTAATATAAACTTCGAATCTTTTAATGAAGTTTTCAAAACTCTCATTTTTTTGGTATGGTATAAAATTTACTTCAATATCTGGATGATGTCTAGAACTTTCACCTCTTTGTATTTTTGTTGAATCCGTATGAGTCTCTTTCATTTCACCATATCCTAGATCGATTATTTCCTGTAAACGTGATTGCAGTATAATAAATTTCTTCTCTTCAAATTCATTTCGAATCGCAATTTCATCTTCGAGTTCAATTTCGCTAGTTTGGCTTTCAATATCATCCTGGTTCGTTGTAAATTTCGTTAAAAGTGCTTCTAAGGAAGTTAAACGTATTTTTGCCTCAGTATAATTAACAATATTTTTGTATGAGTAAGTTGACCTTTTATTGTGCTCCGTATGCGTAGCGCGTGTAGTTGCTCCTCTCTCGTCGCCATTTTATTATCTATATACACACTAGTTATCTATAGTAATTCTTCAATTTTAGTTTGTATGACAATTCATATAAAATATATATGACAATGACAATTCTTAACTAACTTAACTTCTATCTTAAAACTATGGACCAATGGGAGATATATCAAGACATATCAGTCAACAGCACACAAAAAAAGAATTCATTTATTTGGGAGTAACAGTAAACGTTAGTGTATCTAGCACATTTGCCATGATCAGTACGATACAACCAAACTCATGAGGTATAGAAGCTGGATATAAATCAAGGAATTGGAAACCAGGATCTGCAGCACCTACAATTTGAATTGAAAGCGTTAATTGCACACGAAAAACGAGATTATTTTTGAAATGTTACCATACCTTACCACTTATTAGACATTGATGACAACAGTTCGGTCGAAAACAAGGCATAAAAAAGGAGATGTCAGAGTTGAATTTATTGTTGAGGGTTTCTTTGAGATATTTCGTTATTAATTCAGGTTTTGCACTTGATATGATTACTGCCATAACATGATCATTAACTAAAAACATTCAACTGAAGAATAGACTACCTAAGATCCAAATCGTTGCGATCAAACATAAAGTAAACAATTCATCGACATTGCCACGTTGTTCTAAATAACAATAATTTATCTATAAGATTTGTGCGAAAGCTGCAAAAATAGAGAAATATGATAAGGTGATTTATTTGAACATATATACCTATGCAATCATTTTATCTTGAAGTGTAAAATAATTCATTTATGTTGGCTTCACGAACATAACAATTAGAAAAGTCCATAATTAGTGCATATTCAAGAGTTAAATGGTTCACAACGCAAGAAGACACGAAAAAATTATCGACAATCTTGCAAAGCTTTCATGAACAAACCATACGATGTCTCATTCATTATTTGCAGACCGCCTTGCCAATTTAGTTTACCAACCAAAAATTCAAAGCCCAGCGAGCGATAAAATATCGATATCGATGCTAGTGCAGTGTTGCCAAGCAATGTAAAACGACTTTCTTCCCAAACCTAACGATTGATCGCCTTTTCTATGGATTTATGAATGACTTGGTCGTCTCTTCTTTGGTTGAATGTTTTTGCCATTCACTTTTTTTTGGTCAAGTATGTAAAACTAAAAATATGTTAGACATTCGTTCAAAATTAGACCTCAAACAACCCCACTCACTTCATTTCGTATAAGTGTAAGTTTGAATTCATTCTGCATTTGTTATATATTATATTTATGTGGTTTTATGTTGCCATTTAATTAAATTTCTTTTTTCTTTTTTAAAAAGTTTTTGGGACTCTTTCCCAACAATTTCCTCTAAACTTTTGTAAAATCTGATTCTAGATTATTTTTCTTATTCCAAATATGATGTATCTAAATTTTTTGTGATTTATAGATTTTGTAATTAAAAAATTGCAAAACACTGAGGATATGTCATTTTATTAGTTCTCTTATAGTCAAATTCCAGCTTGTCACTAAATTTTAATTTATATGGAAGTATATGAGAATACTAATCAATAAATAATATTTCTTTTGCAATGTTGTCTTTAATCTTTATACATCACAACCATAGCAGATAACTCGTCAACGAGCTGAATTTAATATATGGGAATTTATCTTACAATAACGTGTTTCGAAAAAAGTCATTGGTACTTTGCATTCAAACTTGGTACTTACATTATTCTTAGTTTTTGATGAGCGGTACATCTGAACAAACAAAAAATTAATTGTTGGAAAACAATTTTATCACTTTATCATCAAAAATTATCTTGAAAAATGTTATTTTAAAATCAAGATCAAACGAGATATAGATTACAAGTCATTTTTTCATTTAATTTTTCAACTATTCAATTCATATTTTATAAATAAGTTCTATAATAAGAGCTTGGTGAATATATTTATTAGCAGGATTATTGATAATAATTGAAGAATTACGTTTGGACTGAATATTGTAAATTAATCAGCATTAGTATTGATCATGTTTGGTATACTTAGTCAACGGTCAAAATAGTAGCGAAATCAAATATTCTATTTTCATTTCAACATATTCAAGTTGTGTTAAGATATATTATTTGTTTTCCAAAATAGAAAATGATTTATATTCCATTATTTCTCTAATATATAAAAACTGAGTTTTTAGTTATTCTGCAGTCTTAAAGATTCTACTACTTTAGGGCATTTGTATGCAATTAATAATTATGTTGTTAAAAATTTCGTCAGCCATCTGTTGTTATTCATTATCTAAACTTTCTACACAACCTCTAAAAGTAATAGATAATCAAAAGACGCTACATCTGCTTGGTTAACTTTTACTACAACGGTTAATGTGAATCGAAAATAAATCCCTGTGCTGTGAAAAAAGTGAAAATAAATTATATTTGAATGATTGATTTCTTAACATTTTACCAATGCCATCGTTGTCTTACATATCACGTTGCAAGCTAAAATATATAATTATTTCTAAGAAGTTTGCGATTTTTCTATTATTTTTAATACAAGGTGACCAAGAATTACATTTATGGTCAAAGCAGATAATATGTGAAGAAATAAGGACTTTTTCCATGGAATATCATTTAACTTGATTCAAGTACGAAGTTAATTTTCGACATATGGAGCAGTGATTATTGTCAGCACCGGCCCCATTTTTCCTGAGAGTAGATTGATTTGAGTGGCAAGGGTGAATTATTGAATTATAATGTTCATTTTTCTCATTTGCAATGATAACGTATTTTTCTTCCAACACTATGATTAACTTAAGTATCAATAATAGGAAAGTACAATTAAATGTATGTCTACTTTTTTCTTCTCACAATATACTTGAACTTTTGGTTTGCAGTTAAAAGTATAGTTGAATTAGTTAGCAACTCTTGGGTACTATTATTATGACAGGAACCGGAAATTATCTTTTGTTTGATTAAAGTCTCTGAACGAGAGAACCTCCTTTGTATTGATAAGGTACATAAAGACAAAAACCGGTCCATTCTCGTTTTCGTAAACTCAATGAAAATTAAAATAATCATCAGTCAGCAAAGAGTACAATAGGTTTACAAAACTATCAATCAAGGGTGAAGTCAGCTCATACACCAATAATAATCACCAAAGGTATATTCTAAGGAGACAGTTTCAGCCTATCATGGTTCTATCTAGCTCCTAACCCATTGGGTTATATACTTAGCAGAGGAAGTTACGCGTATTCCATCATCAATAACACGAGATAATTTCACCTTCATTACATTGAAGATATCTATTTATATGAGAAGGGAGAACAGGAGCTACAGCTGGAACTGGTTCGATGCTTTAAGAGTAGCATACCTAGGAAGTTTGAACTTGAAAAGTGTGCTGTTGTCCACGTTAAAAGAGGTAATCAACTGGTAGAGGAAGGAGACATCACACTAACTGATGAGAATTAGATAAAAGACGAGAATCGAATCTATTTACAAGTACCAGAAATACAGGGAAGCGTTAAATATAAGGAGATTTGTAAATTTGTTTGAACGGAGATGGAACCGAAGCGTCCTCCAACACTGCAACCCTATCGGATTTATTGTGATTTCTCATATCTGACCTTAGAGTATGCTGTCTAGGCTCGTCCTTTTGAATAGATTCCACAGACGTGATCCTGGGCAATTCATATAGCCTGCCAGTTAGGACTTTTCCTCTCCCAGCCTTGCAAACCTAAGCCTGCATAGCGTTTCGCTCTGGCACCACGCATGTACGACACTTTCTTCCGCCTCCTGGCAGAACCTGCAGGGGCTATCTTCTGCCAAGCTCATAATTTCCAGGTGCTTGTTGAGTCTAAAATGCCCCGTTAGTTGACCTACAACCTTACATCCTTGTGGCTGTGGCTTAGTAGGTCTGATGTGAATTTGGTCTGTTTTAATTTGGGGAACTTCCTTCCAGTCTTTACTTTCTGGTATGACAATCCGAAAGTGCTTGCTGAAAATGAAAGCAGGAGTTGTTTTATATTAGGGCATCTCAAACAACGAGTTTACCTCATGTTCCTGCTGTATATTCCAGCTCATGGCCTTTTGGTGTTTTATAATTGGACCTTGGCCTTGTTTGAGTCTATACAGTATATAAAGAAATGAATATGCTGAGAAATTACTTAGCAACAAACCTATGTCAATAAGTAATAAGATTAAGAGCTGGGACAAGAAGAAACCATTACTGTATCTAACATAACCTTATACAATGGGAAAATAACCAGCAAGAGCAACTTAAAGTAAAGTGGTAAAGCAAAGATTTTCACGGCAGATCCTATATAAACTCACATCAAGCTTAACTGATTACCAATGTTTCTTCTTCTTCTTCATCACTTGGCTATTCTTCCTAAAAACGGAGTGGTCACTATTTGCTATCTAGAACCTTTAACATCAGTTTAACTGTGCAATGATATAGAATACCAGGAAAACTATATCTGCTGATCTTTACAATTCGGTCGTACAGTCTAAAAGTCTCGTAGATTTAACTGTTCATTGACGACTTCTAATTTTCAATACAAGGAAATCCAGTTGTTGTTTCTTATCACAAACATGTATTACTTATAGTTCAGTGTAAGGTGTCAAGTAGATGTTTTGCGTAGTAGGATTTATCTGGTTGTTTTAATTTGTATGCTCGTAAGTGTTCACTGTATCTGATTTCAAAATTTCTAAGGATCTGACCCAAACAGACAGCATTACATTCTGGACATTTAAGTTTATATATACCAGATTTCTTTAATGGTGATAATTTTGTTTTTACATTTAACTAGTACTTATGTTACTTTCTGTTTTGAAAGAAATTGTTGCATTTGTTGCTAAAGATATTATCTTTGAAATATTATTATAAATATCACCTGCATCTGTGATGGTTTTATAAATTTCCGCAATGATAGATTTTGATAGCCAAGGAACAAATCAAAATAATAAATTGCAATATATACCGAAATTACCTAAAAACCGAACGGTAGACACGAGAAAATTAATAATTTGTATGGAAAAAGTTAAGTCACAAAACACTTCGAAAGCTAGTGTTAAAGGAAATTCAATAACGACTATATTCAACAGCACATCGACTCAAAAATAATTCTAACACAAACAACCAGGTTTAATGGAATTCACAGAGTACATTACTGTCTTCTTGAATTTCAAATGTGAAAGATTTATTCATATTATTTATGGACATTTTCAAAATCTTATCTTTGAATGTTGAATACAACTGGTTAGCTACTAGTTGTGGTAATGCCATGAATTCGATATTTTTTGTGAAGTCTCTCTACAAGTTGAAACATTATAACAGTGTTTTGTGAAAGATTGATTTGATAATGATTTTTTGTCAGTAATCACAGTTGTATCTGACAAAATGAAATGTATTGTTATGTGTGACTATAAAATACTAATAGGCGGGTTTTCTTTGCATAACATCAGCTATTTATGTTCATTATTTTCCAATTACATTCCATAAATAATATTGGGCATATATTAATTATATTATTATTTGTTGCCAGAAAAAAAAATTATCAGTGCTAAATTTGAATATAAAACTTTAAGGTCTCAGTTATCTTTAATACCGACAATGAGATATTACTTGAACACATATACTGTTCATTTGCAAATAAATTGGATTTTTTTGTTCTTTTTAATTACAATTTCAATCTTAAACACGATAGCTCGTTTGTAGACGCTCCGAGAGCGGTACAAAAACATATTATAGGCAATGAATGATATAAATATATAACTAAATTATCTTTAATGTCTTCATCATTAGCATAACAACGAACTAAACCAAGTAAGCATGGGATCTATGAACGAGTGAAACTCAAAGTCGCAGCTACGAAAAATGCCAATAACATAAGTTAAACTTTAATTAATTGACAGTTCAAATCATTCCATTTGAATTAAAAAGATTGCCCTGTGTATAGTTTCATTTGTCTTAGGTAGACGAATAAAAAGATCCCCAGAAGCTATAAAAATCAAATTCAGAAAAATGTTAGGGACAGTGGCGGTTTCTGTCTTACTTTGTGGAATCTACTCATATTAGTGTTTTAAATGAAACTAACTGTTTCTAGTTAACTCCACAAAATATTGAAAATTCTAAAAAATTGACATTTGTTTCGATATTACCTAAATATCATCGTCAGAATGACAGAAGTTACATTTCATTTGATGCCTACCTGATGTTTAATTATTTTTGGCTACTCCAAGAAGTGACCAATCTTGTGATCGACTTAACATATGTTAATAGAAAAAAGGAGATATGATATTACAAATATTGAAACTTAGATAATATTAGCCCTACGGGGATATCCTGAACACCACTGTCAAAAATAAACGGTTTTAAAGATTAAAACTAACTTTTCCGCATCTGTGGCTCTGAAGAATATTCAATCATGAAATTATCACTTGTATACACTTCGGGGGATGTATCGTGCTAACAAACCGAAATTTCTCCAAAAATAACCAAAACATAGTATATCTGTATTTATAGGACCCGCTATACTCGCTCTCGTTAGCTGAAAATCAATAGGATATATCTGTGAGACACCCTGAGCAATATTCAATGATAAAATTGGTCACTTGTATACACTCGGGAGGCTGTATCGTGCTAACAAACTGAAAAATCTCCAAAAATGACAAAACTTTGATACTTCAAGAACCATAGCACCCGTTGTACTGGCTTTAGTGAGCTGAACATTGATAGGATTTATCGTTGAGACGCTCTGAATAATATCCAATCATAAAATTGATCACTTGTGTATACTTCGGAGGTTGTATCGTGTTAATAAACTGAAATTTCTCCAAAAATGACAAAAATGTCGTACATAAAGTACTATAGCACCTGTTTCACTGGCTCTGGTGAGCTGAATATCCATAGGGTTCATCTGTGAGATGTTCTGAATAATATTCAATCATAGAATTGGTAACTTGTTGATTTATGGAGGCTGTATCGTGCTAACAAACTGAAATTTCTCAAAAAATGACAAATATTTCGTACTTCAAGTACTATAGCTCCCGTTGTACCGGGTCTGGTGAGCTGAGTATCAATAGAGTTCATCTGTGAGATGTCCTGAACAATATTCAATCATAAAATTGGTGACTTGTTGCACTCCGGAGGCTGTATCGTGCTAACAAGACATGCAACGAAAAGTGGCTGACGACAACGACGACGACACACAGGATTTTTTTCTAAAAACCATTTTTTCGTGTTATTGTTGATGGAAATCGTAGAAATAACTCAAAATTCTAACTTTTTTTGGGGTAAACCAATACTTTTCTCGCCTATTAGATACGTTCACATTTTGGGTACAGGTATCCCAGAAATCATAATTTTAGATTAAAAACTTAAAATAATACGATTAATGTTTAATGTGTAATTTTTAAATATGGAATATACCATGTGTAGAACATCATAAAAAAGGCATTTCAGTATTCAGACATAATGATTTTTTCTAGAATTAGAATATACCATTTTGGAAGTATTCACGAATACTAACAACAATGTTAAACTATCTTAGTATCAAATTACTAATTTTTTCAAAATATTTGTTTTAATTTACTTTTAATGTGACAGTAAAAATGACACATTAGCAAACTATAGGCGCTGCATTTAATTTTTAAGAGGTGTTGAACTTTAAATTCATTAAGACTTTTCTGGAAATAGCGGTGTAAATATCGAAAAAAATCGTTAACGATCATTATATCTGAATACTCCATATAAATGCCTTTCTAATGATGAGCTACACATGATAAATTCCCTGTTTAAAAATAAGGGGTTGGGGAAGTAGGAGGGAAATGACAGATGTATCGTGAAAATTTCAGCATTTCCTCAAAATCTAATGAATACTGCCAAATATTGCGGTGGACTGTTTTCTGGGGCCCACTCTATATATATATATATATATATATATGCATATATATAGAATTATTTAAGTTGAAATAACGACCGTACTACGTTAAAAGGAATATATTATTATGCCCCACGTTTCAGGAGACAGATTTTGGTATAACTATAATTATCAATATCTGAATATTACAATAATAATTTTATTCTGCTCCACGTTACAGGCACAAATTTGTTAGAATTATAACTATTGTACGTATACAATTTTTTTTTTAAATTCAATTTAGATAAATAAAGTGTATACTATTTACGTAAATGTTATAGGGCGCCAACTTACCATTAATAGGCAAGTAAAATTTAATAAAATTATTCAGACCTTATTGAAATTACCATAAAAAATATACAGGAACTGCTTCTTTTTGTATCCCTCAAACAAAGATCTTTGTTTCTGGATTTTCCTTTTCTATGTTAGGACTACCTTATAAGAAAATATATTAATTTAAGATCTACAAGAACATTCAATGTCTTATGATAAAAAAAACTTCTGCAATATACACTATTTGAGAATTTTGATAACAATTAACCAGACCTTTTAAAGTGATTCTCTTCTTTCTTCCAATTCTTATAGACGTGTTCTATATGTATATAAATTCATTTTCAAATTAATCTCTTCTGTCTTCCAATTCTTATAAACGTGTTCTATATGTATATAAATTTCTCCTCAAATCAATCTCTTCCGTCTTCCAACTCTTATAAACGTGTTCTATATGTATACAAATCTATTTTCAAATTAATCTCTTCTGTCCTCCAACTCCCACAAACGTGCTCTATATGTATATAAATCTCACCTCAAATCAATCCCTTCTGTCTTCCAATTCTTATAAACGTGCTCCACATGTACGAGTATATAAATTTCTTCGATTATTCCAAAATATCCATCTGAATTGTCAATTACAATGTTTTAATTTTTAATTATCACTCCTTATATTAGCCAGTTAAATCCAATGCAATCAACTTTTTAACATTTCAAAAGTCCCAACTGCCTTAATATATCTTTTTTATCTTCTCAAAAAATTTTTATTTTCTTAACCGTCAAAAATATGTCAAGTGCCTAGTTTTTCTTTTCAGCAAACTCCATCCTAACTTAGCTACCTAAATTTTAAAGGATTGTTTGCAAACATTTCTATTTTAATAAATGTCATTTACTGTCAAATCCTAAAATATCATAAACATTCTTACATAATTCTATAAATGATACTTTCATCCCTCTGCAAAACTAACAGCCAAACAGAACTATGTGACGGTAAAAATCCTGGAGGTTCACTCAATATCTGCATAGCTTTGTACATATCACATGGAGAATATAATTGGATGAATAGACAAGTCGTTATCATCTACATTCGACAAACAGCGACACAGTTCGTCCTCCATTCTCACACGTTAGATCCATCTATCGACAAATAACACGCTGTATACTTCATTCTCTACTGACATTCATAATAAAACATACCACAAAATTTTACGATACAATGAAATTATAAAAATATGAAAAGTATATTGTGACAAATCTTTCAGAAGTAGTTTGTGTACGTAATATAAACTATAAATTGGTAGACAAGAGCTGACAGAGCAAATGCGACATTTACAAGACGTATGAATGAATTTGTTGATAAAAATGTAGAAAATGTTGAACAAAATATATCAATATTGGATTTTATTCAATGGAAATTAACTGATAAAATATTAATAACGCAATTGTACTGAATCTACCATTTTGTTTTCAAATGATAATAATTATTTAGCTAACATAATTCTTATTTCTGATTGGCGAAGACTTGTGTAAGACGTTAGCGCGAGTTGTGACAATATATATATATATATATATATATATATTCTAGCAGATGATACATCAGTTGAAGGATTTTGGTGTTTTACTAATCCCTCTGACCATGATGCGGTCAATGTATCAGAACGCTTAAGAACTATTTTCAAGTGATAGATAAGCCGGAAAAATTAATTTCACCCAAAGGTATGATGGTGCAAGTGTAATGAGTGGATGTTATTCAAGTGTGCAAACTCTTATTAAAAATGATTATAACTATGTGTTTTATGTTCGCTGCTACGCCTATCAACTCAACATGATTTTGTCTCGAGCAATCAGTCAGAATTAAGAAGCGTGAATATGTGTTTTTAATTTAAGTGACACCACACATTTTTTCTCATTCGCCGCAAAAGAGTAGCAATTTTAGATGAAATAGTCGGCCAAAGAATTCCTCTGCGACTCGATGGAAATTTAAAAGCAGAACTGTAAGTACGATGTATGAACATCGTGACTCGTTGATAGAATGTATGGAAAAGGTAGATGTCACTTCAAGGCAAATTGTAACGATTAATCAAGCAACTGCTATTTGTCGATATTGCAGGATTCAAAGTTTGTGTTTCTTTGATAGTCTTTCATCGCATATTGCCGCATGCTGATATTTTCCATAATCAATTACAAAAAAAACTTTCATCGAGGAACATAACAGGCAAGAACATGGATGACAGCTAGAATATAATTAAGAGATGCATACAAGAGACGCCTAACGAATCAATAGGGAAAAGAACCATAAACTTAAACTCGCAAAACAAAACTAAGCCTTGGTTTACACAGGAGGTAAAAAGGCTGGCCGAGGAAGAGAAGGAAAGCTACACCTACAGTATAAAAGTGCACCAACAGAAGAAAACTGCAATAATTATAAAAAACAAGAAATAGAGTCAACGCGGCAATCAGAAGAACCAAAATAGAATACTGGGAGAAGTTCTCCACAGACATGCAACACGATCTTTATGGAGCCCAGTGTAAAGTCTGGAAGATGCTCAAAAATAGAAAGAAACCCGTAAACCAATACATCCAGAGCAAAAAGATTCCTCTGAACGAGTGGAAAAAATATTTTGGAAATTTATATGGCAACACTGACAATACGGTAGATCCTCAATTACAGGAAGCAGAGGAGAAAATCACGAACAGATTGATGGTTACAGAGGAGGAAATTAGTGTGAAGATTAAAAACTTGAATAACAGAAAAGCTCCGGAAATGGACGAGATCCCCAACGAACTCATAAAATATGGAGGTAAAGAGCTAGCAAGAAAATTAATGGAACTGTTTAACAAAATAAATTGTTTTAAAGATTAAAACTAACTTTTCCGCATCTGTCGCGCTGAATAATACCATAAAATTGTCACTTGTATACACTTCGGGGGATGTATCGTGCTAACAAACCGAAATGTGTCCAAAAATAGCCAAAAATGTAGTATATCTGGATTTATAGGACCCGCTGTACTCGCTCTAGTCAGCTGAAAATCAATAGAGTACATCTGTGAGACACCTTGAACAATATTCAATCATAAAATTGGTCACTTGTATACACTCTGGGGGCTGTATCTTGCTAACAAACTGAAAATTCTTCAACAATGACAAAAATTTGGTACTACAAGTACCATAGAACCCGTTGTACGGGCTTTACTGAGTAATATCAATAGTATTCATCTTTGAGATTATTATGCAATCATAAAATTTGTCAATTGTATATACTCAGGAGGCTGTATCTTGCTAACAAACTGAAATTTCTCCAAAAATGACAAAAATATCGTACTTAAAGTACTATAGTACCTGTTGTACTGGCTCTGATGAGCTGAAATTCAATAGGGTTCATTTGTGAGGTGTCCTGAATAATATTTAATCATAAAATTGGTGACTTGTTGAATTCCGGAGGCTGTATCGTGCTAACAAACTGAAATTTCTCAAAAAATGACTAAAATGTCGTACTTTCAGTACCATAGCACCCGCTGTGCTGGCTCTGGTGAGCTGAAAATCAATAGGGTTCATCTGTGATATGTCCTTAACAATATTCAATCATAAAAGTGGTGACTTGTTGCACTCCGGAGGCTGTATCGTGCGAACAAGACATGTAACGAAAAGTGGCCGACCACAACGACGACGACGACGACACACACAGGATTTTTTTTCTAAAAACCGTTTTTTGGGTTGTTGTTGATGGAAAACGTGAAAATAACTCAAAAAAAATTCAAATTTCCAACTTTTTTTGGGGTAAACTAATACTTTTCTCGCATATTAGATAGGTCGGGCAGAAAAGTAATAATAATCACATCCATCATACCAACAGAGTGGCACAAAAGTATCAGCTTACCAATTTTTAAAAAGGAACAAAAAACCAAGCCGGAGAACTATAGAAGCTTTGCACCACATTGAAACTGCTCACCAGCATTGTCAAGAGCATTCTAGAACGCACCATCGAAAACAAAGATAAACAACAAGGATTTCGGAAGAACAGATCGACAACCGATGCCATGTTTATTATGAGACAGGTAGAGGAGAAGGCGATCGAATTGGGCTACCCTGCTTATGTGTGTCATATCGACCTAACTAAAGCATTCGACAAAGTACAGCTGCAAGACAAACTGGACATATTAGGAGAGAAACAAATCCCAACATAAATCATAAATATAATCAGAAACATGAACATAGGCAACACTATAAAAGTGGACCATCAAACAACAAAAAGTCATACCGACACTAACAGGAATAAGACAGAGTGATAGTCTCAGCCCATTTCTTTTTAACCTTGTCATGGGCGAGATTATACACAGTGTGACAACAATGAACAGGGGATACAGACTGAATAACAAACCAATCTGCATGGTATGCTATGCGGATGATTCGGTAATCCTGACAGAAACAGAAAACGATTTGCAGAGGTAAACACATAAATTCTATCAGACTAGTGAGAAATACAACATGTCAATATCCATTGATGAAACAAAATGTATGACCTTTTCCAAAGAACCAGCAAGGTGCAAAGTTGTATTAGATAATAAACCAATAGAGCCGGTAATGAGCTTCCGTTACCTAGGAGCGGACATATCAAGCAGCAGCAACCCGATGAACGACATATAATCACAGATCATCAAAGCCGCAACAATCTCAGGATGACTGAGAGATATCATCTGGAAAAACAACAACATGCGCATTGATAGTACAGTGCGGATATATAAATCCTGAGTTAGACCGGTGCTAACCTATGGTATCGAAACGAGAGCTGACAAGAATAAGACAAAAAGCATCTTCAGAATAGCGGAGATGAAAACACTAAGAACCATCGCAGGAAAGACACTAAGAGGTAGAGTGAGAAATAATGACACAAGAGCGACATGCACGGTGGAGTACATAGTGAAATGGAAGAGGAAAAAGAGAAGATATTGGCGTGATCGTATAGACAGAATGGACCAAGAGAGACTAGCATATATCGCTAAGGATGGAAAACCAACAGGCCGACGACCACTAGGAAGACCAACTAAGAGATGGAAGGATACCTGGAGCTCCGTCTCACAGGATAACCAACCGAATTGAGACTTTGGAACGAACAGATCTTAAGGTCTTCTTGAAGTATAAGAAGAAGAGCTAGAAAAAGCAGTAACCGACCCAGTACAAATACACGCAGCCATAACATTTTTGAGAATGCTTTTTACAAAGAAAGAAATAATATAGAGACAATTGAGAGTGAAATTTCTGAAAATTATGCTGGTCAGACTAAAAGACGCCATATAAATGAAAATCCATATATTTCAAAAACGGTTGAAGCCAAGTAAGTTTGTGATACTATAATCAACCATGTAAAAGGAATATTTTCATTTAACAGACATTTGAATGCCTCCATTTTGTTTGCGGCAGACAGATTTCTACAAATGGAGAAGAAATTTCCTAAAGAATATTAAGAAGCTACAGTAGAGGCATACCCATTTCTTGATAAAGTTTGCCTACAGACAGAGTTGCAATTTAAGCTTCTCACTTTCCTTGTACATGATAATTTTTGGTACAGTCGACACAATCCAAATGTGAATGTACTTTTGTTATAATATCATTTTATAATAAAAGTAATTTCTGGAAGTATGGCTTTTTCCGTATATGTAGCACAGAAAAATTGGTAAGTAGCATAATATTTCATATTTATTAGTGGGGTTTATTCTAATATTAATATCTGTATTAAAGGTGCGATGAATTATTTAAAAAAAAACATAAAATTACACAAAAATTTGAAGTGTATTTGGGTAAAATCGGTCTTCATTTGAAATGGATGTTAATTTAATTCTCAGTTAAAGTTGCGTATTTCACAAGGTGTAGCGAAAGCCTATAAATAAAGAGATTGCGAAATAGAGCAGCTGCAACAGGAATAGTTTTTGTGAATATTCCACGGCAGATAATAATATTAATAATATGTTTATTGACAAAATAAATTGAAAACAGCTTTTGATAATATATTTGTTATTAAAAACGTGAATTATGTAGCCTTCAACGACATTGAGATACGCAATCAAGTGTATACAAACGTTTTCCAATTTTGCTCTAACTCAAAATTTCTAAGCCAGCGTTTTTGGAAATTTATGTATTTACGTATGACTATAAAGCGAAATGTAAATCATACCACTAAATTTTGATGTTTATCTTTGGGTTGTGCCAACTCTACTCATTAAGTTTTATTCCAATAAACGGATTTGATAAGCTTTATTGTCAAATCCAAGCTTTTTGGACGATCTCCAAATTAAGAATATAATTACCAGACTAATATTTTCATTATTTCAATTTTTAGACGTATGTATTGGATTGTTTCCCATATGTTCAAAGCCTTTTAATGGTTCTATGATTGATAAACAAATCATCTTTATCACGAAGTAAAGTCCTGTCGTTGTAATGTAAAACCTATTTTCTATGAACAATCTCATGTGTTCACTACTGAAAATCGATAATAGATTCAATTCAATTCTTGAATAGGCTTATGATGTCAAGGTTTTTGCAATTCCGAAAGTGGTCACTTTAGTCCCACATGTTAGAAACTAAAGTGTCACTTTTAGACGCAAGGGATATAAAGTGTCAGTAGTTAAAATGGCAAGTACAAGTAAAAACGTACACCCCCGATGCCTAGCCAAGCATTTTAGAACTCCGTCCACGATGCACGAATCTAGTTTCATGAAAGTCCCTCCTCAATGCCTAGCCAAGCATCTTAGAAGTCCATCCCCGATGCCTAGCCATGTTTTGTAAAAGTCCATCCTAAGTAGTATTTATCTTTATTAAAAATGTATGTAGAATTATCGGAATGGCAAAAAATAGCGTATACACCTCTCGACTAAAGTGACATTAATCACTTTAGTCACTTGTTGGATAACTCAGATTAACAAATAGAATAGATATGTTTGTTTTGATCTTTTCTTGCCTCAAACACCGAGTCACATTCTAAGCTCACTTGCGGACACTTCCACTGCTTTGCCATATTTACAAAGTCTCTTTAGTTGAAGGAAATGTGAAATTAGAAGTTTAATTGAAAATGTGTTGAAAAGTTATGCAAATAAAAAACAGTCATACTAATTTGTGTATTTGAGTCGATACTTTTAAAATTAATTAATAATACTTGAATTTCACATAATAAAGACTTATAGTGACAAAATAAACTTTTAAGTTAATTAATTTAATGTTTTTGGATTATCATGGTTCGTCGGTGCCAAGTTTGTCAGAAAAACAGCCGAAATTACCAAGGCTATGTATCTACAACACCATCCCCACTTTTTGTAATTCATTCATTATTTCACTACTGGCGTTTAGAATTGTTGGCCGCAAAAATAAACGTGTTTATGAATGAATAGCTCTCTCTATGTTTATTATTACTCTAAGATGCATAATATACTATTATTTGAATAGAAAGAAGAATAAAATAATCAATTTCCATTTCGTCTCTTATGACATTATATCAGAATTATGTACCTAGACATTCGTCTGAGATAACTAACACTTGCTGATTTTCAATATGAGATTCTTCACCTCCTACTCTCGTTAAAATACTGTTAAATTCTCTTATTTTTAGTATGCCTTACTGATTTATATGAGGAATTAATTAATCATTTGCACTGCCGCATGACACTAAAAATTAGAATAAACTTTTAAAAAAAATTACGCATATCAACACGGTTTGTTCTTACAAATTGAAATGTGATTTCCTTAGGAAAATTTTGCGTATAATCTGAATCCGGAGTGAAAATTGTCCCACGACGTCAGACCTTAAAGATACTTGAATACAAAAGCAGCATGTTGATCTACTTTTGAAGTTATGTACAAAAAACACAAACACATTCCGGGGTTTTCTCTTTATTTGATTTTTCTTCTTCGGCTTATTTCTTTGAGATATGTCCCATTAATGTCATTGACATTCTCCCCGTCAAGCATTTTTGTTGAAAATTTGTGCGTGCGCGTTTTTGGGGTCGCTGAGAAAGAATATGAAGTGGGTAAGCTGACATTTGATTCCCAATAAGGCGGATTCAAGCCCCAGCTCTTTCAATACAAAACTTAAAGGCAATACAAATGTTTTTACATGCACAGATGTAAGGCATTGTATATAAAAGATATGCGTAACGTTGAATAATACAAAATAAACGCATACGATATCATAAATGATTATTAAAGAAAGTTGCTCAAAACAGCCTTCTAAAGTTGATGTAATAGCTGTGTTACAAGTCGGCATATGAAAAACCACTTTATGACTTTAACCGTCGGCCTACAGATTGTTTGTCCCACTTCACAGGTTCGGACTTATAATTTCTTAGCATTTGAATAGTTATTTTATTGATTTTTCTATAACCTCTAGAAACAACATATATCTCCAAATGTAAAGTTTCAACAAAGTACGGGTATACACACGTGTATAAATTACATCTGTATTGACAGTTGTGATAATTTCTATAATAATAATTATCAACGATGTTAATAAGAATATATTTTTTCTACGACTATTATACAATTTCTATATTCCGACGTAGTTTCTGATTATGGAATAGCTTCATTCTAGCCCTAGGATAAGAATATTCATTCTCGCTCTTGGTATGGAATGAATACTTGTGGCGCCCTCTAAATGTCACGGTTCATTTGACAGAAAGAGAAAATAGGCGTGCTCCGTTTTCTACATCAGCTGCCCTACGCAGAGTAGAAGTAATGCAGAAATGCCAAAATGCAAAAAAAATCCTCTAAAGTGAACTTAAAATGACTAATATGGTCGTTGAGTATCAATTGGTAGAGCCAGAAGTGCAGCACAAGTGTATTTTGTGGCACTTTTTAAGAAAAAGAAGAACAACAATTGTAAACTGTCAAAAAGTCGATCGTTAAAATTGTTTAATTATCTATTTTTTTTTAAATTGTGGAATAAATTGATTAATACTTCACAAAAAGTAAGTCAATTTATATAATTTTATTTAAATAATAGCTATTACATGGCTTCATTCCTTTTTAATAGTTGATACTGACAGCAGTGATGATTTCACCACAACTCCTCCAGAAATTAAGTAGTCAGCAATTCAATCTATTGGACCAAAATAAAAATTGATAGATTTGAAAGGGTAAATTCCACGAAAACTCTACTCAAATGAATTATAAAGGTGTTTAAGAGGAAATAAATTTTACTGGTATAGTTATTATCAATCCAATAATGAAAATGTTAATTTTAATTTGTAAAAAAATCATTAGATAAGGAAATTTCTAAAGAAGATATCAAATGTAGTGCGCGAAGACTATTACTTACACTCGAAATAAAATGTTCATTTAGTAGGAAAAAAAATTAGATATTTGAATGGGTATTATGGTGGTACTTCGTTAAAATTATTTAAGACAAATATTAAGTTATAGAGAAAGTAATAGAAATATAGTTTTTTTAGATGAAACTGGGTTCGACACTCTCGATGTCGTTCAACGCGGTTGGGCAGACCATTCACAAAACTATGTCTTAAATGCGCCGTTTTTGAGAGGTAAACGAGTGATAATTTTGCACGCTGGGAATAAAAGCGGCTTTATATCAAATGCTTTACTTTTTTCAGTAAATAATATCAACAAAGATCTACTTGATAAATGAATCATTTTTGAAAATATATCTGATTTAAAAATAAAATTGATACACAATTAGTTGGTGTTATTGTTTTTATTCAATAAACGAAACTGGCTTTGGAAGAAGTATAACTCCTTCTTTCCTACAGTTACTGACAAGGTGCCATTGGTCAAGCATTTCTAGACTTACCGTATTGTACGTACCTTCAAATAATGGCTACCTGTTTATAATTATCTATATCTCTGCATTCCAGTAATAACTTTCTATTAATTCTTAACTATGCGAGATATTTCTACCTTGTTGTTCATAAAAATGTATATCTTCTACATATATAATAACTGAAAATTTGAAGATTAGCAATTTTATTTACTTTTCCAACAATTTTTAAGAATCATAAGCTACTTTTTTTAGTCAATAATATTTTTTCCTGCTTTTCGTATTATCATTTGTTCAACAAAAAAAAAACATTTTAAATATATTGTTTGAAGAGTTGTAGGTATAGGTATTTCTATAATCCGTCATTCTACAAAACACAACCACAAGTAATAATTAGACAAATGGAGAAGAGTTTAATATCAATTTAAATGAACAAATGAACCAATCCAATAAAAATTTGTTCAAGACTTTTTATAAAACCGCAAATAGATGCATAAGCGTAGATTTACAGGGGAAAAAAACAGTTATGATGGATCTTTCTTATAGTAAAATTAACTTCCCTTAACTTATTTAATATCAAATCTTTTTCTTAAGATTTATTTTTGTAAAATAAAAATATAACTTAAAATTCCTGTTTATTTCAAAACATGTCTTATCCTGAACGTTTTTTCCTAGATTCAGTATATTCGGAGAAAATGAATTGCAATAGTCCAAGAGGCGACCGTCGGTGGGGCGTCGTTATCGCGAAATAGATGGATAGTTTTTAGGGTGCCCAAAAATCTGCCCGATATGATTTATGCCGGAAGTGGACCCAACGGTACAGTGAAAGGGTCTTCCGGTCGTAATCTTCATGGAACGGTCACGTTATAACGAAATGAATAATTTTGATTTTAAATCATATTTTATATTTAAAAGTGTATAAAAAAGTCGGGTTGTCATCTATGAGCCCGCCCCAAGTGAGCGGCAGACCATCGCGAAAAAAATGATTTTCCGTTCTGCGAGTAATAAATTTTAGTTTTTGTCTTAAAGTTTATGAAAATATGAATGTCTTCCCCTAACCCACCAAAAAAAAATTTCTAAATAATTTTTTCGGTTGTTGACTTACATAATACGCGAAATGGATATATTTTTTTCAATTAAAGGATATGATGTCAGTTATCCGTCCCCCTTGGGTTATCACCTATGAGCCCGCCCCAAGGGCCTGGTAGACCATCGCGAAGATGGCGCTTTTTGTGCTTATAATCGTTTTATTATGAATTATATGTATTTATAGATTTATAGATGAATAATATTATTTTTATAGTCTACTTGATGTCAAGTTAAGGACGCAGAATGGCGGCTGAGTATAGTTTGTTAACGCCAGTTTTTATGGAACATTTTCTATGTACAGTTGTTTTCTATTTTTCTAAATAGAAAATTTTTCTGTTAATTATTCGTGAATACGAGATTTCAGAAGGCGTTACCAAACTTTATGAAATAATAATCATATTTTGCCATTAAATCCCCAGTTTTACCTCAAGTTTTTCATCATTTTTGAATTAAAATATCTTTAAATATATGTTGGTGAAAAAAGTTTTTTTTCTAATAAGTAAAGCTTAAAAAACCGTATAACATATTTTACGTAATTTCGTAAAAAAACCGTAACAACTAAATCTCTTTTTAGTATTTGTAACCTAATCTATAAACTAAACTGAAAAATGTTTATATACTCATAAATATTTTTGTTTTAAATATATTCAAAGAAATGTTGAAAATTCTAATAAATTTGACAATTGTTTCGATATTAAATATCGTCGTCGGAATGACAGAAGTTACATTTCATTTGATGCCTACCTGATGTTTAATAATTATTTTTGGCTAAGCCAAGAAGTGATTGACTTAATATATGTTAATAGAAAAAGAAGAAGATATGATATTACAAATAATAAAGCTCAGATATTATTAGCCCCATTGATTCCCAATTAAGATCAGTATAACTGTGCAATGATATAGAAAACCAGGAAAACTACTCGTATAGCTGCTGATCTTTACAATTATCACTTAAGAAGACAGTTTAAAAGTGGAGAACTCCCTAGATTTATCTGTTCATTGACAAATTGATATTGTTTCTTAAGTGTCTTCTAATTTCTAATTTTTCAAGGACATTCAGTTCTTGTTTCTTATCACAAATATGTAGTACATCGAGTTCTGTGTTAGGTGTCAATGAACGTTTGGTGTCAAGTAGATGTTTTACGTAGTGAGCTTTTTCTGGTTGTTTTAATTTGTATGATCATGTTCACTGTATCTGATTTCAAAATTTCTAAGGGTTTGACCCAAATAGACAGCATTACATTCTGGACATTTAAGTTTATATATACTAGACTTCTGTGATGGGGATATTTTTTGTTTTTACATTTAACAATTTTGTACTTACATTACTTTCTGTTCTAAAATAAATTGTTGTATTTGTAGCTAAAGATATTATCTTTGAAATATTACCTGCATATGTAATAGTTTTATAATTTTTTATTTCGTTGGTTTATTCAGGAAATATTAGTTGTAATGCCACTTTTTCAGTTTTGTAATAATTAATTTATTTATCATATGTAATGGATAACCGTTGTATGTTGCTATTTATTTAATTGTATTAATATCTTTATTAAAATTACATTTGCTTAGAGGAACTGAAAAAGCTCTATGTATCATTGAAATATATGCTGCTAATTTGTGTGACATAGGATGATTGGAATTATATGGAATAGTGTGTGTTGGTTTTCTATAAATTGAATAGTCAAGTATATTATTAACTCTTTAAATTCTTAAATCAAGAATATTGATTGAGTTATTTTCTTCAACTTCTGATGTAAATTTAATTTTTGTGCGTAAATTATTAATATGGTTGAAAGATAAATCTAATTGTCGTTCACTACCTATAAATGTCATCTATGTCATATACATATCTATACCAAAATAAGAAATTTTTTGATATATTACTTTCAAAGATTTTTCTTTCTAATCTGTCTATAAAAATGTTTGCCAAAATTGCTGATATAGGGTTTACCACTGGTAAACCTTCATTTTGAATATATATCTTATTGTCAAAAGTGAAATAATTCTGATTAATACATACATCAAATAAATTAAGTATATCTGATATTATTCCTGGATCAATATTTTCATCTTCTAATAATTTTGTTACAAGTGTTAGACATTCTTCAGGAGGAATTTTAGTGAACATATTGGTAACATCAAATGAAATGAGTTTAGAGTTATCTTGCAATTTGAATGCTTTTAAATTGTTGATTAGTTCTATTGAATTATCAATTGAGTATTCAGATGTATATCCATAACTATTGAGTATATTGTTAAGTTTTTTTCTAATACATTATCAGGAGTATTGACATAAGAAACTACAGGTCTAATTGGTTTCGATATTTTATGTAATTTAACGATTCTATATAATTGTGGAGAATGAGGATTTTAGTTTATGATGGACTTCTTTTCGTAATCACTTAAAAGATAATTTGAATTATTAACAATATCTCTTACATTATTAAAAAACGTTTTGTTGGAACTGCTCTAAGAACTTGTACATCGCTAGATTCTATAAAGTTATACTTTTTTAATTATAATCTTTAGTTGTCAATATGACAGTGGCGTCTCCCTTGTCAGATTTTGTAATTGTTAGGTTATTATTTTCTACTTTCTCATTGATTGAATTTAAAACTGTAATGCCATTTTTTGTTTGACCTTTAACCTTTGACGGTTCAGTATTTTTGATTAAATTGGCAATTTTTAATTTCTCATAAAGAAAATTATTTGAATTAAATTTTAAAGCTATTTCTGATTCTGTAGCTATTATTTGTTTGATATTATTCGTAACACAGAACTGTAAGTACTACATATTTGTGATAAGAAACAAGTACTGGATGTTGTTGAAGAATTAGAAATTATAAGTCACTTAAGAAATCCACAATATCAAGTTATCAATGAACAAATAAATCTAGGAAGTTTTCCAATTCTTAAGTGATAATTGTAAAGATCGGCAGATATATTTTCCTGGTTTTCAATATCATTGCACAGTTACCTATACTGATCTTAATTGGGAAAAAAGATATCCAGGATATCCCCATAGGACTAATAATGTATAAGCTTCAATATTTGTAATATCATATCTTCTTCTTTTTTCTATTAACTTAAATCAAGTCAATCACAAGGTAGGTCAATTATTGGTCTAGCCAAAAATAATTATTAAGCATCAGGTAGGCATCAAATGAAATGTAACTTATCTCATTCTGACGATGATATTTAACATCGAAACAATTGTCAAATTTCTTAGAATTTTCAACATTTTTTTGAATATATTGTGGAATTATCCAGAAACAATAAGTTTCATTGAAAACAATAATATGAGTAGATTCCACGAAGTAAGGGTCGAGACAGTTAATTTCATCATAAATATTTACATATTGTTTCACTAATTTTTTTTAAGTAATAGCGACAAATGACTATGAAACCATCAAAAATTTAAAAAAATAATGTAACTAAACGTATAAATAAATATATAAAAAAATTAATAATAAAAAAATAAAGTAAAGCTTCAGAATACCGAAATATTTATACAATTCAAAAATAAAAATAAATTGCTTAAATTCCGTATTTCCGTAATAATAAAAGAACTATTCATAAATTGCCGTTGAAGTTTAAAGCATTATTCAGGTAAGTGTACATTAATTGGTAATATTTGAATAATTGATGTAATTATTGTATTGTTAATTATACTAATATGGTCGGGTGAATCGAAAACAGCCTTGCTTTTTGCCGATTCTCAAAATCTACACAAAGATAAGTAAGTAATTGATAATTATTTTTATTAACTTGTAATCAAGTAGGTTATAAAAAAAATATTATCTATCTATACTTCTATACATACATATAATTTAGTATACAACGACTATAAACGCAAAAAGCGCCATTTTCGCGATAGTTTGCGAGGCAAATGGGCGGGCTCATAGGTGACAACTCTGGCTATGACAGTCACCATATCCTTGAAAAATGATCCATTTCGCAATAATGTAAGTTACCCCGAAAAATTATCTTTTAAAGTTTTTTTCATTAGTTAGGGGCTCGATGACAACCTTATATTTTCATAAACTGCAAGACATAAACCTAAATATATTATAAATATTATACATTTCGCGATGACGAAAGTTAGTCTGCCCCATGATTCGCGGAACGGAAAATCATTTTTTTCTCGATGGTCTGCCGGGCACTTTGAGCGGGCTCATATGTGACAACTCGACTTTTTTATAAACTTTTAAGTATAAATTATGATTTAAAATAAAAATGATCCATTACTAAAATCAATTGATTTTAGCTTACTCTTCTGAATGGGACTTTCCATGATGTGAAATATAATTGTACACCCTCTTAAAGGGGTATTTTAATTTTTTTTTGAATGATTTTATTGTAACAATGACAATATCATATATTGTTCCAATTTTATTAGCTGGATGTTTTTTGACACCTGTTATAGGATCTTTTTTTTATGACGACAGCTTTGAGAATGGCCTAATGGCCGAAAGCGCTTAGCTGCATATTAATAAATATATACACACTGAGTTCTCGTCGTTTACATTCACTCAATTTATATCTAGTGTGTACACCATACCCACAGACAGTTCTACATATTCTATTACTTAATTAATTGTTAATTTCAATAGTTTGAACAAACATAAGATGTTTTATTTGTCCTTATTTTTCTCTTCACTTTACACATTACCGGTGGACCAGCAGGTACTCTATAGAATCCCTAGGAATTGTATATATTACCTAGGTACAGTATGTAGGGGAGAATAATATTCATGATATTTCGTACATTGCCTCGGCGCCCCCGGTATTCTATACATTGCCTAGGTATTGTATGAAATACCTGAATTATACAGATTGCCGGTAACATATACAAACGCTGAAATGAGCGATATGCATTTTGTGTATGATATGGCAAACGATAATGCTCTTGAAGCTAGACGTCTTTATGATGAAAAATATCCGAAACGAGTGACCTCTCATTATTTCGTATTTGTACGTAGTCCCCAATGCGTAACCAATACTGGAAGTTTACAAAGAAATTCATTCAGCACTGGCCGTCCCCGGACAGTTAGGAATGGAGGAGTAGTACAAGATATTTTGGACGAAATTGATCAATACCCAGAAATAAACACTAGAAAAATTGTAAACATCCTTAATACTATCTGCCACATGTCCGTGTGGCGAGTTTCAACTGAGTAGCAATACTTATACTCATACCACATCCAACGTTCTCAAGCTCTTTGATCTCGACATTTTCCTCACCGTGTTACATTTTATGAGTAGATTAGTGACGAAATCCTCAATTTCTAATCAATATATTGTTTAAGGATGAGGCGCTTTTTTCTAAAGTATCCATCATACATTTTAATAATAATCACGTGTGGGCAGACGAAAACCCGCACAATCTTATAGAGCACCGTTTTCAAAATGTGTTTTTAATTGATGTATGGATTGGAATTATAGGGTACAACTTAATTGGGTCACATTTTCTCCCTCAGGTACTAAATAGAATTGCTCACACCAGTTTTCTCAAAAATGATCTCCCTGAACTACTTGTGGATATCCCATTCAATATTAGACAGAACATGTTGTTCAAGCACGATGGTGCTCCAGTACATTTTAGTTAGACCCCTAGGCAATACTTAGATGCAAATTATCCCAACCGTTGGATTGGTCGTGGAAGGCCTAAACACTGCCTCTATCTCCAGAATTAAATCCTTGTGATTTCTGGTTCTGAGGTTACCTTTGGAACCCTCTTAACTGTTCGGTACAAAGTTTCCTAAAGTTTTCTTGAATGAATCAAAGATGGCCTAGAGAGATACTATTATTCGGAACATTAGTGGGCGATATACAATTAAAACGTATGCGAACGGCGCTCTTGTTTTGGTTGGGGAGCTAAGGGTCGTAGGTAGATATGATGGAAGGTAATCAAACGGGAAGTTGATTAAAGGGCGCCAGAAATTTAAATTTTCAGTAAAAATTTCAAAAACTGCGATAGAGAGAAATTCTAAATGAGGTATTTTCAGCAATGTGTCTGTGGAGATTTTAGGGAACTACTCACTAAGACGCGTTTATTATGTTAACCAGTTTATTAATACCTTTGACTAGCGTCAGTGATCAGAACAATAATAAACTTATAATATGAATACATGCGTAACCGGGTACCAACAACAAATAGAAACAATAATATCCACAATCTTATACACAATCAAAAAAACTTAAATGTCTTGGGATGTACGTATGCCCTGTATATTATAAACACGTACACAACTCGACGACGTTATCAATATATACATAAAAAACAATAAAAAGACAAATTATCACTCAACACTACATGGCGAGTCATTCGGTAATTGTTCGAGGAATAAATGGTCTCCAAGGAACAAACAAACATACAAGATAACATTATATAGTTATACAAACGATAAATGTCGCTGAGTTTGCGAGCAAGGAAAAAAATATTAGTTTATTAATGAAACTATTTTCCGTTTATTCATAAAAGAAATATGTATGATAATAATACGTTATTGAATTACTTGAAAACAAAAAACACATAGGCGTTGTGGAAGTTACGTCAAGATAATATGACGGAAAATAAGATATTCCCTAAAACAATGTCAATATTGCTAGTCACAAATAATAGTTAGCTTAATAGAATAGTCCTAATACTGTAGTGTTTTTCGGCTAAATAAATAGCATGACACTAAATCAGTCTTTAACAATCCGCAAAGAAAATGTGCTATTTAACCCAGATAGGAAATGTACAAAATAATCATTAACGATACCTCAGTCCAGAAGTCACAAACCGATCACGACAGTACTATTCAGGTAATCGTCTTGGATGATGACATTTGCGTAAACGCCGGAGGCGTGGTTTGTTGATTCGGTGGATTCCATTTCTTGAGAAAATACTTGCAATAAGTAATTTACTCTCAGCGTGTGATGGAAACAAATCACAAACACTTGGTACTCTTCGATAACTTTAATATTAAACACAGTAGTAACCACAATACACAGATACTTCGATAATTTTAATTCGCTGCTATTACGGTAATAAACCTAGAAAAGATCGATACTTCGGTAAGGTGCGACACGATAACTAATGTTGACACCCTAGGAAGTTTTACAAGTAACTTGTTTTAGGATTCCTCGATGACTTAATCTCGATAGCGGTAATAACGACACGATAAACAGCGTTGTGACCTTAAGAAAATTACAACTGAATTTCTTGAAGATCCTTAGACGACGTAATCTCGATAGTGGTAATAACGACACGATAAATAGCGTTGTGACCCTAAGAAAATTAGAAGTGCATTTCTTGAGGATCCTTCAACAACTGCCTTTCTTCAGCAGCTTTTGGTCAGAGGCAACTTTTTTTTTAAAAAGTTTTCTACGAAACATTTGGAGAAATCTAGCTTTAAAAAAACCATAAATTCACCAATTACGATGTTTAACAGAAATTTCGTAAAAAGTACCCTTTTGTCAGAGGCGATACTAAAACTATTGTAAACACATCGCACATTTTCAGAGGCGATGCTAAAGCTATTGTATATTTTTCAGTTGAAAATTAAGGCTGGAGTGTAACGATCCTTTCCGATGTCAATGCATATTGTTTCTCAATGTTTATGTTTATTGGTCCTACAGAACGACGTTCTACTCAGTTCGGCGGAAATATTGTTACGCCAGGGACGTACTGAGATATGGATTTTTAGAACATAGTTACTCGATGTTGTAGGGCAAAACATAAGAACAATAAAAATGTTACACCTTAATCAGTAGTTTACAACACACCGATACTTCGTATCAACGACTTGAAGAATCGTATTCAAAGAGCGTGTAATACTGTAAGAAATAAGCCTCAAATATTGGAACGTGTTTCACTGTCGATGAGACGTAAACTATGTTCATGTATTTTGGCTGCGGGCGGTCATTTCCAACATTTATTAATAATCGTATTTTATTCTTGCATTTTCCATCTTCACTTCGCTATCGCTATCATTATATGTTCTAATTATTATTGGTGTTACATTAATTACAATATGGAGATATGTTTTTTTTTACTTTTTCAATGTGTAACAAAATGTGCCCAACTTTATAAAGGGATGTTGAAAACTTCAGTTTATATTAGTTTAAGTACACTGGAGTTAATGTGGGGTAAATATTGTTATGTACAATGGTATGGTGGAAGTTTTGAAAATATATGCCCTATATTGTTTTGCATAATAATCACAGAAGTATTTCTTTTGTAGTTTCAAACTTAGTGAAACCTCAATTAAATGACTTTTGTTGTAATAATCGTGAAAATAAAGGTCATTATCGTACATAGTAATTTGGTTGTTGCTTTTGTGTTATTTGAGGAGGGAGTCTTAGTCAACTGCCTACTATGGTAGCATAGTCCATTACAATAACGCTATTCGGTGGTATATTTGGAATTAGCTTATGTTCATAACAATCTTTGAATAAATCAGCAGTGGTGTCCTCATGGTAATCCAAAGACAGTTTTTTTTGCATGCAGATAAAGCCCATTTGGAATCCATCTTTAGATCAAGCATACAAAATCGTAATTCGTTTTCCTCTTTTTGATGCTGCGTTAGCTTTACACTTGCCGCTGGAGTCAACCCAACCCTTTTCCGAGACATATGGGTCGAACCAGATTTCATACAAGTAAATAATTAGCCTCTGTGCTGATGTCTGCAAATCCTAATTTTTTGTAGGTATTCGAATCGCCATTCTCGAATTCTGCAGCATTCCATTAAAACATGTCGTTTGTGAAATTTTTTAAATCTATAACCCATGTGTTGGATACACTACCATAATGTTGTTTTGCTACATTTAACTCCACTTTCATATTTTTCAAGCCTCTTAATTAAATTATCTAATGTAGGCACGCTTTGTTCCCCGTATAACTTGTAAATATTACACCGTATTATCTCTTGATTACTTCCATCTGTGTCTTCGAGAAAAAGCAAGATCGGTTGTTTTTTTCTTCGCTAAAGTAGGATTATTAACAGTTTTCTACACAGTTGATAAAATTTTGTGAATGTGGTTGTTTCTTCTAACGCTGCTTTCTTGCTGACACCACGTTCAATGAGAGTTGAATAAAAATTGTTCATCTACGCTCGTTTCGTAATGACGTTGTTTTGGCACTCATTAAGATGTCATCATGCCGGACTTTATCGCATTTGAGCTATGAAATAAAAAAAATAATACGCATCTTCTTCTTATCACACATGCCATTACTCGTATAAATAAATAAGTGTCCTATGACAGTTGATGACAGTTCAAAATAATTTTTTTTCAAATATAATTCACTTATAAAGGAGCATAGATAAAGTCATGTATATTGTACGTGCCGTATGGCAGTTATAATATAAATAACTATTATTACTTGCTTAGTTTCCACAAAAAAGTGTTTCCTACTTTTCGAAGGGGATATCTCCTGAGATACTTTTGGATTTTACTAATGAAATAGGTACGTCTTCCAGATTTGCAGTTTAAAACATTATTAAGCACGGACGTACTCTTACCTGCAATTATTCATTCATTCATTCAATAATTGTTTATGGCCACCCTTAGATATACCCATTAAAAATGCGGTAAATCGCTTCCTTATATCTCTAAGCAGACTTTACTTCAACCTACAGCGCGGTAACACAGTTTTCAGATATTTGCCGAACAATTTCCGAATGTCCGGATCTCAAAAAGTCGGCGCCCCGACTAGAAGGTTAAATAAAATGCACAACACCATTTTACAATATCACAATTGCAATATTTCCATGCATAATATAGGTGTCATTTAGTTAAAATATTACAACGGACAGAAAATGTAACTGCATTGTGAGTTATGATGTAAAATTTGACATGAAAAATTAAGCAATTGCAGTCTCATAGTTCACACTTTAAACTGGAGTATCAAAAGCCTGAATTTATCTTCTGTGCTCAACTACATTTATAAGGAGTTGAGGTGAGCCACCATAACGACAACTTTGTCCTGGGATGGCATTCTGTTCACACTAGCGACTGGTTTTGAATCTATCTTGTCGATAAACACATTCCGTTCACCAGATTTAGTCGTTTTGACGCGACAAATAGTTCTAAATCGATCGCCGAATTTCTGACACCTGTGTGGTGTCGCCTACGTATATAAAACCAAGATGACATACTTTTTTATGTGGCATCTCTATTCTACTTAGCTTTTTCCTTGTCTAAGCTATTCTCTATCTTTCCTTGCAATTTGGAATTATTTATTTGAATTTTATGTTAATGCGTTTTATCCTTACGTTCTTTGTCTGAATTGAAAAAATAGAAAAGTATTACTGTAAAATGTTGCCAATTCAAATTTTTAATCATTTGGTTTTGGAACATGAAGAAAGATTGGAACAGTTGAGATTAAGAAACATATAGAGGCGCATTTTAAGAAGTGATAGTGACCCTTTTTCAACAACTGATGAGCAGTTTATTGGACATTTTAGACTTACCAAAGAAATGGTTAGCCATATAATACTACCAGCTATTGTTCCACATATTCTTGTAGAAAGCACCCTTGCAATTGAACCTGTTCAAACAGTTTTAATAACATTAGCCTTTTTTGCATCAGGGGAATACCAGAGATGTTTGGGCGAAAATTTCAATTTTCCATCAAGCCAACCAACGGTTTCCAAAATAGTGTCCCAAGCTACTCCACTAATTATTCAAAATTTAAGTGAAGAGTGGATAGTATTTCCCATAAACAGGGAACAAGTGATTCAAATTAAAGAAAGGTTCATGGAAAAAACAGGATTTCCAGGGGTAATAGGTGCAGTGGATTGCACTCATATTCCAATATTAGCACCACAATTACAGGAACATAATTACCTTAATCGAAAAGGGTACCATTCAAAAAATGTCCAAATTGTAAGTTTTTTCAACAGAATAGTTAACAAATTTTTTTTGATCTTACAAATTTTTATAAAAAGCTGTTATTTTGTAGGTATGTGATTCTGACTGTATTATTCTAAATGTGAATGCACGTTGGGGAGGTGCAGCCCATGACTCTTTTATTTTTAGAAACAGTGCAGTTTCTGCCGAGATGGAAAGGAATTGGTTGGCAGGTAAACAATTAATTGGTACTGTTGATGATAATCAGTTGTTTCTTTTTCTTTTTTATTAAATAACTATCTTACATTTAGGTGATGAAAATACATCGCTGCTAGGAGATTCGGGATATCCCCAAAAGCCTTACTTAATGACACCTATTTTAAATGCACTTCCAGATAGTCCTGAATTTAGATACACACATTGCCATGTAAGAGCAAGGGTGTGCCTTGAAAGATGTAATGGAATTTCAAAGAGTCGCTTCCGTTGCTTAAGTAGTGATAGAAAGCTAAGGTATTAATCCTCAATTAGTGGGAGAAATTGTGAGTGCCTGTGCTATTCTTCATAATATTTGCATGAGAGGAAGACTAGATATAAATGAGGACAATCCTATACGACCTGATTATCCAGTTTTAGATGAAGCTGAGCCCCTTGTAAATTTAAGAAATGATGATATTGGTTTTACAGCACGAAGAAGATATTTCACGTAATAATTTTAAAGCAATTCTTTTTCTCAATCAGAGTTAAAGAATTTTATTTTATTCTGTACAACTTGTGCTGTTGGTATTATTAAACTGAAATTCTAACATGCTTTGTCGCCAAATGTATATTGTATATATAAATAAAATACCACAAATATACACAATATTTTATTTTTATTATTTGGTATTAACAATTCATCATCATCACCAAAAAATATTACATTAAGTGTAATAAATACCTTAACATGTCACACTATCTTTCTGACTTAAAAGTAATAATAATGGAAAAAATATACCTAGATACGAAGTAACTATTTGCAAAAATAGGTACATATTCAATATAATATACCTACGAGTACTTTATGCATATTATACCTACCTAAATGTAATATTAATAAAACTATAAAACATCCAAAGAAAACTAAAACGTCAATAATACATATCTACCAAAATGTAATACCTATTAACAAAAATAACAGCCAAAAACTAACAAAATCGTCGACTTGATTATCTAATTATACTAACATTTGCAAAAATAAATCAAAACAGCCCATGAAAACTAAAATTTCAGTTCAATATAATCAAAAAGTTTTTTAAAAGATTCGTTTATTGATTTCAGATTCTCGTTAATACCTATTAAACTTGAGTCCATTACTCTTAAGTACATTTAGCGTTTCACTGTTCATTTGTTTTATGGAATCTGTAATGGATGTTAGATTTTTTCTTCTTGTTGTGGATACTGAGGGTTTTTTGGATATTTCTGGAGCTGCATCCGTACCTGCAATGTCCTCTACACTGTAGTTTTCTTCCTCAATAACCAGTTCTATATTTGAATTGTCCTCATAGCTATATTGAGCATTTGGAGTATCTGTATTTAATGGTGAGGATGTATGATTTGACTTCAACATGGGACATAATGACTCAGAAGTTATGGTTGAAGGTATATTTTTTTTCATTTTTTTTATTTTTGTGGAAATGAGTCAAATGAATAAACATTATGGGCCAGTGAGGTACTTTGAATAGGAACTGAATCTAAGGATTTTTGAAAACTCGGGTTTTGTGAGAACCCCATCTCTCTATTATGGTCACCTTCATATGACTTATTCCCCATGACAGCTAGAAGCCTCTGCTCAATTTTTGTCAATGATTTCAGCATTCCCTCGCCTCCACCAGTCCTACTTAAACTTTTCTGTGCATCTACAGCTTTTGTTTTTACCTTACTCTTCCAGTCTACAATCCTCTAAAACAATAATTTTCATATAATATCAATTAAGACATTAATTATGTTTTGGCCTGTAAGGAATGATAAAGTTACTAAAAAAATTTTTAACCTACTCTTTTATATTCAGTAAGAGATAACACTCCATAGCCAAGTGAATTGAGCTTTAACATCAGTTGTTCCCATAGCCATTGCTGTTTTTGTTTGCCATCAAGACCACTAAACTCATTTGTAATTATTTCAGGATGCTCTTCTGCAAATGTTACGATGGTTTCGTGGTGTTCTGCACTCAAACGCATTATCCTTATTTTCTTATAACGTTTAAAATATGATCACAAATTTTACCTTTAGTATATTTTAACAGTAACAAATAATCATGTACGAAAAGAAAACAAATCGAATTGGACATTTATTTAATTAAATTATCTCAATGTCGCCATACGACGTAAAAATAAAACCCTAAAATTACTCTTAATATCCCTATATTTTGACACAATATCGACTTCAGTAACGAATGTTTCCGAACTTAGTTTCGATCGCTGAACGGAATCGCATTCGGCTGCAAGTTCGTCGCCTAAAAAGCGGTCGCTAGTTTATATGAACGGAATGTCACCCCTGATGATAATATACTCTCAATTCGATCAATTCTGTATAATTTGAAAAGTTCTGTTATATTTAGTTTCTTTTTTGATCTCGTATCATTGCAAAGAAGTGGCGTACTCGTTTATACTATGTAATGGTCGGTTGTGTATATTATATCTGTCAAATCTTGGTTATGTAATATTTTGTTCATTCATTGAACTTTCAAATTATATGCTCGCTGCAGTACAACTTGATGTGTAAACAAAAACAATTTAGTACAATATCATGCGTTATTTTGTATCGTTCTAATGTTTTTAACAGTGTGTTGTACATTTCACATGTTTTATACATTTTACCCCAGAAATTGATGTACAAAAACTAAAATAAAGACACCTGCATATATTAATTTTTAATTAATTTATAGCCCTTGGAATGCATCAAGTACTAATAAATGTTATTTTGTTACAGGTATGCATCAACTGATAATATACAGGGTGAAGTATCTCAACCAATTTATCTATTTACTAACAAAATTTTAATTGAATATATTTTGAACCTCTGCAAAGAAACCTTTCTTGTAAGTCGGAAGATTAGAGATTCAACACAGAAAAAATACTACGTTTCTACGATTTGTCAACCGAATAATTTTTTTTTCAACGGACCGAACAAATTAATAGACCATTCATAGAAAAGTTTCCACATCATGTCGCCCAAAAATGGAAAAATATTTTAAAATAAAAAGTACATACGATACATCGTGAGAAAACATTTTTAAATGCATATTCGCCTTGCTTTATTGTAAAGATATTTGAATATTCAAATAATTCATTTATTATTGGCTTTCTATAAAGAAAAAAATATCGCAAAAATAATAAGGTAAGCATTTGTTTTCGAAAGTCTATAGTGAAATATGATGTCTATTAATAGCGTTCCTAACGCATTTTTTTGCGCAGATTCAAAAAATAGTAATTTACGTAACAAGTCTGAAAAATACTGTTTTTTCGGATGAGTAGACAAAATTCTGGGACGAGCAGTAGAGGTCCAAAAAAACTGTTTTCGAACGTGTTGCGTACACTATTTTTTCGGCAACCATATAGAATAACAAACCAATGAGACAATTTCTTTATTATATTTCTTTGTAGAACAAAATTTCGAACATTTTAATTTTATTTGTATTAAGTATTGAAATTCGAACAGAAAATAGGTACTAACAGAAACATTCTAATTCTTATTTATATTAAAATTCGAGCAATTGCTAATATTGAAGAGATTCAATTGGTAGATTTAATATATTGAATTCAGAGCAAGAAGGTAAAGTTTCCGTTTCACAGTGATTGTTTTCATCTGATAATTTTTTAATGGTCTTGGCAATTTTAATTTTGTTTGTATACCTCGAGGCACCATTATCATCAAATAACGTCGCTGAAGTTCAACGAATGCTATGGCCTGCGTAATTTTTAGGATTGGGTAAATTTGAAAATTCAGCGATTCTTAATCCGACCTTCCCAAAACTGTGGATACCAACAGGATAAATAGAACATTTTCCTTTTTTGTAATTCACAAATAATCTGTTATGTGGAATATGGGAGGGCCGTAAATATATATTCCTATACAACAGCAGATTTCCTTGGCCAACTACAAAATAATTTCTCTCAATATGTGTTTTGTAATCTGGTATTTTCAGAAGCAATATGTCTTCCTTGTAGTTTATTAGATCAATTGACGTATCGGCTAACCGAATACCTAATTGTTGCTATCTGAAAATAAAGCAAAGTAAGGTGATACTTATATCCAACAATCGTAATATTTTGTTAAAATTACCTTTAATATTAGATATGTTTCATTATCCGCTTCCCTGATGAAGTTTTTGATCTGCTCGCTACTGCAGGCTTCTGATGTATTTGCTTTATAATAAACATTCTGTCTTTTAAGGAATGCGATAAGCTTTGGGAATGTGGCTATGTTTACATTTTTCTTCACTAAAATGATACTTTTCAGCATATAGTACATGTTCCGCAGGGAAGAGGATTTGACAGTGTCAGATTTTGCGCCAAATAAGCCAACATTACATCATCTGTAATAGTTTTGTATTTCTTTGTGTCCATTCATTTCGTGAACATATCATAAACGTTTTCTTACCCGGAGTTTGATTTTTCAGACAATAATTGTGCTGTAGCGGTAGCTGTTGCATTGGAAACATCGCAAGGCACATTTTCAAACTCACAATCGCTGCTGTTTATTGCGAGTTTCCAAAGACCATCTTTATCTTTCAAAAAGCAAAATGTCAACTAATTTCATGTCAAATAGCTGCCAGTCGTTATTTCGCTGCTATGAATGAATATATTGAAAAACATTTGAAAATTCTACGAAATTTGACAATTGTTTCATGGTAATGATCAACTGCATGTACCAACACCATACCTACCAAGATTGTCATATTTACAATGACAACGATGTGATTCTTGTAAATTTTACTTTTCCAAAAAAAAAGCGCCCGAGAAGTGAGTACTGCCCGGATGGTTGTCGAAAATAGTTATTTCTGTACCTAGGCGCGAAAGTGCTAGTTTTCGGGGCCGACAGAAGAAACTTCTGGAGTGTATCCTATCTTGCTTTTTGCATAATATCTTCCGGTGTACAATAACTGCCGTCAGATTCGTCCATATTATGTAACATACTATTTTCAATCTTAGTGTCAACAAAATCCTAAAGGTACAGTCACAATGAACAAATTAACAATTAGTCGTAAAATCTTGTAAGCTTTCATTCCTGTTTAGCATTCATAAATGAACATATTAGTAATTATACTTAAAGTTACCTCATTTTGTGAGGTTACAAGTCATATTTATTATTAATTTTCTACAACACTTTTTCTGATTTGATGGCTTTGATACTTCTACATTAACAAATTATTGTCAAGCGTCAACAATATCAATTGTTCTAGCCCATAATACAAAGAGGACGCAACAAAAAATCAGCTAATGATTACATTAATTTTCTCTCTGTGAATGCAAGATTTCAATGACGATTCGAATTCTGAGTTTAATTTTTCTAAGCACTAACTGTAATTGCATTGTGAATGAAGCTTTAAGCCAAAATTTGAAATTTAAAAGTGACAGCCGCGTCGTCATATATAATAGGGTGCCATCTAGTATTACTTTTGTGAAGTTGTTTTCCCTGCCTAGCCATTATTTGCAATTTTTCTCGCCTAGCCGTGCAAATACGTCCCGATAGAGCCACGAAAGTTGGGTTTTCGAGTATTGTAGGATAAGAAGGTAATTTTTGGCCTTGTATACTTTTTCATAAAAACAAATTTCCAATTTTATTTTGAAATTGAGAAAATTAATATGATAAGACAAAATATATAATCGATAGATGTGTATTATTATATCACTAAATTACCGCTAATCGATCAATGAAACAAAATATTATCCATTCAAAGTTAACCTTGGTATTGCCACTAGGCTCTCTCGGAAATTATACACTCACGTCAATGAATAATCTAATTTTCAAGACAGTTTCTAACTGTATTTTCAGGATTCGACTTCACTTGTTGCCACGAATTTTTTCTTTTATGTCTTCTGTCGGTAACAAACGAGTCCTCCGAATTTTGGAAAGAGTAATGAGTCAGCGAGAGCCATATTAGGAAAATATAGTATTCGGGGAGTTTTGCTGAGTTTTCGGCCAGAAACTTGTTCACAAATATATCGTTGTGAGATAGGGCGTCATCTTGTTAGACGAATAATCGTGATACTTAGCAATTTCATTTCAGACTCAATAATCGACAATTATCAGACACTATTAACTTCAGATTAGCAATGTTCGGTTCTATTTAAAAAAATTATGGCCGGCCAGAGTGAAGCAGGTATTTATAATGATGAATGAATGAATTCTGTTGTTAGGTATACTGAAAAAAATTCAAAACAATGGAATTAACTGATAAAATGGGACATACAATACTCACCAGTGTAGTTATTGGGCAAAAATAATTGGAACAGCCCCTTTAAGCGGGCTTTTCTAATAATCAATTCCCTGTCCCTAACTAGTAAATATTTCTGTTTCTTCAATTATTCACGATCGGTATTTCATTATCTCCAAAAAAAAATTGAGTTGTGAGATTCTTCAAATCATTCTGTAGAACATAATGGCACCATACTCGTATAACAATACAAAACAAAATATACTTGATATGATAAGATATTTTATGTTGTTTAGTTTCATGATTAACTGAAATTTCTGCTTTTGGCTAGCAACTGCTGAATTTTCGGGAAGATGTGCCGTTGTCAATTATTGGTTTGAACTGTATTATTATTCCGACTTGATAAGAATTAACATAATAAATACAAATGTTCTAAACAAATTAAATACACAACACTTTCTTGGAAAATCTATTATACTATACTTAATGTTTCACTTTTATGTTCAAAATATCATGTTGATCAAAGCATGATCTCCGAAATTATTCGTGTTAATGAGAGCATCCATATAAAGCCTATCCAATCTGTTTAAGAACTCAAGAAATCGTTTCACTAGTATTCGTCGTTATTTTTTTCTCCTTGTACTCTTTAGATTAATTATCGAGAAATATTTTTTGAATCAATCTTTCAGACATTGAGAATCATGCTAATGATATTAATAATGTAGATTTTAAATAGCTTTTTTGAGAGGTCCCATTGTGATAATTGCATATAAAAACTCTTTTTATGTACACGCCGTCAAATTCACATGGAAAACCACTTCTTCGAATGACACTCAATTTACTAGACGTAGATTCGAAGTTGTTTATGGTATGGTGCCTAGAATTAATTACGATTGCAATTGCTATGGACAGTTATAACTTTGTCAATAGGATTTATATGAGTTACGTAATAATTAAATGCTGTGAATGATCATATTGAAATATATACGGAAAGTATTTACAGCTGTGAGCATACTGTGATGAAATATGAAACACATATCTCGAACTATTGAAAAACTGGCATCTTAAATAGGCATGATGACTGATTTTGAAATCCGCTTCTACAATGTAGGTATACGTTTGCTATTTCCGAAAAATACATGATTTCACTAATAATAGTAGAGGCAATGAAGTGCTAAAAGAGGCAAAAGTTCGGAGTATTGTCTGCATGGACGGATCGGAACGCGGTTTTTTGCATTCGCTTCCAAAAATTATTTGTGTTCGCGAGAAACCGGAAGTTGCATTGCTGCAGCCAGAAATTCATGAAAAAAAAGTGCATTTTTTGCGACGCCTCTTGGAAGATTTCAAAACTTTGTAAATAAGAGTCAGAACTGGCCCAAATCAGGTACCCGGGGGGTTTTCGAGGTCGCTGATCACGATTATGATGTTCAAATTTACCCCCAGAACACCTGGAGGTTAGAAACGCCCATTTACCTCATCCCCGAGGCACTCTCACGAAAATCACGCGAGGCAAGAGAGAAATATGGCATCGGCGAACACCCACCGGACACCAGGTGCGCTCCAACGCGGACATGGACGTGAGCTCCGAGAATTTTTTTGCCAAGATCGCCAAAAACATCCCATAAGTCATTGTAGGGCCGTTTTTTGGGTGCTCAATCCAAATAAACCCCCCCCTCTCCGAGTTTCTCTCATGACTCGTGTGATTTTCGTGAGAGTCCCACGGGGATGACGTTCATCGGCGTTCCAAAGCTCCAGGTGTTATAGGGGTCAATTTGAACATCATAATCGTGATTAGCGACCTCGAAAACCCCCGAATACCCGACTTATTTACAAAGTTTTTAAACCTCCCAAGGGGCGTAGCAAAAAATGTATTTTTTTGCATGCATTTTTGACTACAGCAATTCAACTTCCAGTTTCTCGCGAACACAAATCAGGACTTTTTTAAAAATAATTTTTGGTTGCGAATGCAAAAAACCGCATTCCGATCCGTTCATGCGGACAAAATTCCGAACTTTTTTAGTTCATTGCCTCGACTATAAACTAATTTCTATTGAAAATTCTTGCACTTTATTCTATCTACTTTGAATTATGCCCGAAAACCCAGGTTACGTCACTCCTCAGTAGATATTACATTGTATTTATGTTTAACGAAGAACGTTAACGATAAATTTTTTGTGTCAAAAATATTAATAGAAAAAAGAAGAAGATATGACATTACAAATATTATAATAGTGACGTTCGATTTGCAAGCTTGTGCAGCCTATACTGTTCACGATGAGTACTCGATAGTGTCACGACACTTCAAATAGAGCACTTGCGTGAGCACCATATTACCTCAAAAAATATTTTCCATAGTTATTATTTTGGAATTTGTGATTTTGATTTCTTGTTTCTTATGATTCTGACATGAATGAAATTATTAATAAAATGATAATCGATACTGCTACAATAATAACACAAATCACAAACGGAGTATAACCTCAATGCACATATGTCCATGAAACACTAATAAAATTGGTGGATCTCGAGGGAAACGAGAAGAAGAAAGTTTGTGTGTCTGGGCGCATCTGTGGGCTTCAAGTAAAAGTCAATAAGAATATGATCGTTACACAAGAGTTGGCTCAAGCGAGCAAATCGAACGCCACTAAACAGATATGCCAACCTCGAAAATAACTTAACAAAATGGCTTGTGTGAATTAAATTTCACTGAGCGCTAAAGATAAACAATAATGTACTAACAAGAAAGTTTTCACTTTTCGAAATTCAGACGGGCAAAAGTCTTTATTTGATGCAAGAAACTCTCCCATCATCAACAAATCAATTCTGGCCAAACTAGAGATACTTACTTTATACGAAATGATTTAGGAAATGATCGAAATGCGTAATCACAACAAAAGTTCAAGCAACACTCTTGGAAGTAATTGATATTTACTACAGTGATGGTAACCTGTAGGGAATTTCCCTTTTTGTAGGACAAAATCTATTTTTTTCAGGTATGTAAGAAAAATAACAGTAAGTGTAGGAGGAATTCATAATTTGAGGTTTAGACTGTTTTGTTTTATAGTTTAACCTATAATATTAAGTAAAAACAAGTAAAATAACAGTAAGTAGCAAGTAATTTTGGTTAAAAACTATTTCACCTTAATAGTTATTTTACAATAAAAATTCAGAAAATAGAGTCAACTTCCCGTTCTGAGGAAAGCGAATACTGCTGGGCCGAAAAAAAAGCAAGCTAAATGGAGACAAGAAATTAAGCTTAATTTGTATTTTAATTTATAATAACAGTACATTTTTGTTAAATAAATTTTAAAAAAACGCATTTTCATTTATCAAATTTTAGTGTAGGGGAAACATAGGACAATTCAATTTGATGAATAGGGAAAACGTAGGGATTTTTTTGTATCGGTAGGGATGGCTTTTATAAAACGTTGCCATCACTGATTTACTAAGACGTAACGTCATGCGCCGTTTCGGTCAACATGATCGATCTCAGTATTTTATACTTTTATTTTCCTGAAAATCTTATTAATCTAAATGTTTATATTAAAACTAGGTCATTTTTCAGAATACTTTCATCACATATTTTTCTCTTAAACCATTTACTTTTTGATTCATTAGTACTGTCATCATGCCTATTACACAATGCAAACTTATGAACTCCAAATTTGGAATAATACAGTAAAGTCACTTTTTCATACTAATTATGGCAATTTCCATTGGATCCTAGGGAGAACATAATATGTATGTATTATGTATACCGAATATTCAATATACTATAAGTTGTTTTTAAACTAGAAGGATCATTTTAGGAAACCTCAATCACACCACTAGAAATAACTAAAGGAGTTACTAGATTGGAAGCGATGACATAAATACTAGTCAAACTAAAATTATACAGTCTGGAAATAATGAACCACAAACTAAATAATAATTAACCCAATAGACACACGGTAAAAGAGTCGGCGGGCGTAATTTCGGCCGGTAATCTCTTGGCCTACCTGCATAAATCAAAGGGTACCATTTATGACAGGGGTAATTTCGGCCGAGGGGTTGATGTTTACGATGAGATTAAAATATTGGTAATTACGCTTAATAGTTTCCTTTAAATGTATAAAATTCACAAATAACAGGTATAAAATTATTATAGCTAGTCAGTATTATAACTTATCTTTAAGCTACTAGTCGATAGAAAGCATAAAATATATTATTTGTATACGATGGCATCAGTTTCAGTAATTAAGAGTTCACGCGGTTGTGACTTACTAGTTGTAGAAAAGTTTCAGTTTTGTAAACAGGACGTATTAAAAAGTGGTGAAGTACGTTGGAGGTGTATAAAGAAAAATTTAAGATGTTTAGCCAAACTGTACACTGTTGGTGCGGAATACACAGTTACTAGAAGTGAATTAATCCACAACCACGAGTCCGATGAAACTACGTTGGAGAGAAAAATAGTGACGACTTCATGCAAGCGCAAAGCTGAGGAAGACATATCGGAGAAACCTTCAAAAATTATTAAAAGCGTTCTTTCAAATCATTTGCCAGAGAATTTGTCATCGATAGATGTCAGTCTAATAAGAAGTAATTTGTACAACAGCCGCCGTAAGCTCTTACCAGCCCTGCCTAAGGATATTCACGATGTACATTCTGTACTCGATAGTTATGGACCGAAAACCACAACAGGTGAAAATTTTTTGTTTATTAACAGCACAGCTGATAATATCATTGTTTTTTCTTGCCATACAAATATAATAAGTTTATGTAAAATGAAAGATTTTTACATGGATGGCACATTTTCTTATTGTACAAAATATTTTTATCAGTTATTTACCATCCATGGACTGGAAAATGGGCATTATGTTCCTCTTTTGTATTGTCTGTTGCCCAATAAGACCAGTGACACATATATGAGACTTTTTCTGTTGGTAAAATCTAAAAATTTTGAACTTTATAATATTGTTTTTGAACCGAAGGAGGTATTTGTGGATTTTGAAATCGCAATTCATAACGCATTAAAAGTTGTCTTTCCCAAAACCAAACTAAATGGTTGTAGATTCCACTTGCACCAGGCGTGGTATAGGAAAATACAATCATTAGGGTTAACCCAAATGTATAAAGATAAAAACTGCGAGGAAAGCAAATGGCTTACTCATACTTTTGGGCTAACTTATTTAGACCCCTCTGAAGTTGAAGATTGTTTCATATTTGATCTCATGTCATACAAACCGGACCATAAACTTATAGATAAATACGCAGACTATTTATTAGAAAACTACATAGCGCCAGAATCTCATTTTCCACCAAATATATGGGCATATGAAAACCCATCAATTAAAAGAACCACAAATGCCTGCGAATCATTCCATTCGCACTTTAATTCTAGTTTTTATTCAAGTCACCCTTCTATATTTATTTTTATAGAAAAATTAAAAGATTGTCAGATCGATGCATATTTAAAAATAAAAAATTTAAATATTCCAGCAAAAATTAAAGACAAACAAGTAAAAAACAAACTAAAATTTATCGAAAACATGGTAAATATGCTTTGATCTGACAATATTTCTAGAATTAATTTCGTTAAATCTGTATCACATCAAAACGTTTTTTAAAAATTTATAGTTTACCTAAGTTATAGAAATAAGTTGATGTAATAATTTTATTGAAATAAAGAAATATTTTAATATAAAGCATTCTGTTATTTTATTTGATTTGCGGCCGAAAATACCTATGAGATAAGGAAGCAACTTAAAACCTCCGGCCGAATTTACCTACCGGCTTTTAGTACCTGCCCTTTTTCCGGCCGAAATTACATCCGCCCAAAAGAGTGAATGGATATTATTGAAAATGAAAAAAAACGCTTTGTAAAATTAAATCTATAAAGAATTTCAAGGTCGGCTACTACGTTAGTAAAAAGGGTAATAACAGTTGTCAAATTTGGTGGCACATGTAGTTTTAAGTTTTGAAAAGTTTTGTATTTATTGATGAAACAAATTTCAAAACAATGATACGATATAAGTCGTTTTTGATAAAATGTAAATAATTCAGAATGAAGGAACCACAATAGACCAAAATTGCATTATTCAGAGAGCAGAGGAAGTTTGTTTTTCGAAAATTGAGTTATATGAGAAATGAAGATCAGTTGAATAAAAAGTTTGTTAAGTATGAAATATAAGAAAATGTTCCATTGCAAATACAAGAACTTATTTGATTTAAAAATACAACAAATATTTTTTTGTTCTAGAAATAAATCATCAAAAATATCTGTATGTGATACAATTTAGCAGAATAATGTATATGTCATCACTCCCTCCATAGATTTCTTATTTGGAATATTTCATAGCAAGATTAGGTACAAATAAAGAAGTGGAAATTTCCAAATGGTATGAAAAGGGGCCTATTTTTCAATAGACAACATTTTATAGTTAATCCTCATTCTGAAAACAGTAATTGCAGTACTTAGAAATCAGATATGGTATAAAAATAGTTTAATCATTGAACTTTTCGCATTATTTGTAACAAATGAACATATTAGAACTATTCTATTAATTACGTTGTCTATTATTTGTTAACTAAATAAATTTATATAGTTATAAATAATTATTCACTCAGAATCTGCCTCACTGTCATCACTAGAGAAAAAAACCATTATCGGTTCTGTTAGATCATCCACAATCCTATCTAACTTGAACATTTCGTCTTCTTCTTTTATGACATGTGCAACTCAATTTTGCCAGTGAATGTTTGTCACATTTTCCAAGGCTTGCATTAGAATATCCTTTACATCTTTTGACTTATAAGAAGTACGTATTTTTGGCTGCCACTTCATATTTCACTTGTGCCCAAAGCAATTCTATAGTGTTCAATTTACAATGATATGGTGGCACCCTAAGTAGAATTTTATTATTTTGTTGTGCCATTTCATCGGTAACATATGAATTAAACTTATCTTTATGCTGTTTTATAATATATATACATATATATATATATATATATATATATATATATATATATATAACAACAATGAGATTCATGGGTAATTCACGCAAAAAGAAAAAGGGCTACTGAAACAGAGTGGTAACCGCGGATATGCATGTTTCTAGCTCATTTGCCGTCTTCAGCACGGTATAACCAAATAAGGATGTGAAATTTGGGAGCAAAGATGTTAATCGAAACATATGAGAACACAAAACACAAGTTGAAATCTATTAATTCTTGGCAAGTTCACTACTATCTAACAAGCAGAGATGATAGTTATAGAGTTAGGTGCCAGAAAGCTGAGTGGATGGCATCCGGTAAACAGGTCCATTAAAATTATATCAGATAACCAGGCGGCTCTAAAAGCACTGAGCTCCAAATGATTGAATTATAAGCTAGTTTGAACTGCATTCAGATCATTGACCATCTGGGTAAGCGGAACGAGGTTACTTTGATCTGGCTCGCAGGGCACAGCGGTGTTGAGGGCATTGAGGAGGCCGACGCTCTCGACAGAAAAGGAACTGATTTTGCATTCATAGGACCAGAAACTGCATCGCAGATTGGGCCAGGCGTAAAACGCTTAGCCTCTGAACAAACACACCGGGCACACACACTCGAAGGAGTTTATCGTAAACCCCTCGAAGAAAGCCTCCCAACAGGTTCTAGAATGGCATAGGTCTGATCTGTTGACAAGACAATTGAGAAAGATGGGCCTGCAAGAAAAATTGGACTGTCGCTTATGTCACGTAAAAGACGTGACTACAGAGAACATTCTCTGCGCCGCAGTGGAAACACTCAGATTCCAGACCCTCGGCTTTACCCGACTGGAACCCATGGACTTCAAAGCATAGTACTACCATCTCCTTCATCAAAAGGTGTGGTGTGTACAGCGAACTCTAACAAGGCTAGAGCCATAATAGACACATCTATGTCGCAGTGGATGGCGTTACTAGTTAACCCACTCACCTATAACCTTAAAAACCACTTTTATTCAGAGTGAATATACCACGAAAGAGAAATAAAAAATGATAAATAAAATATATATTTTGCCCCGCACAAAGATTCATGACTTGATAGTAAAAAATTGAGAGACGCGTATACTCAATTTCTTGCTCTATAGTTCAATGGAATATTTGATGTGTGAGAAATAAGACAGCGTTTAGTAAACGAGTGTATAATCAAAAATAAAAACGGTTTCTATTTTGCAAACGTATCGCAAATAGTCTAACCCATCTATTAACAGGTGGTTTTTCACTTCAAATTGACCTCTATAACCTATGAATTTAATATTACCAGTTAAATGAGAATGTATTTTTATGCGCAAACTAATACACGGCAGTTGCCATCATGTCCTATATTTTTTAAAATCTGGGCTACTAATTAAATATGTCACAATCATTCTCCGTCAATAATAATTGCATGAACCATGAGAAGCGAACAAATATTAAAAATATTAAATTTGGTTTAGGAGGCTGTAAAAATGACCTAGCATTTTTAATATGGGCACACCGAAGAAGTGAAGAACCTTCTCCTACAGAGGTTACCAGTTACTGGCAGAAACCAGTTTTGTCAAAAATGGGATCAGCACTTAAATATATGACAATTTAAGAAAGTCATGTAAATGAAAAAAAATTTCATGAGTTTTTTAAGGAACTTATTGAAGAAGTGGAAGAACAAAAAATTGATTCTCAATTAACTAGACATCAAAATGTAAACGTAAAATATGATATGCTAAACCTTCATAAATTAGTTCAAAAATTCAAAAGAGGAGGCCAACAAAATTTGACGATTTTTTAAGTTACGCAGAAAATCAATGCCTAGGTAATATTGTCGATGCTGAGATATATACCAGAGGTCAAAGTAAATCACCTTTGTGGTTTGAACTAAAATATGGAAGATTCACTCCCTCAAAAGTCTATGAGATTCCGAAATGTAAAACCAGTGATGCCACTTTGGTTTCTTCAGAAATTGGGGTTCATAAAATAAAACCAACTAAACACATGGAGAGAAGATCGAATTTGGAAACAATGGTTTTTTAAACTGCTGAAGAAAAATTAAGCAGTTAATTCAATAGAAGCGGTTTTTAATATATCCTAATTGCCCTATTATTGGTGCATCTCCAGATGGAATAACTAGTGATTACATGGTTGAGGTGAAATCTCCATCAACCATAAAAAATTTAAATCGCCGAGTAGGCGGTACCGAGTTGGCCGTGTTCGTGGTTACATGTTACATGCTTTTCAATGCGTTCAGGTGTGCTCTATAAGAATGTTGTAACACATCCAGGTATGAAGAACTTTATTATATGATAAAAAATAAGTAATGGTCTATTTTCTTATAGACTTTTATATTGTCACAGCAAGGCACCTGTTATTATTAGATTTCGCAGAGTATATTAGAGTCGTTTTCTGGAAATACATTTATTGATTGTTTCCATGAATGGGTTACTCGTTAGTGTAGCTGTATTATCTTGGAATGGGCCTACTCTGAAGGTAATATAATAAATTTGGAAATGTAGTACATATTTTGTGTTTTGATCGATTCCCGATGATTTTTTGATACAGTAACACATAATTAAAATCAGTGTCTATTTATCGAGTCTTTCACCAAGTTTGTGAAAGTGAAAGTATTAATAAAAGGTAAAAATAAGTTTATAATGTATAAAATGTATTCCAATTTTTTATTTGGATCAATGATATTTGGAATCTGTTCATGGCACCATGTCATAATCCATCTTAAATACGTGTCGTTAGAAGTAAAATGTTAATAATAATAACTTCGTAGTACGTCTGACTTGCGTCTATCATGATTAAACCAAGTGTGAACTATTTACAACCAGCTGCATCTTTTCCTCCTTATTTTTTGTTTGAATATTTTTATTTTATAATAATATAATTGACAGCAAGCATTCTAAGGAAAGTCTTTGAAAAATAGATAGTCAAGTAGATAAAAATGAACTTAATTACAATCGACATTCATCGATTTGACATTATAAAAGAAATATCAAACAATTATGTTTCACACGATTGCGCATTTAACGGTAGGACGTATTCTAAACACCAAGCAATTAAATAATTTGAATGTTAAAAGTATTTATTCAACTACTGTTTACGTGTGAATGCTTTATTACTTTTATCGCGTAAACTAATAATATAATCACAGACACAGACGTACCGTTTCTCGCACCGATTCCAACTTAATGTGTAACAATGATGTACGCTAGAAATGAGATCTATTGATAACTAAACAAAGTTGTTAGAAGTAAGCAAGTTTTTTTCCTCCTTATTTGCATTTTTCGGTAAGATAATTCCCAAATATTTAGATTCACTTGTTCCCGTTATTAGGCCGTTATTCATTATTATTCGTATACCTTCATCTATTATTGACTCCAGTTGACGCAAACCAAATAACAGCTTTTGTTGCCAATGATTTTTTCTGTGAATCAAGTTAGGGTCAGTTCATTGGTTCTCGGATATTTAACTAAAAAATCGACTCTGGAATTCCAGTTAATATGGAAAAAGTATTAGATCTACATGTGAGCGAGACTAAGTAAATCTTTGTAATGTTTGTTATCCAAAATTAGTCCTTTAAACCATCTTTTAGATCCAATAAGCGAAATCTGAAAAAACATAATTTTTACTTTATATCAGTTGTCGGCCCTTAAAAATACACCAATTTATAGGAAGGTGCTTGATAAGATACTTACCTTCGTATGAGAAAAAAGAGAAAAGTCGTTATAGAAATGAAAAAAAAAATATTTAATACAAAAACACTTTGGACTATATAAAATAAAAAAACAACTCTTAGAAATAATAAAATGACATAAGTAAACTCATTTCCTCAGCCAGAAATAACAAAAAAAAGTTACATACTTATCTACATATTTAGGTAGGTATTACAGACAAGGAATGCGCAAAAAGAATAAATTAACAAAAATCACAGAAAAATTAACTAATAATTACCACATTTATAATCTTTTACTGCAGCAATTGCATGAATATCATAAAATTCCGTACATTTTTTGTGGTACCAATTGTCGCAATAATCACATCCTATATTTTTTTATCATCATCTTTTGTGTCGCTGTACATAATATCGTTATATAAAGCGGAAGGGATTTTCCTCGGGACTTTCCTAACTGCATCAATATTTTCATTCTGTTCAGTATTGGTGTCTTTGCTGATGGGTTTCTTTATTCTTAAGCTCTTCTAGTTTTTCCTTACGTTTCTCCATATCTAATATTTTTTGTAGTTTTCCTTGGTCTTTTCTTCTACAATATTGTCGCCATTTATCTCTACTAATCGTACTTGGTGCTCTTTCATTTTTGGGTCTGTTAGTATTTTTACTGCATTTAATGGGCTCTTGATATGTTAGATGCTTCGAAAATATTTCTCTCAATGTCGGAGTTTTTCTTCCTACCTCTTCTTTTCTGTCTATCATTAGTTTACATTCTAAAACCTTCTCAGTTTCTTGTTGATTTATTGTTGTTCCATTACCCCTGTGTTTTGTTGTCATTGTCGTCTATGCCGGGTACCTTTCCCTTTTCTTGAATTATTTTGTCTTCCCTGTCGACATTGTTATCTCCAATCTCAGATTTCCTTTGTTGATGATCTGTTTCACAGTGACGTATGTCGTTTTCTTGTTCATGTATATCAAACCATTCTATTTCGATTCCTTTAATCCTATCATGTAAAATATCTACAATTCCTTCTTTTTGTCCATCTGGCGTGTCTTTCCTGCTATCATTGTCTTCGCCACTCTCCGATTCACTTTCTTGTTAAACCTCTCCATTTTCGTGTTTTTAAATGAAACTCAAGGTCTCTAGTTAATTCCACAATATAATACAAGTTATTGAAAATTCTAAGAAATTGACAATTGTTTCGATAAATCAATATCATCGTCAGAATGACAGAAGTTACATTTCATTTTATGCCTACCTGATGTTTAGTAGTTATATTTTTTTTTTTTTTTTTTTTTTTTTTTTTTTTTTTTTTTTTTTTTTTGTTTTTGGCTAGACCAAGAAGTAACCTAACTTGTGATTGGCTTAATATATGTTTATAGAAAAAAGAAGAAGATGTGATATTACAAATATTGAAGCTTAGATATTATTAGCCCTATGGTGATATCCTGGATATCATTTTTCCAATTAAGATCAGTATAACTGTGCAATGATATAGAAAACCAGGAAAACTATATCTGCTGATCTTTACAATTATCACTTAAGAAGACAGTTTATTAGTGGAGAATTCCCTAGATTTAACTGTTCATTGACAACTTCATATTGTGGGTTTCTTAAATGTCTTCTAATTTCCAGTTCTTCAAGGAAATCCAGTTCTTGTTTCTTTTCACAAATATGCAGCACTTCTAGTTCTGTGTTAGGTGTCAATGAATGATTGGTGTCAAGTAGATGTTTTGCGTAGTGAGATTTATCTGGTTGTTTTAATCTGTAAGCTCGTAAGTGCTCACTGTATCGTATTTCAAAATTCCTAAGGGTCTGACCCAAATAGACAGCATTACATTCTGGACATTTGAGTTTATATATACCTGACTTCTTTAATAGTGGTATTTTTGTTTTTACATTTAACAATTTTGTACTAACGTTACTTTCTGTTTTAAAAGAAATTGTTGCATTCGTTGCTGAAGATATTATCTTTGAAATATTATTAGAAATATTTCCTGCATATGTGATGGTTTTATAAGTTTTAATTTCATCAGCTTGTTTAGGATATATTAGTTGTAATGCCACTTTTTTCTCTTTTTTACTAATTAGTTTATTTATCATATCTAATGGATAACCGTTAGATGTTGCTATTTGTCTAATTGTATTAATCTCTCTATCAAAATTACATTTGTTCATAGGAACTGAAAAAGCTCTATGTATCATTGAATTATATGCTCCTAGTCTGTGTGAGACAGGGTGGTTAGAATTGAATGGAATTGTCACATCAGTCTGTGTTGGTTTTCGGTAAATTGAATAATCAAGTACATCATTAACTCTTTGAATTTTTAAATCAAGAAAATTGATTGAGCTATTTTCTTCAATTTCTAATGTAAATTTAATTTTCGGGTGTAAATTATTGATGTGGTTGAAAAACACATCTAATTGTCGCTCACTACCCATAAAACAAGCTAATATGTCATCTACATATCTATACCAAAATAAAATATTTTTCGAAATATTACTTTCAAAGATCTTTCTTTCTAAATTGTCCATAAAAATGTTTGCTAAAATAGGTGATATAGGGCTTCCCATTGGTAAACCTTCATTTTGAATATATATCTTATTGTCAAAAGTGAAATAATTCTGATTAATGCATACATCAAATAAATTAAGTATATCTGATATTATTCCTGGATTAATATTTTTATCTTCTAGTAATTTTCTTACAAGTATTAGACATTCTTTAGGAGGAATTTTAGTAAACATATTAGTTACATCGAACGATATGAGTTTATAGTTATCTTGCAAGTGGATTGATTTCAACTTTTTGATTAGTTCTATTGAATTTCTAATTGAGTACTGAGATTCATATCCGTAAGTATTGAGTATATTGTTGAGCTTTTTTGCCAATATATTATTAGGAGCATTAACATAAGAGACTACAGGTCTAATTGGTTTCGTTATTTTATGTAATTTAACTGTTCCATATAATTGTGGACAATGAGGATTCTTATGTATGATAGACCTCTTTTCGTAATCATTAAAAAGATAAGTTGAATTATTAACAATATCCCTTACATTATTAGAAAACTTCTTTGTTGGGTCTGCTTTAAGAACTTTCACATCGCTGGATTCTATAAAGTTATATACTTTGGATTTGTAATTTTCAGTCGTCATATTTTCTGTTGTGTACATTAAACTTTTCCTTCTTACCTTGCTTTATTTATTTTGTTTTTATCAATATCTCGTGTTATTTTATCAAAACCATATATTTCGGATATATTGATTATTGGATGATCCTCGGAAATATCACATGCAATAGTGCTAATAAATGATTCAGTAAAAGTACTTCCAATGCAATTTGGGATTTTGAATATTAAACTATTGTCATTGTCAATAACTGATAAAGTATTGAAATTGATTAGCTTGCACTGCTATGTAGTCATCTTGTTATGGATGGCATTTTGGTGTATACATTATAAGGATTTCATGGGCTTGAATACACACATCCGCCGGCTGTAAAATATGGGTGGTGTTTTGTGGCAAAGCATACAGAATATACTGCTTATTGTAGCATAGAAATCATAAATAAAATTAAATATATGTTTCATGCAAAGCGTTAATGTTTTTATTCCATTTTTCCAATAGGAATATATGATCTATTTTTCTTATTTACTAGCATCAAACGAAAAATTGACCGAGAACCAGTGATGGCCGGTTAACAAGTGGAGTGACCTTATATTATAAATATCAAACACATGAATGTTTTTTCGTGAAGGCGGCACTATACATGTGTCACTATGGTAGGAAGACGAAAGTGTAGAAAAACCTTTCGAACTCATTGCATTGAGTCAGAAAATTATTTGGAAATCAAATTTTCATTTGTTTGGGCTCGTTCCTTAGAAACACCTTGTGAACAACAATTGTTTTATACGTCTGTGGTTTTTTTCCCAACGCCTTAAAGATTGAGACTAATGATAAATATCCTGATATACACTTGTGTGAGTGTGAAATATACACGGTGTCCCAACTAAAATTACTCACCCTAAATAAATACGAAGGTAATAACTTTCTGAAAAAATGGTGAAATAAGTCGACCTCTCTACCCTACACAGTCACCTCCTTAATAAATTTAATTGCAAGGAGAATCGAGTGATACCTCTTTTGAAAGATCTTTGAATTCCCTCTCAATCGTCTATAATTTTTTTATAAAATGTATCAATGAAGTTATGAAAATAACTGTTTTAATAATTTAGGATTTTAAATTTGAAAACACGTAATTAAAATGATCGCTTATTTCTTCAACAGACAATTGTAGGAATGTGTGAAGTTTAGTATCGAAGCGGGCGAAGAGTTGTACTTCTTTAAAAATGTCTGCAGACGACGCATTAGCAATAGTTGGTTTAGTGCTTACTTTGAAGACCCACAAAAAAAGGACAAAAAATCGTACCGTGTGGTGTAAAAAGCGGCTCATGAAAAGAGACGAATAGTCGCATATAAACTTGTTAAATGAATTGAAACTTGCTCCTGAAAACTGGCATAAACATATTTAAAGCTTTTTTCATTAGTCAGGCACACCACATGAAAGGTTAAACCCAACTTTGAGGTTTCTTGCGACTGGTAGAGGCCATGAAGACCTAAAATTTTCGACAATAATATCACCTCAGGCTTTGGGACGTATTATTCCTGAAACAAGCGAAGCTATATATGTATGTATATAAGGTGCTATAGAGAGATTGGTTAAAGGTGAATAAAATACTTACTATTTATTTTATTATAAATTGTAATCATATTTATCTAAATTAGGTCTGTATGTTCTTCTACTTCCATGGGATGCATCTGTGTGATGACAATAAGTTGTGTTGAATATGTAGCTGGACCAGGAGGAATGGGCGATGATAATAAATATGTATGATTCGATGATTATGATGACAACCAATTCATTGGAGAATGTGAATATTGTGGCTGTTTATCAAATGTAAACTGTTTGGTATAACTATCATTATACAATTTATGTGTAAAAATCAAGTTACCCAACTCGGCTTCAAAAAGGGTATAATTGATTATTTTTTCTGCAATAGGACGCTGCGTGTTAGATAATTCACGTATTTTCATCGCAACACTTTTAACGAAAACATCTTAACGGTCTTCCATAATAGCGGGTCACTTAAAGTGATTCTGTACCGATATCTGTGGTACCGATAAAAGTACATCACTGATAATTGAGTCTACTTTCATTTGGTGGTCTTGATTGTGGCCGATTGTTGGCACTAATATTGGTGGGGTCAGTCGGTTAATCAGTGGACTCGCCGACTTAGTTTCTGTGTGCTTACGAGGGTTCAGCATCGGTGGGCTCCGTAGGTGTCGTTCGACACGAAACCCTGCTACCGATAAGGAGATTTGGGTCACTTGTAGATGGATAATACCCCGTTGATAAGGAAAGCAGCTCAGTATTCTGGTATACCGCGAAGTAGTGTTAATAGAATTTTAAAGTCCCATAAATGTCATCCATATAAAATACGATTGGTACACGAACTAGGGTAAAGGATACAGTTGTTGGCCAGGTGACACTTATTGGCCCCTGTAATTTTAATTACAAATATTAAGTTTTTGGCTATAATTATCCAAAATAATTTATATTTTTTTAAATTTGGCAACCTTGCTCTTCACAAGTCTTACGATCTGTAGCGCATTCAATTAAGTCACTTATAGGCAATAATCTGTAAAGGTGGCTGTGTTAAATTTTAGTAAATTTTTAAAGAAGTAGAACTAAGTTAATTAAGAAGGTGCTTTCAAGATGTATGTAAGATTTGCGTTAAAACCTTTTTCTTGTTAAATATTACAATAACACACTTCTCGCCAGACATTTCTGGTTGCATTTCTGTCCTTATATATGTCCAAAGTTTCATCCCATAATATGGGTCTTACTTCCACTAAGGCAATGAGGATTTCACTGTCTATCTCAACCATATCAAAATAATTCTCAATTATTACGATCCACCAACTCAGTAGGTACCACCAACTTCGAATCTGCCATACGACTGACAACCGTATGGTGTGCAAGCGCGCATTCAGTCACGTAGGCCACTGTTGAGTTTGGACGATTCGGAAATCGTGTGTTTCCAGTGGCAAAGCATAGCTGCTTCACGGCGACCGTGCCGTGAACGAAGCGTGTGCAATATGCAATCTATTTCTTCGCGCCACTATTGGAATGTGGATGTACGACTGTTTTTCGTACGTCCAAATCCGTAGCGTGTGCAACGTGCGTAAGAAAGTGTATAATTCGTTGTTTTTTATTGTGTTTGAGGCTGGTTTTTATATTATTTCCCGATTTTTTAGTGGCCAACTACTATAACTTGAATGACAGTATAAAATAGTAATTGGTCATGGTGTACGTATAATTATGAATGTAAATAGTTATTCACCGGGTGTCAATAATTGTTCTTTTAAGGTGATCATTAACTCTCCTCACCATTTATTTGTTTTTATTATTAGGTTTTTAATTATGTTTAAGGGTACCTATATTAACAAAAAACTTATTACCTATGTATATAGGTACTTAAAACTTAAAAACTAGCAGTCTTAATTATACATAAATGTTACTGAAAAATATTAATGTTATCCTGCTGTTTTTGCGCTACGAGGGGAAAGAATTTTGCGTGAACAGTGTCTTTCTATAAAATGTAGGGTGAAAGATACATTATGTGTGTCACTCAGAATATTATCTAACTATTCTGATGTTCTGTTAATTCTATAAATTTACCATTTGGGTCTTTTTAGAGCAAAATGCTACGACCCAAAAATCATGAAAAATATTCTAAAAGCTATTCTGTAGATGACGTTCAGAAAGCTCTAGATGCGATGAGAAATGGAGTTAGCCAGAGAAAAGTTTCGGAAATTTTGGGTATCCCCGGGGTAACTTTACAATTTCGAAATAGTATACAGTATTCACTTTAATGAGAAGATTTCTCATGGACCTGATCCTATATTAAAGTCCGAAGAAAAAAATTGTTTGGCTCAGTGCATTAAAGAATGTCAACAAAAAGGTTTTTTCATTTGATTTGAAAATGTAGAAGCTTCAGTAAAACTTCTTAGATAAAAATTCTCGAAATAATCGTTTTCGCAATAATGAACCTGGAAAAGGTTGGTTTAAAGCTTTTTTAAAGCGTCATAAAGACATAACTTTAAGAAGCCCCGAAGCTATTACAACAGCAAGTTCAAATATTTCAGATTAAGACTTAAGGGGCTGGTTTTCTCAAATACATTCCTACTTAAAAGAAAAACAGCTGTGTAATATTTTAAAGGACCCCTCAAGATTTTATATTGGCGAGGAAACGTGTTTCCTTTTCTGCCCCAAAAATAAGAAAGTGTTGCAGCTAAAGGATCGAAAAATGTTTACCAAATTGAACACGATCCCAAGGCTAATCTTACGGTAATATTCAGTTTTTCTGCAGTTGGTGACATCAGTGCTCCTATGATTACTTATCCATATAAGAGACTTCCCTCCAGTATAATCAATTCTGTCCCTAATAAATTGAGAATAGGTGTGAGTGATACTGGATGGATGAAGATAGAAACGTATTATGAGTACATCGGTGATGTGTTTTACAAGGACTTACAAAAGAAAAATATTAAGTTTCATGTAATTTTATTTGTCGATTGCCATAAAACACATATTTCGTATGAAACAAGCTGTTTGTGTTTAGGGCTGTAGATAATATTAATTGCGTTGTATCCAAATTCAACGCAATTTGTACATCCGGCCGACGTTTCGGCTTTTAAACCTATGAAAACGTTTTGGACAAAAGCCGCATCAAATTTTCAAAGACAAAATCCTGGGAAAGCTGTAAATGAAGAAACATTTACAAGTATTTTAAAGGACATTCTCAAAAATTTAAGACCCGATGTAATAAAAAGCGGATTAAAATGTTGTGGTCCATTTCCTTGGGATCTTTCCGCTGTAGATTACTCAAAATATTTAGGAAAGAAAACTAGCAAAAATTGTGAACTAAAAATAGGAGACACCTCTATTATTTCTTTTTTAACTTTCAAACAAATTATTGGTCCAGCAAGGCTATCACTTTTTCAAGATTTAGATGAACACCAATGCAAAGACGAAAACTTACTGACCCTTTTCAGAATTCATAAAATATTTTTAAACAAACATATACAAATATCTGAAAATAACGGTGCATCTATAATTCAGATAAATCATAATTTGTATGAATATCAGCTGAATATAGAACACATTCCTATTATTCTGCATGAAGAAACTCAACAACAAGAATATACTGCTGATGTCAATGTACAAATAGTAGATTGCAGTGATAACAACATGGACATTATAGATAATTGCCCTGAAATCATTATAAAAATTAATGAATCACCAAACTTCCTAAGAGCTCAATCTTCTATTTCTAATGACTTAAGTCAACATTTTCTTTATCTCAAAACTACAGAGAGAAAAGGCAAGAGGCAAACTGAACGAGTTTCATTTGTATTGACATATTCTGTTTAGCGAGAACATGAACAAACTAAAATAGATAAAAAAATAATAAAAGCAGAGTTAAAAGAGAAAAGAAAAAAAGAAATATTACAAAAACAATTTGAAAAAGTAGATAAAAAAGGCAAACAGATAAAAGGAAAAAAGTGTGTCAAAAGAATCTTAAGCAAAGCTGTAACTAATAAAAATTAAAGTTCAAAGACTTCTCAGCAATTATTTAATAAAGAGAATTCACATTCTGAAATTGAATCAAAACAGTTTATAAATGGGGTGAGAGTTCATTTACCTCACCAACAAGAAAAGCCTCTGCAATCTGATATATCCAACATATCACATGAATCGCTAAATTCGGATAGGTCTTTAACAGACATTACTTACGAGAATTGTACAGCGAATATAGCAGAAAACTTAGACTGTTTGTGGAAACATGCTGTCATTGAACCGGATGAACAGCCAAGCATTTGTTAAGTTAATTATGTCAAAAAAAGCTGTTCTCCTATGATGACAAACGCGAACAAAAAACGGACGAAAAAATAAAAATAATTTCAAATGCGTTGGTAAGGAAAACTGGCGAAATTCAATTTAAAAACGAGCGAGTTTTTGTGGGTCTGGTTTTGTATGTGTAAAAAACATTAACTGAACAACAACTGGAATTTAATGTTTATCTTGTCAAAGAACATATTAGTCCAGGAGGAATCGGCGCATGAGTACCGAAAACTATTCCACCTCAATTTTTTCATGCGATCCTCTTTGAATTGCCCTACTGATGATATAAATGCATGTTGCCATGGGGCAACCTAGTGCCATATTGTTTAAACCGAAATTGTTTAAACAATTGGAAGAAATTGTTATTTTTCAACCGGACAAATTTTTTTATATTCTTTATTGAAATACAAATAAAAAAGGTCCTATGACTTTTCACGATAAAGTTAATATTTTTAGAGATATGAATGTTTGAAGGTTCGAAAAATCTCAAATTAGGGTACTTTTGACCCATGAAAAATATATGAAAAAAACATAATAAAATATAAATAATAATTTTTTTAAATTCTTTATACAATAGTTAATAATATTCTTAATAGAGATTCAAGAAAATTTCATTGTTTATACCTGTTTTTTAATTGTTAATTTCGCGCGCTCACAAGTATGCGTCGCTACCTTTAAGTATCGCCGCCTCTCTCTGACTCATGCCCTGCATACGGTCTCTCTGTGTCCTGAATCATTATTAATCATTTATCTAAAAAACCATTAACTTTATCAAAGATTGGTAAAGAGAGCAATGTTATTAATAATTAAATTGTCTACAATTTGTTTTTAACAAAAGTAATTTAAGTATGAATCGGAACATGTGATTAAAATTACTTTTTTGTTTTTATTATAGTGATTTATGCATTTTTATCAACAATAATGAGATATAATAGTATTTGAAAAATTTTTGGAATCACAATTATATATAAATAATAAGCTTTTGCTCAAACATACATTTGGAAAAATGCATTGAGTCCGGAATATAAAACATTAGATTTTGATCAGTTGGAAATGGGCTATTGTTTATAAATAAAGGTATTAGCAAAGTATCATTCTCTAGTTTGTATCCGAAATTCGTAAAATCTAATGTTTTATATTCCGGATTCCATTTATCCAAATGTATGTTTTGAGCAAAAGCTTATTATTTATATATAATTGTGATTCCAAAAATTTTTCAAATACCATTTTATCTTATTATTGTTGATAAAAATGCATAAATTACTATGATAACAACAAAAAAGTAATTTTAATTACATGTTCCGATTCATACTTAAATTACTTTTGTTAAAAACAAATTGTAAACAATTTAATTATTAATAACATTGCTCTCTTTACCAATCTCGATGAAGTTAATGGTTTTTTAGATAAATGATAAATAATGATTCAGGACACAGAGAGGTCGATGCAGCTCATGAGTCAGAGAGAGACGGCGATACTTAAAGGTAGCGACGCATACTTGTGAGCGCGCGAAATTAACAATTAAAAAACAGGTATAAACAATGAAATTTTCTTAAATCTCTATTAAGAATATTATTAACTAATGTATAAAGAATTCAAAAAAATTATTATTTATATTTTATTTTATTTTTTCAATATATTTTTCATGGGTCAAAAGTACTCAAATTTGAGATTTTTCGAACCTTTAAAAATTCATATCTCTAAAAATATTAACTTTATCGTGAACAGTCATGGGACCTTTTTTATTTGTATTTCAATAAATAATATAAAAAAAATTTGTCTGGTTGAAAATTAACAATTCCTTCCAATTGTTTAAACAATTTCGGTTTAAACAATATGGCACTAGGTTGCCCCATGGCATTTATATCATCAGTAGGACCATTCAAAGAGGATCGCATAAAAGAATTGAGGTGGAATAGTTTTCGGTACTCATGCGCCGATTCCTCCTGGACTATATCACTTTCCATGTGCTATCAAAATGCAGGGAAAAGTACATTCTGAAACTTTTAAATGTAAAACTTGCATTTCGAAAATATTATTGAACTGACTTTTAATAATTGTTTTGTATTTTACTCAGAAACCCCCAGGTGCTTACAAAAAATTAATTCCTCCTTATTCATAAGGTGGCCATTAACTGTATTTTTAGATGGCCATTTACTACATCAGATTGGCCAATGACTGTATTTTTGGATATCTTTTTAATTTTAATATAGTTTCATTTATTTACTTATGTCTGAGTACAATAAAAATTTTACCAATGGAAAGCTTGAACTATAAGCCCAAATTGGGAATGTTTCTAATCATTTTTATATATTATGGGTCCGAAGTATCGAAATTTGACGTTACATAATTCCTTACGTGGCCAATAACTGTATCCTTTACCCTAAACGAAGATGATCATGACCGTCGCGTCGGCTTGAATTCTGCGGAATATTTACAGAGCTAATACAGGGTAATACCAATCTACTATACAATACATGTTTTTCAGATGAATGTATATTCTATTTGAATGGTGAAGTAAATAGATACAATTGCAGGTATTGAGGTGAAACTAATCCACATTTATTTGTTGAAAATAATACCCAAAGGCCTCAGAAATTAACTGTTTGGTCTGGAATTTTAGGGGACCATGTTGTTGGGCTTTCATTTATTCCTGGTAACCTAGAGGGTGACAGTTACTAACATTTGTTAGAAAATTTTGGAGCACGAACTGTTTCTTCAACAAGATGGTGAACCACCACATTTTGTTGTACCGATCCGTTAATTTATGAATAATAATCAGTTTCCGGGTCGATGGATTGGAAGAAGAGGAACTGAGGAGTGACCAGCCCAGTCACCTGATTTAAGCCCTTTAGATTTCCTTCTCGGTGGTCATTTTAAATGGAAGGTACTTGCAACACAACCTGAATCTCTAGAAGATTTATGTCAAAAAAGCAGTCGAGAATGCCGGTTATTAACTCCAGATGTGCTCAGAAATATACGCGAAGTATCTGAAAATAGATTTTACCATTGTATGGAAGTCAACGGAGATCATTTCAAACACATTTATTTTAAAATCTAAAATTATTAAAAAAGTTATTACCACAAACCTATTGATAAATTTTATAAATAATTATAGACGACTGTAAATGGAATTCAAAGATCTATTAAAAGAGGTATCACTCGGGGCCCCCCTTGCAACTTCAATTTTTTAAGGGGGTGGCTGTGTCCCCCTTGAAATCAAGGTCAATGTATTTCACCCCTTTTTTAGAAATCTATTACCTCCGCAGTTATTTAGGGTGGGTACTTTTCGTTGGGAGACTGTGTATATTAACCGTTCGTCATTATAATAAATGATCATTTGAATGAGTGACCATCCGATGTAGCTGTCATTTTTAGATAAATTGAAGCTATTTCAAACTGGTTGTTTCATAATGTATATTATGTGAGAATTAGTTGTGATTAATTCTAATATTCAATTAGCTAAAGACATACTTAATTTGGCGATAACTATCGATGCTTTAGGAGATATTACATAGCTCGGAGTTCTTTGAACCGTTTTCATGATAATTCAACTAGAAGTTTTTTTTGTCAATTTATGTCAGATGGTACCGGGTGTCTGATTAAGAGAGGTAAACCGCCGTATCTCAGAAACTATTGATCGTACAACTTGGAGAAAAATTTTGTATAACAAAGACGCATACTGCTGGAAATTATTTTCAAGTTTACTACTCCACCGTTAGAGGGGTAGCTGATAATAATACAAAAACATGATTTTTCTTTAATAAATGCATAGTGATAGTAAGACAAAATTTGAATATTCGTAATCTTCGGATCATTTTTGGTAAGTTTGCTCTAGTACGTTTTCCTCTACCTTGTAAAATAATTGGTGTGGGTGAGTGGGGAAGCTAACTCAATAAATTAGTTATAACTTTTGTGCCGCTTTATGGATTTTGGCAAACTTAGTACCATTTGAAGGAGAATGGAGTGCTGAGCAGAATATTATATCACATTTTTATTTCACTTTCTTGTAACGACCGCTAGGAGGATTTGTTCGAACAATTATTATTTTTTTAACTTTTGTTGGAAATCTGAAATGCGATGCTGTTTTTTCATTATTTACTTAAAAGAGCACAGAATGTATTTAGAAAAATGATACAAAGTGCATCTGATTATCTATTTTCTAAGTGGAGATACGAGAAAAAATAGGTATTCTAGGGCCCGACCATTATTCTTAATTAAATTCAAATGTTCACATGATCTAGTACGCGTTTAATTTCCTTTCAAGTAATATTCGTGTCATTTTACATAATTCTGCTCCAGTACTGTTTCCTTCATCTTATAAAATCGCTGGTAGGGGTGAGTGAAAAAGCTGACTCAGAAAAATAGTTATAAATTTCGTGCCGCTTTATGGATTTTGACAAACTTATTTGAAAGAGAATCCAATGGTCAATGAAATATTGTATCATATTATCATTTCAGTTTTTTGTAACGATCGATAGGAGGCGTTAATTAAACAATTATTGTTTTTTCAATTTTTGTGGAGATTTCAAATGCGATGTTGTTTTTTAATCATTTACTTGAAGAAGCATAGAATTTTGAAAAAAGGTGATAATCTGAATATCTATTTTCTAAGCGAAGATAAGAAAAAAAATAGATATGCTAGGGTATCGAGCTTTATACTTGAGTATACCGAAAATTTTACATAATCTAGTAGGCGTCCAGATGTCATAAATTCTTGACCTATATACAATTTTTTTAATTCTCTGCTCTCTCAAGTAAATAATTAAAAAACAGCATCGCATTTGAAAATTCCAAAGAGCTGAAAAAGTAATAATTCTTCAAACAACGCCCCCTATCAAACGTTACAAAAAACTGAAATTAAAATGCGATATACTATTTTATTGAGCATTCAATTCTCTTTCAAATGATACTAAGTTTGTCAAAATACATAAAGCAGCACAAATGTTATAACTATTTTATTGAGTCAGCTACCAGGTATTTTACAATATAAAGGAAAAAGTATTGTATTATTTATATTTTAATTTTGCAGGACTATTACTGTGCATTTATTATAGAAGAATGATGTTTTTGTGTTATTATGAACCACTCCCTCTAGCGGTAGAGTAATAAACTTGAAAATAATTTCCAGCAGATTCTCGTATGCGACTTTGTTATATAATTTTTTTCCCTAAATTGTACGATCAATAGTTTCTGAGTTACAACGGTTTACTCCTCTCAATTAGATATCCGGTATAATTGAAATGGTTATCGGTAATATTTTAAACACACATCATCTATTCAGTTCATAGATAACTAAATAGAACGATTTTCCCCGCATTTTCCCACATCTCCTAATAAAATTGAGGAACAAACTTTCTGATCGATGAAATAAAACAATTTAATTTGTTGAAAACTTCATTATATTTGAAATAATGTTCAATTTAAACTTGTGACGCGTTTCACTAACACAGTACCTTCATCAAACGAATGAAGGTGTAATGAAAAAATTTTTCAATATACAGGATGTCCCGCATAAGAAGCGACACAGAGCAGAGACGTATAGGGGAGCCCAAAATATGACGATTGGAAGCAATTTTTCTCTCCAAGTTGCATCTATGAGGAGTTATAGGGCCTTAAAGTGGGGCCCAAAATTTCGACGAAAATTAATTTCTTTGCAACCTGTCACGTTAAAAATACCAAATTTGGTACACTGTATGAGACTGTTAAGAGCATTAAGTAATGGTGAGTAGTAGGCAATCGAACCATTCTGGGGAGTTAATTGAGGGTGACCTAACCTTAAAATTTCACAGAATTTTTTTATCTGTTATTCGATTTGAAAATTTTTACTTTCATGCCATAGACAACTTGATTCTTAAACTTTTTTTACTCTTGTAATTTTGCACAAAACTTTGTCATTTTCAAGGAAAAATCGAATAACCAAAGACATCTTTTCAACAATGTTATTTAAAAAGTTAGAAAAATGTCAAGAGTTGGCTATGAACTTATACATCAAATTTGACAATTTGGAATTCAGTTCTTGTATTAAGTAAATTGTTATAATTTTTTTAAATGAGTGGAAAGTTCTCATTTAGCAAACAAGTGGATATGTTATTGGTGTTAGGTTTTTGTGAAGGAAACTGTTGAAGAAGCGTGGAAGAATATCGGAGGAGGTTGCCTAATCGCGTAGATCATCACAGAGAAACATTTTCTAATGTTGAAAGTAGGGATTGAGAAACACGGAAGTTTTATAGTGTTAATCAAGAACGGACTGTTCAAATGAGTGTGCGAGATGAAGAACTCATTTTGGATACAATTGACGATAAACGGTATATTAGCACTAGAATTTTATCTAGACAGAGGGGCAGATCAAGATCATCTGTACACCTAACTATTAGACGTAATTTACTCCATCCATATCATGCTCATAAAGTGCAGGAATTGTTACCTCAAGATTTAGTTCAGCGAGTGAATTTCTGTCGATTTATTTTACGTGAGGATATTCGCTTTCAAAAGAAGATTCCTTTTACTGATGAGGATTGCTTTACTCGTAGAGGTATTACAAATATGCATAACTATCATGAGTATTCAGGTGAAAACCCTCATGTAATAACTCTTCGACATCTCCAACGTGAGTTTCAGATTAACGTTTGGGTCGGCCTTATCGATCGTTATTTGATTGGACCAGTTATTTTACCAAACTGGCGAAACTTATTTAGAGTTTCTCCTAAATACTCTTCCGGATTTATTTGACGATTTGCCATTACGATTGAGATTGCAACATTGGTTTATGCATGATTGAGCACCACCTCATTTTAGTGTCGATGTAAGAAACTTTTTAAACCGCCGATATCCAAATAAGTGGATTGGACGAGGAAATAATTGTCCTCAAGATTCGCCTCCCCGCTCACCGGACCTCAATAAATGTGATTACTTTCTTTGGGGGGCGTTAAAGGAGTCTGTTTATTCTTCTCCAGTTGATTCCCGAGAAGAACTGTGGAATCGCATTGGGGTCAAATTCAATATAATAAAAATGATCATCAGCTATTGGCTAGAGTCGACTTCAATTTTCGGCGAAGAATAATTTCGTGTCTAAGAGAAAATGGTGATCATTTTCAGCAATTTCTTTAAATTATAATGTTCATGTTCTTTATAGAAGATGATTAATTGGTTTTTCCATTAAATTGTTCTTATTGAAATGTATCTATTAATTTGTTAAATCTGAAATAATATGAATGGAGTAAATTACGTCTAATAGTTATTCGACTTTTCCATGAAAATGAAAAAGTTGTATGCAAAATTACAACAGTAAAAAAGTTTCAGAATTAAATTATCCATAGTACGAAAACAAAATATTTTGAATCAACTGACAGATAAAAAAATCTGTTAGATTTTATGGTCATCCACTTGTTCACTAAATGAGGATTTTCCACTCATTTAAAAAAATCATAACAATTTACTTACTACAAGAACTGAATTCCAAATTGTCAAATTTGATGTATAAATTCACAGCCAACTTTTTTGTAACTTTTTAAATAACATTATTGAAAACATGTTATTTGATTTTTCTTTGAAAATGACAAAGTTTTGAGCAAAATTAAAAGAATAAAAAATGTTTGAGAAAGAAGTTATCCATGGTAAGGAAATAAAAATTTTCAAATCGAATATCAGATCAAAAAATTCTGTGAAATTTTATGGTTAGGTCACCCCTAATTAACTCCCCAGAATGGTTCGATCGCCTTCTACTTACCATTACTTAATGCTCTTAACACTCTCATATAGTGTACCAAATTTGTTATTTTTAAGTTGAAGGGTTGCAAAGAAATTAATTATTTTCGAAATTTTGGGCCCCATTTTGAGGCCCTATAACTCCTCAGCGATGCAACTTGGTATAGAGGTAAATTGCTTCCAATCGTCATATTTTGGGCTCCCCTATACGTCTCTGCTCTGGTCGGTTCTAATGCGGAACACCGTCTATACAGTGCATAAATACGGAATTCTACGAATATTAACATAGGTATTCAGAAAGTCGACCTGGAAATTCATTCACTACAAACATTCCCAAACTATCTTCTAGGTAAAAAGGTTCAATAGAGGAGAGTGATTGATATTCTATTTGGTCATTAAGAAGGTTACCTGAATATTTGTTTTTATCTATCTCAAGAGCTTCTAAAAGATTTAATCTAAAGGATTTAGGCTCTACATGTAAAATTTCAAAATTCGGATCGAAAGTTTGTTGGTTCTCTAATAAATGATTTGAATAGTTAGAATTTATTTTTTTATTCTCATAACTACCTACGTTTGTGTTGTGAAATTCTAGTTTTAAAATTTCCAAAAGTTCTACCGATATAAATATTTTCACAGTTACCACATTTTAATTTATAAACTCCTGATTTTTTTAATTGTGAAGATTTAGATTTGTGATTTGTAGGCTTATTTTGTTCAAGTTCAACGGTAAATTTGATATTATTGTGAATTGAGTAAATATAAGTAATGAAGCTGTCCAGTTGTCTAGTTAAACTCGTTGGAGCTATCTAAAATGTCGTCCACATATCGTTGCCAGTACATAAATGTTTTACTAAGGGGGTGTTTATGAATTATTTTTTTTCTATATTATCCATGCAAATTTCTGCTAGTAGGGGGCTGAGGGGGTTGTCCATAAACAACCATCTTTACGGCTATAAACCAATTGTGTCTAAAATTTTAGGGCTCGCGGCCAGAGTCAAGTGGAGACGGAAGTGGTCCGTTCTCAAATAAAGATAAAATTATTTTGATGTTTAAATGGGTGCCAGTTAAATTGACCACAAGCACCTAACCGTAGTAATACTGACCACCAATTTACCAAAAGGCCAGCGAAAAATCGTGTCAAGACAAATAAACAAAGTCTCACTTTACTTAAAGTTAATTTTATTTCACTCCAAAAATTGCGTAAGATTATTTAATACAGTGAGGAGAATATATTCTTACCAATAAATATAAAGTTTGAAAAAAAATCGTAACGGGGAAGCATTAAAGTACACACTAATAATAAGATAATAATACCAAACTTCGAGTCCAACATTTAAGTGAAGGTTTACCATGCGGAGCTATGAGGGTTTAATACTACTACTGATGCAACAATAATATCTCGGCATTAAGACAGTAGTGGCTAACTTAAGCAAGTAATATATTTAAAACTGTGGCATTGGTTGAGCTCTGGCAAAAACCCTTATGCAGAAAATAATAAATATTTATAGTAATAAAATCCGATAACCCTAGTATCCCGCTCACATACTATAAATTACTGCGTAAAAAAAAATAGATAACTAGTTAAGCAAAACTAAGCCAATCTACGATAAACTTACGTCAAGTAAGCCGAAAATCTAGTGAATTACTAATTGTTATTAATTTCCGGAACAAATACAGTGCAAATTATTAAATAAAAATCTTGTTTCCAGCATTGCTTGATAGACTCTTCCGGTAGCAGAAGCACTAGTGCACTGTTCCAGGAGTTCCTATCTTTAGAGTAGCAAAAGCAGACGATTAGTGCGCTCGGTATACTGCTACAGGAAGCATAGAGTTAGCAAATGTAGACTAACAGCCGCATATGTTGAAGAAAAAACCACCAAGGAGAACGATCGAACTGAAGGAATTCTGCACCAATTCAATATCAATATCCAAAATAAAAAAAACTATAAATATAAATAACATTATTCCAGTAACAGAAGTATTACAAATGGTTATTTCTATTTATATGACATTACAAAAAAATGTTTTAACAATAGTAATAATTTACTATAGCCCATTTTTAAAAGGCATGGAGTAATAAAAGCTCATTAGGTATGCAAAACCGATACAGGGTGTATAATAAAATATCTCCGAAGTTTATCTGATTTTGTACTAAAATTTCTCATTTGTTACGAATTTCAGGTAGACTCTGTATTCGGTTGGGTCGCCTATTGTATTGAAAGGATCTCTCTATTGTATTTGAATGAACAAATAAACAATTTAATCCTCAGAGGCGTGCAATCAGGACAAAACAAACTTGGTATATGAATATGAAGGCACTATGAAATTATAATTACGAAAACTATTCAAAATAGTTCACAATATCGATTCAATAAAAACACATTTTTTTGTGTTCGTATGAATAAACAATAAACATAAAATATTAAATAAAAAATAGCAAATTTTTTTGCAGTAGGTATCAACTTTACTACTAATATACCGTTTACAATAGGAGAGGAAAAAAGAAAAATGCAGGAATAAAGTACGAATTAATGTAATATTTATAAAAAAAAAGTATAACAAATAATAGTAATAACTAACACAAAAACTAGTCTATATATCAGAATCAGACGATTCTGTTGAGCTTCCATTATTAACATTGATTATAAATGGTTCAATCATGTGTTCACTTATATGATCCATTTCCCACATATTTAGTTCTTCTTGTATCACGTGTTCAACACATTTCTTCCAGTTTTCTTTGGTTACGTCACCTAACGCGTCTTCGAATAAAACTTTTACGTCACTCATTTTGAATGTCGTATTCTTTCTTGAAACTTCCCCTTTCACTTGGGCCCATATTAATTCTATGGGATTGAGTTGACAGTGATAAGGAGGAAGCCTCAGCACCGTTATACCACGCGCTGATGCCATTTGATCTACAACGTATCTACTATATTTGTGTTTATGTGAATTTGCCAGTTGCAAGAGCTCATTTTTCAGCGGGTTATCTGGGCATTCAATATTTTTCGAGTTTAGCCAATCGTGGATATCTTGTTTACGCCATGCAGTTGAAGGTAATTTCTCCACTAACCTGGAGTGATAACTTGCGTTATCCATAACCATGACTGAGCCCGTTGAAATTAGATCTAACATTTGTGAGAAATATTCTTCGAAAACGTCTGCATACATATCTTCATGATAATCTCCGGTTTGCTTCGACTCAAAGCACAACAATCCACCTTTAACAAAACCTTCGGCACTTCCGATATGAGTAATGATGAGTCGACGTCCTTTTCCTGCTGGTGGATTGAGGCCTGTTGACCGCCCTTCAAGAGCTGCCTGCCTCCGACTTTTGACATTAGTGTCTTGCCAAAACATTGAAACAGTATGACCTTCATTTAACCAAGTCTCATCCAAATAATAAATTCGTTTTTGATCTAGTCTTGCTTTCCGAATATTGCGCAAATAACTCCTCCTCCAAATGACAATGTCGTCCCTATCAATCAACATTGCGTTCCGATAATTTTTTTATATTCAAATCCAAGTTCCTTCAAAATTTTCCATAATGTACTTCGAGACATTTTCGGAAAATCTGAATCTTCTTGAACCGAAGCCATAATTTTGGAGAGAGTTGGGATCTCTTTTCTAAAGAAAAAAGCATGCACCTTACGCCTTATTCCATTCTTCAAGTCGTCATCCATTTCAAGTTTGGGTCCGCCAGGAGACTTTGCTGGGGCTGTGATGTTTCCATTTTTTTCTCCTTCATTAAATTATAAATTGTTGTTTTTGGAATACCCATCATTGTTGCAGTAATCTCCACAGTCTCATCAACATGATTTTCCTTCTAATTTCTTCGTTCTTCAACGAGGAATAGCAATTTAATATCAGATTTTTTTCGTTCAGCGACAATGGGCCAACTTTAGGTCGCTTAGATGGTGATAAATCCTCCATATCTGGTCGAGTTTGGTTGGAACACTATATAGTTGGAAGGTGTAGTTAGGTGTTTGTCTCGTGTGATGAGAAGAGAACTTGTATAGATGAACAAAAATAAACACCAGTTAACAATAACGGTAAAAAATAATAACAAATAACAGTAATAATGGGGAAATCAACACAGCAGTTTCTCCAGAACAGATGAACTGTAAATTGAAAATATTCAACCTTTCCGCTACTTTTCTAGTTGAAAAGTTTCTAGTAAGTACATTGTATTATGGGGGCATTTTCTTAGAACTGAAAAGACTATATTTCACAATAATAAAACCATTTTTGAGCTACCTGTTTGTCAAGTTTCTTCAATTACCTGCTAATTGGGTGAAATAATCGGCAAATGGGGTTGGTTTGGATATATATGTATTTGTATAAAATTGTTATTAACATTTATTTTAGTATTTATTGTATGTAGGATTATAACTACCTGGAGCTTAGTGGAGGTATTCGTCTACGCCCTTTTATACATAATAATAAATTTTCTGGAAAATTGATGTCAGCGATATAATCCACAGTTTATTATATTATTGATAATTTGAAATTTCATTTTAAATAATATTACAAAACGGTTACTTTCGGAAATGAGATAATTTTAGAAGCCTTAACTTTTTTTAAATGACTAAATGTGGTACGCCTATGGTTCCGGCCAAAATGAGTGATTTATTACTCCATGCCTTTTAAAAACGGAGTATAAAGAATACAAAGTTCAATTGAGTCAGAAGTAACTGTATCAATATATATTTAAAAAAAATAATAAATGCCCCTAATAATATATTTAACTCCGAAGATATTTATCAGGTTTGGCAACTAGTGTAATCAATAAATAAACACCAAACCAAAATAAAGCCTACCAAAATAACTAAAGGTGGGAATTGCTTTTCAGAAAAATCGTGTACAATAAAACGAAAAATATTAAAAAAACAATAATTTTAAATTAGTCACCCCGGCCAAGGGGCTTTTGGGTTGAAGTATCTACTGTTGGGATCAAGTTTGGCGCTATTAGCAAAAAAAATTCATCTTTATTCTTCCTGCAACGAAGAATTACCAAATAAGATATGTTACAAAATAATTAATGTATGAGAATAACTATATTTACAGTATGAAACCGCAGTTACTCATAAAAAATGTAAATCTATTAATAACTTATTATTTCGCAATATATTTATGAGGAACGTGAAGTAACAAAAATAAATAATCGTAAAAGTCATATCTGTTGGTGTAAAACGCAGCGCCGAGAAGACACTTTGCACGTATCGTGTATAAATCCTTTGTTTCAAGCAATAACTTTGGGAAGTCCCCAAAAATACAAAATATTCCATTGGCCACAAAAGAAATACTAATCCCAACATATAATATCGACTTTCAAAATAAATCTCACAAAGGATGATACTTCCTTTCCAAAAAAAAATCACGATTAAAATTGAAAGTCACACCATAATGTACAAAGGTCAAATGCAGATTGCCCAGAATCTACTGGAAAAAAGAGTACCTTTCACGCTTCAGCTGAAACAAGTTTTAAAAATGTGGTAGTAACGTTTCCTACTGGGTACACCTAGATGGCGAATCCGTGGAAAATATCCAAAACACAATAAAACACCTTAGAATATGGTACAGAGACTCTCATCTAAAGTTTAAAATCCTAAAGGATAAAAGCAGCTTCATAGAAAACTTAATTAAGCTGAAATCTAGCGAAAATAAATAAATTTATAGACAACAATAACTAACGAAAATTAAAAAGGGTCATTTGGTAACATGGCATGCCAATTCGGTGGAGATCGATACTCGTAAAGCTTTTGAAAAATTACTTCATATTAATTAATTGTAATAGAGATGCGAACATTCGTTACGTTATTTTTGATCCGTTACACTATCCACTGAAATGAAAATAACTTTGATTTTAACAATAATATCAAACTTACCGTGGAACTTGAACAAAATAAGTCTACAAACTTTTTAAACATTACAATTTCAAATATAAATAATAAACATGATTCTTCTATGTTTCATAAACCATAACAAACAGACATTACAATTCATAATAGCTCAGTCCACCCATTCGGTCATAAACCATCTTTCAATAGTATGATACACAGACTGTCAACAGTTCCATTAAATACTAATAATTACAAATTACAAAGAATTGAATATCATAAAACAAATAGCAGTTAATAATAATTACGACCCAAATTTAATTGACAATATCATAAATAAAAAGATAATAAAACAGACTTTAGAAGAAGAGTATTTCCTTCTGATAAAAATAAAAATAAACAATTTGAAAGCTTTGGAACACCATCTTTAAAAATTAAATCATTTTTAGAAACTTTAGACATGAATATTTGCTTTAAAAATGATTACAATTCATCCAAACTCAATAAAAATAACAATCTAAATCTTTAAAATTCAACAAATTAAGAGTTTATAAATTAAAATGTGGTAATGACAACTGTGACAATATCGATGTCGGTAGAACTTTTAAAACTAGAATTTCAGAGCACAAACGTAGATATGACAACAAAAAATTGGATTATAACTGTTCAAATCATTTATTAGGAAACCAACACACTTTCGACCCAAATTTGGAAATTTCACATGTAGAACCTAAACCCCTTAGATTAAATCTCTTAGAAGCTCTTGAGATAAATAAAAACAAATATTCAGGTAACCTTCTTAACGACCAAATAGATATCAACCACTCCGTTTATTAAACCTATTTACCTAGAAGATAGTTTAGGAATGTTTGTAGTGAATGAATTTCCAGGTAAACTTCTTCAATACCTTTATTAATATTCGTAGAATTGCGTATCTATGCACTGTATATCATAAAACATTTTTTCATTATACCTTCATTCGTTTGATAAAGCTACTGGGTTGGCGAAATACGTCACAAATTCAAATTAAACATTATTTCAAATATAATGAAGTTTTAAGCAAATTAAATTGTTTTATTTCATCGTTCTGTATGGTTCTTCATCAAGTAAAAGCCTCATCTATTCAAAACAAACTTTCTTACAATATAAACCATACTATTATTTGAACGACTAGTTGTGCTACAATGTTGAAGGGTGACTTGTACTGTAAAGTATTGATATAGATTTGTCAATTTGCAATTATTTCTTCCTTCACATTTTTGCGCTATTCCCGAATAATCAACATTGTTATTCTATTGAATTTTATTTTTATATTTATCACTCGCCGTGTGTAGACTTCACATTAATTAAATAATTGTCATACAACATTATGTAACGTTTTTTTGATTAGTTCTGAGTCATTTGGATATATTGTTCTTAGGCTCGATAATATTTTTTTTCTATTGTGTTTAATTGGCATCAAGAGAATCCTTAGCAATACTAAAATTGATGGGCTTATCGTGATAATTTTTTACTAAATATAGTAACCAATCAAATTACTTAATTTTAAGTCATGTGTCAAATTTCATCCAATCACCTCTGGATTACAGCCATAATATCCTACATGTGGTGTTTTCAGTTTGGTGTTTTTTTTTTAATAAAAATTAATTAAACATCAAACTGACAACTGGTTTAAAAATGTCGCGAAGATTTGGTATTGCATCTAACGATGGTATTGCATCTAACGATTCAATTAATGGTATTATATCTAATAATATACAAAAAAATACAATCAAATCAAAAAATATGTATGGAAAATATCTCTCGACTTTTGTGTGACCAGAGAATACGAACTGAATGCTGAAACGAGTTTGCATAATTTGGCTAATATACTGAAAGATTATGCGGTAAATATGAGAAAAGCTGACGGAACTGAATATAAAGAAGCAACTGTAAAAACAATTTGGAATATTACGAGTAAGCTACTCCAGGAAAAATACTTCAATGACTTAAAAATTGTATTTGACCCGTTTAACAGTGTGATATTCAAAAATGCGCGAGACGCAAGAAATGCAAAACGTAAAAGATTACAGCAGGATCCAAACAAACGAAAATGCAGTTCATCAAATTTGAGTTCAAGTGATTTGGCTAGAATCATTGAATTATGGGATGAATGACAACCAGAAGGTTTACAAAAAAATGTTTACCATATTGTAGCTACTGAGTTAGCTTGGCGAGGTGGTGAACCAGCTGATTGCCTTATAGATTATTTCACAATTGAGAAAAATAATGATGGAACGCCAACCAACAGAATTGAATACAATCCAATATTCAGTAAAACATTCCAAGGAGGATCGAAAAGTTGTACAAATAGTAAGTGGCTTGTTCCAAATATTGTAAACGAAAGTGCATGCCCTGTTCGATTATTCCATAAATTGTTGTCTAAAAGGGGGAAAAATATACCTTCCAGTCGCCTATTCTTGAGACCAAATCGTTTCTGGAAATTCGAAAGTGACACATGGTTTGACAATATACCGGTAGACAAGAACACAATTAATATGTGGACCAAATCATCCGCGCAAGCTATTGGTTTGGATACTAAGTGTAAAAAGGTATCCAATCATTCGAACAGATCAACTGCAGTTAGCCATTTGGCAAATAAAGGAATTTCTGAACAGCAATTGATAAAAATAACCGGACATAGCAGCTCTAATTCATTCAATTAAACCGTGCTTGAAAATTAACCAAGAACGCCATGATGAAATAACCAACACCATGCGAGGAATTTCTTTCAACAGTGGAAATTAACAATCCGGCAACTTCAGCAAACTGTTCTTCCAATTTAATATTCAGCAATTGTACTTTTCACAGCTGTAGTTTTAAATTAAAATGAATTATAATATTTGTTTGATTAAAACTAATAAATTTTGTATTGAAAATTATTAAACGTCAGATTGACAATCAATTTTTCGATATCTACAAAGTAAAAAATTATCTTATCTCATAATCCTCGGGCCTTGATAAATACTAAAAATTTTGTCATAGAGAATCCTTCAAGCGTGCTGCTCAAGGATAATAGCCCAAGGCCTGTGGCCTTGGGCTAATATCAAGCAACACGCTTTCAGCATTTTCTATGACAAAATTATTACTACATTGATAAGCCACAAAAAATAGCGAATTGAGTTTCACTTTGTTTCATGTTCAGCAATATAGTATGACAAGCCACACACGAGATATTTGGATTATCTTCCAAGACATGGCGATACTATACCTAAATAATGTTATTGTATTATTGCAAATCCAGTAAAATTTTAAGACAGAACATGACAAGCCACACCAAAATGGCGACCGATCAGCCGGGGTGTTCCGCTGCAATTGCTCTATCGAAAGAAATTGTGATTTTAGTGATGGAATAGAATCTATATTCGATAACAGTGACTTGGATAAAGATTTTGTATCCAGTGTTAATGAGATACAGTCCCAAAGACCTGAGGTATTTTGATTTTATTGAAAACGTAGCATATCCTGTTCTGGTTGTCAATATGAATCAAACGAATTCTGTGGATTGTCATATACTATTTCAGGATGAATATCTGACTAATTCGGAAAATGAGTCAGTAGAATAGAAAATATTACGAATATAAAAAAAAATGACTCCCGGAAAATGCCAAAAAGTATATAGAGACAGAGAAAGGAAGAGCTATACAGCAGGATTAAAAGAAAAACTCGAAGAAAATTGGGCCAAGAATACACAAGTAACACGAACAAAAAAAACAGTAACAGCTCGTGATCAGGGACCACCATGCATGTATAAAAATCTCTGCAGAGAAAAATTGCAAGGCTTTGAAAAGGAAGTATTTACTAAGTTCTGTTATTCGAATGCAAAACGGTTACCTTTTCGGTTGCATTAAAGTTGTCAAGAAAAAAGATCCTATCCTAAAAAACAAAAACGACATGAGTCTTCAAGGAAAGGTGATGCTTTGTATATTCTTAGTATCAATGGTGAGTCCATCAAAGATTTTAAACCTGAGTTTTTGAATGTCTACAAATACTCTCGTGGAAGAGGGATGGTATTGTTTCCAAGAAAACCATTCCCATCAAAGACAAGAGGGGAAAATACATGATTAGACCTAACAAAGTCAGTAATGATATATTTCAATCACCCAGAGACCACTTCTTAGACATAATTCTCAAGTATAAAAGTCACTACAGTAGGAATTATAATCACAATAAAGTATACTTGGACTGTGGTATTGCTCGTTTATACAAATAGCTTTACATTCCGTAGTGCCAGAGAAGAGATATCCAGCTAGTTTTTAAATATGCTTATCGAAAGATATTCTCTACTGAATATCATTTTGCCTTCAAAATTTCAAAGTCAAATACATGTAAGACATGTGACCAACTGAATATAAAAATAAATGTCGCTGAACAAAAAAACATGAAGATGAAGTCAGGGAATTAACCACAGATCTGACGTTACATAAAACTAACTCTGATGTTATGAGGAAGTTATTGCCATCGGAAATAGATCAATCGAAGTCTACCCCAAAAAAATGTGTCATTTCATTCGATATTCAGCAGGCCGTGCCTGTACTAAAATTAACTACAGGTCCTGCATTCTATTGATGAAAGATTTGGCTATACAACTTGGGCATTCACGATTGTACCGCTGGTCAAGGTAACATGTTTCTGTGGACAGAAGATATCGCAAGATGGGGAAATGATGAGGTTGCCTCCATACGTATGAAATGTTTGAACACAAAACCAGACATTGAAGATCTTATAATTTTCACAGATAACTGTCCAGGCTAAAACAAGAATTGGCTATTGATGTCTTTTTGGCTACAGTTGGTAAAAGAGAAGAGATTCAAAACTATCACACGTGGTCTTACATATTTGCCATCAGACAAAGATTGTGCCCTAACAAAAAACGTCACCGGGGTTATGCAGCTTTAATCTATTCACCGGAATAGTGGCATGAAATTATTAGTTAATCTAACAAAAAACACTATTCAAGATAACTGTATCAATGAAGCACGTAGATTTCCTTGATTTTCTGTCGATTTTAGCAAATATTGAAAAAGCCACACGTACTAATATTGGAGGCAATGTAGATTTGTCAGGAGCTTTCAGTTTTCATTTTACATCCGAAAATACAAATTACTTGTATGTGAAACGTACAGTAACATGGTGATTACCCAGAGTTGAATATAACAAAAAAAGGACATGCTGTCGCTGCCTGCACAATTATCAGATTTGTAAAGAAAATACAGAGAACCATTGAAAATCTTGATAATGTTAAATCACTAATGCCGTATATTCCTCCAGTTTATCATACTTTCTATAATAACCTGAGATGTGATGATCGCGAAACGGAATATGAAGAGAATGAAAATCAAGACCTAGTGGAAATAACATAGTGAAACTTCGGATCTTCATTTCTCATTATTACCTCTTTACATAGAAGAAACTGTTTCTTTTATCCATTAAAATATGAGTCTAGTTAGCTTACAAGAAAATTATTAACAAGCCACATTTTTGTTCAATAATCTGCCAATTTTTTTGTTTTTATAATATTATGTCTCTCTTCTGCCTAGAAAATGATAACCGTCATCATTCGTTGTCAATATTTTGTACCAATACATACAGAATCATCGATCTCTAGATATTATGTTTTTGTGGCTTATCACATTCTAATAAGTCCTACAATTGTACGGAAAAGTTTGAGTATTGCCTTCATTTAGAACACAATTTCAAATTTTCAAATTACAGAGTTGCAGATTGTAAAATATGTAATTTTTTCAATTCAACATTTTCAGAATGTTTTTGAAGTCCAAATTATCAGGATCTTCGTCACTGATTGAGAAGAAAGTTTCACAGTGTAATACATGATAATGTTCCAATATCAATATAGCCATAAAGATATTCTCATGAATTCATTTTGTTACAGACAAATAACAACCTAGATTTTTTCACGCTAGAATAAGTAGACAAAATTTAGTTGTTAAATTTACCCTCTCTATTCTATTATTGATCTTTTACAATCACTGGGTCACTTTTTAAAATATTATACCCATACTTAAACCTGTTAAACAAGTCCAGTCGCACCCATGTGAGAAACTGCCCATCTTCTACGGTCTTGAAAGAATTGGAGAAATATTCCCGTTATAAGTTCAACTTATATTGAAGAAATTTTATGGATCCGATGGATCTTATCGAATATGTTGAATTTATTTTAAGTAGTATGTAGTGGCGATGTGGTTATAGAAATATACCGTTTGTCTCGCAAATTTTATACCAAATTGGTTGGCCACTTTAATTGTTCAACTATTTGAATAATTCTTCCAGACTACTGTGTTAATTATATTGCTGTATAGACAAATGTTAGACTTTGTATAGAATTGATTGTTGTGTACACTCATTATACATTCATGAAATAATAAATTGTTTAATTCACCTTGAAATTCGTAATCTTCAATGCAATGGTTAGAAGGTTTAATATTTTTAAAAAGCTTGTCAGAGAACAAGTAATTTTATTGTTCACGCATTTAAAAGATGGTTTTATCAGAGTTGCCGTATGGAACAACAAAATGAAACCTACACCGATAGTATAGTACAACATTAATTTATATAGATTGACTTCGTCTATTAAAGATCAAAACACCGCATAATTGAAGTAATTTATTTCTTAATTATATTTCACAGTAATCTTAATTTATTTGTATTTTAATTTACTCTATTCAGTTCATTGCATTGACGGAATTAATTGACTACAGATTATCTTTTAATTGATTAACAATAGTTCCTCTGAAATCAAATATTGCAAAATGATTACGATGAATCAGATAAATTTGAAAATATATATTGCTAGATGCATCTCTTTTTTATTGTACAAGGTGGGCAAATAAACGAGGTTAGCGGCTGTATCTCAGAAACTAATGATCGTACAGAGTTACGGTAAAATATTTTGTAAGTAAAGTGGGCAAGGGAAAATGATGGAAATTATTTTCAAGTTTCCAAGATGGCTGCCAGTGGGCGTTTCCACCATCTTGAATAACATAAAGTTACGTTTTTCGCGATTTTCCCCAATGAATGTAACGTAACAAAAAAGTATTTGCGTTTTAATGTTAACTCAAAGTCGAACATTTGTTGTAAAAACAATTTTTCTCTATATTTAGAAATAAAGTGGTGGGGGTATTTGAATATTGTTGTAAATAAATGCCTGTAACTTCGAGACGGCTTAATGGATTTGGATAAATTTGGTATCATTGAAAAGAGCATTTCTTGAGCTTTTAGGGTTTTTGTAATCATCACAGTTTTGACCTACACGGCCGCCAATTGAGGGCGTTATTCAATATTATAACCAAAATATTGGATTTTCTCAAAAAATTTAAATGCGATGATATGACTTTTTTTAAACTAGAAAATAGACAAATGACCAACCAATAAGCCTGCGGAAACCGTATCTCAATGTCTTTTTCATAACTCAAGATATTAAAAAAAATACTAAACCAGAAAAATTCAGATATCCCCATTTAAAAATGCATCGGTTGCTTTCGATAAGAAGGCAAGTACTAGGCCATGGAAATAAAAGACAAACTCCTCTCTAAGATATTCACCAGTAATGTCAGTTTATTTAGTGCTGTGATTTTAAGTCACACGTTTTCGTATTTATAAGCGATTTTCCTTTTAAATAAAGTTGTGGCCCTGGAAAGGACCGATTTTGAAAAAAGATTATTGCCTTCTCTGTTCAAATTGCCTTCCGCCATATTCCACACATTGTTCCAGTCTTTCTTGAGTCGACAAGAACCGCAGCCTCGATTTCTGCCGCTGATAGTTAACGAATTGAGTTTCGAATTCTGTTTTCCATATCCATTCATGTGGTTGGTGGAGTTTGAAAAACAATGTCTTTTAAGCGTCCCCTCAAGTAAAAATCAAGACATGTCAAGTCGGGAGATCTTGCCAGCCACGGAAATAGGCTTCCCCTTCCTATCCAGCGTTCTCGAAAGGTCCCGTTGATATGGTTTCGCACATTAATTGAATAATGTGCCGGACAAACATATAATTGCAGAAACATAGTTCTCTTAGTTGCGAGTGGCACATCTTCCAACAAAATTGGCAAGTCATGGATCAAAACGTCTAAGAAGCGGTTACCAGTTAAAGCTTGATAAAAAAAATAAGGTCCAATCATTCTGTACCCAATGACACCGCACCACACATTTAGGCTCCAGCGTCCATGGTGCTGCACTTCCCTTGACCAATGCGGATTTTAAGCGGACCAATAATGCATATTATGACGGTTAACTCTACCAACACTACTAAAGGTAGCCTCGTCGATCCAGAGAAATTCTGTTAATAAATTTCTGTTTTACTCAAGCATGCCTAGCATATATATTGACAATAATTTAATCTATTATCGAAGTCTTGTTCATTTAGCGCCTGGTGCAAGATTAAGTGTTAAGGATGTAATCTAAAAGTGAAAAACAATATATGTGTAAAAATAATATAATCAGAATAACACTGAATTGTGTATAATCTTTCTAATAGTTGTTCGTGCTATTCCCAAGTCTAGAGACAATGTTCTAGTTCCTACATGTCTATCAAATTCTATGTAAGCCTAGACATTGATAATGTTTTTTCGGTCCTTACATTGCGACGCCTGCGACGTTTAGGACGACGAAAACTTTCAGTATCGCGTAATCGCTGTACCAAACACGGAAACATTCTTCTCCCGTAATGACGGCGATCTGGATACCGTGCCGCGTACTGTCTTGCAGCTATAGCTGTATTTTGAAAACACTCGAAGTAAATCGCAATCATGTCAACGGCTTCATTATTTGTGAGAGGCATTTTGATTGAAAAGTACTCAAATTATACGCAATCAACAATATTGGGTTGCGTGTGACAAAAATGTGACGTTACTTGGCAATATTTTTGTTATGCGATTGTCGTGTCCATGGCCTACTACTTGCCTTCTTATCGAAAGTAACCGATGCATTTTTAAATGGGGATATATGAATTTTCCGGGTTTAGTATTTTTTTTGATAATTTGAGTTAGGAAGAAGATATTAAAATGCGGTTTGCGATGGTGGAAACGCCCACTGGCAGCCATCTTGAAAAGCTGAAAATAATTTTTAGCATTTTCCCTTCCCAACTTTACCTATAAGATTTTTTACCGTAACTCTCTACGATCCTTAGTTTCTGAGATACCGCCGCTTACCTCGCTTATTTGCCCACCCGGTACATGCAAGTCAATTATGAAATCATAAAACAGAAGCGTCAATACTAATATGGAGAAGATTCTAAAAGAAAGTGTGTCAGTATTAGTCCGAGACACCTGCTATTATCTATGGCTGTCATTGGAATTACGCTACTGTCGCCCACCATTCATTTTCTTTTCTTCTGAGTGGACTCTCTTACAGATATATACATTTTGAATTCTGTCAAATGTTTTGGCAAGAAGCAATGTTTCGTATTGGTCACGTCAGTTTATTTCCTTTAGGACTATACTCTTCACCAAAAACTTTCACGAGTTTTACATCTGAATTGCTCAACATTACTCTAAATGGATCAATGCACATATCCTCAATTTTTCCCATCCTACTTATCGGATGGAATTACCCGTAACCTTGAAAACTGTGAAGTCTGAGCCTTTTTTTCCCGTTTTATTTTATACTCCAACTAGCAGACCAGACAGTCTGATCTTCAAATTTATGTATGAAAAAATATGTGAAATAATTGTAGGTCCCAATTTTCCTTGAAGAGGTCCAGCAAAATCAATAAAGATTCATAGAGATCGCAGTGCCAACTACATGGTACAATAGTCAATCTAAACCACGCATTCCCAAAGTAGTCGATATCGATACATTGTGGTCGAAGTCTGCCCATATTAACTTACACAAGTTCTTATTTTAAACTTTGAAGATACTGTATAAGTTGTGTTAATTTTTTGGATTTGACTTTGTGAAGAAGAGATTTTAAAATTGAATTTTCTATTTATAGAAAACCAACACAAACTGATCACCGTATTCCGACAGACTCTAACCACCCTATCCAACATAAAATGTCGACTATATCTTGTGATGTCCACATATTACTTAGGGTTCCTCTCTCTTCACATAGAACTGAATATGTTGAAACAATTGGCAGAGAACAATGGTTATCTACATCAAATCATTGAAAATATGATTCCGAGGAGGATGAGAAGGAATTTAGCCTATCCCGAGGTTCACAACAATAAACCAACTCAGTATCGTTTATTGACTTACTATGGTAATGTTTCTGATGAAATTACCAAAGTTGGTATTAATAATCTTCGAGATGTAAAAGTTTCCTGTAAATCAAAAGGTTCAATTAACACACTTTTCTCAACGAATAAAAATCCCATTAATATACTCAACAAAAGTGGTATTTATAAATTAATTTGCGATTCCTCAGGTTCATCCATCACACTAAATTTGTTATTTGCTTATATTTACTTTGCGATTTTAATGTTTTTTTTAAAATAATTACCTACTTAAGTATTTTGCCGTAATTCGTATTAATAATTATTGATTACACTTGATATTTACTGAATTTTATGTGTGTTTATTTTGTTAAATTTTGATGAGAAAATTATGTCATACTCATTTAACCAACCGCAAAAGTTTTTAAATTGGTAATTACTTTGTATCAGTAGGAAAAAACTAGAAAAAGGATTTTTAAAGTAATTTGCCTGTGAGGGTTTGAGGTATCAGTGCATTTTGGAAGAGGGATCTCTAGTCCAAAATTGGTTGGGAATTCCTGATCTAAACTATTCAGCGATCCAATCATATCGACATAATTTCATCAGAATCGAGACAGTTGTATTATCAAGATTAATGAAGATTCCTGTATCCCGATGGCATCACAACTTACATATAATCTTAATCATCCAAAGAGCCACTTGGATCCACCCAAATAATTTCAATTTTTATCATAATCAATGTGAATCGGAAACATCCAGAGATCCACCAAATTTCAATAAATTCAGTCAAAATCATTGGGGATTCCTAGAACCTGGTTGCAACACCATCTACCGGATACGATTGTGAGAGCCGTCCAAAGACAATTTTTTATTGAATTCGGATCAGCTGTTTGGATTCAATTATGCGTTGTAGCATAGTTAGTACAGTATCCTCAATGAAATCACTATGATTTATTATGATGAATAGAGGTGAAATTTATTACTCTCAAAATTTCTGAAGTGAATAATAACCGAAACTTTACTCGTTTATATTGGGCTTTTTGTCATGAATAGCCAAGAACTCTCCAGAACCACCAATAATTAATAAAATCGGTCGATTGTTATGTAAGTTCTTGCGATTCTACATTAGAATGTTCGAAAACTTATTTTTGGCAGAATTAAAATTTTTAATCAAGCCAGTTGAGATTTCAATGATGATCAGCTAGGAGGATAATTGCGAAAGTCAAATTGAAATGGCGAACGTATTTAATCAGAGGTATCCTGAGCTGCTTAGTATTTTACAAAGCATTCTTTCCAAAATTCATGTACAAATCCGATAACCTGGTATTTCATATTCTTAATCAAATTCTTGTAGGAAATATGGAACTGTATTATCCATAATATACCATGCGTTTTATAGTTTGTTGGGATCAGTTTATGAAGTAGATTCAAATAAACAGTTTTAAATATTAAAACTTTTCCGCACTTATACATACCATGCTGTATCGTGCTAACAAACCGAAATTTCTCCAAAAATTAACAAAAAGCTGTTATATCTGTATTTATAGGACCCGTTGTAGTGGGGCTCTGGTGCGCTGAAAATCAATACCGTTCATCTGTGAGATGGTCTGAACAGAATTCAATCATAAAATTGGCCACTCGTATATACTCCGTAGAAATGTAGTATATCTGGACTTATAGGGCCCGTTGTACTGGCTTTGGTGAGCTGAAAATCAATAGGGTTCATCTGTGAGACGGCCTGAATAATATCCAATCATCAACTTGGTTACTTGTACACACTCCGGAGGCTGTATCGTGCTAACAAACCATTTTCAACCCTGGGCGGTACTCGATGTCGAGCGTAAACTCTTGGATTGCTCACCAACACCTACCTATTCTGGGCGCAAGGTCTCTTTTACATAAGGTAGTCTGTATAGCATTACAATCGGTTACAGCTTAAAGTGAATGCCAATTAGGTATATTCTAAAGTGTTTTAGTGAGACGATTACAGCGATTGTTTCCAACTCGTAGGAGTGATATCGCTGTTCTTCCTTGCTGGTTTGTCTGGAACAATACATAACAGGCCTTAGATTTCCGCCATGGTCTTGAAGAATAATTCCTTCTATTCCCAATTTTGAAGCTTCAGTATGTACCTCTGTCCTTACTTTTGAGTCGTAAATAGCAAAGACTAGTCACAAAACAAGCTACTCTTCCAGGGTATCAAAAGCTTTATGCTGGGTAGCCTTCCATGTGAAAGTGACATCTTATCTCGTTAAAAGAGTGAGTGGCCTGGCAATGTCTGCAAAGCCTTGAATGTACTTGCGAGAATATCCATCCAATCCGAGGAACTGGCTTAGTCGACGAACATCTGTTATTTCACAGCTTCAGTTTTTCGGCTGCCAGGTTGGATTCCGTCACGGCTAACCACATGTCGGAGATAATCCACCTTCTCAATAAAGAACTGAGATTTTGACCTCTTTTAAAACGTTGATTCCGGAGTAAAAATCCTTGGACGGTATGAACACATCATGCATGTATGCGGCGACGTTGTCATAGCGTAAATTACCTAATACCTTGTTCACAGTTCGTTGAAAAATGGCAGGAGCATCACGTAGACCAAAAGGGACACGAAGGTATTTGTAGTGTCCATCCGGTGTTATAAATACAGTTTTTGGTATAGAACTTTCTTTGATGATGATATCCTGATGCCAAGTCCAAACTAGTAAATAAGTTACATTTTCTGAGTTTTCCTAGTAAATCGTCAACATGGGGTAACGGGAAATCTATCCTTGATGGTCTTCGAGTTTAAACTCTGTAGTCGATGCACATTCGGTTTCCTCTTCTTCTTCTTGACAAGTAGAATTGGACTTGGACTTCCGATTCTCGAAATATATCATTTTTCAACAAATTGTCGACTATATTTTTCACATACATAATTTTTAATTCTTTTTGTGAATCATACTCAGAAAAATTCCCCCATTTGCAACCGTGGCGGCGCGTTCCGCTTTCACTTCTTGTCATGAATTTTGGAATACACATTCAGTATATAACAGAATACGGATATAAAGAAATGTATAATGTTTATAAATATTTATTTTAAAAGCTATAATCTTGAATGGAAAAATTCTTCAATGCATGTTTATCTAAAAATGTATTTATCAAGTATTTATAGTAGTTGAGAAATAATATGTCAAGAAAAAACATATATTTCGAAATTGCTTGGATTGAGAAACGCATAGCACATTCCTAACATAGGTTTAAGTGACCATAAACCCATTAGTTAGTCACCTGTGTAAGGTACACTACAGATTTTAGCCGACAGATTATGGGTATATCAATTATTCACAAATAAATCATTTAAGAACTATTTTCCCATAAATTAACTGTTTAAAAAATGCTAATCATTAAATTAACGAGTTAAACACATATACAGACACCGTTATTTATTTAACCTATGGGAGATGTCATAAGGCCGCAAAGAATCGAGGTGGCGGATCAAGGACGCAGAATATTTGTTCTGTATGACGATACAACTTTTTTTCACAAACATAAATCTATTCACCGCTATATACTAACTAGTACGCACTGAAAATACTATTATTCAAAATTCTGAACTGAAACACTTATGACAGCAACTACTCAATCCATCGAAACGCATTTTCAGTAATTGACCTCAGTAATCACCGCGACTTGTCGTTTATGTATGCTGTTAACTGAGAACGAGTACCCGATATGGTAATATTAGATTTAGAAAGTAAAAAAAAAGTTGATTGGTGGAATATTATTAGAATTTGATGACTGTTCGCTTGAATCTGTTTAGTTTTTGGCAATAAATTTGTTGACAATGAATACCTCATGGAATATAATTTGTGTGGCACAATCAATCGTTTTACGGTTCGAATTGAATCATGAGACATAGAAATTTGCTTCTGAAACGTGAACGATTATTTCTTGCGAGTAAAGTTAAGTTCAATTTTTTAATCACCGTGCTCCTTGTGTAATATTTTCAGCGCTCCGTGCACAAAATTTTTATTTGCAAAATTTTAGACAGACTCTATCTTCATCCATTGTAAAAATCACAAAGCAACATTTGGAATATGATGGAGTACTGTAACCAAAGAAATGAGAGATAACCCTGAGACGTTTTCGAATGATCAATTTTTGTTTTTTTCTCGACTCCATGTAATTTTCTAAGAATAAGGAAAATAAAGAAATGGCGCGCTTTAAGAGACCGAAATTCATTCAACTATTGAATTGAAAATCAAACTATTCACTTAAAATATTTATTTAATTTGCAATAGGTTTCGATTGAAACAGAAACTGTTCACTTAAACTAATATTCATTTACAAGAATTATCTAAGGAGGGTCTCGATATTTTATATCTTTACCAGAGACAAAAGATCGCGTTGTTGTTGAAAAATGGTGTTTTTTTATTCTCGTTATCAAAACTAGAGTACTCTTTATAATTAAATTGATTAATAATAGGGTTATGTGATTTAAGTGGACTATTACCCTTATTATCCCATTGTAATTGTTTATCGTGGAGGTTAGAGGGTAGGAGAACGATCGCTATAGAAAAAAGTGCCCCAGAAATATGGACAAAATAAGTGAGGCGCTGCGATCGCTAAATTGTCTCGAACTCAACCAATCAAAACGCCCGTCGGATTCCATGATAATTATGGCAATCCGATTGGATAAAATAAAATGACGCTGCTGCGCCGTATATAAAGGTTATCTTATGATGTTGGTCACCCAAGCTTTAAACCAACGACGCTGTTCAGCCGCCATTTTCATGGATGTTCAAAAGGCTTTTGACCAAGTCTGGCACGCCGGACTAGTGAGAAAGCTACTGAGCATCTGATTGCCAAACCAAATCATAAAATTATTATATTCCTACCTCACAGACCGATCGATCAGCGTCAAAGTTGGTTACAGCCTTTCCGATTCATTTACACCCCAAACTGGCGTTTCGCAAGGCTCGATACTCACTCCACTATTATACTTAATTGATACGTATGACACACCAATTCCACGACATCCCCAAGACCATATCCAACTATATGCGGACGACACCGCTCTAATCATTTCTGCCCCTGACATTCGCTCTCTCAATAATCGATCCCAAAATCTACTGACCCAATTCTCAAATTGGTGCAGGAAATGGCGGGTGACCCTCAACCCTCAAAAAACCCAAGCCATCGTTTTCAAACACCCTCACACCTCGAGCGAACGACTTGTACCCAGAAACTTCCGCCTCGTGCTCTGGGGAGATCGACTCGAAATCCGCAGGGAAGTCGTTTATTTGGGAGTGAGATTCACTCACACTCTCAACATGATGGCCGACCTCATGGACACTTTGAATAAAGTCCGGCGGCGAGTCAATCCTCTCAAGGCGCTCGGCGGAAGCTTCGGATGCACTCATCCAACCACCCTACTTCATACGTATAAGACATATATCCGTCCCATCATCGATTATAGAACAAACGTCTATTGCGCCCTTCCCGACCACCTTGTAAAAATGCTCCTATCTTGTGAACAATCTTTTCTCAGATACTGCCAATATAAGGCACCCTACTCACCCAGTAACGCCGTCTATACCAACATCGACATTGAGCCCATTCCATCCCGTCTAAACACCCTACAAGCCCGATACGTTAATCGCATTATTGAATCGGGCAGCGACATCTCGAAAAACGCCCTCCTCACACCGTGGACCGCTAATAGACGGCCTCTTGGAAGAATACCCAAGAGGAAGCTTCCATTCCCCCCAGTACGGCTACTAGCCACGGCCTACGACGACCTCCCGGACATATACATTGACTACCTAGACCGATCCCCAATCTCAATCCGATAACCATTGCAACCATCACACATACAATTCCATATCTCTTCACACGATTCTCTTATATCTATATAGCCTACAACTTACTATCTCCAAATACGCTCACTAGTCAACCCTTCTGACAAATCTTCTAACAACCCCACCCACCCGTCGGGTTACAGGTTTTCTGCGGTTTCCCTGTAACACGGTGAATCTATTCAACAGGATGAATTTTTTCACCAGCCAAAAGGACCGACGGACCAACCTCTCATCGACGTAGGGAACAATGCAGCCGCAGCTGAACCCGCCCCCCCCCCAACGAGATTGTTATTATTTCTTTTTTGAGATACGAAGGCAACGCGAATGCATTTCCTCCGGAACATCTTCTAGCAACAAGCCCACCCCTAAACCTCGATTCTTCCCCCAACTTTCTAAGTCACCAACTCAACCTCCAAATTTTTTAACCAATTCACCACACTCAGTACAAACGCGCACAACCCCCCCCCCCCCAACGCACCCCCAACCCAGCCCTGCAGAGGAAATCAATCCTATATCAGGGCACACATCAAAACCAAACACCCCAACTACAACAACTACCACCCACCACAAACTTCTTTCGAACTTCTCTCTCTTTTTATGTTGTATTTTAGAGGAAACTTCTATTTCCTCGAGTCCCGCTACTAACCACAGCTTACGACGACCTTCTCGACGACTATTTAAACTACCTCGACAATTCCCCTATCTCAATCAGATAATTACCTTATATCATTTAATCATTAAATATACCCTTTTTCCTACCATCTCCACCCCCCGTCGGTGGTACAGGTTTTCTGCGGTTCCTTGTAGCATGGTGAATTTATTCACTAGCCAAATGAACCGACAGGGAATAATGTAGCAGCATCTGTACCCACTTCCATTTGCTTGATCCTCGTTATTATTATTCTTCGAACACGGCACCGTACTTAAATTCATCAAATCCCCGCAAACTCGTCTCCTCGAGCAAAATGAGTCCATCACCACCACCTAAAACCCTATTCTATACGCATTTCTTAAATGTCTCCTATTCACCTTTTTTAATAAAAATTCCTAAAATCAAATAAATAATAAATTCTTTTCAAAATCTCTCAAGACGTTGGAGACACCCCAAATCTCCGAAAAGCAACATCTAACACTCAACTTCACAAATTTCTGACACCTAGCCATCCCAATCTAATGACTATGCGCAACACAGCGTGATTCGTCGTTTCTTACGCATATTCGAGACACTTTTTGTTATTCTATTCTAGACACTTTTCAACCACGCTTCTCCCCATCTTGCTAATCAGTCAACCTTTCTCTCCAGTCAGTTTCTAACGCAAAGCCCGCTCCACCACTCACAATTCTATACACCTTTCTAAAAAATCAATTCTAGACACCCTTTTTCTTCTCGTTCTAGACACTTTTTCACCATTTGGCTGTTTTCCAACCTACTCTTCAAGAATACCAAACTCACGAGCGTCGACACCCCAATAAACACCCCCCAAGTCCAGCCCTGCAGACGAAATTAATTCTACATCAGGGTAACCTCGCTGAAGTCGTTGACATACACTTCGACACCATGAACATCGTGGATACTATTGCCAACGCTAATAATCATTTGTGGATACCTGCCCAGTGCAGGTTGAAGCAATTTCTCTGCAACAAAAACCAAAAATATAAGAAATGGAAAAAAATATGAGATTTTTATTTATATTTAAAGAAATGGAAGAAAATCTGTTACAATCTTTGGTGATTCCAAATGGTTCAGTACGGCCAATTGAAAATATTCTTTTAAATCAAAACCTCCAAAGTTTTGTAACGAGGGTTGTGTATAATCAAGATTTTCCAATTGACAGTTATTAATTTCATTCTGTACTAATGGAACTTTCTGTAACAAAAAAACAATTTAAAAGTAAGGCAGACGTTAGTGTTTTTAAATGAAACTCACGGTCTCTAGTTAATTCCACAATATAATAAAAGTTATTGAAAATTCTAAAAAATTGACAATTGTTTCGAAACAATTGTCAATTTTTTAGAATTTTCAATAACTTTTATTATATTGTGGAATTAACTAGAGACCGTGAGTTTCATTTAAAAACACTAATATGAGCATATTCCACGAAGTAAGGGTCTAGACAGTCAATTTCATTAAAGCAGACATGTTTAATATTTCTTAAATTTCTAATCGTCTAAAAATAGTAAACGTGGCATTCACAATCCTCTTCAGAAATGTCCATTTCCAAATCCTGAAGTTTATTGGAATGACATTGTCATTCAAAAGCTCACCTTTCACGAAGGATCAATAGTTTCAGTTCCGTTAATAACCAATCGATCAGCTTTTTTAACGTTTTATTTGCGAAAGTGCTTCCCACACATAAACTGATTATGAGCCAATTGTAATGATTAAGCTTTTGTCCATTTTTCCCTCAACACATTTCTATTGAAAATGAATGAATACATTTTGATAAATTATAATAACTTGCAAATCTTGTAATTAACTTTAATTTCAACAATTTCTTAAAAGTTCAATAAATATAAATTTACTAATTAAAAATGCATGATTAATTAAGCGAATAATAATTTCACATGCCTATTCAATATTACAATGTGCAGCTATGAAACGATAACGTATAAGGTATTACCTTTTGTACTTTAAATAACGGTTGACGCAATTTTTTTTTAGTCTATTTTTTCGATCAGATGCTAAACCACTTGTATATCTATACACAATACGATTATTTTCTCACCAATGCCGTGAAGAAAATTTCAAAATTTGTACATTATCCAACTAATTTCTTGTACTTGTGGTCATAAACAGCTAACTTCGCAGATACTACTAACTGATGGCAGCGCGGATGGTGGCTAAAAAAGAAATTATTAATTCTACATATTTTCAGGGACAGGCAATGCTTTAGCACGTAGCGATTGTTCTCCTTCTCTCTAACCTCCATGGTGTTTATGTTTCTAATATTTACGATCTGACAAGCTCTTAAGTTAAATTCTCGATTTATCCAATACATTTTTCCGAATTGAGTTATTAAATATTTCAAGTATTTAAGAAGACTTTTGTGCTGTGGTAAATTAGATATAATTATGTGATTATAATAATATAGAAAACACTAATCAATCAATCTAGATTTAGGTAATAGGTAAATTACACAAGAAATTTTTGTCAAGGTTCTCCATTAAAAATGAAAACCATGTTACCTGTCTGTAACTTCTGGAGATTATGTAGAACACATTGTGCTTTTTTAAAGAAGAACGAAAATCTTTACAGCTCATCAACCAACGTTTTGTGTTCAGAAACTCCAGAAATGTATCTGTATAGTATAATGTGGTAGTTTTATTGTGAGCCTGTAATTTTTCATACTATCATTCTATTTACAAATTCTGCGTGGGTACGTTTTTGTGAGGGATGTATTAGTTGATATTTATAGTCGTAGCAGGAGAATTCCTTTCTTGGTGGCATTCCAATCCAGCGTATTAGAGGCAAAAAGGATGGAAATATTGAATAATCGATTAAACAAACTTCAAAGTTTTAGTTTTGGTAATAATGAAGAGACAACGGATGCAAAGAGACTAAAATTAAGAACAGAAAGAAATGAGAACCTATTGTAGCTTTGTTGCCTTGTAGAAATCATTTAATAACGAGAATAATATAGCTCTGTGACAAAATGTATATTCCAATCAAAATAGCTCCGAATTCAAAATGTTCCGCAGAAGGTCGCATTTCTGTGTATAAGGGTTTTTGACACTCAAGAACTCAAATCTGAAGTAATTTTTGAGCTGCATGGCAGGGATTTGAAGAAAATAGCCGAATTTGAAGTTTTTTGCTCTTTCTTCAAAAACAGCTATTAATAGACGAAAAATAACTTGACCATAGTGTAGAGCGGAAAATTCTACATCAAATAATGTCCTCTTACGTTGAAAACGGAGTCGGATTAACGAATTTAAAAAATATTTTCCAAAATTCACCAGATACCGTTGATAAGTAGAGATAGCGGGCAGGTAGCTAATAGTGCCGTCTATACGTAAGGAGACCCAATTGACCGCAGAATGCAATTCGAGCATTTTTCGCTTAGCGTTGTGGAGTAAATACAATCGTAGATATTTGAATTGTGAAATAAGAAGAATGATCAAAACGTACGTATAGTGGTTTCAAAAAGATAATGTACATATTTCAATTTTATAGTATAATGGAATCTAAATTTTTTAATTAACACCATCATCATTATTCTGTTTTGCATGTTTATGGTAACATAACAAGCTGTTGAATATAAGCTGAATGAGTATATTGCTATGATTAATTTTTTCGTATAATTTTCAACCAATCAGAACGATTAATTCAGTTAAGTTACCTTGTATAATTTCGATAATACCTGATTATACATAGAGTAGCTCTACCAATCGAAAATTTTACAACTATTTAATTTCTATAGTAACCACATCGACATCAATATAGAACAATTCACAAACTAACTGGACCGTCAAATTTTGACTTTTATTAATAACTGTTCAAAAATGAGTCGATTCGGAGATTTATCATTAAATTCAATAGATGAAAGTATACGAAATACTGAGCCTCATAATACAGTGAAAACAAATAAAACGTAATATATCATAATTATAATTTCCATTGTACCAATTTGTATTTAAATTAATAAATTATTTATATTTACTTAATTTACTCAATAAATAATCGTATCAAATACAATACGTATTTCAAAATAAATACGGTTATACATCTCAAAGTTCCTGCATAATTACAAATCGTGTCAGTTTGACTGAATAATCCTCCCACTTCGCGGTCGGATTATTCAAACTGTCAAACTGACACTCAAGTATTTAAGAGATTGAATAGGGATTTCTGGGTAGAATAATGAGGGAGAAGGCTTTTGGTGTTTGGAGTTTGGGCTGGAGAAGGATTGTTGATGAGGGTTGAGCTTTGAGTAGGTCGGGGTTTGGTTCTCCCAACTAGGATGAATTCCTCGTCGGGAATGGAGGGTTGCCGGGGAATTGAGGGAGCGGGAGATTGAGACCTTACGGAGGAAGCTACGGAGATACTAAGGAAGTGTGTGTATTGAAATGAAGAGGTTGGAGGTTTTGAGGATGTAGGTTTTGGAGACGTTTAGGATTTTCAGTGTTTGGAAGGAAGTTTTCTTTGAATTTTGTTGGTTGTAGAGGAGTTAGTTGATAGTTTGTCTGGATTCCCCTGTTTCTTTTAGGAGTTTGATAGTGGATTCAGCGAATCCAAGGTCTTTTAATTGTTGGTAGGACATGTGAATTAGTTTAGGATATTCTAAATCACCAGTAGTATTTTTGGATGCGGTTTTCCTGTTGCGGGTACGTCTGGAGGATATTTTAGGGTGTGGTTTATTGGGAATGAGTGTGGGATTTAGGAAGTGAAAGCTAATGCCTACAGCGGACTCACTACCGGAGGGAGTTGCATCCCCAGTTAATGCTTTCCTGACTTACTAGCTTTCGGGGAGTTTAATATTTACCTGATGTTACATGTTCTTTCTACGTCTGGTGGGTGTGGATTCAGTTGGAATCGGTGGAAGATTTCCTCAGGTTTTCATAAATAATAATGATTCAATAGAAACAATTGTAATACACTTTCTACGGTAATTCAAAGAAATGTCGAACTGATAAGTGGGTTGGCTGGTGGTTCTCGTTGGCGGTGTCCACGATGCCGGTGATGTTGACTATGAAATGGATTGAGCCAGTGACCAATTCTGCGGTTATCACCTCCTTCGAGCGATATACTAGAACAGATGAAAAATATGCTGCTAAAGAGTTCACAATACATTTATTTATAACATGACCATTAAAATTCACAGGAGATAACGATTGACGAATTACGGTCGACGGCACGGTTAGCTGCATGCCTGCTATCGACACTGTTTCCAACATATGAGGACATAATTTGATGTTGAATTTTCCGCTCTATACGATGGTCAAGTCATTTTTCGTCTATTAATAGCAGTTTTTGAAGAAAACGCAAGAAACATCCAATTTGGCTGTTTTCTCAAAACCCCGGCCATGCAGCTTAAAAATGATTTCATATTTCAGTTCATGAGGGTCGAAAACAGAACATTTCGAATTTCGAGCTGTTTTTGATTGAACTAGTATTTGAATTATTTTGAGAACTTTTCATTCTTCGCGATAGCTTGATCATGTGTTAGGTTGTTTTCTCAGTTTACCTCCCTCCCTCAATTTGGTTTCTTGTGGTATTTTTCATTTCTTCTATCTGGTATGGTATAATAATGTGGCATGTGGCCCCCATTCCTTTCCCTGTATTCTACAACGGTCCCTCGTAATTTTGTTTCAGACTTCAAATCACTTCCTTTTATTTAGAATGTTTCATAAAACTACTTCTCTCACAGTTAGACCAACAGGACCAAGAACTAAGATGATCATAGTGTGACTTTTATAGTATAACACCTACACATACATAATCGGTTTGTTTGTTTGTTTGGTCAACAGTGAATAGTACTTTTGTTTAACTACTTTTTACGTTGAATTTGCCGTCACTGCAACGGAATAATCCATTTATGTATCTGAAACTCTATGTTCATAATAATTTCAGGTTAAACTAAGCTACTACAGAATGATGTCACATCTTTTAAAGTCATTGTGCACATACCTAAACAGGAATTTTTCAGCTCTTCTGGAGATTTATTTTTATTTTCTTGTATTTTTGTTGTGAGCAATCCGCTAGTGCCTCAAGCTATATCGTAAGCAAGAAAGAAATAAAACCGGGAAAAGTATGTAACAATGGACAATGGCTCTGTTAAACCACCATCCATAGGTATATTTTACGTAATGTTCGTGTTAGTAGAAACTTAATGGTCGAACATTTTCAAGAAAAATATAGTATGAATATACAGAAGATACTATCAAATAAGAGTGTGGCAAATCATACTAATAACATCTATAATGTTAAGTTGGTGGAATTAGATAAGTACTTAGTAAACGTTCAATAGATACCCAGATATTTTTCCCATCGCACTTTTTCGAGAACTACTCACTTCCATTTCTTTATAAAATCAATTCTAATACCTATCATTAGACAAACTGTTGTAAACTGAATATTATAAATGCAATTTGTCGTAATTAATTGCTGTAATAATTATATTATCATTCTTAAAAACGATTATCTTTTCTGAAATTGACTGTCTCGACCCTTACTTCGTGGAATATGCTCATATTAGTGTTTTTAAATGAAACTCAAGGTCTCTAGTTAATTCCACATTTTTTTAGAATTTTCAATAACTTGTATTATATTGTGGAATTAACTAGAGACCTTGAGTTTCATTTAAAAACACTAATACGATTATCTTTTCCATGATAAGTTATACTGAACTAATTTCTCCTGATTCCCGCTATAAAAGAGTTAGTGAAACAATTTCTTTCAGATAATAGATAAAAATAACTCTTTGATTATATAATATGTCGTCTCGAAAGCCGCCAGTTACTGAATTATTTTATCGAATAAATACTCAGAACAAGGTATTACTTAAACTTTATGATTCTCTAACTTAGTAACTATCATTTTACTCACATATGTACTTCTAATTTACTTACATAGTTATATATTTGAAAAATTGTCTTGTAACTGAATTTCATAAACAATATAACTATTTGGTCAATTATAATTAACATTTCACTTTTATGGTAGACGCTTGACATCAACGTTTTTCTTAATCTGGAGATATCTTAGCGATCACTTGTCGTTTTCTCTGAAATATTTTGAAAACTTCATGTTTTCAGAATTGAAAAGAACCAACCTTAGGTTGTAATGCCACTCTTGATGATATCAGAAAAATCATTCATTTTCTGCAATGTTGTCTGAAGAATAACAGGAAATATATTTTTGGTTATTTTTTGTCCATTATTCTTCATTCTTCAGCGACACTCTTTGTCCATTGCAGAATATGAGTCTAATTCGGGTAAAGGGATATCAAAGCTATATTCACTTTTGAAAAGAATTCAGTAAATGCCAAAGTGAGATGCGAGGTCTGACCGTCTAAAAACAGTATTACATAAAATTGGATATTGGCCACTGTAACCCAAGGATAAAAAACATTAGCAAAAAACTTGTAGAAAGTTTCACCAGTCATCCATCCGTTGTCTGATTTTCCAAGTCCCCATTGTTCTGAAAGTTTATCAACAACTTAGGAATCCTTTTGTATTTATACAGTATCATAGGAGGAAAAATGTTCCCAGAGGCGCTACATGTTACAAGGTCTGTCAGGCACTGTTTGTCATCATTTCCAAGAAAATAATAAACAGTCTCCCCTTTCCTAACTAGAATTTTGTCTCCTTGGAGGATAACGAAGAAGGCCGTTTAATCGCAGTTAAAAACGCGACTAGGATAATGTAATATATTGAACATATTCGTTTCTTTTAAATGACTCTCCACTCCTTTGACCCAATCACGAATTCTCTTCTGGGTACGGTTGGCTCTCGAATATGTTAGATTCTATGAAATGCTCTTGTTTATATCATTTCAAAAACAACTCATACCACTTTCGACCAGGTTTTCCGTCTGTAAAATTATTGGGTCCACCCAATTCTTTGATTAAAAGCTGACCTGAAATCCTAAATCCTAAATAACCATGTAGCAAGCATAGATTCTTCTTTTGGGGTGAGGATTGTATCTGGACGAGATTTTCTGTTTAGAGAAGTTTTACTTTTAACTTTATCTTGAAGGGTTGATCTGGGCACCTCATATGCTTTACTGGCAGTTATAAAAAGCATTCCTGTCCGAATAACTACAATAGCATTTTCCTCGGATAAATATTGGATTCTCTTCTTTTTTTCCATGTCTTTTTAAAGCTGATAAAACAAACACCGATTACCGGCACTGAAATGCTTCAAATATCGGCATACACACTCCAGCAAAATTAAATGTGTAACTAACAATGGGGTGCCGAAAACTGATCATTCGTATATTTAATTCAATAGTAACATGAGGAAACAAACTGTACACTATAATGTATGAGTTTAAGCACAAAATAACCTAGGATTAAAACACATGTGTTTAATCAATTCTCGGCACCCATGCCGATGATAGGATCATTGATTGATTCTGAAGCTCCAATGATCGACACCCACTTTATTACTGAAATTTACTTGAAATAGCTTATTACACCATTTTATATCAAAAGTTATACCTACCAAATAATCCAGAACACAATATAAAGTTTCTATTGATATAATAAACACTAGAAAAAATATTGGAAACTTCCAATATTTCTTAAAATGTACAACAAGCACAACTTCCCGCTTAAAAAAAAACAAGAACTGACAGTGTTAAAACGTTTTTTATGGATTTCCTATAACAAACTATCGAGGGTTCGTGTTTTCCAAAGAGCGTGTAAATATTGGGAGAGCAGTACAGAGATTCAACTAAACGTTTACTTATACTGGGGCAAACGTTTTTTTTAATATCAATCCAGTTCTGACGACAAAATATTGCTCAGAATAGCTTAGTGATCTATATTGCATCACGTGGACAAACTTCATATTTGTACGTCAGGATTTTATGAATGCTTATTATGGGATTAGAAGGACGGAAACAAATATATCAAGCTGTAAAATACATATGTTTAACATATTACGAACTAATTATAGAACTATTTCAATAAACCTGAAATTACAGTAATTCATAAAGGACATAAAACATTATCAAAATAGTTCAGTCTAACATCAAAAACGCGAAATAATAAAAAAAGTAACACTATATACGAAGTTCCTGGTAATAATTGTGATGCTGTCCACATAGGACAAACATCCCAATATTCGGCTTCACCTGTGGAGATCCTTTTTATTGGAGATATTTAAATAGCAGAGAACTAGACCAGAAAACGAATTACCAATGAGGATTGCAACAAATTTTTATTGTTTATTATTACTAATTGTAGTCAATGCAGTGGCAAATCAATCTAAACTGTTTCATTTGGACAAACGCATAAAATACTATTCATCTAGTGTTACCCCACAACAGGTAGATGACATATTCGCAAACAGTTGTGTTGACTGCTACGTACAAGTCACATTTAAATATTACCGTACATATCGAATATAGCTCTGAAGAATTTTAACTCTCAAAAATGAATGAAGAATAAGAAATATATAAAAGATGCAACACTATAACTCTCGAACTAAATAAAATCAAATTCAAAGACTAAAAATATTTAATGAACGTTCTTTCATTTATTTATGCTCCTTCTACGGCTCGAAGAATGTACCCAGTATTATTTCTAAACGGTTCATTACATCCCTAAAATAGTGACCAGACATCATCAGACTTTTGAGTTTTTTCTTAGTGTTCACATGGGCAGGAAACACACCGTACGAGTACCATAAGATTTAATTTGTATGCATTGAAAGACCCTAGAACATGTTAATTTCGCATAGAGAATAAATTATTACAAAAGCTGGGAGTACTTATGTGTTTGTAGACAAAGTACCGTACGTTACTGGATACGTATTTTATGGCTTTTGTATTGATAAAATTTAACCACGCAATACTGCAACGTCCCGTCGGTCAATATAGCACTATCATTAAGCGTAATATTATTATACAGTAAGCAATGAAAACACCAACAATAACATAATTCTGAATAAATTAATTTTACGTTTTGTTGATCACGGATGATTTGTGTTAACTTAAAAAAATCAGATTTTATCGGAGGAATGAAAATCCAAACACGGTTAATGACCTACAGCAACTACCTATATTTTACACAAGCAAGTAATTATTTCACCTTCAAATATTTTATGAAATATTAGAATTGAGTATAACAGGAAAATAACATGAAACGTAGAAGAGCAAGTGAAATGCCATGGTACAACATTGCAAAAACATAGAAACTCGAATACTTGACTTAAACACATCGCCAGGATATGGATAGATTGTTCTTAGTATTCCCCCTCCAAAAAAGTATTTGAGCGCTCTATCTTCTTTGTATGTACCTATATACGACTTACATCGAGGAAAGACACACTGTAACCTAGAAGAATAATTTTGTTCACATGTTCAGTCTTTATACTAGAATATTTCCTCAAGGATATCCAATGGATTCGGTTTCGGCAAGACCGAGTCTTCTATTTCATAGGCTCGCAGCAACGCAGCTTGAAAGCAACTGTATGTAGATTTCTGCCTTACAGTTCCCTTTAAGCGTGTGGCATATACTTTTTCCTTAAGATGAGATCAAAATATCTAGACCAAAGGATTGAAATCACATGATCATGGAAGCCAATGGACGAAAACCTCTATCAACTCATCGATTCGGAAAATGGTTACTCCATCAATCATGACATCTGCTATCAAAGTACAAAATATTGAAAATGTTCATCTACTGCTGGAAATGCTATGCGAGACTCCACTATTTTTGTAGCATAAATGTTTATTTGTAGATAGCATAATAACATAATAAAACTCGGATAACGAATAAAATCGTCAACTTCTAGAAATAATAATCACAATTGAAAACTCTTGAATCTGGGGTCTGTTAATATCCAAATTTTTATGTAACATATATACATATATTTAATATCGCCCCTCAATTTAAATGTATAAGAATATCAAATAAGCAAGTCAAAATTTAAGATAACCTGAACATTTAAATTGCAGAGCTACATACTTGCTCACTAAACTTTTCCTAAACTTTTGAAATTCTACTTTGTGTAATGCGTTAGTAAAAATATCAGAACAATTTTTCATTTGAGCATACATACTTAAGAACAATCTGTTTCTTGAGATACAAATATTTTACGAAATATGTTTACTGCGTTTAGAATTTTCAAAATTTTTCACCTAAGTATTGAGATTATCTAAATTAAAAATAACTGGATTGGAATAGTTTAAATATCCAGCGTGTATCTATAGCAACTTTCGTGTCTGGAAATTGAGCAGGTGTCCATGTGTATTGTATCGATGTTGGTGTAGTAGAACATGGCAGAGTCGCCATGTGGATAACGACCATAAGTTTCACGATGATTCCATAATTTAATGTAAATGCGGACTTGGGTTTTTTTACACACTAAATAACACTTAAAATACTGATACATAACTTATAAATTACTAGGAATGGTCAAGTTTAACTCGTACCAATAATATGCATTGTGATTCATTACTTACGTTAAACGGAATAAATATAACTATAATGTCGTCTAGATGTTTACAATTCTTATTTTATAGTAAATATATTTGTGTATTGTTCTTAAATAAGTTTTTACGAGTAGTTGGATTATATCGTAAATTTTGTAAGTTAAACAAATGTTCGAGGTGTATTAACATTGACAATGTCTGAGTTCATATCAGTACGTAATAATCATTTCTGACCTTATGGGTTAATAACCATCACACATGTTCCTAGTTTTTTATGCAAATTTTATTCACTATTTATAGGTTGTTTCCATTCTGTTGAACTCATAGTCTCTTTGTAAGTTTGTGGCACTTCTTCTATCTCAGATAGTAGGCAATAAGCTTCATAAATCTCATAATCACTTACAGTTTTCAGCTTAATTTTCCGATTTCAGGATTTTAACTACAAAAAAATGAGAAAAATCATCTAAAAGCATAAAAATTATTTTCCTCCATGAAATGTGTTTCGATTCACAGGTCACTATATACAAGTTCTCCAATACTTTGGATGGGGTTTTCATTGGTTGAAGAAGGTAATATTGTTGGCTTCCTTTCAAGATAAAGTGAACATAATTTTTCAGTTCTTTTAAACCTAAGTTTTGACATAGCATCATTGTGTACATGCCCTAAACCCCAATGCCAAAAATTATCAACTTATGTTATTTGACGACTGCTTTCATTTTCTTTTATTATTAATTCTAGTATCAACACAGAAAGTCCTCGATTCCTCTCACATGTTAAATCAAAGTTATTTCCACTTATTGTTGTTATATCTCTCTACTATGATATTGTGTCCTTTCATTGCCATTTTCGAAGCAGAAATCAAATCGTGTTTTATTTTGGGAACAATGGTTTTATGCTTACAACCCGACATCTAGCTTTTATCATTTCAATTTTATTTGTCTTCATAATTTGTCCATTAGCTTTGTGGAATTCCCCGAAAGTTGGAAGTTGTCTTATGTCATGCATATATTTTTCAAAATTGTCCTGAATAAAATGATTAGTAGATCCAGAATCTGGAATAACGGATACTGTGTCTCTATCTTCGCTACATATTGTTATGATATGAATGGACCCTCACCCTATTCTCAAATTAAATATTAAATAATCATATATTTTTTATAATAGCTGTACAACCAACTTTGTCATTTGATGTTCAGATTCTTTAATTCACCACAGTGGAAGAATACGAAACCTTGAAATATGTCGGCAATAAGTTAAAATAAAACATCCAAAAATTAGTAACAATAAAAAAATATAATATTCAAAATAAGTTTTGACAAACCCTGTATACTACATAATTCAAGCTATATCAAAGCAATGTCTATGAAATTGCACATAAACATAAAATGACCAGCACAATTTGAAAAATAATAACAAAGAAATGAATCAGAGAGTAAATAAAAACAATCAGATAATTTATGTAGATAAAGTAAGAATATTATGAAATATAGGAAAAGTAATGTAGTACCTAAATTGTAAAAGGAATGTCATTGGTATAAATAATTTAAAATGATAATCTAAGAGAGTTGTTTGAAAAACAATAGAGAAAATCAACAAGAAGTAAAAAATGTTGATAAAAGATGGTGAGAAGATTTCTCGTTAGAAAAATTTAAATAAAATCCACGGCAAATATTCAAAAATTGATAAGCAAAGTTTTGTAAAAATAGAAAATAAATAATTAAGCAGTTACAATAACAAGGAAAGTGAAGTTGAAGGTAATACTTACCCAAAGATTATATTATGTGACTAAGTGGTCTGGGACCATCCTAATATATCATCAAGCCCGATGTACTCGTATATATCCGACTTTGATTGTAAATAAGTAACAATCCCAACACTAAAGAAAATCTGAAGTCGTTTTATCTAGTAGAAACGAAACATTAAAATCTGTTGCTCCAAAAACAGAAGTCTGAAGATATTTATACAAACCATTGTGACCTTCAAAGAATTCAGGAAAGATAATATAGACAATTCAGGTACCGTTTTCTATTATATAGTGTTTAAACGTTCATTAAAAACATTTGTTGATGATTAATTTTAAAGCTTTGTACATTTCAACAATTTAAATTGAAATTATACTTACTGGAAAGAAAGTTAAAAGTTCAATATAACGTTGAGCCATTATAGCAGTTAGAAAATATTAAATTTGATGAACACAGCTGTTTAACCTAAAATATCTTCTTTTTCTAAGAACCAAAAAAATTTAACTATTGACCTATAAATTTCGCCCATTTTCATAGATACAATTTCATATGTATAATTTTAAAACTATATTCCTGAGTGTATGAGTGAGATTTAGATAAGTAATTTTAGAGAATGTAATGAATATTGAACACTGAAAATAATAGTTTTGGTCGAATTATGTATTTAAAGTTGATTGTGGTTGTTTTATTCCTATGATATATTTGAAAAACAAATAGTGATCATTACCAACATTATTTCTGTGAAGGCCAAACGACATAGTCGGTCTTAGTAAAGTTACTTATTTTTATGAACCCTCAATTTCAATCCCTGAGAAAACAAATTAAAACATAAACATCATTTAAAATAGAAATAGAGTCTCATAACTATAACTATCATAAAAATAATAATAATAATAAATTGGCGCCTGATTTAATAAACGACTGAGCTAGATAAAGATAACATAAAAAAGAAAAGGTAAGTATTCGACATTCCAAATCAAATTAAACATCATTTAAAATATAAATAAAATATTCAATCCATAACAATATAATAGCTGCATACAGTGCTATTCCTTGTTTTCCAACAGTATTTGCTTGTTGCTTTCTATCATTTCTATTTTCCAGTCGATTGTATTCTATTATTATTTCTATAACTAACATAGTGTCCCTCTATAACTACTATTTTTTTCCTTCGGCCAATATAATTGAATGTGCAGAGTACTTCCAGTTGTAGAACAACCTTTACAATATGAATATACTTCTAACACTGACCAATTTTCACAACTTCGTCTCTAAGACTCCATCTTTATTTCTTCATCTAAATACCTGGACTTTACAAAGTCAATTGTCATAGCGCGTGTTAAACTTTGATGGTACCTAGGTTAAACAGAAGATGAGACGCTTGGTCACTGTTATCAATATTAGATCCTTGATCAATTAACTCTCTAATGATTGTCTCAAACTTATCTTTATTTCCATGTTTTAAATTCAAGTTTTCTCTATAGGGATAGTTTGGTGAAACAGCTTTCTCAAATAAAAATACTTTTGACTTTTCTCGATTGTTCCTTAGCTGTGTTACAGTCTTTAATTAAATCTAAATGCTTGTCAGAAATCCTTGAAATAATGATTGATTGAGTTTTTATATTTACCTCCATGAATTTTTCTCTTTCAGTGTGCGTAGCTAAATCTCCTGAGGATTACCTAGGGTATCATTACAGTTGTTGCTCTTCACAATCAGCTTCATTCGAAACTCCTAGTTATTGTAATCATATGCCTCCAAAATTGGTTACTTCTCTGTACTCAAATTTTCTACAGTTTTCGCGTTCGTTTCTCACTTTTTCATGAATTTTTTTAATGTATAAATTTCACTGATCCCATAATCTATTGAAAAAGTTTGTCTAATGCTGGAATGGCTATGTACCCTTGCAAAAATATTTATTTGTAATAAGTATAATTACAAAATAAAACTCGAATGACAAATGAAAACGTCAACTTATAAAAATAATATTGAAAATTGAAAATCATTGAATCGAATGGGCTTGTTTATATGTAAATTACTAAGCAACATAATATAATAATGAAAAGAGATCTTCACTGGATTTGCATTGAATATTCAGGGATTCCGAATAAATGGCGAGGAAGATAGTCGATGTGACGACCAATTAATTTGTTACTGAAATCTTCTGTCGAAACATAAACTTCGAAACAGTGTTGGTAATGTTGATTTACATCATACCAGTATAGTAGTAGTTTAGTCTAATCGAACATTTATTGTTCACTTCAATCGGTGAAAAAATTTATTTTGAAAAATTGGGATTGAGGGCTGTTATTTCTTGCAATGTTTCAAAATGACTTATTTTGATCGGTAGATCGTGAGGAAAGAGTACTTGAACTTGTCAGTATCGATAAGAATGCCTCCGCTGCTCCTTAAGTATCATCCAAGTAGTTGCAGAAAACGTATATTTGCTTGTCGTTTCATATTGATCAGACTAATTGTTGAATCTTGATCAATTGTGTTTAAAATGATATTTTTTTGGGTAGTTCATTGCTCTTCAGGGTATAACAAAATTAATTTTTTCAGTTTCAGGTTCTGAGTTTCTCGGCAGCGTTCTTCCAGTATTCTGAACGTTCTCCTATTTGGTCTATTGTTATTATCTTGCCATAAATCAAACAAACCAGATAGGCCGGGAACCGGTGCCACTGAAAGTGATGTCAGCGGGACCTTCAATATTTTTAGATTATTAATTGTAAAAAGATAATACGAACCGAATGAAATTGGTGTGACTTCACGCAATTGCCAGAAACAATGTTCAATTAAATTATAATTAATAAGCAACAAAGTGTTGTCGTCATCAGAAACCTGAATTTTCAGTGAATATTTAATTAGCCAATACCATAATATTTAAAAAATAGTTGATGTGCTAGTTTAAAATTTGCCACATGTCACAATGTTTATTTAGGTGTGACAATTACTTTCTGGTATTTTTAAGCAGGCACACTAAGTATTTTTTAAAGATTATAATATTGGCTAATTAAATATTTACTGAAACATCAGGTTTTGTCATTGTCGCAAAACTTTGTGGCTAATTAATAATAATTAATTCAATTGAACATTCTTATAGTCACACTAAGCTCATTTTGTTCGTATTATTTTTTTTCAATTAATAATCCAAAAGTATTGAAAATCTGCGACACTTTCACTGTCTCCCTGAATCCCCACCTAAGAGTTTTAATGTATTTAAAATAGAATAATGGAATAAAAGAATTCAACACTAATACTTCCTGTAACATATCCGAATCAATCGACTTCTTTATCAGTTACCCGATTTCTGCTCTCAATATTTTCACCTATTCTAATTGAGGATGATTTTCTGATCAGATTCCTATAAAAATATATAAATATACGTGGCAGCTGAGTAGAGCCGTTGGTGAATGATTGGCTATTGAATAAATCGTGAGGTTCGAGCTACATTTACTTTCTTTATAAATCTGACATTCAGATTATAGTCGTGGTAATATTTCAAGTAAAAATTGATTATATCTGTATTCATGTAAAATCGATATTCTTAACAATAAAGTCTATTATGGTTTTTAGGTATTTAGTGCATATGGCTTTTATTAAAAAGTGAATGTAATTAACATTATTTTCCAACACTTGCTTATTCAAATTGTTAGAGTTTTGTTCATAACTGTGTTAGTTAACAAATCAAAGGACTTTTTCCTATGCAGATTTAGTTCAAGATTTCTTGAAACACTGCCAGAAATTTTACAAATGCGTATAACATCATTTGAAGGATATGTTAATCCTCCTTTACTTTTATGGGCAATCAAAAAATTAAGCAAATTTGCTTAAAGTCCAATTAATGCCCCACATGTTTCACATATCAAGGTGTTTGTTAATTGTAAAACAACAAATTCAGCTATATACGTGATAATTTGTTCACTACACGTTAACAAAATAAATGGATTTATAATATAGTCATAATCGTGAAAAATATTTTCAAATTAGTCATAAATTGTGGTCATCCTTGCTTCTTCATCTTTATCAAATTGAGGAATACTATTGTTTATCAGACAAACGGGATTTGTTTTTGCTTGTCTACAGGACACAACTAAAATGGAAATTGCTTCAAAGGCGTACAATTACCAATGCCTCCACTTCTAACTTCTGATCCACGGCACTGTGCAAGACCTATATCGGTATAGGCGGAGGTAATTGCACTTTCGAAACTTTATGGTTCGACTTTGAATAAAGTCATACTCTCAACGTGACTTCAAATTCAAATAGAAACGAAAAGATTCAATTACATTTTCCTCCTTCTCGGAAAAAAATAACATGATTGTAGAATGGACAATCATGTTTGAAACATCAGAGAAGCCGCCTTAAGATCCCACATCAAAGAAGCCGCCGGGCGGCTCATCAAAGATCATCTGGTGACGTTTAAAGAGAGTACCGACAAGCTTGACGCACATAAAAAACTCTTGAAAAATAGGGGAGCGCAGGGGACATACCGGCTGGAATCCTTGACATGTTTTGTTAAATATAATTTGGGAATATTTCTCTATTTTTCGGGTATAATTGTACCTTCAATGGTAACTTTTGAATTTATATGTTTTGTTCATTATATTGTCAGAAAAATATCGCGAATCGGCAAGTACAACCCAATAAAATTATCGGGGGCCCATTTATTGCTTTTTTGTACTTTAGTGCCGGGTTCCCCAGCGCCGTGGGTTCTATAGGGGCCTCTGCCACGACACTGGATCTATGGAATATGAAAAACACCATTCACGTCTCGGCGGAATTCGAAGTGGTGATAGTTAATTCTCGATAAGGAGATGGCACCAAAAGAAGAAGGGACATAACTATATTGACAGCTGTTAAATAATTATGTGATAACATAGGTGAAAAATTTTTTGGTGATATCAAAACTTTCAACAATAAAAAAACAGGATAATCATGAAAATCTCATTAAATAATTTATCAAGTAACTGGGAAATAGCGAAGACTATAAATACCTTGCATGTGTGTGAATTCTTCATTAACATTAACGCCTATTTGATATGTACAACTAAAGTATATACGTTCATTGTTACGAACCAATTTATTAAGATTATCGTGGTACTCATCAGATAGTCACTTCCTTTGAAGTAGTACCTTAACATGTTGAATAAGGGTCGTTGACCTCATAAAGTCGACTAAAAATAAAGCTTTTTAGCAATTTTGATTTCAGTGCCATGACAAACCACTTGTAGAATATCCTGTATCTACTCGAACTCTTGCATCTAACGCCGAGAGGTAGGTACGTCACACGTATGTATGGCATTATAAGGATTGTTAAATAAATATCAGTCCGTGAAAAATAACTTTTCGGAGACTTCCGTTTCCTTTTATATAAAATTCATATATTTAAATAGCCGAATATGCGGGGATATTTTTGTACAAATTTAGTCAAAAGACGTTGCTTTCTCAGACTCATTTTTCGAAAAATCCACACATGTTTTTAATACAGATCAAGATTTGAAACTAAATTGTACGTAATAATGTGAGTACCGGGCAGGATACAACTGTTTGGAGAAAAACTAGAAGTATCTGAAGAGGTGAAATATCTTGGAGTGACACTAGATTTTAAACTGAATTGAAGGACGACACACCTGGAAAAAACTACTACCAGGGTAACTAGGCTCTCCTGGCAATGCATAAGAGTTATGGGCAAAACCTGAGGAATACTACCTGTACCAAACGTTCCAAAATCTTTCACAGAATGTGTCATCTTCAGGCCAACTCTTATTTATAGACATAAAGAACGCATTGGATAAAACACATGTTACTTCAAAAATATGTCCAAATGATTCACATCCGTAACCATTTGGCTCAACATTTCTTAAAAAGCGAAACTTATTTTGAAGTCTTCCAAAAACTGCTTCAATTAACTATCTGAGTATCTTAACAAGTCCCGCTTCATTTTCTTGCTGGATACTTAGTTCATGTTGATCGTTCGGAAGGAAATGAGACATGAAAACGTTTAAGCCCATATTTTGACAAATCTCCATCGAGACTTGATAACCGCGATCATATACAATGTTGTTACCTTCTTGGAAAAAACGTAAAAAATCCATCCTCGTTTACAGGCATAGCGTTGAATATCGACGAATCATCGTTTTTACAGTCCGAAGCATGCGGATCAGTAACATCAATAATATATCCGTCTGGTGCTGTCACAACCGAGAATTCAACTAAATTCGAGCGTTTCGGCAAAGAATATGTGCTCCGCTGAGAAAGATGATAACGAGGTTTTTCATGGTACAAGTATGTGGCATCAACAATGAATCAGGATAACGTGACACAAGCGATTTGTAGTAGTAGTACTGTAGTTAGCAGCGTATTCTTGACGAGTTATCTGTTGGTAACCCAGATGAAGAGGAACAAAGTAAGCTGTTAGTGAATTCAGAACATCGTGGAATATTTTGCTAACAAGATATTTCTGCTGTGGTTTCATGTGAAACATCTCACTTAGAAAATTTTGAGTTAGATCAATTTTTAGTTTCATAAAAAAAATAAACGGTTTTGAAGATTGAAACTAACTTGCCCGCATGTGTGGCCCTGAATAATATTCTATCATACAATTGTTACTTGTATACACTTCGGGGGATGTATCGTGCTAACAATCCAAAATTTCTTCAAAAACAACCAAAAATGTAGTATATCTGGATTTATAGGACCCGCTGTACTCGCTCTAGTCAACTGAAAATCAATAGAGTAATCTGTGAGACACCTTGAACCATATTCAATCATAAAATTGATCAATCGTATAGTCTCTGGAGGCTGTATCGTGCTAACAATCTGAAAATTCCCCAAAAATGACAAAAAATTGGTACTTAAAGTACTGTAGCACCTGTTGTATTGGTTCTGGTAAGCTGAAAATTAAAAGGGTTCATCTGTGAGATGTCCTGAATAATATTCAATCATAAAATTGGTGACTTGTTGAGCTCCGGAGGTTGTATTGTGCTAACAAACGGAAATTTCTCAAAAAATGACAAAATGTCGTACTTTAAGTACAATAGCACCCGTTGTACTGGCTCTGGTGAGCTGAAAATCAATAGGGTTCATCTGTGACATGTCCTTAACAATACTCAATCATAAAGTTGGTGACTTATTGCACTCCGTAACTCCGTAGGCTGTATCGTGCTAACAAGACATGTAAGAAAAAGTGGCCGACGACAACGACGACGACGACATACACACCGGATTTTTTTTCTAAAATACGTTTTTTCGTGTTGTTGTTGATGGAAAACGTAAAAATAACTCAAAAAAAAGTATCGAAATTCCAACTTTTTTTGCGGTAAACCAATACTTTTCTCGCATATTAGATAGGTTGGGCGGAAAAGAAATAGCTACGCAGTTTTTTTGAAAGTATCAATTTATTGCAGTTACCCACAACCTTTGCAAACTGCGCTTCACGTAATCCGCTTAAATTGTAATCGTCGTCATTCATATTTTCATTGTTAAAATTTTCTTCTAGAGGCACTACGCGGATTAGTGAGCAGATTAATTAAACATTCATTGTCACCAAGTGTACACTTCCTAGGAGCACTTCACTATCGCATTAGAGTAACAACTTCTTCAGAAAAGTAACCATTCTCAAAATTTTCTAGACATGATCGATTTTCAAAGTTGCAAAATATCCGGTTTTCAATCCATAACTTTAAAACGACTTCTCTTGAAATACGCTGCCGAATATTAACACTACACACGCAACAAATAGCTTTTGTAGTTGGTAGTTTGACCGGTACATTTCTAATATTTTCGCAATTTCCTTCATCATTATCAACGGTTACATGATCGCTTTCATTTTCCATAGGAATGGGATCCTGGTGGATATTAGATTGTCCTATTTCGTTGCCTTAAGAAATAAATAATAACAGGAATTATAAACAACTACTGTAAACATTGTTTTAGTTTACCATGTCGCATAGCCATTGGATGCAAATGCGGGAGTTTTCTCCAGGCTCTACCCGGTTAAATTTTTTGTGAGCTCGAATATTTAGTAGAAACTGCCGGTATGTTTCATTATTAGCCGGTATTGAAGTACTTTTTTTATTGATGTACCCATCGTAACCAAAACACTTTGTTGGAGCTATGTATAATAATTAACAACTAGATATTATAAGAAGTGTTAAAATTGAAAATAAACTTACTAAAAAATTGAATAGATGAGGCTTTTACTTGATGAAGATCCATACTGAACGACAAAGCTACTGTGTTAGTGAAACGCGTCAACAAGTTTAAATTGAACATTAGTTCAAATAAATGAAGATTTAAACAAACTATATTGTTTTATTTCATCGTTCATATACTTACTAATTTAATTTAATAAACGAATCGAAAAGAAAACGATGCACTTATAAGAAAATGTCAGCTCTAACAATTAATCATTCAAATAATTATTGAAAAGCAATGTTGCCACTATGCATTGTTTGAAAATAATTTATAAGAAATTGACTGTCTGGACCCTTACTTCGTGGAATATGCTCATATTAGTGTTTTTAAATGAAACTCACGGTCTCTAGTTAATTCCACAATATATTATATTGTGGAATTAACTAGAGGCCGTGAGTTTCATTTAAAAACACTAATTTATAAGAAGTTATTAGTTTTTAATACATAAGATAAATTAGTTTAAATTGATAAAAAAGAAATGTATACTACATTTCTCAATTATAAGCATTTAAAAACCTTTCAGAAAAGGCCCAAATATTTCTATCAAAAGCATACCCTCCATTAGTTTAACCTAATTAAGACAAAACACTGAAAATTCACCCTAACGCGATGGTCCAAGTTATTATAAATTGCTGAAAATCAAATACTAAAGATTTCAGCAAATTCTATTAATTCAGATATATATCAATAAGATTATTGACATTGACTGCGTAACCAAAATACAAGACGAATACGAACGCAGTTATGCAACAAAAATATCCAACTCTAGATTTCCATGAATTGAGAGTGTGACAAAGAACTTAACTTGGAGATGTTGTAGAATGAGTAGCCCTCAGCTAGGTTTGGTGGTGTTTGTTTCATATTGTGCTCAGGACCCTGTGGTTCTAGGAACTGTATATCCTAGGGATGTCTTCCAGGGCTACGTGGGAGCTGCAGAGCTGTAGAGAAAAAAAGGAGAAAAATTTTACGAAAATTACTGTAAAGGAAGGAATAGGTATAGTTGGCGTAAAACACATTGTGTAGCAATGTAATCGTATATCCCCTTTAAGTTATGTTGCGGAGCTAAACTCTGAAAGGTATTAATATTTTGTTTACCTGCCAATACCTATAAGGTATTTGATGTTACGTAATCGTTGAAAAGGCGTTCGGTTTAAACGGTATACCAGACGTGAACTGAGCCCTTTTTGTATCCCATTCGATTTTTTATGGAAAACAAAATTTCAAAGCAAAAACCATGAACAAAACTAAATTCTATGAAAAATAACAAAAATAAATTAATTTTATAACAATGAATGAAACAATTCTTTAAAAATAAATATTATATCTAACTCCTGTTTGTCACTACTATATAAGTAACATGAAAAATATATTAAACTTAATTAATTTTCATCTTCCAAAAACTCTATTAATCATTCTCACATATCATCTGCTTCCCTATCACTATCGTCTTGTAAATCAATAATAAATTAATATGGACTTGCCCAATATTCTTATACTCATCCTCAATTTTAATTACCTTTTCAATCCTTTTCTGCCAGTCTTCTTTGGTAATATTAGCTACTTCTCTTTTAATCAGGGCACGAATTTCGTATCAAAATTAGGAAATGTATTGTTACGCCGAATACTCTCTTTTAATTGTGCCCAAATTAACTCGATGGCATTGAAAATACAAAAATAAGGAGGAAGTCTCAATATAGAGTGTCCATGTTTTTCAGCAATACTCTCTAGGGCGTAAAACTTCGATCAGTTGTTGTTTTGTATTTTTATCCATTAAAAAATGTTGTAGTTCGGTCTTCTTGTCTCTTTTATTTGGTATTTTATTGAGGTGTCGTGAATGATAAGAAGGGTTGTCAATAACTACAACACTATTTGGCTCTACGTCTGAGATCAATGTGAATTCAAACCATTCTTAAAAAATATTAGCGTCTATGCTCTTATGATAGTCAACGTTGCAATCTTGTATTTTTTCCCACATATTTTCAAGGCATTTGCAACCCATCTTTCATTTCCGCCGCAATGCACAATAATAAGTCTGGATCGTTTGTTTGCGGGCATTGTTGGCATATAAATTTTTGACCCATCGGTCCATCCTTTCTTAACGGTGTCGTGTGTATCATACCAAGTTTCGTCCAAATAGACAATTGGCCGGTTTTCTTCTCAATACTTTGTTACTTGTTCCAAGTATGTATACCGTATATCCATTATTCTTGTGCTTTTCATGACTGTTTGACGTTTATTAATCGTTTCGAATTTGAATCCAAACTTTTTAATCCAGTTTCCAATAGTTTTCTTACAGACATTTACATTACGGCCGGCATTTGTTAATTTATTTCTTATTATTTCAATCGGTGGTAACTCATTACTTTTGGAACAGTCATATATGGTGGTTTTTAATAATTTTATTACGGGCACATCTAAAGGTTTGATCAATCCTTTATCACATCGCTTCTTGCGTTCGTAAGGCCCATTCTTGGCTATTTTACGTATAGTTGACCGAGGAACCTCTTTTAAATCAGATACTGATTGCATTAATTCTGTTTCTTCATCGAAACCAAACTTTTCCCGTACATTCTTGTACACATTGAAACATATTTTCTGTGTTTCCAAATTTAAATGACGTCGACTCCTGTTTTCACTTTGATCACAATTATTTAAATTCGTTACACACAATATTTTGGACCGAACTCAATATTTCCCAAGGACGCCACATAATAAATATTTAATTTTACACTAAAAATATAATTGCTATATAATAAATTTGTATACTTGCCCAAATTCCTCAGAAAAACACTACACTCTTTCTTGGCCTACCAACCAAAGAGTAAACATATGTTGTTTTCGAAAAAATTGCTCTCTCAAAATATAATTATAGTTCAGAAAACGATGGGAAAAATAATAAGCTATTTGAAATTTATATTCCTAATTCTTCTTAATAAAACGAGATATAGGGTAGTATTAATTGCTTGGTGTTATGTTTGAGATGTTTTCAAATATAAATAGGTTAATATTGTTTGAAGGAATGTATTTTGTTCTATACATTAACGCTAAGTATCTTAAAAAGTAGAATGGCACTCCATAATTGCGGATTAAAAATAATCGTTTGTTGAAATTATAATATAAAATGAATATATCGTTAAATAATAATATTGATTGGGCTATGATGGTATTCAGTCAAACGAAAAGCCGAAAGCTTAAATTTCGCACTATATCTCTTACGCCGACTAAAGAAATAATTGAAAGCTCATGGTCCAACACATAAAAAACTGGATTTAGTTTTTAGAATAAAACTAACAGGAATCTGTTCTGTCCAATTCGTTTTGTTCCCTAAATAAACAGAAAATGCAAAACTATAAAGCTGAAAAAAAAGAAAGAAAGGAATTTACTAAAAAATTGCTTCTAAAGAAGGTGTATTATTTGTTAAGTAAAAAACTAACCATATGAGAAACTAAATAAAAGTCGGCTCAAATTATAATTGAAATAAAACCTTGTAAGCATATGCAAATCGCAAAATAATGTATTTGAAGAATACCGCACTATCTTCCTAAGAATCCATGGTTTTTAACCTATCTACTCCTAGAGTTTACTAAACAACGCTAATCAGAATAAGATTCTTGCTATCCCATACCATTATTCTAAATAAAAATACAAAACAACGAATTATGCGATCACTGTGACGATCAAAGTACTTTGGAGTGCAACAAACATAAGGCAGATTGTGGTATACTATTTGAAAGATTAAGAACATCTCACCAACCCCTTTAACATCATTACAGTGCTGAGACAGCTACAAAAGAGCGATGTTTATGGTGCATTAATAAACTTTCTCAAAAGTAGGTCTATGATGTAATTAATTAGTAGTTTCCTTTATTTTAACCCATTTGTATGTTTTATTCCTCTCCGAGGTCTAGTGTTGTTTGTCTTACATTGAAAATGTCTAGACGGGCCCTTATGCGAGAAGAGTGTGCGATCGTTATCCTTTGTTTTAATAACAAAAAATTATGTTGGGACTGGTTGAATGACCAATGTGTATGCCATTACAAATTTTAAAAAAATATCACTGAATATATTATTTCTACAATATTTACACTGCTTGAATAAAAATTATTCATAGTAAAACTAAATTAATGAAGTATAGAAAGAAGAAGCGACGATATCGTAACATTAACATTGAAATATGTTCGAGTAGAAGTAACTGACATGTCTCACAAGTATTATGAAGACTTATGAGACATAAGTGTGGTGTCAAAAGTATATCAGCGCAAATGTCCACTTTTGACAACACAGATGTAGGTGTGAAAGTTATTGGTAATATTAAAAAAAATCATATTAAACAGGAAACTTGGAGCTCATTAACAAAAAGAAGAAACAGGGCGATTGGAAGAAACATTTTCGGACACCAGAGATTGTCTAACGTTGTTGTAAACGGCATCGTCAAAGGAGCAGACAAAGAATGGAATGTATTGTGATAATTAAAAAAGTCGTTATTTGAAAATCACATTGAATCAAACAACGAATGAAAAAAATTATAGCTTGCCTTGCAATCTCTCCTTGCTTTTATTTCTTGTGTATGATCTTATTAATAATTTAATCGTTATTTTCATGGATGATCATTTGTTTATATAACCCGTGAACGTTTCACCATCCTCATTTTTTATTTTCTCGATACCAACGGATACTATACAGCGGTTTTTAATAAATAACTTGATAATTCTAGTTGAATAAACACATTGTATTGGATGATACAGGAGATACTACAATATGTCTTATTGTTTTATTTGTATTTTTATAAGTTTTATCTGTTGCGTTTTTATAAGTTTGATCTATTGGGGTTATCAATAAGTCATTTTAAGTTTATGGGCTACATTATCAAAATATCTATGTAAAACATTGTATACTCTTCATCTTCCGAAATCCCTTTGGAAATCTAGATATCGTTACAGTTGAGTAAGTAGCAGATATTTCTATACTTGCAGCTTGCAGTATAATGTATGTAATCAATTTTAAGCACGCTTGTATGAAACGCCCAAAATTAAATTACTTATTAAACACTTAAATTGCAGCTTGAACTTCAATGGAACAGTATTCATCTTATCATTTGAAAATCGGTATATTTTTTAATAAAATTATTGACTATTCAAATGATTGTGAAGCTTTATTTACCTTGTTATCAAGTTCTGTTATTTTGTTGTAGTTGAAGCGTAATAGAGTGTTCCAAAATAATATTCATTTTTTCACTCCAGCTAACACAAATTGTTATTCTGTAGACTGTGTTAAATCATATACATACACCATACACCCTCTGCGTAGTGGGTAATTGTTATGTTGCGTTCTACAAATAAACGGTGAGGTACACTGTATTTTATACAATTGCTGATACATATTTCATGATAATTCCATGTTATTTTCTTTGGATTGTTGGGAATTATTGATCGATATTTGTGTTGTACGAATAAAAAGTCTAAACCAAAATATTTTATACTAAACATACATATCGTATGGTTATGATTGGTTCACAATGTCACGAATTTTTGAAGCCTAAAAGCCAACACGTATCTCGGAAGATCATAGAACAGATCTAAGTAGAAGAATTAAAAAATTCATCGCGTAGCCGTAATATTTATAATACGCGAATATCGAATATATCGAATTTGTGTGACATATTATTTCATGGATGGAATAAATTGATTATAACGCAGTGTGTATAACGCAGCTGTACAGATTCATTCAATAAATCAATGAATTCTTGCCAAATCCAAATCGATACCGACAAGAGCTTGTGTTAATGATGTAGGTAATTTTTAACGCGAGAAAAAGGATAAAATATTGGATATACTTCCATTAAACGCAAAATACACCACGAATATTTGTTTACTGTAGGTATATTTTACGCATACATTAGTTTGTCTATCCAGCCTACACGAAAAACACATCGTAACCAGATTCCATATTGTTCACATTCTGTATAATTCCTTAATTTTTATCGAATGTTTCACGTTGTTAATTTCTACTTCCCTCTTTTTTACTTTGCCATTCTTTAGACGGAGTTTTTGCAAATTTACTTTCATTCCTTGAATTCTAATAAAGTGTATTGTAATGACATGTTGTTTGATTTTGGGTTTTAGTCGGTGAAACATAAAGTCTAATGGGAGGTCTAAAGGGGCTAGAGTACGTACTCTTCGAGGAATAGATTGGACACAATAGAAAATATTCATACATATCTCGAATATTTGATGACTTTCTCTGCATTGTTTATTCTGGCTTTGATAAATCTATTATTAAGATAATATGACAAAATTCGCTGACAAAGACGTTGATTCTAGTGGTTGTTCAATATTAACAAATTGCATGTATTTTGGAGGAGTATTAGTATTTCAAATAAATAGTGTTTTTCTCTTCTGTCTCATTTGGCTAGCAATCAAGATAAGGGATTCATAACTTATGGACTTCTTTTAGCTTTCTTGGGTCTCGTCAGTGTAAACTACAGGCTCCCTAGTTCAGAGTATTATTAACAAAAAGCCATCATGTCACCTATGAGTAGTATAGGCTATCGGGTAGGAATTCCTTTGGATAGTCCTATCAGGGAACATGAATCAATATCTGCCCAGCGCCGATTCCAGGTGTTTGCTGACCTGGGAAACTAGCACCTGTTTAGGGTCACGGATGAAGCTCACAACGGTAGACAAGGTGGAGAAGTAGAACTTCAGAACAGCTGATCTAGTGGAAGTGGCAACCCCGATTTTAGGGTTAGTATGAAATCGACCGTGCCCTCTCTTTTTAGGAGACGAAAACTCCAAAGGTGGATGAGTCTTCGAGACCAACGCCATAGGATCAGGAAGGCAACGGAAACCATCTGATTATTTTCCCATGAGCGCATCATACAGAAAAAAGTCATTAGAAATCGTATGCCGAGTGATCCGAGTAGTGATTGGCCAGTCTGGGTCCGGGTCGGCTGGTGTGAAATAATCATCCGGGGCGAGCAGTGGCGAGCGACCAGGCCCTGCATGGTGAATATGCTACTGGTTGATCAGAACCGGACCAATCGTGTAGCTATCGACACTTGGAATATAAGAGGACTGCTCCAGCCTCGGAAACATCACGTAGTAGAAAGAGAGCTATTGCAACTCAAACTTGATATATGCGGTCTCTCACAGACACACTGGAAAGACTGTGGACACTTTGCCACAGATAGCCACATGATATATATTGCTGACGCAGATGGCGGTGGCCAGAACGGCGAAGCCTTTCTTGTTCACAGAAAACTATCCTAGTACGTTGAAGCCTATCGATCAATCAACGAAAAAATATTGACCCTCACTCTGAATACTAAACCACTTAAGTTGCATCTAATCCAAGTTTACATACCCACCACTAAAGGCAATGACCAAGAAATAGATCTATATAATATCATAGAGGAGTCTTAAACCAAAGGGCATCGTGATATAGATGGGAGACTGTAATGCAAAAGTCTAACAAACCTAACCACTCACACAACATAGTAGGCCAGTATGGCCTGGTAGAATGCAACAAACCCGGCAACAGACTTACACAAATTGCCACAGACAATAACCAGTCCATAATGAACACCATGTTCAAACACCACCAATGACAATTGTACACGTGAACATATCCCAATGGACAATATGAAAACCAAATCGACTATATCCTTGCTGATAAAAGATGGAGGACCTCCTTTTGCAACGTCAAAACAAAACCAGGTGCTGAGTACGGATCCGACCATAAACTCATCGCAGCTATATTGAAAATCAAACTGAGCAAAACAGTACCAAAAACGAATATCAAAATAATTAGTGCTCCTGAATCATTAGGTTTTCAAAAAACCCTTAGAAACCGTGGATCTCCACAACTAGAAGGAAGCTAAAACCATGCCTGGAAAAGAGTCAGTGAAGCAGCTAGTAGCATACCAAAAGTTCCAAATATATTAAAACATCAGCATTGGATGTCAGTCAAAACAATGGCTCTGGTAGAAGAGCGTTAGGGACAGAGTCAGAAAAAGATCAACTACTGAAAACTATAAATAACACTATAAAACACTCCTGCAAAAGAGATAAAAATAATCACATAAACAGAGTATGTGAAGAACTAGGAAGACATGAGACGGTAAACCGCCATTCGCAGTTCTATAGTAAAGTAAAATATTTGGCACGTGAATTCAAGCCCAAGACAGAAATCATCAGGGATAACCTGGGTAATGTAATCACAGACGCAATAGGCATTGCCGATGTGTGGCGGACCTAATGGATGGAACTCTTCCATGATGACCTTCAACCCGCATCGAGTGACGAGCGATGAACTTGAACCAGCAATATTTAGGGAGGAAGTGGAGCAAGCAATGAGGAAACTACGAAACCAGAAAGCACCTGGGTACGATGTAATTACCGCTGAAATTCTGAAGTGCATGGGCGAACTAGGAACATATGTTATGCATAGCATATTCCAGACAATCTGGACGACTGGGAGATAGCTGGAACAATAGTACCATTCAACTTTCTAGCCTCTATATAAGAGGGGCTCCCCTCTCGACTGCGAATATTGCCGCACGATTACCCTCATCCCTCACGCTAGCCAAATCATGCCCGTGATACTGAACGAGAGGCTGAATAACTTCCTTCTTCCACAAATATCAGACGAGTAGACTGGATTCGTTACAGAAAAAGGAACCCGTGAACAGATCTTGAACGTCCGATAGTCAAAGCTCTGGAACATTCTTGCCGAGATGGGAACACCGAAGCATCTGATACAATTAATACAACAGCTGTATAGGTCGAATTCTGCGACGGTGCGAGTCACTAATACCCTCTCAAACACCTTCTCGACTGCTGCTGGCGTGTGACAAGGTTGCCTTTTATCCCCCCTCATCTTTAATATATATAGCGAATACATAATCAGGCAGGTTCTTGAAGAATGGAAAGTTGGCATCGCTGTCGGTGGCAGGAAAATAAATAACTTAAGGTATGCAGATGATACCCTGGTAATAGTAAAAGTGTAACGCGAAAAATTCGCCGTGCCGTCGTAAATTTAATTTGGCTAACCTGTCGACTGAGAGAAGTCACAGCGCTGTCGGAACCGAGTTAAAAATTTCAGTCCTCCATTTGCCGTCAATGTGTAAACACACATTTCAACAAGAGATATTTGCATGTGCTCTGGGAGCCATAACGCTATTTCACGGAAAGCCTGATAAATTCTACATAGGGGATGAAAATATCGCTCGATTTAACAAATCGAAGGTCTGACCCAATAATATACTGGACCAGGGGGTGCCGATGACCAAAGGATTCCAGTAGAATTGGTAGATTTAGGAAACCACGTGGTAAATTTCCGTAGACGGCATTGGATTCATTAAAAAGGTAAATGGTTGAAAGATACTTTCTCGGAATTAACAGATTTGTAGGCAATTTAACGTAGAAATTCTGCTTTGATTCGTAATTTATTGGAGTTTGTAATCTGGGTTCGCGGGATAGTTTCGTTATATTTTATAAATTTTTATTAATTCATATTCTTCATGGCTTTATATTTTGTTGAAATAAGAATATATCACAGGGGTTGTATAAACATTCAGGGATGTGTCCAACGACGTAGTTTTATATTATGGGTTTTTATTGGTATCGTAGTTTTTTTGCTAAGCGGAAAAAAACCAGTCATATAGTTTTTATTTTCAGAGTAGGTGGCTTTTATACAGTTAAAAGTCATGAGGTGTAATTATTTGCGAATTTCGGGTATAGTTATTATAGTCAGTATGATGGGATATTACGGGGGTACGTCGAAAATTTGACCGGGGTAAAATGTAAACCCTATGTAGAGGCTAATTCGTTTCTCTATTTTAGGGGGGTTTTAGTATATGGACATAAAAACGCTGATTGGAATTTAATGGGTCGGTGAGACCAGTTCCAGGAGGCCTGGATTAATCTGGAGGAATTTCAGTTCCTGTTCTGGTGCCGGGAAAGGAAAGGTTACAGTTTTCCTTTCTTATTTCTTTAAACTCAGTAGTAAATTCACATCTATGCTTCACATATTACCGTTTTTTTTATATTAAGTTTTATTTATTTTTTTTCCTTACTTGAATTTTGTATTTAAAATATTTTGAAATCTTGCTCATAGATTAAGATACGCTGGAACACTTGGTACGTACCTAGTATAGCGGTATTTAGTAGTTTTTTTTACCTATTTCTAATGGTTACTTGTATATAATTTTGCGCCGTATATAATTTTGAGCTGTATATTCTCCAGCAACGCTAAACTCGTAGTAATTTAAATTTCTGGCTTATGCAATTATTATATTGGTATAAATCGCGGAAGTGTGAACCCTTGTAACTAAACATTGGTGTTTTTTTGACATATATATAATATATTATCGTTGTAATTTTTGGAATTTTGTACATGAACAATTTGGTCGATTCTCTAGAATCTTTGGATTGAGACATCGGTGTAGTTTGGGGCCCTCAGCTCTACTGCACCCTGAGATTACAGCCTTCAGCTGAGCTCAGACGTTATTTATAATATTTTTCTTTTGGTAGTGATATTGTATCATATATTTTGAAAAGAGACCTTTGGTCCATCAAGATTAATTAAAATTTCAATCAGGGTGTATTTGCTGACTTTTATTTATTTATGATAATTTACCTATCAGTTTAACCTTTGGAGTGTGTAGTGAGTGTTGTTAACCCACTGAGGAGTTGTGGGCTAACTTAGGAAGTCTTGGGTGCTTGCCAAAACTTCTCTGGCGCCCTTTTTGTATACTCAATAATTTTTTTTGAAGAATCCACCCCTTCTTCGACTCGAAGCTAGTCGACTGGCGAGCACGGGTTGTACCACGTGAGACAACCCGCATACCTGTAACGAGCACTGAGAGGGTTTGTAGGTTTTTCTCGTTATAAAAGACGAGCACGAATTGCATACTATCATGCAAAAGTTATATGAATATAGTAGACGTTACGGACTGGAAATCAATGCTACAAAGATCAAAGTGATGATTGTTTATCGCGCCAACAACAACAGCCCTGACACTATAAATGTGGCCGGTCAATCGCTTTGAATACCTAGTATAGGAACTATCGTCGCTAATACCGGAGATTGCAAACCTGAAATCCGCAAGCGCATTCACATGGCGCGAAACTTTACAGTGAAGCTCATTCGTATATGGAAAGACGCGTAAATTACAGTTAAAACCAAACTACGACTTCTGCAAACCCTCATCTTCCGTATCTCGACTTATGCACCAGAGACTTGGACTGTGAAAGTGACAGACCGCCGCAGGATTGATGCTCTAGATATGTAGTGTTATAGGAGAATGCTTTTGTGGACAGTACACTGCACCAATGAATCGATTCTGGAAAACCTAGAAATCAAAACCATACTATCCACTCATGTCAAACAACGGTATTTATAATACGTTGGACACATTTTCAGACGACCAGAGGCAATGGAGAGGCTGATCATAGAGGGGATGGTTGAGGGCAGCAGACCAAGGGGACGCTCACCGTCGCGTTGGGTATAGATCAAATGAAAAATATAACGGGATAAAGCATGCAAGATGCAATACACCATGCCCAAGATAGAAACTCCTAGAGGCAAGTCAGTGATAGACTCAATACATGGAGTCATATGAATAAAAATGAGCATTTAGTTTATACTTAAAAATTTGAAGTAAATACTCTACGTGGTATGAATAAAAACTAGAAGCAGATACTCCACTTGAGTAGGTACTCTTATGTACAATTTGTTGTGAGAATATTATCATTTTTCATATGAATAAAATTGCGTTTATGCTCTTTAGTTTATGACATAGCACCGTGGTTAATGGTACCCTTTAGAAATCCTAATACCCCGACAGAACATGCTTATAGCAATTTATTTACAAAGGAGCGTGTAATAATTGAGAGATGTTTTGGGCAACTAAAACAACGATTTCCGATGCTTCAATATAAAATTCGGGTGTCGATAGAAAAAGTTCCAAAACTTGTTATATGCTGTTTTATGTTACATAATGTAGCAAAATATTTAAATGATGAGCTCGATCCAATGCAGCCCCTAATACAAGATATTCCGGTTCCGTACCCGGTACAAGATGAAGTTGACGATAATATTAGACAAAGCGGGCAACGGAGGCGATCTGCATTAGCAGAAATCATTCTTGCTCTACCTTAAGGGCTGTACTTAAGGTAAGAAAAAGTCAGAATACAAAACATATTAATGATTTTAACATTTTTTGTCACAACTTACATGTTTTATTTTGCAACGAATTGGGATTTATCCCCATTTAAATTTGATTATTCCCAATTTGATTTATATAGTTATATATATATATATATATATTGAACTTATCATAATGAATATTCAAGAGAATGATACACAAATATGAGAAATTTGTAACTTTGTTGAATAACAAATAGAAATCACTTTCTTCAGACAGATAAAATTACTATTTATATTGACAATTATAACTAAACAATATGTATCATATCAAATCGAACATCTATGAGATTAATTATCCTTTATAATATAGAAATATATTAGCAAGATTAAAATTTGTTACCTTTATTTTCAGATTGTAAATAGTTATGAATCACAAAACCTTAACCCATTTTCTTAGTAAATTATAAATCCAAATTGTTATCAGCAACATAGACAATGAATTGTATATTCTATCTAGAATAACAAAAGAATCTGAAAAAGAACATAAAATTATTATTTAAACGATGATAAACAATATATATAACTGATACTAATATGAATACATGTTATATCATTTGTTGATTCTTATGTAGAAGTGTCAGTAAAAACTTCATGTCATGTAACACAGAATTAACAGAGCAGAAATATTTTCAACCATAGAGATATGTTATGTTCGAAGTATTGATTATTTTCAAAACAGCAGGAGTGTTTAAAGATTGATAACAATAGTAAAGGTTAAGCCAAAGTTTATATAAAATAATTGTTGAATTACATATAAAAGAGTAATTGAAAGACATTATAAAAGATTTTAAGAAGATTATGATTATAAATTCATAGATATTGTAATTTAAAGTGGGATAAAAATTATTATTGATATAAAAATAAGGCATATTTTGGAATGATATTGTATGTAAATAGATATAATGAATTATTTTAAAATTTTTCACAAATAATTAATAACAATAAAAATACGAGGAAAATAATTATAATTAATGTTAGACAGTAAATAAATTAAACCATGATATCTAGTTACTTGTTAGTTTTTTGTTGGAAATAACAAGGCTAGCAACGAGAGTTTTTGTTGATTTGGGGAACAATAAATTAGGTGTGGTGGTTCAAAAGCAGATGGACATGTAAGAAAATTTTTCTAATAATTTGTTAAATTCTGCGGAAATCTTTAGAAATCAAAAGCAAAATTGAATTTAAATGATAAATAATAATAATAGAGACATTTCTAGAAGAAAATATTTGTAAACATTCATTATTTGTGGAAAATGCAGCTAATCCATATTTTGAGAAGGGATGCTATGTCTGAATTTTATCAAAAGTCCACAATGGAATATTGATTATTAGTTTCAAAGACATTTAGTAAGATAATAAACATTATAAGTTGTATTTACTGAACAATTAAACTAAAATTTCGACTTACCTACAACAAACTATCAAGTTTGTTTTCCTACGATATTCAACAAGAATCCAGCTTCATTCCAGAGAGATGAATCCGAAGCAGAGTGCACAACAGAAACTTTAAAGTGATAGAAACAGGTCAGTGTATAAACAATTTATATGGTATACCATTAAAAATTTCACAAACATTATTAATTGGCCAAAAGTTCACTATTCGTTGTTTTATATGTATTAAAAATTCTAACCATTTCATGTATATTAGTTTATAGTAATAATTTGTTTTAACTGATTTTTCTTCATACCGATAGTGTTTTTCAATTCAATGATAGTTCGTATATATATAAACTAAATTTCATTTCATATGTTTGTTTTTATTTTAACAATTGACATAAATAGTTCCAGAAAGTCATCATAGAGGTTCGAATAGGTATGTTCCGCATAGATATTCAAAGCGTTTTCAAAGGAGTTAAAATAATATAATATTTAGTAAATACAAATTTCGCATATTATAATATCTGCCAGAATCTAAAGGGAGTTAAGAGTTCTCATGTTTTCCAATAACACAATAAAGTAAAACAATATAATAGTAAAAACAGTGAACAAAATCCTCATTATAATACTGAAGAAAATCTGACCAAAGATATTGAAACAGACGATATACTCTTTGAACCATCAGAATCGAAAATATTGAAATCTGATTCAGATACAATAGAGATTAAAATTAATAATGCAGTACATGATGTAATTTCAAAAGCATCCGTTGAAATTAGAATGAAATTCAAAATAATTTAAAAGAAACGCGTCAAATTTTCATATAGTTAGTAATTAGGTTATTTTATGCAAGGGATTTCAGGAATTTTAATAAATAGTAAATAAGTTATGTTAATATTTATATGTATAAAAATCTTTATCTCTATATGCTAATTTCTAATACAAAAATGTCATTTTCATGTTTCATATACGGCTTAAAAATTCATGGTAATATAAACAGTGAATCGTCGTTAATCACACTATATCTATACAATTGATACGATATAGAGAAGTTTCGATAGCAACCCGCAACGTGATAGATTATGATGGAAATCAAAAAAGTCAGTTGGTTTTTAAAATGTCAAAGTGAAAAGTCGTATTATAATTGATCTCGTCAAGAAGAACGTGCTAATTTACGCAAACTTTTCGGATTATTGTGGAGAAACGACCTCGTTCGAATTACAAGGAAGCATACAGTATATATCATCTGACAGAAACAGTAATAGTTTATGTAATTGGGTAATACCTTCACCAGAAAATACAATAACTACATTAAGAATATTAAAATTGAACTTCTCAAGAAATTCCACGTGCTTGTCAATTAGAAAATTCGACAATATTCAATTGAACGTGTGCAGTAACGACATACTACCCAAACCTGTTGTACTATCTTCAAGAAACAAACTCTCCGTAACTTTAAAATATAATAACCCACTGTTTTTATGTGTTTTGATTGATCTGGTTGTTACAATTCCACAAATATTTGTAGAACAGCAGATTTCGTTTGTACAGACCATTCTGATTTCACGGGGTGTGCTATTTGTAATTCATCAACTACCCCTTGCAGTAATATTTCTATAGATAGATGTTTCGACCCGTACAAAGACAAATGTGACGGAATCATTAATTGTCCAAAAGGCGAAGAAGAAATAAACTGTTCAGAACTTTGTCCTCAGCTTATCAAATGTCCAAATGAAGATTAGTTTGAAGTGGATACAAACCTAGTAAATAAAAGGTACCATTTTAAAATATTATATTAGAGATCTCTAAATTAAAAAAAGGCCTTTATTTAAAAAACATTTTAATTGTTCAATAGTAATAGTAGTTTTAATTTTTTGTAGTATATCTGTACACATTTTCTGTTTGTAAATTTCTTTGTTTTAAAAAAATTCCTGAAATCATAATTTTGTTCATTTTAATTTCACAAACCAATAATTAGAGTAAATTTGAATGGCGCACTTGAACCCTACCCTTTGAAAGAGTTGGTATACATGCTTAATTATTTTTCAAATAATAAATAATAATTTGAATCCTATACAATATATATATATATATATATATATATATATATATATATATATATATATATATATATATATAGTTTGGTTGCCTTATTTCTGTTATTACTTATAAATATTACATTACCTGCAATCTTTGTAAGAACTGGATTTGTATCGCCTTCCATAATTTCCAACAAAATCTTTTCCCAATCTTGCAAAATGATTTTCTTATTTCCAGTTCTATTAATATCAGTCTTTTTCTTAAGTCTGGATTTCATATTGTTAATTTTTTTGTAGATTTGACTTGTCGTTATTTGTAAACCAAAATTAAGCTCCCATTGTTTTCTCATCGCTTCGAGTGCTTTCGATTTTGAAAGTCGGACAGATGGTGTTTGTGACTTCGACAAAAGTATGGGAAAATCACGAAACATATGCACAAATCCCATTTGCGATTCGTAACTTTTATTACACTCTTCATCTTCACTGCTTTCACTCATTCTACTAATACGTTGATTGATTGCTTCGCAAATAGGCACTAATAACAAATGAAGGCATATGCCGAAAACCTGCTATCGAACAGGAATTGTTTGTAAACAATTTTTTGAATTTGAACAAGTTTGGAAATTAAATAGTGAGTATCTACTTTATGTATTAGAAGAAGAAACTCATCAAATTAAAATATTTTTATTCAGATGAAATGGAGTACAAACTCATACTTTATGCTCATGCTCATGAGAACATACTCGGAGTTTATACTCTGGTATTATTCATACCACCCATGATGTCACCCAACCCTTCGCGGGGTTTATGGATGACGAACGAACAATGACAATAATAGGAACTTCGAGGAGTTGTTAAAACTTAAGCATATAGCTGAATTATAATTACGCCTTTACATGATAAGAAATGAATAAGCCAGATACAACGGTCATTTGGAACTATCGGAAAAGTATGGCATGGTAATTTTCATGAATCGACGTTGATTAGCTATACAAAAATTACCCTGGTACAAATAGTTACATTGTTTTTTTAATCAATGTACTCTCGTTGGTATGGCGGACAGTTAGCCAGTAAATTACATCGGAGAAGTATGGCATTACACTACTGCCTATTTATTTGTTCATTGACTATCGGAAAATACAAGAATTTTTGTGTAACAAATCCGTTCGACACTAGTAATTTATCCGACACGTTCAATTAACGCCCACGCGATAGGCCCGCCTGTACCAGCGCTATGACCATCATTTTCCTTTTCGTCATTACGTAATTAGACGCCTGAAGGGTCGCCATACGTGGTACAAATGACCGGAAATCTTTTATCACCATCTCTCGGTCTAAGAAAGGATAGTGTGAATCACATTCGTCGCGGCATATAGCCACGGGGGTGGCTGTTTTTTCCCACAAAATTATTTGAATCAACAAAACATTCCCTGAAATCCCGTTTGTTTGCTTGATAATCCTCTTAGTTTCTGTTTACTATAATCGAATGTTTAGTAGTAGTGTAACAAGTGTTTTCCAATTCCTTGCTCTCATTCCCTATCAAATATTCAATTTATTTACTTCGTAGCTTGGCAATAGTGCCATTATTTGCGTAATTATGTCTGTAGATGCCTTTGATAGGTATCGGAACAATTATTAGGTAATACATACATACATACATATATATATATATATATATATATATATTAAACTGAAAATTATCTATCAAGATAAATTAAAACAGAGATATCACTAAGTTAATGTGAATCTTAGTAATAGATGACAATAAATCCAATAAATTGCATAATAGTCCATAAGACAACAATTTAAATATGAGTATAAATATGTGAAGAAACACTTACAAACAAGATACAACTAATATTGCATATAAAAAAATTGCTATTTAAGTTTGCAAGTATTTTTCTTCAAATTATATTTCATGACAGAAAACACAGCCGTAACAAATAAATTACGTAAACATTAATTTGGTACATAACAATGATTATCACGGTATAATATTACATGAATTTCAAAATAAAATTCCATAATTGTAATTTTATATATTATAGACACTTTTCAGAAACCCTGTATGTTATGTAAATTATTGATTATTTTGGTATAAACTTCAAGGTCAAAATGTCATCGTAAAATGACGTTCGGTTAATAGTTCGAACGGTGTACTTTCGGAGTGACATTAGGAATGCATAAGAACAAAGTGAACTTATCTACAATAACATAGAAAACAGATATTTGGATTTGAAAACAATGATGTTTATTTATAAACAATTGAAAAATAAAACAAAAATTAAAAACAACTAAAAGTTGTTGATTGAGAGCTTAGGAGACGCGGTGTAGATTCAATAATGTGAGGACGCATTAAAATTTCTCTCCTCTAAATTTTTATAAATCTCAAACATTTTGATATATTTTAAGTTTAAAGAATTAATCATAGTATTTAAAAACAATGATGCTATAAAATAACAGAAACTTTCTATCGAATACATAATAAAAAGTGAAAAAATTAGTGAAACGCCGAGAATTGGTAAGATGAACAATTTACCTTTATTAATCTGCTTTTCGTTTGCTCATTCACGTATCTTCTGTGAATAAATTGTTGCTCCTGGCGAAATAAATCACGTCACATCATTTTAATATCAAGATTTCGCATATATGATCATAGGCGATCGTATTTCTTCCAAATGTTTCATCCCAGAGACAAGAAGATGCCAAGCATAGACTTTTCTTTTCGTGTGTAACATATTTGTCCTATAAAACATCGTTCATAATTTTCATTTGTAAGGTTATATTGTGTAAAAATTTATTCGTTGGTAAAATTATTAGATATAGATATTCAATCTCCACTAGATCGGGATAGAACATTGAACTTACATTAAAGGAAATAATAAAGGAAATAATACTCACCAAATCATTACGATAAATCATCAGTTTGCCTCACAAACACACTTGGTTTTCATTCTTTATTTAATAACTGAATTATCATTACCATAGAATAACTCAACGTCACGTCAACATTAACAAATTATTAGAGTAGAGATTGAATGGTTTGTGGAAGCTTTCAAAAACATATAGAGATAAGTTATAGGAAGCGAAATTTATTTGATATGTTTCATATTTAATAGTATTCATAAAAAATAAAAAAAAAACGTACTTACGCAAAGGTTTAATTAATATGATTATACAATTATGATTCAGAAAATGTTCATTATTCAAACAACTATTCACAATTAAAATCTATTTATCTATGTTTTTCCTTTCTTTTCTTTGATATCTTACCTTTCAGTTTCTTGTTACTACCGATCGCCAAGTGCCGAATCTCATCCCTGAGGTATAGTATCATAAAGTTACATAACTTATAATTTTGTTACTAAATAAAATTTTGAATTGGAAATTAGCGGTTAGCTAAACCAATTCTGGCGCCCACAATCATTAAAAAAAAATATATTTAAAGTCAAATCAATTATAAATAAATACTCATAAATATAAGATCCATAATAAAGTAGCATCCCAATATAGGATCATTAATAAATAAGTAAATGTTATTACTCCAATATTTAAATACATGATAAAAATGGCGCCCAACGTGGGGCGATTGTTGAACAATTGAAATAACGCTAGTAACAGGAACAGGTTATTATTTTTGAGATATCTGAGGGAATTTTTTTTTAAAAACAATGACAGACAAAACAATAAACGTTGACGAACTGACGGTAGAAGACTTAAAAGAACTTTTAAAAACTAGGAACATGGACGTGAAAGGAAATAAGCAGACACTGAAAGAACGTTTGACAGCGACCCTTCAAGCTGAAGAAGCAGCAGGATTGGAAGAAGGAGATGGCATAGTGAAAGAAGTTCACCACTACGTAAAACCGACACCAAATGAAAATCAACAACTACTAGACATGATGAAAATAATGATGGCAGATATCAAAAGCGCAAAGGAAGACATCAAAAGGACCAAAGAAGAAATAAAAGAGGACATTAAAAAACACAGGAAAGCACAAAAGATGAAATAAAAAGTACAAAGGAAGAAATCAATAAAAAACTGGATCAACAAGAAGAAAAATTTGCAGGACATATGGTGGAAATGAAAAAACAGTTTGAAGATCATAAGAAAGAACAAGAAGAGAAAATGGATAAGTTATATGGACATCTAATACAAGAAGGCAATATTAGGAAACAAGAAATTGAAGAGATGGGAAATAAACTGCGAGAAGAAGGAAAGGAACAGATAGGCAGAGTGGAGAAAAATATAATGAAAACCCACGCCAGAATAAACGATGTTGAACAAGGCATTCAATTAAATTTGTCGATTGCGGAGGAGATGAACCTAAAAACGCGAAAAGAACTTATATGGGAAATGGATTCAAAACTAAAACAAATCAAGGAAGATGGAAACTTACGAGACTTTACAAAATTGGAAAAGGAAATCAAAGAAGATTTCAAGAAGAAGATGATGGAGTTAGAAAAAGAATTTGGAAACATAAAAAACAAAACGAATACAAACAGTAGCACTCAAGGGGTAAATTATATCTACAATCATGGGGAAAGTAACCTCAGATTTGACGGGGATACCAGGAAAATGCATCCGAAAATTTTCCTGAGATATCTTAAAAATAAAGTAAAAGGTATCAGAGAGATAGAGGATCTTAAGGAAATAATAAGATCTCATCTACATGGTCAGACATTACTTTGGTTCACATGTAATGATGTGAACATTAATAACTTCACTGATTTTGAAAATAATTTCCTAAAACAATATTGGGGGGAAACTGAACAAAATTGTGTTAGGGAAAAGTTGTACTTTGGTAAGTTCGATACCAGAAGGAACAGCAATATGAGTAGTTATGCTCTATCATTATATTCACAGGCACAGTATTTAGAGCCAACTATTTCCGAGCAAGAAATAATAATATTCTTGTCTCGACACTTTAACGATAACGTAACGCAAGGCAAAGCCATACAAAACATAACAAATTTCCAATCATTATTAGATTACCTAAATAGAGTACAGAGAACAGTTCATCATAACAATAATAGACGTGACAACGACGACTATAGAAATAACAATTACAGACATAATAATTATAACAATCAATATCATGACACAAACAATACTAACAACAACAGGAGATTTGACAGAAATAATGATAGGACAAATAACAACAATAACAGGTACACCAATTATCCAGATAGGAGACAACAACAAAACAATTATAATAGGAGAGAGAGAAGAAACTCTGATGGAGATATGAGAAGGACGAACAACATAAGACGTGACACAAGAACTGACAGAACGAACAGTTTAGAAAGGAATACAACTAATAGTGACACAAACTTTAATCAAACTAATTTAAGTAACAATAATCATAGTAATAATAATGTTGTAGTTCCCGTGTCATCCTCTGGTGCGGAACAACAGTTTTTCCACTAGAGGGTGAATATGGTAGGTTGAGTTGGTGCAGCTATGTTCACCCACGCGAATTTCTAAAGGTACAGGACCAGCTAGAATAAAACAATGAAACTTTAATTTATATATATGGAACGATAGAAGGCATTAGTACAAAAATATTGATCGATACCGGGTCAGAGATATCATTAATAAATAACAAATTCGTAAATCAATTAAATACATCAAAGAAAAATTTCGTCAAGGTACCAAAAGTAAGCTTAATAGGAATAAATCAAAAGAAATTAACTATTTCAAGTACTTCGATAACCGTCGCATTAAAATTCAAGGAATGGGAATCTATGGTACAACTGCTAGTAGTGGAAGATATGGAATGTGAACTATTGCTAGGATCGGATATTTTGTATGAAAACAAAGCAATTATTAATTATGAAGGAATGTACATAATCTTTAATAAAGAAAAAGTGGATTTTAGTTATGAAGAGAAAAATAATAATTCAAAAAGGGATGAAGAGTTAATAGAAGAAGTAGATAAATGTATTAATTATAATAAGAAAATCGAAGATGATATGGAACAGAGATATGATTATAGGCAGGAAGGAAAAATGAATGGAGATATGATGTTGGATGGCAATGGAGAAATAAATTTGAATAATAATAATATGCCGGAATGGAATTTGGATATAGATGGAAAAATAGAGTGGAAAAATGAAGTAATGGAGATGTTGAGAGAACATGGAAGTTTGATTAATGAAGAATCTCGAATTGCAAGAAATTATGTACACAAGATTGAAATGAAAAAGGATCAACAATTTCAACAAAGAAGCTATCCGATACCCTACAAATATCAAGAAGATGTGAAGAAATCTATAAATAAATTATTAGAAGATAAAATAATAGAACATAGTACCACCCCGTATATCAATCCAGTAGTAATAGTGAAGAAGAAAGACGGAGATATAAGAAAATGCCTTGATGCACGAAATTTAAATAAATGTACAATGCCCGAGTATGAATCACCTTTAACTATCGAATCGATACTAGGAAAGATAAGTAAAGTAAAAGTTTTTTCCAAGCTAGACTTGAAACACAGCTTCTGGCTGATACCACTACATCCGGAAAGCAGGAAGTTTGTAGGTTTCAAAATTAATGGGGAAGTATATCAATTCCGAGTAACGCCATTTGGTATACAGAGCGCTACAGCAGCACTATTAAAAGCACTAAACAAAATTTTAAATAAATATGACCAATTTACGATACACTATGTGGATGATATACTTGTTTTTTCAAATAGTGTAGAAGAACATTTACAACACCTACGGACAATTATAACAGAACTTGACGAAAACGGACTGAAACTGAACATACAGAAATGCCAATTTTTGAAGAGAGAAGTGATATATTTAGGCTACAAGATGACAGAGACAGGAATCGAGATGGATCCAGAGAGAGTAAGAACCATTAGAGAGTATAAAAGACCGAAAAATCTGAAGACACTTCGGGGGTTTCTTGGTATGCTTAACTATTTTAAACGAATGTTGGAAAATTTAACTGATCTGGAACTACCTTTAATGGAGCTACTGAGAAAGGGAGTAAAATGGAATTGGACCAGTAAACAAGAAGACGCCTTCAATAAGATCAAGGAACAGTTCATTAGAAACATAAAATTATACCATCCGAACTATGAGAAGATTTTCATTTTAAGGACAGATGCATCCAGAAACAGACTAGCTGGAGTTTTAATGCAGGAATATGATGACATGTATGTACCCGTATCATTTGTCTCTAGAATAACGAAAAGAGCAGAGAAGAATTATGGAGTAAGCGAATTGGAGCTTGCTAGCATCATATTCTGTGTGAATAAACTCAGATACTTCTTACTGGGAGGAAAATTTATAATTGAAACCGATAATCAGGCTTTGTTGACAATATTGACCAACAAGATGAATAATGCCAGAATCCATCGATGGGCATTACTTCTACAGGAATATGACTTCGAGATAAAATATATTCCAGGAATTCAAAATGTAGTACCAGACTCGATCAGTAGAATGGACGGAGAGAAAAGAAGAGATACGAACGAAGCTAGAGTGGGAATTAACATCATGAAGCGGAACAGTGGCATGTTTTCTTTGGAACAAATAAAACAGGAACAACTATTACTAGAAGAGAAATACAAAAGAAGATGCTCTGAAAAGGATGGAATATTGTATAAATTGATGAATGACAAGGAATTGTATGTAATATCTGAAAATTTAACAAAATTAATTGTAAGAAAAATACATTTAGATTTTAATCATTTAGGAATTAGGAAGACTCATATGATATTTCGAGAAAATTATATATCAAAAAACGATATCACGATCATAAAGGATTTCATTAAACAGTGTGAACTATGTCAACTATCAAAGGAAAAGAACATACATCATGAAAACGTACCGAAATCCATCATAGCAGAAAATCCATTAGATATAGTAGCAATAGACTTCATCTCAAACCTTATACCAAGTTATAATGGTAACAAACACATTTTGGTAATCGTAGATATTTTTTCTAAGTTTATTAGTACCTATCCTTGTAGTAAAACAAATGAAAACTCCATTAAAGCATCGCTAGGAAACTATTTCAAGAAATATGGAAAGCCAAAGAAGTGCATAATGGACAATGCTACATACTTCCGGAACAAAAGGATAGTAAAATGGTTGAGAGATCTGGAAATCCAACAGGTCTTCACAAGTATCAGACATCCCAATAGCAACCCTGCAGAGCGAGGAATTAAGGAGGTGATAAAGCATCTGAGGATACTTACATATTACGAAAACCGTATGTGGGAAGAACGTCTAAAGGAGACCACAGACTTTATAAACAACATACCTAATATCGTTACGGAAATAGCACCCATTACTTTATTTACAGGAACAGAACCAGATAGACCATGGATTAGTGAAGTCAACTATAGTAAACTCATTAGAATAGCAAGAGAAAGACAAGCAAGACAAGCTGACAAATATATTAAAAGAAAATTAGCTAAACTTAGAAATAGGAAAACATTTAAAAAAAGGTGACTTGGTAATAATAAAAGCATTAAGAGTACCTAATCATAAAAAAGGAATATGTTCTAAGCTACAGTTACCTTACGAAGGTCCTTATTTAGTCGAAACCAGTCATGGAATAAATAGCTATAAATTGATACATCCTGACACTCATCGAGAACGTGGAATTTTCCATATCAACCAGCTGCATCAATTTAACACCAACCAATCATCAATTTGACACCATCAGTTGTAACTAAAAAAATTGAGAAACATTAGAATTAGAGATATTATTTAGTTAATCAAGTATAAAATAGTTTATTTAGTCAATCTTAATTGAGAATTAATATTAGTGGAATTAAGATTCATTAGTAGGTTAAGTATAAGTTAATTATGAGAATCTAGAAGATTTCTTTAGTATTGAGAGAGATTTAAATGGGGAATTAATTAAATAAGTAGTACATGATTATGAAATCATATATAAAAAATCAAGGTAAACTTCTATAGAATATTCTTGTCAAACCAAGAATAATTCTATAGAATTTTAGGGAATGTTAAACTGAAAATTATCTATCAAGATAAATTAAAACAGAGATATCACTAAGTTAATGTGAATCTTAGTAATAGATGACAATAAATCCAATAAATTGCATAATAGTCCATAAGACAACAATTTAAATATGAGTATAAATATGTGAAGAAACACTTACAAACAAGATACAACTAATATTGCATATAAAAAAATTGCTATTTAAGTTTGCAAGTATTTTTCTTCAAATTATATTTCATGACAGAAAACACAGACGTAACAAATAAATTACGTAAACATTAATTTGGTACATAACAATGATTATCACGGTATAATATTACATGAATTTCAAAATAAAATTCCATAATTGTAATTTTATATATTATAGACACTTTTCAGAAACCCTGTATGTTATGTAAATTATTGATTATTTTGGTATAAACTTCAAGGTCAAAATGTCATCGTAAAATGACGTTCGGTTAATAGTTCGAACGGTGTACTTTCGGAGTGACATTAGGAATGCATAAGAACAAAGTGAACTTATCTACAATAACATAGAAAACAGATATTTGGATTTGAAAACAATGATGTTTATTTATAAACAATTGAAAAATAAAACAAAAATTAAAAACAACTAAAAGTTGTTGATTGAGAGCTTAGGAGACGCGGTGTAGATTCAATAATGTGAGGACGCATTAAAATTTCTCTCCTCTAAATTTTTATAAATCTCAAACATTTTGATATATTTTAAGTTTAAAGAATTAATCATAGTATTTAAAAACAATGATGCTATAAAATAACAGAAACTTTCTATCGAATACATAATAAAAAGTGAAAAAATTAGTGAAACGCCGAGAATTGGTAAGATGAACAATTTACCTTTATTAATCTGCTTTTCGTTTGCTCATTCACGTATCTTCTGTGAATAAATTGTTGCTCCTGGCGAAATAAATCACGTCACATCATTTTAATATCAAGATTTCGCATATATGATCATAGGCGATCGTATTTCTTCCAAATGTTTCATCCCAGAGACAAGAAGATGCCAAGCATAGACTTTTCTTTTCGTGTGTAACATATTTGTCCTATAAAACATCGTTCATAATTTTCATTTGTTAGGTTATATTGTGTAAAAATTTATTCGTTGGTAAAATTATTAGATATAGATATTCAATCTCCACTAGATCGGGATAGAACATTGAACTTACATTAAAGGAAATAATAAAGGAAATAATACTCACCAAATCATTACGATAAATCATCAGTTTGCCTCACAAACACACTTGGTTTTCATTCTTTATTTAATAACTGAATTATCATTACCATAGAATAACTCAACGTCACGTCAACATTAACAAATTATTAGAGTAGAGATTGAATGGTTTGTGGAAGCTTTCAAAAACATATAGAGATAAGTTATAGGAAGCGAAATTTATTTGATATGTTTCATATTTAATAGTATTCATAAAAAATAAAAAAAAACGTACTTACGCAAAGGTTTAATTAATATGATTATACAATTATGATTCAGAAAATGTTCATTATTCAAACAACTATTCACAATTAAAATCTATTTATCTATGTTTTTCCTTTCTTTTCTTTGATATCTTACCTTTCAGTTTCTTGTTACTACCGATCGCCAAGTGCCGAATCTCATCCCTGAGGTATAGTATCATAAAGTTACATAACTTATAATTTTGTTACTAAATAAAATTTTGAATTGGAAATTAGCGGTTAGCTAAACCAATTCTGGCGCCCACAATCATTAAAAAAAAATATATTTAAAGTCAAATCAATTATAAATAAATACTCATAAATATAAGATCCATAATAAAGTAGCATCCCAATATAGGATCATTAATAAATAAGTAAATGTTATTACTCCAATATTTAAATACATGATAATATATATATATATATTATATAATATTGTGTATCTGTGCGAGATGTAGGAAAGGTCTCGAATGTAAATGTAGGCTATACGTGAATTTTGTTCATAAAAAACCATCAATCCTAATTTATCTCACACTCAAATTTGTAAGTTATAGTGAGGTATTTTGGAACAACTTTCCATTGCCGATGAAACTGATTCCAAGATCATTATATCTGCATATCCAAAGTTTTGTCGATTAATTCACATCCGTTTCATACATAGCCAAAATAACTTCACAAATATACTAAGCTAAAGTATACTGTACGTTCATAATTAGATCCAGTGTAATGTTGGTATTATATGAGAACCACGATTGTTCAGTTCTGTTCTGCGGCAAAAAAAATGTTCATTGAAAGAGTCCAAAAAAGAGTTTTGCACATTTTTATTGGTAATCTGTCCGTTCATTCTAAACATAAAATTTTATAACAGTGAACATGAAGCTCTCAAACATTTCAGCTCAATAGCAATAACCACTTTCGGCATACATTTCCTCAATGTTTTCGCCAAAAACCCTAATCGAATTCTATTATTATTAGCAACAAAATACCAAATTAACAACTGTTATTTGTTCCTCACGTACATTAGTCAAACAAATCGCAGTTTGCAACGTCTTTATCAGCCATCCACTTATTAAATCAGTATTTTTTTACAATTGGACAGATGTTAGGAAAGACTGAAAAATACAACTGTAGTGCATCCAAAGCCGTGTACGAGTTGTGGACTTACGTTTATTAGCCAGAAAGTAAAGACTAAAAGTACGTTTTCCTCCATATTCGCCAGTCGTTAGCGAGGGCGACCAAAGTTGCAACGATTTTATTCCTCGACGAATTTTGTAAAGAGATGCTTTTCTCCGATTGGATCTTGTTAATAAATTCGTCAACGAGTTTAATTTAGCTGTCGCTTTTATACTAAAATTATTACTGTATTAATATATTTTTCTGCTACACCTATAATAGTATAATAAAAAGATGAATTTTTCTAAACAAACAGTAATTTTGACGCTTCTACATTATCAGGCTCAAGATGAAAACTTGCTTGTTTAATTAGTACTAGAGTCCGAAGGAAGAAGGAAAACGATATCTTTCACAATAATCTAAGCAGTTTTCTCAAAAAAGAGTCGCTCAACATAAAGAAGAGAGTTGCATAGTTAATGGAAGCTGCATGAAACTGATGTATTACTTCACACCCCTTGCCATTTAAGTTTCCTCAGCGGGTGGTTATGTGTATTAGAAGTATGAAGTTTGAAACTAACTATAAAAATTCTAGGTTAAAATTGACCTATTTTGGCATTTTTTCCAAATTTTAACCTTACCGAGATATTCGGGAGTGCAAATTTTACTTGGGACACCCTATATACGAATATACAAAATTTGTCACACAATGCTCATTTCCTTTCAATAAACTATTGACAGAATTTTAAACGGTCGCAAAATAATTATAATGTCGTTTTATAATTCGTGAATTACAGTGTGTATTAATTTGCTCAACCTTCAATCAACTTGTTGAGAGCGCGTGGAGAAGTTCTATACGGTTGTAAACTTAATAATAGCTTAATTTCACTTTCTATTCAAGAGCGTCAATACCTACAACCAAAACATTGAAATATAGATGAGGATATAGCTCGGAAAAATAAGTACTAATTCTGTCTTGTTGATCTACGTCGCTTAGTAACGATCAATTGCATAAAAAGAAGATTCATACCGATTGGTTTTGACAAGTTCGCAATTTCAGGTGACTTTTTCTCTCGCGAAACGGAGTCGAGTCATCATGTTTTTAATATCTAGCATTAACATAATTTTACATTTGCTTCTCCCTTATCGAGGAATTAGCATAATTCTAGAACTATATCTATGTTGCCAACAAAATCTCAAACGAATTTGGCAAGAAGTGAAGGGTATTACAAAAACTTGAAAACAACATCTGATTATTCTTTCTTTAATAATTACTGGACGCAACTTCTATTAGTGCCACATCTTTGTTTTCAGTACTTCCTTGAGATGTTCTTTTAATCAAAATTATTTACTGGACTTTGTATAAAACATCTTCTACTAGAGTACAATATAAGTTTTTATCGCTTTAATTAAAATTTTCAGGAAAATAAAAATTAAAACTATGTTGCAAATTCAACACAATAAAAACTTTATATTCGCTTAAACAATGTTTACGATTCATTCTATGAACAAACTGGTTCTGTTAGTTCAATACAAATTAATATAAATGACGTTAACGAAAGTAAAGCGAATCTTATATAGTTTTATTATTAATGAAAGTACATCATCATGACGACTTTACATCTACTATAGAATTAAATAACCGAGCTTCCAATTAAGTATAAAATATTACCAAGAGTATAATACTTAAATTCATTATACGCGATGATTACGTTTTTATGATCATTTTTTCTGTTTTTAAGTACCTACAGCCAAAGTTTGCTAATTAATTTATACAGAATCTTGAAAATCACGCACAGACATATTTAGGTTCGATAATATGAATAATATTATATAATAAAACGGAAGTTGCCATTTGACTGACTGCCTCTACTTAATATCTTTTTTTATGCCAGTAGCTCTGTGAAAATGAAATCTGATATACCCCAACAATTATTACAAGAAGCAATCTCCTCAAAAAGTAAGTATGTGTCAGGATAATAAGAATTTTCATTCCTTACATATAGGAAGTATCATAGACTCTTGAAGGATCTATTCCTATTCCTAAATAAAGTCACATCATCTGAAATGGAAATTTTTTGGAGGTTAGAGAAATGTAGGTGAAGTTTATATATGAAAAATTATGTCAAATCTTTTAGGGAAAATTTGTCATCATTTTATGTCCGATGTTTGATAAATTACTCGAGGATTTCTGAATCTTTTTTACCAGGAAGACTTCTGAAATGGAAATGTCGTTGCATAATTGCATGAATACAATAAGTTTTGCCTCAACATTCCCCGCGTTTCTCAAATAATTCAATTAGTAAATATCAGTATGTTGTCCTTCGACAACATACTGATGTTTGTATGTATTTATTCTACTATTCTTAAGTATTGGTTTTATTGTTCCGCGTTTCTTTGGTCCCAAAACGTTGGCTATATTTTTTACCAGAAACCCATTTTAGCAAAGTCCAAATTCGTCTTCATTCATGTTTAATCTAAATTACTCTATAGGGCATGGCGATATCAAAACAGCGCTACAGGACTTAGGATATCAATTTTTTTCATCCAAAATAATTAGAAAAACAGATTACGAATATTGTTGTACGATTATTTATTTTCTATTTGAAAGAAAAAACTTCTTCGTTTCAATGCGTCTACAAGCATATAATATATATATATAATATATATATATATATATATATATATATATATATATATATTGTCTTGACTCTATTTTTATTTATATAAATTGTTGTGATTTTACTATTTAATCATAACTATTTAATTCATAATTGCATATGTTGTTGAGCGCCAGCCATATAAAAAATCATTTATGTAATATATCTTTATATATATATATATATATATATATATATATTATTTATTTTAACTCTATCTCAGGGTATTGAGTTCCTTTATATTTATATTTTTATTTTATCTAGCTAAAATTAAAGTCCATGTATCTCAATTTTACTATATATATTGAAATATTAATAGATTGGTTTTTTAACAAATAGTTTTCATATTTACGAATGAATTTATAAATTCTAGTTCAAAATCTTAGTATGCCAAATTTTTATCATGTAATCAAACTTATTTAATTTTCATATTTCTTCTCAAATCATTCATAAATTTACAAATATATCGAAATTTCTTACCGTTTTTTCTTTTTATTTCTTATCTTATACAGGGACTGCTTTTCTTTATATTTACATAACATTCAATGTCTTGAAATATGAAGAATTTTCAATGTTATAGATAAATTCAAAATTTCAAAATTAACTAGACCTTTTCATATTATTATCTTCTTCGTTGGAAATCTTCTTAATATGGTTAGTATTTGTATAATAGTTTTCAATTTTTATTCATGTTATTTATGTAAGAAATTTCCATTATTCCATTATTATTTCATTTCCAATTTCATTTTCATATGTTTTATAATAATTTGTCCATCGTTATACTCTCTGAATATATTCAATTCTATTAATATCTCAACGTTTCAACAATCTTAAATAGGTTTAAATCCCTTTTCCTTTTTAGAAAATCAATTAATTCTCATTCTTCAAAAAATGTCAACTCACTAGACTTTTTTTTCAACAAACCCCGTTTCCTAACTTCCTAACTTAATTCTAAAGGCTTGTTTTCATGCATTCTGTTTTTTATATCTGTCACATTATTTCTGACACGATATCACAATGAATGAAAATCATTCTCTATTTTATTCTTTTAGCTTCCTGTAGCTGCGAATAATTTTATTATAACTATATTAAATAAAAATTCTATATAATTATATTTTTTCAACTTTACTATTAAATAATATTATATATATATATATATATATATATATATATATATAGTTCCGTTTTTTTTCGTCCTTGGTCTTTTCTTTTTCAATTATATATTGTTCATTTTGTATTCTTGGGTTTAAGGATCATTTATAGAGACATTTAACTTGTAGTTATTACGTTTATATTTAACCTTTCGGTCTCCTTCATCAGAAATAAAATTTGTTAAAACTAAAAGAAATGTTACAAGTTACAATAAGAATTTCAAAAGCAAAAGATAAGATTTATTTTTAGTTGGAACGTAAGTTCAAGATATACAATTTTTATGTAGTTGTCTAAGGAGTCTCTAATTTTAAAACATTTTCAGATTTTTCTTCAACCACTAAATGCATATTTTTTTATTTTCAACGAAGCTAGCTCACAAAAACATCAAGTTATATAATAATTACACGACCCAAAAAATATCGAAACTTTTTTATTCATTATTTGCAAATAAAACTGTTTTATTGCCAATTGGCTACAACATGCGTTTACAAGTACAACTAAGTCCTAATCAATGTGAAAATATTTGAAACAATTATTATTTCTATTCAGACAAAGTGCAACACCACACTTTTCACATTTAGTGTTGGTGAATCCTTTGCAGTTAGGGTATTTACACCTCATTTTCTTTTCTTCTGCATAAGGCCAATGACCATACTGATCCCTTCTTACATCCTTATAATGTTGTATAGCTGCCTCCAGATTGCTTGATCTCTCTCTCTTGACAGCAATAGTATGCAGTAAAGTGTTACTTTTTTATACAGCAACCATGAGTTTACAATAATTACATTTAAAAGATGGTAGAAAAGTCGATCATACTTATTCTCTGCTTTTTAATAATATTTTGTGTCTGCCAAGTTGACTGTCCATAAGGTCGACTCCGCCTATATGTCTATTATAATCTGAAATCACAAATGGGTAATCTATCTCAATCGTTCGTTTGCGTTTTCGGTCGAAACGTTTTGCCTTGCCAATGGGATTTTTTCCAGCAAATGTAAATAACATGGTAACATATTTGTTATCATTCCAAACTAAGGAAGACACATCGATCCCTTCAGCTGTTGTCATAAATTCACAACTCTCACCTCTGCTTGCCGCTTTCATATCAGCGTCAGTTGGTAGTTTGCAATCCGGTATTCTCATTCTTTGGACAGTTCCCAACGAATATATTCCTCGTTTTGCTAAATCCATCAGAGGTAAAGTAGAGTAATAATTGTCATGATATAAACGATAATTTTGATTTTCTGGTATCAATCTAGCTAAACTCAGTACTACATTTGATGAAGCCCCTAGATCTGGTTCGCATTCATATCGAGGTTCAGAGTTTTCCTGTCCAGAATATATTTCAAATTTATAAGCAAAACCGGAAACACCTGCAAGTACAAATAATTTCAAACCCCATTTGTGGGGTTTCTTTGGTACATATTGTTTTATGTAATGCTTAATTTTTGATGAACACATTTGTTCATCAATACTTACATGTTGTTCGAGAGGAATAGATGAAAAGGTTTCATTTTCATTCAAAGCATTAATTAGAGGTCTGATTTTATGGAATCTATCAGAATCTGGTTGGCCACGCGGTATAAGGTTATCATTATTATGAAATGAAGAAATTGCCGAATTCTTTCGAACTTCTTGACGACATGGTATTTTTTATTGTGGTAAACCCCAGTTCATTACTCCAATATGAACGGGTATTAAGCATATGCACTATTGACATATATATTATAACACCAAGGTACTGCCCAATATCTGTAGATGTGAACAAGTATAGTCGCTCTGGTCTCTTTTAAACGGAGTACGTATTTGCTTCATTTACTGTTTTTTCAACGAGATCTTGAGTAAAGAAATAATTGAAAAATTGTTAAGGAGCGTCCAGGTCTAAAGCTTCAGGCTTGAGAATTGAGAGTTGTATTACCATGGAAAGTAAGTTGGGCTTCATTTAGTTGAAGAGATGTCTGTTTCCAAATTATTTTTTCTTGGGAGTACGTCTTACAGTTTTCTCTCGTTTTGAAGTTTTTGATGTTGACAGAATGTCCGCCTGTTTGTTTTCATCCTGTTCAATCTCACTATCTTCTGTATCAGCATTATTCATATTGTCATCTTGTATAGTTTCTATTTCCGAACCATTATTACCACTTGCATTTTCATCATTATCATCAGAAACGAATTGGGAATCATGGGGATCGTCCACACTGTCATTGTCCGAAAAATCCTCACTATCTTCACTTTCTATGCCAGTAAATTGTGACCAATATTCTTGTAGCTCTGTTTCAGTCATTTTTTGTAACAATAATTTCAATGCAGTAAGGTTGACAAATAAAATCACCGAACGCATGTTGTATACAAACGGCAACAAATGCTAGGATCAAATAAAACTAACAAATGCATAATGTATCCAAAAGGCAACAAACGAAAATGACATGTTTTTGACAAGCACTATATTAGTTTGTGAATTGTTAAATGAACAATAGTAAATACATACGTTTTTCTGCAAGCGTCTTCCATCTATGAACTTGAGTCTGAACTATGTACTTACAAAGATTAGTAGTCTACCGACTACATCAAGGGCTAGGTACAATGTCATTTTTGTAAATAACATTCTAACGGTTTGTTGCCTAATGGCCATACTCGTTGAGCACATTTTATAGCTTTTTGTGCTTGATGTGTTTTAGTATGGCATTTTATATTTACATAATTTGGTATTACTTCTTTCCTAAGGCATTCTTGGTTAAACCAAATGCTGTCTGATGCTTTGCATTGTTTTTGTAGTAACTTCTGGTACAGTCTGGTTGAGCAATGAAGGCGGTAAAAAAGTGCAAATTTTATCGAAAACTCAATGTGTTTGTAGCATATGCCATCGTCACTTGTCCTCTTCTAATGCCAAAAATTGTTTTTATAACCTCAATCATAAAAAATAATGGATATTTTGATGAAAATCATTCAAAATTCACTTTTTACCTAAACTGGCAACGATTCCCTGAGAGTCTCTTTAACGCTTCAATGAAAAAATCTAAAAATCTACCATTTTCCAATAATCGGCATTACATGGATTTTCTTCTCGTCAATTCATTACGTACGAAGTAGGAAATATCGCTATTCATAGAATCAGGTAAATGCGTGTAACACTAAAGTTGCAAATAATATAGAAATAACAAGATTAATAGACTCGGATTTGGAGTAATAGAGACACAAATAAAAAAATTAAAACAATTTTATATCTATTTTGGCACGGCACATATGTACATGTTAAGTAGATGATGTGATTTCTTTGAAAAATCTTTCATTAATTTTTAAATTTTTAGATATCAAGTAAAAAACGATATTTATTATATTGTTTATTGAAGTTCTTTTTTCATTCAAAGATTTACAAAATATTAAAATTGATATCTCAAAATACTTATTTTCGTTTACCTTGGATCTCAATATTTATTAAAACTAGAAAGGAACAGGTGTCTCTCATCTGATTGTATTTAAACGCAGAAATATCTTTGGGCGTAACTCTTCACGTCATTAAAGGATTTATGAATGAATAGTTCAGTTAGAAACAGTTTTGTATTATCCATTAGGGCGAAAGTAAAAGTTTAAGGCAACCGTTAAGTACAGTAATACTTCACTTTACAAGGTTGAATTCCTAGTTGGCCTAGTTAACTGTAGTCTTTTGTTGGATAATAAAATGTTTAAACAATAAGAATAATTCATTGACATTTTTATTTATATTATACAAATGACCAAATTGTTTTCATTATACAAAAAAACTCAAGTTCATTCTTGGACAAAAACTAAAGAATACGATCAAATAAATATGCATTATTTGTTGTTATTGGCATTAAAAACTTATTTTGGATGAAAATCTGTGATTTGACGCTATTATAAACAGCCCAAATTTTGAAATTCATACACACTGGTTGCAATAGAAGTTCTAGTATTATGATCCCTGCATATAACCGTTATATGCTCTGCGGGAACATTGAAATGAATCTCAGTAGCTACAAAATATTCTATTCAAAATTCATATTCATATATTCGTGATTGATTTGAGAGAGGTTAGGATTGGGAAGTTGGAATTATAGCTATAATGATTAACATTGTTAACCAGGGCACATAATGTGGGATATAAGGGGGAGAATTAGAATAGTGCATCTTTGAAGGCTATTGTATAAGAAGATATCGGTTTAGAAAAAGAAACACACTTGATTGTATTTCATGATGAATTCCTGACCGGTATATTAGACATGTCCTTGAAGAAAACGTGCTATTTATTATCATTCTCATAATGTTAATACGTCTGCATGATATTGGAGTACCTAAGCTCAATCGACATTTTTCAGACTACCTATATGAGAGCATGAAATCTTGTGGTACTGATCCAATTAAGCTGAAGCACTATTGGATATATGAATGCAAAAATTCAGATGATATTGATTTATCGAAACAATTGTCAATATTTTAGAATTTTCAATAACTTTTATTATATTCTGGAATTAACTAGAAACCGTGAGTTTCATTTAAAACACTACTATGAAGAATTATTATTATATTCAAGAATATAAAAAGCCTTCTACAATGAATAAGAACTACCATCAAGGCGTGAAAGCAAAACGTTCTTGTTATTTAAGATATTTCTGTAGTTGTTTAATGAAAGTTATTTTCATAGCTATCACTCGAATTTTTCATTTCCAATAAACACAAAAAATTGATACCAATGATTTAAATAAGAAGTTATTAGATATAATTTTAATTAAAATTCAGTTACTGTTACGAGAGCTATTAAAAACTTCAGCCGGCAAAACATCCACTAGCCATATATTATATTATTTTTATATGTTGATTGTATTTTCTGACATAAATGATTATTAAAATTTAGTTTTGAAGATACTTTTCAAAATTTTCTATCACGTAATTTATTTTGTTTTAGTTTCTCCAAAAGTTAAATGCACTCCAACACAGATGCGCTTGGAAGTACCAATTTCTTCCACTACTATGTCGGTATATATTCAAGGATTGAGAGATTATCCTGATCCGGCTTGCAGACCTCATACTGACTCAACAGGATCCTTAGCCGTCCTTGAACTAGATTTACAGGATGTCTACCGATGTGCTGTTACTAGAGCTATAAATAAACAAACGGTAAGTTGTATAAGTACACTAAAATATGCATAATAAACAATTCAGAGCTGGGAACGTTATTAAAAAACAATACGCTCTAGGAAAGTCACCATTTAGAGAAGAACCAAATCAAGTTTTATTATACTTCAAATATTTTTGATAAAACTATACAACTATACCTAACCATTTTTAGTAGAAAAATAAAATGAGCATCCATATTTTACAGATTAATTTTGGTAATGATGTCTAATACGTCAGTAGTGAAAGCAAAGTGCCATTTTATTCGCTGGCTGCACTGAAAACGAGATAATTCAAGTGATGCAGAAATCGAAGACTACGCAAAAAGCATTTCATTATAAATAATTTTATAGTAGTTACAAATAATTTTATAGTAGTTACATACTTAAATAAACTCACGTTCCAATTTAAGTGGAAAATAGTGAGTCAAATTACAATATAAATGGCATAGAAAACGACAACATTCATGAACGAAATAGAACATAATTATATATCAATAGCGGAATGAACGATGCATATGTGAAATTAGTATAGTTTATAACAGAAACACCCTGAAGGGAAATAACCATCCAGATTAAAACTGATGAATGATATCTTTACTGATGAAAAATGCATATATTATAATAACGCGAGTGCCCCTGTTTCCTCTAGCGACAGCTTTCGCTTTTAAAAGCCCATGAGATACACAAAAAATGCAAGAATTTGTATGGATATCAGAATAGAATATTGAAGAAAATTTCTAAGGCATTCGATGGACAATGTAGAATATTAGGTCCTACCTGAAATTAGAAGATGGTACAGGCCTAAGAATGTCGCTATGCAATTCTCCTCAATGCCATTTTTCAAGAAACTGAATATTCAGAATTTGTAATTGGAAAGATTTCAAAATTACCAATTTGAAATATATTTATTAACACTATGAATGAGCACTCATGGGCATTATAAAGAAATCCACACTGTTCCCGTAAACTGTAAATCACAGACTAATTCCAAAAATATTTGGAAGAGTAATATCTTCTCCTGGCAACTAGATAATTAAAATTAACCATTTTTGAAATGTGTTCTCAAAAATATTCACAAGATATTTGAAGTGGAAGATAATAATCTTCAATTCCCAATTCATTTTCTATAGTAACTCCAGCATTTTAAGCATCAATTTTATTTTCACAACTTCATTTAAAAAACAACGACTTGAAATCCGATAGTAATTCAGCTATTTAGGACACTCTTACTCACTATTGAATCTCATTAAAGCACTAGGAGGAATATTTGGTTGAATCCACCTTTCTACATCGGTACATAAGTATAGAACCTCCAAACCAAACATCGTCTATAGGGTCTTCCTAGAGTATACCCCGTCATTGCCATTTCAAAAACGAAGGCGAACGGTCAATTCCTCGCACATTATTCCTCAATAGAAACTTTTCCTAATATCTAACAATACCGTCCAATTAACTACGGATGTACCGCTTATTCGTGCCCATCTAAACGACCAACTCGCCAAGAAAAACAGTTATCCGATCGCACAGACGAGTATTCTCTTCCCAACGTACAACAAGATCTCATATCCCGCACTTCCGCTACTGGTCTCAATATTTAGGACCTCAGCGAGGAATAACTGGAGTTCATCTTGAATCACCATGTCTTGCGACATACTCTTACGAATAAAAGATCTAGGTGTGACTTATAATAATCAGTTATCATTTGCTGCACACTGTCGTAACATTAGTAACAACGCTAATATTACATTGGATTTCAATGAAAGACAAACTTTTCTTTTCTCGAGAATAAAAACGATAAAAATTCTTTTCAATACGTTAGTTTTATCACAAATACAATATGCATGCGTTATTTGGGGGGGACTCCCACAAATGTACATAGAAGAATTAGACAAAATTCAAAACAAATTTTTACGTTACTTGTTTTACAAAAAACATCACCATTGGCCGGGGAGTATAATTAAAATACAATCCGTGTAGTTATGTTAATAAACCTGTATGTATAATAAATTAATAAATACTGTAACACGCCCCTGCTAAAAATCACCAGTGGCACTAGTTTTTTTAAAGCTCTTACCGAAACTCTAATCCCCCCTATCTATACAGAGTATCATTATATACCAGGGCATCTCAATTATTATTCATCAGAAGAAAATGTAGTTAGAATTGGGAAAAGTGTAATCTATCAAAACGGACTATTTTCAGAAACTAATATACAGTGCTCGCGTAACGTATGGAAACATGACACCCTGTAACATACGGTAACAAAATTTTGGTTATGAATTTCAGGTGGACCGGCAAAATTCAATTCTTTATTTTCTATGTTGCCAAATTTACAATTTCTGAGATATACGGATAATATGAGTATTTTCAAATGGAACCACCCGTATATTTTATACATCTTTTTATTGCCAATGCAGCATATAACCTGTTAATGGCCAATATTGACCATTATTATAAAAAAATAGGAAAACATTTTTATTGCAACCGTTGTTATTAACATAAAGAGAAAATAAAATTGGTCACTTGGTATTTATCGTATTTGTTAAATGAAATTGACTGTCTCGACCCTTACTTCGTGGAATATGCTCATATTAGTGTTTTTAAATGAAACTCAAGGTCTCTAGTTAATTCCACAATACCTTGAGTTTCATTTAAAAACACTAGTATTTGTTAAAGTTTGAAAAGGTCCTTTTTGTTTTGTACTGATAAACATGATTTGAGTACCGGTTTTATTTCGGTAAATCATTAGATACGTTGTGATAGTTTTTGAAAATAGGCTCATAAACGACTGAAATACAATGGAACATTTAACAGGGCGTCAAAGAATTGAAATTCCAATTCTAAAAGGATGTGGTGACACATAATAATAACAAAATTTTATGAAATATCAGTGTTTTATTTGCGGCATTACTTGTAGGGCACGAACACACGAAGAAGTATGTGAAATATTGAATAACAAGTACGAAGACGGAACTTCTTAATTTATTTTTTTCTTTGATAGTTTGTAAAATATTATCAGGTAATTTATTATTTGTGTGAATTATTTTTATGATTGAAGTTGTGTGATTCCTGGCGTTGATGATTATTTTTTGTAGGTTTTCTATTATTTTCGTTAATTGGTCTAAATTATCTATTTTATCAGTTATTTGCAAGTTTTCATTTATATGTTTTCTGTATTTAAGCCAGTTAGTTTTTTTATAATTAAATATTTTCTTATTGTTAGGGTTGGAGGTATTGTGGGATATTTTTAAGTGAATGAGGATGGGATCATGGTTTGAATTAAGGTCAGGGAGTGTTTTTATTTTTGTCAATTTTTTTTATGTTTTTGCTAATAGCTATATCCAGTATGCTCGGGGTGTGATTCGCCGCATACGGGTAATAGGTTGGCTCAATGGTGTGAAATATATTACAATCAGAATTATCGCAGAACTTTATGAGAGTATTTCCGTTCGCGTGAGGGTAGCTGGCGTACTGATCCCACTGAGGATGTTTGCAGTTGAGATCGCCAACTACTATAACTTTGTTGTGTGTTTTAAAGATGTTGTGTAAATCTGTGTTAGTAATTTTGTTGTCTGGAGGGTTGTAAGCTCCGACAATTTTAATTTTATTATCAAATAGGATCGCGATATGCTCAATTGATGTATTGTTTTGTTGCAGAATTTTTAAATTTATGCCTTTTTTGATTAATAGTGCGATACCGCCGCCGTTGGCATCTCCGGCGTGGTCTTGTCTATATCTTATTTTGAGGTTATGTCGTTTTTGAAAGCTGTTTTTCCACATACCTGCCTATATGTCATAGTCGTCAATTCTAGTTACAAAGTTGTTGTAAATAGTGAATTTTTCAATTTTGCTGGTTGCCTTCTTCATTTCTTGTAGAAGATCGCCAACCGCCCGTGTGAGCTCGTCTAAGTTGACCAGCGAATGCAGTTCTTGAAACATGTTGTTTAGTTCATTTAATTTATTTATATCTGAAGTTTATGTTTTGTTGCTGGGAGGAGCAGAAGTTTTTTGCGATTAGGATTGGGGGTGTCTAGTAGTTTGGTGGGGGGGTAGGAGGGTGTGATTTTGACGGGAGGCTGGGAAATTCTGAATTTTTGTTGTTTTGAGACCAGGGGTTGTTTTTTTGGAGGAGTGCGGGGATAAATTTTTGGGGGGTAGGTTTAGTTTTCTGAGATATAGTCCACTTTTCTTCAAGCCAGATTTTTCGTTTAATAAATTCCGGGCATACGTCCGCATTCGCTGGATGATCACCCCTGCAGTTGGCGCATATTGCTGGGGTAGTTCTGTCCTTGGAGCATTCAGGCGTCACAACTAAGTATAACGGACGTCATTTCGTAGTTATCCGGAAGATATCTCGGACTTCGATTTTGTGAGTTTTCTCGATTTCTTCTCTAATGTCAATCAATTGGAGCCCCTCTGCAAGCCCTCGTAATACAAATGCATGCGATTTATCCTCTCTTCTGGTGTAAGTGTTGAACTGAACTTTTTCATTTCATAGAACAGTTTTGAGCCTTTCGAAATCATCCACATATTTGGTAAATACTATTTAAGAATTGATTGTATATTTGATTTCAAAAGATTTCTTAATTTCATCTTTTAAATTGTTTACCATCTCGCGATGGTGTGAGACGTTGCCGTCGATAACAATAGGTGGGTCGGTTTTTGTTGTTGTTTTGTTGATTACTGTTTTTGATCTTTTAGTATCTTGCGTTGCATTGTCCTCCTCGTCAGTTGAGAAATCTGCATTAGTTATTTTACGAAAATGTGTTTTTTTTCGTTTTTTTTGTTGTTATTGTTTTTTCCATCGTTTTTTTCCGTCATCTGATATTTCGGAAAGTGAATCATAATTATTGTGTGTTTGTATAGGATCGCGCTTTCTTGCTGTTTGACTGAGAAATGTGTTAAAAGATGCAACTTTTTTAGGAATTTGAAAATCATTTTCATTCGTGTCCATTGGTAGGACAGATATAGCATTTAGATCTTGTTTTGGATTATTATTTGTGGGATACAATTGTCTAGCGTTTATTTGTTTGTCGTTTCTATTTATTTTTTCGTATTGAGACGTAAAACTGTTTTTTTGCAGTTTTTCTTCGTTCTATTTTTCTTGTGCCCAGGAGAGGTTGGCAGATTTGTGAACTAGTACTTGTACCGTGGTGGGTTGTACGTTATTTTGTGAATTTCGTGCATTGGCTTCGTCTTCAGATGAATTTTGCGTGAAATTTTGACCTATCGTATCTTCTTCCATGTTGCGTTGATCAGTTTCCTTAATTTTGGTGAAAATTGGTGTGGAAGTGTGGTTAGTATCGTTACCACGACACTCGGGTATAGTTAAGTTAGGCGTGACAGTTTTGTCACTTTCTAAGACAAATTCCAAATTTACTATACAGTTTTTGTCTGAATTTTCCAGACACTTTTTATTATGAACAGTTTCTAGATACTTTTTTTCAGAAAAACTTTTTAGACACTTTTTATTTTCGTGCGTAGCCGACGCGGCGTTATCGTTTTCGCGACACTTTTCTTTATATTCTGTTGTTTTTTTGTTATCGGAGGCCAAGATTATAGCTTCTGTTAAAATTTTAGTATTTACTGCGTCCAAGCACTGTTGGGAGAAATTAATAGATGGTGAATTGTTTTGAGAAGACGTTATGTCTTGTGTTGTATGTTCGTCGTCAATGTAAACAATTTTTGAAAAAAAATTATTTTTATTTCTCGATTGTTGCGTTTTACTTTTAATTCGTTTTAGTTCTTCACTATAGTTAGCAAAATTAATATTTGAATCTGCTGTGGATGAAGGCCCTTGTTCGCCACTTGTGTCTGTATTCGGTCACTTTTTATGTTAATGTTTGTTTTTTTCTCAATAGAAATTTTAGATTGATTACCGGCCTTTTTTTATAGTTTTAATGTTTGAACGTACCTTTAATCTTCCGCATTTTGGGAGGTGTTTTCACTGAAACTACCGATTTTTGCACACGCACGTTAGTCTTCTACTAAATTATCACTAGTAAAAATATCGGGGTTTATTGCATTTAGAGACTGTATTTTCGCTTTGAGCCTGCGGGTGTACTCAGTTTGAAAGGGTATCGTCTCCGTATTTGGAGGTGATGGAAGAAGTAAGGAATCAATTGGCACTGACACAATTGACCCTTTTTTCAAAACACTGTAACTTTAAAGAACTTTGAAAATTATGAAAAACGCAAATCACTGATGAAATACAATTAACAATCCAATAGGGTTGAAAATTAGCATAGGAATGACTCGCCTATATCCTGCGTAGTGTATGTTATTTGTTTGGATACCCGTCCGCTTGTTAACTACGTTAATAGGTTTGGTAAAAGTTTACTTTGTATTTGTTACCTGAGTCTACCTATTATATTATAGAATATACAATTTTATTGAGTTATTGTAGTTTTACTCATAGCTTACTAATAGTCCGTTATTACCGTTGGCTTCAGTTATCACGTTGGTAGTTTATTTTAAGGCAATTCTGTGCTAACAGTCGAGCAATAACGCTCTATAAACATAAGTATACCGCTACTTAGTCTCTACAGTAAGTGACAGTCCGACCCCTGGAATTTTCCGTAACTCCATCTGTTGCTATGCGGAACCCTCGGAAGTTTTGGAGCCGAGGGACCGTGGAGTTAACCACGTTAAAAATCTGCCACCCGAGAGAAAACTTTAATCCGCAGTTTTGAGGAGCCAATTGTGACGTGTCAAGATACTTAGTCGTTGACGTAAGTATAGAAGGAGGCAAAATAAATCCCGTCACAAGTTAATTACAGAATTAACCAGACTCTTTCCTGATTATGTAAATCCTTATCTTATGAATAGAGCAATTTGGTTTCAACAAGATGGAGCACCTCCACATTATTTTCGAGGCGTTCGTGAGTTTCTGGACATTACATTTCCAAATCGTTGGATTGAAAGAAGAGGAACTATCGAGTGGCCAGCAAGATCCCCGGATTTGACACTTCTCGATTATTTTTTATGGGGTTATTTAAAAAGCAAAGTGTATGTGAATGGGCCATAGACTATCCAAGAAGTGAAAGAAGAGATAGCACTAATTCCTCCGGAAACGATTAGGAGAGTCTGGGATGAGTTTTCGTTCAGGATGGATTTCTGGTTTCAAAGACAAGACGGTCATATTGAACATCACTTTTAATTTTTTTTACAGTTTATACTGCAATATTAATTGAAAAATAAAAATGATTTTCGTATTTTTTTCATATTAACCGTCAATATTTACCATTAACAGGTTATATGCTGCATTGGCAATAAAAAGCTGTAATAGAAAATTATAAAATATATGGGTGGTTCTATTTGAAAATACACATATTATCCGCATATCTCAGAACTTGTACATTTGGCAACATCGAAAATAAAAATTTTTATGTCGCCGGTCCACCTAAAATTCATAACCACAATTTTGTTACCGTATGTTACAGGGTGTCAATAATATCTTCATATTTCCATATTTTACACGCGGACTGTATATGAATCTAAGAAAAACGTTATTTAACGAATGGTTTGAAAGTTCCGGTTGCTCGAAAATACATGTGTACGAGAAGGGAAATTCGCCTTAGCGATATTTGGCTGGTTCCTCTAAGTTTAGTTGGTTGATCCTTTCCTTCCCGACATGTTTTTGAGTATTTTAAAACAAGAAGACTCGCCAACCTTTTGTTGACGGGAACGCTGAAATTGTCGTTGAGAATAAAGGAGTAATAAAAATACGGCTCACTCACAATCCCTCTATTTAAATTCTTACAAGAACTAAGTACCAAACTTTAGTATTGGATACGGCAACAGCGCTAAACTACCGTTGAACCGGTCTAGGCGACCATGCGGATTCAAACAATAATTTTTAATAAAAATAGTACTTACAATACAGAAATTCACCGACCAATGTCGGAAAAGCACTTCACGTCATATTTACACTCTCATTAGTTGCAGTTACATTAAATTGATAAACGAAATTAGGTATGTATTTAAACCAATGAATCAACACTTGATCATATCGTCACAAGAGGTGAGCCAAGACTTCTGACTGCTTTTCGTTGGCGATAATTTTTCGGCTAGTGGCGCAGAAGGTACCAATTGGATCAGTGATCATAAATAAAGGGCGCGGAGATTTAAACTTCGAACCTTTCGCTTAATGTTAAATTAAGATCCATTGTAGGAATTTATGGGAAATTCCTACATACTGGGGGCCGGGGCAAAGATGAGAGGAACAGTTTAGGAGCAGAATCCAAATTTTAAGCAAGAAGGAAGGAGAAAAGAAAAAGAACAAAGAAAAAAAAATACGTTCTACTCCAAATGTAGATAGAACTCAGTCCATACATGGTAGAGGAGCTAACTTAGTAATAGGACGAATATAAACTCCATCCACAGTTCTTACACGTGCGGCACGAACATTGCCGTCTTTGCCAGTTAGTAGTTCCACTACCCTGGCAAGAGGCCAATTCAAAGGAGGACGGTCCTCCGATTGCACTAGTACAAGCTGATTAAGCTGAAGATTGTTTGAGGCTTTACACCACTTAGGTCGATGCTGCAGTCGATGCAGATAATCGGTGCTCCACCTCTTCCAGAATTCTTGGTTCATCTTAGTACATTGTTCCCAAAAAGTTAATCTGTTTACAGGGATGGTAGATAGATCGCGATCGGGATAAGCGGTTAAAGGTGCTCCGATCAAAAAATGACCTGGTGTCAAAGGAGATAGATCGGTAGGATCATTTGACATCGGGTATAATGGTCTGCTGTTCAAGATAGCTTCGATCTGACTCAGAACCGTGGAGAGTTCCTCGAAGGTAAGGCACGAATTGCCAATTATTTTGGTGAGGTGGGATTTGGCGCTTTTCACAGCCGCTTCCCATAAGCCACCCCAGTGCGGTGACCGCGGAGGAATAAACTTCCAACTAATTTCTGTAGTTGAAAGAAAAGACTGTATCTTATTGATACTTTCGGAAGATTTGAGAAAAATGGAGAGTTCTCGTAATTGATTTCTTGCTCCAACAAAGTTGGAACCATTATCAGTATAGATAGTCTGAGGATTCCCTCTACGACTGAGAAATCTTTTAAGAGTGGCGATAAATGCATCGGTAGAGAGATCACTTACTAATTCGATATGGATCGCCTTTGTCACCATGCATATGAATATGGCAATGTAGGCCTTTTGTATTGGGGCTTTTCTTAAGCGCGAAGATTTAATTTGTACAGGTCCAGCAAAATCGATGCCAGTTTTGGAAAAGGGGCGAGATTTTTGCACTCGGTCAAGGGGTAACGGGGACATTATTTGAGAGGCGAACTGGGCATTAAATCTAAAACAGGTGATGCAGCTTTTTATCAATTTTTTGACAAGACGAGTGCCATTCAAGGGCCAGTACTGTAGCCTTAAATTTCCTAACACATTTTGGGCTCCACCATGGCCAAGACGGCGATGTTCCCGTATTATTAGCAAATCAACAACATGATCATTTTGTGGTAACAGCAAGGGAAATTTTTGATTGAAAGGTAAAGTAGAAAATTGTAATCGGCCACCCACTCTTAGAAGGCCGTCATTATCCAAGAAAATGTTCAATGGAATTAAGTCTTTATTTCCAATCGGAACGTTAGTTTTTAAACAACGAATTTCGTTGAAGAAGTGTTTATGTTGAATTTGTTTGATTATAAAATCATGGGCAATTCGGAGATCGTCAACAGATAACGAACCAACGTCTCTGAATTTTCTCCTCGATAGGTTTATAAATTTGAATATATGGGCTATAACCCTATTTAAGGTTATAAATTTTGAGAATCGGAAAAATATAGGTTCCCAAAAGTTTAAGTCGCTGTTGACTATAGCAAGGTTGACCTTATTGACTTCAGGCAAGTCGTCAATAGGTTCGAAAGAATCCATAGAATCAAAATCTTTAGATTCAAGTAGAAATCGAGGACCCTCGAACCAAAAAATCCAGACATCAGATGAGAATTTACCACGAGAAAGTAAATCGGCTGGGTTTAAATCGGATTTGACATGTCGCCATATAAAATCTTTACTATTGTTTTGAATGGTTAGGACACGCCGAGCTACAAAGGGAGAAAAATCATTAGAAGACCGTTTCACCCAACTGAGAGCGACTTGAGAGTCGGACCATAAATTTATGGAAGAGATGTGAAGCGAAATGCACAGAATCTGAACTATTCTGCGAGCTAAAGTGGACAACAGCTCCATTGCACACAGCTCTAACTTGTGAATAGTTAAAGTAATTTTCAAAGGATTCACACGAGATTTAGCAGAAATTAAGCGAGAGGATCTAGAATTATCAGCGTAGATCGCTACTAAATAGAGACACCCTCCGTATGCCTTTTGACTGGCATCGCAAAACCCGTGGAGAGAACACGAAATAATAATTTTTTGGTTAAATAGGTATCTGGGTACTCGGAGGTGAGCAGCTTCAGTTAATAAAGAAAGGAATTTATTAAACTGAGTAATTATGGATGTGTCGGAAATGGGAACATCCCACCCTATCTGGGATTTCCAGACCGATTGCATTAACAGTTTGCCAAACACGGTCAGATTGTTCACTAACCCTAGAGGGTCAAATGTACTGGCGACGGTACTTAATATCCTTCGTTTTTTTATATGAGAACAATCAGCCAACTTGGCAGTTTGGATGTGTAAAATATCAGACGCAGGATTCCATTTTAGTCCTAGAATTTTGCTTGGCGAATCGTCAAAACTACGATCCAATTCAGCGTTAGGTAATTCATCGATTGACTGTAAAAAGTTGAATGAATTTGATTGCCATTTGTGAAGTTGGAACTCATGTTTTCCAAGCATATTGGTCAATTCGGCATAAAGAGCCGGTAAGTCCATTTCCTTATTGGTTCCAGTTAAGATATCATCCATGTAGGTTTGATGAAGAATAGCCTGCTGCGCATTTGGACAATCGGGACTATTTAAGGCAATGTCTTTCAAGACTCGGGTGGCCAAGAAAGGGGCACAGTTCTGTCCGAAACTAAGCCTAGATAATTGGATACATTGAAGGGGTTTCGTGGGGTTATCCCTCCACAGTATGTTTTGGAGATAGCGTTGCATGGGATTGATATCTATGAATCTATACATCATTTTGATGTCAGCACACAGGACATATTTATAGCATCTAAATCTGCACAAAATGTCGAATAGGTTATCCTGAACTTGGTATCCCTTCGACGTTAAATCATTAAGAGAGAAACCTGAATCGGTTTTAGCCGAAAAATCGAACACGATCCGAAGTTTGGTGGATGCGCTTTCCTCACGTATCACCGCCCTATGGGGTATAAAATACTTGAAATCGTTAGACACAGTGTTATAGAAAGACAGAGGAATGACTTGAGCATGATTGAGTGTTAGGTATTCTGAAATTACTTTTTTATATTCAGAGAAAAGGGTAGGATTAGCATTGAATTTTCTTTCAAGAGAAGAGAATCGTTGGATGGCTATACCGAATGACTGGCCTAGTTTTTTATTCTGATTTGCGAGTAGAGGCATATCTACCTGATACCGCCCCGATGGTAGGATAACGGTTGTATCCCGAAATAGTTGTTCAACATATTCCTCGCTGGGATCTTGTGATGGACATTCGGGAATTTCCTCAAGCTCCCAGAATTTCTCCATTGTCCTTTGGAGGTCAGAATATTGATAGACTTGATCATTATAAACCGTCAAAAAGGAATAAGCAGACTTAGGTTTATGCTGGGAGGAGTTAGCATTTCTCAAAGGGATAGGACCCGCGATAACATATCCCAGGTGAGTATCTATAAAGGAAGGAGAATAAGGATCCGTTTTAAGTACGGTCCCCTTAAGCAGGTAATGATATAAATCACAGCCAATAAGAAGATCTATTGGACCGGATTCAAAGAATAAAGGGTCAGCTAGCTCAAGTTTTATATGGGATGGAATTTTAAAATTAGAAGGTGAGATAGAAGATTGTGGTAAACTATTTGTTATTTTATCTATGACCGAGCAAGATATAGTGAAAGTACTGTAAGGTGCAATTTGAGAATTAAATGTGATATCTACCACTTCTCTACTATAGGTGTAGTTATTGCTACCTAATCCGGAAATATTAAGAGTTTGTTTTCGAGAGACTAAATTCAATTTTTGTACAAAGGCACGGTTAATAACGCTCATTTGACTAGCGGAATCAAGAAGAACTCGTCCAACCAAACACCGACCATTGAAACCGTTAACATTCACTAAAGCCGTAGGCAATAGTACAATACTGTCTTTTGCTGACATGGCAGTCAAAGCAGTTTGATATCTCACTGACTCCGGAGGTTCAGGTGATTGATTAGGTGATGCAGAACTGGTATTTATGAAATTAGATCTATTAATTTGATCTGGGGACGTATTATTATGTACATTAATAGGAGAGGGGTGATTATTTACATTGGATAGAGAGGTTACATTGGGGCTTCCGAAAGAGGAGGCTCTAGGATTATTACGATTGTTAGAGTTGTTTGGCAATCTGTTCTGACTGTCAAAATGTAAGTAACTATGATGAGACTTATTGCAAGTTGCACATCTCCTAAGGGATTTACAATCGGTAGTACTATGGGTACTATTCAGGCAATTTACACAAAGTTTTTTAGCTTTGACTATCTGATACCTCTCTTGAGGTGATAAGGACATAAATTTGGAACAACCGTATATAAGATGAGAGGGGTCTGAACAATGATGACAGCTCGGTCTATTAACCCGAGAAGAACTAGAATGGTACTGTTGCGAAGAACTTAAACTAGATACCAATGTCACCCTATTTTTACAAACATTATTAGACTTGGGGTTGAATTTACCCTTAGTGTTGGTTTCAAAAAGATTTAAATTTTCCAACATTGATTGGCGTTGCTGTAGAAAATCAAAGAAATATTCAGCTGTAGGGATAAGCTCTGGCTTGCGCTCACTTTCGAAGGCTCGTCTTGAATTAAAATCAAGTTTTTGCTCCATTAAAAATATTATTAATGACTCAAAATTTACTTCCGGCGATAAATTCATATTTTTAATCAAATCAAATGTCTTACGCGTCGATATCTGAAATTCGCGCAACTCGACCGGAGTACTTTTCAAGACAGGTTTTTGATCCACCAAAGTTTGGTACAAAGAATACAGTAATTTATATTTATCGTCATATGCCTTTTTAAGAATATTTAAGGCAATATTCAAATTTTGATTTGTTACGCTTAAGGACTCAATCATTTCCAAAGGTGGTCCACGTAACAGCCCTTTAAGGTAATAAAACTTTTCACCCTCCGACTTTAAATTATTATTATTAAGTACCAGTGCTGTGAACAGGTCGATAAAGGATGGCCACTCTGATGCAGCCCCTGAGAAAGGTTTAATGTTAATTTTAGGTAACACGACATTAGATACATCGTTTGGCCTAGTATTTAAATTGAGTGATTCTTTTTGCTTATTTTCTATTAGAAGTTCAAGCATAGCAATACAACTTTCAAAACGGTCGGCGACAACGTTCTCGGCCTCATCGTCGGAAGAGTAGTTGTCGTCGTCCGGGTTAGATAATGAAACGATTTCCAATTGGACTTTTTGATAATTGTCATAGTGACCAGATATGCTTTTAAGTTTGACTTTAAGTATATAGACCTCTTCGGAGCCAGTCAGCTCCGACACAAATGTTTCAATTCGAGATAATTGCGATTTGAAACCCCCTCTTTTATTTTTCAAGTGATTTAGCGACATGATTGAATCAAAGTGTAACCAATCAAAGTTGAACTCCACCTGAATTAAAATAAGCTTCTAAAGTAGCGAGTAAATTTTTACAATATATGGAATAACCGAATAGACAAAGAGCTTTTCCAATCAATGCGATAAGTATTTCAATAGCATGCAAATTACTGAAAATTAGTTTAACATTGTAAGAAAATACCTACCTACTTATAACCTACTTATAACCAAATACGGTATTAATATTCAAAATAATAAAGAAGAAATTACAGTGAATTATTTTTCACAGTGTACTAGAATGCATGTAAACGCAAATAGATAATCAATATTGAGATTAATAAACAAAATATCAAACATTGAGAAAACTGTAAATTATTTTTAACAGTGTAAGAAAATGTACCTAAATATAACTAAATACACTAATTAAATATCCAAAGTAATAATGAAGAAAATACTGTGATTTATTTTTCACAGTGTACTAAAAATGCATATAAACGCACATTGATAATTGATAAACAAAATATCTAATATTTAGGAAACTGTAAATTACTTTTAACAGTGTAAGAAAATGTACCTACTTATAACTAAATACACTAATTAAATATTCAAAGTAATAATGAAGAAAATACTGTGATTTATTTTTCACAGTGTACTAAAATTGCACGTGAACGAAAAAAGATAAACAATATTGAGATACATAATCAAAATATCTGATATTGAGAAAATTGTAAATTATTTTTAACAGTGTAGGAAAATGTACCTACTTATAACCAAATACGGTATTAATATTCAAAATAATAAAGAAGAAATTACAGTGAATTATTTTTCACAGTGTACTAGAATGCATGTAAACGCAAATAGATAATCAATATTGAGATTAATAAACAAAATATCAAACATTGAAAAAAAAACTGTAGATTATTTTTAACAGTGTAAGAAAATGTACCTACTTATAACTAAATACACAAATTAAATATTCAAAGTAATAATGAAGAAAATACTGTGATTTATTCTTCACAGTGTACTAAAAATGCATATAAACGCACATTGCTAATTAATATTGAGATTAATAAACAAAATATCAAACATTGAGAAAACTGTAAATTATTTTTAACAGTGTAAGAAAATGTACCTAGATATAACTAAATACACTAATTAAATATTCAAAGTAATAATGAAGAAAATACTGTGATTTATTTTTCACAGGGTACTAAAATTGCATGTAAACGCAAAAAGATAATCAATATTAAACAAAGTATCTACTATTGAGCAAACTGTAAATTATTTTTAACAGTGTAGGAAAATGTACCTACTTATAACTAATACATTAATTAAATATCCTCAAACTTAACGATGTATTTATTATACCATGTATTATTGAGGTAACAAAAACCCGACATGTAAATAAACACTAGTTTCTTCAAAATATGCTGTTTATAAACACTTCCAAACCGGCTCCTAGTCCTATACACCCCCCTTGAGCGAGGTGTCGTTGAAGTAAAAACGGCCAGCAGTTGACCATTCTAGATTCAGAACTCGCTTCGCGCGCTGTTGCCGGACTGTCTTTAATTTCCCGAGCAATCAAATCGCACTTATATACATATCACTGTTTCAGTATTTATTTTTTACAGTTTCTCAGCCCTCACGAGAGTCTAATGAACAACTTTTTGGAATGTTTATTAGAGAAAAGAAGAATAGGGTTCAGACAGACCCAAGAAATCAAATTGCCGCAAAGGCGGAAATGGATATATCAAGTTGCTGCAGAGGCAAAAATGGATATGTCAAATTGACAGACTATATCCGGCTCGAAGGACCAATAAAAACTATGTACGAGAAGGGAAATTCGCCTTAGCGATATTTGGCTGGTTCCTCTAAGTTTAGTTGGTTGATCCTTTCCTTCCCGACATGTTTTTGAGTATTTTAAAACAAGAAGACTCGCCAACCTTTTGTTGACGGGAACGCTGAAATTGTCGTTGAGAATAAAGGAGTAATAAAAATACGGCTCACTCACAATCCCTCTATTTAAATTCTTACAAGAACTAAGTACCAAACTTTAGTATTGGATACGGCAACAGCGCTAAACTACCGTTGAACCGGTCTAGGCGACCATGCGGATTCAAACAATAATTTTTAATAAAAATAGTACTTACAATACAGAAATTCACCGACCAATGTCGGAAAAGCACTTCACGTCATATTTACACTCTCATTAGTTGCAGTTACATTAAATTGATAAACGAAATTAGGTATGTATTTAAACCAATGAATCAACACTTGATCATATCGTCACAAGAGGTGAGCCAAGACTTCTGACTGCTTTTCGTTGGCGATAATTTTTCGGCTAGTGGCGCAGAAGGTACCAATTGGATCAGTGATCATAAATAAAGGGCGCGGAGATTTAAACTTCGAACCTTTCGCTTAATGTTAAATTAAGATCCATTGTAGGAATTTATGGGAAATTCCTACAACATGTACCAAGTTATCTATTGATAAAGTAAAAAGTTAGTTCAATTATTAAAACCGTCATTTTAAATGTGGCCTTAGTCCAAATGCATTGTTTGTTTTAAGAGAGGCCCGAGCCTATTTAAACAAAAATTGAGATATTTATCATCGGTAATATCCGAAGGCAGAAGATAATTTTTAAAATTTATATTTGACAAGTTGACCTCAGCTGTTGGACAATCTAATTGAATAATCAGTACTTTCAATTACTGCAGTTCGAAAAATTCACTCAGTAAACATATTGGCAATTAAATATGAAACCGACAAGTTATTATTTTGGAAATTAGTAACTTATGATGTTGAAGAAAATGGAAAAAAGAGTTTTATAGAACAATATTCGTTATCGGAGGATAAAGACAGAAAAAGTACTAAAAGTGATTCTTGAAAAACGCAATATGAACGTTCTAAATTTGAGTATTCTGAATTGTTAGTGCGTTAATGTTCCAATATACTTTTGGGATGAAACTGTAACGTTCTTATTTTTCTCACGTTTTGCCCTAATAGATCGAAAATTATTTTCGAATAATCCCTACCCCAGTACGGCCATAGCGTAAGACATTTTGGCCGAACTGAGTAGAATATAATTCTTTATAACCAATGAACATTGAAAGAACGATTAACGAATACTCCCGCTGAGGCTACCAAAGTCCGGTACCTCAGAAAAAATCTTCTACCGGAATACAGTCAATCTCGCTCTGTAGGACACTCGAGGAAAGTAAACCCACTATCGCTCCCTCTTCCACTCCAAAAGTTTGCTCTTGTCAGTCCCACGAGCAGGCTACTCGTTCAAACCATCCGTCTAAACCACCTCAGGAAAATTTTGCTACCCCCCTGGAAGAAACTAAAGTTATCTTTTCTTCTCGTTTTATTCTTCAACTCAGCCCTCTTCATATCGCCGCCCTTATACCGCAAAGAATTCCGTCGAGAGCGCAATTAAGTGCTGGAACTGTATTTAAGCCGGACATGCCTTTTCAGCATGTACCCAGTCTCGAAAGTTGTTTTGCTACCGATGTGGACAGCAAGGAGTTACTATCGCCAAATGTCCGATTCGTTGAAAAAACTAATTTGAGAGGACGCCCCACCGGTCGGCGTTCCCTCTCTACCGATCCGTTCGGAAAAATCGATTACCGGAACAATTAAGTCTCGAAATCTGATCAATTTTCCCCCGCTCCTTTCATATCTGCTTTAAATACCGCAATTCGTCCTGTAGAAACATCATGGTCACAATGGCTCGAATAAGTCAAGAGATTTTACCGCACTCCATCGAAGACTTCTATCGCTTACCCCTCCTCCCCCCGAGTTCACTTGTCCTGGCAGACTAACCCACTAAGGATCAAATTTCGCCCATTTCTTCCAGAAATCTTCGGACAACAGACCGTATGTTGAAATATCGGAGGATGAAGACAGAAAAAGTACAAAAAGTTATTCTTGAAAAACGCAATATGAACGTTCTAAACTTGAGTATTCTGAATTATTATTACGTTTATGTTCCATTATACTTTTGGGATAAAACTGTAACGTTTTTATTTTTCTTACGTTTTGCCTTAATAGATGGAGAATTATTTTCGAATAATCCATATCCCAGTACGGCCCTGGCGTAAGACATTATCGCCGAACTGAGTAGAATATCGTTCCTTATGGAAAATGAACAATAAAAAACTAAGGAACAATATCCCGGGACATTGGAAGGTTTCGTTACGCTCCAATATTCATTTTCAGCTGGAAAATAGACAATAGCGTGAGTGCCTCTGAAAATGTGCGATATGCAAACAATAGTTTTTAGTATCGCCTCTGACAAAAAGGTACTTTTTACGAAATTTCAGTTAAATATCGTAATTGGTGAATTTATGGCCTCGATTCGATTTATATTGGACCAATAGTTTTTATATGGTTTTTTAGAACTAGCTTTATCGTTATTTTTCGGGGAAAACTTAAAAAAAAGGCTGCCTCTCCCCAAAACCTCGTGAAGACATTCACTCAGCGACCGATTCTTAACCGAAGCAGTTGAAAAGTTCTTAGAGTGTCAACTCCATTTACCGTGTCATATTTATCGTTATCGACATTAAGTCAGCGTCTAAGACTGAACAGAACTAGTCGTAACTTTCCTAGAGTGTCAGCGTGAATTATCGTGTCGTTAGTTAGTACCGCTATCGAGATTAAGTTAGCGACCAATACTTGGCCGAATGAGTTGAAAAGTTCCTAATGTGTCAACGCTAGTTATCGTGTCGTTAATACCGCTATTGAGATTAAGATATCGTGTCGTATCATACCAAAGTATCGATATTTCCTGTGCTTATTCAGCGAATTAAAGTAATTGAAGTATTTGTGTATTGTGCTTACTACCGTGAATATTATTAAAGTTACCGAAGAATACCGAGTGTCTGTGATTTGTTCCATCACGCGGTGAGAGTAAATTACTTATTACAAGTATTGTCATAAGAAATTGAATCGACCGCATCGAGGAACCACGCCCTGGCGTTTATGCAAGTGTTATCATCAAGGCCGATTGCCCGAATAATACCGTCGTGATTGGCTTGTGACTTCTAGACTCAGGTATCGTTAATGATTATTTTGTACCTCCCCTACTTGGATTGAATCGCTACTTTCATTTGCCGATCGTATAGGACGAATTTAGTTTCACGTCAATTTTTTTTAACCGTAATCTGAACCCTACCGTATTATGCTAACTAGTTTTTTATTTGTAATATTATCTTTGTTGTAGATGATATCAATGACCTATGCTGTTTTTATATAATAATTATTAAGAAATTCGGAGTGCGCGTTTATCCTAGATAACATTATTTTCCGTCCCCTCATCTTGACGTAACTTCCACATTGCCGAAAATACCTCATTTTTTATAATTTCTCTCTCTTATCGCAGTTTTTGAAATTTTTCCTGTAAATTGAAATTTCTGACGCCCTTTAATTACCTTTCCGTTTGCTTAACTTTCATCTTATAAACCCACGACTCATAGCTCTCCAACCAAAACAAGAGTGCCGTTCGCATACGTCTTAATTGTTTATCGCCCAGTATCGTTTCATTGTATTTCCCTAGGTCATCTTTGTTCCATCCAAGGAAACTTTCGAAAACTTTCTACCGAACAGTTAAGATGGTTACAAAACTATTGTACCAAGAGGTTCTCAAGAATTGGTATTATAGAATATATTGCAAATTTAGCGTGCGGAATACATGTTATAGCGTATAGTACCAAGTGTCTAGGACAAAAATAGGCATTTATAGCTTGAGTTGGGCTAAAACCTGTTCAAACTGTTGCGCACATTGTGGAAATCATGATTTATGAATTTTTGATATCAGTCATGTCATAAACATGTATTGATATCTTAGGTACAACCATATAAGACATGTGTTAAATTTATTGAACTGAAGTATAGGTACTTGCCTATGCTCAACCTGTTCTTGTTTTATTGGACTTTAAGCTCGGTATATATAATATACTTCTAGCTCCTGTGAATTTATAATAAAGATTTTTGCGTGATGGGAATATCATGAGGAATAATAATTTACTCTGAACTATAAACCTTACTGTTTTAGATACACTTAAGCAGTATCCTGTAGCTATGTTTTTATTTGCATTGATGCACAAATTTTTGAATATTTCAAGGCAAGTACACTTAAACGCCTTGAGTAGAAAATTACAACAAACATTCGATGTTATTGTTATCGGAAAGACGAAACATGAAACATGTTTTCACTACACACTTATATCAATTTAACATTTACGAATATACTAAAAATGAGGAGATATACCAATCTTACGACAAAGTTCAGTATATGGATTATTTTAAAAGATATCAACAAAGATATGAAGAAAAATTGTACCTACATGTCTTTAAGATCTATATTTTGAAATTATCTCGAACTTTACAGAATATTGCTTAACTCCGTTACAAACCTCACATATGATTTTTTAAATGAAAACACCTGTATATTATACCGAATTCTGATTGCTCATATTTTTGAAGCTAACAGAGTTTCGTAATATGATGCAATATCTTCGTATTCAATTAAATTTTAATTATTTTCTCTTTTGTATACAGGGTGGACGGAAACTCGAACCTTTCATTTTCTTTCAAATGGAAAAACCTTTATTTTATAGCACAAATAGAATATTCGGTTATATAACTTTAATTTTTGTTAGCATTTCCTATACCCAAAGTTTATAAGAACAAAGTTATTTTGTAATATTTATTGTAAACCATAATTAATATTAATCTATTAAATTTTCTCAGTAAGCGTTGACAAAATTTGAAACAAACGCCAGTCGTTTGTATATTTATTTCTTGAAAATAGCAGTAATTGTCGCCTGCATTTTATAGTTTTCTTCAATAAAGTAAGAAGTGTAAGATGAATAGTGTAATTTTTTCTAATCAAGACATGATGAACATGATTTGAGTACTGAGTGAATGTAACAAAAATTTTTCGTTTGAATCTAAAGTTTCTGGTCAAATATTTCCAGACCGCGAGGCATCCAACAAATGAGCACTTGAAAAACTAACTAGTGGATCGTTTCAATCGTACTGGTGAAGTGAAGTACGAAAAAAAAAAAGATGTAGCAAAAACAACCTTGACCGAGGAAAATGAAAGTATTGCTAAGTATTGCAGAGGATCCACATACAAGTATGAGAAATATTTCACAACAGCAAGACATTGGTAACGTTTGGTGAATGGGCCCAATTTAAAATCAGCCAGCGAAAGATTTTTTTTTATTTTGTGCTTTTTGCAGATAAAGTGAATTTTCATGAAAATGGATGTGTAAATAGAAATAATTTCGATTATTGTACACCGTCTATTGCAAACATCGTCTCAACCAATGGAGATGGACATTAAATATTTGGAGTAGATTTGTAGGTGATCACGTAACAGAACCATACATCTTTGATGAAAGAGTTACTGGTGTGGTTTATTTAAATTTGCTTCAAAATCACCTGCCAGTTTTATTACAAGAAGTTCCGCTCAAAATTCAGCGACAAATGTGGTATTTCCATGATGGTGCGCCTGTTGATAATACTGCGACTATACGTGATCATATTAATACCGAATTCGAAAGCAGATGTATCAGAAGAGGGTTCCTTACTCATTAGCCAGCTAGGTCTCCCGATTTTACAGAAGTTGATTTACTTTTGTGGGGCTTTATAAAAAATGTGGTTTATAAAACACCCTCGTCTTCTAGAGAGGACATGAAAGAGAGAATTATTGCGACATTTCGATCTATTAACATTAATATGATGGGAAATGTTCATCATTTGAACTTAGACTTCAGCATTACATTAATATTTGATCATTTAATTTAATATTACGTTTAGAATTATACTTTTGGTGGCACGTTTTGTTTAGAATAAATGGTTTATTGAAACTCCTTATCATTTCTAAGGAATGCTTACCAAAAATTGAAGTTTCATAACCGCAGTTTCTATTATTGCTATAAAATACAGGGAGTTGCATTTGAAAGAAAAAACAAAATTATAGGTTCGATTTTCCGTCCACCCTGTATACAAAAGAGAAAATAATTAGAATTTAATCGAATATGGAAATATTGCATCACATTACGATACTCTTAGGTCAAATAAATGTTTTTCTAACGTACAGTAAGCTACAGAGCGTTGATTTGAGGACTCTGTATAAAGTAACAAAACTTATATCAAAAGCTTCAAACAAATGTGGGCAAACCGAATTCGGAATAATATCAAAAATAATATGTTTGGTTTGTAACGGGGTTTTGCAAAACTCTGTATAGTTCAAGATCATTCCAAAATATGGACCTTAAGAACATCTACTATTCTTCTTAATCAATTTTTTGATATATTTTAAAATAACCCTTATACGGAACTTGGTCGTAAGATTGGTACACCCTGTATGTACGTCGAGATTATTAACTAAGTAATTGGAGAGAGTTATGTGAGATGAAAGAGACGTAAATAAATGGAACTGAAACGTTATGGTTATGTGGAAGTAGAAGATCTAGATTCACATTCACAAGTACATTCTAGCCGTATAAAATACGGTGTCATTCTACTCCACTTTTGCTTTGGTGAACAAGAAATCAGTTTTACAGCAAAGAAACACAAATTCTCTTCTAAATAACTTATGAATACATTGTATGTAATAATATTAAACGACATTAAAACAGCTGTGTAATTATGGAAAAATGATAAATATTAGTTATTATCCAAATAATGTGGTAGTTACGTAAATTTTGCGGTCGTACGCGCTGACGGCAGTTTTCGATACCAATAAAAAAGACCGGTCTAAATTAAATTGCGCCTACTAAACGACACATCAAACTTTTTATATGTAAAAAATTATTTTAAAATCTTAACAATTTATATTGTGTGAATATGTACTTGTGTGTGTGTGTGTGTTTTTATAGAGATAGGAAAATACTATACGTACCGTATGTCGGACTCGGTAGCCTTTCCCATACCGACTAAAAACCTCCTCTATCTCTGGCCAGTTTTTCCAATGCGGGATCACCGTTAGGCATTCCTTCGCAGGGGGATCTAGCTATACAGCTCTTCAACTATCTCGATTTTGTTCCTTCTTTTTTTCCCTTCGGCTCGGAGTTCTTTGAACACCTCAACTGCGAACGTGTTCGTTGCTGCCCATGCAGTTTCTGATGAGAGCATAGCTTCCAACATATTTCCAGGCATGACCCCTCCTCGAAGTGCTGTTTCCCAAATACGACGAAGCATGCTGAAGCGCAATTTCCCCCGCAATTTCGTTCTCTCCTGCACAGGTGGGCAGTCCAGGGAATCTTCATATTTGAACCTGTAAAGGTATTCCCTAAAGCATCCATCTCCAGAGAACAGTTGGGTCAGATGATAATTAACATCCCCATGGGGGCGGCTAAGCCAGGTATCTAGCCGCGGGATAAGATGGTGAGTCCAACTTCCCTTGGTCCCATAACATTTGCCAACGATCTATGCTATTTCTCCGCTCATTTCTCCTTACCTCTGTCGGGCTCAGTGTGGTTGATCTTTTCTGTCGATAAAGGGATCTTCTTTCTTCCACTAACACATACTGCGTCCTCGGAGACTATGCGGTATGTGCTGGCAACTCTTAGGGCACTCAGCCGATTGACTGATTCTACTTTTCTTCGTGATTTCTGCCTCTCCAATACGTCGGCCCAGATGACAATGCCATATGTGATCAAAGATGTGACCACCGACGACAAAACAGCTCTCTTTCTCTGTTTTGGACCTCCTACTTTCGGCATAAGTCGAGATAAGACGTAGACGTTCCCCACTAAACAAGAAACATAACAAGTCTTTTTTGTGATATTCCTTTTAGAGACTTTTCGTGATGTTTATTTAAAACGTCAATAAGAAATTTCCTAGATGTCTTAATTTTATTACCAACTCTAATAACATCCATGTCATGTAAATAAAACATATTTTTGATGTACACAATAATACTTGAATTCGCAGTTACATACACATCCTATGAAGTTCTTTTTAGCAACTTCCTATTGGAAACTTTCATACGATGTTAATTTGTGTACTTCTCACAAATGTCACATACAGAACGTTACTGTAATATATTACAAATTAACATGTTTCTAAGATGATCACATGTTGCAGTTACTTTTACATCTTTGGAAATAATTTTTAGTAACATCCTACTTTTACGTCTGTACGATGTTAGTTCATAAAACTCTCAGTAATATCTCATATTAATCATCACAGTAACATAAAAAAAAAGAAAACAGAAGAGGAACCTTCGAACGAAACAAGAGTAGTTATCTGTGACAAGCATGAAATGGCGGAGGGTTTTCAGTTATGTGTTATATTTTATTTGCAGGAAGCACATATTTTACAAGTAGTACTTGAATAAAGTGGTCTTCGTTTTCGTTAGTTCATACTTAGCTACAGCTTCTATACTTACTTATAATGGACGAACAACAGTTGTTATCGGTAAGTACCTATTCCAAAATCCTAATTATTAAAACTTAATACTCATTCAATACTTTAATCGGCGGAATTGTATACTAACATTATATAATAAAGTTTACAAAATAAGGTTTTTTCAACTTTTAAAATATTTTAGTTAGTAAGTATATTTTAAAAACGATTCACAATATTTCAAATACTAGATATGCATTATAACCTACAAAAAACTTAATATTGCAATAGGGTAGATATTATTATTAATAATAAAACATGCTCCTATGTTGGCAGATATTTGAATCTAGAAGAAAATATTTTCAATGTTCAAGATGTTTCAGAAGCTACTTACACAAATAAAATAAAAAGGAAATAGTTGGTAATTATGTAATGAAATAGAGTAACTATTTCAGATAGTCTGATACAGACATTGTATTAAACATTACAAAAAATATTGAATCAAGTATCTCTAGTTCTACTTTTGTATTAGTAGTCATAGTCACCAATATAGTTTTGCAGGATTAGAAAATTTCAAGATTATTACTAACAATTCTTGTGAACAATTAGAGACTGTTTAAGACCTTAAAAACAGAAATTTCTGTTAAAAAGCTCATTTCCATTTGAAAATACACTGAATTCAATAAAAGCTGTAGTTATCCCTTACAATGGTACCTATATTAATCTAGTTGAACAATATGTAACTTATGATACTGAATGCTCCAGTCAACAAACAGAATTTAATTATTTATTATTGTAGAAACAAGGCTATTGGATAGTCAATTTGATACAATTAATTATAAACTCATTTAACTTGATAATGTGTTCATATCTCTGCTTCATAAGTAGTTTTTTTTGTATACAGTGTAGTAATAATGCTCAGATTTCATTAAGATACAATTACACGATGTTAATATACAGTATATTATTATTATATAGTATATTATTTTATACAGAAAAGAAGTATGAATTTTCATAGCATATCTGCCAAATGGAGTGAGGCATGTTATAGAAGGTAAATCATGAAAAGTCACTTCTCGAAATAAAATATGTTATTATTCCTTTGAAGAACCCCGTATGTATCTTACGGAAAATGGGTCCCAGTCAATTGGCTGAAAATCAAGTTTGATGTAGTTTATGATGATCGATCAAAGGTCTCCATGGGCACAATTTGGTCTAAAGTAATTGTTTTATTAGCTGCTGTTCAGAACACCTTTAAATGTTTCACAGATAAGGATTTTGAAGTGTATGTTATGGAATGGTTGAGGCACTCGAAAAAGCCACTCTTGCGTGAGAAAAAGTAACTGTAAGTGAACGATAAAATTTTCTTTAATCAGATTGGCTTTCTGTTGATGTAACGTAATGTTTCATTAAATCTTTATGGTGTAAAATTTTTATTAGTATTGATATAATTAGAAAACTATTCAAATACATTTTCTGTAAACTAGCTGTAATGTATGTGTATCCTTTAAACTTTATTTATTCAGTTTCAAAGTATGTTACGTTATGGTAACTACAGATTAATATACCCTTTTTTATTTCTTGCTTTCACTGAATGCGTTCAATAGTTAACACTCTCCACACTTGTTATGTAATATACTTACGCAATTTTATTTTTTTAGGTTGGATTCCTGGACAAAATATGTTTTTTCTAATTTTGTACTTGTTTTTTTCAAATATATTGTACTGTTCATTAATAGTGAATAAACGTTTTGAATCCTTTATTGCTTTTTTTGCTATTTTATTTTCAATGTACAGGATGAACAACTAAGAACGACTGTAGGCCACATCTCAGAAAAGAATCATGGTACAACTTCCAAAAAAATTACCTTTAGGTAAGTGATCCTGAAAAATTGCTGGAAAATGTTTTGCAGTCTCTAAAATATCTGCTAGGGGTGGAATGAACACTCGAAAACATAATACTCCAAAAACATACTAAAGGTGTCCTAAAAATACAATTTTTGAAATCTTGATGAGATTATGAAAAAATTTAATAAGGGAGATTTTTTGCCATTATTCTTCAAATAATGGGTAGGGGAAGGTTCAAACTTATGAACAAATGTATAACTTTTTCGTTTTTCAACCGATATTAATGATTTTAGCGGCATTTAAAAGAGTTTTCTGTTTTATAAGATTGATAACAAAATTAGATAATTTTGTATCCACTCGGAAATTTCAAATGTAAATTGAAGCATTTTTTTAATTTTTATATCTGATATTGTAAATCTTATATCTTGGAATATATTCCTATTTTTTAACCCCTTTTAATCAGAATTTAAAAAATGCCTCATTACATTTGAAATTTCCGAGAAAAATGGGAAGTTTGTCGACTTTTTACATAGTGTTGACAAAATTGTTCAATTTTGTTTTTTTGTTAAGCATATCATATTAAAGAGGAAAACTCTTTTAAATGACGCCAAAAACATGGATATCGATTAAAAAACAAAAAAGTGTTACGACATTTGTTTTTTGAGTTGAACCTTCCCTCCCCCCTTACATGAAGAATAAGGACAAAAAGTCCCTAACCACATTTTTCATAATCTCAACAATATATCAAAAATTGTATTTCTAGTATACCTTTAGTATGTCTTTTTTGGAGATAATCACAGTATTATGTTTTTTAGTGTTCATTCCACCCCATAGCAGATATTTTAGGAACTCAAAAATATTTTCCAGCGATTTTTCAGGGTGATTTTCCTGAAGGTATTTTTTAAAGTTGTACCATGAAATATGGCCGACAGTCGGCGTTCTTAGTTGTTCACCCTGTATTTGCTGATTAGGCACAGAAACATCTATAGGATATCATCTAGAATGTTTGAGGTATATTATTTAGAAGTTTACTCGTATGTAATGTCCATAGAACATCTACGAGAATACACTGTATTGTTTTTGAAATGTCGCATTTAGATCATTGGTAAGATGTTAATTTTTAGACATTGCATTAACATTGACAAGATGTTAAAAGGCATTTCAGAATGTAACAGAAATGTTGTTTTTAGTTCGTTATATAGACTTCTTTTTGAAGAAGTTCTAGTGACATCACAGTAATGTAAAAAGGCAGCGCTTTAACATCGCTGAGAAGTTAAGTTGAAACATCACAAAAGTTAACAGCCACAAGCTGGGCATAAGCGGTTGTATAGATGTGCATGTGATGAAAACAAGAGGAAAAAAAGGAAGAACATTATCACAATGTGATGTTGAATTAACATAACTGTAATATTTATATGCATAGTGGGTCCTTACTCCAGAAACCTTCACACCTTCGGACTCTGCTTGCTGCTTGAAGTTCAATCTGGCATCGATCATCACTCCCAAGTATCGAATGAACGGTTGGTATGTGATCCCGCACTCTCAACTTGCAGCTCGATTGTCTCCACGTATTTCCATTCATCTATCTACAGATCTTCTCGAGGACCGTATCAAAAGTAAAATTGATCTCTTCCGGATGCTTTGCATCTATTATCACGGCCACGTCGTCCGCGAATGCTACAAGGCTCGGCAAAATCAGTTTCAGTAGCCCATTGTATATGATGTTTCATAAGAGAGGACCTAACACTGAGCCTTGGGGTACCCCTCCAGTCATTTTGTATTCCTTAGGGCCGCTCTCTGTACTCCGTACTTGTGGATTCTATTGGTGAAGTAGCTAGCTACTATTCTCTGCAAGTATCCTGGCACGCCCATCATGCAAAGAGCCTCAATAACGCGGTCCCATCTGGCTGTGTTAAAGGCGTTATTTATGTCAAGCGTCACAACAAAACAAAACTTTTCAGTTCCTCCCTTCCATCTGACACCTGAGATCGCTTCCTTTGCGGTGTTGACGACGAGATCAATGGCATCGACGGTGGAGCGACGTCTCCGGAAACCGTATTGGGTTTCTCCTAATAGCGGTTCTACTACGGCTTCTATCATTCCGTGTTGTATACGCTTAAGAATTTTACCGGCCGTATCCAGCATGCAGAGCGAGCGATGGGAGGATGGTTCGTCCGGTGGCTTCTTTCCTTTTGTCAGGAGCACTAGTCTTCGCTGCTTCCACGTGGCAGGAAATGTTCCCTCGTCAAGACACGCGTTATATATATCTAGGAACAGTCCTGGTGAGGCGTTGATAACTACATTGAGCGCGACGTTTGGAATTACATCTAGACTAGGCGCCTTTAGTTAGGGTGATTAACATATCCCCTGTGAATGTCCTGTGGATTTTGTCAACGTAAAACCGAGCCTGCTCAGCAGGGACGTCCCTCTTCACTCGACTAAGCACTTCGGAATATTTCTCCTTCTTCCTCGGGCGAATAATAATCGCGTTTGGTCGTGTCGCTGTATTCTTCAGTTTTACCTTTTGTAGCTGTATTGGGGGCCGCTTTCTTTTCCTTTTATTCTTCCCAGTCAGAAGTATTATTAAGCTCAGCCTTTTTGACTGGTGGGGTTGATGTTTGCTCGACCGTTTTTGATTTCTTGGACGTCTTGCTGTCCATCTCAGATGATTTTCTTCGTAAGATCGTTCGTATCCGCTGACCTCCACTGGACGACGCCTCCTCATCCTCAATCTCCGTGTCCTTCACTGTCGTTTCAGAATAATTTCGAATATGCGCCGGTTGCAAGGTTTGCACAAATAATATGGGCATAGGATCTGGATGTGGAAACTCTATACGAGTATCTTCTATGGATCTCAACTCACTGACGGCACTTCTAATGGAGATCACGTCAGATTTGATCTCGCTGTGCATATTCAACTTGGGTTGGACGAACTCATGCAACTCATTGATAAGCTTTTTGAGTCAGTCCCAATACTCCGTTCTCGTCGTCTTCTGATATTATTTCGGATATTGTAGACTGTTGTTCTCTCCTGTACTGGTATTTCCCATTGTTGAACAGGAGTACCGTCGTTCCCTAAGCGATGGAGGGGTCCTGGCGAACTTTGGTCATCTCGAGAAAGTGTTTTCGTCTCCAGTTTCTATCGGAATGTTGCCCCCCCTGAATCCATGGGGCAGCCTACCTTTGTAGGTAGGGCTTCTCCCCCTAACGTGAGACCCTCCTGGGATAATACATTTTTACTTTCCAACATTTCATATTTTTTTTACATTGGTTTGTTCGCGTATCCTTCTCTAGATGGATTGCCTTCTCTGCGGCGATGAGTTCCATCCACCCTTCGGAGTACCGCCTCTGAAGTGAGTATCCGTCGTTTCCGTGCTGATTTTGGTTCGACTCTGCTATTTAATTTCACCGGTGCCACCCATATCCGGGAAGTGTCAATACCGACTAAAAACCTCCTCTTTCTCCTGCCTCTGTATCCCCCGCGGAAACCGCCGTTAGGCGTTACTTCGCAGGGAGAGGATATAACTGCTGATCTTCCTTCAGTTAAATGGAGTAATTTCTTATAAACTTCAAGCCATGGTTTTCTTTTGCTCTCTTCCTTTCCATCGAACGAAAATACTTGAGGATTTCCGTGGCGAAAGTGCTGGTCGCGTTCCAACCAGTCTCTGATGACAGCATTGCTTCTACTAATGTCCCTGGTTGAGGACAATCTGCGTCAGGTTTTAGTTGATATTTCCATGGTTTCTGTTGAGCCAAGCATCGATCTGTGGTATAAGACGATACGTACATCTACCCTTCACTGCGGAATCCCATTGCGCTTGCCATCGACGTATGCTATGCTGCCGTTCTTTAGATGGCAATGACGCACATCGCTTCTTCAGACACTGTGCGGAAGGCACTAGTTACTCTCAAGGTACTTAGTCGATATAATGATGCTACTTTTTTCCTAGATTCGTGGCCTCCAGGAGAGATAGCCCAAACGGAAATTGTATAGGTCAGCCCTGACGTCACTACTGATGACAACAGTGTCTTTCTGCTCTGTTTTGGGCCTACAACATTAGGCATCAGCCATGATAGGCTTGCTCTTACCACATATACCTTGGCCCCGACATGATCTACCTGCCGTTTAAAGTTGAGTCGGGCATCAAGCATCACTCCCAAATACCGAATGAACGGTTGTGATGTGATTTCGTGCTCTCCAACTCCCAGCGTGATGGTTTCCGCCCGCTTCCTGCTAGTGATTAGCACTGCTTCGGTCGTGTGCAGTGCTAATTGCAGTTTCACCGTATTCACCCACTGGTTGACTCTCTCGAAGATGATGTCAAACGCTAGATTTATCTCATCAAGATGGTTTGCGACGATCACTACTGCCACGTCGTCTGCATATACCACGAGTTTAACATTATCTGGCACGACCAGCCTCAGCAGACCATCGTACCTGGTATTCCACAAAAGAGGGCCTAGAACGGACTCCGGGGGACTCCTCCAATTATTTTATATTCCCTTGGACCGTTATCCGTGTCGTATTTCAAGAGCCGTTCTGTAAAGTAACTCGCTACTATCAGACGCAGATATCCTGGTGCGGTTTTTCTTTCAATCTCCTGCAATTAGCAGAATTGAAGGCGTTCTTAATGTACAGTGTAGCTACCAGGCAATACTTCTTTGTACCTCTCTCGCATCATTGGCAGTAGTGACAACCAGATTGACCGCGTCTAGCGTTGATCATACTTTCTGAAAGATATACTGGTTGTCAGCTAGGAGCAGTTCAACTACTCCTTCAATTCTTTGATGAATTATTTGCCCTAGTATCTTGCCTGCTGCATCTAGCATGCAGAGCGGCCGATAAGATGACGGTTCATCTGGTGGCTTTTTCCCCTCACGAAGAAGTACCAGTCGTTGTTGTTTCCACTTCCTTCTTTGAGACATGTGTCATAAACTACTGGGAACAAGGCCGGTGCTACATTGACAACTGTTTTAGAAGCGATGTTTGAAATTCCGTCTAGTCCCGGTGCTTTATTGTTCCCTACTCGCTTATATGCTTCCATCAGCTCGCCCTCCGTGATTGGCGGGATTTTTTCTCTCTCTGCTGAGTAGTAAAATTCTCGTTGTTAAAGAAGGAGCGCGGTGACGATCCTCTGTAAGAGTTGTGGGCATGTAGGTGAGGGTATTGGTTGTTTTTTCAGGCGGATCATGGCCACCTTATACGGTCTGCCCCACGGGTCCCTCTCTACCTCATTTATAAGCTCCTTCCAGCATTTCTTTCTGCTATCTTTGTTCTGGTTTCGCCGTGCTTTTTTGTACTCTGCCACCAGTTCAGCAGAGTTTTGTCGCCGATAGCCACGCTATGATAGTCGTCTTCTTTTTAGGCATTCTTCACGAAGAGCACTGATGTCATAATTCCACCGGTGCACCGATGGACGTTGGTTCACGCCACGTTTTCACCTTGGGCTCTTTGCTCCCTTGGGATCCTGGTTACTTGATATTTCCCAAGATATTGCACTGTGGTCACTGGATGTATATATATCCATCGCCTTCCAGGAGTGGCCTTCCTTAATGAGGCTGCTGCTGACGAATGTGAGATCTACAATGGAGCTAGCGTCTCCTTTGATGAGCGTTGGTGCATCACCGCTGTTGAGCAGGACTAGATCAAGTGCAGCGATGGCTTCCAACAGTGCTCTACCTCGCGCATTTGTTACCTTACTGCCCCAGTTGACAGCCCATGAATTAAAGTCACCGGGTATTGCCACTGGATGATGCTGCTTAGCCTCGGTAAGCCGATCCAGGAAGTCAGTAAATTCATCGATAGTAAGACTGGGCGGCGTATAGCAGCTATATCATCTAATTCCTTCTATCCATGCCGCTACGAATCCGGCTTCTCTGTGCTGGCTACACTCTGGAAAGGAAGCTTGCCGCAAGACCAAATGACAGCTTTAGTACTGTTATCCGTTTTCCATGGTTGACTGCTTAAGTGTCTGTATGGCTCTGCTATTAGTACCAGGTCTAGCTTTAGTTGGCGCACGGTCTGCATGGGCAGATCCTGCGCGGCGTCACAATGATTGAGGTTGAGTTGCAGTATCTTCATGTCCGTTTGTTTCTCAACTTCAGGAGTGCCTCCTTGGAAATCGGTCATCTGCTAGTACCAGCATGGTGGGCAATATTCTCTGTACTGCGTTGTTCAGTTCATAGACTACACCTAGCTGCGTTCCGATATTAAGCGACTTCGTGACCGTCTAGTTCACATTTTATGCAGAATTCAGACCTGTCCACTTTGCATTTACAGCAGCTAGCAGGATGTCCAAATTGCCAGCATCTGTAGCATTGCATTTGTCTTTTTACTGCTTTTATTCGTCAATTGACCAAGCCAATCCTAATTTTACCATGTTTGCCGAGTACCTTCTGCGCTATTTGGGCGACCAGTGTCACCAGGGCAGTCGGGGTATCTCTATAGGCCTTACGAAAATATTTTACTGGTGTATGTGTGTAGGTGTTGTGTGTGTATGGTAGGTGAGAATATCTTCTATTAAATGTAATATCACCTGTTTGAGTTTGTTAAACTTGTTTTTAGTTCAAGTAAGTCACTTCCCACTAGCACTCGACTGACCGAAGGTCAGTTTATCTTCGGTCTCTGAAGACGATAATCGGATTATAGAAGTGCGCGTCAGACAGTGTAATTTTGAGTCTCGTGGTAGTGAATAGTGTGTTAGTATTAATATAACCAACGATTCCAGAAATTTCAGGATAAACTATATCTTCTATTTTTCGAGAAAGGAGATTCATCAGTGTACTATTTTGGTATTAAAAGAATGAATATCCAAATTCCAAATACTACCCCATTTGTGGGTAATGACTTGACTTATCCGTCGATATTTGCATTAAAAAGATTGACAGAGAGAGAGCGTTATCAGTGAAATTGTACAGGGTGATGTTAAAATGTGTAACAAAATGTATTTGGCACAGACTTCAAGTAAAATGGAACTCACTAAAACCTGATTGAATGTATAGGCGAATTTAGTGGATACCCTATCGTTTTGATAATGGAAATATGTTTAGTCATGGTATCGGTATAGGAAAAGTGAGAATATTGATATGATCTGTACATTCCAGACATTTCTGAAGCATATACTACATCAATTTTATCGAATGAGACTAATACAAAACTAGAGTATTCTTTTTTGTTAGATCATGGTCGAGAGAAAGAGACAATTTCTTGTTCAAATCAAGTGAGAAAATTAAAAAAAATAGATTTCGTTACCGTTTTCCCTTATTTTCTAATTCTTATAGTTGCAAAACAATAGCTGCAACAGTCAAAATTCACAGTATTAAACAAGTAAAATAATTTTCTTTTCAAAAATTTGGATTACTTCAGACATTAAGAAAACACAATAGATGAAAATTTCACATATAGTTTATTATTCGCAAATTATTTTTAATGTGTTATTTAAGTTCATTCTCCTCATCATTAAAATACTGAACACACACCATCTGTTGATAAAATTCGCCTTCGTTTAGATCCTATTATCTTACGTTAGTCAGCAAATCGACAATAATCTGAAAATGAGATGATCCTACTAACCCGACTTAAGCGATTACCAAAGATTAATTCCTACCCTCCTTTTATATTTGATTTCATCATACTCAACATTCGTCTAGATTTGCTAATTCTTCTCCACTCCCCTCATCTAAATCTTTTGATTCTCTTTTATGAAAGTCCTTGAGTGCTCTTAAAATTTTCCGGGGCTTTTCTTGCTTTTTATTGGAAGTGAAGTTTTTCATCTACAGCGAATATACAATAACAGACAATATACTCGTATTAATTATATCAATCAGTATCCAGCCATAAGCTTGGAAGGTAATATGAGCCCACTGCAGCATAGAAACGAAAATTATACTCTACAAAAACTACAAAGTATTTCTTCGACTCACATTTACAGGCTAGAGAGTTAAAACATAACCGTGTCATAGTACTATCTAGTAAAATATACTATTGTCTCATCTAATTTGGCTGCGAAAACTGTATCTTATGTTCTTATTTTCAGGGAAAACAAATTTATTATCAAACGCTGATCATAGAAAATGCAGAGAAAGAAGGACAAATTATCAAAGAAACTCTTCACGTCAAGTGCTCAATATTTTCGATCAAGAATCATACATTAGCGAAAAGAAATGTGTTGCCTGCAGATTTCCAAGAACCAGAGTGAGTAAAATCTACTATACATATTGTTATATTGTTATGATTTTGTTCACATATATATATATATATATATATATATATATAATATATATATATATATATATATATATATATATATATATATATATATATTCCTTCTTATATATTTTTATTTGCCGCTTCTACTGTTCATTCAGGACTCTTTTATACAATTTTGATAGTTTTTTCATCTAAAATTTCTTATCATTTCTACCATATGTCATACCTCGTTCATTTTCAAAAAATCCACTCTTTTCTCCATCAACAAGCTCGCATTGTTTTTTGTTGCTATGCCCTAATCATATGTGTGCTGATTCTAATTCTTAAGTGTTAATTTTTTTTTAAATTGTGTTTGTGTCCTTTTAAAATTTTCTATCTACCAAATTATTATTATTCTTTCACATAAACTATCCTCTATCCCTATTTTCTAGTTCCTAAATAATAGCTTTATTTACTCAACAACAAAATTCATATATTTCCTGACACAATAAATATAAAGTTCTGTGGTTTCTGCTTATTTTTTATATTTTTAATAACAAGATCGTCCACAAAATGATATTTAACTTCGATGTGCTTACATCTTTTATTATTTTCAAAGTTTTGAATTAGTTTGATAGTGCTCTGATTGTCTTCATATAAAATTACTGGAGAATAATATTGTAATTTTAATTCATCCAAAATATTTTTAATATACAAAAGTTCACAACTAGCCATACACAAAGCTACAAATTCTGATTCAGTACTAGAAAGGGTTACAATGGATTGCTTTTTGGACGACCATGATATCAAGTTATTAAATAGCTTAAAACAAAATACACTTACAGACTTTCTGTCTATTTGATCATTTGCCCAATCAGCATCAGTGTACCCTACTAAACTTTTATCCTTATCATTATCAGATGAACAAAAAACCAATTTAAGATTAACTGTAAACTTGAGGTATTTTAAAACTCGTAATAAATGTTTAAAGTGTTCATCGGTTGCGAAATCTTGAAACTTGGAGAAGAAACTCACACAGTAACAAATATCTGGCCTCGTGCCCATCATGATATACATTAACGAACCTAAAAGCTCTTTATAAGGTAATTTTGTTCTAATATCACTACCTGAAGCTTTATTTAAATTTAAATTTTTCTCAATTGTAGTTTTAACAATTTTGCAATCATCAATGTAAAATTTCTTCAACAAATTTTTAATGGCGTCAGATTGATCAATGGTTACAATCTTCTCATTAAAATCTCTAGTTACATGAATTCCTAAAAAGTTATTAACTTCTTCAAGATCTGTCATTTTAAACGTTTCACACAATTCTCGCTTTACTTTAGACAAAATTTTTTTATCATTACATGCTAAAAGTATGTCATCTACATATAACAAAAGATAGCAAGATATGTTCTGCTCTAAAAAGAAATATAGACAATAGTCAGATTTAGATCTTTCAAAGTTCATACTTTTCATAGAGGAGTTAAATCTTTGGTTCCAAATTTTGGGCGCTTGTTTCGAACCATAAATAGATTTATTTAATTTGCAAACCTTGTTTTGATCATTTTTAGAAACTTCTATACCTTCAGGGATATACATATAGACATTTTAATTTATAGAACCATTCAAAAAGGCATTCTTAACATCAAGCTGTTGTAAAGAAAGGTTATAATTAACACCGGGGCATGAATTTGAGAAAAAACATCAAATTCTTGCTAAAAACCCTTAGCAACCAAGCGAGCTTTATATGTTATTTTATCATTACCTTCATTTTTTATCCTAAAGACCCATCTATTGCTGATAACATTTTCATTTTCAGGATGTTCAGCTAGCTTCCATGTATCATTATTTTCTAGTGCACTTAATTCGTCATCTATAGCTCTTTTCCATTTATTCCAGTTTCCACATTTCTTTGCTTCTATATAGGATTTAGGAACATCACTAAAATCAGACATTAAAGCGAAATAACCATAATCTACCTCATAGTCATCAAGATATGCTGGTTTTCGTGTACTTCTTTTTGTTCTTTCTATTTCCAGTTCATCATTACTCACATCACTGTCTTCAGATTGCCTACTTTCTATTTGTTTCTCGTCCTCTTCAGTATCAGGTATATTAATTTCTTCTTTTTCATTTTCTTCATCATTAAAATACTCATAATCTTCTTTAGACTTACTTTCAAAATAAAAATTTTCTTCGTCAAAAATAACGTTTCTACTATGTATTAACTTATTTTCTTCAAAACTCCATAATCTATAACCGTTTTCAGGATATCCTATAAACACACATTTTACCCCTTTGTTTCAAGTTTTAATCTAAGCGGATCTGGAATCCTAGCAAATGCTATGCAACCAAATACACGCATATTACACACATTAGGTTTTTTACCTACCCACATTTCAAAAGGAGTTTTATTTTTAACATGACAAGATTGTGTACGATTTATGATATAGGCTGCAGTAAGTACTGCTCCCTCCCAAAAAACTTTTTCCATATTTGCCTGTACTATCATTGCTCTTGCTTTGTCCATTAAAGTTTGGTTCAAACGCTCAGCTACACCGTTCATTTGGGGAGTATATGGAGGAGTGTACAAAATTTGGATACCTTTTTCAGAACAAAAATCTTTAAAAAATTTAGATGAATATTCACCTCCATTGTCACATTTTATCTTAGCAATCTTTTTACTACAGAACAATGCAGCTACCCTTGCTTCATAATTTTTAAAACATTTAAAAACCTCATCTTTACTTTCAATAATATATACCATCACAAAACGTGAATAATCGTCGACAAAAGTTACCAAATATTTATTTCCATTGTGAGAAGTGGGTGTAATAGGGCCACACATATCTGTGTGTATCAACTCTAAAGGTCTATTTGATCTATTAGTTTTTGAATAGTACGGTAAACATTTTTGTTTGGTCTTTACACACACTTCACACAATTCCGGAGGTTTATTATTCTGAAAATCAAGACCATTAACCAAACTTAGATGGCTAATTTTAGACAAAGTTTCATCATTTAGATGACCATACCTATGGTGCCACAGTGTTATATCAGACTTAAATGACAAATTTACATTATTCATATTTTTAACAATTTTAAACTGTAACTTATATAAATTTCCATTGCGTTTACCTTCAACATAGATTTCAATATTTTTCTTTATTAATTTAATACCAGCTACACAAGTTATTTCAAAGCCTAATTTTTCTATAGTTGGAATTAACAATAAATTTACCCTTAGACCAGGGACACAATAAACATTTTTTAAAGTAATTGGAATTTCTTTATTTTCTACCACACTTATTATATTTACCTCTCCACTACAGGTTGCCACCATACTTTTCCCTTTTTCTGCCAAGTGAATTTCTTTAGGTTCTGAGAAGTATTGTTTGTTCTCCATTAACTGCTCATCATTGATATAGTGGTGTGTAGCACCTGAATCTGCATACCAATACAGATAATCTTCCGATAGATATTCTTCAGATGTAGAGCTGAAAGCTACAGCATCATCTTCCTGCTTATCCCTTGAATAATGTGCCTGACTGTCACTGGTAGATTTCTTGTTCCTACAGTTATGTGCTCTATGACCCAATTTATCACAAATATGGCATTTAATACCACAGACATTCTGCAGATGGCCCATCTTTCCACAACGATAACACTTAATGTTGTTTTTGGATGCAACAAATGATGCAGGTACCATGTTTTTCGATTTTCCATCAGCCTTATTTGTTTTGAATTCCAATAACCTCTTCTTTACCATATATAAGCTTAATTTATCATCTGAAACTGTTCTTATAGCTGTCACTACATTTTCATATTCTTTTGGCATTGAAAGGAGCAAAAAACAAGCAATATCTGATTCAGAGAAATTTGCTCCTAAACTTCTTAATTCTCTCTGTATTTTATCCTATTTGGCAAAATGCTGCTGTAAATCTTCAGAACCAATACACTTTAAAGTAACCAATTCTTTTAGCAGGTTAAATTTTGAGCAAACGCCCTTTTTATCAAACACAGTCTCCAACTTTTCCAGCATACTCCTGGACGTTTTTAAATCTTTTATGTACTCAAGACGAGAATCTGCCACACTCTGGACTAAAATATTTCTGGCCTTATTTTCCATTTTACACCACTTATCATCTTTTTCCTTTTCTTCTATATCATTTAATACTTGATCAACTTCCAATGCTTTGAGTACAGATTCCACACGGAATTTCCAGTTGTCAAAGTTTCCTCCTTTAAATGGAATGATTCCATACTTATTTTCATTATTATCCATTTTATACATATTTTAACTTAACTTCTTTAACAACTCGACAAAATTTCCATGTGCTCATAACCTCACTTTCCTTGATTTACAAATACTGCTCTTTTTACACTGCTGGGCCCATAACCAATGTTAGCAGTGTAAAAGGTAATTAAAACGGCAATACTTGGCAACAGATTTATTTAAGAATAAATCTTAAAAACAATATAAATTGTTAACAACAAAAAGGCATGCACATGGCTAAAAAATTGACTCACCAACTACAGCTAACTTCAGGTATCACCTGACATTTTACAAATGACAACGTGCATGAAACTAACTTAAAAAACTAAATACCACTATATAATTTTGTCAGGGTTGCCAACTTACACACACAATGTTTAACATTTTTCCGCCTACCTCTATCCAAAGTATACATTTCCTGGCCTCATTGTAGGGAGCAAAGTCGTACTTTTTGCCTCCCTAGTGAGAGGAGGTAAAAGTGACGTCATAGTACGTTATCAATGAAATAATTTTTGCAATTCCTAGACTAAAGTCGTCAGTTTATTCTCACATGTTAGAAACTATGTTAGACCCAAGGGATATAAAGGGACAGTTAAAATCCCAAGGGATTTAAAGTATACATAAAAACGTACATCCCTATGCCTAGCCAAGCATTTTAGAAGTCCGTTCTCGATGCCCAGCCAAACATTTTAGAACTCCATCCTCGATGCCCAGCCAAGTTTCGTAGAAGTCCATCCTAAGTAGTATTTATTAATTATTTTGTTTGTTAGTTTCATAAATAAATGAAAATATCTTGTTATTTGAGAGATGCGGAAAAATCATGTGTATAAGATGGGAGTAAAGTGCCTTTCCCTTACTTGAATGATTACTGCCCTCCGCTACGCGCCCGGCAATAAACTTTATCCCCAGGAAGAAAAGTAGGACTTTCCTCCCTTGTTATACAAATAGCTATTTCCTTCACTATCAAGTATTCTTGTGTTGTACTCACTTACAAATTCATTTATAGACAGGAAAAGTTGATTTAGTTGGAAACTGATGAGAATATATTTTATATTAGAATAAAAACAATATTATTACTACTGAAATTTTGAATATTTTTTTTCACAATCAAACTGATATTTTAAAGTAAGTACTCGTATTCTATCTCAAACGATTTGGTTTTCTTCCAATAACAGTTACACTAGTCTGCAATTATCATGCGGTCATGCAAACATAGAAACAAGCAATTTCAATGCAGGTGATATGAGAGCATTATTCTTCCTGCGGAACCTTATTGTATTTACTGTGCTGTAATATTTCATGTTTAATCTTCATTTCAGGGAAATCGAAATTTTAACAACGAACGAAACAATTGGCAGAGCTCCGGAACCAATTTTGGGAGTTGGTGTGAGACAAGCCGGTAAATTGGTAACTGGAGAACTGAACGTATCACCTGGAACCCCCCTTCAAATGGAAATTTTCTTAGATAATTTATCAGCAAAAGTTTATGGGCTTTTAGTAACGCATATGCAAGTCACTGACACAAAATCTCAAGAAGAAACAATTATTTATAATGGGTAAGTTATAACTTGATGGATCAACGATTGCTCATTGAACGGGGCAATTGCATGCACTGGCAGTATCGTAAGTTTTAAATACATCTACTATTAATAAGGTAATCTAGAATAAAAACCTAACAGTAGTTATTGTCTTTCAAACAAAAAGTATTGGTTCCTAATCAGATCAGACGGTCCATTGGATCTTATCGGTTAAGAGTTTCTTAGAGTCTTGAGATTAGTCTATTTCACTAGAGTGTTTCTCACTGACAAAATACCATAGCAACGGCATCTTTTCTACTGACAAAAAGTTACCTGTAATTACTTTGACCAAATTCACATGTGATTTCTACAGCGTCAAAATTTTAATTTTTTCCAGGAAGGTTGATCAAAGCAAATTTTCTTACCATGGTTCTGTTATTTGTTTAAAATGTCATTGTGTTGTTTCTTGTTAGAAAATATCAGATTATTTCAGTTCAAAAATGAGTGTTTCTGAAGAAAAAAAATAGATTTGGAACAGAATCCATAGCAGAAATTTGAAAGGCAGTGTCGGAGAATATATCTCCAAATACGTGTGTCTCCAAAGCTTCCTGTTGGCGACAGTTTTTTATTGATAAGAGATTATAAGCTTGAAAAGCATACTCTAGCTGAAGAATTAGCAAAAATTATGGAAGACTATGAAAAATAAACGGTTTCAAAGATCAAAACTAACTTTTTCGCATCTGTCAGATGCCCTGATTAATATTCTATCATAAAAGTGTCACTTGTATACACTTCGGGGGACGAAACCGAAATTTCTCCAAAAGTAACCAAAAATGCAGTATATCTGTGGACTTATTGAACCCGCTGTACTCGTTATGGTCAGCTGAAAATCAATAGGGTACATCTATGAGACACCCTGAATGAGACACCTTGAAAAATATCCAATTATAAAATTGGTCACTTGTATATACTCCGGAGGCTAACAAACTGAAATTTCTCCAAAAATGTCATACTTAAAGTACTATAGCACCTGTTGTACTGGCTGTGGTGAGCTAAAAATCGATAGGATTCATCTGTGAGATATCCTGAACAATATTCAATTATAAAATTGGTGATTTGTTGCACTCCGGTGGCTGTATCGTACTAACAAGACATGTACGAAAAGTGGCCGACGACAACGACGACGACGACATACACACAGCATTTTTTTCTAAAAACAATTTTTTCGTGTTGTTCTTGATGAAAAACGTAAAAATAACTCAAATTTTATACTTTTATCGCATATTAGATAGGTTGGGCGGAAAAGTAAAAAGGACAGGACTACAAAGAGTCAAGTATCAAAAGCATATGGAACACTGGGGCGCAGATGCTACAAAATAAGTACTATCAAGAAAATCGGTTGCAATGTATTCGAGTTTTTCTATTAAAAATTCAAAATTTCATAAATAATTTTCAAAAAACCCAAGTTTAAAGAACTTATTTAAATAGTAACATAATCTTTTATGATACAGCTACGTCAAAACAGTAAGTTCACTTGTACAAATAAACTCGATTAATTAAAGACAAAACTAAAATAATTATATTATTGACTTAGCTGACAGTAGAATCTTCTTCTAATTCGTGATGCTTAGGTTTGCATTCAGTACAGAGGTACACACCGGAATTGTGTGTTGGCTACAAATGGATCGCTTACATTTTTGTATGTAGTTTTGGTCAATCAAACTTCTAGACGAATGTATTGGTTTGTGGGTTCAAGAATGTTTTTAGCATTTTCTCAGATAAATGGTGACTACAACATTCCATGTGATTTAGCTTCCCGTGCTTCATGTATTAATCCTGGAAGAATTGTGACAATATTATATGGCTCACGTTGCTTCATTCATTTGGTAGTTTTGTTTTTTCCCAGATAGAACAAGTTGTTTTCTGAATCAGATTCTTCGTCTGTACCACTTTCCTCAGTTTCATATTGCCAACCTTTCTTGTTCGGGGATCTTTTCCGCATCGGTGTCTGGTTTATCACTAAAGTCTTCTGTTTGTGTACCATCGTCTTCTTCTTCACACTATAACCTTCATCCTTGGGAGTATTCAAATTATAGATACGACCTTCCAACAGACTGAAAATACAAAAGAAAAAAAGAAATACCGCTTGTTACACCTTAAATAAAAACACTCACGTTATAAATCGCAATGTATCAAGATAATACAATAGGGCTCGTAACTAAACACGCGTAACAGACAGAACAGGGATACTACCACTAGCAGACTGATGCAGGCAAGCCAGGAAGGTACTGTGAAGGCGAAACCAGAGATAACCGACAGATAGATGAGACACTGATTGTGGCGCCATCTAAAGAGCCTGTCGACTAAACAATTGAGTGATGTTAAAAAGATTTCTGTGATTTTAGGTGTTGGCGGTATATTCAAATTTACTGTATTTTAATTATTTTATCTCAAAAAAACCATTTATAGTCCATCATTTCACATTTCATTCAATTTAACTCCATTAACTCAATAATGATTAGATGTTGAGTTAAATTGAACAAAATACCAAATGATGGACCATACATGGTTAAATTGGAAAAAATAAAACAATAATCATATAAACAGTTTATTTATTTTGGTATAAAAATACACGACAAATAATTTCTTTGACAAAGTACTTTTCTTAACAAACAGAATGACAATAAATAAACTATAATGTAAAAACAATGCAATAATTAAAAAATAATTTGAGTAACATACATTATAGAGTAGAGTATCATTAAATTTTTAAATGATGTTAAATCAAGACAAAAGTAGAAAATCATTTATGATAAGTTTATATTAATTTATTTATTTATTATTATACTCCTATAAACACACAGAGCTGGACAAACTACTGGAGTATAATCAAAAAAAGTGTTAGCAATGAGTAGTTAACTACTATTTTTGGCAACTTTCTGTGAAAGAAAATATTTGAATATAATTACTGTGACTGTTAGAACAAAAGTAATTAAAATATTTTTAAAGTAAAAGTAGTTAACCACTGCCCAGCTCTGTAAATACAAGGTGCCAAGTAATTACATATAAGAGTTCTAAACAGCACTTGTGACTGTACAAAATTTAAAATAATATATCTAACATTTCATTTCCACATCTTTATTTCTTCACTGGAATTATTCAATAGGTCTATATCACAAGCTTAAACCTAGTATATTGCATATTTGTATGTTTCTACATTCAAAAGTATTCCGTTCTTATGAAACCATCGCATAAGGCAGTTTAAGTTACTTTGCAGCTCCTGGCAGTCTATGCTTGTTAAAATGTTTCTAAGGGCTCTTAAAAATCCCACCGTCTTGTGGAAGTGCTTTCTCGTTTCTGGTTGAACTTCTACAAGTAAATACACAAAATAACAACAATAAATAAGTAAATACACAAATATGTTTCAAGATTTATATCAACAGAAGAAAACAAAATGCGCTTACATTGAAATAATAAGTTTACACATGTTCTTCTACTAGGCCAAAAAAATATCAAAAAATGTCTGAACGTTTAAATTTTTTGGTGTTTTTGAATTTCTCTTTTTGGAGTTTTGGATTTTTTTTGGAATTCTTGATTTTTTTGGTTTTTAAATATTTTTTGGATTTCTGAACTATCTTTTTATTTATTGGTTTTTTTATTTTTTGGATTTCTGAACTATGTTTTGATTTTTTGTTTTTTAATTTTTTGTCTTTATTGGATATTTTGGATTTTTGGTTACCGCTAGACGAAACACGTAATGGCTCAACAAAAGTTAATACTCACTTTCATTTCCGATAAATTGTCATACCATGTGCTATATATGAAAATCTGCAAGGGCTCAATACCTTCCATCCTATAGCTGGTGGAGGGAATATCTTCCACATGTGGTGAAGGTGGCAATGGCTCAACATCCTTACTGGTGGAGGGAATAGCTATAACATAAAATAAAACCCAGATTATTATTTCAATGGGTACATTTTATTACTACTACTTACTACCACTGCGTTCCAGCCATATTAATTTTATATCTTCATGGGTTGGAGGAACAAAACTGTATAAATGAATATTTACTTAAGTAATGCAACAATTTTCAGTTTAGTTAATTGTAAAAAACAACCATGATCTCTAAAGTTGTCAATTGAAGTAGTAAAAATTCTGTGTTTTATAAAAATAAAGAAAATGGCTGTTAATTGTGGAAGAAAAAATGCTCTAATTTTTTTAATAAAACTTACCGAGTACACCACTCATTACGCTCCTTCACAATACACTTTGAAATTGTCTTTTCAATTGAAAGCAATAAAATAATAATAAAACAACGAAACAACAAATAAATATTACACTATAGCAATAAAAAATACACCAAAATTCCGAAACCACGTAATAACACTTCAACTAAGAAACGATAACAGATAACCCGAAACTATCACAACACGATAAACGAAAATGTTTGGACGAGCAATATGGCATCGCGCAAACGCAGTTATGAAAATCAATAATATTTGCTTACTAACGACGTTACTGTTTCCGTTAATTTTTTGAAATCTACCGATTTTAGTTACTCGACAGGCTCTATAGATGGCACGGTCTACAGTGTCCCTAGCCTGGGCGTGACCTGACTGCTTTCTTTTTAAAAAATGGCGCGCTTGTATCATTTTGATACACACGCGACTGACGGAAGGATAACGTATCTATCAATCTAAACAATTATTCATTATTAATTACTTGTTTACTTTTGAAATTCAGATTGGAAATTCAGTACTGAAATAATATTTATGTATAAAATCAATTGTCAATTTTGCAGACGCATACTCAAAAATTATTTGCATTGAAAAAAAATTATCTTATTTTAGGATATAATTATAAACTTGAAATCCGAAAACTTCATATTGGGTTACCCAGTGCAATACAGTGAAGTTTTTATAGATATTGCTAAGATCTTCATCCCAGTAATAAATACAAATTTGCTCAATCTCTATTAAAACACATATGCATAAACTTAAGACTAATTTTGCGATAGTCTTTGTATAGTGTGGCATACCTAGAGCAAATAGACCCCATATTTCAGTCGTGCAACATTAGGCACCCATAATAGAAAGATTTCATGGTTGATTAGGTAGCTCAATGACCATATCTGTGTAATAGGAGTATTTGTTGTGGGATTTATACAAATTCAGTAGTTCAAGAGCCTAGTCATTTAAGGAGTAACTCGGTACAGGCCATATCGTTGGTACCACACGTGATTGTTTCGTTAAATTCAAAAATTTGTATATGTCCGGTACAGAATAAGAGGTGGCAAGGGAAATATTGGATGCACCTCCATGGATGTGGGTTAATAAACCTGAAAATAACGGCAATTAAATGAGTGAATGCATATTAAAGTTTCATTTTTCAGTACCCAAAATAGATTTTGGTTATTTTTCCAATGAATAGTGTTTACTTATGTATGAAATCATGTTAATTATTTTTTTTTCATTTGCAGCTGCTCCATTGATCCGTACCTGTTTGAAAACTTTAATACTGTCGACGGAGATTTCTTGTCAGCTAAATTCAGGGCTTTCAAATTTCCGGAATCAACGTATGTTCAGTTCAAGGGAACAGTGAATGTCTGCCTAGATAAATGCAAAGGGGTAAATATATTGATTTAATTTAACGCATGGATGTTTTTTCTTGCTATATGGTGTACTTTAAGCTTCACTTCATAATTCTCCGTAGTCCTCAAATTGGATAGCAGTAAATTGACTACTGATTCAAATATCAATAGAACAGTGGAAAGTGTATATTTTACGTTAAAAAACGTTGACAAAGATTTCACCTGTCAGAAAATATGTAAATAAGGTTTCTAATGAAAATTACAATATTCTTGTAGAGTATATATCAAACAAAACCCGTTCGGTGCAACTGTGGAAGGAAGAGAAGAAACATTGATCCAAGGGTGTTTCACAACAGCTCGAATTGATTGAAACAGCCTGTTCTAAAAAACCAATTTGCTATTCACTAATCTGCACCTGTATCGAATTACTAAATAAATTTTCAATGTGAGCGAAGAAATTTTGAAACAAGTTTGCAAAATTATGGACTAATAACATCCAAGAATAAATTGTAGTATGAGCATCGGAAAAAACCTGATGTCACTAGTGATTTCCTCTTTCAGTCTACCTCAAATTTATTAAGTATAAGTGTTTTAATAATTCTCCAGATCAAAGGGGTAGAATAATAAGAGAGTAGGTCAACAGTAACAACATAAATGTTTCTCCATAACCAGGTCAGCAAACTGTGAACAATTATGGTGAGTTGTCCAAAATTTATGGGAAAGCATGTTAGACTCCTACGTTACGAGATATTCAATTTGATCCATGCCAAGAAGATTGGAACGTGTTGTGGCAGCCATGACTCTGCAATAATATTATTTTTTCTCCCCCCAATATTGGTACTGTTTTGAAGGACGTAAGTAACAATTACCAAAAGGGTATAGATTGTCCTTGACGACGGGTGTTTGTCAACTTACCACCCCTCGGTGGTAATAATTTATGCCATATAAAAAACGTTTCTTATCAAGTTGAAACTACAAACACAGGAGATACCTTTAATTTTTTATTTCATCAACAACGTCAAGCTAACATCTTTCCTGTCAAACACATTTGAATTTTTGGATGTATACCCGCCATTTCTTCGATTTAAAAATGCTCGAAGTTTAGGATACTTGGAAATATCTACGTTTTCCTCTATGATAAGGGTGGACTTCAACATGGAATATTCACACCATAACCTTGATGGAGGCGTTAATACAGTATATTTTCGTGAAAGTACGGCAAAACCACGGTTTCTGAAACTGCAGTAGCAGTTGCTTCATACCTCTTCCTCGATTTTTCTGCCAGATAGACAAGCGATATTTGCTGATTCAACTATTATCCATTTGGCTACTATACAAATTATTTTACTCAGCATCTCTCAATTTTTGATAATAAACTGTCAGCTTGACGTTGTTGATAAAATAAAAATGCTTATGACGCTATAGAACCCGATCAGAGCTGTCTTCACAATTTCATGCGAAAAGTGTCGAATCAAATTAATAAAAATCCAAGAATAAACTAGGCAGAGAAGAGAAAAAATCGTATATACTTCAAGGAATGTAATGTACATTTACCAGTCTCGAACTTCATTGCCAGCCCTCGCTATCGCTCGGGCGTACATCCCTTGCATAAATAACTATTTGTTCTCAAGAAGCCGATTCTCTTCATTTTCGTTATACTTTTATGCATTGTTTAAAATGCATCCGAAAAATATTTTTCATTATTACAAGTTTTTTAATGTGATATTGAATTTAAGAACAGATTCCCCCAAATTTGCTAAAGTTTTACATTTTCTCTTGTAACTTTATATATGTATAATATATCCCTCTTCTATTTTAAGTGCAGGGGGTAAAATTGTTTTTCCGTTTTATTTTCCTTTTACCAATGTCCTCCATCTTCTCCTGTCTGTAGACACTAATTCAGCTTCTTTCCAAGACATTCCTTTTTCTTTAAATAATTTTGCCATTTCATTGTGCCACGGACGTTTACCTCTCCTTCTTTTTCCTATTTTTGTTGCGTCCACACTTTTTCATTATTTTCGTTTAATCGGTTTAAATGCCCCCACCATCTTAGCTGTGATTGTGCTATATGTTTCCGAACACTCTCAACTTCTAGACTTTCTCGTATTGCATCGTTTCTTATTTTGTCCATAACTTGCAGCCCGTTTTTTTGTTTTTCTGTAAGTACCCATGTTTCCCTTCAATAGAATGAAGTTGGTAGGTATACTGTTTTGTATATTGTAAGTTTTGTCTTAGTTCTAACTTCTTTTTTATTTAGAAATCCTTTCCTTAGTGAATGGTATAGTTTTGTTGCAGATGATATTCTACTGTCTATTTCCGCATCATAACGTCTAGTACTGTCTATAACTGCTCCTAAATATTTTATGCTGTTCGTTCACATGTTCTATGTGTAGTCCATCCATTTTTGTGTTGGAGTTTCTTGTTTTGTTTGATATTAGTATCAATTTTGTTTTTCTCACATTGATTCTCATATATTTTTCTTAAAGGCATTTTGACCATACTTCTATGTTGTGTTGTAAATTTTCCTGGCTGTTTGCTGCTATTACTATGTCATCAGCAAATATAAATTCGCTCATTGTGTTGTATCCTACGTATTTCATTCATAAATACTATGAAAAGTAAAGGACTGAGCACTCCACCTTGTATAACTTCTTGTGTTGTTTTAAATTTTGTTGTTGTGTAGTTGTGTGTTCTTACAATTGTAGTGCTGTTTTTGTATAATGATTTGATTCCTTCTATTAAATTTTTTCCTACTCCAAGATTTTTTAGTGCGCTCCAGATGTGGTGAGTCGGGACTGAATCAAAAGCTTTTTCGAGATCTATAAAATATAGGTATATTGCGTATTAAGAATTTTTCAGTTAGGTTTCTAATGGTAAAGACATGATCTTGAGTACTGTACCCTGGTCTAAATCCGCTCTGTGTTTTATGTAGGTGTGCTTCTGTTTTATCCCTTAATCTAGTCTCCCATATTCTTTCATATATTTTACTTGCACTACAGGTAAGCTGTAGTTCCCACAATGAGTTCTATCACCTTTTGCCCATTCTTCTGGTACTTTTTTAGTTTTCCATGCTGTATCTATAATTTGGTGTAATATTTCAAGTCCTTTATCACCCATGCACTTGTTCATTTCTGCTTTGATATTGTCAACTCCAGGTGCCTTTCCGCTCTTTAATGTTTTTACCGCTTGTTCTACCTCCTCTATCGTGATTACGTCGTCTATGTCGTTATTTGGGTTTACTGTTTGTGTTTCATCTTCTGTATCTCTCTCGTTTGTTCCTAGTACTTCTTGGAAGTGTTCTTTCCATCTTGTTAGTACGTCTTCTGGTTTTGAGACGATTTTTCCTTCTCTGATTTGAATCTTTTGTGTTAATACTATTATTCCTTTGCCTCTCATATTTTTCAGAACTTTGTAAAATAGTTTTTGGTTATTTTTGCTAGTGTGTTCCATCTTTTGTCCGAAATTCTCCCATTCTCTGGCTTCAGCTTTTATAATTTTTGTTTTCACTAGGTTTCTTATTTCTCTGTATTTTCCATATTTTTCGCTCGCTTTTTATCGTAAGTGGTCTTTCCATGCAAGTTTTTTGTTCTTTAAAACTGTTTTTATTTCTTCACTCCACCAGCTACTCCTCTTCTTCGAGCCCCCGGCCATTGTAACTCCGCAGGATTTGCTGGGAGCTTCAGTTATGATTGTTTTAAATATTTTCCATTCTCTGTCTAAGTCTGCTTGTGTTATTTCGTTGTATTGTTGGTATAATAAATTAGTGACTAGTTCTCTGTATTTCTCCTTAGTTCGTGCTTCTTGTAGTTTGTATGTTTTTATGACAATCTTCTCGTAATGTAGATTTTTAGGCCTAGATTTGTTTTGAAATAAGTATACGGTTTTCTAAATTTATATTCTTTCCAATTGTCTATGGTACAGTCAATGTAGATAAACCAATTCTTCTTCTCCTAATTACACCAAAGCCAGACTCACCGAAATATATTCCATTGAAAAATATTATGAACATCAAAGATCATTCACATTAATTTGAGTTGAGTCTATGTACTACCTACTTACCTAAGATTCCAATCAATAGAACAGCTGCTGATAATTATTGCAAGCTAAGATAATACCTTGAACGTCACTTATTAGATATTGTACTTCAGAAAATATATCAACTGCGAATTGGATGAATTATAAGATAATGGTGTTGCATAGGAATGGAGAGGACATTTTGTTAAGATTAAGAAATAATCGAACAGTGACTGTATATATCTTTCTCAATCGAGAAGTCTCAGGTTTGATTCCTGTGGAAATATTTAATAACAAATAGCAATTAAGAAATGATTTGAAGGGATCCAAGTGTTTAAAGTACCATCCACCCATTCACTGTTGAGTTCTAATTAATAGTGCTGTTATTTAGTGGCGCCGGGAAAACAGTAACTTAGTAGCATAAAAACTCCTTACTTTCCTCCTCTTCTTCGAACTTCATGAATAACGACAAGTTACTGTTGTGAAAGCTTTAAAATATCAATATCATATGATTCAAATACTTTTATTGTTTCTGATTCTCTATAATCGAGATTCAGCCAACATCCAAAAAATTTTCTAACAAATATATTACACTATAATTAAGCAGGAAGGAACTTCAGTCATGATAGTTCACTTTCCAACGTTATTTCTATAATAAAAAAAACGATCAAGAACTCACAAAGACGCAGATTGACACTCTGCTCCATTATTGATTCCATACTATATTGTTCATTTCGATTTAATGATATAATGATACATACATTTTATTATTATTTCTATAAATATCTGACAAAAGAATTTGAAAACTAAATTGGACAACAGATGAAATTATGAGTTTATTGTGTCAGTTCCAAACAAAATGTATAGGAGTCATGGATTGATTAATCTATTGTTTGGTCACCTTTAACATTTAATCTGTGAGCTATATGAATCTATTCATTATCACCGCTTATTATACGTCTGGTAATTTTTGAAACATTTTTTTAACTATTAGATAGGTACTGATATTGATAATTAATATAGCAATCAATAACTGTAATTTTTATCCTAAAAAGCATACTGATATCGATTGAGACTTCCACTAAATTTTAAAGTATGTTCCGAAGAAGATAAATAACACCAATTTATTTAATACTTTATATAAATTAAGTGCTACCACCATTTTTATAAAGTGAATGCCTGTAAAAATATCATAGCTTGTATTAAAATACACTTTTTACTAATTTATATTCACAACTAATTAAACTGTCAACTGACTAACTGGCTATAGATACTCGAATTCGGTGTTCAAAAAAAACGTCCGCCCTTCTTAGAAACCCCTGTTCTTCTTAGAAAACGTTGCAAATTCGCCAAATCCTGAACATTTTAATTGTTCTATTAGACTGGGTCGGCTTTGAGGACTACACCAGTGTGCGATTTCCTAACATTCCCCCTCCTTAATAAGAAGTTACTCCTGGGAGTTCTATGCAGCCGGTACTGGATGTTTATATCGGCAACTGAATACATTTCTACACTTTCCGATCGTGTGGAAATAATAAGGCACCGTCTTCATCATGTACTGATAACGGGGAGAATTGCTGCATATTGATATGTGGACACTGGTATCTTAGAAGATCACATTTGCCATGTTCTTGACGACTCGCCAATCCAACTGATTGCTCTCTATCTCAGACATAGCTAGTTTCTTCACGTTGTATATGGTCTCAAAGGCGTCGTAGCGCTTCCCACACATCCCGGTAGATGGGTCGATCTTGAAATTCGCACTGTATTACCAGGTAGAAGATATACCGCGAATTGTGTTTGAGACTCAGTCTCTTGCCAGGGGCTGGACTCTGGTCTTCAAGTTTTTCTAATTGCCCAAATTTCTTTCGAAAGACGGTTGCCAACCCTCGTGCGTTTTTTATACTGACGGTGATGTTGTGTGCCAGTGAATAATCTTCCGGAAGCTTAAACAAATCTTGTTGTTGCTCTGCAGTGACTCCTTTATCTAGTTTTCCCGGTACCCCCATATGCGCCCCTTCGAAGGCAGGTTTTCTCGGATATGCTCACGCTTTCCTCTTTGTCTCCTTCGAATGTCGCTAGTCGGTTTTGATGAACTGCTTCCGGTTTTCCTTTGGGGATATTGCTTATGCGATAGGTGACGACCTTGACCCTCTTCTTGATTAAATAAGGATCTTCCCAAGATTTCAGTAATTTTAGAAATTTAGAATAGCTATTTGTGTACCTAGGCGCGAAAGTGCTAGTCTTCCGGCCGCATAGAAGAAATGGCCAGGCGAAGTGTAGCCAAGCCTGGGCACTTTTGGAGACCCGGAAAATCACTTTCGCGGCGTGGAACACACAATAGTTTTATCCTACACATACAATGATTAGATTCTAAAATGACAAATAGAAGTGTGGGAAATATTTTGACTGTACCTTGTAATGCAATAAACACCAATCCATAAAAATGTTATTTGGTTATATTTTCCCTATGACTTTACAGGTAGCAAATTTAGTGTAGTCTGTCTTGCTTTTTGGGTAATCTCTTCCTGTGTAGAATAATCGTTGTCGGATTCGACCGTATTATGTAACACACAGTTTTCCATATTAGTTTTAATATCAACAAAACCCTAATGCCACAATTTGAAATTTAAAAGTGATAGCCGTGTCGTCATTTATAATAGGGTGCCATCTAGTGTTATTTTTGCGAAGTTGTTTTTCCTGCCTAGGCTTTATTCGCTGTTTTTTTCGCCTAGTCGTGCAAATACCTGCTTTCTCGTCCCGATGGAGCCCCAAAAATTGGGTGGGTTTTCGAGTAGTGTAGGATAAAAAGCTTTTTCTCCTCGTCGGTTTCTGTAACCATACTTTGTCTCCTTCTCTGAAATTGCCTTCTGTGGCCTGTATGTCGTACCGTTTTTTCATTCTGTTGGGCAGTGCACATCGTTCATTCCTCTTCTCAATTGGTTCGCCTGCTAGAACTTTTTTGGTCCAAGTTGATTCGTTTTTTTGTTATTCCCTTGTATTTCGCAAAAAAACTAAGGTATTTCGATAACCATAAAATATAGGCATAGGGAAACCTTATGAAACTGACTTTATTTGTTGATGTTTAATTTAAAAATGTAAAAAAATATAGGATTAGTTCTATTCAAAATAACAAAGCTGACGGTATAACCGGAAGTCGCCGGATGTTGAGTTTATGTTCATTCGATAGATCATTGCCGAAAATCCCTTAGTATAAAGTTTCAGAATTTAATTCTGGTTTTCCTATAACGTATAATGTGACATCGAAACATATCACCCTGTATGTATACAGGGTAACTCATTACTAATTGGAAATAATTCAACAGTAGAATCCTGACTTCAAATTATGAAGATTTTACCCAAAACGCCTAAATAAAATGTAGCTACTGAGTTACAGGGTGTTTGGTTTAATAATTTAAAAACGATTTCTGCTCAGTACTTCAAAACTGCTTTACGTATCCATTTCAAATTTAGCAGAAAGTGTAGACACTGTACACCCTACCAAATTATCTTGAACAAGTGTTTCTGGCTACCACCAGAGGCGTGCGACAGGGGCAAGTTACTCGTTTATCGTTCCCAAATTCTACGCCACTGAAAGAATAGAAATTTTAACACAATTTTTCGATACTCCCATACTTTTCACGTAAATACCGTATTCTTTCCTCGTAACGATAAAGTCGATATTTCTCGAGATATTTTAAGTTAAACATGAAGCTGCATATTTTTTTTAAATTTTGATGTCTAATAACTATTTCGATGTTTTGGGCCAGTGGATTGCATTTAATAGGCAAATGTAACTTTAATCTGCAATAAAAAGGAAGAACACAGTTAATAAATGAACTGATGAATTAAAAACAAATTGTGGATCTGAAAATGTACATAACCTAAATAAAAGTACCTACAATTTTAATAATATGACTTTCAAATTATTAACTCGAAATACTGTTTTTAAAAACGTTTATTTTACAAAATGATAATTCTACAAACTACGATAAACAATATGAAATCTAGTAACTGACCGTCTTCTAGTTTAAAACAATTAATTTTATTATTCATGCTGATTACGGGGTCTTCGTCTTACACCGTGGAACAGCAGATAACTTTAAATCAGGTTCTCATAGCAAAATGAAAAAAAGTTTCAACAAATTAAATGTAAAAATAAAAATAAAATAACAAAACTTTTAATAGCACAACATGGCAATACTAACAGTAATAATAAAAACAAATTGTAAAGAATGGGTGGAGAATCATACTGATGTTGTTGTTATTCCTGATTAGGCATCTGAAATATTGAATCTAGGACCATATTTTGCAACGGAAATCATGAAAGAAACACAATTGCCAACTGATAATATTATTTGCAATATAGAGGCAGGTATAAACCATTTACCATACAAAGAAAAAGATGAAATCAGAAGTAGAACAAGCAACATTCTAACAAATTTTAAAAACAAATAAAAAAATAATACCCCATTTTTAACAAAAGTAAACAAAATCAAGAAATTCCTTAAAGATAACCCTCAAATTAAAACTCTTAAAGCTGATCAACAAAACTGTCATAATGTCTTAATCCGAATACAGTGATAAAATAAACCATTTATTAAAAAATAAAAAAACCTATAAATAGATTAAACAAGACCTCACAAATAAATATCCAAAACAGAACAATGATTTATTAGACCTTTGGGACAATAAACATTATATCTCGTCAAATATTGCAAAAAACATTAAAAATTCGAAATGCAGTACCACCAAAAATATATGGCCTCTCAAAACTGCATAAGAAAAATACACCAATGCGCCCCGTTGTGTCATGTATCCAATCCCCTTTTAGTTTGGTTTCAAAATTTCTAAAAAATATCCTAAATAGCATAACGTGCAAAAATGATTATTATATCAAAGATTATTTTCAATTCAAAAACAAATTAAAAAATATTGCACTTCCAAATAACCATATATTAATTTTTCTTTGGATGTGGTATCACTGTATACCAATGTCCCAATTGGTTTAGCTTTGGAAATAATGAGAAAAAAATGGAAGGAAATGAAAAAATATACTGACATTCCCTTGGACGAATTTATAAAAGCCACCGAACTTACATTAACTTGTACATATTTCATGTACGGAAATAATTTATATAAGCAATTGGAGGGTTGCGCAATGAGATCATCTATTTCTAGTGTTATTGCGCAGATAGTAATGGAGGACTGTAATAGGACTTTCCTCAAACTCAACGAATTTCAGCAGTTGATAGCTCAAAAGAAAGAGCTTGATCCACTGAGTGTTCTGAGAGTGAAACGATCAAGATCCATTTATTAGAAGAGGAGCTATGAGAATTCGATTTTATTGAGTGAATGTGTCCCATAAGAAATGTACAGGGAAGTATCGCGTTTGAGTATAACTTGAGTAAGGTGGAAGTTGAGTGAATTTCAATGATTGATAACATATCTATGTCTAAATACCTTTTATTTAATAAAAATGGAGGGAATCGGCCGGATAGAACGACTTCAGTTTTCATAATTTTTTTAATATATAAGATTTAAAATATGGCATGGCATTTTGTGTTTTTCATTTTAAATAAACTGAAAAAACCATTTTGCATTTTGTATTTTAAATAGCTTATATTTCCAATACGTTTTCAATCAACGAAGAGAAAACGCACCGTTTATTCAGCGATGAAGAGAGCTTCTGTGCAAGAAACCGTGAGCATCTGCGAAAACTTAGAACAAACAACTGATAGCTTTATTATTTGTGAAGCAGTTTGGTCATCAACTGAAGACCAGTATTATGAAAAATAAATATTTCTATGTAATCTGTAATGACTAATTTATTGTGCACTGGAGCCGATCTAAAATTATTTAATACATTATTACGTCTATTAAGTACACTACTACATTAATTCAATGCGTCCGACGTTCAGGGTACCATTTGCGGCAACGAACATTTGGCAACGTTGGTACGGCCTCGGCGAATTAGCCAATCGTAAGCGCATGCCCGTAAGCGACGACAATCTATTACAAAACAAGAATAAATTTATTGATAACAGGATATCAGAAACAGTAAAAGAAAAGCGTTGCCAGTGTGCCATTTTTTTGGTATCAGATCGCGACACAAAAACGTACTAGACTCTTGATCTGCGTAGTAGAACCGGCTGTGTTTGTTTAGACTATTTTATCGCATTTTGAAAAGTTCTTTATACTTATTGTCGATATCGGTTACAATGAAAACATTATTTCACTCGCTCCCTAAATAGTTTTGCATACATGGAGGAGCTAGAGAAATATAAGTGAGGTAAAATTAAAAGTATTGGTATTTTATTTTATATCAGTTCGAATATCTGAAAACGTACTAGATTTGTTAGCGGCGTATTATCTTATCAGAATCTACAGAAACGTACCACATCTAATATGAACGTACCAGCACTGGCAACGCTTGAACGATTTGAAGTAAACTTACACGTTGTCGGCTTTCGATTGTACATTTATAAATTGTAAAGTGCATTGTTATAACACGAGAACCAGTTATGAGAAGTTTTTAATTATAATAATTCAAGATAAGTAGTCCGATCTATTTGTTGAACATTTTATTGTAATGCTGGAAATTGTTCTAGTTTTCAGTTTTGAAGTTAAAACCTTTACTTGTTTGAGATTTGGCAACGTGAAAATATGTCGACCGAATGCTTGTATGGCTTTTTTGTATCAATAAAAATGTTTTTACGTTTGTTTTCAAACGAGAAACGAATTCTTGGTGTAAATACACACAGTACAAATTGAAAAACGCATTAAATAATAAACATAAAATCGAAAATACCTATTATTTTTGAATAAAAAAGACATTCTGATAGGTGAAAAATAAAAAAAAACTTCTTAATCCTTCACTGAATTTAAATCAAATGTTCGAATAAACCCCGGTTTTGAGCTAAACAGTAACCGAGCTGGTTATAAAACTCCTGACGAACATGGGAGTATTTGAGGTGGTATCTCCAACAGGCTTGTAGAATTTGTTCCCTAAGTTCATTCAGAGAACTGGCCCTGTTCTCCTGGAATTCATAAATTCTCGATTTTACATAACACCAGACAAATAAATCATTGGCTACCAAATCTGAAGATCTAGCTGGCCATCTAATGTTACCATTCATGGAGATATTCCGATTGGGAAATTGTCATGTTGGTACGAAATATCCTTGAAGTTGACACCTAATTGTATGAGGGCAGGAGTATATATGAGAAAACTCGATTCATCTGTGAACAAAATATTTTTTGAAAAGTTAGCATCCAATTGTATTTTTTCCATAACTATTTCACAAAATTCTATTCTACGAAATTGTTCGTCTGGAAATATTTAATAACTTTTTTTCAGTTTAAAACTACGATAGTAATTTTTTAAATTCAGTTCGAATCGTTTTCGGATCAACATCAAAATTCTTGGCTGAATGAGTGGACGACTGTAGAGGATTATTTTCCACGCTTGCACATATTAAAATATCTCTTTCTTCTTTTTCGGGTTGGGTTTGACGATTTTGTGTACGCGGTCCATGTTTTGTAGGAGTGACACATCCATGTTCCTCAAAAATTTTTATAACCGTTGTCACTCGTTTCTTGTTAATTAGTTGGGTATTTTCGAATGCTACAATAAACAAATTTTCTGCTATTTCTCGAGTTACCCTGGTAATACCATTTCACAATTTGCTCTTCTTGGTGTATCTGCATGCTCATTTTATAAGATTTACAAAGATGGTTTTTCATCCTGAAACAAAGCGGTAGTGACGTACAGTTAAACGTCGGAGCAATAACTAGTCAGAAGTACCACCCACGAGAGGCGTACGCGCGGTTTGTATTCGTATATTATATTTCCACTTTTGCTTGGTTATGATATCTTGTTAGAGAAAAAGAGTAATAGAGTGAATGTATTTGTTTCTTTCTAACACGCGCGATTCTTATTCGCATATTCCAGTATCCTTATTTTAACTGTAATAATTTACGCTGACTAGATTGTCTATCTCACCATGCCTCTCTCTAACACACTGGTAACGCCATGTACCTCTTACATTTTCTCTTCGACCGTGAGGCGATTATTGTTTTACGATAGAATTAAATAAGGAATGATTTCTGTTATTATTAAAAAGGAATATTATATGGGTACTTATACTTTCAACGTGTAGATTAAAAATAAAGAAATGGGATAGTTAAAAATAGAAGAACTACGGCTCTAGACGAAATCGTTTTATCAGGAGCGTAGGAATTACAGGCGGTTTACACTCATAACTACAGAATATGCGCAGTATTTAATTATTGAGTTGCAATAATAAATTATTTCAAAAAGTAGCATATTCAATGTCAATATCGTCGAATTATTGTTTTTCATATTATAACCATTAAAATTATCAAATTTTCAACCTATTTTTAGAATATTTATAATGATTGTAGAACAATTCAACAGTTTGTGCAACGATACTTCTTTGGCATGTTATACCCTGCTAAAAAAGATAGGTGATACACTGAATATACATGTTTCTTTCTAACACATTGTAGCTTATGGACTCTCTATTAAAACCCTATGTTACCAAAGAATATTCCTAGCACTGTATATTCAAATTTACTTGTTGAACTTGAATATGAAAATATGAAAATATTTTTTAAATTCCCAAAATTGTGTATCATTTTCATTATGCATTCCATGTTATTAATTAGAATTGCATTATTAAGATGTATTTCATCATTAATTTGGATATTATCATAACTTATAATACATTGTTAGTAGGAATTTCATTATGAATATGGACATCGTAATTAATAAGCAATTCGTTAGATTCAGCATTTACCTCAAAAGGTCTCCAGAAATTCATTTCACAAATATCACAAAACAAATCAAACACAACTGTAAAATAATTGAGAATGCTTATTAGCGACGTCCATATTCAAAAATAAACTATGCTACCCGTAGCTTATAAAAAGAGGCCGCCGATATGTATTGGTAAATTTATCGATATTACTCAGTATAAACTTAAAGTGCTTGCTAATGAAATATCGCAGTGCCCTCGTAAAATCATCTTTTTTAAATTGACTTTGGAAGAAGTACTATAAGTTAGTTTGTTCCAAAAATTAATCAACGATTATAATCAATCAGTAGTAACGCTTTGGAATAATCAGAAATTACTCCATAATAATTTAGAAAAAATTCAAGTTAATGTGGAAAATCAGATTGACTCCTTACAAAAATTTTCTGGGAACAATAAATCAAATCATCTTTGATTATCAAAACTTAATATTATTTATAGATAATACTGAAAATGCCATGGCCTAAATAGACTTCACAAAATCTGTTGAGAATACATCCTTTATAATAAAAATTTTTTTTAAATAACAAACCTTAGTTTGATAAGTTTTTCACTTTCATAGAAGTAACAAAGAAGTTATATCATTGGCTTTCTACAGACACGCATGACGAATTGAATCAAACCAGTCATACAAAAACTAAAAAGCTCAAATTAGTTTTCTCATTCTTTAAATACAAATATTGACTTTCCGGATTATAAACATTTAATTTGTTTCCATAAAATAATTACTTATTCACCATAATTTGTTTTCAGGTGGAATGCAGTGATGGCCAAATCGGTTACGGAAGAAGAAAAAGAGCAATTTCGGAAATACCCGCAGATCCTAATAAAGTTTTTGAAATAACTATTACCTCTTTTATTAAAGTAGGGTCGGAGAATATTGCAAATGCTGCCAATGGAGAAAAAACTTACAATAATAAGAAGTTCATTGTCGGAAATAAAATGACAGAAAGGGATATCATCAATGGTAAGCAGCATGATTATATCAATTTTTTTTATTAAAACGAATATAATTGGAGCAATGTTAAACTGTTTGAAGAGAGCAGAAGTCTTTAGAGAAAGTATACTGCATATTTAATTCTATTGAACATACCTGATTTATAATAGGCACGATGACAGTATTAAGCAATCAAAAAGTAAACGGTTTTAGAGAAACATATGTGATGAAACGATTCTGATAAATAACCTAGTTATAATAGATTAATAAGATTTTTAGCAAAATAAAAGTATAAAATACTGCAATCGGCCATGTTAACCGAAACAGCGCATGGCGTCACGACTAAGTAAATATCAGTCACCTCCATGAGTGTTGTTTGAAGTTTTGTTGTGATTACGCATTTCGATCGATTCCTACATCATTTTATAAGTTAATTTATTGTTTATTCGTGTTTTGTGATTAAAATAAAAAATCCAAGAATCATAAACGATGGATCAAGGTTTTATTAAGGCAAACGTCCAAAATTCATTTGTTGATGTTGGGAGAGTTTCTTGCATCAAATAAAAGACTTTTGCTCGTCTGAATTTCGAAATCTTCCTTGTCCGTACATTATTATTAATCTTTAGGAAATAATATTGCACCCTATGAAATTTGGAATAAAAGGAAGCCAATTGTATCCCATGTCAAAATTTTCATCTCCAAAGCATTTGCCTTGATTAAATCTCCGTCAACTAAATTTGAGCCGATATCATGAAAATACACATTCATAGGATATTCAACAGAATCGAAAGGCTATCGTTCATGGGATCCGGAAAATAAGAAAATTACAATTACTTGAGATGATTAATTTATTGAAACCGGAATGATGAAGGCTGAAAGCAATAGAGCCGGTTTTTGAAGTTCGAGAAGATGATACTTTAGATCAAGGAGAAAACGACGAATAGAAAGATTACAGAGATATTGACGATATATAGGTATCAGAAGAAGTAAAAATCAATAAGCCAAAAACATCTATCAGAAGAGAACGAGGCAAACCAAATATATTGAGATATAGTTCAAAAGGCAGGCCCAAGAAAATATATAATATGGTAAAAAATAGGGAAGAAGTTCAAGAGATCAAAATGATATCCGAAGGAATAGATAATCGTACTCTTGATGAAGCTTTGAATGGGGAAAGAGGCAATGAATGAGGAATTTCAGGCCCTGATAAGAAGTAAACCATGAACTTTGGTTTAAAAAAGCTGAAATCCGAAACATCGAAACATTATAGGATTCAAATGGGTTTTAAGAACAAAAAATGAAGCAGATGGAACCATATAGCGCAGAAAGGCTACGCACAGCACAGAATTTCATGAAACGAATTCACCAGTGACTCGGCAGGGTTCCATAAGAATCCTCCTTTCTTTATCAGTCGAGACTTACTCTGTATCAAATGGTTATTGTTATGGCATATACAAATGGAGAGCTTGAGGAGAATAATTTCATGTATCAAGCTGAATCGTTTACAGAACAGGGTGAGGAGGAAACGGTTTATCACTTAAATAAATCCCCTCACGGTGTGAAACAGTCGGAAGACCATGGTACAAGAAACTAGGCCACTATCTTCAACTTGTCGTCGGATTGAAACCTTTGGGAAGCGATAAATGCGTCTACATTTTGAAATAACATGGCATTATTCTGATAATGGCAGCATACTTTGACGATTTGATTGTTGCCACAAATGACGTCAACAGTTAAGTGAATTTAAAAGAAGATTTGGCTGCCAAATTTCAGATTGAAATGATCTGGGGTATTTACATTATTACCTTGGGATTAAATTTAACCAAAGCTAAACTTTGAATTCTGTCGTCATGTCACAGAATTAATATTCCACAGATATCTTGTTAACATGTGTGGAATGTAAAACAATTTCTAACCCAATGGATATAACTTAAAACTGACGAAAGATGTGAAGCCCAAAACTGATCATGAATGGATGGAAATAAATATCGACAAGCTATTGGGTCCCTATTATACCTAGCAATTACCACAAGACCTGACTTATCTTTTCCCGTCAGCGCACTCAGTCATTTCAATAATGATCCAGAAACAGCACATTGGTATGCGGTGGACAGGCTGTTAAGATATTTAAAGGGAACTCACGATTGCAATCCAACCCTCCAAAAGTCGGGAAAATAATTGCATGGATATGTTGATACATCAGATTAGGGAGGACTCTGAATAACAGACGATCTTACAGAGGCTTCATTTTTATTTTATCCGATTCTCTAATTAGTTGATAGGCAAGAAAGTAAAAGTATCTTCATCGAGTAACGAAGCTGAATATGTGGCTTTGTCGGAAGCAATCAAGGAAGTTGTTTACCTCCGAAATTTTTACGTGAGCTGGAACTTCGTATAGAATTTGATGAACCAACGGTACTGTTCTGCGATATTCAAGGAGCACAAAAGTTGATTCATAGTCCGGTTTACGACACTCGTACAAAGCATATAGACATTTGGTACCACTATATTCGAGAAGTTTTTAATAGGAAGGAAATTGGCGTTATTTATACGCCAACGCAACACACGATTGCTGAAATCTTTAAGAAATCGCTTAGCGCAACGCTACTCTAACGGAGCATTTGAAAACTTAAGGCATCATAAGATAATCCACGTTGATATGTCATATATTTGTCAAATATATGTTCCAAGTTATGCCTGCTTTTAAATAGCAAAAATACATTAAGGTACTTGCAATACAGTTTCGATTAACATATGTGCTAGATACCGACACTTGTTCTATCTTCTAATTTATAAAAAGATACGACCAATTGTAAAAAAATTACCAAAACTGTCAATTTATTTAATTCCTTGAAATGTTGATAAATCTTATATACTTTACTCTTGATTAAGCCTTTTGAAAATTGATCCTTAACACTTTTTTTCCAGATAAAGCCTTCTTTAGAGTTGATCCAGTCCAAGAAGTAGTTGAATTAAAAGAAGAAGAAAAATATACCTCAATAGTAGCGGACAGTGGTTCTTCTTCGCCATGTTTTCCAATCTCCATTTTACTCATAGGCATTGCCCAATTAATTGTGTAAATACAACGAATTTATGCAGGCTCAAAATCATTTTAATTCTAACTGAAAAAATATTGTAAATATGTCTGTGATAATGTGACGAAAAACAGTGTGAAAGTGATATTTGAGGTTGCAGGTAAAATATTTATCGAAGAATGAAAAATTGTTGTAGAATTCAATTCCCACAGTATTTTTCTAAATCGACCCTTCATGAAGACTAAAGAATTGGCGATCAAGAATAGTCAAAAAACTTCCTAACTGCTTTATAACAGCTTTCAAATATTATAATTCCTATTTTGCTTTTTTACTATTTTATTCATCCATGTATTGTTTGGTTTTTGTGGAATATTTACTTCATATAATAAGATTCATTTACTTTTTTTGGAAATTTCGTCCTCTGTTTCAATAATTATTACATACTTTCTCCATTGTTATTTTTGACAATACTGAATGTATTTTGTCGGAATTAATTCTTCTAGTGACTGAAATAATTATATTCACATACTTGATGTCTTGTCACAGTTATAAGCTATGGTGTGTTTTACATTCATTTCCGTCATATTCAACCTCTAAATGTTCCACCACCAACAGGAGATTTGTAGGCTGCTGTACTCGGAAGATCATTTTCTAATTATGTGATACAATCGTTATTACCTATAAGAAAAACGTTTAATTCAATTGTCTCTTATTTGACATGCGAATGTATGTACGCTCATATATTTTCTTTGTTGGATCACATGTAGTCTGTGAATTTGAGAATAAATAGATTGTAAAAGTACAGCTGAAGAAATCAATCTTAATACGCAATGTATATGAATTATAACCTGTATCAAAGCGAGCATTGGGGTAGTAAAAGATTTTAGATCGCACATTTTCAAGTTTTACATGAAGAAAATGCCAGTGAAAGTAAAACTGTTATTTGGTCGATTCATAATATTTTCCGCTCCCTTATAAATGTTTGCATGCTAGAAAATAATTTTTATATTAATCGAAACTGCCAACTAGTTTTATAATAGTTAATATTTTAAAAAAGCTTCTGGATAACATTAGTATTGGACATAGAAATAGCAATTATGTAGGTATTGCAAATATTTTATTTCATATTGTTACCATTTCCTTGAAAGCAATAACTGTAATAGGGGCAGGAATAAAACCATTCTAATGTCGCGATGATGGTAACTTACTTCACTTAGAATATAAATTAAAGAATAATTTGCATCTTCAATTTCAGATACTGGTAATTTACTAAATAAACGATTATTTTCATTTGTTATCCATATAATTTGAATATATATATTTGGTAGTAGAATATCAAAACAAATAACCGAAAATCGAGTCTATCTATCAAATAATCAATTCTCAATGTAACAAAATGTATATATATATACTCTTCCAAGTATCACACAGAGCATTGGGAAAATCAATCATGTTAACAATTAAAGATCGTATAAAACTAAATAATTATTCACCATATAAACTGAATATATAAGTTACTTCGTGTAAATTAGTGAATGTAGCTATTCATATTTTCCATATAATCAACGCGGCTATTCATCTTCCGTTAGCCAATTTAGATGACTTTTCCCAGCTGCTTTTTAATTAATTGTTTCATAACATTACAAAAATCTTCTATATTCCGTCTTAATAGTTCCCTGCACTCTCAGAAAAGAAACAAAACTAAAGCATTTTTACTGTTTCGAGCCTTTCTCTGTGGAATCTACTCATTTTACCGTTTTAAACGAAACTCACTATTTCTGGATAATTCTACAATATATTGTGGACTTATCTAGAAACAGTTAGTTTCATTTAAAACAATAAAATTTAAAGCATGTTTAAACAATTCTAACCTAGAAGTAAGGGCTCTTGAGTTAGATTATGTAATTGCTGTCTGAATTTAAATTACATTAAATTCTGAAATCTCTTAAAAAGTTGTAAAAGTCTACATTGAAGTGAAATAGAAATATTCTCTGAACGAACCATAATATATTATTTCTGAGATATCAGTTTTTTTCTGATATGAAATTACGTTTCGACTTTTTTTGTAAATACCTACCTACAAACTACAAAACATTCACTTCTTCATACAATTTGGAAAATCTAATTAAATTAATACAGTAACCAGCAAATCAGAGCTGATCACTAATTTTCTGACACTAATGTATATAAATAATTATTATGTCGCTATCGTTTGTTTCCAACGAAATATTGAAATAACATGTAATTAAAAATAAGTTCTAACTAGTCTTTATAAGTACTCACTTGAAAAATAATAAAACTTAATAAATCTATAGTTTTTTACTTTATTCCCTCCACCATTATTCATAAAAACAAGGGCGTCCAAAATGTAAAATTTTAGGATAAATAGAAAAGGCAAATGAAAAGAAAACTTTGAATTTTAATTATACTTAAACTAAACTAATAACATTTTTCTTGCCTTCAAACTAAATTTATCCAAAACTTTATTCACTATGCAGTCCTGATTTTCGTTGAAAAATTTTTGATGCACACTCATCAAACACAATCCAGTGAGTCTGTCATCACTCATTGTACTCCTGAGCCAGGTTTTTACCCTTCGTAGGGTACTGAACGACCTTTCCACGGTAGCAGTAGTGGATGGGAAAGCACTTAATATTAGCAGTACGTGCCTTGTTGCAGGTAAATAACATTAGCTTCCTCCAAGAGTGCAACTACTTCAATGTCCATTAATTTATCTTCTGCTAAATTCTTTTTCTTCCACATATTGTACCACAAATCTAATTCTGCAAAGACATCACCCAACTTGTAAAATTCCATCAAAGATTCTGCATTATTTTTGAAATCTTTTGAAGCCATTTTGAGCATGCTCGAAAGATTAAGATAAGTTCAAGCAAAAGCAGGTGTATTTTCGTTGGAGAATCTAGCATCCATAGACGAAGTTAAAGAATCAAGATAGGGGATGATTATTGACCGCTTCCAGTATTTAACTGCAGATTCAGATGGTGGATTACTTCTGTGTACTTGCTTTTGAGTGACTCGTGGTACTGACAACACAACCCCTACTTTCTCTGCGATATCAAGTGATTTTTTAAATAAATCATAAGAAACATTTTCGACATCTTGTCGTTCTTTTTTGATTACATCTAGAATAGCATGAATATGTTTCTTCACCATAACCAAATCCATACTTTTACATTGTAAAACGTTTACAACGGGTTCCAAAACTGCAGAGTATCTTGCAATTATGTTTAAGCCTAAGATGAATATTGTTTTAGTAACTGCAGAGTGCAATTGGTAGGCAGATTTTCTTGTTGCATAGTTTCCTTCGACAGATAGGTGTTCTAGTGCTTTAACAATGTCAGTAAGGCTTTCTGAAAAATTTTTATGCTCTTATATTTTTCCGACCATCTGGTCTCACAGAGCCCTGAAAGATTTGTAACCGATTTCCTACGGGCTGGCGATTCACGAAAGAAGGTTATTGTGTCTTTAACAGTTGCAATTGTGTTTCTTATTTCTGGTAGCTTGCTAGAATCATTGACAACAAGATTTATTCTGTGGCTGGAGCAATGGAAAAATAAAGATTTAGCGTACTTTTTTTGAGAATGGTCTGTACACCACCTTCTTTGCCGGCCATCGTGGAACATCCGTCAAATCCGAATCCCACACAATTATCGGCCAAAAAATTATTATCTTCTAAAAGACTTTGAATTGCGCTAGCGATTGTAGAAGCATCGTAATATTTTAACTCAATGTAGCCTACAAATTACTCCCTGATTATTTTTTGGCTTTCATCATAGTTTTTGCCCGTTACAATCCTCGATTATTTTTTCTTTGATAACTTCACCGCATAATTGTATGATCTTATTTTGAATTGTTGGTGAGGTATAGACTGCGTTTTTTTGACATTTATCCAAGTGGCTCTTTAGCCTCTCATCACCAGAGTCACTCCTCAAATTTAAAAGGTCAAAGAAAATTTCCTCATTTCCTTCTTTTCCTCTGAGCGGCAAATCATAAATTCCACAAAATATTATGCATGAAATAATTGCTGACAATATTCGTTTATTTTCTTCAATCATCTTATGGTGCCCTATTTGCAACTGGACATCAGCAGGAGCATTTTCAAGAAATGCTTTTTCAGAAGCTCTTGAAGATTTGTGGTAATGGCTGCCAACGTGTTTTCTACAATCTTCATGCACATCCTTAAACTTCATGTAAGGCCTTACCATAAATGACCCCAAAACTCCTTTAACTGTAGCAATTCTTGGCGAAAATAAAATACAATACAAACATAGAGCACCTTTCAAACGACTTGAGTACACCAGCCATGGAGTATATTTATCTAACCAGCGATGGTTAAATTTTCTTTTCAAGTGAATGGCATCAGAAGCAAAATCATAATAGGATGATGGAACCCAAGGGTTTGTCAACAATTCCTTCTTTTTTCAGAAGGCAAGTATTAGCACAACTAACATAACGATCAATGTCATTTTCATGGTAGCCATCGCGTTCTTCAGTTTGTTTAGAGGTCTAAATTTCAGAGACAGCTTCATGTAGATTTGAAGAACTACTTGAGTCTCCTTCAAAAATAGATTCCAATTTTGATGACCCGACGATTTTATTTTCATCTTCATCACAATCATTGCTTCCACTTCCACTACTGTCATCATGAACTTTTTTGCGTTTTAGAGATTTTTGACCTAAAGATAATAACCTAATATCATTCTTGTTCATAGTCCCTAGTATAGAAATTAGTATAAAACAAAACTACCATGTAATAGCTTATAATGTGGCGTGGATATACGATATCTGATGTTAATATTTTTTCTCTAGATTAAAAACACAAAATGAAATTAATAGTACGTATCAAGTGCTGTTTGATCTTTAGTATGTGAAAATTTCAAGTTTTTATATTTAGTCCCATTTGAGATATCAGCTGTCAAATTCGGTGCATTATTGTAATTTCTGTTATAATTAGAGTAGAAGGCAAAAATCTCGGCATCATAATAATGAAAAATATATAAAATTATAATAAAAATGCACAAAAACTTTTGCCAAAGCTAATAAAAGTTGTTTCACAAAGATACAAGCAAAGAGTAAAGAGCAATCGGCAATTTTGTAAAGGGCTGTAATTGAATTTTTTTCCAAACGTTGCAATACAAAAACGGCCGACAATTAAAAAAAATAATGTTGAGCAAAAATTAACATCGGATATAACATATATCTACATTATAAGCTATCATTACATAGTAGTTTTGTTTTATTTGGTGCTGGTCGAGCAACCAATTTTCAAATTTTTCCACCATTTCTAATGAAATGACTCTAAAGTTTTAATTTTCTACTGAAATTATTTAACTGACCTTTTAGTAACCAATTTCTTATATCCATATTGTCTTTTCTGTCTCTTTATTCTGTAGTAAAACTGTTGTTACGGATTTTCCCTCTTGTTTCTTGTGCCTCGCTTTCTATTCACCGTATGCAACTTCGTATCCTGCACTATGTACTGTACTATACTATCTGTCTTCGCGCTGGATAGGCAACTAACTTTATATACCCTTTTGAGCCTAGAAATTGCCAGAAGATTCGCATCGCCGGTTCCTGTATATTCCTCACTTGTATCTCGATTTTCTCGAACTCGAAGAAAACCAGTGGCGTTTCGTTACATTATGAAATAGAACATTGTCGCCAGGCAAGAGCACTTACACACCAACTCAATAGTTATTATATGAGTACCTATTTATTTCGGATTGTGATGTAGGATTGTGTATTGAATGTTTCAAAATATTTCACACTAAAACTACTTATTGAGTAAATTTATTTTGATTAATTAATAGGATTAAAAAATGTAGTTAAATGAAAACAAAAAGAAAATTTTTTTACCATTTTCCTCAAAAATATCCCACTGTTAAGTGGTTGAATGGAACAAAACTTGCTGCCTTGAGAATTTCCATTTGAGTGTAGCTTTTTGATTATTTAAGCGCTTCATAAGTGTTTTTGAAAAGGAATAAATTGTTAAAAAGTAAGTAAATCGTATCCAGTGCCGCGCCGACCCCCCACAGCGCCTGTGTGCGAAACCTATGAAGCGCCTCTCTTTTTCACCCAATCTTAATGTTTTAATTTATTTTTATTTCTTATTTGTTAATTTTGACCTAAATAAATGTTCTCTAGTTTTATATAATTAGATAGTATTTTCATAAATAGGTAAAACCAGTTCGTTTTCGCTTGCCAATTACTGCGAAACATAAAACGCAAATGAAATTTTTCCATACCTCATTTATGATGTTCTACCTAATCGTATACTTATGTATTAATAATAAAATAACTGACTTTTTTCTAATAATACTAATTTAACTATTACGTATGCTATGTTGAGAAAACAACAAGAGTCTAAAATTTGTAAGAATATAAATAAACATATTTAAATTATATTATTTCCACTCTTCTAGCTTTTTTGTTTGCGAAATCTTTAATAGTTTCATGTATGTCTATATATTCTAATATGGCCTCCTCTATGGATATTGTTGCTAAATTTGTTAATCTTTCCTGGCTCATTGTTGAGCGCAGGTAATTTTTTGTTAGTTTTAATTTAGCGCTTGCTACGGTAACTGGCATAGTTAGTAAAATTCGTAATGATATTATGATGTTAGGGCATACAACTGTCAAATTATTCAATTATATATATTCGAGAATTTTCTCCACATCATTATTTAATTTTTTGAAAAAAGACTGACATGACATAATTTCTCCACACAAATCATCGGCGTTAATGTCCAATGAATCATTTGTTATAAGATGACATCTTATTCTTAATTGACTTTATTCTTGGTCATCACTTAGTTTAAATAAAAATTAAACACGTCATTGTGATTATTCAATAAATTAATTCTTTCGTCTACGGAAGATAAAGCTTGAACCAATATATAAGAAATACATTAATTTTAAAAGCGATTTTCGGATCATTTATAGTGTGGTATTCGTCTTCTTCCTTACAGAGAATAGAAAAAGGAAAGTAAAAGATACAGTGAGGAATTTCAATTTAAAATAGCAAACGTTTAACAAAAATTGCAAATCGACGTGTACAAGTTTGCTTCTACCTTGTTTTCAAAGATAGATCATGTGTGTTGTAGAGATTTGGAACTGAAACATTTTTCCTTCATTGTACAAAAAAATAGTGGGCTCATTTTCTTTTTTCCATCTATAAAATGACAAATATACACATTTTTGATCACCTGAATAGTAAATAATATGATACATTGTTATACGTATTATTACTTTTCCACCCAACCCATCAAATATGTGAGGAAAGTATTGGGTTATCCCAAAAAAGTTCAAATTTTGGATTTTTTTGGAGTTATTTTTACGTTTTTCAGCAATAATAACACAAAAAAATGGTTTTTAGAAAAAAATCCTGTCTGTATGTCGTCGCCCACTTTTCGTAACATGTCTTGTTAACACGATACAGCCTCCGTGCAAGAAGTCGCCAATTTTATGATTGAATATTGTTCAGGAAATCTCACAGAAGAACCCTATTGATTTTCAGCTCACTAGAGCCAGTACAACGGGTGCTATGGTACTTGAAGTACGACTTTTTTGGAGAAATTTTAGTTTGTTAGCACGATACAACCTCCGGAGTGCAAGAAGTCACTAATTTTATTACTGAATATTGTTCAGGACATCACACAGAGAACCCTATTGATTTTCAGCTCACCAGAGCCAGTAGAACGGGTACTATGGTACTTGAAGTACGACATTTTTGTAATTTTTTGAGAAATTTCAGTTTGTTAGCAGGATATAGCCTCCGGAGTGTGTACAAATGACCAATGTCATCATTGGATATTATTCAGAGCATCTTATAGATGAACCTTATTGATTTTCAGCTCACTAGAGCTAGTACAACTGGTGATATAGCCTAAAGTGCCACATTTTTGGAGAAATTTCGGGTTGTAAGCACGATTTAGCCTCCGGAGTGTATACAAATGACCAATTTCATGATTGGATATTATTCAGAGCATATTATAGATGAACCTTATTGATTTTCAGCTCACATGTCTAGTACGACGGGTGCTATGGTACCTGAATGCAACATTTTTGGAGATCTTTCGGGTTGTTAGCACGATACATCCTCCAGAGTGTATACAAGTGACTAATTTTATAATTGGATATTTTTCAGTGGTTTCAAATATAAAGCGATTCTATTTACAAGCGTTATTGCCATTTCTAGAGTAGGTACACAAAATTAAATTTTTAGTCGCCATTTGTTTTACAATATTTTTTTAATATCAACAAATAACACTATTACTAAGTCATCCTTTAATAATAATTTGGGTTCTTTCTTATTTTCTTTGATTGTTTCAAATGCTTATATAATCAAATAATTTGCAAGGTAATTTCGACTAAACTAGACTAGAGAATATTGACTAGACAAAGTTTCAAAACATTTATGATTCAAAGATTTTTAAAATGTAATGTTACCTACTTCATTCATTAATTTTATTCAACAATTATTATTACCTATGGCAAGCCAAAAAGTAGGTAATCATCCTCATATCTTATAAAATTCCAATGATCTATAACCGATAGATACAACATACAGAAAATTACTGCTTCTTTATCAGGCCTGTAACTTAACGTTACAGTGACAAGCAAGAAGGCGTGACAGTTCCTGAGAAATCACACACATCACTACTTCGTTAAATGCGCCGCTAGTGTTAAGGTGGATTGCTGGATTGGATGGACTGAACTAAAACTTATTTTGGCGTCCTTGTTTGCAAAACTACGAGGTTAAATTACAATGACAAGAATAAAATTATTGTAAAAGTATTTATTAATTTGTGATCATCTACATATTACAATGGAAACATATCAAAACCTCAAAAGTTTTGTTAAGGAAGAAAAAATCGAAATATTTGAATATTTTCATTTAAAACCCCAAATTAAGCAAGAATTTCATAACGAGGTCTGTACTGTCAATGAAACAAAACTTTTAAGTGGTCTAGGTTCAATCATACAAGATATAGATGACGATTTAAGTACTGATCAGATAATTGAAGAATATAAGGTTTTAATAAAAACAGAATGTGAAATATATAACAACGTTAATCCACATCGCATTGGAAACAATTAGAGATATTTAAAAATGAAACCAAAGAGAAGTAAATCAGGAGGTAAGTAAAACTATTATTAGGATAATGCCTTTAATATCACAATTTCATTGCTTTCTACTATTCTAGTGATTTATAAGTTAATAAAATACTTTCGTCTGTGAAATCCTAATACCCCTTAACCATTAAATGTTGATTTTACAGTAAATGGAAAAACCTTCTTTCTTTACGTATTTCACCTAGAAATATGAATTTTGGTTATGTTCTAAATGAAGAATTTTGGTACTTTGGACTCTAAAGGCGGTTTTTATGAACGAAATCAATAATTTATGGTTCAAAATGAATTTTAATGGAAAAATTAATCCGCGGAAAGCAAAATTTCCAAAAAAAAATAATTATTTAAAATAAAATTCATTACTTTCTTCCATTTCTATGGAACACTCTTCGTCGTTAGTTTCAACTGGCGGCTTCAATGGGGAATACAGGTCACTTTCACTTACGAAAAAAACTTCACATGGGTTAGTTTCTTGATAGCGGCACATTTTCGATATTTGGCCAGATGTGATGAGAAAAGTGCCTGCTCACACTGCCCAGAACCTATGGTAGCTTTTGCGTGCCTCCAACTGCTTTCAATAGCATTTGCGTGGGCACCTAAAAATAATCAAAAACATGATATTTTCACGAGTAAGTGTATTGCATTTATATTGTATTTGTATTTTTCTTCAGACGAGCAATCATATGCTTTCCAAAAATTACAAATCATAGTGGTGTCGAGATTTATCCATTCTTTTGTTATCAGAATCAAATTCTGGCTTTTTCAGTCATCTACAGAAACCATGAACACTACCATATTCTCGTTATATTTGCGCTTTCCAAACTTTCATTTGTCGATTTCGACTGAAAATACCAAAAAATTACGATATTTTCACGAGTAAGAGGGTTAAACTATCTACCTGTTTTGCCAGGGCAACCAATCTTCTCCTTCTTTATGATCATTATCTAATAAATGACCTTTCTACAAAATGAAGCCCAATCGGTAACTGTAAGGCTGCTCATTACGCACTATTGTCCTATCACATATAATGGCATGTTGTTGATCCAGAGGTTAACAAAACCTAGAATTTGCCACAAATCCAAATGCAATCGTGCAAAAAATGTACCAGTCCTTGAACTAATCTGTTTAGTGCATTTGACTGTCTTCTGTTTCCGTTGACTATCTTTTCCATAACATCGCCAAATATAGCCATCAATGATGTAAAATAAATAAAAATTATCACAACAATAGGATATAATCACAAGTAAGAGGTTAGAATCCTAACCCAACCATACCAGTATTGTCGATCCGATACAATGAGTTGCAACGGTATGTCACATGTAGGGCACTTATACTCTCCTTTTGGTAATAAATTCTATTTTTGAAGCCTGGGGATGCTTTGATCCGAGTGACACAAATTATAAATTTGTATTAAATAAATTTTTTTGTGTGACTCATGTGATGTGGAGGCCATCATTCTGCACACTCAAATAAAGTTTAAAGGAAAGGGAAATACTTTGTAAACCAATATATAACCAAAGTTTTCTAAAAGCGTGGATAAAATACATATGTACCCTAAATGACTAGAAACTTAATATATCACTTTGCCATGCACTTTTTATTGAGTAGTTTCCTTCACTTTTCTTCAATTCAGACAATTGGTATGAAGACCAACTGTTCCTTTTTATACTAAATTAAATTTGGACTAAAGACAAATTAGCAGAATCAATAGGCTATACTATAGTACAGACCAGTGGTTTAAAAAAAAGGTGCGAGCAACCCCAGCTAGGGAGTATTATGTAAGTAGGTTCGGCGCCACCAGTTTACAGACTAAACTGGAAGTCTCTAGTTGATCAAGATCTGGTCGATACTTACAAAGCCACGGAGAACTACAAAGCAACTCAAAAAGGATGTACTTAAGGTAATTAATGACTCCTGGACAGTCTGCAAAGTAAAACAACAGTTTTTTCAAATACTACCAATATAATAATAAAAAATGTAAGAAACAAAGAAATAGAAAAAGATATAGGTATGGGGCGCAAATAAAGTTACAATAAGTTTTTTTTATATAATAATACCTTTAAAGCTTCAATGCACAACGAGATCACGTGCTCAATAATTTATCTTATATAACTAGATAGAAGTAAAATAAAGAGTGCGCAATACTAACTAGAACCTCGTCTGGGCTACATAAAAAATTAAAAGAAGCAAATTACGAAATAAACAAAAATTTAAAATAAAGTGGACTTAGCTGGTTTCCGTTTTTCCCTGAGAATCGCTGAATTATTGGATAGTTGAGGGCGTAGAGCACTGGGTAATACGGTCAATATCCAAGCAAATTTCCAGCCGAAAAAAAATTCTAGAGAAGAAAACAGAGAAAATCTCTAATATCTCAGTGCAAAAAAAAACTGGGAAAACGGAGAATGCTTTAATAATAATTGTACAAAATTAATTATCGAATTACTTAATTCTATTATTCGAAAAGCTAAACAAACGATTACAGAAAATAAGGAGATTTAATCCTTATTATTATAAACACATTAGCTAAAAGAAGCTCAATACCTATGGATTATTATATTATACAAGTTATTCGATCCCCATTTGTAAAGAAAAAGAGACAAAAAAGTTTCCGAAAACATTGACCCCCGCCCACGAAGTCATGGAGAAACTAATACTTGTATTCTACATTAAATCTCATCATTACCATAATCCACAAAAATCATCAGAAATGAAGCTATTAAGGATTGACAACTGAGAATTTAACATTAATTAAGTAATCAAACATCAAGTCAATTAAAACTCACATCAATTAGCAAAATAAAAGAAGTGGTAAACAATAATCAATAAGAAAACTTAATCGCCTCTGGCCAGGAGGGTTTTTACTCGTATATTAGGTTTGTGCTTGTCCAAAGATTCGATAACTGAATACGGTTTCCAAGTCAAAGACGGAATGGAACCACCGAGTGTCTAAAGTCGAATCAACAATCTCAAAAAACATGGTTCGATTATCCACCATAAAATTCTAAGAGTGAGTTATAAAATATGAATGTTACCAAAGTTAGCTTACCTGAAGAACGGCAAAAATCCTATGTATAGTAGTTATCATCAATCTTCTCAAAAAAATTCAGAAAATAGCCAAGATAAATAAAAGATAAGCTAAGATAACTGAATTACAAATGGAGATTAATTATGTAAAGTTTTAATCAAATCCCATTCAAACTGGATAATAAAATTTTAGATTAAAAACTCCTACCACTCTTCAAGATGGAACCCCGTCGAAATAGCCCACGTCAAAATAGCCCCGACAAAACAGCCCCGACAAAACAGCCTCAGAGAAAACAGCCCCGGACAAAACAGCCCCTGACAAAATAGCCCCTGACAAAATAGGCCCGACAAATTAGCCTCAGACAAATTAATGTGTGTATTGTAACATGTTTTGATAATTGCAAGCCAAAGAAAAAAAGATCACTTCAGAAGGTATTTTATTTGAAAATGTCCAACAAGTCAAAAATAAAAGAAAACGCATCTCTAGATTATTGTTACCAAAAAATTACATTTCCAGATTATGGGAACCGCTCCGAAGAAAGTCTAGACTCTCCATATCTGAATAATTTCCAACTAACACTTGTAATCGGTGATTTAGTTGCACATATTTAGACTTACTTGCCTCCGGTTGGACAATTCCAGCAGCAATGCGAGCTAGTCGCATCTCGATCATATCTTGCTCCTTGCGAAAATGCTCGATGAGCTTAAATACAGATAGATGATGGCAATCAACAGTTTGCTGAAATGCTCTATGCCATCCTTCCACTGAATTATTTGATCTTGGGAGCCCATCGAGCACACGTTGATGAACATTCCAGATATTGATGGGAAAACATGGTTGCAGCCGTCTATTACGCCTAATTCGTCCTATGTAAGTATCTTCCGAGTAATCGATGATCGTGTTTATTTCGTCGGGGTAGTCCTCGACTATCTCTTCAAAAAGTCTGACAACATCACCAACAGGTGCAAAACACAGCGCAAGCAGCATTTTGATGTGCACACGTACATTGTCATCATGCACATAACGTTCGCTCAAGTTCAGTTCAACTCTTGCACTTTTCGCCATAAAGATTGTCCTAAGTGAAACAAGCAGAAAAAATTTGTGTGTTGTTAAAAACTTGTGCCACAGCATTCTGAAAGGCCTTCTCGTAGTCACTCAAAATGCTTCTCGGATTTAATGTTGGTTTTAGTTCCAACAGCTTTTGGAATACACGAATATATGTCGCTTCAGATTTGTTTTTCAGCAGCACATAGATTAAAGGCACGCACGACTTGTCTATAAGTATAACAGACGCATGGACCGGATTATTTACTTTTACACGAATTATTTTTACAGCTAATAATTAAACTTATTATTTTAAGTTGTTATTTCCATTAATTTTGTTCCTTATACCTACAATATTTACTATTTTTTGCTTTGAAAAACTTTCTGATGAATATAAGAAATAGTTTGTGAATAAAAAATAAGTATAATATATAAATAGACGAGCGACTGTCATAGACATTCCTCAAATAAATACTCAGGTAAATCAGGTATTTACCTGATTGCTATTTTGTCGGGGCTATTTTGTCCGGGGCTATTTTGTCCGGGGCTGTTTTGTTCGGGGCTGTTTTGTCCGGGGCTGTTTTTCTCCGAGGCTATTTTGTCCGGAGCTGTTTTGTCGGGGCTGTTTTGTCGGGGCTATTTTCACCTGGGCTATTCTGACGGGTCACGCTTAAGGATACTTTCAGTTGTAAAAGATGGCCGGACAAGAAGGAGCATTTCCCAAATTTCGCACCAGGATCGTTGCCAATACGCCACATGCGTAAAACTAAACTCCGATGCCAAACATAATTGTCGGTTAACAACCAGAATAAGTGAAATGGACATTGAATTGGATTAAATTAAGAAGTGAACTATAAATGGCATTGGTTTTCGATAAATTTAATAACAATCGGCAACTGTGTTCCTAATAGTACTAAGCCAGTGTATGAGCAGAAGGAAGAAATTGTGTTCATAGCGCACTCCATCACGACAAATAGAATCAATGTATACATTATATTGTGCTAAAAATAAACATGCTTAGGATTGTTTACTCGAATATTGCGATGCTTTGGACAAAAGAACCATTCGATAACCGGAGTTGTTAACTAGATGGGAAAGTAATATAATAGTTTCCTCCACCAGGTGTTTATTCACCTGTAGACGTAGAAATTAAACCGATCAGCTATTCGGAAGGTTCTTTTGAAGTGTTCAATCTGTGTCTGAATTTAATTAAGAAATGAAAATGATAGAATATCAACTTAACTACTGGAAAAGGAAGTGAAACAAAACAAAACCTCCGGGACTATCAGATTAGTAACAAAAACCAAAAGTGAAAGCGATAAAAAGTCGATACACTTAACCTCCCAACCAAAATAAACCACAATAATTCACATTTTTGACAATAATATTTGAATTTTCCTAATTTCAGACTAAACAGCCTAATACACATAATAATAATAAATGTTGGCGAATGCCATATAAAGAAGTTTATAAATAAACATATCCCAGTTATTCACAAGGGGCTTTTCGAATTACCACCTGGAGAAAATTATGGACGTGCCAACAAAGGCAAATAACAATATTATATACAAAATCCACACTAGATAAGGATTAAGTTCGTCGGTGAGTCTGCTGAATAATATGGAAGAGGTTATTTAATAAATTCAACAATCAATAATTTTTAGTTACCAACAATATTCTCTTGACAAAAATAATATGGTTAAAAGAAAAGTAGTTACAGCGAAATAAAAATCGAAACTTAGGTAGTAAGTAGTACGTTAACTGAATAAAATAGAATAACAATTGTAGTTAACGTATTGATAAATAAAAACACATCAACAATTAATTAATTTTGCTAATATGGTGAAGGCGATGATAATTACTATAATAAACACAGTAGTAACTTATTTTTAATAAAGGTACTATTTAAATATTATGATTACGACGTAATCGATATAAAGAAAAATATCAAATGAGTATTTAGCATGATATAATTATAAATTTAGACCGTGACAACTCCCCCTCTCCAAAAGCAGGAGCTAAATTTTCAAAAAAAAAAATGACCGACGATAGTGTATCTCTATCTGAGGGCAAAAACTAATGACCAAAAGTTTGGACTCTTGATGGACTTCTACCACCGATCCTAAGGAAATCCAACACCATTTAGCCTGTGACTTGGCAGGAAGAAGTATGCGAAGAAAAGAGAAAATGGACTTTGAATCAATTCTCAGGGAACAAGTTATTTAGCATAACGGAAAAATCGTGAGATTCATAATTTTGAGTCCATGGATTAACGTGGTAACTTAACAAGATGGACCTGCAGAACCAGAATCGATAGCCACTGATCTTAGATCTTGAACATGCCAGACACCTCTAGATTTACCAAATTCGTCCTGTAAGTCGTACGTACAGGCACCAGTTTTCCGTTTTATGGCGAAAGGTCCTACAAATTCAGTGCTAATTTAGAGCTAATGTAATTATCGCATTAGATTAAATTTTGTTTTTACGCCACACCTGTTGACCGACGGTAAAAGATAACGGACGTCGACGCAAGATAAAGCGGTGTTGTTTGTTTTGCCTAGAAATATGGATTCGTTGATGGATCTTGTCAAATAATTTTCGAAAACCCTCTACGCGTTGCCGTAGATGATATTGAGCCTCAGCCTCTACATATGGAATTTCCGCGAAAAAAAACTTGGCCAAAGAGTTTGTGCTCTCTACCAAAATTAATGAAATATGGAGTATAATCAGTGGTCTCATGACGTGATGTTCGAATGGCACAACCAATTGCAGCGAGGTTTTTCTCCTAAGTCCTATGATCTTGCTTCACATAGGATTAGGGAAGTTAGGGTCCGTTGTTTTGACAAATTTTTATAAGATTCCTCCAAACTGTGCACCATTCCTTTATATCACTTATCGGAACTGTCCCGAAACGTAAAAGAATTGGGGCTCGCATAACTCACAGAGTTTAAAGCAGTAATTGAAACAGGCACAGACCTCGATAAAAAATGAGGTACCACGTGATCCTTCCCTTTACGATGGCTAAGTTGAAAATCGAAGGGTTGTAATCGAAGAGTCCAACGAGCGAGACAAACTTGAGGATCCTTCATGTTATGCAACCACAGCAAAAAATGATGATCAGTAATAACCTCAAAATGAACTCCTTCCAAATAGTGACTTAATCTTTCAACAATTCAATTTTCGGGTGTAAATTATTGATGTGGTTGAAAAATACATCTAATTGTCGTTCACTACCCATAAAACAAGCTAATATGTCATCTACATATCTATACCAAAATAAAATATTTTTCGAAATATTACTTTCAAAGATCTTTCTTTCTAAACTGTCCATAAAAATGTTTGCCAAAATAGGTGATATAGGGCTTCCCATTGGTAAACCTTCATTTTGAATATATATTTTATTGTTAAAAGTGAAATAATTCTGATTAATGCATACATCAAATGAATTAAGTATATCTGATATTATTCCTGGATTATTATTTTTATCTTCTAGTAATTTTCTTACAAGTATTAGACATTCTTTAGGAGGAATTTTAGTAAACATGTTAGTTACATAGAACGATATGAGTTTATAGTTATCTTGTAAGTGGATTGCTTTCAACTTTTTGATTAGTTCTATTGAATTTTTAATTGAGTACTGAGATTCATATCCGTAAGTATTGAGTATATTGTTGAGCTTCTTTGCCAATATATTATTAGGAGCATTAACATAAGAGACTACAGGTCTAATTGGTTTCGTTATTTTATGTAATTTAACTGTTCCATATAATTGTGGACAATGAGGATTCTTATGTATGATAGACCTCTTTTCGTAATCATTTAAAAGATAATTTGAATTATTAACAATATCCCTTACATTATTAGAAAACTTCTTTGTTGGGTCTGCTTTAAGAACTTTTACATCGCTGGATTCTATAAAGTTATATACTTATATACTATATACTTTCAGTCGTCAAAATGACAGTAGCGTTCCCCTTATCAGATTTTGTAACTGTTAGGTTATTATTCTCTATCTTCTTTTTTATTGCGTTTAAAACTGAAATGTCATTTTTTGTTTGACGTTTAACTTTTGAAGGTTCAATATTTTTGATTAAATTGGCAATTTTTAATTTCTCATAAAGAAAATTATTTGAATTACATTTTAAAGCTATTTCTGACTCTGTAGCTATAATTTGTTTAATATTATTCGTAAATTTAGGTGGTATGCTGTACTTTAAACCTTTATTCAAAAATTCTATTCCACTATTTGTAAAATTAGTGTCTGAAAGGTTTTCAAATCGTGGTGCAAAGTGTGTTGGTATGTAGGTACTTACAGTTTCATGATGTTTTGAGTATTGAATTTTATGTTGTGTGTGTTCAAGATTCTGTAGCTCCTTTTCTTGTTTCTTAAATTTCGTATGCTTCATCGTGCTGACATTTTCTCTAATTTTGTCATCCAAACAGTCAAATTCTACTGGATGTAAATGGAATGTGAGTTCTGAATGTACAACTTTTATGTAGTTGTCTAAGGAGTCTCTAACTTTAAACCATTTCTTACATTCTGATTTTATCCAAACTCGTTGAGCACATTTTATAGCTTTTTGTGCTTGTGGTGTTTTAGTGTGACATTTTATATTCACATAATTTGGTATTACCTTTTTCCTAAGGCATTCTTGGTTAAACCAAATGTTTTGTGATGCTTTGTAACGTTTTTATAGTAACTTCTGGTACAGTCGGGTCAAATCTTCTCTCGAAGATTTTTTAATGAAATTGACTGTCTCGACCCTTACTTCGTGGAATATGCTCATATTAGTGTTTTTAAATGAAACTCAAGGTCTCTAGTTAATTCCACAATATAATACAAGTTATTGAAAATTCTAAAAAATTGACAATTGTTTCGATAAATCAATATCATCGTCAGAATGACAGAAGTTACATTTCATTTTATGCCTACCTGATGCTTAGTAGTTATTTTTGGCTAGACCAAGAAGTAACCTAACTTGTGATTGGCTTAATATATGTTTATAGAAAAAAGAAGAAGATGTGATATTACAAATATTGAAGCTTAGATATTATTAGCCCTATGGTGATATCCTGGATATCATTTTTCCAATTAAGATCAGTATAACTGTGCAATGATATAGAAAACCAGGAAAACTATATCTGCTGATCTTTACAATTATCACTTAAGAAGACAGTTTATTAGTGGAGAATTCCCTAGATTTAACTGTTCATTGACAACTTCATATTGTGGGTTTCTTAAATGTCTTCTAATTTCCAGTTCTTCAAGGAAATCCAGTTCTTGTTTCTTTTCACAAATATGCAGTACTTCTAGTTCTGTGTTAGGTGTCAATGAATGATTGGTGTCAAGTAAATGTTTTGCGTAGTGGGATTTATCTGGTTGTTTTAATCTGTATGCTCGTAAGTGCTCACTGTATCGTATTTCAAAATTCCTAAGGGTCTGACCCAAATAGACAGCATTACATTCTGGACATTTGAGTTTATATATACCTGACTTCTTTAATAGTGGTATTTTTGTTTTTACATTTAACAATTTTGTACTAACGTTACTTTCTGTTTTAAAAGAAATTGTTATATTCGTTGCTGAAGATATTATCTTTGAAATATTATTAGAAATATTTCCTGCATATGTGATGGTTTTATAAGTTTTAATTTCATCAGCTTGTTTAGGATATATTAGTTGTAATGCCACTTTTTCCTCTTTTTTACTAATTAGCTTATTTATCATATCTAATGGATAACCGTTAGATGTTGCTATTTGTCTAATTGTATTAATCTCTCTATCAAAATTACATTTGTTCATAGGAACTGAAAAAGCTCTATGTATCATTGAATTATATGCTGTTAGTCTGTGTGACACAGGGTGGCTAGAATTGAATGGAATTGTTACATCAGTTTGTGTTGGTTTTCGGTAAATTGAATAATCAAGTACATTATTAACTCTTTGAATTTAGAGAGAAAGATCTTTGAAAGTAATATTTCGAAAAATATTTTATTTTGGTATAGATATGTAGATGACATATTAGCTTGTTTTATGGTTAGTGAACGACAATTAAATGTATTTTTCAACCACATCAATGATTTACACCCGGAAATTAAATTTACATTAGAAATTGAAGAAAATAGCTCAATCAATTTTCTTGATTTAAAAATTCAAAGAGTTAATAATGTACTTGATTATTCAGTTTACCGAAAACCAACACAAACTGATGTAACAATTCCATTCAATTCTAACCACCCTGTGTCACACAGACTAGCAGCATATAATTCAATTATACATAGAGCTTTTTCAGTTCCTATGAACAAATGTAATTTTGATAGAGAGATTAATACAATTAGACAAATAGCAACATCTAACGGTTATCCATTAGATATGATAAATAAGCTAATTAGTAAAAAAGAGGAAAAAGTGGCATTACAACTAATATATCCTAAACAAGCTGATGAAATTAAAACTTATAAAACCATCACATATGCAGGAGATATTTCTAATAATATTTCAAAGATAATATCTTCAGCAACGAATAAAACAATTTCTTTTGAAACAGAAAGTAACGTTAGTACAAAATTGTTAAATGTAAAAACAAAAATACCACTATTAAAGAAGTCAGGTATATATAAACTCAAATGTCCAGAATGTAATGCTGTCTATTTGGGTCAGATCCTTAGGAATTTTGAAATACGACACAGTGAGCACTTACGAGCATACAGATTAAAACAACCAGATAAATCCCACTACACAAAACATCTACTTGACACCAATCATTCATTGACACCTAACACAGAACTAGAAGTACTGCATATTTGTGAAAAGAAACAAGAACTGGATTTCCTTGAAGAACTGGAAATTGGAAGACATTTAAGAAACCCACAATATGAAGTTGTCAATAAACAGTTAAATCTAGGGAATTCTCCACTAATAAACTGTCTTCTTAAGTGATAATTGTAAAGATCAGCAGATATAGTTTTCTATATCATTGCACAGTTATACTGATCTTAATTGGAAAAATGATATCCAGGATATCACCATAGGGCTAATAATATCTAAGCTTCAATATTTGTAATATCACATCTTCTTCTTTTTACTATAAACATATATTGAGCCAATCACAAGTTAGGTTACTTCTTGGTCTAGCCAAAAATAACTACTAAACATCAGGTAGGCATAAAATGAAATGTAACTTCTGTCATTCTGACGATGATATTGATTTATCGAAACAATTATCAATTTTTCAGAATTTTCAATAACTTGTATTATATTGTGGAATTAACTAGAGACCTTGAGTTTCATTTAAAAACACTAATATGAGCATATTCCACGAAGTAAGGGTCGAGACAGTCAATTTCATTAAAAATCTTCGAGAGAAGATTTGACCCGACTGTACCAGAAGTTACTACAAAAACGTTACAAAGCATCACAAAACATTTGGTTTAACCAAGAATGCCTTAGAAAAAAGGTAATACCAAATTATGTGAATATAAAATGTCACACTAAAACACCACAAGCACAAAAAGCTATAAAATGTGCTCAACGAGTTTGGATAAAATCAGAATGTAAGAAATGGTTCAAAGTTAGAGACTCCTTAGACAACTACATAAAAGTTGTACATTCAGAACTCACATTCCAATTACATCCAGTAGAATTTGACAGTTTGGATGACAAAATTAGAGAAAATGTCAGCACGATGAAGCATATAAAATTTAAGAAACAAGAAAAGAAGCTACAGAATCTTGAACACGCACAACATAAAATTCAATACTCAAAACATCATGAAACTGTAAGTACCTACATACCAACACACTTTGCACCACGATTTGAAAACCTTTCAGACACTAATTTTACAAATAGTGAAATAGAATTTTTAAATAAAGGTTTAAAGTACAGCATACCACCTAAATTTACGAATAATATTAAACAAATTATAGCTACAGAGTCAGAAATACCTTAAAAATCTAATTTAAATAATTTTCTTTATGAGAAATTAAAAATTGCCAATTTAATCAAAAATATTGAACCTTCAAAAGTTAAACGTCAAACAAAAAATGACATTTCAGATTTAAACGCAATAAAAAAGAACATAGAGAATAATAACCTAACAGTTACAAAATCTGATAAGGGGAACGCTACTGTCATTTTGACGACTGAAAATTACAATTCCAAAGTATATAACTTTATAGAATCCAGCGATGTAAAAGTTCTTAAAGCAGACCCAACAAAGAAGTTTTCTAATAATGTAAGGGATATTGTTAATAATTCAAATTATCTTTTAAATGATTACGAAAAGAGGTCTATCATACATAAGAATCCTCATTGTCCACAATTATATGGAACAGTTAAATTACATAAAATAACGAAACCAATTAGACCTGTAGTCTCTTATGTTAATGCTCCTAATAATATATTGGCAAAGAAGCTCAACAATATACTCAATACTTACGGATATGAATCTCAGTACTCAATTAGAAATTCAATAGAACTAATCAAAAAGTTGAAAGCAATCCACTTACAAGATAACTATAAACTCATATCGTTCGATGTAACTAACATGTTTACTAAAATTCCTCCTAAAGAATGTCTAATACTTGTAAGAAAATTACTAGAAGATAAAAATATTAATCCAGGAATAATATCAGATATACTTAATTTATTTGATGTATGCATTAATCAGAATTATTTCACTTTTGACAATAAGATATATATTCAAAATGAAGGTTTACCAATGGGAAGCCCTATATCACCTATTTTAGCAAACATTTTTATGGACAATTTAGGAAGAAAGATCTTTGAAAGTAATATTTAGAAATTCTCCACTAATAAACTGTCTTCTTAAGTGATAATTATAAAGATCAGCAGATATAGTTTTCTTGGTTTTCTATATCATTGCTTAGTTATACTGATCTTAATTGGAAAAATGATATCCAGGATATCACCATAGGGCTAATAATATCTAAGCTTCAATATTTGTAATATCACATCTTCTTCTTTTTTCTATAAACATATATTAAGCCAATCACAAGTTAGGTTACTTCTTGGTCTTGCCAAAAATAACTACTAAACATCAGGTAGGCATAAAATGAAATGTAACTTCTGTCATTCTGACGATGATATTGATTTATCGAAACAATTGTCAATTTTTTAAAATTTTCAATAACTTGTATTATATTGTGGAATTAACTAGAGACCTAGAGTTTCATTTAAAAACACTTCCATATATTTGTCTAGACCGCATCTCCATTCCAGGTATCACTTCCTTATAATGCAATGCGCTCTTTCAAAACTTTTAGATATTATTTTTCACTGTTCTAAAGTTTTTATTAATTAATTTCTATTTTTAAGTTCACAAATTTTTTATCTGTCTGCTTTCATTTCAAAATTCAATCCCCAAATTGTTTCTCTAATACTCGTTGCCACGTCCGCTGCCATACCACTAGTTTTTATTCATAAATAAATAGTATATCATATCAGTGTCTTGATTTTGGTATTGTTCCGTCATTATTCATTTCAATTTTCGCGCACTGTTAAAAATAATTATTATTAAATAGCATATTGTACACTTTTTAATGACAATTGGTCTTTTCATTTATAACTTATTTCAAATTGTTAAGAGTTCTTCAGTTGATTTATTGTTTGATATTATTTTATTATAACATTTGTAACGTTTCGAATTATTCATGATAAGTGTTATCATTTATATTATATTGTAGAATGAAATTTTTGAATGTTTAACTCTCATTTTCATTAATTATATTCATTTTAAAAGTCGGGCGTCAATTATAACAAATTTTTATATTTTTATCTTCGTTTATTATAATTCATGAGACTTTTTTTGTTGAAGTATTCATCTGTCTCATATTTACCTATTCTCAGAGAGCATGTATGATCGTGCCACTTTTAACAACCTTTAACAAATCAGTGTATCATGTGTTTAAGTTCAAGATTAGATGTAGTTATGAGAAAGAGAAGTTATTTGCTGGATTATAATTATTTTAATAACTATATACGAAAATATCATCTCATAGGACTAAAGGCATGTGCAACACTTACAATAATGTTTAACAACTATACAAACGTGGTAGGATGGTAGGAACGAAACTGTTCCATGATAACATGATATATTATGAAACAACCTAAAGTGTTTTCTGTTAAGAAACTTACTTTGATAATTTTTATTGTGTTATATATATATATATATATATATATATATATATATGTATAGCCTGTAGATTTGAATAAATCATTGATTAGGCCCCAACAGTGGGATGCCGTCGGTTGATTAGTAGGATACCCGCAATCGCGCAATAATCTGTAGAATGCAATATCAGTTCACCCTAACTTAGTCAATCCGCTAAAGTCCCGCTATGTAACGAATCGTGTGGTACTCTGGAGGCCTACTGGTGGCCATCGCGACACGGGCTAGCCGAGCCGGCAACGTATCATGATTGTGGCCCACTTATGTTGTCCGTCGGTTGTTTTTAAAGTGCCTCTAGAGGCCCACGTGTAACATGTTTGCTGGGTTCAAAAACTACCTGCTTTTCATTCCCCATAACTTTTGGCAAATTTGTCCGCCATGCTCGATCAATATGCCAAGTCTAGAAAGAAATTATTGTGTTATTTAATTTTAATATTGAAAATAGTCTAACACTATTTAGAATTGAATTTATATTTAAAATGCGCATTATATAGCTAGATATATTAATTTGGAAATCTTATTGACTGGAAATGAATTTGTTTATATAATTTTATTGGGGTTTCAGTCCAAATTTTTTCAGGCAATGAATTAAACTCTTTTGCTATTTAACAACATTTCTAAAAGCTCGGCCAAATAGCAGAAAAGAGTTTTCTTAATTGGCTGAAGAAATTTGGACTGAATCCCCAATATAATTATACCAATAAATATATTATTATATTTTCATATAATATACTACCTTTTCCAGGATTTCCAATAACTTGTAGCCATGCTTTCAGCTAGGTTTGACATTAAAATCTGTGGTGATATTAATAACCCAGCTCTTATTTTTATTTCATTGAAAAATAAAGTGAAAACATATATGTCATACTTTTAATTAATACCTCCAAATTACGTATTACATATATTTATTGCTTTTCTTTTTAGCCAAAGGAATATAAAGACATTTGCCTTTCAACAGTTAACAAACTGAATATACATATTAATTCAAATATTTTAATTCTGTTTAGGATTGATATCACTTTTGTTCTGTAATGAATACGAATACCAAAAGATATAAACTTAATGTAGAAAATTTCAGAACACACGGTAAAACATATTTTATTTCAAATAAAAATGAAAAGTAGAATGCGACCCACATTTTGTTTAGAAAAATGATACGAAACCAAAACAGCTTTGAAACAAATACAACATTTTACTAGGTCAAAGCAATATAATTGTTTTGTATACAACTATTTGATAACGTAAAATTTAGGACGCTTCAAAACAAAAAAGTTGATTTTGCAATTTAACAAGAAAACCCAAACCTAATTCGGGGGGATAGTAAAAACCAAATACAGAGAGCGGCAGCAGACAGAGGGTGTTGGGGGCGAATACGCGAAGGGAAAAGTCCTTTCCCTGTCACGGTAACGGATAGCAGTTCTTTTTAGTGTTAGCAGTTTCAGAGGAAAAGTTCTCTCCGTTGTGTCAGGGTGTAATAGGGATACTTAGATATCCTTGACGGTGAACACTGTCCCCCTTTCGAGACACAAAACGGGAAGAATCACCCTCTACGCTAAGATTTTCAACATAGCACGATACCGGTTAATGGCACTACCCGCGGTGGCTAAAAAGATAGCGAAGAATAAGTAGTAGCCAGGCCAGAGAAAGGAAGTTTTCCAACGCCGTAAGTTTTTGAACAAATTGAGATTTAAACTTTGTTTTTTTATGAGACATTTAATCGTTTATTATTTTGCGCTGGTTCTGAACTTGGTAGTTATAAATTCAATGTTATACATAGGGAGTAGCGATAACAAATATATTTATTCTATTGGCTGTTCTTTCAAGGGGACTGGACACACTTGGTCGTTTTCAGTTAAATGTTTAATGTCCAGGCTCACAATTTGGAACACATCTCGTTCTGTAATATATAAAATTTACCGTGTGTGATGATATAATCAGATTTCGCAGAGTATTGCCAACCTGACAAGAGTTAGGTTTTTTCTAATTAGTTAGTTATTATTTTGTTGCGCCACATAATTCGCTTCCACCTCGTAGGTAGGACAGAAATAAGTGTTAACGCAAGGTTAATTTGTACTTGGTATCAAAAGGGCCGGAGCGTATGATCTTCCTTTTTCTTATGTTTCAGCGAACTTGTTCCGATAAATAATTTAAAATTGTTTTCTTTTGTTCAGACGTGATCAGAAATTTCTTTCAGATTTAGTAAAATTAATAAACATTGTAGGTGATTCAAAGACCTGGAATTTTTGTAACTCGGAACTTTCGCCAACGAACGCGAGTGTCGACAAATACTTCATTGTTCTTAGCTCAGCAGAATTGGTTAAGATTTTACTTTCATTTTTCTTTCAAGGTCAAAGACACGGTACCACCGTAGACTAGCATAACATTTCGGTTAGGAGTAAATAAATATAATTTCTCTCTTGTACGTCTCGAGACAAGAGAATATCGAACTAATGATTAAAACATACGCCCCTCATGCACTTTGAAATACTAAAGCGATAAGGGGTTAATTTCTTTGTTCTAGTTCAAGGCGAGGGTTATATCATAATAATTTTTTTTGTGACAGTTTTATGTTATACAGGGGTATATTTAGGATGTACAATTTATGGATAAGGGTATAGGTAGCTTTTATAGCGGGGGACTTTAATAACTTGTTTGATATTGGGATTTTTATTTTATATATACATATACATACAGAGAAAGTTTTATTATATTTTTTATATACAACTTTGTGGTTCCACCATATTTTATTTATCATCCCTACCCCTAATTTCCCCCTAAAGTGTGTATCAACCTTGAATACGAGACCGAACCGGAAGAACAATCCTGTCCTGGCGAAGGAGATCAAACCGTTTTAAGATCAGGCGTTCCCAGCTCAAGATTTTATTACTAGGGGTGACAGCATTTATTAGACTGGTGACAGCGTTTTTTTTATTAATAAACAGTTCAGTTGAAGGAGGAGTTATTACACTGGTGACAGCGGTTTGCGAACCATTTTCAATTGAAACAAAACCCACCCAGGGAGGGTGCGGTAATACTAGTGGTGACAGCGGTTTTCCGATACAGGGTTCCTCGGTTAGTTCTTCACAGCGGTTTTCCGATACAGGGTTGATTGGTTAGTTCTTCACAGCGGTTTTCCGATAGAGGGTTGCTCGTTTAGTTTTCCACAGCGGTTTTTCTGATACAGGGTTGCTTGGATAGTTTTCCACAGCGGTTTTCCGATACAGGATTGCTTGGTTAGTTTTCCACAGCGGTTTTCCGATACAGGGTTGCTTGGTTAGTTCTTCACAGCGGTTTTCCGATACAGGATTGATTTGTTTGGTATTTACAGCGGTTTTCCTATACAGGATTGATTTGTTTGGTATTCACAGCGGTTTTCCGATACAGGGTTGCTTGGTTTGTTCGTTGCGGTTTTTCCGACACAGGGCCGAATCGGTTATTTTTCAGACAGCGATTTTACAGCCATCCACAGATACGACTGTCGTCAATTAACAGGACACATAACAGTGAAACAGCATTATTCTACAGATTAGTTTTGGTTTATTACTCCGTCATACAATTGATTTTTTTTTCTTCTTCATTTCCACTCGTTAGAAGAAATCATACTTCCAAACGAACTAAGTTTCAATCTTACAAAGGGGGAAGTTAACCCATCCCAAAATATCCTATCCACACACCAAAAACTATCAATTTCAGGCGTCGTAGAAGGCAAAAAAGGTAGGAGTACTATAAGTTTATAAAGTCAGAAAAGTTCATTTAAGGAAGAAAAAAAATAACCAAGTTCAGACAGCGATATGCCACTCGATTCGCAAAATAGGTTAGGTACAGGCAGTCAAGGAGGCTCAGAAACCATGGGAGACGCAAGCAACGTGCCGCCCACACTGAGGGTAGCACAGGCACAACCACTAGGGGTAATCGCTTCGACTTTAGCCGATTTCACAGGTAGAGATGCGGCTAGGTACATAGAAAAACTCGAGTTAAGGGCTAAATTAGACGGGTGGACGGAATCAGAAACGCTAACATTATTGAAATTTAAACTTGCGGGCGTAGCTCACGATTGTTTCAAGGCTGATCCAAGGTTAGACACGGTATCATATTCAGAATTCAAGGAAAAATTGGTACGGAAATTTGTTCCAAAAAAATCCATAGCAGATTGGTGGATGTGAACTGGTTCAATGCTACCAAAGACACGATGAGGACGTAGCGTCGTTCTGCACCAGACTAAAATTAATTGGAAACAAAATACTAGAAGAAGATATCAAGGGCGCAAGTAGGGAAGAAATAACAAACATACAAAAAAAACATAATTCGGTATTAATAAATCAATTCAAAGTAGGGTTGAGAAAAGACTTATTAAGGGAGGTAGGTTTTTACATTTCACACAAAGACGACATGACACTAGAAGAAGCGGAAGAAATAGTTAGTTGTCAAGAAACGGCGGTAACTATGACAAGCGGCAGAAACAGTATCCAAAAAGTCGCATTTATGAGCAAACAACTGAGGTGCACAACATGCGGAAGGTCGAATCATACTTCGGAGGAATGTAGGCAGAACGTGAAATGTTTATTCTGTGGCAGACAAGGGCATTGGATGGCTAATTGCAGGACGAAGGAAGCAGAAGAAACAAGAAGAGAGCCAAGATGCCAAATTTGTAAAAAACAAGGACACTGGGCACCAGATTGCAGAGAAAAAGGGAACGGACCAGCAAACATATGCTATTACTGTGGGAAACAAGGACATTGGGCAAAAGAGTGTAGAAAGAAAATGTTCGACGAAGCGAACAAACGGAATAAAACAACCTCCAAGTACGATAGATGCAACGACGGAAAAGCAAGTCCATGGAAAACGGAGAAAACAAGGTATCACGAGGAAAAAACACGAAACACAACAAGGGAACTACGGAGAATATAACAAACATAGAAATCAAAGGGAAGAGTATCATAAGCAAGAGACACAGAGGAGGTCTCAACAAAATAACTTTGGGAACTACGAGAAAGACAGTCGACAAATAAACAATGATAGAAGAGGACACTCTGCAGAAAGAGGACACACAAGTAATAAAGAATGGACGAAACATTTAAACTAGTAAGGACCACAGTTAGTCCCCGGACAAGTGGCCAAGTAAATTTAACAGGGGAAACAGAATATAAAAAAACACAAGGGCAGAAAACAAACCGAAAAGCTACAAATAATTATAATCCGAGAGTGAAAAACAATGAAAAAAAAGAAACAATGTATCACAATGAATCAACGTCGGAAACAAACAAGGACGCCCCATATATAGTAATGTTAAGGGTAAATGGTATAAACAGACCATGTATGATAGACACAGGTGGAGCGTACTCATTAGTAAATAAGTCAATAATTGCAGATTGGGAATTAGACACAAGAATCATAGAGGAATTAACCCTAAAAGGGATAACAGGACACACAATACAGTTGTATGGATGGACGAAATTGGCGATAAGCACAAATGGAATGAACTACAACATTTACGCAAAAGCTATTGCGGCAGTAGACGAAATAATGGGAGAAATACCAGTGCTCTTAGGAATAGATTTTCTAGAAGAACAGGAAGCAATCATATCATACAAAGGAGAACCTTCATTAGAAATATGGGAAAGAAGAATACCGTTGATAAACGCGAGGCAAGTTAAGAACATAATAGATAACGGTAGAATCACAGAAGCAAATGACCAAGTGGCAACAATAAGGAAATAACCAGACACTACTGAAATGAATAATTGGCAGAAATGGCTAGGAATAGTGGAAGCAATGTACAAAAGAAGGGACACAGAACATAAAACAATCGAGAAGACAACGGCAAGAAAAAATAAATCAAGGGCAAACCAAACAGACGAACAGAAACAAAACGGCTACAGACACGAAAATAAAGAACTATACAGAGTGGAACAAAAAAATTGACACAAAAAAGAAAACAGGTCAGGAAACAAAAACTAATGAAGAAAGACACAGACACATAGAACAAAAGAAGAATAGTGGAGAATCAGAAACAGAGAAAAAGAGGGGAGCATCAGAAAAAGGGAAAAAGAGGAGAGAAACAGAAACAAGTGAGAAGAATAAAGAAATAAAAGGAACAATAACTAATAGAAATTGCACAGATGTATACATAGAAGATAGCATAACTATACCAGCACAAACCGAAGTTCACACAATCGGGACACTAAAACATACCATAAAAGGAAATACGATTGCGTGCGAAACACAGCACAGAGGACAACAGGCGATAAGACTAGCAAATAGCATAGCAAATAACGGAAAAAAGATTCCAATTAGAATAATAAACACATCAGTACAAGAAATAAATCTAACAAAAGGAACCAAACTAGAAAAAGCATACGAATGTACAGAGGACACAGTACCACAAACAAAAACACAGGACACGATCAGGAAGTTTGACACCAAGACAGATGAATGGATCAGAAAAAATTTCCAACTAGGGCATATAGATACAAGGTACAAGGAAGAATTAATTAAGTTAATACAAAAGTACCATCACTTATTCACGGACGACGATGAAATTCTAACAAGCACTACAAAAGTAAAACACCACATAACCATAGGAGCAGGAAGCCAACCAATATGCAAAGCTCCAAACAGAATACCATATTATCAAAGAGAAGTGCTACAAAAAGAAATAGATAGGCTACTAGAAGCAAAAGTAATCAGGACAACATCCAGCCCATGGTCAGCGCCAGTCGTATTAGTGGTAAAACAAACTCCCGAAGGAGAAGAGAAAGTGAGAATGTGCATAGACTACAGAGGACTAAATGCAGTAACAAAAAAGGAATATTACCCCCTACCAAACATATCGGATCTACTACAAGGTTACAAAGCAGGAGGAGAAACGTTGTTCTCAATAATTGATGTAGCAGAAGCTTACCACCAAGTAGATATGAACGAAGAAGACATTCCACTAACTGGATTTAGCACATATCAAGGGCACTACGAATACACCAAAATGCCATTTGGACTGGTAAATGCCCCAGCAACATTCCAAAGATTAATGAACGCAACCTTAAGAGGCTTAACGGGAATAAAATGTATGGTTTATTTGGATGACATAATCATATTTAACTATGCAGGAAAAAAGGACCATTTAGGAAAATTAGAAGAAGTATTCAATAGATTAACAGAAGCAAACATTAAACTGAAACCAAAGAAATGCAATTTTATGTTAAAGAAAGTGAAATATTTAGGACATATCATCTCACAAGAGGGAGTAGCTCCAGATCCACAGAAATTGGAGGCAGTACACAAATACCCCCTACCGAAAAACGTAAAAGGAGTTAGAGGTTTCTTAGGACTAGTAAATTGGTACAGACGTTTTATACGAAACATAACCGAATTAGCAGCACCATTAGTAAACCTAACCAAAAAAGACACACCATTCAAAATGTCAGAGGAAGTAATTAAGGCAATGGACCAACGAAAAGAATCGCTAACGTCAGACAAAGTTCTGATCTTCCCAGATTTCTCCAAACCTTTCATCTTATCGACAGATGCATCGAACAAAGGTGTAGGAGCAATATTAAGCCAAATAAGGGACGGTGGAGAAAAACCAATAGCATATGCGAGCAGGACACTAAGTAGAGCAGAAACAAATTACTCAACGACCGAAAAAGAACTTCTAGAAGTGATCTTCGCCATTAAAACATTCAGATGCTACATTTACGGGACAAAATTCACAATCATCACAGAGCATTAAAATGGGTACTTACATTGAAGATCCAAATTCGAGACTAACACGATGGGCCTTAACCTTAGCAGAATACAACTTCGAAGTAATCCACAGAGTAGGACGGAAACACGGAAACGCAGGCGCACTAAGCAGAATGTTCGACAAAACGTGCAACTACATGGAAACGTCATACGAAGATTACTTACAATACAGAACGGAAAACGAATTGCCAGCAAAAGACAAAATACTAGAGAAAGAAGGAAAGTTAGTATCCATACAAGATGAACAATCGATAGTACTATTTACAGCCAAAAATAAGCCAAACCAAGATCCATTGATAAAGGAAATAGAAGCCACATATAATTTACCGGACGTCGCACAGAACCGAATAGAAAAAATTAAAGAATGGGACACGATAGGCACAAAATTCTACATAGGGGTAAACAGAGCAGCGGTGAAGGAAGAAACTTCTTATGAAATTATGTGGAGCAATATACAGCAGTTGAAGACACTATGCGAGGAAAACAAAGAAGAAAGTATAACCTTCATAGCAAGCAAAGAACAAATCCCAGGACTTTGTTGGGACGAAATTACTAAAATGATCCAATTTACATTTTACGGAATACCCACCAAAACAATCATTCTACGACCAGACAACACTGGGGAAACAAGGAAAATTTGCGCAATAGAAATAGAAGAAGATTGATAGCCAATATGGGAAAATACTACATTGACAAAGAAGGTGTTTTATACAGACAAGAACAGGAAGAAAATAGGGATCAACTGGTAATACCGAGAAGCTATATCACCAAAGTGATAGAAGACTTTCATGACTCATATACTGTCATCAAGGACAACAGAAAACATTATTGGCAATCAAGAGACAGTGTTTTTGGCCAACGATGAGAACCGACACAATAAACTACTGCAAACAATGCGACGCATGCAACAGACGAAATACGTCACCACACTTCAAAAAAGCTCCATTACAAAAATTTACAAAAGTCACAGAACCATGGGAAATAACCTCTATGGACATAGTAGGCCCACTACCCACCTCAAGCGAAGGGAACAAATACCTACTAACATTTCAAGACTATTTTACCAAATACTGTGAAGCAATTCCATAACCAGATCAAAAAGCAGATACAGTAGCAAGAGCATTCGTGGAACAAATAATATCCAGACACGGAACACCCCAGAAATTGTTAACAGATAGAGGAACAAATTTCATGTCAGAATTAATGCAGGAAAGATGCAAGCTACTATACATTAAAAGGCTACACACGGCAAGTTATGCACCAACGACAAACGGTCAAATAGAAAGACTACACAGAGTACTGAAAGACATGTAAGCACATTACATAGCACCAGATCAATGAGATTGGGACAAATGGATACCATACGTACTTATGGTATACAGAGGAAGCGTACACACTTCAACAGGATACATCCCATATTTTTTACTACACGGAAGAGAACAATCATTACCATTTGAAAAATTCATCACAGCTAAAAGAATCAAAAACGACATCGATAACAATTACGTTTCGGAATTAGAAGCTAGATTAAGTCAAGTATACAAGACAGCACTGAAAAACACCGTGAAAACAAAAGAAGAAAGGATAGCCAGATATAACGAAAAAACAGCACTAAGAGAATTTGCACCAGGAGATTTAGTATATCTACTCGACATAAGCACGACAGTAGGAAAATCAAAGAAATTACAAAACCAATGGACAGGACCTTTCGAAGTAAAAGAGAAGGTAGGACCGATTACATATCAAATCATTTCACAAAAAGGGAAGAAGACACAAATAGTACACATCAACAGATTAAAAACATACCACGGAAAAATAGAGGACAGGGAACATAAGATACTACAAGGTATACATAACTTGGAAAGTATAGAAGAGATAGAGGAAATACACGATCAGGAAGAAAATGAAGTAGATCCAGCAAAAGTAGTGGCACTACCATTATGGTCAACATACGAGAATCAACAACCACAAAGAAAAAAACCATCATCCCAAACCAGACAGAAAGGAAATAGAACAGAACAAAGACCAAACTTCCCACTACGACCCCCACCGGAGATAAGACGCTCTGCCAGAGTGAGAAACAGGATACAAAGTGCACCCAGTTACACAAAACCATTTAATGCCAAAAAGCGACTAACACGGAATACAGGACAGAGACAGACAAATAACTATAAAAGAAACAAGACCAAAATAAGTACCAGATGGCTAATACGTCACAATCAAGCATACATGTATATATTATTAGTTTATATTATTAACTCAAACAGATTTTACGGGTTCAATTCATAGGTTAATTCAAAGTAAGGGAATAGGAATAATTAAGTAAGTAACGAATCGTAACAGGGTAATGGATAAAAGACCATAAATCACTATAAGCAAGTAAATAGGCAAAAGATACTAGAAATACGATGAATTAAGTGATTTTACAAAGGTAAGTTCTTTTTCAATTTAAAAATACAAGGGGAATACAAAGGTATCTAAATATAGAAATAAATAATGGGGAAACAAGTTCACGGGTCATAAGTTTCAAGAAATTTTTTGTTTCTCTTCAAAGAAAAGAACTCAATTCACAGTCCTAATAATTGTAAGGCTCGGTCAAGTGAGGAAATGTCAAATAAATATGACAAAATTATAGGGAAAACACTATTGTAACAAAAAACGTTTGTAACAAAGTAATGCTTAGAAATGTTTGTAAGAAAGATAAGTTGTATTAACAATTGTGAATTTTATAAATTTTTGAAAAGACAAACCGAATAAATGGCACGACACAGTATTATCCTGACCTGGGTGACATTCGTCATGTGCGGGCTACATATAGCAGACGAACTAATCGCGTATTAGTGATATCGCAAAAAGACATTCAAAAGTGCACGGAAACAGAAAAAACGCGAGTGAAAAATGGACATACAAGCTATTCAACGGAACGAGATGAATCTACAAAAAGTATGGCCATGCGTAGTAAAAGTAACAAAATTCTAGAAGTATGGCAAACATAGTATACATGAATTGTCATAATACTTCAAAACACATAAAAATTACATCCGACAATGCCAATTCTAACACAAAATGTCGATCTAATGAATTATGTAAATAGTAAACTACTCTATATTGAACAAGCATATAAACGAGACGTAAACATGCTTTACACAGATACAATACACCGAAGATGCTTAACAAAACGAGAAATACTCAAAAATAGTCTGCTAATGGCACACACACTTCCTAATGCAGTCAGTCAACTAATGGAAAATGAACCTGGACACATAGGCAGAGTATTAGGCGAAGTACTTTATATCATAAAATGCATACCAGTAACAGTCGAGATAAGAAGAACAAACAGATGTTACAACGAACTACCAATAAAAGTAAACTACGAAACAAAATTTATGGCTCCACTAACCAGAATAATACAAAACCACGCAGAAGAGATAGATTGCAATAACATGATACCACCACTTTATTTTATAGATGATCAATGGATAGGTCTAACGCCACATCCCACAATAGCCAACCAACCAAAAACAATAAAAGTAGAAGAAGAAATAAGCCTGTACACGCAAGAAGAAGTCCATGCAGCACAAAGAGCCCACACGTTCGGGGCAGAGAGAAAAGCAGTAGAAAACATAATTACTCGCAGAGCAGCGGGAATGAATGCCAATAGTCAAGGCTACACCGTATCAAACATATTTGATACAAAAGAAATCAAGAACCTCGCAGAATCCACCCTAAAACACACATGGGCATGGTTCACAGAAATAGGCTCAGTCATAAGTGGAATAATTGGAATATACTTCACCTTCCAAACCATCAAATATATAGCAGGCACCATACTAAATGGAATTCGTATCCACCAAACAATAGGATGCAGTATAGCACTAATAGGCAGCATATGGGACTCCCTAACGGCATGGATAATTCACTCACATCAGACGAGGAAACCAGAGGAGGAAACAATAGAGATGGAGCAAATAACGCAGCAAGAGACGAGCCACCCAAGGTCACAGCATTGGACAGACAGAAGTCGCCAGATGAACGATCTATTGAGCAACAGTGTCGCGAGCGTAAACGGTCGCGGCCTAGGTCAGGAATAAAAAGGCAATAGTGTAAAAAAAATTGCCAAAAACAGTGCCGATCATAAATAATGAGAAAATGTAACACAAATATGTAAAATGTATAAAAATGTAACACTAATTTTAAGATTATAGGGCACTATTGTAAGCCGACGGTCACACATAAATTGAGAGCGGAATATAGATGTACAGGGATTTTAAAGAAAAGGTATTGGACCAGGGAGGTCGCAATACTTTTACAAAGGGAGAAGTAATGTAATAAATACGAATACCAAAAGAGATAAATTTAATGTAGAAAATTTCAGAACACACGGTAAAACATATTTTATTTCAAATAAAAATAAAAAGTAGAATGCGACCCACATTTTGTTTAGAAAAATGATAGGAAACCAAAACAGCTTTGAAACAAATAAAACATTTTAATAGGTCAAAGCGAAATAATTGTTTTGTATTCAACTATTTGATAACGTAAAATTTAGGACGCTTCAAAACAAAAAAGTTGATTTTGCAATTCAACAAAAACAGAGAGCGGCAGCATACATACGGTGTCGGGGCGAATACGCGAAGGGAAAAGTCCTTTCCCTGTTACGGTAACGGGTAGCAGTTCTTTTTAGTGTTAGCGGTTTCAGAGGAAAAGTTCTCTTCGTTGAGTCAGGGTGTAATAGGGATACTTTTATATCCTTGACGGTGAACACTGTCCCATTTTCGAGACACAAAACCGGAAGAATCACCCTCTACGCTAAGTTTTTCAACATAGCACGATACCGGTTAAGGGCACTACCTGCGGTGGTTAAAAGATAGCGAATAATAAGCAGTAGCCAGGCCAGAGAAAGGAAGTTTTCCAAGGCCGTAAGTTTTTGAACAAATTGAGATTTAAACTTTGTTTTTTTATGAGACATTTAGTCGTTTATTATTTTGCGCTGGTTCTGAACTTGGTAGTAATAAATTCAATGTTATACATAGGGAGTAGCGATAACAAATATATTTCTTTTATTGGCTGTTCTTTCAAGGGGACTGAACACACTTGGTCGTTTTCAGTTAAATATTGAATGTCCAGGCTCACAATTTGGGGCACAGCTCGTTCTGTAATATATAAAATTTACCGTGTGTGATGATATAATCAGATTTCGCAGAGTATCGCCAACCTGACAATAGTTAGGTTTTTTCTAATTAGTTAGTTATTATTTTGTTGCGCCACATAATTCGCTTCCACCTCGTAGGTGGGACAGAAATAAGAGTTAACGCAAGGTTAATTTGTACTTGGTATCAAAAGGGCCGGAGCGTATGATCTTCCTTTTTCTTATGTTTCAGCGAACTTGTTCCGATAAATAATTTAAAATTGTTTTCTTTTGTTCAGGCGTGATCAGAAATTTCTTTCAGATTTAGTAAAATAAATAAACATTGTAGGTGATTCAAAGACCTGGAATTTTTGCAACTAGGAACTTTCGCCAACGAACGCGACTGTCGACAAATACTTTATTGTTCTTAGCTCAGCAGAATTGGTTAAGATTTTACTTTCATTTTTCTTTCAAGGTCAAAGACACGGTACCACCGTAGAGTAGCATAACATTTCGGTTACGAGTAAATGAATATAATTTCTTTATTGTACGCCTCGAGACAAATAATATCGAACTAAGGATTAAAACATACGCCCCTCATGCACTTTGAAATACTGAAGCGATAAGGGGTTAATTTCTTTGTTCTAGTTCAAGGCGAGGGTTATATCATAATATTTTTTTCAGCAGTTATATGTTATACAGGGGTATATTTAGGATGTACAATTTATGGATAAGTGTATAGGTAGCTTTTATACCGGGGGACTTCAATAAGTTGTTTGATATTGGGATTTTTATTTTATATATACATATACATACAGAGAAAGTTTTATTATATTTTTTTATATACAACTTTGTGGTTCCACCATATTTTATTTATCATCCTCACCCCTAATTTCCCCCTAGAGTGTGTATCAACCTTGGATACGAGACCGAACCGGGAGAACAATCCTGTCCTGGCGAAGGAAATCAAACCGTTTCAAGATCAGGCGTTCCCAGCTCAAGTCGGACTGGATTTGCCTTACACGCTCAGCTGCACATTTGAGAGAGAATTGGTGACACTAAGGTCAGGAACATATACCGTAGCAAGTAGGATTTTATTACTACGGGTGACATAATTTATTAGACTGGTGACAGCGTTTTTTTATTAATAAACAGTTCAGTTGAAGGAGGAGTTATTACAGTTCGGAACCATACCGAATTTTTACATCCACTAATAATCAGCTTTATTTTAAGGTTACAATCAAAAACCATATATAATAGTAAGTATATTAAGTACCAAGTGTCAAAAAGTTTATTTCGGTCGCGAGTTTTACTAGGCACGAGTGAAGCGAAGCTGAACGAGTGCTTTGTGAAACGAGTGACTAAAGACGTTTTTAACACGAGGTGCTTACTATACTTTTTCTTCTCCCGCAGCAATGAAAAAATTGTATATTTTAATCATATTCATAACATGACGGAAGATGGATGACGAATCAAATGACAAAGAACAACAAAACTATCACGGAACATTAAATTTAACATACAAAAGATACACTTGATGTGACGTTTAAATAACAAAAGATCAATGAGATGCATTTCAATCACTAGTGTTTAAAGAGTCGTTTTGCGTATGTCAAACCTGTGTTTTAAATGCGGTTTTAATAACGGAAGTAGAAAAATATATTTCCGTTAGAATTTACAAGGCATGTAGATACAATGATTGTCGATCTACAACTGACTGCGCACCCGCAAGTAGATGATCTCACCAAAAATCATTAAAGTTAAGGAACTTGGACCTTGAGTCTCATTAAAATAACACGCATCTATAAATATCAACACTAGACGATAAGGAGATCAGACTTAATTTTCATCATAAACAGAAAGTTGTTCTGTACTAATACATAAGAAATACCTATATTGTTCATTTATAATCTTGTATTTTAATTGAAAAGTTGGTTTTAAAAAGTTATTTATCCGTTTAAATTATTCAATTGGCGCTGCGGAGAGGATAGTCAGGGGTGATCAGTTTATTACCGTGTATTTTAATACTTTACTCACTATTTGAAGACCTTAAGAAGATTAAGAAGAAGCAAGAAGTGGTTCCTGCCTACTGCCGGAGATGAAGCTAATGTATCAGTAAGTTACATATTTTATTTGGCTATTAGGAAAATCTGAATCTCCTTTTTACTCTTCTTCATAATACTTGAGTGTTGGGTTTGTACCTTGTTTAAATTAACTATTTATTAACAGTGATTTGGATCAATTATTACTTGAATTCAGTCTCATTGCAATTTCTAGCAAAAATAATAAATCAATTAATCAATTATCAAATAAAGAAACTACGGAAATGGCACCGGATATCACGGATGAACAATTGAAAAGTTTTGGTCAAACTATTCCAAGTTTTTCACCAGAAGGAAATGATACTCAATCTACATTTATTATAACAGTTGATGATATAATTAAACTCTTTGAGTCGGGTACCTTTTCAATGTGCTCGTATGTTCAGGTCCATTTGCTAAATCTCCACATATCGTGAGTAAACTAAAAGAGACAGCTCACACGTATATTACTTCCAATCATTAACACGAGTTTATTCCTAATTAATTTATTACGTGGATAAATATACGGAAAGCTCTTTTAGAACAATTTGGCCAAACAAAATCAGAATACAATAAATTAATGATCATTATAGAGATTTTCACCTACGTATCAATACAAAGTTCAATAATCTCATGAAACACATTCAGCTTATACATAGTGACCCCCAAAAAATCGCCACATTAAAAAAAATTTATTACACTGATCTCTTATAAAGACCTTTATTTCACGATTACAGTCACCTTATAGAGAAACAATTTATTATGCAAATCCTCGAAGATTACATGAATGTCTGGAACAATGTGAGAAGTATTTTAACCTAATGTCTCGCTCAGGAAATATACCATTCGCTCAAAACAATTCTAGGCCGCTTAATAATGTTAATAATAATCAGCAAAGATTTAGATCTAATTTCGGCCCCCAAATTTTAGAAATAATAATTCCAACCATAACTCGAATCAAAGATATTATCCGCGACAGTTCACACCGCCCCAACGTGACGCAGTTCAACAAATAAGAAAAAATCTGTTGAATATACAATCCAACAATCATGCAAAGCTATCATTAGTGTAATAACCCTAAGTTGACAACTGTACATGCCATATGTCAATTCTGTTTTTCTTTTTCTATGACTGTTATTGTCCATCATCCTTTTGTTGTGTATGTCATGTTTAAGTTAAACATTTTCAACTAAATAAAGTAATAATTTCAGAAAGAGTTGTGTCTTTTGGATACTGAAATATAATAGGTTATGGGCCCAGTGATTCAGTAATAGTTTTACTGTGTTTGTGTTGAAAATAACGGCAGAGTATCCAAAAGATTTAGTTGAATAATTACCGGTAAAAATGAGAAAATGGCTGGAGTAATACCCAACCAACACTATGGAAGTATTAAACCTTTAAGTGGTAGTGGATTTACTAACTGGGTATACAGAGTAAAATTGATTCTTGAACAGAATGCAGTTTTGGATGTCTTAACAATAGATCAGCCAGAAGAACCAGGACTAATTGAAGTATTTCGGAAGAATGATGTAAAGGCGCGTAATATCATTGTCCAGTGTTTAGGAGACAACATATTAGAGATGATCAAAGAAAAGCATACAGCAAGAGAAATAATGGAGACCCTTCAGAGAACCTATCAGAAGACAGGTATTGTCACTCAAATACAATTGCAGAAAAAGTTGAGGACACTGAGGTACAATGGTAAAACACATTTGAATGAATACCTAATAGAATTTGAAGAGGCGGTGACGGAATTAAAAGGGGCTGGCGAAAAGATGGATAAAGTAGAAATCATCACACAGTTGTTAGCGAGCATGCCTGATAGTTAACAATCTATTGTAGTGGCATTGGATGTTCTATTTTACGAAGATGGTGCATCATCAGTACTGACTCTAGATTTTATTAAGAGTAAATTACTAGCTGAAGAAGAGAGGCAAAAGAAAAACAAAAATGCAGGTAATGAAGGGCATTCTCAAAACGTATTTTTCTCTCAAAAACAGCAAACAGGCAGAAGACTGAATGATAACAAATTCCAAGGTAAGTGCTACAATTGTGGATGTGTTGGCCACAAAAGATTTCAGTGCCACCGTAGTAACCAGTTCAAAAATGATAAAGCGAATGTGGCTAGGACTTTGGAATATAGGATTGATAAGAGCGAAGAAAAAGAAGAGGCTGATGTTGCATTTTTGACACATGAAGCAACGGAAGATGGAGATCCAACTGTAAACAAATGTGTACAAATAAGGTTTATTGTTGACAGTGGTGATACATGCCATTCAGTTAGCAAAAAGTGCAGTGAATATTTGATAAATATATCGGACCACCGCTGGATAAAATATGTCCACTGTTTGAAAGGGGATCTGCGAGGAGTGCTGCCCAACAATAAAGATTTGGAAATTTATTCTAAAACCATCCAAAACTCCATAATTGTTGCCTATAAGATGTCTTGCTCACTCAGGCGGGTCGATCTTGATGAATCCTCCACTCCATTGTGGTGCCATGAGATTGACAAGCCCAGGGGGACGGCGAGGAAATCCTTTGATAAGGCTAAAAGAACCAGACTCGATGAGGATTGGAACTTATACAAGCCTCACCTCAAGGAGTATAAAAAAGTCATCAGACAAATACAAAGAGAAGCATGGAGAATCTATTGCGAGGAAATCGACTCCAAAAAGCCTTCTCAAAAGATCCCCGCCGTCATATAGGTATACTAACCAGAGAGGATGGTACAAAAACTTCCAACCTAAAGGAAAGCCTTCAATTATTGATGTCAACTCACTTCCCGGACTCCAAAATCACAAATCAGCCTAGGAGGATGAGGAGAATCACCACCCGACGGACGACGACTGGCGTATATCATGACAGATCGTCGATTCGGACAGGCTGAGGTGGGCCATCTCAGACTTCTCCCCCTTTAAATCCCCGGGAACGGACGGCATTTATCCAGCCCGTGTTCAGTGGGGCCTGGATGACCTAATGCCCCACCTAGTAGGAATCCTCAGATCCTCACTGGCACTGGTATATTCCAAAAAGTTGGAGAGAAGTGAAAGTCGTGTTCATACCAAAACCAGGAAGAATGGACCATTCCATCCCAAAAGCATATCGACCCATTAGCCTCACATCGTTTTCAATGAAGACTTTGGAGAGTCTGTGCGAACGATACATAAGAGATGTGGTGATTACACGAAATCCACTGCATCCAAATCAACATGCATACACTCCAGTGAAATCCACCGATTCGGCTCTTCATCTCGTAGCGGGCCGCATCGAGAAATCATTGGAAAGTAAGGAGTCCACCCTGGGTGTTTTCATAGACATAGAAGGAGCATTTGATAGTACCACTTTTCCTAAAATAGCAAATGCACTTTAAACCATGAATGGCTGGATATATAACATGCTCTCAAAAAGAGCGATAAAAATCAGTGTGGATGATGTAACCATCAGAGGCTTGGTTGTAAAAGGTTGTCCACGGGGAGAGGTGCTCTCGCCACTACTGTGGAACATGGTCTTAGACTCCTTGGTCAGCCACCTCAACGGAAGCAACTTCTACAAAATAGCATACGCAGATGACTTAGTGATTCTGCTAACTGGAAGATTCGAGGAGACACTCTGCTCTTTAATGCAAGAGGCCCTCAATATCATAGAACAATGGTGCAGAGACCATTCGCTGTCAATAAATCCGAATAATACGGAGATGGTTCTTTTCACGAAAAAAAGGAAGCTTGGAAAACATCAAGCCCCAAAGCTCCTAGATACCAAACTTAATTTATCTTCAGAGGTGAAATATTTAGGGGTCACCTTTGACAGTAAGTTAACGTGGATCTCTCACTTAGAAAACAGAGTTGAAAAAGCATATATTTCTTATGAGCTGTGTCGTAGAACCATCGGCCGCACCTGGGGAATGTCACCTAGGGTTGCTGCCTGAATCTACACTGCCATCATCAGACCTATGCTAACGTACGGCGCAATTGCCTGGGGATCTAAAGCAAACCAGCTGACAGTCGTCCGTAAACTGGATAAAATCCAAAGAACAGCATGCCTCAACCCTACAGGAGGCATGAGAACCACACCAACAAGAGCTATGGAGGTAATCCTCGGTCTCACTCCCCTTGACATATACATCAAGGAGGTTGTTTTGATGACCATGACACGTCTACGCTCTACCGGTATACAACCTGATGTAGGATCCGGTAAACTGAGACGTAACTTGTGGCATGAGGCCCTCAGGGAGGTCCCACTGCTGCAGGCCAATACGGACTCGATTCCACTGCGATATGCCTTCTACAGGCCCTACAAGGTAATCTTTAAAAACAACGAACAAGACCCAACGGAAGAAGACGCAATCCGCATCTTCACAGATGGGTCTAAATCAAATGTGGGCTCAGGATGTGGAATTTTCTCCAGACCCCTGAATCTAAACATAAAATGGGCAATGGGCTGCAATGCAAGTGTTGCTCAAACAGAGCTCACTGCTATCTGCATCGCTGCAAAAGATATTACCAAAAGGAAAGCAACAGGTAAATAACATATACATCCTTACGGACAGTAGACAAACACTACTAGCCCTGAACAGACCACGTATTACATAAGGCCTAGTACTAGAATGTCACATGGCCTTAATCGAAGCCTGTAACAACAACACGGTCACTTTCAGCCGACCTATTAAAGGAACACTCCCTTAATAAGTTTAAGGGTAGATGGGACAACGCAGAAGGCTGCAGGCTTGCCAAGGAACTGCTACAATATCCGGACAGCAAAGTAGCCAAAAAATACGTGACTATGAACAGGCGGAACCTACGAACAGCCACGGGTATTCTGACTGGTCACTGCCACCTACGAAAACACCTTGTGGTGGTTACTTAGTAAGTGTCCCTCGTATACTAGAAGCAACCTGTATTCGGGAATAGAATAAACAACATCACTTCTATAAAAATCACTGGGATCGTTTTTAATACATTAAAAATACACAGATATAAAATCAATCGACTTATTCAAATTAATAATAACAATTGATTAATCTTGGTTCGTTAACTTTAATTTTATAGGAAGTGTAGGTATGATTTACTACATCTTGACCTCCGTCTATAAATTGTACGTGTTTGTTCATATATTTAGAAGAACGTGCTTCCACTAATAACTGACATTGACCATCCCAGATCAATGATCGCTAAATATTGTAATAACCTAATTTTTAAATCTTATTTCTATACTAATGTCCTTTTGCCGTTACTGTCCTTTAGGGATCACTACATCATCCCCTCTTGGAAGAAAAAAATTATCATTTTACTTTTTCGATATCACTTATACCTATAACTGTTTTTAATGAATGTTTTTGTTTACTAAACACTACTTGTTCGTTTATCAACACACTTCACTTATTTACAAATGTTTTCGTTCATTGTATATAAACATACGATTCTTATGAACTACCTGTTGTTTACTGTCTGGAGATGTAATCTCGCAATTCACCCCCTTTATTCCCGTTATTTTAAACGGACCTAGATAATGTGGATCAAATTTATTTCTCCCTTCATTTTTTAAAATAACTAATTCCCCTATTTTGAAATTTACAGGTGAAGAATCATTTTCGCTATTATTAACTCTACTTAATTTATTATTTATTAAAAGAAGATGAATATCAAACTCATATTGTAAGAAAAAATATGGCTTGTGCCGAGACCGACAGACAAAAAGAACTAGCTGAGGCCAATCTATCTACACTAATGTTTACAAAGTTCATTATATCTCCTACGATTTTTTCCAAGAAAATTTTGTTTTGACTATATATTCCTCCATTCGTTCTGGCAATACAATAAAGGATCCTAAAGTTATGGATATTCGATATCTGGCCTACAGAATAGCTCTATTGACTATACAATATTGTATTGTTTCTTAATTGTTTTTAATTTTTAATTGTTTATTGCTTTTACTGTTTTACTTCGGCATTTTAACAATGGATTTTATATATTGTTACAACCTTGTAACCTGGTTTGATTTATATTTTTAGGTGAGTTTTTCCTCTACTATTGTTAAGCATTTGTTCAGGGTAGCCTTGTTTTTGAATTAAAATTGTCATCTGTATATTCCAATTTATTGTAAAACTGTATTTTTATTGTTCGGTATTGTTTTTGTAGCCCAGAAGATGGTGACGAATTACACCGAAACGTTGGCGAATAAAATAAAAAAGTCAAACTAGTTATTATTTTTTATCCGCTTCCACTAAACGTTCACAAACAAATTTTCATTCGGATACGAAGCATCATTAAATAAAATAGATTATGATGTAGACTGGGTAAAAATTCCAAGGCGGATAAAAAAACTGCAAGAGAACCTGATTATTCCTCAACTATACCACCAACCACTCAAAATAAAAGTCGATAATTTACAGGAATTGAAAAAGATTGTACCTGTAGATTTTAGGCAATTTTATGCAAGTCATTTACATGATTAAAAATGAAATTTGTCAGCTGTTGCCTGTGTCAAGTAGTTGCCATAATTTTACATTTAAATTGGTTACTGTTCTTATGATTTCAAGAGAATACGTTTATTTTGTTGCGTTCCTAATTTTAAGTTGGACAGGTTTCGTAAACAAATATTATTTTTTGTATTGATCATCGTTTATATTATCCTTTGCCAACGCACCAAATAATTATTATAATGATCACTACGTTACAAAACCTCGCAAGTACAAGCAAATTTTTGAAATCATATTTCAAAACCTCGTAAGTCGTGTATATTTGTAATACACAACTATTACTTAAAATGTTACTAAATGTCTTAAAACTAGTATTATTTGTCGAATTTGGTAGCCTCAATTGTTTTTAAAAGAGCATAATTATACTGTGTAAACGTTTTTTTCTTCCTCTTGTAAAATTTGAATTAATGAACAGTTTTGCAATTCAACCATCGATATGAGAGATAAACCAATTTTATTTTCGATAAGAACAGCAAGTCGTTAGTTTATTGTCAAATTTATCTTCGACAAAAAAGTAATAGTTGAATAAATGAAAACTTATTTATTTATAAATATTATTTTTGTGATCGAATGGAAAATTAATGATATACGAGCGAAAACCATATCTCGGATTCACTGAATTACCTCATCCAGCGAATCATTAAAACATTTAATGCTTTATCGTAATAACATCAATTACTATTCTTGTATAATATCAAGACATATTCAATTCGTTTTCTAATGTTGAACTTCTTCCTGCGCACAATCCAGGATCGAGCAGGATAACCACCAGCGCCACAAAAACGTTTAACAAAACAACACAGAAAGATCATTGGGAAAATTCGGCCTAAAAAACGACTTAGAATCACTGACTAATGTGAGTGTTCAACATAAAAACTATGAAGCACTGAGAAAACTTTAGAAGACTGAAAAATTTATAGTAAGTTGAAATTTATATTTGTATAACGTTTTGTTTATTTCGTCGCAACCTATTACATACTAAAACTGTGTTTTGATTTATATATGAGTATATATTCTCGAAATACATAAGTATAATTTATTCATATAATAGAGAATTCTAATACTGTAGGGCTTCAGATTCATGACGTAGTTTTTCGTAATATAATACCCGTTGAGAAAAAGGATCAATAACCAGTCAACAACACATGATGAATACCGGGCAGCGGGATATTTAAGTTGTTTGATTCGATGACAGTATTTAAATTTTAAATACAGAGAAACGAGGGTGACTAGAGAATTTATCATATTTAATTGATCATTATATCATCGTTCTAACAAGAGTCCACATTTTAATTATGATTTTACTGTAAAATACCATTTTCCAGTTGTCTGTTTTCAATCTACTTATAACGTAAATCATTTTACGGGTTTTAGGTAATATGAAATAGCATTTTTAATACTTAGGTATACCTATATCTTGAGATAAGGTTCCAAGAACACTAAAGTGGTTGCAAGTTAAAAACGTTAAAATTGCATGTTTAAAAGCAGTTTATATTATGCAAAACTTTAAAGAAATATAATAATACCCTTAAATCTTGAAGTTCGGAAATTGAGAATTCCAAAAAAGACAACATGTCGTAATTTGATGTTTAAGCCGTACTGACCGGTTCATAATTTTGAAAGGTCAATATCGAATTTTGATTATTAATTTTTCCAATGAGTATAAGACGTTTGAATCCGATTCGAAGATTTATTTTTTGTCAGCCAGTCTTAAAACATAAGAGTGACAAAAAATAAGTTTTTACAGACTCGCGATTTTTTCATTCATCTTCATTTGTTAAATAATTTTGCTCCAAAAATCTTTTAGGAGTCTTTTTAGATTAGAAATATTCATTGTCTTTTCATGATTACGTTACATATAAATAGATACTAAGTTGAAATTTATAGAACACACTATTTACCAGCAGCACTCACAATGATTACACTCACAGATAACCCACAAATAGATGATGCACTGATTGTGGCGCCATCTAAAGAGCCTGTCGACTAAACAATTGAGTGATATTAAAAAGATTTCTGTAATTTTAGGTTTTGGGGGTTTATTCAAATTTACTGTATTTTAATTATTTTATTTCAAAATAACCATTTATAATCCATCATTTGACATTTCATTCAATTTAACTCCATTTACTCAATAATGATTAGATGTTGAGTTAAATTAAATGATATATCAAATGATGGACCATATAAATGGTTAAATTGGGAAAAATAAATCAATAATCATATAAACAGTTTATTTATTTTGGTATAAAAATACAGAACAAATAATTTCTTTCACAAAGTACTTTTCTAAACAAAAACTATAATGTAAAAACAATGCAATAATTAAAAAATAATTTTAGTAACATACAATCTAGATTGGAGTATAATTAGATTTTTAAATGATGTTAAATCAAGATAAAAGTAGAAAATTATTTATGATAAGTATATATTAATTTATTTATTTATTATTATACTCCTATAAACACACAGAGCTGGACAAACTACTGGAGTATAATCAAAAAAAGTGTAGTTAACTACTATTTTTGGAAACTTTCTGTGAAAGAAAACATTTGAGTATAATTACTGAGAATGTTAGAACAAAAGTAATTAAAATACTTCTAAAGGAAAAGTTGTTAACTACTGCCCAGCTCTGTAAATACAAGGTGCCAAGTAATTACATAGAAGAGTGCTAAACAGCACTTGTGACTATACAAAATCTAAAATAGTATATCTAACATCTCATTTCCAGTTAAAACACATCTTTATTTCTTTACTGGAAGTATTAAATAGGTTTATATCACAAGCTTAAACCTAGTATATTGCATATTTGTATATTTCTACATTTAAAAGCATTCCGTTCTTATGAAACCATCGCATAAGGCAGGTTAAGTTACTCTGCAGCTCCTGGCAGTCTATGATTGTTAAAATGTTTCTTAAGGGCTGTTAGAATGTTTTTGAAGGGCTCTTAAAAATCCCACCGTCTCGTGGAAGTCCTTTCTCGTTTCTGGTTGAGTTTCTACAAGTAAACAAACAAAATAACAACAATAAATAAGTGAACACACAAATATGTTTGAACATTTTTTTGAATTCCTTTTTTTGGAGTTTTCGATTTTTTTTGAGTTTTAACTATTTGTTGATTTATTGTTTTCTTATTTTTTGTCTTTATTGGATAATTTGGATTTTTGGTTACCGCTAGACTAAATACTTAGACTTAATGCCTCAACAAAAGTTAATACTCACTTTCATTTCCCATAAATTGTCATACCATGGGCTATGAAAATCGGCAAGGGGTCAATACCTTGCATCCCATAGCTGGTGGAGAGAATAGCTATAACATGAAATGAAACCCAGATTATTATTTTTTTCAACGGGTACATTTTAAAATGGAATTTTCTGAGTATGGTGTACACACTAGATATAAATTGAGTGAATGAAAAGACGAGTACTGAGTGTGTCATTTTATTGAAATTCCAGCTAAGCGCTTTCAGCCATCAGGCCATTCTCACAGCTGTCGTCAAGAGAAAAACACACAACAGGTGTCAAGAAACATCAAACCTGGTAACTGCTATATACAATGAAATAAAATGTTTGATGTTACATCATTATTTAAGTAAAATTTGTTAAAATTACCCTATTTAGTTGATGATTTTAAATTAGACGTTTCGTTATGTGAATTACAATTGTACACCCTCTTTATAGGGTAATTGTAACAAATTTTACTTAAATAATGATGTAACATCAAACATTTTATTTCATTGTATGTAGCAGTTACAGGGTTTGATGTTTTTTGTCACCTGTTGTATGTTTTTTTCTTAGCGACAGTTTTGAGAATGGCCTAATGGCTGAAAGCGCTTAGCTGGAATTTTAATAAAATCACACACTCAGTACTCGTCTTTTCATTCTCTCAATTTACATTTTAAATTGTCCAAAATTATAGCATGCTATATTAAATTCAATAAAATTTACCATTAATTTCTGTTAAATTCCTCTTATGTGGGAAGGCAAATCAAACTGTCTTAATAACCCCCCTTCGTCTTTCTCAAATCTAAGGAAACACTGTTTTTGAAAATGAAAAATTTAATGATTTATTACATTTGCGTTCCAGACATTAATTTTATCTTCCTGGATGGAGGAACAAAACTGTAAAAAGAAATATTTACTTCAGTAATGCAACAAATTTCAGTTTAGCTAATGTGAAAAACAACCATGATTCTCTAAAGTTGTCAATTAAATTAGTGAAAATTCTGTATTTTATAAATATAAAGAATATGGTTGTTAATTGAATAAGAACAAATGCTCGATAACAAGATAACGTGGGCACGAGCAGTATGACATCGCGCATACGCAGTAATAAAAATCAATAAAATTTGATTACTAACGACGTTACAGTTTTCGTTAATTTTTTTGAATTATCTACCGATTTTAGTTACTCTACAAGCTCTATAGATGGCACGGTCTGCAGTGTCCCTAGCCTAATTACACTGTCTGACGCGCGTTTCGATAACCAAACTATCGTCTTCAGACACCGTCAGTAGATAATTTGTTGTATTATTTTTCCGCCAACCCTATCTACGATGCGAGAAAACTATTGGTTTACCCCAAAAAAGTTGGAACTTTTGATTTTTGATTGATTTTCACGTTTTTCAGTAAGAAAAACACAAAAAAGGGTTTTTAGGAAAAAAATACTGTGTGTATGTCGTCGTCGTTGTCGTCGGCCACTTTTTGTAACGTGTCTTGTTATCACGATACAGCCTCAGGGGTGCATAAAGCACCAATTTTATGATTGGGTATTGATCAGGACCTCTCGCAGATGATTTTCAGCTCACCAGAGCCAGTACAACGGGTGTTATGGTACCTGAATTACCACATTATTTGTCATTTTTGGAGAAATTTTAGTTTGTTATACTCGATAGTCGAAATTGTGTAAAGTGAGTCAGAGCTATCTAATCAACACTTTGGTTAAAGCGCAGTTGCCATATGTATTCTAGAGAGAAATGCTGTATTTTATAAATACACTTCAAATCCATTGTGTCAATATTTCAGGTACAAAAGATGCAATGTAATTAAGTCAATACCAATTTAATATATTTATTTCAAATTTCAAGCAGACTAATAATAATTAGTTTACTTGAAATGTGAAATAAAGTGTTTATGTATATTTCTTGAACGCAAAGTTTGTTGTGAAAAACTCGCCGATTTGACAATGTTGGAGAGTCGCTTCAATGTTCCGGCTTTGAGAACGAGATAGATAGATCGAGCTACGCGAATGAGACAGTGATAGTAAACAGTTATGTGAGGTGTTTATTCTCTTCATGAGCGTAACATCAGTATTTGTGTTGTGGTTTTGTGTGATAAATCGGTTATTATTGGTATTTATTGTAATATTTATATCGGTATATTTAGTGACAATAATGGCGGTGTAGCGGTGTTGGCGATAAAAAACGGCGTCGTAACAATTTAATTCGGGAAGAAAAAGTCCTCATATTAAATGTGTACGAAGGACTGCGTGCCATGGACAAACAGTTGGGTGTTAGTGACGCTGTGATTAAGTGCAGTTATTTAACTAAAGTTTCTGAGAGTACTATATACAATATTCTAAAGAAATCGCGGGACGGATCTTTGACAAGAGAACGAGGTGAAAACTGTAAACCGGAAAGTAGGGGAAGAAAGAAAATTGTTTTGGACGACCAAACACGGAATGCTATACGTAGGGAAATACATTCTTTTTATTTTAGGAATGAAATCCCCTCGGTAGCTAAATTGAGCAAGGTAATAGAAGCTGATGATACTTTACCAAACATCAGTGATAAAGTTTTGAGACGAACTTTAAAATTAATGAATTTTCGTTACCAAACAAGAAGTAGAAACAGTGCCTTAATTGAACGAAATGACATTGTGGAATGGAGGAGAAATTATTTAAAACAGATACGACAGTTTCGTAACGAAGGACGGCACATATATTATCTTGACGAAACATGGTTAAATGAAGGCCACACTGTGTCAAAAGTGTGGCAAGACATGAATATACGAAGCAATCGACAAGCCTTTATGGAGGGTTTCTCTTCCGGTTTAAAAGCTCCCTCTGGGAAAGGACGTCGACTGATTATCACTCACATTGGCAGCGAGGAAGGATTTGTAGAAGGTGGATTACTAAGTTTTCAGTCCAAAAAAACTGTCGATTACCATGAAGAGATGGATGGTAACCGGTTTGAAACATGGTTTAGATCAATTTTAACAAAGGTAACTCCTGGTTCAGTGATAGTTATGGATAATGCTTCATACCACTCTCGTCGACTGGAGCAAATACCTACTTCAGCTAGCCGCAAGAGGGTTATAATTGATTGGTTAGAGAGTAAAAGCATTCCGCACAACGAGGCAATGCTAAAAGTTGAATTATTATCTCTCGTACGGAAACATAAAAGCAGTTATATTAAGTACGTTGTCGATGAAATGGCGAAAGATTTCAACGTCTCAGTTGTTAGACTTCCTCCCTACCACTGTGAGTTAAACCCCATCGAGCTGGTTTGGGCCCAAGTGAAAAATTATGTTGCGAGAAAAAACAGTACATTCAAAATGGCTGACGTTGAGAAACTGTTTGACGAGGCGCTGCATACCGTTACTGCTGAGAGTTGGCGTAAATGTATTCAACACGTATTAAAAGAAGAAATAAAGTTTTGGGATTTAGACATACGTGTAGAAGTAATGACGGAACCACTCATTATCGATATAGGAGGAGAAAGCGATGATTCTGAGGAGTCGTCAGGGAGTGATACCGCTTCCAGTTAGTCAGACATTTTACAAGTGACCTCGCAACATACCTATACTTATTGGTAATTTATTTTGGTCTTGACAAACAACTTTTTTTTAGTTTTAGTAGTAGTAAGTTGGAATTGACTTTTAAACATTTTTTTATTTTGTTTTAACTTACTTATGAACAACTTGTGATAAGTTATTATTTCAAATGTTAAAAATTGAAATTCCAGATATTTCAGTATTCGCACCCTTAAACTATGATACGCTCATGGAGTTCACTTTAAATCGGTAGATAACCGATGACGTCACTTTACAGAATTTCGACTATCGACTTTTTTATATACATCTTATTATAACTCATCCTTAAAAATGTGTATTATTCTTGGTAACACCCTGTATATACATAATGATACCTACCATAATAATTTCGTATTTCTGTTCTCTCAAATTTAAACGCCAGAGCGTACAAGAACATTTTCTATTTATTTTTTATTTAGGACTATTAAGAACCCTTCAAAAATGATGCGCTCATGAAGTTCGCTTCTGCAACTGATTTTATGGACAGTAATAGCGATGAGTCACTTTACAGAATTTCGACTATCGAGTATAGCACGATACAGCCTCCGGAGAGTATATTGTTCAGGACGGTTCACAGATGAACTCTATTGATATTCAGCCCACCGAAGCGAGTACAACGTAGTGATGAGCAAATGCAAGACCAAGACCGGCTTAGTCTTGGTTTTGTTCTTGCATGCGTGGTCTTAGTCTTGCAGCCTCATATGTGATCTTGGTCTTGCATAGTCCGGTCTTGTTGTTGCTGCAAGAGTCTTGCAGGTTTTGTATTTTATAATTGATCCTAAAGAGTATAACTATACAAAACCATTTCATAACAGCAGTTTGAAATAAATCAAAGTCTAAGAACGAGAATATATTATCTGCAGCAATGGCGCCCGTACGGGATGCGGAATGTGTAGTTTTGGAATGGTAGGTAACTGATTTTGCTTAAAATAAAAATTGTTTTTGAAATGAAATTAAAACCATTTTCATTCATAGTCGAATTTGGCTGAAATCTATGGTAAAATTAGTTTCTGATTTATTATTAACGATAATAGGTATTAACCATTTTTCAAAAAATTAACTTGAAGTTCTACTAGTTAGCTATTTTGCTGTAAATCTGTAATGTAGGTTTCAATAATATAATGAATTCAAATATTCAGGAAGTTCCGTTTGAAAGTTTATCCATTTGTGAAAAAATGACGTTTGTTGTTTTCGTATTTTTGTCCCAAAAAACATACACTACGATACAAAAAATATTTCATGTATTTACCATATTTTGATATCTATTCAAATAATCTTTTATGACATACCAGAAAATACTGTTATCGACATAACTAGGTACATATTTAAAAGAAACGCAACGCAACAATTATGAAATTTTTTTAATAATCAAAAACCATGTCGTAATATAATACGTAAAGTTGAAAAATGAAAATATCAAAAATAAAAAAAAATATATTGAAACAGAAGACGTAAACAGATTATCTCATTTCTGATGCCCAAGAGTTAATACAAAGAAACCGGCGGGCGGATTCATTGTTTAATATGTTGCGATGTTTGCGAACAACCAATGAAGCTCTCGAAAAAAGTATTTCTGCGGGTACCGAAGTTCCTGGGATAGATCAAAAATCCCGCGCCATCTTCGCCAAGAGTGGAAATTGCAACTGATGGCGTTTCCCCCTTTCTAAAACTTCTTCATTACACATAGCTCATGGTTGACTAAAGTAATCATCTATATCCTTTCTTTGGTTTTGAGAGCCAGATGTGCTAGAGCTTGATGAGGTAGACGGTGCCGAATAGAGCTTGTCGAAATCTATAATGTCTTCATCTTCAGTTGCTAGAGCCTCAACCCTTTCTTTCGATAACTCTAGCAAACTTTCTTAACTATGGTATACATCGTATACTGCTTGAAATTTCTCTAATGTGCTTACTCCCATCTCAGCTCTCCATGGCGTTAAATCAGAAGTTTCTGTCTTATGTCTTGGATCCAGTATTAGAGTCGAACAGTAAATCCAATTTGTCTTTCGGTAATTTTGTCGCGGGCAGCCTGATATCCTAAAATAAGCTTTTCCTCTACTTCGGCACGATTGATCTATTCGTCTAGTTGTCGTATGGTAGATTCAATCTTGACCAATAGCAAATTTACAGAAACTGTCACAATGTGAAGTGTGGTATATTTTTCTCCTCCAAGATTATTTGTTAATATTTTGAAATTTAGTAAACACTTGAAAACTTTTTCAATAACTGACCATTCTGATTGACTTATTTGGAATTCAATCAGCTCAGGTATTATGCCACACAAGGTATTTATTCCGCTTTTCAATTTCAAAGCCACTCCAAGCATGTCGTGTGTGGAACTTCATCTTGTAGGGCAATCTAGCGTAGGACTTAAGTTGGTGGATGCTCCATCCATTTCACATGCAGAGCAAAATTTCTTTTCCGTATTTCACTTCTTCTAATCTTGCAAAAAATTGATCGCAGCTTTGTAATTGATGTGTTTGTGTCATGGATTAGTGGTATACCCCGGAATTACAACGAAATCTGAACGTATCCTGGATATTTAAGTAGACAAATTTTTGTACCCCAGAATAGTGATTCCTTGATAAAAATATTGATTCTTCGAATAATTCTACCCGAAGAAAGTCACATTTTATTCAATCTCCTTGTTCACGTAGTTTTCGGAAAATCTATATACATACTGCTACATAAAACCTCCATATTTGTTAACTAGGATCCGAAAATTTATAAAAAAATAATTAAACGCTTACAAATACACAACATTTCAGAAAAATCTGATCAAAGTCACAAGAGCTAAAGTGAGATGTAATATCAAAGTAACTCACCTGCGCATGCTTTCCAGTTGAGTCAAAGTACCTCGCAATGCTTGCCTCTGGGTGTTTCTTCGGAAATAGCTTCTGAGACTCATTTTTGTGCATAGTTATTAAATGTTTCTTTAATCCTGAAGTATTTCGGTTTTTCATTTTTATTTGTGCACAAAGTATACAATCCAAAGGCATCTCCTTTGTCGCTGTCCGAAATAATATTAAAAAAAATCGCTAAACTTGCTTTTACACTTGGGTTGACCTAATTCTGATTTTTGTAGATTTCTGTCTTTTTTGCGACGTCGACGGAGTGGCATCAGTAATACTCTCTAAATTACTTTCCGTTTCACTTGGCACGCAACTTTCACTGTCACTAACATAAGGCGACAATTCTAGATCACTCATCTTTTCTACACGAGGCACAAACTGGTGAGTTGACAAAATTCAAGAATATGATAGTATGTTTATTTATTACCCATGTCTCTAGTTGGGAAAAACCCACAACAAAATTATTATGAAACATTTTATTACCCTTCACCAAAATGTCTAGTATTCTCACGTATTGGTACATCTGCCGCCGTTTTTTGATATTGTTCGATAATTTATTTATGGATCTGTTACGACCCAAGGTGGGCCATCAAAAACAGATATATGGTAAACAAATAATAAAATTATCTCTAACTACCCCCCATAAATCAATCGGCAACCCTTAATTTTAAATGGGTTTTCAACAAAATCCTCGTTTTAGCATGGCACACTTATTTTATTAGTAGGTGATATCACAGGTAATATTGTGAGTGGAATAATTTGTTCAACAAACATATTTTTATTAAAATTAGCTATACTTTTTCAAAATTCAAATTGATTTCATGATATTTTGAGGTAAAAATACACATTTTGTAAGAATTAATTTGGAACATTATTGAATAAATGAGAAAAAAGAGTCTTGGTCTTGCACAACTCGGTCTTGGCCTTGGTTTTGCACACTCGGTCTTGGTCTTGGTCTTTCTGCAAGATCAAGACTAGTTTCGCTCATCACTAGTACAACGGATCTTATAAATCCAGATATATTACATTATTGGTCATTTTTTGAGAAATTTCGGTTTGTTAGCACGATACAGCCTCCGGAATGTATACAAGTTACCAATTTTATGATTGAATATTGTTCAGGGCATCTCATACATGAACTCTATTGATTTTCAGCTCAGTACAATGGGTTCTATAAATCCAGATATACTACATATTTTATCACTTTTGGAGAAATTTCTGTTTATTAGCACGATACAGCCTCCGGAGTGGATAAGTGCGCTAAAGTTAGTTTTAATGTTTAAACCTGTTTATTTTTTAAATCATTACCTCTACTTTTTGAAAACTGATCGCTTAACAACTTCTATTAAAATGAGTAAGACATTAGCAAAAAAGCTTATCGGGCATGTTTGTTTGAGCTTTCTGTCTTAAAACTGACTGAACAATGGCATCCACAACAATCTTCCAGAGAACGTTTGAACACACTGTATAATTATAGTGATATTCACGATTCACTCCACAAAATCTGGTTCCATTGCATTTCGGTCTAATGGGATAAACACGGTTTAAAGAATTTTTATTCTACAATATGATTAAATCAAATCCAAATCAGAACATTGCATATTATAGTGGTATGTATTCCACACAATGATATAAATTTGAATGTTTGACCAAATTGATTAGGAATTCGCGCTGAAACTTCAATAAATTACTTAAGTTGCAACGTAGAGGGTTAATGTCTCATTTAACATTGTAGTTATTGCACTTCACAAGGATATGGATCTGTAATTAAGATGTTACGGCAATAATTCTAATACAAACATAATCAAGATTCTAAGTTCTGTCATGGTTATAAAAAAAAAGCAAAGGTTTTATGTCTGTAAAAATGAAGAAACATTCCCAGGCTACCAGAACAGCTTAATTGAATTTACAAGCTTGTTTAAAAACCGCATTTATAAATATATGCAAATTAATTTTCAATTTACTTTGAAATATTTAAGATGTATTTGACAACGGACAACAAGTTTAATATTCGAAGAGAATTATACTAACAGTGAACGCTTTTTTCTGTCAATAATTGTAGTGTTGGGAAATACGGTGATTTTCCGGTACGGTGAAACGGCGACAGTGATTTCTAAATAACCGTGATTTTAATTATTTTAAAACAATAAATATTATCCTGATTGCAAATTAGCAATAATACGAAATCGAGATTGACTCGTAACTCGAATAAATATTTATAGATATATATATATATATATATATATATATATATATATACATATATATATATATATATATATATATATATATATACATATATATATATATATATATATATATATATATATATATATATATATATATTGAACCACATATCTTAAAGCACATCGACTGATTTAGAATATTTAGTTTAGTATTTAAAATAAATTCAAACTATGTTAATGAAGGAACACATTAAAAAACCACAATCAGAATTAAAATTCATATAAAGTCATATTATAAAATCATTTGTTTAATATAACTAAAAGAGTAACAATAAATGTAGAAAAATTACCTTAATAATTTTCTTAAAATATGAAAACGCCTAACAAGTATTGAAGAAAACATTAAATCTGCCCAATATGGATATTTGTTTGTCACTAAGGAATCAGCTGTTTATCTGAAAATAAACAAGCTTTAGTTATGAAGTTTAATACCACTATCAGTTGAATAGTAATTATAATAATAATATTCATATTTGTTATAAAGAATTAGTCAAATTAAAATATAAATATAAGATGACATAACTATAATGATATGTCAAAATTTGGTATGAATTTTATAGAACAACAAAAAAAAGGAAATGGATCATAAGATGGTGATAGATATATATCAGTATTAGTAACTATAAAATTTGAACAGTATTAAATAACGAAATCAAGATATATATATATATATATATATATATATATATATATATATCAGATAAAAGGATTTATGTTATAAACTTAAATGATATTTCAAAGTTTTCACATGTAGATAAAACAAGAATTTACATTGCAATATCAAAGCATCTACCATGATTTCACCAATTGTTAAAAGACTTATTTTATTGAAATTATTTTATATTAAAGAAAAAACAGACTTATTTAAGTGAAATTCATAATAATATGTTTTCCAAAACTTTCATAATGCAGTAAAAGTGAATAGGACTCTATGGTTCAAGAAAGAAGAGTATTGGTTTCAATATGACAGGACAGTGTAGTTAAATTATAAGGAAACAAAACTTTGTTTGAAACAGTCAGCTGGGAAACAAATAGTTCATTTATTAAAAAAAAAATGACGATCGAGGGGAAGCGTGGGTAGATTGAGCTTGACGTCATGAGAGATGGGAGAATGATGTAAGTTTTTGCAACAAATTTTAAGTTAAATTGCAACAAATACGTATTAAAGTTAAAAATTCATAATCTATATTAAACAACAAACACTTACGTATGTGAATATCCAGTTATTACTGAGAACACCCAAGATTCTTCCAGAAAATATGCAGCGTGGTCTCCAATAGGCGTATTCCTGTTACCAGATGTGGTAAAATCCAGACTCCAGACTTCAGGTCAGTGTTTTCTTATATTATTGGTCAATAATAACAAACTAATTCAAATTCAGTGACTATTTCCATGTGTAAGATAATTCTTGCGTCTATATGATCGATCAAAGTAAAAGAGAAAAAACTTTTATTAGTTATTCATTAGATATAAATTTGAGATTATTAAAAACTCTACATGAACGTTCTCAATTTTGTAATAAAATAATGGTGGTACTTACTTCATTTACAATCGTATAAGAAATTTGCATTTTTATGTACAGATATAATATTTCCAAAAGCATGTGTAGTTTGGTATATAATTTCTTTTGAATAACTTATAATATGTATATCTGATTTTCACACATAAATCCTTTATAAACTTGTCCATCACCTTTCTGATTACAAAGAAACGAGTTTTATGTATGTAATACACATACCAATTTGAAGAAATATGATATCACTTTCCGGCCGGCTTTTGACAATAAAAAAGCACTCGTGTTTCGTTTGTCTGCAAAATGGTGTTAGATGTTGGCTTTTTTAGTCATCTCATTGTGATTGTGCTATTTTAAACCTTTGTTAGTGAACTGTTTCATATTTTTAATATCCGTAGTTTATTTTTATACAACATAATGGACTCTAACCTCAATTCGGAGTATTCCTGATGATGAGGACAATCATCCTCGAAAGCTTGAAAATTTTCCGTTAAGAGTACACGTTTTCCGTTTCTTTTGCTGCTTTCCCCTAACAGTCAGCAAAGACTATCTTCCTGTTTTATATATATATATATATATATATATATATATATATATAAAAGTAGCGGAAAGGTGGAATATTTTCAGTTTACAGTTCATCTGTTCTGGAGAAACTGCTGTGTTGACTGATTTCCCCATTATTGCTGTTATTTGTTATTATTTTTTACCGTTATTGTTAACTGGTGTTTATTTTTGTTCATCTATACAAGTTCTCTTCTCATCACACGAGACAAACACCTAACTACACCTTCCAACTATATAGTGTTCCAACCAAATTCGACCAGACATGGAGGATTTGTCACCATCTAAGAGACCTAAAGTTGGCCCATTGTCGCTGACCGAAAAAAATCTGATATTAAATTGCTATTCCTCGTTGAAGAACGAAGAAATTAGAAGAAAAATCATGAATACGACAGGAAGTGTTGATGAAACTGTGGAGATTACTGCAACAATGATGGGTGTTTCAAAAACAACAATTTATAATTTAATGAAGGAGAAAAAAAATGGAAACATCACAGCCCCAGCAAAGTCCCCAGGCCGACCCAAACTTGAAATTGATGACGACATGAAGAATGGAATAAGGCGTAAGGTGCATGCTTTTTTCGTTAGAAAAGAGATCCCAACTCTCTCCAAAATTATGGCTTCGGTTCAAGAAGATTCAGATTTTCCGAAAATGTCTCGAAGTACATTATGGAGAATTTTGAAGGAACTTGGATTTGAATATAAAAAAAATTTCCGGAGCGCAATTTTAATTGATAGAGACGACATTGTCATTTGGAGGAGGAGTTATTTGCGCAATATTCGGAAAGCAAGACTAGATCAAAAACGAATTTATTATTTGGATGAGACTTGGTTGAATGAAGGTCATACTGTTTCAATGTTTTTGCAAGACACGAATGTCAAAAGTCGGAGGCAGGGAGCTCTTGAAATGTGGTCAACAGGCCTCAACCCACCAGCAGGAAAAGGACGTCGACTCATCATTACTCATATCGGAAGTGCCGAAGGTTTTGTTAAAGGTGGATTGTTGTGCTTTGAGTCGAAGCAAACCGGAGATTATCATGAAGATATGAATGCAGACCTTTTCGAAGGATATTTCTCACAAATGTTAGATCTAATTCCAATGGGCTCAGTCATTGTTATGGATAACGCAAGTTATCACTCCAGGTTAGCGGATAAATTACCTTCAACTGCATGGCGTGAACAAGATATCCACGATTGGCTAACCTCGAAAAATATTGAATGCCCAGATAACCCGCTGAAAAATGAGCTCTTGCAACTGGCCAATTCACATAAACACAAATATAGTAGATACGTTGTAGATCAAATGGCATCAGCGCGTGGTATAACGGTGCTGAGGCTTCCTCCTTATCACTGTCAACTCAATCCCATAGAATTAATATGGGCCCAAGTGAAAGGCGAAGTTTCAAGAAAGAATACGACATTCAAAATAAGTGACGTAAAAGTTTTATTCGAAGACGCGTTAGGTAACGTAACCAAAGAAAACTGGAAGAAATGTGTTGAACACGTGATACAAGAAGAACTAAATATGTGGGAAATGGATCATATAAGTGAACACATGATTGAACCATTTATAATCAATGTTAATAATGGAAGCTCAACAGAATCGTCATTTTTTTATAAATATTGCATTAATTCGTACTTTATTCCTGCATTTTTCTTTTTTCCTCTCTTATTGTAAATGGTATATTAGTAGTAAAGTTGATACCTACTGCAAAAAATTTGCTATTTTTTATATAATATTTTATGTTTATTGTTTATTCATATGAACACAAAAAAATGTGTTTTTATTGAATCGATATTGTGAACTCTTTTGAATAGTTTTCGTAATTATAATTTCATAGTGCCTTCATATTCATATACCAAGTTTGTTTTGTCCTGATTGCACGCCTCTGAGGATTAAATTGTTTATTTGTTCATTCAAATACAATAGAGCGACCCTTTCAATACAATAGGCGACCCAACCGAATACAGAGTTACGGGGTGTCTACGTGAAATTCGTAACAAATGAGAAATTTTAGTACAAAATTAGATAAACTTCGGAGATATTTTATTATACACCCTTTATCGGTTTTGCATACCTAATGAGCTTTTATTACTCCATGCCTTTTAAAAACGGACTATAAATGGTTTTATAACTTTTAATTTAAATTGACAAGACATATTTCCCATTTTTTTAATGAAATTGGGCAGGATGAGCCCGAAAACTTCTTATTTTTGTCCCAGTTATGTGAATTCAATTTGCCTATCTTATAATAATATCATGTCATTTATCATATCAAATTTACAGCATTCAATTAAAAACTAACTTTGTACTTTTCTTACATTTTTTATTCATTCTGTTTGTAGCTCTGACACAATAAAGTTGTATTCTAAAATTGAAATTTAACTTTTTAAAAATATATTTGGTAAACAAAATATCTTAACTCCCTTTATCCCATTTTTTTTGTTAAAATGAAATATTAGTTTAAGACATGTTTTATAATGTATAAAAAAAATTAGAACTTTGAAGAAACAACAAAATATTCTTATATAATTAACTGGCACTATACTTTATTTACCTATAGTATTATTGTTACAATACTTGAAATCAGAATCAGAAACCACTCATTACCTAAAGTTACCAAAATTCTCGCATAAATAGATGCTGCCTTTGTTTACAACTAAAACAGCAGACATAAACTAAAAAAAATTAGAAGCATTTATTTTATCTAATGCTTGTTAGGCGTTCACGAAATTTATTTTAATATTCCTCCCGGAAAGAAACAAAATAATTCACAAAGAACGGTACTTTGTCCTTATCGGTATCGGGTCTGGGGGCATGTTTGTATCATCTCTTTGACTAGGTGGCGCTCGCCACAGGCGATCAGTAATATACTTATATTAATCTATACCGATTGCGACCTCAAACTGTAAAAGCAAAAGTATATTCCTAATACCTACAATAACATAATATCGGCTTAAATCACCGTTTTTCCTCCAAAGAATATTTGTAAATAATGATATTATATATCGGTTTTCCATCGGCGCGGTCTTCCCATGCTAGTGTCGATGATCGATGATTCCGGTATTGCAGTATTTGGTTGAAACTGAATCACCGATCACCGCATCTGCGAGAAGTGAATCACCGGCAGCGCCAGTGATTTTACATTCCCCGTGAAATATCGTAGTTACCGTTATATCGACCAAGACTAAATAATTGGATATAAATCAGCATCATGCTCCTGGACTATATTGGCAAATTGATGGGCGATTAATAGCCGATCATTACTTCATTTCATATAACGTGATATCACCATCAGTTTTTGCTTGCGATTTCATCTTTACTAACATTTGATTTCTAAAGTTTTTCCAACTTGAATAAGGGATCGGAAAAAGCGAATAAACGTTCTACCAAGGCCATCAAAAAGTCCTTACTTCAAACAGATTGAATATGTATGGGGCTTCCCAGTAAAAAAAATATAACATAACTATTTTGGGGAGACAAACTGTTATTAATTTTAGAAAGTTATTGAAAATGCTTGTAAAGAGTAAATTCCTACCACGTGTCCGTATCAAGAAGATTGAAAAGTCGTTGCTAAATACTAATTTTGATTCATTTGTATTAGATACATTTCCTGCATTTTATCTGGAAGATCTTTGGAATATTTTTGTTCTTTAGAACGTTTTTTTTAAGTAAAACATGCTTCAAATTTGGGTTGCTCCGACTGTACCTAAAGGGCCTGAATTATCAAAATTAGATTAAATTGGATTATACTCTTCACTAGAATAATTATCAATAAAATTACCTGTTGAGCTTAGGCCAGGTAGGGTAAACTGGCCTAAAATGACATACCCTACGCAAAATTCAACAAAACTTGAGAAAAAAATATTCAAGCATACATTTGAAGTTTAATGGCTTCCTTAGTTTATGACTCTAGCTATTAGAGTCGCAAACTTTTACGTTTTGTAAAAATGTCACTCAAATTAATAAAACTACGCAGTATGTCATTTTAGTCTAATACTACGGTAAAATGACATAGGTAGTTTTCATATGTGAAAGGTGGAAACGTAAACAAAAATAAAAGGAAAAACATACCCAGCTAAACGTAAAAAATACAATATTTAACAAAAAAACAAAACCAAACGCAAAGTTCGCAAGTTAGTAACTTTGTTCGGGGGGAAACATCAGCGCACTCGGCGTGACTCCATTTCTCACATTTTTGACACTGCATCCAAAGCTCACCTGCAATAAATACATGCAGCATTTTCCTCATTATCTTCAATCCCAGCAAATGTATATTGGGTTTCTTGTTCATCTTCATCGTTCCACAGCTTGACTGTAGCTTGGTTTCGTTTTGCTCGTCGCTCCAACACTAAGCGTTTCTGCACCTCTTTAGCCTTGACTTCTTCTAGGCTTAGTGTTCGGTCAGTATAATCACCCATTGTTACTTGCGCTTTGATCGTTTGAAATACGTGGAAACCTTTGGTATTGGAATTAAGCTCTCTACGGAAATTCGGCTAGAGTCTAGTAAATCGTCTTCATTCAGAGTTATCTTAGAAATATTTGATGGTCCAGGGATGTCCGTTATTATCCCAATAGCGTCCAATGTAAGTGGAGGCTGATGGTCTAACGTTCCTGGTTCGGGATCATTTTGTTCAGGAGTGTCAGTTGTTAAAGGAGCATGAAGCATCCAGTCGGGAATAATATCTGCGTTGACCGGATGGATTCCAGTTTTTTGAACCCACTAACGGAATTTTCCATTTATGCACTCCATTCATAGGCTTCAGCAAGTAGCTTTCCCACTTGAAATTGAGTCACTTTGCAATTGCTTGATTATAATAAGTGGATAATGGGCCGAAAAATGAAATGTCCAGGGGTTGTAACCGGTGCGTGCAGTGTGGAGAAAAGCAACTCATTATGACACCATTTACTTTAGCCATCTTAATAACTTCCAATTGCTTGTGGCTAACGTAACCATAAGTAGTATGAGAGTTTTATTGTCTTGGAACAAGTGTGTAAACTTTATATAATGCTTGAGCCACACACAAAAAAAGTCACCCGTCATCCAGCCCGATTCTTGACACAAGCCCAATGTTCCAGCTGGTGCATCAATCAACTCTGGCTTCCACTTTTTTCTTGCAAACATCAAAGCTGGTGGTACGAAATTACCTATTGGATTCATGGCACCAACTACAGTAGTGTGTGCCCCCCATTCTGCACTCGCAATGGCGCGAACCGGCTTTCTTCCCTTTGTAGCCATTATTTTTGCGGCCGTTGAACCGTGGAAAGCGCGGACTCGTTTACATTATAGATACGGTCAAATATGATGTTATTTTCCGCCACGGCACCTTCCAGTATAACAAAAAATTCCTTAACTTGCGGCCTATTGAATCCCTGCGCACGAGCCGCTGATGTGGCTTCCGGAGTTCTTAGTGAAATATCTGGGTTACGTACCCTGAAGCTCAAAAGCCAATCTCAATCAGCGCTTTTTTATTTTATTAAATCGGTGGGCTAACTTCTTCTTTTTAGCTAATTGGAACGCCAACTGTCTTACCTCTTCCGTGTTTAACCCGAACATGCACGTTTCCAATTGTTTTATATGTTCCACTATTTCGCCCTCAGGTTCTTCAGAAAATGTAGGTTGAAAACGACCTAAGCATTTTTTGAACCCTCTAATGTTTTTATTTTTATCTTGTTCTCTGCGTCTGTTTCTTGAGGTACACCGTATCTTGTAGATGCTGCCAACCAATCCATGTCACCGTTTTGCACTGCTTGAATAGCCTCCCACATACTCACTTCGCTCCAGTTTTGACGAAGCGATTTTCTCGTGTTTTCACCAACCATGTTATCTAAAATAAAAATAAAAATGCACTTCAGCCTAAAACGACATAGTATGTCTTTTTACCCCAACCCTGTGTATGTCATTTTACCCAAAACAATGATTTCTTAGAAATTATTAAAACCTATATATTTTAAGAGCACAAAACAAAAGTTTACCTACACTAAAATAAAGAGAAAAATCACATTGCTTACCTGTAAGTCAACTAAGGCTTATTGTACCACATAAATTGCTAAAGCCGAATTAGGTGGCCATACAAATATTTTCTTGAATCGAGAAAAACGACTTTTTGAGATTCGACGATGACGCGTGCGGAATAAACTAGACTTAAATCACGGATAAAGAACGTTTGCAATTAGGTATTTAGGGCGGCGTTGTCAGTTCTCAAAGTAGTAATATGGACAATATGTCATTTAGTCTTTTAAACGAAACTGAACGTTTCTAGCTAATTCCACAATATAATGAAAAATGTTGATAATTCTAAAAAATTGACAATCGTTTCGATAACTGAATATCATCGTCAAAATGACAGAAGTTGCATTTCATTTAATGCCTACCTGATGATTAGTAGTTATTTTTGGCTAGACCAAGAAGTGATTGACTTAATATATGTTAATAGAAAAAAGAAGAAGATGTGATATTACCAATATTGAAGCTTAGATATTATTAGACCTATGGTGATATCCTGGTTATCATTTTTCAATTAAGATCAGTATAACTGTGCAATGATATAGAAATCCAGGAAAACTATATCTGCTGATCTTTACAATTATCACTTAAGAATACAGTTTAATAGTGGACAACTCCCTAGATTTATCTGTTCATTGACGACTTCATATTGTGGGTCTCTTAAGTGTCTTCTAATTTCCAACTCTTCAAGGAAATCCAGTTCTTGTTTCATATCAAAAATATGTAGTACTTCTAGTTCTGTGTTAGGTGTCAATGAATGGTTGGTGTCAAGTAGATGTTTTGCGTAATGGGATTTATCTGGTTGTTTTAATCTGTATGCTCGTAAGTGTTCACTGTATCGGATTTCAAAATTTACTAACCATTTATTGACACCTAACACAGAACTAGAAGTACTTACTACATATTTGTGATAAGAAACAAGAACTGGATTTCCTTGAAGAGTTGGAAATTAGAAGACACTTAAGAAACCCACAATATGAAGTCGTCAATGAACAGATAAATCTAGAGAGTTCGCCACTATTAAACTGTCTTCTTAAGTGATAATTGTAAAGATCAGCAGATATAGTTTTCCTGGTTTTCGATATCATTGCACTGTTATACTGATCTTAATTGGAAAAATGATATCCAGGATATCACCATAGGGCTAATAATATCTAAGCTTCAATATTTGTAATATCACATCTTCTTCTTTTTTCTATTAACATATATTAAGTCAATCACAAGGTAGGTCACTTCTTGATCTAGCCAAAAATAACTACTAATCATCAGGTAGGCATCAAATGAAACGTAACTTCTGTCATTCTGACGATGATATTCAGTTATCGAAACAATTGTCAATTTTTTAGAATTTTCAACATTCTTCATTATATTGTGGAATTAGCTAGAAACGTTGAGTTTCATTTAAAACACTAACATGAGTAGATTCCACGAAGTAAGGGTCGAGACAGTTAATTTAATATGTCATTTTACCCGCGTATGTAATTCTAGGCCAGTTTCCCCTACTTTATTTATATTTGTTTGATTAACAAAACCCAGAGTTTTTATGCTCAGTGTCAGTTTTTAATTAGCCGTATTTTTCAGCATCAACGATGATTTCAAAGAACATACTCGAATATATTTCTATTAAATAATTGGTTTAGAAAATATCAAGGTGGCTCCTTTCAGATTTAAATTCAGCAGAATGTCAAAATCGAATTCTTCTACGAGGAGCAATTCGGTGGAGACTCCTGCTGATTGTGAAAACGAATTAGAAAGCCCCAGAGCAAATGTTTCTTCTATAATGGAAAATGTTAATGGAGAAGAACTTACTCCATCTAGTCCTCCACCATCCTATGAATATGTACTTGAAGAGGTAAGTATAAATATCTAATTATATTATATAAAATATTCGGTAATCGTTAATATTTCCCAATACGAAGTAAGTGCCTGGAGAAATGAAAATTTTAAGAGATTGTGGCGAAAGAAAAGTTTAAGAATATCGTAAAATTTGGTTTTCAAAATCATATAAGTAACTTACAAACTAGCCTTCTGGAAAATCGTAATTATTTAGCAATAAAAGTATTTTTCGGAAAATTCATATAAATTTTGATTAAAAATTGTATTTCCAACAGTATTTTCACATACAAACTAGTTGATGCCACAAAATTTACTCAGTTCTAACCTAGATAAAAGCAACATCATATTTTGGTATGTGCCCATTTGAGCCAAAACAGTCTCGAGACTGGACTCACAAATGTATAGTGGACTGTGAGTACTCTCAGACACAAGTTATACTGATCACCGATACTGCACGTTGCACGTGTCGCAAGTGGAACGTTCATTTCTACTCTCGATATCTAGTCACCAGTCTTCCGTTTATGATTGAAAGGCTGAGAGTGCCGCAATAATATATTAAGAGGGGCCTCACGTTTTAGGAACCTGAAAACAGCTGGCACCCGTGACTTGCAACAAAATTTCGGTCATTTTGTAGACAACAAATTTAAAGAACGCAGTGAAATTAAGTGTTGAAATTTTAACACAATATAACTTGGACCTTTGTCTTGGGGATCAGGTATTTTGGTTAAGTTTTCTATTGTTACAAAAAAGACATAAGCCATTAAGCGATGATGTGATTTTGACAGTTTTGACAATTTGTGGTCACCAATTTGGACGCCAAAACCTGATCCCCAAAAGGAAGACCAGAGAATTCGGTTCTGAAAATATGAAATCTCAAATTATTTTATTTTTGAGATTTGTTACACGCATATTTTTGCGAACGAACAACTTTTCACTTTAGTTCTACCGTCTTGATGGATGGCGCTGAATAGAACTTCAATGACAGATGACGACGGTCAAGTCAAATCATAGACACGTATTATTATTACTTTCTCTATGGGTCAAATGTTATCATATGTTTTGTGTCCATAAAAATATCCCAAATTTATAGTTTAGTGTGTATTGTATTTGTAAGTGATTATTATTAAATTTGTAGCCAAGATTGCTTATAGGCGAAACGCGAGGAGGAGTCGAGTGGGGCACTGAGTGAGGACAGCGTTGCATTATTTACTAAAGACATAATCTTTGCTATAAGAGCAGTGATTGGTTTATTAGATCATTGCGTGTTATCATTTAATGCTGGGTTGCCAAACTTCAGCTGTTTTTAAGTTATAGAAGAAAAGAAATATTTTTTCAAACCCCAAACTTCATTACAAACCGTAAAAAGATATGTTTAAGTTGACCCAAGAGACTACCATTACGTTTTATTTATTAAAATTATACGGAAAGCGATTTCATAAGTAATTATAAACAATGTTTTAAGTTTCTCCCTACATAACAATATTTGTAATAGCGTAAGTATTGCAATCAATACGGAGAGGCGCACTTTGCACGCCAATAAGATATGAGGATGGTTATCTACTTTTCAGCTTGCCATAGTCTATTGCCCATAGGTAATAGTACTTGAATAAAATTAATGAATGAAGTAGGTAACATTATATTTTAAAAATCTTGGAACCATAAATATTTTGAAACTTTGTTTAGTCAATAGTCGAAATTACTTTGCAAATTATTTGATTATATAAGCATTTAAAAAAATCAAAGAAAATAAGAACCCAAATTATTATTAAAATATTACTTCGTAATAGTGTTAGTTGTTTATATTTAAAGAAAATTGAAAAACAAAGGAGAACTAAAAAATTAATTTTGTCTACCGACTCTAGAAATGGCAACAGCGCTTCTAAATAGAATAGGACCCGTTATCCTCGCTCTAGTGAGGTGAAAACCAATAGGGTTCAACTGTGAGACACTCTGAAAAAGATCAAATTATGAAATTGGTCACTTGTGTACACTCCGGAAGCTGTATCGTGCTAACAACCCTGAATTTCTCCAAAAAATGTTGCACTTTATGTACCATAGCACCCGTTGTACTAGCTCTAGTGAGCTGAAAATCTATGAGGTTCTTCTATAAGATGCTCTGAATAATATCCAATCATGAAATTGGTCATCTGCATACACTGCGGAGGCTGTATCGTGTTAACAACCAGAAATTTCTTCAAAAATCTGGCACTTCATGAACTATGAAACCCGTTGTACTAGCTCTAGTGAGCTGAAAATCAATAAGGTTCATCTATAAAAAGCTCTGAACAATATCCAATTATGAAATTGGCCATTTGTATACACTCCGGAGGCTGTATCATACTAACAAACTGAAATTTCTCCAAAAATGTCATCTTCAAGTACCATAGCACCCGTTCTACTCGCTTTGGTGAGCTGAAAATCAAAAGGGTTCATCTGTGAAATGTCCTGAACAATATTCAACGCTAGGGCATGACGCCTGTAACATAAAAACAGGTATACTTGCGATCAAGTCGCACAGAAAACTGGGCGTGGACTGCGTGTCGACACGAAATTGCATTGGTCTCGAGACTAAAGTCACTGACGAGACTCCCATACGTCTCGAGACCACAAGTGATCTTAAATGGACAACACCCTAAGACCAATCTCGAGACTTACCTCTAGTGGACTCTTACCTTTATTATACCACCATTACAATTAACAATAGTTTCTAATTGATTCAGGTTTAACTTAAATATACTTTATACATAATGAGAGGATTTTGAAATATTTGACGTTGTCAACTCAAAAATAGCATCTATTGAATTTGAGGTTATATACCGATGATTAAATGTTTTAATCTTTTTTATTTAGTTACATATGTTAGTACTACCCTTGCGTTTCAATTTATGCTTCGCAGAGATCAATTATCATTTTTCTTCTTCAATACATGCTAGCAAAACAAATGTTCCAAATACAGGTCTAAACGTAAATCAAAGATTCTAATATTCAACCCCCATTTCTATGAGAAAAACATCCAGACATACCCCAAATTTTTAAAATATGGATGTTTTCGCACATACCCATGACTCAGATAATTTTTTAGAAATACCACTTTCGGTACCAAACGGAACATCATGGAATCACCGATTTAAAATGACTCAGAAAATGTAATACCCTATATAGGTATATAGTTTGTCAGGAACAAAACGTTTCAATTGGCACCGGTAGCACATGATTTGTAACATAATTGGTGGCTGAAAATAGTTCAAGAGATCTTTTGTTCGAAAACCCTTTCATGTAACTTGCTCAGCTCTTGGCAGTAGTCAACAAAATCACTCTACCTTCGTTTCATCCTCCAAAATAATCATCAAATTTATTTAATTGAGAGTATTGCGTTTCAAAATTTCGTTGATCGTTGAATAGGAACTGAGTTTAATAGGAGTTGTCAATTGCTGCTCACTTATGATAATTGTTGACTGGTTCATGTTGACCCCGGACTGTGGAGTTTTGGAATGTAATTAAAATACTTTTGTAACTTGCACTCACTTTATTGTGTTGTTTTAATACAACACGCCAATTAAGAACATTATTATGTCTTCATGATACGTTTTTATGAAGTTTGAGTAATTAATTAGCGGATTTCTCAATTTGTCGCGCTATTTATGTGCGATGTGTTTAGAGAGGGAAAAGCGAGCGTTAATTTCTGACAGAGTATTTTCTGGAATGAATAAATTGTAAGGCGTTGGTGGATGTGTTTTATGGTAGCAGGGTTGCCAAGTTGAATGATCTATTAGAAAACAGATAAAAACTAAATGCTAAATATATTTCTAAATAATAATATTTTGATGAATTATCGAAATATATAGCAGTGCCTCCACGGTATAAGCAACTGATTGATTTGAATATGTGTATATACACTGATTAATAAACAAGAAATCCCAAAATATTCAACATAAGTCATAAATAATGTACAATTTTGAATCCTTCCGAATCCAATTTCAAAATAATTTAAGCAGTTCTATTTGTGTTGAGACGTTCGATGAATACAAACAGATTGTAAATGCCTTAAATAACTTCAGTACTCAGAAAAATTATTGGACCACTTTTGAATAACCTTATAAGTTATTAAGTGGTAGTTATATACAGATGAACATTTATATTCTGAAAGGCACATATTTTCTTCTAATAAATTGATTAATAGAGCTTTGAACATATTCGTAAACTAAGATAACCAATTTAAAAAAAGTATGAATAACAAAATAAAAAAACGATTTCCTAAATGGCAATGTTCCTCTATCTGAAAACCAGCGTGTTTTAGTATTGCTTGGCAGAAGTACTTAGCTTTCTCATTTGCTTGTTCTTAATTCTTTGTAATTATTTTGTCACAACGCATTCGCGATAGTTAGCCAGATGTTCTCGACCGCAATGTTTGAAACTAAATACAAAAGATATTGGACGATAATTAATAGACTTTCTAATTCTCCTTAGCTAACATTATATGCGTAGGTCCAAAAACGCTAACTGCTTCACAAAAATCAAAGTTTCAAATCGTTGTCGACTACCAAGAACTTAATGCAATTATGATAGGTGATCATTATCCACTGCCAGAGCTTGACAAGCTGAGACGTTGTCAATATTTTTCACACCTCTCGTCCCGTTTTCGCCAGATCTAGACATCTGAAGGGGATATTCCGAAAACAGCCTCCAATACTGAAAATTGCCATTACGGATATGTCTATCCGGCAATGAGTCTTGAGGAGCTCAGAAAAGAAAGCAAGTCGGAGGTGATTTCATAAGCAAATAATAACCGCGAATAACTATCAGCAACCATAAATTCCAATGTGTTTCTCCGTAATAAACAATCTCAAAGTAAAACCAATCAATGTTTTTGTGAAATTTTCATGTGTATACCTTTAGCACATACAATAAATTTTTGTGAAAATCAGCGATAACATCACTACTTAAACATGACTAATATCAGATAAAATGTCTTATTAACCAATACCTTATTCCATTTTATTATTAGAATGATCAAAGCAAAACAATACTTGTGACAAGAAAGTGAACTGCTACCAACGTAGAAAATAATCAAATATTGTGCTTAATTTGTTAATTATATTGAAAGCATAGGTGTGTATATTTCTTTTCCGCACAACCCTACCAGATATGCGAGAAAAGTATTGGTTTACCTCAAAAAATGTTGGAAATTTGGATTTTTTTCCAGTTATTTTCTTGTTCAGCAAGAACAACACGAAAATATGTTTTTTAGAAAAAATTATGTATGCATGTCATTGTCGTCATCGCCGTCGTTGTCGTCGACCACTTTTCGTAACATGTCTTGTTAGCACGGAATGTAACAAGCTACCAATTTTATAACTGAATATTGTTCAAGACATCTCATATATGAACCCTACCAATTTTCAGCTCACCAGAGCCAGTACAACGGGTGCTATGGTACTTGAAGTACGACATTTTTATAATTTTTTGGAGAAATTTTAGTTTGTGAAAACGATACAGCCTACGGAGTTTATACAACTCACCTATTTTATGATGGAATACTGTTCAAAACATCTCACAGATGAATCGTATTGATTTTCAGCTCAACAGAGCCAGTACAACGAGTACTATTGTACTTGAAATACGATATTTTTGTCATTTTTGGAGAAATTTCAATTTATTACACGATACAGTCTCCGGAGTGTATATAACTGACCAATGTTATAATTGAATATTGTTCAGGGCATCTCATAGATGAACTCTATGGATTTTTAGCTCACTATAGCTAGTAAAACGGGTGCTATGGTACTTGCAGTACCACATTTTTATTATTTTTGGAGAATTTTCAGTGTGTTAGTACGATACAGTCTCCAGAGTGTATACAAGTGATCAATTTTATGATTAGATATTATTCAGAGCGTCTTATAGACGAACTTTACCGATTATCAGCTCACTAGAGCCAGTACAACACGTGCTATGGTACTTGAAGTGCCGCATTTTTGGTAATTTTTAGAGAAATTTCGGGTTGTCAGCACTATAGCCTTCGGAGTGTATACAAGTGACCAATTTTATAATTAGATATTTTTCTGGGTGTCTCACAGATGAATCCTATTGATTTTTAGTTCACGGATCTCACCAAAGCGAGTACAACGGATCCTATAAATCCAGATATACTACATTTTTGGAGAAATTTCTGTTTGTTAGCACGATAAAACCTCCGAAGAGTATACAAGTGACAATTTTATGATAGGATATTGTTGAGGGCATCTCACAGATGCGGAAAAGTTAGCTTTAATCCTTAAAACCGTTTATTTTTAGACACGTCTGAAAGCTCAAAGTGAGCTACCTTCGCCGAATAATCCTACTAAGAGACCAGAAATTATGCACAAGTCAAGTAAAGAGTTGTACAAAGCTGTAGCTAAACAGTTTGGAATTACATGTAAAATGTCCGACCAATGTAGGTGAGTAGAAAACATAATATTTTCCATAAATTTCATTATTATCTCGTTAAATGAACATTTATACTACAAATATCAATTTCATAAGGCCACGCCATTCTCCCACTACCAGATTTTTCGGTTAAGATGCATTATATTTGTGGAGACTATAACAAAAATACAAATTAATTTAAATATACCACACCATATCAATACATTTTCATTTTTTGAAAGTTTTGCTTCCGAAATACTCCCATCCATATTGGGAACTGTATTAATTCAACAGTTTTACTACTAAGCTTCACAACGAAATCCTCTGCACGTAACTATTTTTCACAATCAATTTCATTTAGTAACTATAGCCAAGTTATTGTATTTTCTTAAAATATGTTTAGCAAACAGTCCTCATAAAACCTATACATAGAAAGGTGAAAAACATAGTGTTGCAAAAAGGACTTGAGAGTAATTGATTCGAGATATGAAGTTCTAGAAAAAAACTTCCATCGCAGATATTTCAGAAAAACTCGAAAATATCAAATGGGATAACTATGTGGGGATAATTTTAAAAATGTGTAACTAGAGGCAGATATAGAGATCTGTGGCAGTAGTAGAAAAACTAATGACAAAAAAACAAACCGTCTGGTGGTCTGAATAAATAAAGAATCAAATAAAAATCCAAAATGGAAACTCTACTTAAATAATAGAACATCAGAAAAGTCTGAGTTATATAAGATAGAAAGAAAAAGAGTGAAAGAATTAATATCAACGGCAAAAAGGAACAAGTGGATTGAATTTTGCGTCAAATCCAAGTTGACGAAAATAGAAATGAACAATATATTAGAGCAGACGATGTAAAATAAGTTATAAAACGGCTTAAGAATGGAAAAGCATCAGGTAGTGACAAAATAACAAATGAGATGATTAGATATATTGGAGAAAAAGGTACAGAAATACTTGTTGGAATAAACAATAAAGTTTGTTATGAAGAACGAGTACCGTAAGAATGGAAAGCAGCTTCAATAATACCAATATATAAGAAGAGCGATAAATATGATTGTAACAACTACAGAGGAATTAATTTACTGAATGCTGCTATAAAAATTTATGAACAAATATTGGACACAAAAATTAAATCAGTAACAGAAAATACTATAGAAGAATTCCAAAGCGGATTTAGAAAGGGAAGGAGCACATATTTACATTAAAGCAGATCATGGAAAAACCAATAGAGCAAGACAAAGAAATATATTTAGGTTTTATTGATATAGAAAAGGCCTTTGATCGAGTACGAAGAAATAAACTATGGAAAATAGTATCAGAGAGAGAAATTGAAATTAAAATGATCAGAGTATTAAAAAATATATAGAGTGAAAACACTAACTTTATTATACACCAAAATAGCACCTCAGATGCTTTCACAACAAAAGAAGGATTGAGGCAAGAAGGAGGTCTAAGTCCTACACTTTTCACAATGTATATTGACGAGTGAATCAAGAAATGTAAAATAAAGTTAAATAAATTTAAGGTAGGATGCAGATCTTTGGAAATGGTACAAGTGTCAGAAGGAGCATTTGCAGATGATATAGTCATTGTGGCCGAAAAAGAGGTAGATTTACAAAGGAATCTGGAGATTTGGAATGATGCCCTGGAACAATATGTGATGGAATTGAATAAAAACAAAACGAAAGTTACGGTAGTAGGAAACGAACACAAAAACATACAGATAAGAGTAGACAATATTGTAATTAATGAAGTAGCACGTTTAAAATATCTAGGTGTAGAACTACAAAAGAATGGGAGAGATGAAAAAGAAATGAATGATAGAGTGCGAAAAAAACTAAAATTGTACTGTGCAATGAACCAGGCTTTTATAAACAAAGAAGAGATATGAATGAAGACAAAAATTAATGTATTTAAGACCATTGATATATATATATATATATATATATATATATATATATATATATATATTATTTAAATCAGAAAATCAAACAGATTTCTCTGTGGTAATTATCGATCGTACTATTAATCTAAGCAAAAGGTGATGATTATCAGGTATGCGGTCAGTATAAGAAATAAAACTCTATTTTCTCATTCTCAATATTTCGCTATTGTTCAAAACTTCATCGGGAGACACTACAATAGTTAAAATCTAAATAAAATAACAATGAAATGAACATAAATTGGACGTACCCAGTACATGTCGACTGGGATGTACTGAGTACGTCTTGAAATGGGCATTTTCAGTACGTCTTGAAAATGTTCAGGACGTTCAGACCTAAATTGGACCTAAAATGAACATCCCCAAGACGTCTCGTGCTATTAGGGTGAGTGTGTAATATAATTTTCAAATCCAGCTAAGCGCTTTTAGCCACTAGGCCATTATCAAAGGTGGTGTCAAAAAAATTAACTACATGTATCTAGATGTTCAAAAATAGGCACATGCTTTACATCAATCGGTTAATAGAAACATATGTTGTGAGAAGCATTTTACGCGCGAACGGAAAAGTTACGCACGAAGCCGCGTAAAATGCGTTATAACACGTGTTACGTACTATACTTTACGTACGACTTGTACTTGTATTGATAATCTTATTAATGATACTTTAACAACATACACAACAAGATAGTTTTAATAATTTTATCATATAACATTTGATTACATAATATTAGTTATTATAATAATTGTTTATGGTGACATTATAGTTATTAAATACAAATGGTGAGTCGGTTCTTCTGCTCGTTGAAGCGTAAGAAAGATTTACATTATTAGCTGTGTTTGGTAAACTTTCATTTTCATCACTATTACTTGTACCTGCTATTGCAGATGCTATTTTAGGTGAATTGTTTGTTTGATTATTTAAGGAATTATCCACATAGCCTGCAGCTACGGCCGATGACTGCCATCTACCGTGTCTTTTTAAATATAATAGATCACCACCCGCGTCAACAAGAATAGTCGCAGACGAGCGCCGGAAACAGTGCCCTGTATAAGTTGCTGCGTCTGGTAGTTCCAGGTATACAGCAATTTATTTTGATACGTTCCCTATTTTATTGATACCAACACTCTGCCTGGTACATGTACTGCAGAGCGAAGGTTAATATATTTTTTCACTTTAGGGTAAAAATATTGTGAAATCACAAAAGAACGTTGTCGCTTAGTTTTTGAATCAGGTATTTTAATAACAATTTTTTTCCTGTATCTTGAATATGCTATTTTATATTACGTAATTTTTGTTTTCTGCAGGCACCACTTATACCAATTATTAAATTATTTTAATTAAAAAAAATATTAATTAAAATTAAAATTTACATAAGTACATATCAATATATTGAGCACAATATATTTTACCTTCATAAACAAATATTTATCATCTGGTGCATTTTCTAGGAAATTATCAATGCTCTCGTTTGTTAAAATTTGAGTTTAAATCCATCAGATTTTCTATTAAGTAGAGCTTGTAATTTGGAATAGCTTGCAATGTTTATATTATGATTTATATCTATTATAGTTCTCAACATAGAGGCAAAAACAACAAAGTGAAGAAGGCTTTAAAGTATTTGACAAATCTTGGAAATATGGAAACATTCTCGGAAGATGTTTTTACACCGTTTTTTAACCTTCATTCCATAAATTTTTGGTATATATGTTTGTACCGACTCTCAGTTTCGCTGGTAATAAGTTGTTTTTTGGCTTATTCAGCGATTTCAGTTATATTGAGTGGAGGTAAATCCATTTCACTGTTACTCGACATTTTTCAATTGAACAAAAACTACATAAACAGAACCTAGTCATAAGGTTATAAAAATGAAAATTTATTGACAGTTCTTGATTTTCGTTCCAAAATCGCTATCGTAGCCTACTGAATTTTGATGGTTTGATGGCTTATTTGTGTATGTTTTTTAATAATATTATGATACATTCAAACAGCTAAAAGATGAGGATTGAATGGAACGGAACCAATTATCATATAATTCCAAATAACTCTTAGTAGGTATTAAATGCAATCTCATATCTAATAACTGTTATCTACCATTTATATATAGAATAAAATGCATCGTCTAATATCTAAATAATAACTTTTGAATAAAATGGCAACGTCTATTGACAGTTGCTAAGTGGTTGCTAGGGATACCGTGCGATTTACTTTACAGCCGTGCGTTTTGTTTTACCGTGCGTAATAGACGTCTTACATTGATTGCCGACTGTGCGTTTTTGACTACTTAAGGCCTGGACACACCTGTCATGCAGCCTTCCGATCCGACTCCGGTCCGATATTGCTTAAAGAATATGATCGGTGCGGGATCGGAAAGGGGTGAGCACACATGTCATGCCCACTTCCTGCTCTTTTCAGATTTGACACTCAGTCTACTCGAAATCGCCAGTTGAAACGGTTGCGAATATATTGCGCGAATGTTGAAACCTTTTAGCAATCGTGATTTAGCTATTGTGGCTATCTGTTTAGATGAAGAAGATCGACTTAATGCGAAGTCTTCGATGAAGAGTAGTGGAAAACGTAAATATTGGGTTCATGATGCGTGGAAAACACGAGACAAAGAAGGAGAGTTTGCCACACTTTTACCTCACCTGTTGGACGACGAAACAAAATTTTATCATTATTTTAGAATGCCGATGGATACATTCAATCGGTTGGAACTTAAACTCCAAGAAAGATTAGCCATGCAAGACACGTATTTTAGAAAAACTATCACTCCTAGACACCGTTTGGCTACATTTTTAAGGTAAGATACTTTGTAATTTACATAGTTGTCGAATCATCCGTTTATAAATGCCGGTCACTTAAAATCTGTTAACAAGCCTATCTCTGACTCTGTTTAAGATATTGACATGACACTTAAAAATTAGGTAAAATATTAAACGTAGTTATAATAAATTGTTATTAAAATTATTCAAGCCTTTTTAAGATAGTGGCCATTTTACATCAAGATATTGTCATAAAATAAAATTAATTACAATCATAGTGTGTGAGTAAATCTTCATAAAAAATGGTTCAGCCGTAACAAACTATAAACTATAGGGATGTAAAATGCTTGCTAATCCCCTTCACACCTAAGTGTATTTTACTTTTTTGAAAGTGCTTTTTCCTTTAAATCAACAAAGAACTATATTGCGGCAAAGCAAGAATCATTGGTACAGGGACAATACATTACTGCTTTTTACTGGAATTAGAGCATAGTAGACACAAGGAATTTTTCAAAAGAGAATTTATTAATATGTAATTACATAGTTACATCAAAACATAGATTTATTAAAGTTGAAAAAATGTTACGTTGGTGTACGTGTCAGCATTGACAGCAGGAGATGATGATGTTTGTGGTACACCACTCGAAAGATGTCCATCTAAACACGATCCTTCTTCTTCTGACAGTGTGAAAGATGTTGTGTCAGAGGACACATTCCTTGTAACAACCATAGCAGTTTGTCGGTTGTTATTTTCACGAATCTGCTCTAGTTCATACTCTTGAACAATATTAAAGATCTTCCCTTTGGCAGAATGTAAGCGCAGAGGATCCAGTGATTTCAGAGATGCAGCAATTCCAGACAAAAATACATCAACGGGATGCTGTTCGTCATTGTCACTAGGTTTTTTTTTCTTCTCAGCTTCTTTCTCAGCCAATAAATATGCCATTAGCTGAGATGATGCAGATTCTCCAGGTTTCATTTCGGTATGTGGGAGCTTTCTTTTGCGTTTTGCAGATGGAGTCCTGTTGTCGATAGAAACTCGACTAGCTGATGGAGTTCTAGGTGGTAGCAACGACTCGGATTCTGCAGTCCCATCAGAGACATACTCATTTATATCTGCATTTATATCATTGTTTAGGTTCTGCATTTGGGGGTCATCAGTGGGTTGGGTTTCATTATTTTCTTCCGCTTCATCAGGAACGTTACCTATACCTTTCCGCTCGGCGAGGTGAGGAATCAGAAATTCAAGAATGGTCTCAAATTTGTATTTATTTGAAGATATAGCCGCCTGTCCAGATTTGGTTTTCCGTTTTTGTCTCGCTCTTCGCAGACTGTCACGAATTCCGTTCCACTTCTTTTTACATTCCTCCTCTTGACCTAAAGAATCAAAAATGTATAATTAAAACTATTATAATTAGATAGCATCATAGCAGGAAAATAAAAAACCTTATTAAATTATTAATAATTATTGATTAAATATAGTTTGTATGTGTATTAGTATAAGTTGTTTGTTACAGGTTTCTTGCTACTGGAGATTCTTTCAAGACCATCTCATTCACTTACAGAATGGGAAGAAGTACAGTTGGTTCCATTGTTCATCGTACAAGCAGAGTTGTAATTGAAGTACTTTTAAACGAAGTAATGCCAGCTCCGACAGAGGACAGGTGGAATGAAATAGCAATCGAATTTTGGGAAAGGTGGCAGTTTCCCAATTGCATTGGTGCTTTGGATGGAAAACATGTGACAATACAAGCTCCAAAAGCATCAGGAAGCCTCTATTGGAACTACAAGAAAACATACTCCATTGTTCTTTTAGTGCTAGTTGATGCTCGTTACAATTTTATTTTTGTAGACGTGGGAAGCTACGGAAGAAACTCTGATGGTGGTGTTTTGGCGAATTCCAATTTAGGTAGAAAACTATCTCGAAACCAACTTAACATCCCAGACAAAAAAGGCCTCCCAGGGACAAACATGGAACTTCCCATGGTTATAGTTGCCGATGAAGCTTTCCCCCTCACAAAAAATATCATGGGGCCATTTCCTGGAAAGAACTTGTCTAACGAGCAAAGAATTTTCAACTACAGATTGAGCAGAGCTCGAAGAATGTCAGAAAATGTCTTTGGCATTATGGTGCAAAAATTTCGAATGTTCATGAGGCCTCTCCAAGGAAATCCTGACAACATAACAAGGGTAGTTCTTGCAGCATGTATCATACATAACTTCATTAGAATTAACGAAGACTACAAAGTGCCAGAAGTAAGTGACAATACTGACACAACTCCAGTGGAGAAATCTCGTCTTCAGGATTTTCCTCGTCGCCGAGGAGGGGAAAATCGTGAAGCATTCAATGTAAGAGAGCAGTTTAAGCAATTCTTCAACTCTGAAGAGGGTAGTGTGGAGTGGCAAGAACGCCGGGCTTTCATAGGTTAATAAGTTAGTTGTTCTTCCTTGGAACTGTTCGAAGCTATGAGTATTTTATAGCTCTTCTTGTGTTACTTACAACTAAACATTATGGTTTTATATTTTAAAAAAATTGAAAATTTGTGAGAACCTGTGTACAATAAAGAATATGTTTGAAACTTACTTGCACAAAATCAATGTGTTGAATTAATATAATGCAAAATAGCAAAACAAATTGAAATAATACAAGTACAAAAGATAGCAAAAATTTGCCAAATTTCAAGCCGATATCTTCAAAATTACGGCCGGTATCGCGTGACAGACATACGGACAGACAGACAGACAGACAGAAAATCCAAATGCAGATCGAGTCTACTCTCTAATCATAGACTCACTTACGTTCGTCAATTACTATAGATAAGAATAAATACCGGGTGTTTCAAAGGTCAGTTTACCAAACTAATTGAGGTAAACTGATTTATTAAACACAATGCTTTCGTAACTAATGTTGCACAACCTGTTTTTGAGCAATGATAAAATCAACTGTGAAGGTCATTGTTAACATTTTTATGTTTTAACTCGGTAAACTGACTTTTGAAACACCCGGTATATTCCTAACGAATAAATCCCTTGAATATTTTCGGAATTAATTAATTTATTTATTTTAATTCACAATTCCAACAGGAAACCCCTTCCCTTGAAGTGGAAGTGGATTTAAATATTGTTATTATGACAAGATTTTAATAGCTTAGTTTAAAACACAACAACTTAACAATAAATATACAAATGTTTTTACCTTCTACATTTAGTTTCTTCGCAACTTTTTTCCACATAATGTCCTTGTACTCCGAGTTTCTATATTGCTCTTGTGCCTGATCATAGAGAGCTGGAAACATTCGGACAGTTTCAATAAGCTCCTCCGCTTTTATACCCGCCATTTCACTGAATTTAACACAAAAACTGCCACCGACAACCTTCCCGCATCAAGTAAACGAATGGTCTGCAATGTCGGAGTATGACGGGATACCGGAATCGGAGACGGGTGGGAGTAGGACGGGTCGCGTGTCGGACAGATGAGACCTACTGCATTCCAAACCATTGTTTATTCCCATATCATACAGTCGTCCCGCTGTATGACCGTAGTCGGATCGGAAGGCTGTATGACAGGTGTGTCCAGGCCTTTACAGGGGTGGTCGTAGGTAAAATTTATAAAACCTTATACAAATACTTGTAATGAGTAAAACTTCTAGTTACGACAAACATACTAATTAATTAAAATTAACCCTTTAGTTAGGGTGTACAATTATATTGTTACATGTTTAAAGTTAAAATGGAATTTATCAACTGCTCAGTTACTACAAGGTTAATTTTAATTAATCAGTATGTTTGTCGTAACTAGAAGTTTTATTCATTACAAGTATTCGTATAAAGTTTTATAAATTTTAACCGATAGATGTAGAACACGTGCCTGCCTTTGAATGTGATGCTTTTAGACACCTGTAGTTAATTTTTTTGACGACAGCTTTGATAATGGCCTAGTGGTCGAAAGTACTTAGCTGGATTGTAAAATTAAATTACACACTAAGTTCAATCAATCGGATTTATTTTGTCAGTTGAGAATGATTCAAAATCATTTTGACAATCCTTTCTTGATGCAATTTATCGAAATGCTCTTTTTTATAGGTGCTTCGACTGTCAAAGTCATTATTTCGACTGCGAATATGACAAAAATGAGCAGGAAAAAACAGATGGCGGTCTAGGAGCAGGTACTCCCATGTTTATTTCCGAAGTTATGCATGGAACCGCATGCAGTATACTATAATATATCTAATAGGCATTACAATTATTAATCGTTTGATTTGTGAAGTAGTATTGTACTAAAAATGTTAATTATATATATATTTTAGTAACATCTGAAAAATGTATCTATATAACGAATTACGCACACTGAAACTTGATACTAATTTACTTTAAAACAATGAGTGAATAGGGGTAAATATTCTATTTAAGGTACTTCTTATGTATTAGTAGATATAAAGAATCAGTTGGCAAAATCGTCAAAAACGTTCCAATATTGAGGTACTGATTAGTTGTAACGTAAGAGGCGTGATTAACATAGGCAAGGAAATATTTTCATTTAGTGGAATACTATAAAAATTCTGATCACACACTACATGAGCTCTTCCGATTTAGGACCTGGACCAGCACCATACATTTTTTATTATCCTACCACATAATATCTTTCATCCAGTCTCTTTAGAATGGAAACTTTACCATAGTAGATACACTTCGCTGTCAGCAAAATTTGGTATAATTCCCACCGCATTATGTAGCCGCAATGAGAAAGATGTCGGAGACATTAATCATTTATTCTTATTCTGTTTCAAACACCTAAAAAAAACTCATATTTTGATTAAAAACCTTTTGGGTATGATGACTGATTTTGAAATCCCCTTCTACAACGTAGGTACACATCTGTTATTGCCGAAAATACATTATTTCAGCAATAAACTCATTTTAACGAATATTATTACATTTTATTCTATCTACTTTGAATTATGCGCGAAAACGCATGTTACGTCACGCCTCAGTAGATATTGCATTGTGTTTATATTTAACGAAGAACGTCAACAATACATTTTTCGTGTGTCAAAAATATGAATAGAAACAAAAAGAAGAAATGACATTACAAATTTGTGATTTTGGTTTCTTGTTTCTTATGCCTCTGATATGAATTAAATTACTGAAAAAATTATATATAATAACACAAATTACAAATGAAGTATAACCTCAATGTGCCTATGTGCATGAAACACGAATAAAGTTGTTGGTACTAGAGGGGAAAGAGGAGAAGAAAGTGTGTCTGTCTGTGCGCGCCTATGGGCTTCAAGCAAAGGTCAAAAAGAACGCGAGTGTTACGCTTGAGTGTGCAAATCGAACGATACTAATATACAGGGTGATTCTTAATATATGCGACAAACTGTAGGAGCTGATTCCTGGGGTTATTTTGATCATAAAAGTTCATAAGAACATATGTCCAAAACCGCTTAGTTCAGAAGTTATAGAATGTTTAATAGAAAGTTAAAATAATAAATGGTTTTATTATAAATTAACAAAATAATTAGTAAAACAAAATTAAGTTATAGTAACTGTTGAAAATGACCGCCTCCAACTGTACTACAAGCTGCTATCCTCCGTCGTATTGACTGACGAGTCCGTTCGAAAATACCAGGGGTATTTCGAATTGTTTCAAAAGCTGCTATAATACGATTTCTTAGTTCATCGACATTTTCCATGGGAGTCGTGTACACTAATGTTTTAAGGTAGCCCCAGAGAAAAAAGTCCAATGAATTTAAGTCTGGAGACCGAGGAGGCCACGGCTGTGGACCTCCCCGTCCTATCCACCGATTTGGATACGTACTGTCCAGAAACTCGCGAGCAAGTAAACTAAAATGCGCTGGAGCACCGTCATGCATAAAATACATTTGTAATCTTAACTGCAACGGAACTTCTTCCAGCAGTAGTGGTAACGCCTCTTCAAGAAAATTGCGGTATACATCGGCATTTAAACGCATCAGTAAAAAATGTGGACCTAACAAGTGATCTGCAACAATTCCGGCCCACACATTGACAGAGAATTGATGCTGATGACGGGCATTCATTATTTCTCGCGGATTTTCTTCGGCCCATATGTGATTATTATGAAAATTAATAATCACGTTTCTAGAGAAAGTAGCCTCGTCGGTGAAGAGTATTTGAGCCAAATGGTTAGGATTTTGTGCGACTTCGTGTTGCATCCATTGACAAAAAGCTAATCTTTGTTGAAAATCTGCTGGCAATAGAGCCTGTACCCGTTGAATGTGATATGGATACAACAGTTGATCTTTCAATATTCTCCAAACTGTGGCCTGACTCATGTTCAAATCAAACGCAATTTTTCTGGTGCTTGTTGTAGGATGTTCCTCAATTCCATCTAATACGATTTCTTCAACTTGTGGAGTTCTCACTGTAGATGGGGGCCCGTTATCAGTCGTCCGTTTTTTAAAACTTCCCGTTTCACTAAGACGTTGATGAAGACGGGTAAACATGGAATGATGCGGTATGATACGGTTCGGGTATCGTTCTGCATAAAGACGTCTAGCAGCACGCGTATTTCCATTGGCAAGACCGTAAACGAAATGAATATCACACATCTCACCATTCGTATAATTCATTTTAGAAAACAGAAACTGGCAATAAACTGAATGAATACTCTGACACTATTGACAGATATTGAAATGACAAATAAACAATTCCAAAATACCGTACATAATCACAACACGTGCTTCTTGAGCGACTGGTAAACACCGACTGATTAGCATCGACAACGCGACCACTACGCATATTAGAGAAACAGGCACAGACTTGTTTACGAGCTTGTATTACAGTTGGAGGCGGTCATTATCGACAGTTACTACAACTTAATTTTGTTTTACTAATTATTTTGTTAATTTATAATAAAACCATTTATTATTTTGACTTTCTATTAAACATTCTATAACTTCTGAACTAAGCGGTTTTGGACATATGTTCTTATGAACTTTTATGATCAAAATAACCCCAGGAATCAGCTCCTACAGTTTGTCGCATATATTAAGAATCACCCTGTATAAATGAACTGATAAGGTAACCTCAAAAATAACTTATGGCTAGTGTGAATTGAAATTTACTTAGCGCTAAAGATTAATAATAATGTAATTACAAGGAAGTTTTCACTTTTTGAAATGCAGACGAGCAAAAGTATTTATTTGACGCAAGAAACTCTCCTCATATCAACAAATCAATTGTGTCCAAATGAGAGAATTTTGCCTTATCTGAAAGGATGTAGGAATCGATCGAAATGCGTAATCATAACAAAAGTTCAAGCAAAACTCACAGAGGTAATTGATAAGACAGAAATTTACAATTTTCTAAAAATGTAAGGGAAATTCATTCATAGTAATTTGAGGCTTCGACTATTTTCTTTTATACTATAATATAACGTAGTATACTATAATATAAAGTAGTGTACTATAATATAAAGTAGAAACAAGTAAAATAACAGTAAGTAGCAAGTAATTTTATTCAAAAAACTATATCACCTTAATAGTTATTTTAGAATAAAAATGCAGAAAATAGAATCAACTTCCAGTTCTGAGGAAAGCGATACTGCTGAACCGAAAAAAAGCAAGCAACACATTAATCTTAATTTGCATTTTGATTTATAATATCAGTACATTTTAGTCAAAATAATTTTGAGAAAAAAGCATTTTTTAATTTATCAAATTTTAGTGTAGGGAAAAAGGGAAATTTAATTTTGTGAATAGAGAAAATGTAGGGATTTTTTTATGTTGGTAGGGATGGCTTCTATAGAAAGTTATCATCACTGATTTACTGAGACGTGACCTCATGCGCTGTTTCTGTCAACATGGCCGATTACAGTATTTTATACTTTTAATTTCCTGAAACTCCTATTAATCTAAATGTTTATATTAGAACTGGGTCATTTTTCAGAATCCTTTCTTCACATATTTTTCTCTGAAACCATTTACTTTTTGATTCGTTAGTACTGTCAGCATGTCTATTAATTACTTTCTTTGAATATCATTCCTATTTTAATTATAGCAAATCATAAAATTATTATATTACTGTATCTAAACGATCTAAATAAATAACAATATTGAAAATATGTAGCAAATTGACTCGTTTCCATGCCATTCTCACACACATCACACGTTAACTCTCATTAGATTCACATTACCATGTACCGTTTCTTCATAAAATATATGGACTAGAAAAAATTGAATGGTTTATCAGTGTGTGCTTGCAATAATATTAATACTCTCTTGACACGAAAACCAGATATTTTATGAAATGCAAGAAAATGAGGAAGTTACTAAAGTTACAACAGAAATAATTGATAGAATCCTAAAAAAATCGAACGTTGATATAAATATGAAAGTACATGAACAGTAATTCAGGTAGAATAAATTTCAAAATTTGTTCATATCTTTTATTACAACAATACCTGGAACTTACCCACTAGAATCTTTGATCTTTTGTGACCTACGAACAATTCCCAAATTATATTCGGATCCACATATAACATGAGAAGCTCAAATGTAAAAACAGATAAATCCAATTTTGGAATTCAATGAAACTTCTAGATAATCCTCCAACGAATCTCAAGGATAAATCACATAGATAGATGTACTATTACATATAAAAATTTAAGACATATTCTCAATTTAAACATTAGTTTCTATTTTTTTGTATGTTATTTAATATTAAGTATACAGAGCATTTCAGTGAAAACTATCCAACCTTTACAAATCGGAAGCTGTCACTTTTATGAAATAAATACAAAAATACGTCAAAAATCATATAAAGGGGGACGTCTTTTTGCTCATATGTACTCGTTATAACTTGAGCCCCCTCCTCCCTATGGTCACCTCTCCCATTTTTTTGATGGAACACCATGTATATTTCCGCATTTTTGGATTCTCCTGTGAAAGGTGATTCCAAAAATATTTAATACCTAAAGTGAAAAGTATATCATTTGGGAGCTAAGGATAATTTCAATTTACTGACAGGGAAAGTTTAATTATTAACAAATTAGCATAACATTGATAAATAAATGATATTCAAATTGACTTTCATTGATTTCCATATAATGATACAATCGAGCTACAAATGATTGTCGCTCATTATGTAACATTTCTGGGTTCATTTGTTGACATTCTTGAACAATTCGCTAACGTAAATCATCTATAGATTCTGGCTGACTGGCATAAATTTTAGTTTTCAAATATCCCCATCAAAAAAAGTCTAGTGGGGTTAAATCAGATGATCTAGGGGGCCATGACAACATTGGGCAGTCGTCTGCCTATCCAACGATCGGGAAATGTTTCGTTTAACACATTCGTCTCCGACAACGCACGTCGCGCGTTGATGTGACTTTTCACCGTGTGTCACTAACGCGCCTGGTGCGGTCCCGACCCATTTCTTCATATTTGCCTAAATTGATGGTACCATGTTATGTAGAGTATTGAAAGTATAATGGTACATAAAATAAAGTGTAATTTGTTTCAGGGAGTACTTGGTTTCGTCTACGGCAATGCCGATCGCGCGTTAATGTAAATGTCACCATATGCCAGTAACGCGCCTAGCGCGTTCCCAATTTCTTTATTCCGATTTTCCTAAAACGAAAATAGGCAGTCAGTAGCATGTTTATTATACTAATAGAGGGTGTTAATTAAGGTTATGTACTTATTTTAATGGCTTTATTGGGCTAATTTTGAGTCAAAAAGGTTATATAAAGTTTTCCTCAGAGGATTGGTTTTCGATATACAGGGTTGTGAAAGTTTTATCACCTTATCATTTAAGTCTAAGAATCATTCACTTAAATAAGTATATAACATTAATTAATACCCTGTATAATCCACATCATTATCACTAGATATTCCTATAATACTGATTGATATCAACTTAGTTCTGATCATTGCAGGTTCATAATCATATCTTCCTTTTTTTGACCGGTAACGACGTTGAATAGCCAATAAAACATCTCAAAAACTTTGCATTTACCATTTTTTCTAAAACACAGTAACGCCGAGTAATTCTGCCGTTTCGAGTAGTTGGGATCATTGTGCATAGCGAGCCGTCAACAAAAATAATAAGAATTAGAGGCGGCTGTGAAATATAAATGTTTAGAGTTGCTATGTTACAAAAATTAGTAATGTCAGTGTCAGATTCACAGTTCAATAGAGATAAAGAAATTTTTATTTATTTATTTGATAATTCGAAGTTGCATAAATTGGCCAGTTTTAAATTTAAAATGAATACCGATAGTACACCGTCAACGTCAAAAAAAGGAAGATATGATGAGTACTACAAACCAGCAACGAGCAGAACTGAGTTGATATCAGTATTAGAGGATTCTAGTGATGATGAAGTGGATTATACACATGATTCTGACTGGCAAAATAAAAATGAAGATAGTGGTAGTAATGGTAATTCTGAAGGTGAGGATTTATCTGAAATCTAGCAATTTCTTCAAGGAGATAATCAATATCAAAATGAAGATAAACTGGAGCTTCCACAAACAAATAACCTTGCTTGGTCTACACGGGTACTTACAGCCCGATAGAATACCATTTACAGGTCAACCTGGTTTCAGGATAAATCCAAATGGAAATGGTCCTATAGATTACTTCAACCTGGTAGCCAACAACGATTTTTATGAACTTGTTATATCAAACACAAATGACTATTCTATTGAAATTCTTTCAAAAAGTGAAACAGAGTCAAGCAGGATTTCTTTATGGAAAGACTTAACTGTAGGTGAATTTGAAACTTTTCTCGGTCTTTTATTCCATATGGGAACAATACAGCTAAACCGCATGAATTATTATTGGAAAACTAATCCGTTATTTAGTCTGTCAGTTTTTGCGAATTATATGAGTCGCAATAAATTTATTTTAATTTCACGTGCCTTGCATTTTTGTGTGAATACAGATGGAGCCGTGAGTGAGCTGTATAAAATATCCCCTTTGATTGATTTTTTCAACGATAGAATGGCTATTTATTATCCGAAAAGAGAGATAACAATTGACGAATCTTTAATTTTGTGGCGATGAAGACTTCAGTTAAGAAACTATATAAAAGTAAACGACACAAGTTTGGTATAAAATTATATATTTTAACAGAATAAACTGGAATTGTTCAAAAGTTAATCGTCTACGGTGGTTCACAAGATCGTACAATTGGAGGAAAAGATCACATACAAAAAGTCGTACTGAAATTAATGGAGAGTTATATGAACACTGGACATGCTCTGTTTATGGATAACTATTATAGTAGTGTAACATGTACCGATCCGAGCGGATATAAAATAAATATCAAATCTAGTAACACTGCTTTTATTCATTGAAGTCAAAGTAATACATCAAAATTGACAAGCTGTCAAAAACTAATAGATCACCTATTGGACTAGAAAACTATAACTATGTCTAGTACACAGGTGGTGGTACAAGCAAGAATTTAGACGATATGAGGTATTAACTTACAGGCATAAGTATCTATATAATACATCCCCTCCTATAAGTTAATTTTTTGCGGTTTTTTTATTACCCGACCAGATCTAGTTGTAACACCGTGACCTAAAACTTCTGGACTGCATAATGAAGATTTTGGTGAAGCTTCCGGTGAAGGGCCTTTATTTTTAAGCAACACGGCAGGCTGAACTGAAGGTTCGATGTGACTACCATCTAAGTCAGGCTCTTTACTTTTAGGAACATAATCATTAAATGATTCTTTAAGGTCAATTCGATTGCGCCCGACCAGGTTAGGAGAGCTGTGCTTAGAAACAATTTGTGCAGGCTCCCACTTATTCTTTACATGGTCAAAAATTTACTATTCTTATCATAGTGAGACTTGTAAATATTCTGTCTATGTAACAATTTCTCAGAAACGTTTCCCATGGACGTATAGGTAATTTGTAAGGTAATAGCGACTCTTTCTGCTATTTTTTAGCAAAAGTTTCACAAATATGACATTTTTTAACATAGGCTTCAATATCAACAGATAACCCTGGCCAATAAAATATTTGTCTCGCACGATTCTTTCATTTTTCAATGCCAACATGACCCTCGTGCAATAATTTAATCATATCACTTTTTACAGAAGATGGAACAACAATTTTCTCACCAAAAAACAACAATTTATCAACATAGCTCAGGTTATCTTTGATTTTATAGTAATGCCTTACAGAAACAGGAACTTCATTCTTATTATTGGGCCAGCCTTTTTTATGAAAGTTAATGACTAGTTTAAGAACCTCATCTTTCCAGATTTCTTGCCTAAACTGTTCTTTTCTCTCGTCAGACATAGCCAAATTCTTTGACACGGAGTGTACTGCAAAATTAAATTCTTGATCAGACTTTAACTCAGTTTCTGGCAAGAAGGCTCTCGAAAGAGTATCAGCCACATAGAGTCATTTGCCAGGTTTGTAATTGACTGTAATGTTATAATTTAGTAAACGGAGTCTCATCCGTTGCAAGCGACATGAAATAGATGCTAGATCTTTTTTCATGATTGTTTCCAATGGTTTGTGATCTGAGTTAATTTTTACATCAAAGCCATAAATAAAATAATGAAACTTTTGTGTGGCGAACACAATTGCTAGCATCTCTTTCTCTATTTGTGCATACTTTTGCTCACAGGGAGTTAAGCTCCTAGACGCAAAAGCTATCGGGTGACCTTCTTGTGACAGACACGCACCTAGACCATCCTTAGATGCATCGGTGTTTATTTCTATAGTTTTTGATGAATCAAAAAATGACAGAATTGGTGCATTAGTTAACATGTTTTTTAGCTTTGTTAGAGATTCATCGTGCGATCCAGTCCAATTCCAACCAACATCATTTCTGGTCAAGTTTGTCAATGGGGCTGTTACTTTTGACACATTAGGTAAAAATTTGCCTAAATATTTAGCCATACCTAATATTCTTAGTAATCCAGTTTTGTCTTTCGGTTTTGGCATTCCTAGAATTGGTTTGACATCATTTTTATTCAGTTTGACTCCTTCCTTTGAGTAAATTTGACCCATAAACTTAACACATTTAGATTTAAAATGAATTTTATCTTTGTTGAATCTAATATTATATTTTTGTGCTCTTTCCAAAACCAATCGTAAATTATTATCATGTTCAGTTTCATTAATGCCTGTTATAATTAGGTCATCGAAATACAGGCCTACGCCTTCAATATCACCGAATATTTCATAGTTTTGTTTTTGAAAGACCTCAGGAGCTGAGCAAATTCCGAAAGGTAAACGACAAAACGCATACCTTCCAAAGGGTGTTTCAAAGACACAATATTCTTAACTCTGTTCATCAATACGAATTTGAAAGTAACCGTCTTTCATGTCCAAAACTGTGAAATATTCTTTATTGTCTGCAACCATGACATTGCCTTCTTCGCATTATTGACAGTATCAACTTTTCTTATTGACTGGACATACAACTCATCAGAACTGCTCTCACAATCACTGTTTTCTGATTCACTATCGCTGTAATTTTCTGTTTGCACATTATGCACTTTTTTCTTACCCGATCTTCTATCATCTTTCTTCCTCTCCCATTTCTTCTCATTCTGGTTAGTATTTTGTACTTTTTTGCACACACTAGCAAAATGATTGCGACCCTGGCACTTGGCACAAGTTTTATTCCAAGCGGGGCACACATTTTTCTCGGTGTACATAGCCACAAAACTCACATTTCCCTTCTCTTTTTTCTTTTGAAAACTGCTTAGATTTTACAGAACTCACACTGGCTTCATTCTGCAAAACTTTCAACTGTTTTTGACTAACTTCTCTAGTTCTACAGATGTCTATTGCTTGCGACAACTTTAAATCGGATTTTCTTAACAATTCTTCTCTCGTGCTTTGGTTATAGATGCCCATTACTATCCTATCTCTTATGAACTCCTCTAATAAATTAACATAATCAGTTGTTTTTCCGGCTGTTCTTAATTCTGTCAAAAAGCTATCAAAACTTTGTCCTTCTTGCTGAGTAATGCTGTTAAATAAGAATCTCTCGTATATAACATTTTTCTTGGGTTCACAGTGGCCTTTTAAACTTCTTTAAGGCATTGTCAAGCGTTTGTTGGTTTACCGGTAAGGGATCAAACCCATCATCACCTAATAGGTTCAATAAAATTGCAATTTTCTTTTCATCATTTCCATTACTCAAGCCTGTAGCAGTCAAAAAATTAGGAAATTTTTGTTCAAACTTTTGCCGGTTATCAGCCAAGCTTCCTTCAGTTGACAAATGATCTGGAGGTTTCGAACTATCTCACAAGAACTAGAGTGTATTTATATGCAATGAATGGTACTAATCCAGCAGATACCAATTTGCTTGCTACGCACAAACACTTTTCATTTTCAATCGAGCTTTTCTAGGACGTTTTTCCAGAGTTCTGCAATCAAGTTTTTTACACCTGACACCATGTAACATGTACCGATCCGAGCGGATATAAAATAAACATCAAATAAGTTCTAGTAACACTGCTTTTATTCATCGAAGTCAAAGTAAAACATCAAAATTGACAAGCTGTCAAAAACTAATAGATCACCTATTGGACTAGAAAACTATAACTATGTCTAGTACACAGGTGGTGGTACAAGTAAGAATTTAGACGATATGAGGTATTAACTTACAGGCATAAGTATCTATATAATACAAGTACATTTGACTAAAAGATTACTCGAAAATAGTACATACAGGCACATTGCAACAAGACAAAAAAGGTAATCTGCAAAATTTGATGATAAAAAGAATTAGAAAAAATCAAGTAGCAAGTATGTATAGTTCTGAAGGAATATGTATTACTAAATGGGAAGATAAACGAAAAATATGCATGATATCTTTAGAATTTGGTGATCAGATGACTGCAACAAGATCTAGAAGAGGAATTGAATCCGAAAAACCTGAGTTACCTGCTAAATACAATAAATATAAAGTTGGTATTGACTTAAGTGATCAAATGCTTAATTACTACAGTTGTGAACATAAGTGTATATGGTATGAAAAAATGGGAATAGATATTTTTCAAATAATGTTAAATAATGCATACTTTCTCTATGATAATGGAAACGAGAGAAAAATGTCATTATACGATTTTCGACTTTCTGTTATTCAAAGCCTTTTAGAACCATCACCAAAGTCTACGCGTATGAGAAGAACACAATCAGTTGGACATTTACCTCTGTATTGTCTAAAAGGTCACAACAACAAAATAAAAAGACGTGGTAAATATTGTTGGGACACCAGCAAAATACGAAACAAAATACGAAAGGATTCAATTTTTTACTATCCTCAGTGTCCAAATGAACCTGGTTTGTGTTTAGAGAATTGGTTTAGACTATTCCCTGAGAACTTGCATAATTAAAATTTGTTAGTGTTACGTTACTGTTGGATATAGTTTTAATTTCTTATATTCAATTCATTTGTTCCATTCATGTTCCATGCATTTCGAGTTTTTGTTCTTTTTAAAAAAATAAATGTTACGTTTTGCACAAAAATAAAATAAATGTAAACATTATTATCGAAAACTGAAACGCGCCCAGTGCGGTGGAGGCACATGGAACACAATTCCAAACCATATACCAGCGCCGCGTCAGGCGTGGTGATTTTTTATTTTCATTTTACACGAAAAAAAAATTCATAATCTGTTTATCTAGATACAGTTTAACATTTAACAATAAAATATAACACAATATTTTACACAACTCATACTGGCGTTTAAATATTATTTGAAAATTATACCGGAGTCGAATGTGTTAAATACTGTCGTAACTCGCGTGCGTACTGTGGAGGTGCCCCATCTTGTGAAACGCCAGCAAAGCTTCGAACATATCATCATCATTTTCTAGTATATGTGTTATTTCGGGATCAATAGCTCCTCTGAATAATTGAGGAGCGTTCATTCAAACCAGACCTAATTTCGAGAAAAACACGAATATGTGCTCTTACAGCCTTAAAAGTAAAATTTTCCAAATTGTGAAATAAAATAGGGCAATATCTATAGCGTCGTTATTAACTACTCGTTGTGGTTGATGTTTTTTATTCGCAACTGATCCTGTTTCTAAAAAAATTGTCATTAACTCATTAACACATTGATGTGTGGCAGTTCTTTCCGGATGAGCAGCATTAAACTGTCTAGCTGTGGTTCTTGCAGTTTGGTTATTTGCGTATTATAAGCCTTCAATTTCAATTATTTCTTGCAAAGTATAAACCATTTTTACGGTAGATGTACTAGTTATTTCTAAATGTTAATACTCTAAGGTATACTAGGCTACCTTCTTGACACTGTATTTACAAAACGTCACACAATAGTTTTTCGGTCACTATGTTTTGTTATTTTATTTGTTTTTCGTTTTGTTTTTGTTTCTACCAGTAAATTGAAATTACCCGTAACTCCTAAATGATATACTTTCCACCTTTCAGAGGAGAATCCAAAAATGTGAAAATATACAGGGTGTTCCATTAAAAAAATGGGAGAGGTGACCATATGGAGGAGGGGGTTAAAGTTATAAGGAGTACATTTGAGCCAAAAGACGTCCCCCTTTATATTATCTTTTGACGTATTTTTGTATTTTTTCATAAAAGTGGCTTTGCTCTGTATATGTAAAAATTCACTGTGAATACATTATAGTCAATGTGTAAATTATATAGGATAGTGTTTCAAATATTTACACTAAATTATTCTGAGAATGGGGTTACACACGCTGTATCATGCTATTCAATTATAAAATTAGTGGAATTTAAAAAAAATATTTGAAAAGCAGCTCTGTTTAATCAGGCACCATTTGGATTGCAATGAAGCGTAGGTATGTTAAATTATCACTTTATGAAATTCTGTATATAAAGTAAACATGGTGGTGTTAGAAACCGTAGAATTTTTATAAATTGTTTAATTTCCTTTATTCGTAGAATGTACAACACTTTTGTATAATGTAGAAACAAACGTTACATAAATGCTTTCCAAAGATCTCATAGTACTTAAAAAGGCATCTAGTAATAAGTCTGGTTTATTTAGTGTTAATATTAGAGTAGCAAGTAGCTTTATTACGATCTCGAAGTGAGCACAAATATTACAAAATACTGAATTTGCTTCAAATATAATGAACGACTGAATAACGATTGCTAAAAAATACTCAAATTAACAAAATTGTAGATACTGTTATTTTCATTCTTACAGTTCGCATCGCACTTTGGTTAGTTGGAACTTCATTCTACTATACTATATTTTCTACTGGCATTACTCCAAGGTCACATAACAACACTTGTAGTTCTATCTAAATAAAATAAATGGAAATAAAGATTATATTGATGTTTAACAATTTTATAGAAAAAAGAGGTATACATGAATTCAAACCTGAAACCACCAAAGAAGAATATACGTGATGAAGCTGTGTGCCGATATGAAGCTGCGGGACAAAATAAGTTCACTAATGTACCAAGAAAATTGTATCGTTGGTGCTAATGTTGGAAGAGAAACGAAATTATCCAATGATTGATTGAAATATATGCTATCAGCCTATACATGCTACCTTAAACGTTTGTTCGCCATTCTTCTGCAAAGGCTGTTTCCGTAGAGCTAAAAAAACACGTTTTATAAAGGTCCTGATGCAAGAAGACTTAAGAAAATTTTGATGAGAAGTTCGCCTGTTGTCGCCATTTTTGTGACTTTTGAGTGCACACAAAAAATACAAAACCAGATGTTAGAATCATAGTAAAAGTAGAGTGAAGTAAATGATATAACAATATTAAATTTTAGTGCACGTTCCTAACCTCTTGGGTAATATTAGACGAATGTGGAAAAGGACAGCAAACACACAGGAGGTTAATAGGGGTGAAAAGATAATGAGGATTACCTGGAGTGATGGAAGGATTATTATGGAAAAGGCAGAAATATGACATTCCATCGCCTTTCTGAATGTATGTTCAATTAAATCAATAATTGGAATGTAGGAAATAAATAGCTGTTCAAAAGTTAAGAATATTGATTAAATGACAAAAAAATTTAATAGAATTTCTTAAAAAGGTACATATTTGTTAACTGTTAAATGCCAAAAACGAATCATAAAATCTTTTTCTTGTTATCTTAGAATACTGAAAATTAAATAAAGTGCTAAGATAGAATAATAAAACAAAAGAATTCATCAGAGAATTTAATAAAAAAGAATGTTTAAACAACAGCTTATATTTTGTGTATTTGCACGTATCGCAGCAGCACATCTTCTTGGCATGCTTTTAACCAAGTTGTACAATAAATTTTGAGTGATTTCTGCCCAAAGTTGTGGATGAAGATTTCTAAATTCCTGCACGGTTTCTGATCGCGGATTGGGGTCGTCAATGGCTTTTTGTAACTGATCCCAAGCATACTCTATGGGATTCAGATCTGGCAACCTGGCTGGAAACGGTAGATGAAGAAAACCTTGATTTTATATTTTTTTTAAAACCACCGCAGCTCGATGTGGTCACGCATTATTATCAATAAAAATGAACTGGGGAGCTATAGCGGCATGAAATTGTGGCAGTATGCTGACCACCATTTGATCCCTGTTTTGTCATGTTTCTATCCAATTCAATCAACTCAGTACGGCCATTAAAACAAATTCCTGCCGAGACCATAATTGTACCTCCTCGAAAGGGATGAATTTCTTGGACTTGCCGTTGATGCGAGGGCGTCAATGGATTTATTTATATTCGTCTCGTCTACTGTCTGACAATAATCCATAACAAGACTCATCTGTGAAGATCGCGTTCCTTCATTACGCCAATGTTGTAATTCCAATGGCCAAGATAATTTTTGTTGCCTATGCGCAAGTGTCAATAGTACTCTACTTAAAAGTCGCCTGGATCTTAAATTTGCATTGCGGTTTCTTCTTCTTATTATTGAGACCGATATAGAAACACCTCTAGTATTAAAAAATTTTCTTCCCAGGATTCTGCAGGTATTACGAGGCGTAAGTCCTATGTAACGATCATCAATGGCGGTTGTTACTCTGGGTCTTCCAGTTCTTCGTGTTTCGGCAACAGTTCCAGTTTCCTGGAACCGATTAAGCATCCTCGAATAGACACTTTGTGACACATTTAGTCGATTTGTAACATCTTTCTGTGTTAAGTAAGTGTTGAGTAATCTAATAGCCTGAGAAGACTCTTCGATAATTAATTTTCTTTCTAGCATTATTAAAATTAACCAAACTCTTTAAAAATGTTGTACAGCCGTTCAATATTTTTTATTCAAATAAAAATAAGCCAATCTAAATTCATACTGCTTATCACAGATCCAAAAAATAAAATAAAAATCCCAAAAAGCAATACCAAAATATTAATTTTTTCTCTAATTATAGCAAATTTCAATAAACAATTTCAAATAGATCGATTTAGTTCCGATTTAGGGCGATTTAGAAATATCCTCAACTTTTGAATATGTGTTTATTTATATAAGAATGTAGCATTGGAGAAGAACACTGAAGCAATTAGGTTGTGCAATATCTAAGTAAATTCGCACATTTAATAACGTCATCTTGTCCTATGAGGTCGCATAGACTTAGATATGTATAGAGTATTGTGAAGGTGTATGCTCGTATTATGGAAAAAAAGAAATATGCTGATACAGAAGAATGTCATAGGATGCGACAAATGAAATATCATGATTATAACCTATATTCAGCAATATGTTTTCTCTCTTCAGTACAATTTGATAATAAAAATGAAGTATGTGAATATGTATATTAATATGAAGTACCTATATTTGTCTTAAGCCCTGTTACTCCTAAAGTGCAACTTACCGTAATATTGGTATCTCTTAGAATTACATAAAAGTAGGTAGAGTCAAATCAATTCATAAGTCATCAAAATTGATTATCTTATTCGCATAGAATAAGGCATTTTACCTATAGCAGTAGACCGTTTTAAAATAATTATAGCAACACAAGCTCTTATTTACTACTGCATATCCAATAGTATTTCATTCAATAGATACTTTCTAATTTCAACACAAACATGAAAAATACCTTAATAATCCGGAAGCTATAACTAAGAATTTAACTGAAAATCTGAGGCTGCAACACATTATTACGGTGTAGTAAGACGGTATTTGGATGAGTAATATCGTTGTAGATATATTGGGCAAAGAAGCTCAACGGAATGGCCAGATCGGCAAACTTTTGAATTTTTTTTACACAATGTAACAAGAGTTTCTAAATGAACGTTCTACTGTAAGAAACTGTCATAAAAACATTTAATTCTTCAAAAGAGATGTCCTTGCCGTAGGGGCCCATTATAGTGACTCTTGTATAGTCACTGCAGGGCCCATTTAAAATTTTATATGACGATTACATCACTAGTGGGCAAGTTTACAACCGGTCATGTTTATTTCCCAAATTTCACTAGCTTAAGTATATACCAAAGACTCGTGAGGGGGAGGAAACTTTTGATAGAATTGTATTTTATATACACTATAATAAAAACCTGAATACAGCACATGTGTAGTAAAAAATAAAGTTCAGGTTGTTTTTGTGTGCTAGGCATTTGTATATATTTTCTTACAATAATAGTAGTGATAACCAGATTGTTAGATCTTGATTAGTTCATATAATGTACAAAGCAGTATTGCATGTTCCATGTATTATATCGCGACTTCTATTAAAATATGAGGAATAACAATTATATCACACAATACACAAGAAGTATTTCTTAATATGTAGATATTTATCTCTATGTCAATTTCAATAGTCCAGTTTTCGAAATATAAAGGTGCTGATAATTATAATTCTGATCTGATAGCATGATGATGTCTAACATGTGACCAAATAGTTGTAATATCAAGAATGATGTAAACGATGAAATAGTCTTAGCAACATAGATATTAATTTGGATGAAACAATTCGATCCGATTGTGATCAAGTTCAAAGTGAAGGGAAATGTAAGATGTGTCTTGTGTACAGTTCAATTTGAACCAATGTATATGAAGTAAGTATAAAATATTACGTTCTTTCCACTCGATCAGTACCATTTATATTGAAGTCCTATGCTCCTATCATGAATATTAATTTTGTCGTTTCCACTTAAAGATGTTTAAGTAATACGGGGATAGATGTTAAGATATGCCAAACATAACTTATCTGATAAAATAAAACATAAAATAGATCAACCAAATCCAATATAATTATCTACCACTACTACCGAGCAATTCTGAAGACTCCTGATTGGTAAGACAACTCGTTTCACATAGCCGTTTTGACAAACCTTTTGTTATTGCATTTTGCTTTACTAAGAGCCCGTGCAGACAGAAAGCGGCCAGGCTTTCCGAGTTTTACGTTCAGAGTACTGCGATCTCTTTTTGGAGTTCTAAGAGCACACGTGCGGCGGTCAAGTACCACCGTTCCAGTTGCGTTCCAAATATTTTGTGTATAACATGTCAGATAGTTCATCTTCTGGAGATGAAGCAGTGCTTTTGTGGAGCTTAGAAAAGTCCAAGTGAAAAAAGAAATCATGGGAGCACCCAATTAACAGGAAGCGAGAAAACCAAGGATAATTTGAAAACCTTTTTGCTGATTTCATTGAAGATGAAGAACTAGTGTAGACAAATTAGATAAAAAAATTCCGTGCTTCCCGAAAAATCGTCCAAAGCTGGAAAGTGTTTTAATACCTTTAGAGGGTTCCAATTAAGAGTCCCGTGAGTTTGCAACGGATTCTGGCTTCTGCTTAAGTTATGAGAGTAAAAAATCGCGAAACTTTCGCACATGTTTAAATTTTTCGCGTATAACTCCTAAACGACGCATAATACAGAAAGTTGTACTGTTAGCTTGTTTAAAAAACATTAAATAGTGTTTAGTTTGTTGAGTTTGGTCTACTGGTCTAGCCGCAATTGATTTCTGAAGTTGGGCCATTTTTACAAACTTGGCCAAAAAGTTGATTCTTTGTTTAACTTTCGTCTAAAATCTCCTAAATGATGCATCCTACAGAAATATTTACACTAAGCTTGTTTAAAGAAAATTTAATTCTGCGTTGGATAGTGTTTAGTTTAGTGGTTTAACTACCCTGGCTGCGAAGATCATGACTGACAACGTAGAGAGAGAAGTACTGCCAAAGTCAGCAGATTTGATCTGGTAGCTTGGGAAGTGGAATGATATTGACCTTCCAGGATGGAGCGGCTTCATGGAGACCGTCATATCAAATGAGCCTTACAAGACTTCATTTATACTGTGCCTTCCGTTAATTAGAGCCCTTCCCTCACATTTCGATACAATCTGCACTGCCCTAATAACAGCTGCTAAGAAATTCAGTGAGCTCCGACAACGCTGCTGTTTTGTAGTAGTCGTAGTAAATCCCTCAATTATGTAAGGTTTGACCTCTTCCAGAGGTCGCTTTCGAAAAAGAATTTTGCCTTGGCGTCCTTACCACCTACAGAAGCGGCTGCGCGACAGCACTCCTTCATAGCTTATTTACAGGTCCAGCAGTACAACGACTGATCCACCGGCCCCACAAGAATTTCTCAACTCCATATTGTGCATCTGTAAAAAAGGGTGAACAGCATCATGCTCATGTAGGAAAGCAGGTATAAAATGCACCAACATCTGCTTCAAAGGGAACGCATGCCTCAATTCCATCCCTGAAGACAAGGAGGTTAGTATATTGGATGCTCTGACGAGGAGATTGATGTCATCGAAGAAGAACAAGAAATGAATCCCCATTCTCAAGATTCCAAGGATGAGGACCTAGTTTACGTGATCGGCGAAGAGCGACCGTCTTTTTCCAAACGGCGAAATATATCGGTTGTACATCTTTCATATTATGATCTTTCACGTACACAACTGATACCGTTATCGTTTCAAGGATACACGTCTTGTTACCTTCAATAAATCATTATTCATTGTAATGCCTTCTTATGTTTTGAAACCTATAATATCAATTTGGAGTGTCCCGGTGCCGACCCAATAAAAGGAATAACTCGCCTGAATAAAAGGAATAGTATAGCAAAATATGAAGTAGGAGGGAGGTGTCCCACAAACGATTACACAAGCTACGAGTAAAATAATTCATTGTAGTATTCGTCGTTTTGGAGCTGTAAGCCGAAAAATAAACAAATAAACTTTTTAGCCATGTTGGTAAAATATGGCTCAAATTAAAAACGAGTGGACCGATCTTGTAGAACTAAACATCATTCGGCGCGGAATTAAATTTTCTTTAAACGCGCTTAGAGTAAATATTTCTGTAGGATGCATCGTTTAGGAGTTGTAAGACGAAAACTAAACAAAGAATCAACTTTTGACGAAATGTTTAAAAATGGCCCAACTTCAGAAATCGATTGCGGCTAAACCGGTAGACCAAATTTAACAAACCAAACACCATTCAACGCGGAATTTATGGTTCTTTAAACAAGCTTGAAATACAACTTTTTGTATAATGCGTCGTTTAGGAGTTATACGCGAAAAATTTAAACATGTGCGAAAATTCCGCGGTTTTTTTTACTCTCAAAACTTAAGCAGAAGCCAGAATCCGTCGCAAATTCACAGGACTCTTATTTGGGCCCTCTAAAGGTATTAAAACACTTTCCAGCTTTGGACATTTTTTCGGGAAGCGTATGTCTAATTTGACTGGGCTAAACGTTTTTTTATTTATTTTCGTATGTCGATAAATAGCTTCAATGAATTGTATAGATTAATAAAACGTTCTATATAACAACAAGATACCAACTGAAGAAAGGCTATTCCTGCAAAAGAAAGGCTGGCAGTATTTTCAAGATAATATTTATTTATTTCCAAGTTGTACAAAAATAAATCAATTAAATTATTAAAAAAATATTTCGGGTTCATGACTACAAACGTTTAAATATAGGTGAATAAATAAAATCTTCCGAAAGTGTATTTGCCGCGGTCTCATAATAGTGAGTGAATTCCTGAGACGTATTCGGACATTGAAATTCTGTTTGAATTTCTTGTGGTCTCATTGGAGAAGTAGTAGTATTTTCTCGAACCGTGTCACTAGGTGGGATTCTTCTAGGAAGACTTAAATGTGTCGACTACGGTCTTTCCCGTTATGTTGATGATTGAGATATTGACCTGAACCATAATTGGCCTTGAGGTAATATGCTGGTGAAACGATTACGTGATAAGAAGGGTTGCTTAAATTCAGGGATTATAACATTAGTATCTCCTGCTGTTTGTAATTCGTGCCGAGCAAATAAAGTTGCTATTTCTAGTTTTTACCATACACAGCGTTCTCTGTGATTTTTTTAAAGCTCTGTGTATACCTTACAAAGAAATGATCTATTCTCCTACTCCACTACTTTATCAGTGGGTTCGTCAGTGTTTTTCGCTTCTCTTGTTCTGCTTTTCGGTGAGATCTTAGAAACCTCAGGTTCGCTTCGTGTGGAATTCAAGTCTTCTATGATTGACGATTGAGAAACGCTATTATTTGTTTCTTCAGTGTGACTACAGGTATTATCCTGGTTGACCTGATTGACATTCACTAGTTTTCTTGAACTTATTATAATTGTCCTTGATATTTTTCCATTTAATACTCCAGTGTTTACCTGCAACAACAATTTCATTGGTAATATAAAAAAATACTGGTAAATCTACAAGGGGATATATTATGATTAGCCTAAGGTTATCTGATTCACGTAGGTCTTAGAAAATTTTACAACAGCAGAAAATGTAAAGATCATGACAAATGAGAAAAAACCAACACTATGACATCAATATATCTTGGTGTTTCCCTTTCAGATACCTTGCTACATGAGATTCCTATAAAACAATCGTTGATTTTTACAACGGTTGGCATAATAGCCAATGAAGTAAGTAAAGCGCCCTGGAAAGCACTACAACTAATATATTTACCATTCCCCTCTGAAACAACATGGAAAAAGTCTGAGAGTACATTTAGTGATATGTGGGGGACTTCCAAATTGTATTGGTAAAATTGACGGCAAACATTTTTTTCATATAAGTGCCCGCCCAACAGTGGAACATTATATTTCTGCTATAGACATAGATTTCCGATAGTGCTGCTTGCCAAAGTAGACCCACATTATAAATTTGTAATGATATATGCTGGTAGCTATGAAAAACATAACGATAGCACACTTCTTCAAAGGTTTTCGTTATATCAAAAACTTGTCCAGAATCGATTAAAAATTACCGAAGCAAAGCCATTACCAGGGAGACAACCAACGCCTCGCGCTATTATTGGAGACGGTGATTTCAAATTGGAGCCATTCATGATGAGACCTTTCTCAATTGATGCAGGTACTCAAGATGAGAGAAAACTAAAATACAATATGAGACTCAGCAGTGCAAGATGCATTGTAGAAAGTTCTTTCGGAATTTTAGTCCAAAAATAGAGGTGTTTTTTGAAAACATTTGGACAAAATGTTAATACTGTGGTGATTATTGTAAAGGCTGCTTGTTGTTTACATAACTTTCTAAGAGTGAAAGGAGAACTCCACATGAATGAAGACGAAGATATAACTGATTTACATCGAAACGCCCATGCCTTCAGAAAGTTTTAATAAATAATGTATCAATAGTAATATTACCGATAAAAGTGAATAAAACCAAAACATATTTGTTTACTTACCATCCTCAGAACTCATCTCTCTTGCGATTTCAGACCAAGCTTCTGTTCTCATTTCACGATTTTCTTAATTATTATCATTTAAATCATACAATAAACTTCTTTCTCGAACAAATTTAGTTTTTCGGTTTCCGACATTGTGGAGTTGCCGCGTTCTTTGTCTCTCTGTGAATAGAACGCCAAAACGTTTAAGTTTTATATAGTATCGGTAGTGCGTGTTGTTACTAGAAAGTGCATCTATTAGAAAGAAAGCAGAGCTCGGAACTCCTGACCGCTGTCTGTCTGCGCGGGCTCTAAAACATGAAGAGCTCTTGTGAGGAATACAGGAATAACCATGGATGTTGAACTATTATAAATATTACTGTTTTAAATGAAACTATGTCTAGATAATTCCACAATATATTGAAAAAATGTAAAAAAAACCTAAGAAATTGACAATGGTTTCGATATTACTATCATCGCCAGAATGTCAACTGTTTATAGATAATTCCACAATATATTGAAAAAATGTTAAAAATTCTAAGAAATTGAGAGTTGTTTCGATATTGCTATCATCGTCAGAATGATTATCCACAGAGTAAGGGTTGAAATATTTTTCTGAACAGCATTTAATGTTTCGTATATGTAGATGCGAGGCACCGGAAGAAATCTGTGCTTCCGAAATAATAGTTGGCAAATCTTATTGCGACATAATTTTCTCGTTAAATTATCGTGACACCAAGTTTTTAAACTGCATCTTGAATTTAATTGAAAATACAGTTTATTCTGCAGATCAGTATCTTCTCAAATTTCTCAATATATAGGAATGATTCTAAAAATAAGTATTCGTGAAATAAAAGTATCGAAAATTGGTAGTTTACGAGAAAAACTAAAAAAAAAAGATGTCATTTTCCATATTAACTTCAAGCACCCTGTAGTATACAAATGAGAGAGAACAGGCACGAATTTCAAATTATTAGTAAACTTCCAATTACTGTTTTAAATGAAACTAACTGTTTCTAGATAATTCCACCAGAATTTCCAACTTTTTTTCAATGTATTGTGGAATTATCTAGAAACAGTTGGTTTCATTTATATAGAATAGAATTTATTGTTATCAAAATCTTTGTGGAATTCTGAATTATTCTTTTCCCAACAATTACCGAAAACACGTTAACTGGTGAAGGAGATAAAAGGGTACAACCGATATGAATAATATTAAAATAGTGGATTATGAAGTTAGAACCATCATAATCACTATTTTCATACAAACGATATCTTAATAAGTGCATAGGACTAGTTGAAAGTATACTCACAGAAATACAGATTTGATAGTTCTTTTAATGTATATAATACACAGAAATATACACAAGAGGAATAACGGGTTAAGATAAATCTTTCATGGAGATACAAAGGCACTGACTTTTTAGAATAGTATTTGTCGAAGTCCAAGAAAAATAGTTTTAAGTAGGTTATTATTACAGTACAAGTGAATTTATATTGATGTCAAATTGAAAATTCCACAAGCAAAAATAGACCAACTATTTTAAGGGCTATTTGAAGGATTAAAATATGCTACCTAACATTTTTACACTTCCTTATTGTCAGGGTGAAAAATGTCAAAATGGCAGTTATTATGCCCAGTATTTCATTAAAATAACGCTTCATATGTATCACACGATAATGGTTATTTTTCTATCCATTCTTGAAAAAAAAACACAACTTTCTTCCACAATAATTTCAAATAAAGGAGCATTAATCATTACGGCCTAAGACCATACAGATCCCTTTTTAGTAGGTCTATTTTTTGTAAATCAAATGCATAAAGTTATATCCATATCTAAATGCACACCCACCTGTAAAGTAAGACAACATTGTCTTGGTACTGATTAACATTAAGATTCCACTGAAACTAAAATAACTCATTTTAATTTTCAAAACACACAATACTGAAATATTAATTAATTGAGAGTTTAAGACATTTGCTTGAAACGGCACATCTTAGAGAGTATATTTGACTATTGTGTCTCTGGAATTTTGAAAATGTAATTTAGCTTAGTGTATTTAAGTTTTTCTCAATTGACAATTGAGATTTTCATATTAAAATGTCACCATTTAACAATAGCAATCAAAAAAACTTTTAAATTGTATAATAAAGACGTACTTAGAATATACAGGCTGTTTCACGGCGAGCTTACACTATCTATTTATTAGAAACTACTCACACGATTTTGATAAAAAACGTGGAGTTACATTATAAAAACACGGCATACTTATAATAAGCAATAATAATAGCAACAATAGGGCAAAAATAACTAAAATTTCAATTTCAGTATCAATATTATCAATAACAGGCTTCACTCTCTTAATTTTTGCTTAAAAACAACCAAATTGTGTTAAATTGTTTAATATTCACTTCACTGTGTCACGAGTGGGTCGTGGTCGATCTGGATATATTGTAGCAAATAAAGCCAATGTTCTAGTAACAAATCTGCAACATTCACCATGTATTAAAAGTATATGTAGATAATAGTATATTATACACCAAGGTGGTGAAGACTATTATTATCAACCGAGCACCAAAATTATTTCGCGAGGGGCTTTGCTCCGAGCGGAATCAGGTGCGAGGTTTATAAATGTCTTCACCACCGTGGTATATATACATTTTTTCCACTACTAGCCAAATTTACGACAAAAATAAAAAATAAATAAATGTCTTATAAAAATCATGTAGGTATAATCTAATCACACAGCAATAGAATACCATTATTCCTATAGTTCATAATCACCAATATTAAGTGCAACGAACTAACGAAACCAATTATACGATCACATCAAAAAATTTCACAAAATGAGGTTTGTGTTTTACTTTGAACTTTGAACAATTACAGCGGTAGTGCGTTCACAACACTTGGGTACAAAGTGAGCGTTCATAAAACATTTAACATATGCTTCACCATAGAGAAAGTAATACATTTTGTCTATGTGGGTCTTGACCTAGCTAACCTTGGTTAGCTACCAGTTTCTATCACAGAAGATTTTCAAATTCCACTGGTGATAATGTTTAAGGTAAAAACATTCCTCGATCCTCGTTTTTCTAAAATTAACGGAAAATAAAGAACACATTTTCATGTCAAATTTTGATAGTGTTGATCTACAAATCGTTCAAACTGATTTCTCCCTAGGCGTTTACTCCATCGTCTGACTGACACTGACACTGTTTTCGCTCCTCACCTCACCCATATATTATGAACGCACTCCTTATGTCATCAGAAATTCTTGGTTGACATCGAATTTTAAACTAATGACAGTTTTATTGAAATAATTTTATTTTGTTAGGTAATTTCGAGCAGTAAATATGTTAAACACAATCTCCTGGGTATACAAAATTATGTTGCATTAGTTTTTGTTAAGCTATTATCCCCGAATTCTCAAAACATTTGAATTTGTCCATTATTGACCTAGGTTAACAATAGAAAAAATTATCAACCACTAATAGAGAAATTAAACTTCTCAGTTGGTTATATGACACAATAATTGTCAACTTCACAGCTAGTAGTGGAAAAACTTCATTGTTCACTGTACGATACGATTGACTTCAAATAATGACAATTAATACTATTTAATTATGACAGGTAAATACACAGCAGCTAAAATAAAATAATAAATAATGCGGCCTACGCCTACGCAATAATAAGGCTGAAATAATTAATATTTTTGAATACATGTTAATATCTTAAAAACGGTTGAGATTGGATATAGGAAAGTGAGCATAAGCTGCCCTTATTTTCGACTTTAGGATTAAGTAAACGGATATATTTGACAAGTATAAATTATAGATATAGGGTATTCTACACAAAGTTACATTAAAATTTAAAATAGAATCCGAAAAGTTAATAATATACAGCAAAGTTGTCGATCACTTCCGGTATGACCGGAAGAGGCATGTCTGTCAAAATATTCTCAATAAATTTACGTAATCTGTTGTGCATCTATACCAATTTTTCTTAAAATCGTGTGAATAGTTTCTAATATATAGATAGTGTAAGCTCGTCGTGAAACAACCTGTATACAAATAGATTCAAAAGTTTTGCATCACCTTGAATCTTCGAAATCAAATTTATTATTCATGTGAAGGGGCTTCAGATTGTTGAATTGTTTAATTTCCATCACAAAAATACAAATCAAATAAACAATTATTCAAAAAAAATATTTAAGGAGTATTAAAAATAGTATATTTAGCGTGTTGCCACTTCTTGTATCTGTGCTCGACGTCGACACATGCAGGCTTTAGTAATTAGTTGTTGAGGAATACTCCGCTATTCTTATTCAGCAGCATGGACAAGCTCTTTATGACTTCTGTGTGGACTCCTACGTGCTCTAACTGCTCTGACAAGTATATTCCAAGCATGTTTAATAGGGTTGATATCAGGGGATAAATCAAACTAATTCAAACGATTGATCCCTTCAGTTTCGAGGTACTTATTTACGGCCCTGGTTCGATGAAGTCTGGCATTATCGTCAATAAAAATGAATGGATCCCTAACAGCTGCACGCCATAGGCTTGTGTGAGAGTTAATTATATCTCTAAAGTACGTGTCACTAGTCATCTTCCCTTCAACATCCACTAATTCTGTTCGGGCATCAGACATTATACCGATCCAAAACATGGCACTTCCTCCTGCGAAAGGCGTCACGGAACGAGCATTATTAAGCTAGGCAGTTCTCTTTGACTCCCTCCATACTCGTATCCGATGGCTATCACTCACTGAACAAATTCTGGTTTATTTAACAAAATAAGAAGTTCCAGAATTCTTCTGGTAGATTTATAAACTCTCCAGCCCACTGGAGTCGACCAAATTTTGTAGGGCAGCTTCCCCTGATTTCCCTTCTTGATACGCCCATTGTAATCTGTAAGTGGGGATCTCTTATTAGTCGCGTGCATCTCAAACCTGTCTCAATATTTGTCTTCGTAATGTAGCAATAGATATTTGAATTCCCAAAGCAGGTCTCACATCTCCCTCAATTTCTGGTATTGATATGGTGGGATTTCTCCGTATGAAAAATCGTTTATAGTGTTTATGGGTTCTTTCTATAAATAAGATGATTTTCAACCTTAGAAACAAACTTTATTTTCTTAGTTCTTTTTAGGTTGGGTTTTCTTATTAAACCCCCAGCCATTACGTTAACCACTGGCATTTCTGACATATGACCGCCAATGTCAGGTCGAGCATCCTTCTACTATATCAGAGTGTTGAGAGTAATACATATAAAAAGAACAGGAGACATCATAATATAACATATAATAATTTTTTCTGAAATCGTCAAGAAAGCTTTTCATGACAGAACTCAGGTTGGTCATGAAAGTGCCACTTTAAAGACTAGTCACTTTCATGATTTTTACAAGACCCCTGTCACTTTACAAGACTCATCTGTCATTTTTAGACTGTAATTGTATTAGAAATCGTCACTTATCTTATAAAACGTTTATTTAATATAATTAAAAACACTAACAATCAAATACAACAAATATTATTAATTGGTATTAGAACTATGAAAATTAATGTTAATGCTGCCGACACTAGTATTATGCATATTAGAAAAGTGTATTCCAGGTGTATAATTCAAAGCATTATTATTTCTGTTTTCTGTTGCGTTAGCTATGTTTGACAACTACTTTTTCGTTGACATATATGTTAAGAATATTAACATTGTCAGCTACAGCAGTCTGATCAAATGCACTTGTTGAAGGCATTTCACTCGCGCTGTTTCCCGTTATTGCATCTTCACCTTGCTGTACCTTTTTGGCAATTTTTCTTTTATTTTCTAATGATTCGGCTATATAGCACTCCGCTACTCCTGTAGAAAACCATCCTACGTGTCTTTTAAGGTGTTCTATGCCACTTCCAGCATCAATCAAAAAAGTTGCTGATGTTCTCCTCAAGGCATGGCCCGTATATTCCGCTGCAGTTTGTAAATTAAGAAAACCAGCTATTTTAGCAGGTATCTTTCCGAAGGTATGAATTCCTACAGAATGAATACTGCATTTACCTTGTCTATATGAAACAAATAAACGCCGGTGTGGTGTATGAGCAGGGCGAAGTGCTAAGTATTTTCTATATAAGACAATATTTTTTCAGTTTAAATCTATTTTTAGTTTTGAAAAACGATTTCAGGAAAAATATGTATAATAAGTCACTGGTCATGAAAGTGTCTGCATGACTCGGAGGCTTTAAAGAGATACTCGGATGCTACGCATCCTCGTACTCTTCAATAAACCTCCTCTTCTGCAAAGTTTCACTTTCATGACTTGTAATGTAATATACTATTTCTGTCAGTCGGTAAGCCGCCTTCTACCGCTCCTAGGCATTTCTCGTAAGAATTGGTCTCCAAATAAGGATTCCATATGCGAGATACATCACTCTGAGAAACGCCAATCCTATTAGCCAGGATCCTTTGCGAATTCCCTCTTCAATTATTGGCACTATTGTGGCACGAACAATGTCGATTAACGATGCATATTTCCACTCGAAACGGTAAAATTCAAATGATTGGATATCTAAAATGAATACACCTAGACACGGATTTATATTTTTTTAAATTGTTTTAAAAAAAATATATTTTCAATTACACGTTTACAAAACAAAAGTTGGACAGAAACTGAAATTGTTAACAAATAACTTAAAAGATAAGTTTACAATTTGTGCCACTTTCACCACCTACTGATAAGTGTCTGAAAGCTTATTAACTTTTGTCTTTTTCACTTGACATAACATAAGAAGGTGATGAAAATGGCCCTTAGTAAGAGCTAAGAGGTGTTATATTTCTATAGGTGCTAGATTGTAACTACCTAAAAATTTTTTCAGAAGCATGTCCGTAAAATATCTTTTTTCCTGCATACATGGTACGATTTAAAATGATAAACACTGATTTAATAAGCCAACAAAAAACTGTTTGTGTATTCTTTCAATTCAAAACAAGATGATGCAAAACTTTTGAATCTATGTAAATATATTTAAACAACGTGAGTCTCAAACTTGGAACACATTCATTAAATCAAAAACATTGGAAATATCCTCGGACATGTCGATTAGTACCTATTTTGAATTGCGCAATTTTTGATGTTATACACCGTGTCCCAAATTTGAGATATCAAGTTATACATCATGCGTACCAAATATCAAAATTTGATTACTTGTTTAAAGGATATTCACAAAACGACAAACTAATAAATATCCTCGCGCCATACGGTGCTAAACTCTCCTTACTTGTTTTTAGTTAACTTTTTTGTTTGACATTGTCAACATCCACCCAGTTTGACAGAAAAAGATAAACAAATACCTCTTGACACTCAGTTTTTAAATGGCCTGATTTATTTCATTGAGTTGAATCAGATTCCTTCATTTTTCGAATTATTTGATGTTTCTTGAATATATTTTAAAGGACAAGTAGGTACCGGTAGAAGGGGGCTATTTGGGAATTGTTTTTAATATTTTTTGAGGTGCAGTTTGAATGGCTGCAAACACTCTTGTGGAAAGTCCTAGGTGTGACGTATCTTTAGTATGGAAATTAGTTTATCTTGATAAATGGCAGGGTCTATTTTATAAAAGGCGAAAAACTTCTATAATATGCAATAACCTCTCACGTAGGAATTGTTGGGAACACACAAAATCATTGTTTTAACAAAAAATCTTGCAGCTAGTCATTTTTATCAGCCCCGGAGGGCAATTTCAAAGATATAATCGGATTTTGAGCTTCTCTGTCAAGATAAGCTTCTATGAATAAACGAAGGTCCAATAAATAGAAAGGTTATATCCAGGTGAAAACCAGATTCAAAGGCTGAATGAAAATGTTTTCTTTGTACTCGGTGAATAAAAACGGTATTCCATTTTGATTCAATAGTGTTCTACCAATTGTAGACTTTAGCACAGGATACTTCTCAGCGCATTGCATTATGGTGCGCTTCTTTTTTCTTACATCGTCCACGGCCTTCTCTAAATTGTCCAGGAGATATGAAAAATACGGTGAATACGACCATACGTTGTACGATGATTCCATAAATTAAAGTAAATGTGGACTTACCTCAATCTGGACTAGACGGTGAAAATAAACAATCTCAACAAATATCACAGGGCTTTTATTTACACACTAGATAACGCTTAAAATATTCTAATACATGACCGGTAAATTACTAGAAACGGTCAAGTTCAATCGTACCAATAATATACATTATGTTGATTAGTTACGATAAACAGAAGAGAATAAAATGGTCTAGATGCGTAGAATACTTAGAATTTATAGTAAATATTATTTGTTTATTGCTTTTTAGACGTTCTACAAGGAGTTGAATTATACCTTACTGAATGTGTAATGTTTATGAATTATATTATAAAAGTTAAATATTGCTCCAGTTGTATCAATATTGCCAAGGTCTGAGTTCATATCAGTTCGTAAGGATCATTTCTGATCTTCGGGGTTATTAACCATCACAAATCTACCCTTTACTCGAATAGCCTGTAAAAATTTTTTGTATATCAATACTTATATAACTTTTTATGCAACCGCTTACACTTACCTGAAATCAACTGGTTAAGTCTAAAATATGAAGTTTGACACGTAAATTTCTTTTTGTTTATACTTTTTCCGACATTTCTAACCGAAGAAAAAATGACTAATTGACGTTATCCACATCCACATTCCTCTCTAGAAAGCTATACTGTCAAGTAGTGTCACTGTCATCGGGCGGCTGCTTTAAATATCATAAGCTCTGTATTGACAAATGTAATTTTTTTACAATTCCCTAATAGCCCTGTTCTACGTAATAAAAATTTTATAGTTGTTATGAATGTGTAACTTGATAAAGGTACCCTTCCAGAATAGTCATAAAAAAATAGGATTGCCATTTAAAAAAAGTGTCGGTGACGTCATATCTCAAATTTGGGACACGCTGTAAAAAATTTCCTTGCATCAAAAAGAGCGCAATTTGAAATACTAATCGGCCTGCCATTTAAAAAAAGTGTCGGTGACGTCATATCTCAAATTTGGGACACGCTGTAAAAAATTTCCTTGCATCAAAAAGAGCGCAATTTGAAATACTAATCGGCCTGTCCGAGCATATTTTCAACCAAAAAACTGTCTTTGATTTACTGAATTTATTAATCACCTTTTATATATATCGTATAGAGGGCGGCTTTCTACTATCCACCTCTGTGGAGAAAACAACTACTTTTCTGGCTAATACTACGACGAATATTGTATTATATCTCCTTCGAGGAGTGGTGAGACTGTTATTTCGAAATTATTATTTTCGATTTACAGGTGGATAGTAGGAAAGGCGCCATCTATTCGATAATAGACACACCTCGTATTTGGTGAAATTTTGATGATTTTATCCATATTTCAAACTCTCAAACATGCCTCTAAAAACATGAAAAATTAAAATATGTTTCAATATGATTTATATCAATTTTCTAAAGTCTGGATATAGGCAAGTGAATCAATGCAAACAGCGTATTACTGTGGCTTATTGTTTTTACAGCCATTGGAATAAATACTACAGTATGTAGGGGGTATATAATTTACTATTGTATTAACAAGTTACTAAGCAATAAAGACGATGCACCCTTTTTAAAACGTCTAAATATAAAACAAATTGAGTAGGATTTTGTATAGGATTATCTTCAGTTTTGATGAGTCTAATGTCTGGTCAACAGCGAATTCAATGTATTGCCTGTGTGCATTACGAGGGTGAATGGAAGTGACAAAGGAAAAAGCTTAGTAAGATAAACGCTGTTACTATCTCGCAATACGAGGATAAACATGGAAACTCATGGAGAGCAGTATTTTATATAGCGTTTGAAGAATTTTGTTTGGATTTGCTAGCAAAAGAATATATCAAGAAATTATAATCAAGTTAAAAACGAATGCCATATAGATTCATAGATTGTGAATGTGCAAGAGTGTTTAAAATCTTTAGACATTCACTACTCATTCTAAATTGTTCAATGTGGGGGTCCCAAGTCAACTGACCACTACGGTAGGTCATTTGGTGGACGATATGCTCCTGAATAATATATAAGAATTCTTCTGAGTAGACCATGTAACTACTTAATTTGTGGTCTTATTGAGCAACACATAACATTAATAGCTAGTGATGCTTAAAACTGATTCATGAGAGACCCCGTTTTATGTAACAAATGAGCTAGATAATATGTATCCATTAGCTGATACTCCAAATCTCCTGTTCTTCGAGATGTTTGCATTAATTATAGAAGTTTCTAGAAAGTTAATTGCATCTAGTTGAAGAATTCATGAATTATACAAATAACGATATTGCACTACAGACTACAGTTTGATACAACAAGTGCAGAATTGACATGCAGAAAATATTTTAATCTCATATATTGTGTTAGTAAAATTCGCAGAAAGATCCATAAATCACAAACAGTAAACGTATTTATTTATCCTTACTTTTAAATAATAAAATCAAAATATTAAATGAACAAGTATTTGACTCCAAATAACAAAAGAGACGAATTCCAAATGTCACAGAAAATTCAAATAATGTTGAATCTGCTATGTAGCCTGTTATTGAATTTATTTTATTGTGTTAAATGTATTAGACAACCAATTTTATTCTATGTAACAAATATTTCTCATAATGAGGATTGAAAGTATGTAAATATAAAACAAAAGTTGTATATAGTAATCGTTCACATTGTTTTGGCATATAGGGAGGCAAATTAAATATTACATTCAAGTTTTTAATTAGATTATGGTTTTCAAAGTTTAAGATTATAAAGAGCATCACTCGTTGTTCCCTCTTTAAAACTTAAATTTGATTGTATGTGCTTCCTACATATGTGATTTGTACGAATATGGTTATTTTTCTCTTCTATACCGAACACCATTAGCAAAAGTAATATATTGTCTTTGCCGAACACTACATGAACTGGCAGAGTGTTGGTGTAGTGACTTATAATTCTGTTATAGAGAAATGTACGCCTGAATTAATCATTTTGTTTGCTCTATCGTTCTATTCCTCCTATATGAAGTTACAAACAAAAATAATTCTACGGAAAACGTGTTCCTTATTCGAATACAAATAGAATACCGGCTCATCGTTTTTGTATTGAATCTACACTTTTTATTACTACTTTTATCTCACAGCAAATGATTTATGGCATTTTGACGCATTTAATAATAGGACTAGAAAAAGTAGCATCAGATGCGAAACTTGATTCAAATATCGACCTGACCTATAGAACAATATTATGAAAGCGGCAGAAATATTTGTAAACTTTAAAAACACCACAAAAGGAATATGGGAGTACGAATAAACGCGAATAAGACGAAGTTCATGGATTCCACTAATGAATGATGTCAGTGAAGAAATGAAAATAAGTATAATGCTCGCTAATCATTATGAACTGTGAAAATATCAACGTAAACGGAGCATCTCGAGAAGTACCAAAATCAGAATTGAAACGCTTTAGTCATACCGGTGTTAATTTACGGTTCGGATTTGAACAGAAGCAATTAAGACAATATTAGCAACATTTGAAATAAAAATCTATGGTGCTATGCAACAGGAAAATATGTAGAGATTTAGATATAGTTTTAAACTCTCTCACTCAACTTATATAGAGGGTCAGAAAGTGGAGACACAACAACAACCAACAAGATTGACAGATTTAGATGGGCAGAATATGTCGCACACTATGACGTAAGTAACGAGGTGGACCTTTGAGGCCATACCAACAGGATGTAGATGCAGAGGGAGACCAAGGCTCATATGGAAGGGCAGAGTTTCGAAGAACACTAAAAATATTGGTGCTGTTAACTGGATTGTCCTCGTTAGAAACAAGAAAAAATGATGGACAAAGCTAGATGCGTGTTTGAAAATTAGTAACTTATTCACTTATTCACAAATAACGTCTTATTAGTCTTTAGAAAATAATACTAAACATAATAACAGTATTCAGTATGAATATCACCAACGGTTCCAATAATTCCAACTTAATAATAACAATATGTAATTGCTTAACAGACGCATCAGTAACAAAGTTATATCGCGTAAAACAATATAAAAATATGTTGCCCGACTATGCGCTCAACAACGTGAACGGATTATATAATTTTAATATTTCACTACATCCTCGATTTTTGAAACAGGTTTAAGCCAATTAGTTGTTGTTTAATTTCGTTTACCACTGTGGGCTTATTGATATGCGAAACATAAATTTAAAAAAGTGTCTATATCCATATTAATAAATTATTGTAAAAAATATGTTAGCGTTAGTGCACTCTAAAATGTGTCATACTCTTTCAGCACTATTTTCGTTATAACTGCTATATTATACATTTTATATGTGTGAGATGTATTTGTGTAAAATATAAATTTCATAACATTTGTTGTTTTATTTCCCTTTTAATATGTAAACAATATCCATACTCTAGAAACGATCTACTAAACAAAATTCAGTATAACTGCTTCCAGCAGTGAAGGACAAGATGGATCTGACCATTTGCTGAGTTTTAACATTAAGTGTGGAATTTAGTGTTTAAATTTTCTCTTTTATGAGTTATGATCAACTTTATTACGAAAGAGTGTCCTATTTGACACCTGTATCTTTATAAATAATAAAAATGCAAACATTTTGTTTTCAGTACTAATAAAACTTCAGCATTTACGAATCATAGTATATTATACACCAATGTGTATTGGGGCTGAATAATAAAATAGTTTTTGACAGTCTGGTGGAGTTTTTTAGACAAACAAAATTTGATCTGTAACGGTGTTGAAATGTAGATTCAAGTAACACGTTCAGTCTACCATTAAATAAAAAAAATCTGTGGCTGAAGGATTTAGTTCCAAGCCAGTCCCCTCCCCCCCAGACACACACATACACCAAGGTGGTGAAAATTGTTATTATTGACCGGGCACCAAGATTATTTCGGGAGAGCCTTGCCCAGAGCATCGATTCTCGAATGTGTAGGAATGCGATCCCATGGGGAAAATGTGACGTTTCCTATGGAAATTTCAGATCATTTATTCTCGAGTAATAGTATGGGAATATACTCATTCACATTTCATAAGAACTACTTCCAATGCTATAAACCATGAGAATAAGCCAGTGGGAAATAAAATGTGAGGTTATAGGATTGTTTATGTTTTCATTTGGGCAGTTTAGTCGTTTCGTGAATTAGTAGTCAATATATTTCGGAGGTTAAGATACATATTATATCTATACTTATAAGATATAAGAGAAAGAATCTATAATGATCATATTACAATAAAGAGGAAATGGCAAACGTAGATGAAATAGCGTATCTAGAGGCTCTACGAAATTTGGAGATGGCTGAAAGATTAACTATAAGGCCCAGAAGAAGGTTTAAACTTAGAAAAGACTCATTTGAGTGTTTGTATGGACCTTCACAGGATTTTTGAAATTTTGGAGAAAAGCCTTTTCTCCTCGTCGGGTTGTGTAACCATACTTTGTTCCCTTCTTTAAAACCGCCTACTGTGGCCTGTGCGTCGTACCGACTTTTCATTCTGTCGCTGGCAACTTGAAGAATTGTTCGAACTAATTCATGAATATCGTCCAGCCTTCTTCTCAATTGGATCACGTAGTCTTCTCCTGCTAGATCTTCTCCAGGCCGACAGCCAAATTCCAGATCATAAGGAAGCCTAATTTCACTTCCAAATAGGATTTTCGCAGGTGTTTCACCCGTAGACTCATTGACGGCAGATCTATAAACCAATGCGAATAGGGAAAGATACTGGTCCCAATCTCTCTGATGGCTGGAAACTACTTTGGACAGGTATTTTCCAATAGTCCTGTTCATTCTCTCAACCATTCCATCTGAATGTGGATGTAATGCTGTTTTCCTGGTCTTCTTCATTCCCAGCCTGTCACAAGTCTCCTGGAATAGATGGCTTTCGAAATTTCTTCCCTGGTCACTGTGGACTTCCAAGGGCGCTCCATATCGACTGATCAATTCTTTCACCAATACATCCGCGACAGTTGTGGACTCTTGGTTCGGGATAGCTTAAATTTCCACCCACTTTGTGAAATAATCCATTACAACCAGTATGTGTTTGCCACCACTCTCTGTCGTCGGAAATGGTCCAGCGATATCTGAAGCAATCCTTTCGAAAGTGCTCCCATCATTGTACTGTTTCATGGATGCCTTTCTCTTGCGATGTGGTCCGTTACTCGTAGCACAAGTCGTACATTTCTTACACCAGTCCTTCACATCATCGGAACTGTTCACGCAATGAAACCTCTCACGGATTCGCTGGAGGGTTTTTTTCACTCCCAGATGACCCCCCGATGGACTGTCGTGTAGCATGATAGAAATACAATGCTTTTTTTGTATTGTATTATGAGTAACTCACGGAGGTACATTAATTCAATTAAGCCACCCACTGAGTATGCAACTTTATACACATTTCTGTATAGTTGGTTGCATAACGGAATTAACTATGGGTTTTAAAATTATTTAAGCATATCCTGGAATAACGGGATGTAAATAATTAAATGGGTGTTTAGAGTAATATTTTTATTAATATTCTTCATGTGATCTAACCAATCCATGAGTATTTTATTATTTAATGTGGAGATTTTATTTGACTGCCATTGGTAACACTGTTTGCTGATGTCAATTGTAAAGTAAAGGGAAGCTGTTGAAAGCACTTGTCGGATACTTGTCGAATGATTAAGTTGGGGTATCGATGAGGACAAGTCGTAAGTATATAAAATGGCCGGTGGCACATGGTTCAATCCATATATTTTGGGAACTATAGTGGTGAAAAACCCTTGGTAACAAGGTAAGCTTTCATCTTGTATATATTTTCACGGCTATAACCCCCTAATTTCTTTTTAGGGTTTTTTTATAATGCATAGTTTTTTTACAAGCAGTTTTTACAATATTTTTTGCCAATTGATGGTTTGATAGTTTTTATGGGTGATGGTTATCAATGATAGGATGATCAAGAACAGATTTTAAGAAGCTTCAATTTCGGATGATTCCTGTATGGTATATATTCTCGTAGGGATAGCTGACAGGCTCAGTTCTCCGTCCAGGGCTGTAGACGTTTCGTACATCGGATTGCGATTAACGTTATAGAGCGACAAGAGCTTCTAACGGCGTTTCCAGTTCAAAGGACGAAGCTGGACTTTGTTTGTAGGTGACATCATGAACAGGGAGTATATATAATCTGTGATCATGAACAACGATTATTAACCGCATGGCTGAATCTAGTTCCATAAGTCAGATGTTGCTTGTCAATTAAGCCAATTGACGTCTAATAGTTTGGACACTAACCGCAAGTAACATTTGAAGTTTTATTTGTTTTATCTGAACTTTGAGCAATTTATTCATTTTATAACTTCATTTTTTTACGTTGAATCACACATTAACTTTTATATTCTACTATTAGTAACTTCACATTTTTATAAAGACGTCTATCAAATTCACAATTTTAACATTACATTCTTTCAATTCTTTAGAGTTGAAATATCAACTTTGTTAATGTATACTGCCCTGAAATTATATTTCAGTTTAATCTTAATATATTAGAGATACTTTTGACCTACTTGTATGTATATGGTTAATTATTACTGTTGTAAAGCGGTAACTGGTATACCATTTACGGGTTGCTAAAGATTTAGTGTATTGTATATTTTGATCTCAGTTAGTTGATAACATTAGAAATTGTTAAACATTTTAAATTAACTAATCATTGATAACTGATTATCATTTCATAAATAGAGTTGATCACCTCATATTTTTGAGACAGGTTATTACAACATATGTTCAAAGTACCATCCATTTAATTAAACTGTTTCATTGGCAACAAAGTGTTTTATTTGATTCACAAACGTAAAAGCAAAACGACATAAATAAAATATTTGAAAAGTTACAATAGCTAATTTTTTGTTCATTATTGGTTTCTTGGTTAATCAGTAAATTTCTTGAATGTCCTACTAATCAAGTGGCGCCTTAAAAAATAATAAAGGACAAGCTTTCAAATATTCCTCACTAACTCATGACCTTATGCTCTCCGGCGAAAAGCGAACCTTTGGCAATGTAACCTCACTTCTTGGAGTAACAACAACAAGGTAATGTTACAACTTTAGTACTTCAGCTACTCTTGTTCTCGGTATAACTAGCTGTCTCCTCATCTCGGAACCATCATCGTTTTCGAGGACTCTTTTCAACAGCCCCTCTTGCAGGACAAGGGAGTCCCACTGAGCCCAATACGCCTTGAGTTTCGGTGAAAATCTTTACACTTCTTGCCAGGTAGGTCGCCAATTTTCTTCCTTCCAATGCCGGATCATCTTCTAGTGAGGACCATTCTCCTGATCTTCTCTGATCCTGGTGGGTGACCATTCCTCGCTGACTACAGTAGTTCTTGAAACTGCAGCTTCCCTAGATTCCGCCTTGTTGCAATGGGAGCAGTCTGTTGGGCACGGCCGTTTGGACAGGGAGTCGGCATTTCGGTGACTCACACCAGTTATATGTTCGATGTTGAAATCGTACTCTTGAAGTCGTTTTATCCATCTAGCGATCTGCCCCTCAGAATTCTTGAACTGCATCAACCACTTGAGTGCTACATGATCAGTCCGGATTAAAAACTTCCTACCATAGAGATACTGATGAAAGTGTTCCACGGACTTCACTACCACCAAAAATTATCTTCTTGTGACGCAGTAGCTTCGTTCTGGTTTGGAGAGGACTTTACTGAAATATCCCAGAACTCTTTCTTGCCCTCCTTGGATCTGTGAGAGCACTCCACCAATTGCTACGTTGCTTGCGTCAGTTTCAAGAATAAAGTCTCCCTCTGGTAATGGGTATCATAATATTGGCACCGAGGTTAAATACCTCTTCAAGGTTTAAAAAGCCGTTTGACAGTCTTCGTCCTATTGGAAAGCTCTTGATTCTTCTGTAAGTCGAGTTAGAGGCTTGGCAATATCTCCAAACATCTCGATAAATCTTCTATAATATGTGCAAACTCTAAGGAAACTCCTAATTTGATGTTTATCGGTTGGTTGCGGCCATTGCTGAATGGAAGCAATTTTCTCTGGATCCATCGCCACTCCTTCATTGCTCACTATATGACCTAGATAGTTGTCTCGGTTATGGAAACAGCTGACATTTCTTCGGGTTTAACATGAGCTGGGCAGCTTGGAGTCGTTTGAATACGTCTTCCAAATTCTTCAGGTGTTCGTCAAATGTCTTCCCCAGTACTACGATGTCATCCAAATACACCAGGCATGTCTTCCAAGACAACCCTCTCAAGACATTCTCCATGAGTCTTTCAAATGTCGCGGGCGAATTACAGAGCCCGAATGGCATGACGTTGAATTGCCATAATCCAGATCCGGTGGTAATAGCAGTCTTCTCTTTGTCTACTGGGTCCATTTCCACTTGCTAATAACCAGACTTCAGGTCCAAGGTGCAAAACAGTTTGCTGCCGACCAAAGTGTCTAGCGTATCGTCGATTCGAGGCAGATGATAGCTGTCTTTCTTCGTCACGTTGTTTAGCTGGCAATAGTCCACGCAGAATCTCGTAGTTCCATCCTTTTTCTTGATGAGCACTACTGGAGACACCCATGGACTAGTAGATGGTTCTATAACTTTTCCTTCTGCCATCTCTTGAATTATTTTTTCAACTTCCCCTCTCTTCACTCGTGGAAGTCTTCGAGCTGATTGCCTAATTGGCTTAGCATTACCAGTATCGATTTTATGTTTGACGGCTGATGTTCTACCAGACTTTCCTCCATTTGGTACGAATAGGTCTCGATACTGCAAGAGAAATTCTCTCATTCTCTTTTTTTCAGCCCTATCCAAGGATTGACCAGCTACTGATAACATCTGTTCGAATCTGGCATTAGAATTGTCAGTTGCCGTTGTTTGGCGTACTATAGACGTCTCTGGTACGCAGGATCCAATCCTGGTTTCCTTCTTGATGGTAACTGGGTGATCATTCACGTTTATCACACGTACTGGGACCTCTTTCGCCGACGTAACCAATCCTTTTCCAATTACTACTCCTTTGCCAACCTCTTCGTCGTAGTTCCTTGGCTCCAACATAACTGGAGTACCTTCCTCCATGATTCCCTGTAGCCATGCTACTATCATGGTTTCGCTTCGTGCAGGTAGAACGGTATCTTCCTGTACCGCTGCTAACACCGCGCTGCCTTCATATGGATGAAGGAATACCTCCTCGAAACCCACTTTAATGGTTCTGTCTCTAAAGTCTAATTGGAAACCGTGTAGATTCATCACGTCCATTTCCAAAATCACGTCTTTTTCGATGTCAGCTACGATTAACGTATGCGTGAAATCTTATGCGCCAATTCCCAATTGGATTTGTGTCTCACCGTGAACGTTGGCACTCTCACCTGTGGCGGTCCACAGTCGCAGTCTCGTTGGTAAAAGCTTCTTCTTGGAGTTTATTATTTCTGGTCATATAATGGTTCTAGTTGCTCCAGTGTCTACCAGCAGAGTATATCTCCTGCCATTCATTTCTCCGTCTACATATACACTGTCGTTGCGACATCTGAGCGAAGCTATCAATATGAGAGGGTCTTTGGAACGATCATGGGTCGGTGCTGCCCCTCGTAGCCGAAATGTTCTAGTTTTCTTGTCACTGGGATTCTTGGTTTGCAGGAGTCCTGGGCCGCTTACACGAACTACGCACATTTCCTAGCTCGCCACAATTCCAGCATCTGATCTTTCTCGGCTTCTTATCCATCATACTTTTTAATAAACTGACAAACTAGTCAAATTTGTCTTTGTCACCTTCTTCTTGGATGGTCCTAATTTTGTTTTATCCCGAAGCCTTCGTTGCTGCTTCATATTTAAGAGCAGCTGTCAATGCGTCGACTGATGTTCTCGGATGTGCTAAACGAAGCGTCCTCTGCATATCGGGGTCACGTAAGCCATCAATAAAGGCTTGGATGCCCAGACATTCCATCATGTTCTCTGGTGCAGACGGATAAGCAAATCGAACTAGTCGAGCAATATCCACTTCATACTCTTGAAGGGATTCAACACGTTTCTTCCTTCGGTTCTTCAGCTGGGATTGGTACAAGTTCTCTAGACGTTCGTGGCCATATCGTATGTCCATCCTCTTCTTCAGCTGCTCGAAGTCATCCGTTTCTTCAAGTGGTATCGTCTGTAGTACATCTAAGGCATCTACCCGAAGCGCGATAGTTAAGTTCACTGCCTTCTCTCTATCGGACCAGTTATTCACTCTAGCGGCTGCTTCAAACTGTTTCACATAATTGGTCCACGACATTTTTCCATCGAACGTTGGAGCCTTGACTCGGGTAAAACTACCAATGTCTTCTAACTTAGGGTGTGTTTCTGGCTTGCAAGGTTTTGTTTGCTCGGTCATATTTTCTTCCACTGGCGTGTCTTGACTTCTTATATCTGTCATCTCTCTTTCTAACTCCTTGATTTTCTCGTCCATCGTTGTCATCTTATTCTCAATTTTCTTGTCTATCGTTGACATCTTATTTTCGATTTCAGATTTTAGAAACGAAATTCTATTTTCAACGTCAGCGGCAATGTCGTTTTTCACTTATAAGATATCGGCAGATATATCGTTCTTGATAGCAGAAATCTACTCGTCCATATTAGCAAAAATGTCGTTCTTCATAGGAGAAATATCGTTCTCTATAGCCGAAACATCGCTTTTCACATTCGTAGAAATCTTCTCTTCCATGCCAGAAATCTTCACATCCATGGCAGAAATCTTCTCGTCCATGTTAGCAGAAATATTAGCAGAAATTGACGAGATTAAGGTGGAAGCCTCGTCATTAAATAAAACTGTTTCTGGATCAAAGCAATCATTTTCCAGTGCCACTTTAAGTCTTTCTACTGATTCACTTTTCTTACCAGACATTTCCATCTCACGATCTTCCAATTCTGCTCTTAACTCAGTCAATTTCAGGTCACATAGTTTCTTGGCCATTTTTACGTGGCAATGTATTTATCTTACTCCACTTCTGACACCAATGTAATGTTTTTCTTATTTATTTAAACAGTAAACGGGTGGGATAAACTTCAAACCCACGGTATAGCTACTTACGAATTTATTTAAACACTAAACTACTCACTAACACTTAATTTATATACACTCAACTATTCACTCAAATTTAATTTATATACACACAACCTTAATTATTAATTTTATCAACACTTTACTGTTCGCTATTTCTATCACGAGATCACTTTATCAACTGTTTATCTCATGATGTCAAATTATAAACAGAAGCTCTCTTGCCGATCGGTCCTTTATATATTAGTGCCTTTTTCTAGTAGATAATCCTAGATTGCGGCTTACACAAAAAAATGGGTTTCCTTGGGTAGTAAGATGTGTCGATTGCACTCATGTAGCTATTGTGCCCCCTAATGCGAATCATTCCCTTTTTCCAGAACATTTATATGTCTATAGAAAGGGTTATCATTCAATTAATGTACAATTAGTAAGTTTAAGTAAAATAGTAATTATAAATCAAACTTCAAAGGTAATATGTATATATTTAAGTGAGCCGAGTGGAATAGTCATTTAAATTTAAAATTTATTTAATAACCAGTCCAAAGTGTTATTTTAGATCTGTGATGTAAACTTAAAAGTTTTGAATGTATCTGCACGTTATACAGGGAGCACCCATCTTACATTTATATTTAGTAACTCTAACATTTCTACATGTTTGGAAAACTTTTATAGAAATAGACCTAATTTATTCTTTCTCTTAGGTAAGCTGTGAAAACTAGTCTTATTTCAAATAATTACCTTAACATATAATTTATAGGTTACTCTGTATGTCCATTCAGACTGTGGATTATGACCCCTATCAATCAGGCTGCACCAAATTCTCCCGAAGACAATTACAATATTGCACAAAGAAGAGTACGTTCAATTATTGAGAGGTGTAATGGGGTATTAAAGACGAGATTTAGATGTCTTTTGAAACATTGAGTACTACATTATGCTCCAGAAAAGTCATCAAAAATTATAAATTCGTGCATAATGTTACATAATTTATGTTTGGACAATATTGTTCCTCTTGTACCGTTAAATGATGAGGAAAATCTTGATGATGTTGATTTAGGTATGTATGAAGATTTAGAACCTGACATTAACATCCAAAACAACGTACAAAATGATTTATTAAGAGCCAGGCAAAGGAGGCGAACAGTTGTTACCAATTATTTTGCTTGATTTTTTTCATACTCTCACTTAATAAAGTTTGTAGATGATTAAAATACCAGTAAAATAATGATGTTTTTCTACGACAATCTCGATAAATGTATTTTATAACCGTAACTTCAATCATAAACAAGCACATTTTGTACAGAATTTAATTTTTGCATCTGTTGCTAGGCAAACTGCTAAGCAACAAATGTGAAATGGAATATTTCGTGTTAGGTCTAGGTTCACTCTAAAGTCACGACGACTACGGCTTGTTAAATTATGACGTCCGCCGACAAATTGATGAAATGTCAGCAGATCGTTGCTGTCAAAGTTTTAGTAGGTAACACTATTAATTAAAATGGAAACTGATAGTGATATTGACTTGTATTTGACACCTCCGAACATAATAGAAGCAGCAAAGGTAACAACACTGAATTTATTACCGGAAACGTCGAACAGTATGTATCAACGCACTTATAACCTTTTTTTGAAATGGAAGGTAGATCAAAAAACAAAATCGTTTTCCGAGAACGTTTTAATAGCTTATTTTGGCGACTTAGCCAAAAAATTTAAATGTTCCACATTGTTGTCATAGAAAAAGTATAATATGCAACACGCAACAAAATGGCCATAAAATCACTGACCTGTTGTCCCGCTCTCAACATATCCGCACTCACGCCAATCTCCTGAAACTCGTAACACTTTCTCTATTTCTTTTTTTAAGAAATGGGATGAAAAACTCGTACACACTTATTTAACATATCTATTTGTTGAACAGATTTTGTTTAGATGATAACTTTAACTAATGATTTTTCTTTCTTTTCCGTACTCCAGCAACATTTCCAAAAACCGACGCTCGATTCCCTTTTGTTTTTTTGTCAACAACCTTCTCCAAACAGGAGGTTCAAAGCCAACTTACTCTGAATGTTTTGACACTTTTGGTTGTTTCTATATATATATATATATATATATATATATATATATATATATATATATATTATTCAAAATTAACACATAGTTCTTAATATTGTCTTGGAGGATAATTTTTATACACTCAACATTTTCTTCTGAACCCAACATTCCCTAATTCATCCTTTAATATTGCGATAATCCCTTATTTAATTACAATTTTACCTGTTTAGAGGTGTTATTAATTTCCTTAATTACATAAATTCTACAATGTAAATAATGGACTGCCCTATACATAATTGTTTATTTTAACATCCTCTTATCTACTTATCCTTAATAAACTTTGATTATTTTAATTATTTCATTTTTACTTTTCAAGTTTTTATAATTCCCATCCATTTTAGGTTGGCAATAAATTCCATTCTGTACGTCACATCCTATTGTAAAATTCTTTTCTATCCAATATAAGACTGTAATTAATTTGAGCACGTTCCGTACAGTAAAGAAATACATGTTCCTTCATATAGTTCATGTTATGTTCTTTTAGTTATTTTATATGTAAAAAAAATTGTTGATCTATTATTAATTATTATTATTCTAATCTTATTTTCACATGTATCTGGTGATTATGAATATTAAATAATCAATAAAAACTTTAAAACTTCAAAAACTTTTAAAACCTTAAAACTTCAAAACCCTAAAAACCTTAAAAACTCATACTCATGTAAAAATTCAAAAATTTCAATAAAACTTCAATAAAATTCCAATAAAATTCCAAAAAACTAAAAATCTACCTCACATTTTTGTCTCTAAGAAACATCATCTAATAAAATCTAAATTGCTGACAATTTAAAATTACTCAAGGTGTCACTGTTACCTACTGAGGTTTTTTTCGTTGAGCAAAAATGATTTATTTCTTTGTCAAATTCTCAATAGACAAGAAATCATGAAAACATTTCAGAAAATTCTGGCACGTCATATAAGAACAGAGCAATGCAAAATCGTCAAACATTGGCACGCTCTTACTCTTTATTGAGATTCTATAAACAAACTGTACCTTTTATTTTCATGTTGAAAGTAAATTATACGCATTCATTGATAAACGGAAACAAAAATTGCAAAAAATTACTAATGATATTTGGACTGGGACAGCTTTTTGAATACAGTGTGTCCCCGAAAAATTCTTAGCAATTGTTAAAGAACCAAAATTATCTATTATAGATATTATTTATTGAGTTAGTATCGATTGTTTCTTAATTTTATATAATTGGTAATTATGTGTTTCGTAAATTTTATTTAAGTTGTCAATATCTGATTTTACCGTATTTTCACTCAATGCAATAAATATATCGCTTAAGTTTGTGATTGTTAGTCTCTTTATCTAGGACGTTGACGGTTTCAAAGTCAAATTTGTGATTTTGTTCAAATGTATATGTTGCTAATGGTGTTTTTTCTGATTTGTCCCTATGTTTTTCATCACATGAGCTCTTGTGGGCGTATATTTTTAACCTTTGCTTCGTTTGACCAATGTAATATCTATCGCATTCCAAACAATTTATTCTGTAAATAAGGTTTGGTTCATAGTCTCTCGGTAATTTGTCCTTCGTAGAGGAATAAAAACAATTTACCGTTTTTGTATAGTAAATATGATTTTTGTTCTTCCTGTTTGTAGTATGTGTTTCAATTTTTCCGAAAGACGCCTTACATAAGGAATTTTAAAATATCTATATGAATTTTCAGTCAATACTGGTGTTAAAATTCTCTCAATATTTTTATTAATTACAGGGGTATGATCATTCAACAGCAATTTTTCTTTGAACTTAACCATACTTTCGATTGCTACTCTCATGATGATGACTGCTTGAATACTGACTTGCAGTAGCAACACACGTTTCAATTTGGGTGAGAGGGAAATACTCCATTACGCAGTCGTGTATTATGACACAATATACTTTGATGCTTTCGTAAGTTTATAGGAGGAAGAGGGTATAGATTATTCTCTACGTGATAGAGTCGTACATGCTTGCCAAGTTGAATTATAAGTTAGTATGTAAGGTTGCATAATTGATAGATAGTCATATGGAATATTGCATATTAGTAGGTATTGCTGGATGTAATTAATTCTCAGGAAAGGTTTATTCTTAAAACTGAACAGACGGAATGAAGAAAGAGGAAGAAGACAAAGAAACTACGACAAACGACAATGATGATGATGTATTTATATCATTTCTCGAAACATAACCTGTAGCAGATACGGATGAATCGGGAAATTTTGTACTTGATGAGGACGATGAAGAGATGCGTACCGACGTTTCACGTGAAGCCATCGAAGATTATTTATATCAATACCCTTCAATTAGTCGAAAGTACCTTGCAGATAATTTTCGAGGAGATGACAAAATTAATAGAAATTACGGTCCGACATACAATGATGATATCGCTTGGATGTTGGGCAAACGTAGAATTGCGTTCAATAAAAGAAAAGGCCATACTCCGAGTGAAGAATGATAAAGAGGGAGGAGGAATTATACCTGTGACTCGAGGCTTGTATCAACTTATATTTTACAGTGATCCCGATGAATACACTGATGAAGATTTGAAAAATTACAAAATTCTGCTAACGCTTACCAAAGTTCATCTCGATACACGTAATCATCTGAAAAGTACCAGGACAGATAAATATCACTACATTATTATCCCCTCATTACGGCTAGATCGAAATCAACTCCATCAACAATTCGTAGCAGTAGTAGTGTAATCAGACCCCCATCAGCTCGAATATTAAGGAAACAACAATCTTATAATAGTCCATCATATACTAATATGGGAAAAGGACTTTCGTCATACAACGAAAAACCTATTAAATACATTTATTGGGATGACCCCAACAAGCTTTGTAACTGTTAAAAATTGCTGATTGCATCCAAAGAGGTAGCCAACACGTCGGCGTCACACAACAACGAGATGATCAGATGGTCCTTCGAGCCGGATCAATCACGGTACTAACTGACGATAAAAAGACAGAACGTGGACTATATATTATTTGTACCGCGAAGAATCGTTGATTTACTTATAGAAAAATTGTCATTGATAAGCGTCTATTCGATTTTCACACCATTTACTTGATGAAGAAAGATGGTACTCACCGAATTTATTCCTGAGGGTTTCACTTTCGGGTACCCGAGTTGGCTGGAGGCGTTTAATGGTTCTGTATACACAGTTGTTTTCTTTGCATTGCTTCACACTTTTTTTGGTTTTTTACACTTTTTAAAGTTTCAGTTCGTCAGCCATTTCATCAGCGCACGTTGCTTGTCGCATCTGCGCGTAGTTCGTAACCCCTTCTTCCAAGCTATGGTGTGTGTTTTGAATTAATATAACCGCGAAAATAGTTTGTAAACAAACATACCGGCCTCCAAAACACACGAATTTGAGCTTATTTGACATGGTTAAAGAAAAAGAAATGATTAACTGACGACTGAATTTGACTTAGGAATTAAATTTACTAAAGAATAAATGAAAAGAGAAAGAAAACATTTTTAATAGGTAGAAGATAAACAAATTAATCCTTTTTAAGTAAGGGGCACAGTTTGATGACTGGCCTTTTGTAAATACCGGCAGCCGTACGAACTGTAGCAACTCGCACTTGACCGTCCGTGCCAGGGTGTACATCAACTACCCTTCCTAGTGGCCAATTTAAAGGTTTTTTATTACTGTCATTCGAAATAACGACTAGATCATTGATTTTAACCTCCGAAGACGGATTATTCCATTTATACCGTTGTTGCAACGTGTGCAAGTATTCGCGCGAATATTTTTTCGAAAAATCCGCGTGGAGTCTTTGAATAAGCTGCCATCTCGTGAGTCGATTTAGAGAAACTTCCGATAAATCTGGTTCAGGTATATCTGAGTTAAGGGGTTCTAGGGTCAAAAAATGCCCAGGAGTAAGGGGTTGTAGATCATTTGGATCTGATGAAGAGGGGGAAAGAGGGCGTGAGTTAAGGACAGCCTCGATATGACATGTTAGAGTGGTCATTTCCATAAGTGTTAGTTTTTGTTCGCCTACAACTCGAACAAAATGAGTTTCAAAACTTTCAACTCCGGCCTCCGCAAGACCGTTAAAATGAGGGCTTAACGGAGGACTTAAATTCCATCGGATTGAAAGTTTACCTGACGCCTGTTTTGCGTACTCAACAAGTTGATTTCGAAATCCGAGAAAGTTACTTCCTTGATCCGTCCAACAATCGAGTACTCTACCGCGCCTAGATACGAACCTATGAAAGGCAGCAATGAAACCTTCAGTGGACAATTCCATGGTAACTTCCAAATGCACGCAGTGTGTGGTCGTACAGACAAACACACAGACATACGACTTAAAAGATTTACATCCTCGATAACGGTGGGGGATAACGAAAAAGGGTCCACAAAAATCTATAGCCACGCTAGAAAAAGGTTTTAATTGATTGATGCGGTGAAAGGGCAGAGAACTCATAATTGGTGGCTTATAAGGTTTAGGATTTGCCCTAAAACATTGAAAACAGTTGGATACGGTTCGTCGAATGGCTCTTTTAGCTGACAATATCCAAAACTGTTGTAAAATTAGATGATGTAAGGTTTTAGGTCCTGGATGCAAATATTGACTATGCGTAGATTCAATAATGATGGTTGTTAATCGATGTCTGTTTGGCAGTAACAGGGGGTGTTTGGCAGAATAGGATAAAAGATGTGAATTTTGAAGTCTACCTTCCACTCGTATAAGCCCCATTTTGTCAAGAAATGGTGAAAGTTTTCTGAAAGGCTTAGGTATTGATTTGTTTTCAGATAGGGTAGAAAAAGCTCCAAAAAACAAGTTTCTTGAACTCGTTTAATAAGAACGAAAAGTGCATTTTCCATTTCCTCAGGACTAGGATGTAGTAGTTTTTTTAATAAACCTTGGATATCGGGAATGCTAGAGGGTCTTTTGTATGAATGATTTTTGAAAATGTTAGTAAGGCGAATTACATAGCAACAGATACGCTGAATTTTAGAAAGATGTGAAATTCTTTCCAAAAGGCAATCTAGAGTGTTAAGAATGATATTTGTTTTTAAACAAACAGGTGGCTTTTCTTCCAAATTGACATCGATTTCGTCAATTTGAAATTGTGTAATTTTGAAGTCGGGCCAATCGTTTTCTGGTGACCACAAAAACGAAGGGCCATTCCACCACATTTCGTGGGAAATGAGTTGCGAAGGGTATACCCCCCTAGAAGCTATATCTGCTGCATTTTGGGACGACGGTATATAATGCCAAAAAGTAGATGAAAGGATTTCTTGTATGTGATTGACTCGATTCGCGACAAAAGTTTTCCAACGATTCGGAGGTGAGGAAAGCCAATGAAGAACTACTTGAGAATCGCAAAATGCATAGATATTTGTGAAAGTTATTTTACCTTCGTAGGTAGACAAAACATACTGAATTAAATCGCTTAGAAGCACAGCACCTAAGAGTTCCAACCTAGCTAAGGTTTGTGTCTTGATAGGTGCGACTCTAGATTTTGCACAGATGAGAGAGATAGAAATGTTTTCTTCCTCTTCTACGCGAAAATAGATGATGCTTGCGTAACCTCTATTCGAGGCGTCGCAAAACCCCTATGATTTGACAAGATTGAGTTTTTGACAGTTTTATTTGTCTGGGCATTTTGAAGTTAGATAAAAGTGGAAATTCAGAATGTAGATTAGTCCAAGATTTGACGATATTTTGGTTAGGTTTTTCGTCCCAACCTGTATTAGAGAGCCACAGTTGTTGCAACAAATACTTCGCTTGCAACAATAAGGAACAAAGAAAACCTAATGGATCGAAAATAGTTCCGATGATAGACAAGATAGATCGTTTTGTCGGAGGTTTATCCTTCATTTGACATTGATATGAAAAAATGTCATTTTTGGGATGCCACTGCAAACCTAAGACCTTGATAAAATGTGGCTCCTCTTTATCAAAGGATAGCGACATTTGTCGGTCCGATTCAGGCAATGAGGCTAACAATTCAGGACAATTACTCGCCCATTTTTTCAACTCGAAACCTCCCAATTTAAACAATTCGATAAGTTCCTTTTGAAGGGAAACTGCCTCAGAGATTGAAGGGCTAGAAACTAAAAGATCGTCGACGAAAATTGACGTCTTTAGGACGCTACTAGCTTAGGAAAGCGTTCCTTTTCTTGCTCTGCAAGCTCGTTTAAAGTTCGCATTGCAAGATAAGGTGAACATGTCATGCCAAAAGTGACAGTTGAGAGTTCCCATTCCGATATCGGATCTTGTGGGGAAAATCGCCACAAAATTCTTTGAAAAGGGCGTTGTTGAGGACTGATAAGAACTTGTCGAAACATTTGTTTTATGTCTGTGACATAGGCGATTGGATTAAGACGAAAAGCAAGAAGCAACGAGCCAATATCCTTTTAAAGTTTTGGCCCTGATAATAACGTGTCGTTTAGGCTGATGTTTCTCGAGCCCTTTGCAGAGCAGTCCCAAACGACTCGTAATTTAGTACTTATACTATCTGGTTTTAAGACGCAGTAGTGGGGTAGGTAACATGAAAAATTTGATTTTTGTTGAGTAGGCAAAATTAACGACATGTGATTTGAATCGATATAGTCTTTCATAAAGTTAGAATAAGAAATATACAACTCAGGGGTTTTGACAAGGCGTTTTTCTAAAAGCAAAAATCGTCTAAGTGCTTGGGAATAGGTATTTCCTAGGTCGGGCATGATTTTATTTTTGAAATGCAAATCTACCATGAATCTACCTGATGGCAGTCTAGTGACGCTTTCGCAAAAAATGGATTCAGCTAGTTTTTCGTCTGGCGATAATATTTGTTTTGACGGAATATTTTCTAGCTCCCAAAATTTAGGAACGAGGATCTCTAAAGGGACCGAAGGGAAGGTTAAATAGCAACTAGTTTGCTTTGGGTTTGAAAGGTTAAAATTATCTTCTAATTTCCCCATTAGAACCCAACCAAAGACTGTCTCAAGCGCAGAAGGTTGGCCCTTTTTTCCGAGAATTCGCCCTTCCTTGAAAATTTGGGCAAATAACTCGCAACCGACAATTAAGTCGATCGGTCTTGACTTAAAATATGAAGGGTCTGCAAGTTCAAGATTTTCTAGATGATCCCAAGTTGAGTTATTTAACGTAAAAGCAGGCATATTTGAACAAATTTGAGTAACTACAATTGCCTCGAAATTTAACAAAGTTTCCATTTTCCCCTTTGGTTTGATATGACATTGAGCAAGCCCCTTTGAGGTGAAAGAAGACATTTGATTTAACCCGAAAATTTCGGTGGTATAGCATCGTCTCGGCAAATTGAGATGGCGACTGCAATGTTCACTGATAAAGCCTGTCTGTGACCCGGAATCTAATAAGGCCCTTATAGGCCGAAAATTACCACAACCGTCCATGACATCTAGAACAGCGGTGCACAAAAGAAAGGTGCCTGAAGGTCCTGAAGTGTTCAAAGATGTATGCAGATTGGTAGCAGATTGTTGATTGTTTTGATTTGAACTAGATGCTTGATTAGATTCTGAAATATGCAATAAACTATGATGCCTCTTTGAACTACATGTTCGACATGAATATCGGGAATTACAAGTATCCACCTCGTGCGAGGGATGGAAACAAGCAATACATAGCTTTTTCTGTGGTACAAAATTCATCCTATCTGACGGCGATAGATTTAGAAAATTGGGGCATTTAGAAAGCACGTGACTTTGATTACACTTATAACATTTAAAATGCGTGTCTGTACCCGTTGAGGGTCCAGTTAATGCTGAAAAAGGTGAAAATTGTGATTTGTAGGACGGCCTTTGCCCAGTGTGATTATTTTGATAAGACGACCTTTGTCCTTGAAAATTATTTTGATGAGCCGGTTTTTAACAGCTAGTGATTGTGGAAGGGATTCTAAGACCTTACATTTATTATCGATTAAATATCGCAAGTCCTTGGCTGTATCGGTTCTCAATGTGACCTTGAAAATCGCACCAAGAGCAGTGCTGGCGATATCTCGCTTGTTTTGATAACGTTTCACCAGTTTTTCAAAGGCAATCTGATAATTTTGATCAGAAAGACTGATTCCTGAAAGTAATCTTAAGGGTTCGCCCTCAAGATAAGAAAATAAATATTGCAGTTTACGACCGTCACTGATGTTTTGATTTTGACCAATTAGATTATTAAAAAGATCATAAAATGTAGGCCAAAGCTTTTTATCTCCCTTGAAAATGGGTATTCCTAATTCCTTCAAAGGAGGATGGTTGGTATGGACATATGGTCCAGAAAATGTATTGGTGAGGGTAGGAAAAAGTTTAGCATACACACCTTTGCATGAATAATAAAACTTCTTAGTTTCGGAAAAGATTTTGTCTTGAGCTGCAAATTGGACATCGTCGTCCTCACCAATCTCCATGATAACGTCATTGTGAAGTTCCCCAAATTTCTCAAAATTACCCTCGAGATCCAAATACCTTATTCTTAACTCCTCTTTAGAATTTATGTCCGCTTGAGCGCTTTGCGACAACGTATAGCACTCAGTTATAGCGCTTACAAATCGATTGCGTTTTTGAATTGCTTTTTTAAGCGACATGATTTTGATTCGACTCTGATCTAGTGTTATTATCCAATTAAACCAATTAAATCTGATATGATTTTGATGAAATTGTCGATTTCATTTTATTAAACCTAATTAATTTAATTTGATTGAATTTGATGAAATTGTCTATTATTATTCAATTAAACTCAATTAAATTTGGATTGATTATATAATGGAGTTTAATTAAATTTACTTGATTTTAGTTTGATAAAAATGTCGATTTGACTATTGGTGTTACGCTACTGTGTCGATATTGTCGCAATACGTAAACCAATTTTGATTTGATATGATATGATGATTAATTATTAGTATTACACTGTGACGATTTTGTCGAAATACGTATAATAGCAATTTGTTGATATTGATAAATAATAAATATTAGTACTAAACACCGCTAGACGATTACTGAAATATTAGAGTTCAAAACTAACATTTATTTATAAAATTGGTAAACAAACAAGGTAATTAGTCTATACGCCTTTTTATTGTTTGTTTTGATGGGTTTGATGTCGTTCCCTGGCAAGAACAACTTGATATGGATAAGGAAGTACCGGTTATTAATGGCTGCCGGACGATATCTTTATATATTACGAATTAAATATTTTTAGAATAAATTATCTCAAATCCTGCTCGAAGGACCATCTGATCAATCACGGTACTAACTGACGATAAAAAGACAGAACGTGGACTATATATTATTTGTACCGCGAAGAATCGTTGATTTAGTTATAGAAAAATTGTCATTGATAAGCGTCTAACGATTTTCACACCATTTACTTGATGAAGAAAGAGGGTACTCACCGAATTTATTCCTGGAGTTTCACTTTTGGGTACCCGAGTTGGCTGGAGGCGTTTAATGTTTCTGTATACACAGTTGTTTTCTTTCGCTAACTTCACACACTCATTTTTGGTTTTGTACACTTTTTAAAGTTTCAGTTCGTCAGCCATTTTTCCAGCGCACGTTGCTTGTCGCACCTGCGCGTAGTTCGTAACCCCTTCTTCCAAGCTATGGTGTGTGTTTTGAATTAATATAACCGCGAAAATAGTTTGTAAACAAACAATCTTATGCAATGCAACACGTGATTCTAGCTTCAAATTAATTACTTATATATTATTCAACATCGGGTGTTATAGACGCGAGAGCGTTCGAAATTAGCATACACAATATTTTTAATATAACCCCATTTGATGAAATCCAGCTTGGTCAATTCTGGTGACCTAGCTAGCCAATTATATGGACCGCCTCTACCTATCCATTTATTTCTAATTTTTCTATTGAGGTAGTTCCTAACAGCACGTAAAAAGTGAGCAGGAACTCCGTCTAATTGTAGCCACATTCTCCATCGGATGCTAAGTGATAGGTTTTCGAGAAGGATCCAGAAGTCTTTTGTCAAAAAACTTTCTTCCATCCAGGTGTCCGTCAAAAAAATACGGGCCGATAACATACTCTCCCACAATCCCTACCCAAACGTTTACATTCCATGGGTGTTGGCGATCAACAGTACGGAATAAATGTTTGTTGCTGTATCGTAATAATGAAAATTATGTCTATTTACTAACCCATTATTGTGAAAAGTAGATTCGTCAGTAAACATTTCATTGAAAAATCAGGAGTTTCTCCAACTTTATCCAAAGTACAGTAACAAAAACGTAAACGTTTATCATAATCCTGTTGTGTCAACTGCTGGTGTAGATGAATATGATACGGATGGTAGCGATTTTTCATGAGTATTCTACAGACACTCATTTGACTTATTCCTAATTCACTTGAAATTTTTCTAGAGCTGGTATTAGGATTTTCTGTAACCGATAGCAGTACATCAAATTCGTTGGCGTTGTGTCCAGTAACTGGTTTAGTTTTGTTCACCTTCTCGTATGCAACGCTACCAGTATCACGGAACCTATTAAGCAGTATTTTGAAAACTTCCCTCTTTGGGTGAATTTTATCAGGGTATTTTGAGCATAAACTCTAGATGCTAGGAGACTATTTTCAAAACATTCGCCAATGCAAAGTATCATGTCGACTCTTTCGTTTAATGGGTACTGCTTCATTTTTAGTAGCAATACAATTTAAAACTAACACAAGATTGTTCAGAGAATTAACAGAGAAATGTCATAAAATGACATTAAGACTAGATTATGTACCCATTTTTGTTTTAAAATCGATTTACCATACAATTTAAGAAAATTGGAAATTTCACGAAAAGTATAATACCTATGTATAGGACACCCCTATACTATTCGAAAGAGGAAGTTTTTTTAAACATGGTTTATTATTAAAATACGGAGTGTTCTATTTAAAATAAGCCCGATATTACACATTGAATGAACAGATAATGAAACTGAAAATTCTGAACACCCTGTAAAGAGATGTTTAGTACACAATCGTGGAACACATTCAACGAATATCCAACTATTTAGATGTGAGAGAAAGTTTGCTCCATCCCGTTGGTCGTGATTCACCCTTATATATAATACTCACTGGTTATTCAATTCAATTATAAAACTACCGTTTAATGGAATGTTGTTGATGCTTTTACCACATTTTTGGATGACCACTGTGTTAAATGGAGATATTACGATCCACTGATTGTCTTCTAAATTTTTACAGTATTGATATTCACTGGAATTTGTTTACATGATAAATCTCTTGACTGAGAGTACTTAAGTAGTTGTACTTCGCAAGGAGTGTGTTGAGTAATTGGTAACTTTTGGAGATCACTACACAGGAAATCTTCTTGAGATATTTATTTGCAGCTTTCTTCTGAGAAGGTGTGATGTTGATCCTTTAAAAGGATAAATTTGGATTGTGGTATAATCGTTTTAAAGGATTGTTTTGATGGTGTAGGTAAAGAATAGAGATGATAGTAATTATATTCTGAATTTTCGACAATTGCTATTTCTAGTATGAAAATTATATTGTTACCTTTACTATAGCTTTTGATTTCAATTATTTTTTCAAGCAATAAAATGTTTTGCAGAGACAAATTGATTGGAAATTTGTTATTTTTGTCTATGTTTTTACTGACTTCTAATATTTCAGAAAACAGATCGTTAGGATCAACTATTGAATTGTGAAAAGTATTAAGTTTGGCAAAACTGATTGCCGTTTCAATTTTTTCAAGTATATCATATGTTATTTGAAAACTTATAGAAAATTGTGAAACAAGTTGTTCTATTGCAAAATAGTGATAAGTTTCTACTTTATCTAAATTCAAGTGTGTAATTATTTTTTGTAAATCATTGATACGTGAATTTAGTATTAATTGGTTATGAGCTAATATTTTGGTATTATTCTCAAAGTTGTTGATAGACGATTGGAGTAAAGTTATTTGATCGTGAATAAGAGATTTCAACTTGTTTTGACTGTTAGATAAAGATGTAATGGCTTCGTCATAACGCTTTGCATCATTTTGATCTAAATTTCCGGTTATAAATTTTATTGCAGATCCTAATCCGTCAAATAATGATCTCTTTGATTTTGTGTTCCAAAATGGATTTAACTGGTTCAATTGAAGAGTAATCTTTTGTTCAAATAATTTGATCAGGTGATAAGAATTTTAATAAGGTTTATTAAAATTATAAATTTCAGGTGATTTCGATAAAGAGTTATAGAGATTATTATATTGTTCCTTTAAAGCAAGAAATTCTTTGTTAATGTTTATAATATCAAATATATGTATAAACGTCCAATAGTTTATTTTAATTTGTGCTGTTCCTATTCAAAGAGGAAAAAGACCGGGATTATCATTTAGGTTATGGTACGTGTCTGGTTCTACGTTGGCGATCCAGAGGAAGAATCTGTAATAGGAGGTTTCTTTAATTCTTTAATATGTACTATTTGTTTATCTATTATTTGTTTCTTATGTTTTAATGATTTTCTGGAAATCTCTGATCTATTTCTATCTAATATTTCTGTTATATTATAAGGTCCTAAAAATCTTTTATTTTTTTATTTCGATTTTTGGGGTTTCGTTTGAATACAGTTTGACCTATTTTAAATTGTATGCTTGTGTCACCTTGTATATTTGTTTTCTCTATAATTTTTTGTTTATTTTTATTCATATTTTCTAGAACATCTTAATAAATATATTCTAATTTTTCTTTATGGTTATTAACGTAATCTGTATAAAATGAATGAGTCATAAAAATTTCGTTAGGGTTTCTAGAATGTGTATGTCCAAAGGTAAGTTCAAAAGGTGTGAAATTCGTGGCACTGTGTATTGAATTATTGTAAGCAATTATAGCATAGTCCATTACTTCATTTTAATTGGGATAAATTTCTCTTAAAATTCTTAAATGTTCTATTAAGGTGGAATGTAATCTTTCAACTATTGAATTTGACTCGTGATGACCAGGAGTTGTGAAGTGAACTCTTATTTTATGTAATGCCAGGAGATTTTTAACTGTTTCATTGCTAAATTCTGTACCTTTATCGACTGTTATTGATTGGGGAATTCCAAAAGAAACAAAATATTTTATAAGTGCTTTGCTTATAACAACTGCAGATTTGCCTGAAATGAATATTGCTTGTGCAAATTTCGTGAATGCGTCAATTAATGTTAAATAACTTTTTCCGTCAAAAACGAAAACATCTATGTGAACAATTTGGAATGGTTTAGAAGCTGTTTCTGTCAACATGAGAGGAACATAAGGATTATGTCTTGTATATGTATTTTTTTGACAAATGGTACAATTATTAATGTAGTTTGTGACTGTATTTTTCATATTTTTCCAATAATAAAGTTTACGTAGTTGTTCTAAAGTTTCATTGATTTCTCGATGGTTGTTTTTACCTTCATGGTAGTTTTTTAACAAAAGAATTTGTTCTTCCTGATCTTTTATAGTATTAAGTAATTTAGTACATTAAATTAATTTCGGTCCGTTCGCAGAAAAATGTTTTAGATAAACATTATTAAAATCACGATATAAATTATCATTATGAAAGTATATATAAAATGAATTATTTAAATCTGTATATTCAGCTATAAAACAGAAAATGAATTTTTCGTTATCTATCTCGGGAATTTTAATTTTCATTATTTTTTGATTTTCATGTTTCATGAGAAACATCTGTTTTTGAATATATATTTGGATAAACAAGAATTTGATGTACTTTATTATTTATCATTTCGTCTAAAGTGGGTATACCATTACTGTTGTTATCTTTTGTTGAATGGTTCGTTATATTGTCAGAGTCGTCTGAGTCAGGTTTTGTCCAGAAGGGTTCAGGAGTGTTTAAATCATTACGATCATCATTTTCTTGTCGTATTGGGGGTTGTATTTGTACGTCAGATAAAATGTTAACTTTTGATTGATTATTGTTACTTGTAGAAGGTTGTGGATCTATGGGAATATTTTCAGCAAACTGCTGTAAGAAATCTAGAATATCATCTTGGGAATCTCCGGGGTTATTGACTATTGATTCTGTTTCTAATGCATTGATAGGAATTCGAGATAAGCAATCGGCATTGGAATTTAATTTTCCCTTTTTATAGAAGATATTCTTCCAACTTTAAACACCATCGGCTAATTTGGAATTTGGTTCTTTAAGACTAAATAACCAAGAAAGAGGTTTGTGATCTGTGTAAATATGAAATTGTCTCCGTATAAATAAGGCCTGAAATGTTTACAAGCCCACACAATGGCAAGCAATTCTTTTTCTATAACCGAATAATTAATTTCAGATTGATTTAGAGTTCTAGAAGCATATACTATGGGCTTGTCATTGGGTACGTTTCCTTGGGATAAAACTGCACCTATTGCATATCCGAATGATGATGAATTTCATAAAATAATAGAAGAGCTTAGTCTAGCAAACATTATTGAATAGAAAAAACATAAAGAAGAAGATCTTTAACACTTGGACGAATGACTATTGTATAGCTAAAGTTTCGTAATAAAGTGGATCAATACGTAGAAACAAAAAAAAAATGATGAAATCTCTTCAGTATAAGGATTTGCTCAACAATAAATTTAGGTAGTTTTATAATACTGACGTACTTATCTAAAAAATTTCTATGTAAATCATACGTTGATAAACCAGCGAAAATCTCCTTCAGCACTTACGAATGTGCTATGTTTACCGATATTTTGAATAATAATTTCTTTATAAGTGCATTTTACGAAGAATATGATCCCGAGACGATGCTATGTGGGGACTACTACACCATTCTACAAGTAATATTTGATTATGTTAAATAGTTGGAAGTGATAAAACATGGCGTCAGCTTCTTTTTATGTAGAGAAGATGTTCATCAAATTCCACAAGTCAATCGTTGTCTCATTTCACACCGACTCGCCTATTTAGAATCTCCAAGTTTTTGTGAATATTAAAAAAATTTAGTAGATATAACTAGGAATTTTGCTCAAAATAATTGAAATTTGAGTAAATTGGAGTTGTTGTAGTAGTGCTGTACTTAGAGAATTATTATAAGTGAAAAGTTGTAAACGGTTTGGATGAAAACAATGTAATAAATTGATTGATTGAAATGTTTGCGTTTTATTTTTCTCTCTCTTCCCTCTATAGTCATGAGGGTTGTGAGGATGATTTTTTAAGAAACAAACTTATTACAACATACATATTGTTTTATTAATATAATTTACAAATAAAATACCGAAAAATATAATATGAGAAGAGGATGAAAAGCATATATAGGTTGAATTTAAAGAATACACAAATACGAAAAGCATATAACTATATTAAATAAATATACAAATAACGAGATTAAATTGAAAATCACTATAATGTCCATAAAAATTATCAATATCGCTATCAGCATCATACGTTCCTCTAAATCTTTTAGCCCTAGATGATTCATAATGAAATTCGAAAATACTAGATTCCTGATATTTTATTTCAAAAAGTACTTTTGATTGCATATTTGACAACAAAAATGACTATTGCGATAAAGATCATGATTCTGATTCGTAAACGTCATGATGATGATCATTGATTGATAAAAAATATTTTTTTAATTATTTTAAGATATGTTTTAATGCTATCAAACACATATGTTATATCCGTCAACTCTATAATAGTTAGACTCTACGCGATATTCAAGTTTATTTTCAAATACTCCTCTCATCCAATCAGATGTAGCAAGTACTGCATTTCTAAGACTGTATGGAATGACTTGTGTGCAAGTAATAAAGTTAATAAGATCTTTGTCAAAGCGTGATGGATCTTTTGAACTATTCTATTTAAAAAACCGCATTTATATTTAGAAAGTTTTTGAGATTTGCTTGGTAACAATGCAAGGTATGGGAGATTCTATCAAAAAATTCAGCGTGACATCCAATTGAAAACCACAGACATTTTCTTTTTAAAAACTTTAGAAGCGTCTGTAAAGAATGAATTAATATCTTTATGGTTCAAGTTTATGATAATCCCCGTTTCTAATCTACTATCAAAGGCGGCATTCATGTTTTTCCCAGTTGACTCTATTAATACTAATTTGAAAAATTTCTAAGATGCATATTATCAAGAAAAGCTTTATATTTTGTTTGAAAATGTTTGAATTTTGTTTAAGGAATTTATAATTTCATCAATTTGTTGCAAACTTCTATCACTGTGAAGTTACACATTTTGAAATATTAATGTAAAATGTACCCGCTCTGATGTCACACATATTAAAATTGATTTTATACATAAACAAGCAACATCTTTATGGCCATATCTTGTATATAAAAATGCTAGAGATCTCTTATATCCTAAACACAAACCTAAATCATTAGCAATATTTTCATTTCACATCAGGTCATCATCTGGTTATAAAACATTTCATTCATGTTAAAAGTATTGTAAGTACGGAAAGCCAAAATATAAAACTTCTCCTCCTCCTCCTGCACTGCAAACCGAGTTATGAAATATTAAAGTTGAAATAACAATTCAACGCCCTGTATCTCATTAACGATATGACAGCAGCATTGACTTAGAATCAAATTTCTAATATGATGCTGGTGAAACCAATCACAAAATTTATAATCATCATCTGCTTTTTCCAATGAAGAGCGATATTTTAATAATAAATTATGTGGTAAATGAACTTCAGTTATAAAAGTTAGAATTGAAGTTATGTTTTTAATGCAATTATCTTGTAGTAGTAGTCATTCCTAAAAATTATTCTATTGATCACGGAAGTAATTTCCTTTTATCATTGTGAGGACTCAACGCGATTTTGGTTTGTTCAACACTATACACATTATGGGCAAAGGAACGTATCGTATTTTGAGTAATTGTCATCTGTTTCCAATTTTTCAAACAATCAACATAATCATCAAAAGTTATTTTCTACTACACATTTTTGAATACTCTTTAACGACTTTACCCCCCACACTGAATTTTGTAGCCGTACATTTTGGACCAACGAAATGGGTGATGATTTGTTCATTAGACTCATCTTTCATTACGCCTAATACTTTTTTATTAACTCTAGGTATATTGTATGGATTATTAGTGTAGTAGTCTTATGTATCAAATCTGTCAATGTTTGCGTCAATTAAATGTTTATATGCATCGTTACAAGTAAGTTGGTAATCAAAACTGTTAGTGTCGGTGTACAGTAGCTTACAATTGTCTACTCCCATTGTTGGAAGCATAAAATTATAGTGAAAGCCGTACATTCCAGTTTTGGAAATATCGAGAATTGTCATATCCACATACATTGGTTTATTGAAAATGCAGATTTTTTAATTGTCCTTAGAGTCGGATCATCATTGAAAATTGTTCTATTGGCATAACGCGGACTAGAAATGAGATTTTTAGCACCATAACGACCATCATGGGAAGATACGAATTCTATGTTTGCATATACATTCCTTGCATTTTCAAACGCAGCATTGTTCATCCGTAAATCTTTTTCAAAGTCGCTCACAGCTAAAGTCCTCAATTGATTGTTTAATTCGATGTATCGTTTTAGACATGTGAATTGTTTAAATTTCAAAACTTTGTGAACTTTTTTCAATACCAACCAATGTTCTAATGTCTGCTTTAAATTCCTATAATGTAAAGTATAACACTCTTTTAATCGTGTACAGTGGTCATTAATTTTGCTAATTTTGAGCCGTGGGGTTTGCGGTGTTCGGAGCACAGTCTTTATGTAGATTATGCAAATTGATATGATACGTCAAATCAACTTGGTGAATATAACTTTCTGAAGAATCATCTGTAATGGATTTTATAAACTCTACATCATTTTCGAAGTCATCGTACTGTAAATGTTCATACATTGCTTCTCTATACAGATTATTCGCATCTGTATAGAGTATGTACGTTGATGGCTTCTCAGTATCGTATTCAGACATATATTTGTTATAATTTACGTAGACATCCCGCTCAAAATACTACTAAACTGTGTGTTATTAACTTTTATATCTACATATTTCTACAGTCTTAATAATTACAAACACCCCATGTATATATCAATTTCAATCATAACATGCCTCGTATATTACGTAGATATCCCGCAGAATAATAATAATAATGATGCAAATATCTTTTTAACATCGTGTATTGAAAAAATCTTAGTATATTGTTATGAACCTAATTTTATGTAACACACAGCGGGTGAAAGAGCTATGTCTTTCAAATCTTTTTGAACCTCCGATAATGTCATTGTTATTTTTCAGATAAAATCTTACCTGCCCGTCGACCATAATTTCTCTCTTATACCGACAAATCACAATATTTGAATAACATTTTGTGTGTTTCATTACTAAAATTCTTAGTTGTATAATCATGTTGTTGAAAGTGTTATCACATTTCGGTATAATAATCACTGGTTTATTAAAAATCAACGTTCCAAATTATACCAATATTTCAGATTAGCTATTTTAACAAAAAGTAATATTCAATAAAACTGTACCTCTAAGTTGTGAAATGATTGCTTCAAGATTTTTCTATTAGCGTAGCATTCTTTTTGAAGAACGGCTTAATTATATTAATTCAGTTGGGTGCAAGCCTGATGTCTTAGATGTCCTCTTCTATCACGATGGATATCCGTTAATACCAGTATCTATAAATATGTTGCTCTTTTGTCGGTTTCTTGGAAAATAATTCATATAAACCGAGTGTTGCAGTAAATTTGTTAGTACTAGACTGTCAAACAGACTTCTGATGTGAGTCTGGGGTGTGTTTGTTATCCCTTCTGTTACCCTCTGCTATCTGTCTGATAGACTTCTGATGTGTGTTATCCGTCTAATAATATAATGAGTCACAGCATATTTTACTATAATGTAGTCGTACGAGCAACAAATCTCAAAGCATGCAAAAGCTTTGGGTGTCCTCTGTTGTCGAATAAAGTGGATTTGCTGTCATTGTCGTTATCGTTGTTGTCGCTGTCGCCGTTGTCGCTGTCGCCGTTGTCGGTGTCGTGGTTGTCGTCGTTGTCGCTGTCGTCGTCGTTGTTGTTGTCGTCGTTGTTGCTGTCGTCGTTGTCGTCGTTGTCGTTGTCGTTGTCGTTGTCGTTGTCGTTGTCGTTGTCGTTGTCGTTGTCGTTGTCGTTGTCGTTGTCGTTGTCGTTGTCGTTGTCGTTGTCGTTGTCGTTGTCGTTGTCGTTGTCGTTGTCGTTGTCGTTGTCGTTGTCGTTTTCGTTTTCGTTTTCGTTGTCGTTTTCGTTGTCGTTGTCGTTGTCGTTGTCGTTGTCGTGAACTCATTAAAATCACTAGAATTTTGGTACTAAAACAAAAGTTACCAAAACAACCAAGCCGGATCTCGACTTGTCCGAGAATTCACGAAGTGGGCACTATAGTACAGCGGCAAAACTTGAGACGAAGTCTGACTTGGCGAAGCACGCCTCAAGTAGGATATTGAGTAGGGACTATAGGTACGGCCATTAGCCCGGATGTTTGTTTTCTTAGACAAGGAAAGACGAATGGACGTGTACTAAATATCAAATTATGTTACCAACTGGCTCCATTCAACAACTATCAGTGGTGGAGCAGAGGGTAAATTTAAGGTTGTTTTTAAATTATTGATTTTGAAAAAATATGTAAATATTTATAAAATTTATATCTTGTCCTGTTTTACAACACTTCTCTAATGCAATTTACACTATTATGGATAAGACGGGAAAAAAGACAAAATATGTGATATTCTTTTATCCATGCTCACATATTTGTGCAAGATGCATTTTGTATATTGTATACACGTTATGGGTATATTTTATAAGGGAAAATAATGATTGGATAGGCAACAATGAAATAAAAAAAATACATAGTATAATCAGATTTATTATTAAAATCAAAACTCATTGGCCATTGAACAAAATCAATTTAGTATAACGATTGCGTATGTGATCAGTAGGTTCACTTTGTTTTTCTACAATAAAATGAATTCTAATATTTATGAATCTCACACACAGACTTCATTAAAAAATAAACACGATTTACATCATTTTCAATAATATTATTATCAAGTGACTGGAATAAATTATTGCCAATACTATTTCTTAAAATTTTACTGATTAATATTTGTACAAAATTTTTCTGACTTAAACTGTCGTTGATCACTCTAATGAATTTTTCACAAATTTTACATATTTCAATTACATCCGCAGACGGGTATGTAAGACCTCCTTTATTTTTTTGTGAGATCAGTGAATTCAAAAAATTGTCTATATTTCCAGATAATGTCCCAATACATTTCTCACATTTCATAGATTTTTGTAACTGCTTAACTACAAATCCCGCTAAGTAAATCACAATTTCTTGTCTACAATTTGAAAGCATTGTAGGATTTATTATGTATACATGTATGAGCATTGAACATATTACCAAAGGTTTCGACATTCTGCACTTCTTCTCCTTTATGAAATTGTGGAATACTATAATTAATTTGATTTTCGGGGTTACTTTGGTCAATTTTACTGCTAGATACTGTAAGGACATTTATGTGTTCAAGAAGTATGCAGTTACCCACACCCCCACTACGTATTTCAGTTCTTAACAGTAATTGTCTATAGGAAATACGAAACTGACGGGCAGTGGGGTTGTTATTCCAGCCACCTCTTGATCTAATTGATGAAAAAAATAACTCCAAGTAGTCTTGGCTAATTTTATATAAAGGAAGATACATCAATAGCTTTTGTGTAGTCATTAAATCATCATACAAATTTAAAACATTTTCTAAATCTATTTTCAGACAAACAAATTCAGTGCGGCGAGGAGAAGTAACTACAAGTTCGCCATTAGGAAATTTTAATTGAGAAATGTATATATAAACTCCTTTATAAATTGTGAAATATTATCAATGTTTTCCGCACAAACTGCTTTTTTATACCCCATAGTTTGTAACTTTCTGCTATTTAAAATATCAAAAACATTATTTATATGTCTTATGAACATAATAGTTCCCTCAGACCCCTCAAACTGTTTTAATTTAAGTTTTTTTAAACAATATTCTATTGCATCTGCATATGCACTCAGCAACTGGACAGTCAAGTGCACATTCATTTTTTGTTTAAACAAGTGCATATGGGCAGACCGTAATTTATTGCTTAGGCGAAGACCTTCACTCTCTTGCAAATCGTGCAACAGTCTTACATATTCTCAATTTATGAGATTGCCATCTTTATCTTTGAAAGCTTTCAATTCCCCAAAAGTATGTCTTACCAATTTAATCATATGACACGGGTCATAGAAAATATACATTTTCTCATTTGAAAATGAGAAATGTGTTTTGAGATTGCACCATTGTATACAAATTCAACAAGTCCAAAATAAATTCTAGGTAAATTAATAATCACAACAATAAACACAAGCTACAATCAAACAACTGGCTCCTAAAAAATGGTGACCACTAAAATATGGTAACAAACACTTAGCCATGTATATAATATTCCATAATATAATATTCTATTATCTATGAACTTAGCAGGCGCAGGTCGAATATTACGTGTCCATTCGTCTTTCCTTGTCTAAGTGTGTTTTACTCATGGACTTAGGACCCATGGACTTCTAATAGTATATGTTTCCCATACATCCGAAATGACCCCTCATTTTGCCTACACATTGCCGCCATGTTGTGCTAATTTTAAGTTGGTATTAAGAAGCTACAGTTCATATGCGTTTTCTTGATTGGTTGGTTGCGCGAAATAATTGACAGCATAATAGAATTAATTAACCAATTAGAATTTAGCTGGATGAACTGACGCGACATTTTCGTTACGTTAATTTATGTTCCCTTTGTTGCAATGCGATTTGACTGATTTGTGACAGCGTCAGGAGTGGCATCAGGTCATATTTCGCAATTTTCGCATAGCGATATTTGTGTGTTAACTTTTGGATTATATTCGTGTTTATTAGAAATTAATAGTGGTTAATTACATTTTATAAGTAGTGTTATTTTAGTAAGGTAGTTAATAGTATAGTGTTATTTGTAATATCTAGAACTCTAGGAGACTAGCTACAAACTGTGCTAAAATGCCTTCCTGTTTTATACGAAGTTGCTCTAACGCTACTTACATTTCTCGTTTGAAAGAGGGTGTAACATTTCAAGTAAGTTATATGATTTTTTTTGTATGTAAGTTAATTTACATTTTCCTTTTTCTCCAATTTGTAGATTTCCCAGTGACAATGCGCTTAAAAGGTCCTGGTTGGTAGCACTTGGAAAAGATCCAGCTTATAATATTGCCTATGAAAGAGTGTGCTCCGAACATTTTGGACAAACCAATTTTGAAGTGGCAGTCGAACGGAAACGTTCTGGGATTTATTGTTTCGGCAAAGTCGTTATTGAGTATTTATGAATATAAAGTAGTGACCAAGAAAACTCTACAATTTTTGTTGACTTATAAATTCAGCCAAGACCACCTTGAGCTATTTTTCTGCAGCATTAGGTAAGTTTGTTGATTTGAATCATGTAACTATAACTCAGTCATTTTTATTTTATGTCTACTCTTTCTACATTTAACTTTATTTTCAGATCTCGAAATGGATGGATTAATAATCCAAATGCACAACAGTTTATGTCCACATATAAAAGGCTACTAGTGCATCAGGACGTAAGATCCAACACAGGAAACTGTCTGGCACAAGATCAAACTAATATTCTAGTTTTCTCCAGCAAGAAAGAGAACATATCAATAAGTGACATACATTCAAGAAGAAATACGGAAATGGATAATGTGGAAATATATAATGAAATTTTATATTCCTTTATGCCACCAAATTTAGGTGAATATGCTGAAAATGTAGTATCATTCATCAGTGGGTTTGTGGTCAGATCATTATTGAAATCAAGTAAAATAAAATGTCAGCCATGTGCAGAATCCTTTTGTATATGCCACAAACGGATGACCAGGACACATCCTTGGCATATTTAAATTTTATTAATCAAGGACGGTTATTTATTACTTCCAAAAGTGTCAGAGTTATTTGTTCTACCATCGAAAAAAAATACAGCTGATCAGAAAATTGTCTGGCACTGTGTTACCTGTTAAAGATAATTTCATTAATGTGCTCTTAAAATAAGCTGAATATTTATTTGAGCAAGAAAATATCTATGGTAATTTGGAACATTTTGATTTGTTAAAAATAACAGATACACTCCATATAGGCGAACATTAATCAAGCAAATTATTAAATGTTATGGTTAGTTAAGACTACATATAGTTTAACAAGAAATTTAAATTTTAGTGTAAAGGGAAAGAATATTCGCCAAATCTTCAGCAAATTAGTTATTCATAAACATAAATAAAATTTAAAATATCTCTATTATACAAATCGTTATATTAAAACAAGTTTCAAAAAATGGTCCTCAAGTTTTACAATTTGTATTGGTTAAAATTCATCAAAAATTTTCGTGTTTTCGGCATGTGTTTAGATTGAAATTTCTGTATTGTGTGCATGTGTAGTTTCTGCATAGTTATTGGTGTAATATCAACAAAATTGCGAACTTTATCTTTGGTCATTTATCTATACAGTACCTATATAAAAACGTATAGCAAACTTTCAATAAGCTGTCTGATAGGAAATTAATTGGTTTGTGAAAAAATATCCTATAGTATGATTTATTCTAATCCATCAAATGAACAAGTATTTGTTCTAGTTAGTAACAAATTTATTTTAGGCTCTGAATATCTTCCCCCTAGATCTCAACCTATTTGATGGCTATTACAACCAGCTAATAACTATAAAAGAGCAGTATACAGGTGCCAGTTTCTTCCTTTTTGGCAATTCCAATCTTCCATCTGCATCATGGGAAATAGACGATTTTTGTTCAGTAGCTCATCACTGTCCCATGGCATCTCCATCCGAGACTGATTCTATAGATACTCTATCAAATATATGTGCTTTCTTCAATCTATTTCAGTCCAATACAGTAACTAATGATAATTAAATTAAAATTAACGGTTATTTTATTTATTACCTGATTAATTGAAATTGAATAAGAATATATGATAATATAATTTATAAATAAACACTTCTTAAAATTTATGAAAAAGTTTTCCATAATCCCAACTTAGCTAGATACGCAATAGCTAGTATAAATAATAAAGTAGGTATACTTTTTTCTCTCACCGTTTCATATTTTCCTATCTTATAAATGATTTCTGCTTTATTGTTTAAACCGTTCCTGTACGAATCACGTGACTCAGGCCGGCCAACTTAAAATTAACACAACATGGCGACCACAGTAAAGGAGTCAAACCGAATATACAATAATTAGTAGTCCATGTATCCTAAGTCCGTGGTTTTACTCCTTTGAATATTAACATTTGGCAGCTCCTTCTATCGAATTCTACTTCTCCTTATATACACGAGGAAACACATTCCCGCAACCGTCGTTTGTTCTCTGTTAGATAGATACTCGGGTTAAGCTTAGCGAAGCACTTAGGCGAAATTCGCGTTTTTTGACATAATGTGTCAAATCCAGATTTAAAAATATTCGCGGCGGGAAATTTTAACTATTCTGCGATTTTTACAAGTATCGTTTGTCACAAATCAAGAGAAATAACATAACCTAGCATTTTTATTATTATTTGTTTGTGTTTGAGCAAATTTTATAAAAAGAAAACAGTCATGGATGCTTGTCATTACAACAATCATTTACAAAGATATTATAGTGTAGTAGGTACACAAACCTAATATCTCTCAAGAATAAATTTGTGATCTGCACAAACCATCAAAAAATGACACTATAAATGACAGTAATGACACAAAATAGTTAAAATAATTTCAACTTTTTTGCGATTTATCCGCACTTTCGCGTTGGCGAATTTCGCATTTGTGAGTATGGATTAAATACGCGAATTTGCGACAACACAACAGTCTGGATTTGACACAATATGTCAAAAATCGCGAATTTCGCCTAAGTGAGTATTAAGCTTTAAGATCGCAGCGCGATGACGCTGACAGCTTAAACACAGCCTAAAAGACACTATATGATGTGGCTTAAAGCTAGCTAAGTACCATTATGCTATTGTTAACGTTTGTATCGGACATTTTTAGATATTTTTCGAGTAACATTTGATTTGAAATACAGGCTTCAGATACTTATTGGCCCTCAAAGTCTATGTTCAAAATGTCATCTTGTTGATCCTCAATATTCACATCCATTGGTTACTAAGTGGGGTCAATTTTTGGTGAGCACTGTACTCGTTTTTTTTTCGAAGAGCTCAGAAATTTCCCATTAACTATGAATTTTGAGTTGGAACACCTTTTTAATACAGAACATGAGTGGAACCGCTTCTGAACGGCTTTCGATGAAATTTGAACAAACCTATAATATCCCCAACGGTGACATGACATTTGCAGATTTGGTCTAATTGGACTATGATATAGAAATAGAAGAAGAATTGACTTCCACTTTTCCTTCCGTTCAAATAATATTTAATTATCTATCAATTTGATGTAATCTAGAGATAAAGTGGTTTGTGATATAATCCACACAGAATGGATATAGAACAAAAAGTAGTTAAAGATGAAATCGATATCAACGATGATTTTGTTTGGAATATAGATGTTAAACAAGAATTGAGTGACGAAGTGCGTAAGGTTCAAAATGTAAATACTAATAGTGCGCATTCTATTAAACAAGAAATTAATGACGACCTAAACACAGTCCAAATATTTGGAGAATGTATGGTTACAGCTAAAACGGAGAGGGGCAGCTCACAAAAAGTTGATATACTCAACATTTGTAACAAATTTAAATATTTAAAAGGGAAACTTGGAAGGCGAACTAAATCAAAAGGTGAGTTACTGTAATATAATATGCTCAGTACCATGAGCTTTTCACATAACGAAGCTTTCATTGAAAACTGTTGTCATGTCTCATAACAATAACAACATTTTGTATATGCATGAATAAGCTCTATATATACAGCCAAATAAATTTCTTACTAGCATTGTTGATAGTTACTTTACATAACACATTTAACAAACGATTTTTGATTCAAATTCTTAGCTGTCTGTAGTTACATCTATATGTCTCATTCTATTAATCTATGATAAATAGTACCCTCGGAGCGTTGAAGAGATATTGGGAACTTAACTTCATATGCATACAGACTTCAAGATTTAATGCAGTAAAACGTGCATATAGAATTGAACAATTTTTTCAGTAAATGAGATTGTATTTCACGATTTTAAGCAATAATAGGATTCAAGTTACTTGATAGCTAGTGAGAAGTCGAATTGCTCGCATTTCCATACAACATTATAGATTAATAATTTATTTTGTTTGTCGTGAGGTTAATTATAAATACCTAATCTGTGGTTGCATGTAACATTTCCATTTCTTATTATTTTTGTTGGACAGAGAGTGTTTATAGTGCTATTCAATACTTCGATCTTGATTCCGATTTTGTTTATAATCGAAATCTAAAACGGATTTATATTTGTTGAACAACCATTTGTCATGTCATTTTACAAATCAAATGAATCAATATTGACATAACCTCATCATTATTTTGGTTCATTTCACGTGTATTTCACAAATTCATTTAGTTTAATCACGGTTAATTTTATAGAAGCTGTTCTGTTAACTAAAAATGTAATATACAATTGCAAAACATCACTCACTCACATAACCCATAGACAAACGGTAGTTTATTTTCATTTTTAGACCAATTGCATGCTTCCGATTTACGATTGTTTTCAATAGCATCATAATTTTAGACCAATTATAATCAGAGTGATCGATTGATATTGAAAATGTATTGTTGAAGATGTTGTTTTTTAAATGACAGGAAATTATTGTAATCAATTGTCGCGTTGAATAGCACTTATGTTTCATTGTTTTGTTATTGTATTGATTTTTTAAAAAGATGTACAGTGTTACCTGTTGCTAGAGATCTGATATTAGCAGAACAAAATGCACATGGAAATAATATATTGAAGCCTTGTAGGTTACAAATTCATAATATGAGCGACTGTTTTGCTATCGCGGAAGGAAAATGTATTGAATTGTTTTGTTTAAATAAAAGGCGAGATGACAACTTCAGCTTAGTTTTCATTCGTTCTGCCAGAGTACATATGACATACCTGCTAGTCCTAGAATCCACAAGATTCTCTCATGAGATTCGGGATGTGAAGTAGGGTCACTGAAAAGACCCGATGATACTAATACGGACTCTATAAAGGAAACATTACAGATTCTACTACAGAAGCACTTCCCAGGTAGTCAGATTCTAGAGAACAAGTTGCAGTGCCCACTGGTCCCCACATGGCTGGTTAATTGGCCGGGTGGAGACGAATAGAGACTCGCACCCAAAATTGTCTCTCAACACTATTATATGGGTAGTAAACTCCTTTTCCCCCTTTAAATCACCAGGAGAGGATGGCATCTTCGCCGTCTTTCTCCAAAAAGGCCTAGACACATACATATATAAATTAAAGCAGTATACAGTGTAGATTTGCTATTCCATTATTTTGCTCATTTTACCTAGTTAAACATTGTGCAAAAATTCCGTTGTTTTTCGTACTAACAGTTCATTTAGTGCCTCATGATTCATAGATTAATTCATCAAATATAATCAAGTGGTCCTTTACTATTCTACCGTTAAGATTTTCTCTGTGTCATAAATAAATGTGTTTATAATTTTTTTTCAATATTAGCAAGAAGGCATAATTTGATAAGACTAATTGTCTTTTAAGTACTACCTTATAGTCTTGGAATTAGTACCAATACGTATACCATATTCTTTCATAGTTCAGGAATTGTTTGTGCTACATTTTTCATTTGTGATTGTTATAACTTAAACATTTCTTTTAAAATGGCCAGTAATTGTTCTGTTTGCAGAGATGTACTTTCCGACAGATTCGTTGCCTATGATAGTTGTCAGGTTACAGTGCATCCTACTGAAATTTGCACGGAATTGGGAGCATCCGAGCTTCGGCCCGCAGTTGTACAGAGAAGGACTCTGGTGTATTTTTACAGCGACTGTTGTTTTAGTATTAAGAGTGCGTCCAAGTTACTTTGGGAAATTGAGCTTCTCAGGAGTGAAGTTAAACTTTTGGAGCAGGATGTTCTGGCATTGAAGGACAGGAGCGCTGATACATTTTCAATGGATGACATGATGAATGAGTTGCACAAAAGGGAAAAAAAGATCTAAAAATCTGTTAATTTTCAATCTTCCTGAATCGGCTGATGCTTCGGAAGATGCTTTATAAATTAAAGCCATTTTAACAAATGCCAGTAATTCCATCAACATATATGATGCTAAAGTTTTCCGATTTGGTAAGAAGAATAAGAATGGGCATCGCTCCGTAAAGCCCATTCTTTCTTCAGCTGATGAGGTTCTTTCAGTTTTAAAGAACAAACAAATTGTTGGTCGTGACAAGAAAGTTTTTATTCGTTTAAGTCTAACTGCTAGCCAAAGAAAACTATTAGACTCTGTGAGATCCGAAATTCGAGCTCGTCAGTAGGCTGGTGAACAGAAATTGTTAATTAAATATGTCAATAATATTCCTAAAATTATTCAAAAAAACTAGTGAAGCTTGGTGACTTGGGTAAGCTATCTGTTTATTATCAAAATGTCAGAGGACTTCGAACTAAGCACACTTCAGTACATTACTCTTCAATATCTTTATCAACGATATCGTCACTAGTTTTCGTCATACTAATGCACTACTATTTGCGGATGATTTGAAGTGTTTTAAGATTATTAAAAGCCATGAGGATGTTGGAATGTTGCAGTCGGATTTAGACAACCTGTCCGATTGGTGTACTCTTAACGGCATGGATCTTAATGCCAGAAAGTGTCACATGATTCACTTTTGTTGTACTCAACGCTTAACCACTTTTAATTATAACGTAAATGGTCAATTGTTCCAATCAGACAACCAGATAAGAGATTTAGGAGTGGTTCTTGACAGTGCACTTACCTTTAACCACCACATCACTACTGTTGTGCAGGGGTCCATGAAAATGTTGGGTTTCATTAAGAGAACTACTCGTGATTTTACTGGTATTATCTCTATCAAACTTTTGTATTTTCCTTAGTTAGGTCTCACCTTAATTACTGTTCTTCTGTATAGCCTCCACATTATTTAGTATACATTAGGAAACACGAACATGTTCAGAACAACTTTTTACGCTATATTGCATTTAAGCTACATGTCCATCATGACTATGCTGTGGGGCTGCAGCAGCTGCGAATCCCCTCTCTTGAGAACCGCAGGAAGCAGAAGGATCTTATATTACTTTTTAACATCATAAACAGTACATATAATTGTCCTCAGCTTCTAAATAAAACTAGTTTATTTGTTCCATCGTGGACTACGAGGCAGAGTCAAACATTTCACATAACTTTTAATAGATATAATTATGCATACTACACATTTCTTCCTGGAACTTTGAGACTCACAATTTTACTGGGAGACCTTTGACTTTTAGATGCCTCAAATACTAAATTTAAGGACTTTATTCGTGATTTGAGTGTTCAGTAATTTATATTTTGTCAACTCATGACTTTTGTGTATTTTGTTTCAATAACTGTGTTCATTGTAGTGTATATATGTTTAGATTTGTCTGCATTGTGTATTTTGCTCAATTGTATTTTATATAATTTAAAACGGCTTGCCTGTGAATAAATAAATAAACATCCTGGTGCCAGTTTTGGTAAGAGTATACAGAGCAAGCCTAGCCTGGAACTATATTCCACTAGGGTAGACAGTAGGGAAAGTTATCTTCATCCAGAAGGCAGGTAGAGTACCCAATTCCTAGCGTCCTATCCACTTAACATCAATCCTCCTAAAAACCTTAGAGAGGGTCTTAGACAAGCACATTAGGGAGGTACCTTTACGAAATCTTCCGTTAAATTCTCACCAATATGCTTACCGAGTAAGCAAGTCAACAGTATTCTAATTTAACCCTTTTTTCGTCGGGCTAATTAGAGGGAGTGTAGTTTCGTTGTTCTTTTCCGATGCATTCGAAGGACCATTTGGATGTTGTGAACTTTGGGGATGATGTATTTGATGTAATGAAACACTTATATCACGATATGATTTATATTATCACGAGGTTATAACTTATTTGTTTTGCGTCGACAATTAAGACTTCACTTATTTTCGCGATAACTGAAAGTATTGTGCACCTACTATGTTGGTTTATGAAAATGATTAATGATTACAGACACATGGTGGTTCCCGGGATTGTAAAACGCCGGTGCTCTCCTAAACTGAGTACCTTTTCGTACCACGTTAAATGATGAAAGAGAGCGAATGTAGGGTCTATGGAGTATTTATATGTTTGATGACGTAGGATCGAAGAATGAGGGAGCTGTTAGAAACTAGCCAATGGGATACAAGTATTTGAAAATGTAACGTTCAAACACAACTGAATTTTGCAGATATGGAGATGTTTTTTTTGGGGTTTTCAACGGTTTCGTAGTAACAGATAACAGGGTTTGGACCAGCGTTTTTATGAAGAGATAAGGTGTCGGGAGCTTTGGTGTTGTTAGTGGAATTTCAGAAGACGATTATTTCTGTTTTTCTTAGGTGTTAGTAAATTTAAATGACTTTTTGTAGTTATATAAAGAAATATTAAAGGTTGAAATTAAGGATATTTTTAGGTATCTGTTTTGAACATAATATTCGAAATATAGTATACAGGGGAAATTGAAATAAAGTCACGGGAGAATTTGGTAATTAAAACCAAATTCGAACATATTGGGGGCGGGGGAAGAATGGAAGAAAGGTGAGAGATGGCTGTTCTCAGACATCGAATGCTGATGTTAGTGACAGGGTTAGATAGCGTGAGAGTGTATAGGGCTCTGATGCAGGATTGTGAATGAAAGTGAATATTTTTGAGAGTAACTATGTAAATATGTGTAGGGGTTGTAAAGGTATCTAATGTGTGTCAGAGTGTTGTAAGGACTCTGACGTCATGAATGTAATGAATGAATAAGATTTGAGGTTAGAGTGTTGTAAGGACTCTAGCGTCATGAATGTAACGAATGAATAAATGTTGAGGTTAGAGTGTTGTACGGACTCTAACATCATGAATGTAGCGAATGAATAAATGTTGAGGTTAGAGTGTTGTAAGGACTCTAACACCATGAATGTAACGAATGTAAGAGTTGAGGTTAGAGTGTTGTAAGGACTCTAACGTCATGAATGTAACGACTGAATAAATGTTGAGGTTAGAGTGTTGTAAGGACTCTAACATCATGAATGCAATGAATGAATAAGATTTGAGGTTAGAGTGTTGTAAGGACTCTAACGTCATGAATGTAACGAATGAATAAGGTTTGGGGTTAGAGTGTTGTAAGGACTCTAACACCATGAATGTAACGAATGTAAGCAATATACTCTAGAAATGGACTAGAGTTGTAAACGATAAGAGTGTAAGCAATATACTCTAGAAATGGACTAGAGTTGTAAACGATAAGATTGTAAGCAATATACTCTAGAAATGGACTAGAGTTGTAAACGATAAGAATGTAGCAATATACTCTAGAAATGGACTAGAGTTGTAAACGATAAGAAGATAAGCAATATACTCTAGAAATGGACTAGAGTTGTAAACGATAAGAAGTACGTAATATAGTAGGAAAGAGAGAGTGTAAGTGATTGAGTACATGATTATGTTGTAGAAGAGTAAGGTGTGGGTTAAGTTTCATGAGAAAGAAAGATGAAGGAATGAGAGAGATAGGAAAGGGCCAAGCGGCAGTTTTTTCGGGCCTACTGGATCTATGTACCAGCGCAATTCGCCACCGGCAGAGGCTTACCCGGTCCGATTGGGGCCTAGCGACTTACGTCACGCCAAGCGTCGACTCTAGGTTAAAGCAATTGTGGTACCAGTTTGTTTAAGGAGTAACGGTCCAGGAACCTCGGGCATATGTAAACAAAAAGGGGGACCAAGTTGTGAAGGGGTGTGAAATTCCATGAGAGAGCATGGAAAGCTCATGTGGGTGTTTTTTCCGGGTTTTTATTGTATCAGAATGAATGGTGCTGGGTAAGAAAGGGAACGTTTTTCTTCGGAGAACGTGAAAACTCCAATGTAGCTTGCGCTACTCCCTTTCTACGCGGAGGGATGAAGTGTATAGTGAGGGTGAGTGTAATAGAGTAATGTTTTAATGTTTGAAAGGTTAATGTGTGATTGATTAATGATGTGACATGATCGTATAAGTACAAATAATGTGACCACCAATATAAGAGTAATTGTGAGAGAGATCCTCTTTACGTATAAGGTTGTGTATTTGTGCAGCGAGAGAACGCTTCGACACGTTAACAAGGTATAATGACATTTCTTATTTATGATTCTGAGGAATCAGGCATGGGTAACGGGATGATCTTTACAATAGGTCGAGTGTAAATTCCTGAAGCGGTTTTAACTTGGACCGAACGGATTTTACCGTCTTTGCCAACTGTGACATCTGTTATGCGTGCTAAAGGCCATCGTAAGGGAGGGGAGTCATCGTCCTTGATTAAGACCATGGTCCCTATAGTGAGATCTTTAGATGGGGTAGTCCATTTGGGACGATTTTGCAATTGATTGAGGTAGTCGACAGACCACCGTTTCCAAAAGTTTTGTTGAGCATGAGTGCATTGTTGCCAGAATTTTAATCGGTTCGTAGGGAGAGAGGATAAATCTTTGTCTGGAAGTGCCATTAGAGGTGCTCCTATGAGAAAATGGCCTGGAGTTAATGGCAGTAGGTCAGTAGGGTCAGTTGAAAGGGGGTGTAAGGGTCGTGAGTTGAGTATGGCTTCTATCTGAGTCAGTATGGTACTGAACTGTTCGAAAGTAAAAGTGGAGGTAGCAAGCAATTTTATTAGATGAGTTTTAACGCTTTTGACTCCGGCTTCCCAGAGACCACCCCAATGTGGGGATCTGGGGGGAATGAATTTCCAGTCTATTGATGATGTGAGTAGGTGATCATGTATGGGAGAAAAATTTTTTGTCAGGAAGTGAGATACGTCAGTAAGATAATGATTAGCACCAACAAAATTCGTGCCATTGTCACTGTAAATCACAGATGGAAGTCCTCTTCTAGAAGTGAAACGTTTCAATGAAGCGATAAAGGAATCTGTGGACAGATCAGAGACTAACTCAAGATGAATTGCCTTTGTCGAGAAGCATATGAATAGGGCAATGTAGGATTTGAATACCGGGGCTCGCTTCAAATGAGATGATTTTATTGAGAATGGTCCAGCGAAGTCGACTCCAGTCGCCTGGAAGGGACGGGAAGGTGTTACACGACGTGCAGGTAGATCAGACATGATTTGTTGTGCCGTTATGGCCTTGAACCTATGGCACATTAGACATTTGTTTATGATGCGCTTGATCTCACGCAGGCCATCGATGGGCCAGAATTTTAGACGGATATTGGCGAGAACATTTTGAGGACCACTGTGTCCTAAACGAATGTGTTCTCGTTGTAAGACCAGGGTCGTGAAATGACAATGAGCAGGCAGTAGAATTGGGTGTTTTTGTTCATAGGAAACGGGGGAATGAGAGAGTCTCCCTCCGACTCTAATAAGATTATCATTGTCTACAAAAAGGTTTAATGATAGAAGACGTTTATCTGAGGGTAGTTGATTCTTTTGTAGTGCGCGATAAAGGTTTGGGAAGCTATGTGTTTGCACCTGGCGTACAAGGAAAAGTAAGGCAGTGTCTAGATTGTGTCTAGAGAAGGTTCTTTGTGTAGTAGCTGGATGACGGATGATATTTACAAATTTGTATACATATGCCATTGTTCTGACTAGCTTGGTTAAAGATGATGAACGGTTTATTAAGACTATGAAGGGGTTTGGTGGTTTCGTTATCGTAACGAGTGACTTTTTATTGGCTTCAGGGGGTTCAGATAGACAGGAAAAAGTGTCGTGGCAAGACGTGTCGTCGGGGGATTCCCATAGAAAAGGAGGCCCACAGAACCACTTGGTACTGGGGAATTCCAATGGCTGGCCCCTTGATAAGATGTCAGCGGGGTTTAGGTGAGATCTAATATGTCTCCACGTAGCGGAATGGGTTGCTTGTTGAATTTGAGTGACTCTGTTGCAGACAAAAACTGTCCATCTAGTGGGTATGCTTTTTATCCAGGATAGGGCTATTTGAGAGTCGGACCATAAAATGAACGATGAGATTTTCAATTGTTGATCAAGGATGTTGCGGAGTCGTGCGTAAAGTTTTGATACAAGGGTCATGGCGCATAATTCTAGTTTGGGAACTGTAATTGGTTTGTTGAGCGGAGCGACACGTGATTTGGAGATGATAAGTTGTGAGGATGCGGAAGAATCCGAGTAAATTGTTCTCAGATAGAAACAGCCTCCATAGGCCAATGAGCTGGCATCACAGAAACCGTGGAGTTCGATGTGTGATATTTGTTTGTTTTCAAATATGTGCCTAGGGATATGTAATGATGATAACTGGGTCACGCTTTCTACAAATTCACGCCATTTCTCTATGAGTGTCAAATCGTTGATGGGTTCGTCCCATGCTATCTTGAGCAGCCAAAGATGTTGCATGATTAATTTTCCTTGAACGATCACAGGGTTGACCAGGCCTAAAGGGTCGAAACATTGGGATATAATGGATAGCATCAGTCTTTTAGTTAGTTTTTGATCGAAAGTGGCAGGGGATGATATCTGTAAGACGTCAGTTTTTGGGTTCCAGGTGATGCCTAAGACCTTACTAGGGTTATCGTCTAAATTGAGATTCTTTTCATAAGGAATGTCTATTAAGTGTTCGGTAGTGAATTTAGAGGAGTTGGAACATACTTTATGAATTTCGAAACCTGATTGGGATAGAGTGCTTTTGAGATTGTGATGAAGTTGAATGAGGTCATCGACAGAATTTGCTCCTGTCAGTATGTCATCTACATATGTTTGTGACAATAGTGCCAATTGTACTTCAGGATGTTGTGGAGTTCGTAGAGCTATTTCTTTCAATGCCCGACATGCTAGAAAGGGTGCACTGGTTTGTCCGAATGACACTGTGTTGAGTTGGATACAAATGAAAGGGTCCGATGGAGAGTCTCTCCATAACGCATTTTGTAAGAATCGGAAGCGGTCATTCAACTCTATTTGACGATACATTTTAGAAATATCAGCCGTAAGGGCATATTTAAAATTTCTGAATCTTATTAGGATGTCGAGTAGTTCTGGTTGGACTCTGGGCCCTTTGAGTGAGATGTCATTGAGTGATATCTGGGAGGATGTTTTGGCTGAATAATCAAAAACTATCCTGACTTTGGTTGTTGTACTGTTTTCTTTAAAAACACAAAGATGGGGAACAAAGTATTTGTGATCTAATAGCGGTGTTTGCAACGTAAGAGGGACAACTTCTCCGTGTTGTAATTGGATGTATTCAAACAAAAGATTTTTATATTGCTCTTTAAGTTGGGGTTTTTTAGAAAGTCGAGTTTCTAGTGACAGAAATCTGCGTTTGGCTACAAGAAAGGAGTCTCCCAAATTTTTGTGGGCCGACTCATGTATAAGGGGCAAGTCTACTTTAAATCGTCCGTTGGGAAGGGTCTGCAAAGATGAGGTGAATATGGTCTCGGCTTTCATGTCTTCCTCAGATAATTGGTCGGGTATAGTAATCTCCTCTTGGTTCCAGAATTTTTCTAACAAAGTGTCGACAGTGGGTAGTGGTTCATTTACTATGGAATGAAAAGAATGGGTCATGGCGACTATGGGGATATCGTGCTTTATACAAGCTGAGGGGACCGTACCTGATATTACCCACCCAAGATAGGTAGATATAAGGGTAGGTAGGTTTTTGCCTAATTTGTGAATGCCTGGTTTTAGCAATGTGTAATAAATGTCAGCTCCCAATAGAACGTCTATTTGAGAAGGGGTACCAAAAGAATGGTCTGCTAATGAAGATAAGAGATGAGTTGGTATTGCTAAGGACTGTATATCGATCATGACTTGAGGAAGGGACCGTGTTATTTGCTTAACAACAGCACACGTGGTTTCAAATGAGTATGATTCATTGGTGGTCGGGTAAAATGTTAGGTTAAACATTGAGTCAATATTTTGGTTATTATTACAGATACCAGATACACAGAGAGGTTGTTTAAATGTTTTTCCATTCAGCTGAGTAACTAAATGGGAGCATATGAACGAATTTTGACTTCCAGGGTCAAGGAGGGCCCTGGCTGTAATTGCAGGGCCTGATTGAGGGTAAATAAGAATGTTAGCTGTGGCGAGAAGCACATGGCTTCCATTTAAGTTGAGCATTGTCAAATTAGGGAAGGGTTGAGTGTTATTCTCTTCTGATGGAACATCACGACTATTCCTGGAGGTTGAAGGACCGTCATTGATTATTTCATTTGAATTTGCTGGATGAGAGTGAGAATAAATGCGGTGTCCTGAAGATGCAGGAGGTGAATGGTTATTATTTCTGTTAAAAGATCTTGTATCCGAGGTTTGTATGGATGGGTTGTCTGAATGAAGCAGGGTATGATGTCGTTTTTGACAGATTGAACAGGTTTTTACCGAGATGCAATTGGATATTGAGTGTTTATAACCTAGACACCTAAAGCACATCTTATTGTCTGTAATGTATTTACTTCGATCAGGAATAGAAAGCCGTCCGAATTGGGAACATCCATAAATTTTATGGCCTGTTTCCTTGCAAAATGAGCATGTTGAAGATGGATAATTGGAAGTAGGGTATACGCTAGACGAAGGTTGGTTGCGCTGCCTATTGTTATGATGTGGGTTTTGTTCGGGATACGAATGTTGGTTTGCAATTAATGCTACTCTGTTGGTTGGTGTGGTCACATTAGAAGACTGGTTACGATGATGGGATGTATCGGGTTTGGGATCTTGGGTTAACAAGTTTTCCAAGACCGTACATTTTTTTTCCAAGAAATCAAAAAAAGTATCACTAGCAATTAAATTCTGATCAGTCTCTTTTTCTTCAAGAGATCTTTTTGTATTATAATCTAGTTTTGTTTTTAATATGTGAACGATTAGTGCATCAAATAACTCTTCCTTATTGATATTTAGATTTAATAATGACTTTACTATAGAACTAGCTTCGGACGTGAATGTTCTTAATTGTTGGGCAGTACATTTTGAAATGTTATTACAGGCTGTCAAACGGTTAAAATGGGCAGTAACAATCTGCCGTGTATTATTATATTTAGAATTCAGTAACTCCAATGCTACATCAAAATTGGTTTCATTTACCGGTAATTGAGAAATTAAATTGAGCGGGTCACCTTTCAAGTATGATTTCAAATAGTAGAATTTTTCAGTCTTGGATGTAAGCCGGGTATTATTCACTATAAGTGCGTTAAAAAGGTCTATAAAGGCAGTGTATTTAGTGCTATCTCCTGAGAAAATCGGTATTTCTATGGAAGGTAATCTAATATGAGTTTCACTCTGAGACTGTACAGGTAATTGGTTAGGTTGATTGAATGTAGGGTTTAATTTTTCGAAAGCATTTTGTAGCTTGCAGTGTAATGAGTAATATTTTTCATCAATCTGACTTCTATCATCGAATTCTACTTCAGTATCTACGGCCATGGTTTCAATTTGGTCTTGAATCTCAGAGTATTTACAGTAATATTTTTCTAAGTTGACTATTCGGGATTTGAAAGCATACTTGTCTGACTCGTCCATATTGTTATGGAACCAGTTGTAAATGCGAGTAATTGCTGCTTTGCAACTAGCTCGTTGCGTCTTTAGTGAATCCATTTTGTAAATGATGTATTAATTATATAGTTAACATTAAATATGAATCAATGGCTATGTTTGAACAATGCTTATTTTGTATCAGCGTAATATATTTGTTTTATATTTTTGCTACCAGCCGTGCCTTTTCAGTCTTCTACGGCTCGTTGCAAGTTAAATGACACTGTAATTGTACCTGGTTTTCTCACACAACAATACCGATTAGTGTTATTGTGGTTCCATAACAATCTTAAAATGTAATTATTTGAGACACACTGTACAATGAATGTATGTTATATACAAATATCAATCACTTTGTCAATTAGCGTTATTATAATCAAACACATCCAGGTGTAATTATTTAAATCCCAATGTATAATATAAATATCAAAAGTTCAATAAGCAAATACAGAGTATGAATGTATGTTTTATAAGAGATATCAACGATGTTATTGTACTTAATCAATATTCAGGTGTATAATATAAATATAAATGTTTATGTTGCATGAAAAATATATCGAAAACTTTTATTATGAATCCAGAACGATGTTAGTTATTTTGAAAATATTTGGGTGCAGACTTTCGTCTCCCACTGTATGTTAAATTTATGAGATTTTTACAGTTTGGTACGCAAATATATGAAAATATTTATCAGTTTTAATCAACTATCTTATCTTATAATATTAATATACATGACTGTTTCACATAAATGGTATTATAATGTTATTGGAAATCCAAGATAAATATTAAATTGTAAAACATGATTAAATGTTTTTGCCTTGTTAGATTACTAAATTTCGTATCACTATACAAAATTTTACGTTGGTTGATAAGCAAATATACAAATCGTTTATTATTGATAAATACCTTATCTAATGTTCTGTTTTCTGTTGACTGAATTTCTCGAAGAGTTCTCGGGAACGTTGAGGGTCTATATTCTCTGGATTCCAAGGGCTGTTTCACTCTTCTGTTCGCTAGGACTGCTTCACTTTTTTCTGATTCTATCCGGTCTCGACAGGACCATATTCTAATTTAACCCTTTTTTCGTCGGGCTAATTAGAGGGAGTGTAGTTTCGTTGTTCTTTTCCGATGCATTCGAAGGACCATTTGGATGTTGTGAACTTTGGGGATGATGTATTTGATGTAATGAAACACTTATATCACGATATGATTTATATTATCACGAGGTTATAACTTATTTGTTTTGCGTCGACAATTAAGACTTCACTTATTTTCGCGATAACTGAAAGTATTGTGCACCTACTATGTTGGTTTATGAAAATGATTAATGATTACAGACACATGGTGGTTCCCGGGATTGTAAAACGCCGGTGCTCTCCTAAACTGAGTACCTTTTCGTACCACGTTAAATGATGAAAGAGAGCGAATGTAGGGTCTATGGAGTATTTATATGTTTGATGACGTAGGATCGAAGAATGAGGGAGCTGTTAGAAACTAGCCAATGGGATACAAGTATTTGAAAATGTAACGTTCAAACACAACTGAATTTTGCAGATATGGAGATGTTTTTTTTGGGGTTTTCAACGGTTTCGTAGTAACAGATAACAGGGTTTGGACCAGCGTTTTTATGAAGAGATAAGGTGTCGGGAGCTTTGGTGTTGTTAGTGGAATTTCAGAAGACGATTATTTCTGTTTTTCTTAGGTGTTAGTAAATTTAAATGACTTTTTGTAGTTATATAAAGAAATATTAAAGGTTGAAATTAAGGATATTTTTAGGTATCTGTTTTGAACATAATATTCGAAATATAGTATACAGGGGAAATTGAAATAAAGTCACGGGAGAATTTGGTAATTAAAACCAAATTCGAACAAACAGTCTAATGAACCTGGTAGGCAACATCGACCATTCTCTTAAAAACAAAGAGATTGCGCTGGATACCTTCTTAGACATTGAAGGTGTGTTCAATAACGCCCTCCCACAGTCTATTCACGGATCTTCATAGGAGAGGGATAAAAAATCTAATTTGTTATCAGTAACATGTTGACACTCCGCAACATTTCAGCACCACTGCAAGGAGAAATGAACAGATTTTGGTCTGCTTAGGTCCCCAGCAGGTGTATCGTTGACGCAAGAGATATAGTGTGAGCTATAAGATTTAAGCTTATCGTGTATGTTGAATGCCATCATAGTCCCGTCAATATTATAATTTAAAATCCTTATGTGACAATATATTCATTTAACATTATAACTTCAACTAATAATCGTTGAAATATATTTAATAATTGTTAAATACATACATACATATTTAAAAACATCTTGAACATAACACCAGACAATTAACACTACCTTATATCTCGTTTTATTAACAAGAATTAGGAATATAATTTTCAAATAACTTATTATTTTTCCCATTTTTCGCCGAACTATAAATATATTTTGAGATAGCATTTTTTTCGAGGTGTCCAATCGAGATAAGCAACAATTGTTCTTTAGTTGGTAGGCTGACATCAACAAAGAGTGCAGTGTTTTTCTCAGGAATTTGTACTTTGAAGATTATTATACAAAACAACAACTGATTGAAGTTTTACAGACAAGGAGATTTAAGAAAAATACGCCCTAGAAAGTATTTCTGAACAACATGGACACTTTGTAGTAAGATTTCCTCCTTATTTTTGTATTTTCAATCCCATCGAGTTAATTTGGGCACAATTACAACAGAAATCTAATCAAAGTCGCTATGACGGGCACCTTAGCGTGAAGAGGGTGTCCCTGTTTATCCCATTTGTTTTCTTCTTTTAGTTTCTCCGGAATTTTGGAAGTTTAGTAATATTTGCATGAAAGATAGAGTGACAGTATAATAACTAAAATATAATAAAACAATAAACTCTCGTGGCTAAATGGAGTGTAGTCCCAAAGCCAAAAGGCCTCCGGGCCAGAAAAGAAAAAAAAATACAACCGAAATTAAAAAAGTAATCAAAATTGAAGATGGGTAAAAGGATATTGGGCAAGTCCATATCAATGGAGGAAATACATTTATTATTGATTTACAAGACGATAGTGATAGTGAAGCAGATGATATGGGAGAAGGATTAATAGAATTTCTGGAAGAAGAAAATTAATTAAGTTTAATATACAGTAGAAACTGTGGAGCTTTTCCATTACGTGACTGTTACGTCAGCAACAATATTCTTATGAATTAAATCAAAACTTCTGTCAACTCAATAGGAATAATCGTTATGACTAATATTCCAAAGGTCGGCATTTTACGAATTGGTAATTAAACAAGAAATTTTACTTTGTTAATTGTATTTATTTTATTTATATTTATACATCGACATATTTATTAAAACTCGATCGATATACTGGGTGAATAAGTTACAAAATACGAAATTAATATTATCCATGCTGGCTGATTAGTGGAGAGCTGATTTTCTGTAGGATATCTTGGATTTTATATAACTACATACAATTTATGTAGTTCATGAAACTGACGTAATATCAAGTCTACTGACAGGGTGTCCTCTGAAACTATTGAAATTACACTTTCTAAAATGATTATATTAGTACGATTTTTTTGGATAGGCTATAGATTGTAAATAGTAGATTCCCACACAGCTTCAAGGTCGATGTTTCGGTAAATATATTACTATCATCAGGACAACACATCAAATGGAGGAATCCGTCATATTAAAAGTAAAAAATAGAAATATCCGCAAAAGACATCAAAAATGAAATTTAAACACATGTAGGTACTAGAAACGGAAAAACACAGACGAACTTTAGAAAAGTTCTAACTGGAACCCAAAGCCCTATATATCTAATTAGTGGCTTGTCCTTTACATCAGCAGTTATTAACAAATAAGTAAAAGAGAACTAAGTACAAAAATAATAATGATTCATTGCTTCTGACACACATGTTTACAGCAGTGATTACAAGGGAAATATGTATTATTCATATGACAAATATTGATTTACAGTTCATCTGTTTCGGAATCTGAGCTGTCTTCACCAGTATTTATTATCGCTTGTTCAATATGTATGTTCACCAAATTTTGTCTTCGATTATTTTTTCGGTATGCCTAACACAATTATCCCAAACATTTGCACTACAATTTTCCAATGCTTCTTTCCACATACTCAAGACCCTTTCATCACCGTATCCGTCTCTGCCAATATACTTATTATAATGTGTTATGCAGTGGGCCCAAATAAGCTCAATGGCATTAAATTCGCAATGACAATGTGTTCGGAACAATTCATCAACGACATATACATTTTCTTTCCGGTTCATTTTAGCAATTTGTAATAGTTCAGGTCTTGAGAGGTTTTTATTAAAGTCAACAATGTTGACTTTTAACCAAGTGGTAATTTCATATTTTTTTGACGAAGTGGAAGGTTGCTTTTCTACTAGTATACTATGATAAGGCGCATTGTCCGTTACAATTAACGACGGTTCTTCTAAATTCGGAATTAACTGTGTTGCAACCCACTTTGTTAATATTTCATCGTGGTAATCTGACGACGATGATTTAGAGAAAAACACTAAACTGGCATCTTCCACAAATTCTTCTGATGAACCAGCGTGAACAATAATAAAACGTTTACCATCTTAACTCCTGGTCTACGTACACTTTTAACATTACTGTCCTGCTAAGAAGTTAATTTGGTTCCTTTGGCAAATACCCATGTTTCATCTAAAAACATAATTTGCCTTGAAAATTCACTATCACGATTTTCTCTATATTTTCTATGAAAGCATGCTCTTTGGCTAGCAATATTTGTTCGTTCTATTAATGCTCTTTTGTTGTCTTCCTTTTTATATTTAAATCCTAAATGTTTCAATTGCATCAATAAAGAGGTATTTCCAACAGAAATAATTTCATTATGGTTTTCACAGTAACATGTTTCCCTAAAAAAATAAAAAGTTTTAAATTATAATTATCTCAAACAAAACCAAATATTTTATTATATTCACTTCATACTAAATTTGAACCAGAACAGTTTTGATATTCAGATTTTTTATTATTTGTACCAAGTAATGTATTGAACAACCCCGTATATGTGACATCAAAAAATTTAAATTAGAAAACTAAATTGTGAAAACCACAATCTACACTCTGACCGAACAAATTGGTAAACATTTACGGACAGTACTCAACTTAGAAATCAGCACATGTAGAAGCTATAATTTATCACATTTAAATTAAAAATATATAATAAGATTTTCATATACCACACTATAAGCTGTTGGAGAAAAATCACACTGTATAGATAATACTACATGCACTATGAAGTGTAATCTTAATTATTAAGGTACTATGATCTTACTTTTCTTTTATTTGAAGTGTAAGCTGACTAATCTAAGGGTTAAGAACATGGAAGGTGTTGTATTATTGTTTCACATGTTTGTTTCCTTACTTTGTTCATACATGTTATATAAAGTATTCCGTATTGTCATTTAGGTTCCCTTGGGTAAATCCTCTGTTTTTAGTTTTAATCGAGGTGTCTGACTGAGTGACGGATTATTTTCCTTCCCTTTTTAAGGGAACATACCGTTTTTACAGAAATTTTCAGTGCAGTTGCCACTCTCTGAAATATAATTTTACATAGAAATGTTCTTAAAGATATGTTAACTTTAGTATAATACCTACTAAACAGATGAAATAGGTTGAAAAGGTCCGCCGTTGTTTATTTCCAACTCAAATTATTTAATTGGGTTTATAACAAACTCCTGTGCTCATGAATTAAGCCGTTTTCCAGACATTTTCTGAAAATAACTGTTGGTTAATATACCGTTACAAGTACAATCAGACACTTGATTCATGCAACTTTGAAAATTCTACAGAGATTTACAAATTGTAGAGAATTATAAATACTATTTAACATCAATAAGAAGTAAAATAAGCATTGTAATATTCCCGTCTCACGGCATTTTAGGTGTTATGAAATGTCAAATTTCACAATTTGATATTCGTACTTACCAATGTCAATTGGAATAAAAAGTCAAATCAGTTCTTACGAGAACCGATTTTAAGAATAAATTCGCTAAAAACAAGACAGTTAACCTTAAATGTGGTAATGTCAAATTCAACTTTTAGTACGATCAGTTATTCACGTTACGTCAATTATATCGTTGTCTCTTTGTACGATTACTACAGCAAATTGAAAGAAACTATTACGTATATCTTGTAGTTGGTCTTGTGAAGAAGACAATCGGTCCTACGTTGTTTGATATATATTTGTTCTTTGAATCTTCTACGGCTACACTACAGTCTCTTGGAATTTTCAAAATTGAGTTTTGTTTGATCATTGCTATTCTGTTTATTTCGCAATTTATTGTGATTTTTATAGGATTTTCAGCAGGTAATAGTAGTGGAAATTTGCTATTAATTTATTCTATTATATGGTGATGCAGAACTTCATGGCGGGTTTCAGAGGATGGCGGTTCAGCTCAGATTAGGGCTGTGGGGCATGTGTCGTTAACAATGTCTTCATGACGCTGGCAGAAGATCGAATGGCATAGTTTTTCTTCTTGTTAATGAATTTCTGTACCAAGTATAAAGAATGGAGTTTCTGAGAGTTTTTGTATGGTAAAGGAATTATGTGGTATATTAGAAAATCAAAATCTTAAATTATTAGTATATAAATAGCAAATATTCATTTAGACTCTTCGATTGTTACTAGTATCCCAGATAACTGATAATAGTTGTAAGGAATCTTAAACTTGACGACCTTTTCATTTCCGTAAATTGTTGAAACTCTATATATCATATTAGTTAATTCATTTGAAGGTATAACTGAAGTGTGTAAATTATCCAAGTGAACAAATATAATTGAATTCTCAAGGTTATCAATGGAATTTATTAAATTTTGGCAATTCAAAATTATTTGATCTATAGAGCATTAGGCAATCTTAAAAATAAGAACATTTCATCTGTAAAGTTTTGATAATAATTATACATGTCATTTAATTTTGTTTGTAGTAATAATTGATTTTTGTATAAATTAATAATTAAATTTACTGTTTTGACCCTTACTCCATGGAATCTACTCATATTACCTTTTTAAATGGAACTGGAATGGAATTAGTAGTTATATTTGTTTTATCTATAATATTAATTATTTCTCCTAATTTAATTTCTATTTTATTAAGTTTACTATTACTAATTACTGATAAACTTCTGTATTTTGATAAAATTTTCGGTAGTAGACAAAATATTGTATGCAATTCGTGTGTAAATGCCTTTTTTCGACTCATGTGATTGTGATGTTCACATTCGTTGAAAAAAAGGATACTTTACACACTTGTTACATAAATAACTATTAATAATAATTATTTTTAACAGTGCACGAAAATGAGAGTGAATAATGACGTAACAACATGAAAATGAAGACACTGTTATGATATATTAATTTCCCTATGTATAAAAACTAGTTACATGGCAACGGAGATAGCAATGAGTGTTAGAAAAAATATTTAAGGGCATTGACAATAATTTTTGAACGAAAGCAGATATATAGAATTTTGTAAACTTCAAATTAAAAATTAATCAGTAAAATACTTTATAATAGTGAGAAATACTATATTAAAAGCTTTGAAAGAGCCTAATAAGTGGAGATAATGCATTGCATCGTAAGGAGGATCTAAGTGGGATAACTATTATTATTTGGTAAACATTTAATTGCTCTGAATTTGCAAAACCGCGTGTGTTTGAACGTTACAAACGTAGTGTTCAGTTCGTTCTAATATAAAAGTTTTTTATAAATTTCACATTATTTTCTGCATTCAATATTTAGATGATTAATTTTGTTCTATATTCTCTCCTGTATATTTAAGATCGGAAATATCACTTAATTGCTTTCTGACACTTACTATCAATGAATGACTTGTCTGACACTTACTATCAATGAATGACTTGTCTGTCACCAATGATCCACTAAATTTCACTGTCCAAATAAAAATTCCTATTCAATTAAATATGTTTAATTTCTATGAACGTGTCTAAAATGATTTAAATAATTTCCAATGAAAATAAGTTTAACGATTATATATAATTACCCAAATCAACAAATTCCAAATTTAGCTTTCCTTCTTAATACAAATAATGAAATCGTATATTTTACAACTAGATTAAAATTAGAACAACCTACAAACTAACTAAACATCTAATATCAAAAGTTTCTAATTATTTTTCAAAAAATTTCAAAATTTCAATTGTAACTCAACTCCTCGGTAAATGTCAAGTATCCGATTTTTTTTAATAATTTCTTCCACTAGCTTAATTGTTCGATGAGTATACTTATATTTCGTTATTATTTGAATTCAATATTTAATTTCAATACTTAGATGCATCTAATTTTAATTTGGTTTCAAGGCCTGATGTTCAATTTGTAGTGGTTACTTAGTAAGTGTTCCTCGTATACTTGACGTTTACCATAAAGGCATATTATCATTGAGGAAACCACTTACCTAGCAACCTGTATTCGGGAATAGAATAAACAACATCACATTTATAAAAATCACTGGGTTCAAGTTTTAATACGTTAAAATACACAACTATAAATATATCGATCGACTTAGTCAAAGTATAAATAACAATCATTCCATCCTGGTTCGTTCACTCCTATTTTATAGGAAACGTAGTTATGTCTGACCTCCGTCTATAAGTTGTACATGTTTGTTTATACATTAATAGAAACGTGCCTCCATTGATAATTGACATTGACCGTTTCAGAGCAATGGTCGCTAAATACTATAATTAATATTAACCTAAATTTAAATCTTATTTCTAAGCTAATGTCTTTTTTTCATTACTGTATTTTAAGGATCACTACATCATCCCCTCTTGGAAGAGAAAAATTAAATCATTTTAATTTTTCGATATCACTTATACCTATAACTGTTTTTAATGAATGTTTTTGTTTTGTCTTTGTTTACTAAACACTACTTGCTCGTTTATCAATACACTTCACTTATTTACAAATGTTTCCGTTCTTTGTATATAAACAATCGATTCTTATGAACAATTTGTTGTTTTTTGTCTGGAGATGTAATCTCGCAATTTACCCCCTTAATTCCCGTTATTTTAAACGATAATAATGTGGATCAAATTTATTCCTCCCTTCATTTTTTAAAATAACTAATTCCCCTATTTTAAATTTTACAGGTGAAGAATCATTATCGCTATTATTAACTCTACTTAATTTATTATTTATTAAAAACTGTCCTATAATACGTACCACCGAAAAACGGCTACCATCTATCAACAAAATACATATTTCCGGATGTGCGGAACATGTTTCTCAAAATGTGCATTTAAAAAAGCTGGTGCGTCCTATGCATTTTTGGAAAAACCGAATGGACGCGGTAACGCGTCCTCCGCATTAAAAGGGTAAGCAATACGATTCAAGGTACTTGATAGCTTGCTTACATTTCCACAAAACATTGTGGATTATTAATTTATTTTTGTTTTCTGTGAGGTTAAGTATAAATACTTAATCTCTAGTTGTATGTAACATTTCCATTTCTTATTATTTTTGTTGGACAGAAAGTGTTTATGTTTCATTGTTTTCTTATTGTGTCGATTTTTTAATAAGCTGTACAGAGTTACCTGTTGTTAGATATCTGATATTAGCAGAACAAAATGCACAAGGAAATGATATTTTGAGGTTTTATAGGCTACAAATTCGTAGTACGAATAACCCTTGTACTATCTCAGAAGTAAGATTTATTGAGTTGTTTCATTTGAATAAAAGGCGAGATAACAACTTCGGCTTATTTTTTATTGGTTTTGTATATTCTAAATAAATGTTATATGTATCAGCTTTAGCCATCACAAGCACTACATCTTTACAAACATATTAGCAGGAATATCTCAATTTTGGAAAAAACTGACATATCAGCTTCTGCCTTGTAACCACAGATTTTGTATTTTAATTATGTTTAATGTTCTTTCTCATACTAACACCCATTGCTATCACCCACTTAGAACATGTATATGTTCATAGAATTTTTAGATTTTTTATACTTACACAAATTAGAAATCTTGAAAAACCAATTTTAATTTTATTTGCAGGGCTACTAAAAGATGGAATACGCCTAAACTCGAATACTATTACTGGGATTATAATCTGCGGGTTTTGTGGAAATTTATACACAAAACAAATAGAATTCCTGTGTCACATTTCTACAAATCATTGTATTACACAGAAGAAATTACTATGTAAAACTAAATTTCACCAGAAAAATATAAGTTCCAGAAAAAGGCAAGTAACTGACCTTGCCATTATCAGAAATCTTAATGAAGATGTAAAAAATGACATTGAAATAGTTGAACATTGTTTGAAAGCAGAGTTGCAGGATATTGGTTTCACTGATAATTTCAAGCCGAGTATAGATGAAGGTCAGGCATTGAGGAGAAGTGATATAAATAGCCATTTGTTTGTATATGCAGGAGAAAACCCAATCAAATGTAACAATTGTTCGAAAACTTTTTCATTCAAATGTAATTTACATAGACATTTGCTTAATCACACAGGAGAAAACTCGTTTTCAAGTAGTAGTTACTTGAATCAACGTTTGCGTACTCATACGGCAGAAAAATCATTCAAATGTGGTATTTGTTTGAAATCATTTTCGCTAAAAACAAGTTTAAAGAGACATTTGCGTATTCACACAGGAGATAAGCCATTCAAATGTGACATTTGTTTGAAATCATTTCCGCGAAAAGAAGATTTAAAGAGACATTTGCGTAATCATACAGGAGATAAGCCATTGAAATGTGATATTTGCTCCAAAACTTTTTCACGTAACACTAATATGAATACACATATGCGTCATCACACTGGAGAAAAGCCATTCAAATGTGTAATTTGTTTGAATGCTTTTTCACAGAAAAGTGGTTTGAATACACATATGCTTAGACACACCGGAGAAAAGCCATTCAAATGTGACATTTGTTTGAAAACTTTTTCATATCGAACAAATTTTAATTCACATAAGAGTAGTCACACAGGAGAAAAGCCATTCCAATGTGACATTTGTCCGAAATCATTTCCACGAAGTGATTATTTAAAATCACATTTACGTATTCATACAGGAGGTAAGCCATTCAAATGTGATATTTGCTCCAAAACTTTTTCGCTTAAAACTAATATGATTAGACATATGCGTCATCACACTGGAGAAAAGCCATTCAAATGTGTAATTTGTTTGAATGCTTTTTCACAGAAAAGTGGTTTGGATACACATATGCTTAGACACACCGGAGAAAAGCCATTAAAATGTGACATTTGTTTGAAAACTTTTTCACAACGAACTAATTTGAATTCACATAAGCGTAGTCACACAGGAGAAAAGCCATTCCAATGTGACATTTGTCCGAAATCATTTTCACGAAATGATTATTTAAAATCACATTTGCGTATTCATACAGGAAGTAAGCCATTCAAATGTGATATTTGCTCGAAAACATTTTCACATAAAAGTAATATGAATACACATATGCGTCTACACACAGGAGAAAAGTCATTCAAATGTGACATTTGTCCGAAATCATTTCCACGAAATGATTATTTAAAATCACATTTGCGTATTCATACAGGAGGTAAGCTATTGAAATCTGATATTTGCTCGAAAACTTTTTCATGCAAAACTAATTTGAATACCCATACGCGGAGTCACATTGGAGAACAGCCATTCAAATGTGAGATTTGTTCGAAAAATTTTTCACAAAAACGAAATTTAAATACACATTTGCTCAGTCACACATGAGAAAACCCATTTAAATGTGAGTTATGACCATTGCCGCAAATGGAATACTATACTTTATCTACGACTATATCAGTATATACTAAGATTCAAGTACAGTGAATAACAATTTATTCACAAATATTAATCTTAAGTCTTGATAGTTCTAGTCTTTTATTCACTTCTTCGACGTATTTTCCTAAGTCGAATAATTCTTTTGTGTGTATTTCCACTCTTAAATTGGCGTCGGCGTTTGTATTTGATTTTCTTCTCGTAATCGTATTCTTCTAAATTAAGTCTCCATCTTATAAGTTTAGAGTTGGGTTATTTCAAGCTAAATAACCATTATAACGATTTGTGATCTGATAAATTTTGAATTTTTTTCCAAATAAATAAGGTCAAGTATTTTACAATTATAGCAATCATTTCTTTTTCGATGGAATAATTTTGTTCAGAGACGTTTAATGTTCTAGATGCAAACGCGTTTGGTTAATCCTTGTCAATTGGTTGTTAAATTGAATGGTTGGGTGAAATCGGAGTATTGAAGTAATGGTTCATTTACAAGAAGATTTTTAGGAGTTTCAAAACATTTGAGAAATTTAGGAGTATGTTCAATTTTAGCGTTATTTTTCAAACAAACAGTTAATGGTATTGTAATGCGTGCAAAATCTTGGATACATTTTCAATAATAACCAAGAAGTCCTAGGAATGATTTAATTTGCTCAGTTGTTTTTGGTATCGGATAATTTTAGATTGCTACAATTTTGCCAGGGTTTGGTCTATTCCATCAGGAGGTATTATGTGTCCAAGAAAAGCAACTTCCTTTAGTAGAAATTCAGATTTATCGAGTTGTATTTTTGAGTCAGAATCTCGAAGTCTTTAAAATACTTTTGATATGTTTGCCAAATGCTCTTGCAATGAGGTTGAAAATGTTATGGTGTCATCCATATATACGAGACATATAAATCCCTGTAGTCCTCGTAGAAGACTGTCCATCACTCTCTGGAATGTAGATGAACTATTTTTTAACCCGAACGGATTTGACCGTATTAATAGTGACCATGTTCTACTGTAAATGCCGTTTTTGGGATATATTCTTCGGCCATTTATTTGATTAAATGGGCTGGCCAAGTCATGTGTCGTGAAGTGTTGACACCTGTCTAATTTATCAAGTAAATCAGAAATATTTGGTATGGGATATTTGTCATCTATGGTGCTTTCATCTAATTTTCGATAATCTGCGACAATTCTCCATTTAATTATACCTGAGGCGTCGGGTTTTTTGGTACTAGCCAGATTGGATGTGGCCACGGTGATTGACTTTGTCTAACATTGCTCCAATTTGATTTTGTACATTCTTCTTTATGTATATGAGGATATCGGTATGATTTGGTATAAACTGGTATTTCGTCGGTTGTCTTAATTTTGCATTTTATTTGATTTGTAAAGGTAAGTGCTCATCGGGCCAATAAATATGTAATATGATCAGTTCGAATAAATTTTTTATATCTATTTTTTCGTCAGTATTTTGAAAATTAGTTGGTATAACGTTAGCCGTATATAAATGATATTCATTTAAATTTATAGGATCACTTTTAAGAGGATATGTCAATGTCGTTGAAATATTTTCGTCATAGTCATTAATAAAATTAATTCGGCCCATGCCATTTCGTTTTTTGCTTCGGTTAGCGCTTCTCTTAAATATGCATCATACATTTTTTGATTACCTTAAAATAGTGTCCTTTTATTTTCTTTAACGGGTACGCGAATGGGGTTTATTGAATGTGGATCTAATTGAATAAATTAAAATTGATTTCTGTCTGGTTGATAATATTTCATTGGTAATACAGAATTTTCAGTTATTAGTTTCGATTTTGAAAAATCAATATGTGCGTTTAAAAGTTTTAAGTTGTCTAAACCCATTAGTCCGTTAAAAGTCTTATCAAATTTAAAAAGTCCCAAATTTAAATTGTTATTATGTAAAGCTTAATATTAATAGAATATTCTTGAGAATGATTTTGAAAAACTGAGTTTACTATGAATGGTTTGTGTTTTACATTATTTTTAAAATATTTTGATGAATCGGGGTACGATAATTCTGTATTGTCACAAAAACTATTTGTTTCTATTGCCTGTTTGGATTCAGAATCGGATCTAAGTGAAAAGATTCGTCATAATGTTCGGTATCATAATTAACGTTTCCACTTTCATTATATTCGAATATTTCGGGGCTTGCATAATAATATTCTTGATCATCGCCTTGTTCAACATTGAAAGTTCTTCAGATGTACAATTTCTCTAGGGAGTTTGTTCATGAAAATTATTTGTAGAATTTCGGCGAGCAACAGGAAGTGTACTTGAAATACTCATAGGAGTAAGCTTAGGATGATTTGAGTTTCTATTGACTGTAGTCATTTTTGTTGGTCTCAATTGAGGTGTATTTTTATTAGCCCAAACATTTTCTGGTCTTTGGGGCATGCCAAAAAGGTGTTGATTCGTGAAATATCGTTGTGGTGGTAATTGGCTTGGATTTATATTAATTGGACCTTGAGAAAATGGTCTCTGTTGAGTTTGTTGCCGCTGTGGCCTAAAAGAGGGTTGAATAGATGTAGATGTTTTTTTATTTGAGATGTTTTGATGTAAATATTGAATATTATTTTCTTCTTGAATATACTGCATAGTAGTAGCTAAAGTGGTGAGTCGTATTGCTCTAATAGTGGAACCTAATGGTTCTTTAAGACCTGCGAGAAAGATAGTTAAAGCCTGTTGAAATATTTTTTTACTTTGAACAATGAGAGGTTCATTATTATGAATATCTATATAATTAAAAATAGTATTTAAAATTTTGATACATCTATGATAAAATTTTTGCGGTTGTTCTATTATAATTGTTTTTAAATAATTCCAGTAACTGTAGCCATATATCGGAATAATTTCTTTAGCTTTACCTATAATTTTGGAAACAGTACCCTGTAGTAACAAAATATTTTGAATGCAATGTTCATTACCAGATGTCCTATCAAAATAATAGTTTAGTAAAGTTGTAGCTACTTTGATAAAATCATATAATTCACTAGGTTTTCCATCAAAAGTTGGTGAAATGAAAAGGTTCTTTACATAAAATTGTGAAAGAGCCATTATATTTTCGTTATTATTTGGATTATGTTGATAATAAGTCTGTAGATAAATCACTCAAAGGATTAAAAGCAGAGGAATCTGACATAGATACTTACAGAATAAGGGCGACGATTACATTAATTCCCCAAAAGGGCAGGTAGTCACTGTTTGATGATCTGGCTGGATGAAAACTTCAAATGTTGTCCTTCCAGATAGATTTTTGTAGAACAATCTGGATTCTGAGTTTCAAAATTACACTTTGTTTTTTCACTATTCAACTTCAAAAAGTTAATTTTTTAATGTTCACTGTATACACTTTTTTTTTAGTTCGAATCGCGATCCTACTGACTGCGCCAATTATATTTTCGTTTTCTAAAAGTTAGTTTTTTAAAATAAAAAGTATATTACGAGAACTAAAAATAACAGAAGTGAAATTATAGAATGAAATGTGTATGATTAAATCAGATTCTGTAATGAATGTTTATCTCGAGAATTTATAACTTTAAAATGCAAAGTCTGCATTATCAGTTTCTTTTCTGGAACAATAAACAACTCATTGCAACAATGTATCAATTCTACACAAAACACTCATTTATTGTTACAATATCATTTGTCCATCCCTCGGAGAAGTGTTATAAGGGACGAATAAAACAGATGGATTTCTTCTTGTGGGGATGAAGTATCTTCTTGTTCTTTCTTCCTGCTGAGGTTTTGACAGCGACGTCGATACCTATATACACTATCATCAGGATGCATATGGCGATCACTCCAAATCAGTGTGTGTGTGTGTGTGTGTGTGTGTGTGTGTGTGTGTGTGTGTGTGTGTGTGTGTGTGAGAAGCAAATTATATTTTCGTTTTCGAAAAGTTAGTTTTTAAAAACAAAAATTACAAAAAATATATTACGTGAACTAAAAATAACAGAACTAAAATTACAGAATGAAATGTATATGATTAAGTCAGATTCTATAATTAATGTTTATCTCGAGAAGTTATAACATTCTAATGCAAAGTCTGCATTATCAGCTTCTGTTCTGAAACCATAAACAACTCATTGCAACAATGTATCAATTCTACACAATAAACTCATTTATTGTTGCTATGTAACCAGCTCTTTTGCAAAGAAAATGTTAAAAAAGCTGATCGATTGGTTATTAATGGAACTGAAACTATCATCCCTCGCCAATGGTGGACTCTTTTAATGACATTGTCATTCCAATTAAACCTTCAGGGTTTGGAAATGGACATTTCTGAAGAAGTTTGTGGATGCCACGTTCACTATTGTTAGATGATATTGAAATTTAAGAAATATCAAACATATCTACTTTACTTTTAAATATTTTTTTTTGTTACAGCAAGTTCCATTAATACGAAATGAAATTAATAACGGTCAATTGGAAAATCTTGATTATACACAACCCTCGTTACAAAACTTCGAAGGTAATTGTTTGAGGTTACGCTCAAAACAAATAAAAAAGTATCAGCCAAAGGCGCTGGTATTTAATTAGTAGTTTAAATTAATGATTTTTGGGATTAAAGCGAGGATTGGTTAAAGGGAACTCGAATTAAACAACTAACAAATTTAATCAATAAAGGAGATTATGAATTCATAAAACTATATCAAAAATGAAAGGTTTGATCTCCTGTAAAATACAAAAAAGACTCATCAATAAATACGCACAACTAAATTGAACGGCCGTTCTTCATGAGTATTAAAACTAGTAAAAAAATGTACAAACTACATTTAATTCTGATAATAACATTAAACGCAAATAATCAATGCGAAAATAAGTTTAAATCTAACACATAAAGGATTTCTGTTGAAGTAAACAATTTAGCCACACGACCAATGTATTCTTGTTGAGAATAAACACAAAGTAACGTAATATTATTCACTGAGACTGTACCGAAGGCGGTAGTGCGCAGCGAAACACAATCTATGTGTATGAACAGTATAATATTTGTAAAATAAAGTACTCGCGCACAATCTTGCTGAATCTCCCTGTAGAACTGCTTTCTGGCATAAAGCAATGTAAGTAAAATCACCTTTGCTCATTACAAGTTTAGAAAAGGTTTGAAAGACAACTGTCAAAGTTACAATGCTTATATTCGGAACTGTGAACGTGGTGAAACATAAGTTGCTCGTTGTAAACCACTGCAGGTTTGAATATCTTTTGATATCTGTTATAGTAACTCAACCCTATGAGGTAATCAGCAGAATCCACCCGCAGTGCTAATACAAACCAACTTAAACCTTTCCATGTAAATCAAATTGAATAAAACATTCACCGTTCTCGCGTTGTTGTCACTCTGGAATCTTTTAATAGATTCGTCTATTAAGTTAACACAAAACGTTAATTTGCGTAATGAGAATGAAAAAACTATTTCAACTTATCCCACTTTTTAAGAACTTCATCGTTCCCGACTTGACACTTTGACATATCAGATTCGACTCTACTGTTTTTCATATCAATGCCTTCGCCAACTACCGCGCGGGGAGGGGTGGGTCGTTTAAATATATAATTTTGACTGGTCTTGATGACTTCAAATTCTACGTCGGAATACGAAAACTAAACCGAGTGTTTTTACGAATCAAACGGTTAGTCAGTGTGGTAGAGCATAAAAAGGGGTTGGATGGTTAGATATACTTCTTTATTTAACAGTGAGATGTATTCAAACTACAATAAATATTTACAATTAAAATCTAAAGCTCTGTACAATAAGCATATACACGATTTATTGGTCCTGGAGGCGAGCAGTCTCTCTAGGGTGGTCGTCGGATTGGGTCGCGGATGATTCTTCTCGGTTGTCCGGATTGTCACGGTTACTGTCTACCCCTCACGGCTCCGGTTTACCCTGCTCGGGCGTTGTTGTACTCGGTTGTCCGGACTCCTCACTGGGACGCTAGGTTCCTATAATCAAACGGGTGTGTCAGGGTCGAGATCCCGCGTTCAACGCACAGCGTAATCTCGGAGGTCGGGAGTTTGCTTCCGTCCCGGGCTCAACATGCTCCGGAATTTCGGCTAATCGGGAAGGCCTCGGTCCTGCGCTCAACACGCTGCAGGGCTTGACCTAGGGTAGTTGGCGTCCGCCCTAAGCTCAACACGCTTTAGGACTTCGTCCGATATACAGGGTTTGCTTAGCGTCTAGCCTCGTGTTCAACGCACACCGAGGGGTCAACGACAAGCAGGATGTTTATGTGTTCACAATTCCAGGGTCAACACGCTCCGGAATATAGTGCAACACTTCGGTTATTTTCCGTTGAAGCTTCCTATCGTTATTCTACGTAAGGTAGAGCTTGTCTGGTATATCGCAGAACGTCTGCTTTGGTAGTATCGGTCAAGTTATTAGCGGAACGGCGAAGGTGCTGCCCTCTCGGTGTTGGGTGCCCAACTCTGTCTAGTTTGGTTCGTGTAGTGTTCTGTTTTCTGATTATTTATCGGGATTATTTCATGTTCAGATGACTGTGTCGTTACACCCCTCCCAGGTCGTAAAAATTTCGGTTCCGCGTCAGCGGTGTGGAACTCTGTGGTGATCGGTTTTTTCTGCTTTGCTTAGTACTTTATGCTAATACTCTTTCCGTTGGCTAGCTTGTATCGGTACCTTCTCCTTCCTGACTTCGGCTTGTTTTTTATTTGTTCCGGCACTAATTGGATTAGAGGAATTTTCACCGGTGGGAACTGGGTTCTCCTTTCTACCAACTGGTTCCATTCTTGCTCGATTGATTTTCCTGGTGTCGGAGGTCGATCCAATTCTCTCTCTTCGATTTGCCATATGGCATCGTCGTATAGGTCGAGTACGTCTTCCATCTCTGCGGTTTGGTTTGGATTAGTTTCGATCTGTGTGTGTCTGTTTATTTAAACGTTAATGTTGGTGGGGTTGTAGGTATTTGTGTGCTGGTAGTGGGGTTAACCGGTTTTGTGTTCCGGCCATGCCGGTTTTAAGTGTTTAACGTGAATTTTGTGCTTTCTGTTGCTGTCGTCTTTAATCTGGTAAATGTTGTTGGCTATTTTCTTTTCCACCGTGAACGGTCCTGGATATTTGGGTGCTAATTTCGCGCTGAAACTTTGCTCTGCGTTTGACAGGTGGTGCTCTTTCTTCATCACCTTTTCTCCAATTTTTGGTGACCAGTCTCTCCTCCTAAGGTTGTAATAGTGGCTTTGTGTTGTAAATGCCTTTGCTAGGTTTATTTTAACTAGTTCGAACGTTTCCTTAAGTTTTGTCCCTTTGTTGGGAGTGGTCCCATCTGTGCTCCTTGCCTTGTCATCTACGGTTTTACTTGGTAGTCTTAACTCGGTTCCGAAGTTTAAAAAAGCTGATGTGAATCCCGTGGATTCGTGTCTTGCGGTGTTTATGACGAACGTTAGTTATGGTATGTATGTGTCCCATTTTTTGTGATTGTTGTCGCAAAATTGTGCAATAATGGTTTTTATTACCCTGTTTGGCTCTTTCTACGGGGTTGTTCTGCGGTGAATAAGACGGTATTTCTTGCTTTTGTATATTGAAATCGGTTAGTAATTTTTTGAAACTTATTTTCATACGATTTGGCGTTATCCGTTATCACTATCTGCGGGCAGCCAAACTTCATTATCACTTTATCTTTAAACTGTTGGGTGATTACGTTTGGGCTCATTTCTACCCATTTGGTAAACGTGTCTTGAAAAACAATTAAGTATTTATTGCCTTTACTGGAGGTTGGTAGTGGTCCTATGACGTCGGAGCTCACTGTGTGCCATGGTTCTTGAGGGATCTTGGTCGATTACATTCGACTCGGTGTTTGTAGTTGCGACGGCTTATATTTCTGGCAGCTTTGGCACTCTCTTACGAACTTAACTGTGTCTCTGAACATTCCTGGCCAATAGTATTTCCTGGCTAGTCGTGCTATTGTTTTTGCTATTCCCAGGTGTCCTGATGTATGACTGCTGTAGTTTTCTTCTATTATTTTCTGTTGCTCGCTTGTGGGCATGCATAATTTCCACGTGTTCGACATTTCTGTCTCCTTTAAGTCATATTTCTCCCAAAAGTGTCTGTATAATTTGTCGTCTATGATTTTGAAATCCGAATGCTTTTGCGGTTGTGTTCCTACTTCTGTTTTTTTTCTCTCGTACCAATCTGCTTTACTTTTCTCCGGTGCTACGTTAATGTAGTCTATCAGATTCCTCGGTCTATGCCGCTGTTTGATAGGCGTGTTGTGTTTTAGTTTTATTGTGTGTTCTGCCAATGGTATTACTCCCTGGCTGTTGTTGAACTTTTTTATTTCTGTTTCTAAAAACCTTTCTAGTATTTTCTTCTCTAATGCTGGTAGTTCCGGATTAATATTAAACTTCTGTTTGATTTACTTTTTCCATGTTAACTACTGCCTGTTGTCTTTTGTTATTGTATATTATACTCTGCAATCTTTTTATGAATGCTTTATTTTCGTGTATCCTTTCTTCCTGTTCTATTTTTTGTATCTTTTGTTGTCCGTTTTCTTGTAATTTTCCTGTGGTTCCTTTGGGTTTTGTACGGTGTGATCTATCTGTGTTAGTTTCTTATAAATTTATTGCTCTTCTGGGGTTAAGTCGGTTTCTTCTTTTAACAGGTCTGTCCATGGTATTGTTCTCTCTGCATTATCTGCTACTCCTAGAATTGCTTCGTCTTCTAGGTTCGGTAGATAGAGGAATTTTGTCTCGCCCTCTTGTTTAGCTATTGTACACGGAATAACAAAGCTCTTTGTAATTTTCATTTTATATCCGTTTGCTAAAGTAACCGCCATATTTTCTAGTGTTTAATTTTGTTCAGGCCTTTTGTCCCTATGTATGATTTCTGTGTCGATTAACGCGTTTAATTGTTGTTGGTTTTGGGTAAAAATTGTTATGTGTGGTCTTTTATCTTCTAATATACTGTAACTGTTCGTAGTGGAGGATTTTATTGTGCTCATCTTGCCTCTCGAAGAATCGTTACGTTTCCCGAATTCCGGCAACTGCATTTATTTGACGATGTTCCTATTGTTTCGCAATGGCTGCAAAATAATATTTGTCTGCCGTAGCAAGTTTCTTTTCTATGTCCTATTTTACCGCATCTACAGCAACAATCTTGGCGGCTGTCGTAATTGGGCTTAATCTCAGGTTTGCCCGCTTTCTCGATCTCTTTTCGGATACTTTCTAGTTTGTCTATTAGCCGTGTAAGGTCTCTTATTGATGCGATTTCATTTCTTCGGACGTGAAGTTTGTATTTCGGGTTCATATTTCTATATATCCTTTCTAGTTGTTGGCTACTGTTGAAGCCCATATGTCTCCGCATTAATGTCTGAATTTCTGTGATATATTGTTTAAACGGTTCGTTTTCTCCTTGTTTTCTCTCCATTATCTTTTATTCTAAGTATGTTGATAAATCTAATGATACATAAAATGTCTCGAAATCATCTACGAAATCTTGCCAGGTTTCCCAGAGATGTTTATTATTCCGGTACCAAAGAATTGCTTTGCCTTTTAGCACTCCTGGCAGAGCTCTAAGTATAACTTCGTCGTTTAGCTGGTAGCATGTTTTGAGTTCTGGCAACCTTTCAATGAACTCTATCTGGTCTTTTGAGCCATCAAAGTATATTCCCCATCTCCTTATTTTGTCCAGTTCTGTGCAATCTACGTGTTTGTGATTGTACCTACTATGTCTATCTTCGGACTCGCTGTCTTCGCCAGTGTCCATTCTTTCTCTAGGTTTCTCAGATTCTTGTATGCTGCTTTCTTGTTGTCTGGTATTATGTCCTATCTGTTTCCTTATAGAATGTACCATTCTGGCCCGTAGTGTGTCCATATTACCGCTTGTGTCTAATTCGAATTTTTGTAGTTCTGTCACTAGCTCTTCCTTCTTGAGCTTGTATATCCATCCTACTTTTGTGTCCGCTATCTCTAATACCACGTCGGCGTATTCTCCTTGTTCGCTCATAATATGTCTGATTTGCCGCTTTTGTATGTTTGGTTACTCTCTGGCAGCTCTGGTTTGGCCAATTTTTGTATCCCTTATCTTAATTTTGTAATTGTCTCTTCCCCGGCTGCTCTGGTATATCTGTAATCTTTGTTTCCCTTATCTAACCTTTTGCTCGGGCGCCATTTGTAACGGTTAGTCAGTGTGGTAGAGCATAAAAAGGGGTTGGATGGTTAGATATACTTCTTTATTTAACAGTGAGATGTATTCAAACTACAATAAATATTTACAATTAAAATCTAAAGCTCTGTACAATAAGCATATACACGATTTATTGGTCCTGGAGGCGAGCAGTCTCTCTAGGGTGGTCGTCGGATTGGGTCGCAGATGATTCTTCTCGGTTGTCCGGATTGTCACAGAGCATTTCCAAGATATTTTAAACATGGAAATACCAAGTTGGGTTATAGATCCTTCAGTAAACACAGATACAGAAGGCTCATCAAATTTGGAAGAGGAGCTATTAGAACTCACAACTAACGAAGATATCAAAAGTTCTGGTTTCAAAAACCAATACCAGTTCTCTATCCTGGATTGTGGACAATAGTACAGAAGTTGTTAATTGCATTTCCTTCGTCCTATATGGCTGAGAGTGCATTCAGTGCAGTAACTGATTTGCTGTCAAAGAAGAGGAACAGACCACACATCACTGAACGTGGCGATCTGCGATTGGTGTTAACGAAATTGGAACCCGATATTAACAAACTGGTAACACTCCACCAGCCTCAACCGTCTCATTGATTTTTTCTTTATTATTAATTTTGTATTTCTTATTATATTGCATTTCTTATTTCTATTGTAATTGTATTTCTTATTGATTCTGTGTTTATATTTAAAAGTTTAATAAACAATTTTATTGTACATTTGATAGTCGTTTAATAAATTTCGACTTCATCATTCCTCTAAAATAAAATTTAGACATTAACTGAAATTAAAGCTAAATACAGATCAATTGGGACGGTACAGATGATATTCAAATAAAATTAACTACTTTGGACTAACCAGCGACTGGGGGGGGGGGTCGGTGAAATTTTTGTTCTCTTCTATAGGGGACGGTGGTCCAGAAAAGGTTGGGAACCACTGTTAACACCAAATATTCCTTTCTGAAAATCTTCTGCTAAATCGGGATGCGTTCCTTCTATTCGTAGTAAATTATCGTAATATTTTTGTAACCATCTTGCGTAATTTATTTGATTAAAAATAAAGAAAATATTGCTGATTTTTGGAATTACGTATTTATAAAGTTCAAAATCGCCCATTCTGATACTTCTTGTCAGCATGAAATAATAATTTATAAAGTCTATGTACATCACATAGTACTGCGCTGTTTTTCCAAATTTTCCTTTTTTTGTGTCTTCTTTGTATTGTAAATACTTTAATACTATTTCAGAAATCACTTCATTGTCAACTGTATTGGTTAACGATTTTTCAGATTGAATCTTGAGTAATTCTTCGGTTACATTGTCACTGAAGTCTATATCACAATCAATGATAAATTGTTCCACGTGCAGAATTTGGAGGCCTAAGGATACTATTGGGTGTAAACGTTTACACCTAATAAAATGTTTTCCACTTATAAATCCATTCACAAAGCCATTTGCTAAAAGCTCGCTTTCAACCATCATATGTGTAAGACCACACTCATCAATAAATTTTCCGACTCCCTTAAAATATGCGAGCATTATGTGAAAATCGCCCATGTGAATGAACAAATTCTGAAAGATCGGTTCTTCCACCGATTGTATTTGCATTGCTATTTTCGCAATAGCCAAATCATATGTCACTTGAATGGATGGTTATCGACATCTGCAATCTGCTGACTGCCTCATCGTTTCGTAAACGACTGATATATCAGTCGGTGATGCATTTATCGGTGTCAAATATTAAATTTTTTGTTTCATACTATTATCTTCGATAATTTTACTATTAAATCCTACCCACATTGGTGTGCCGGGGATTTTAGTGTAATGTGTGAGTAACCACAAAATATCCAGTTTTGTCATTGCTTCAAATTTGCTTGAGTTAATCATGCGTAACTCACTGTCGACCGGTAATAAATGTTCACGTAATTTCGGATTTTTAGTGTATGCGGGTAATTCGGCAGCGATGACATCCAGCGTTCTTCTTCTTTTGACAGTAGGATATACATTATCGTTGCTATTGCTATTATCACTTTCGAAAATAGGAGTGCTTTCTTCAGGAATAATATTTTGAAATAAAATTCCTACCGTATCGTGAAGCGTGCCTTACCGTTGCAAGTTTCAACAAATCTATCATAATTATCGAAAGCTACACCTGTGCAATATTTAGGAGATAGTATTATGTCTTCTGGACACACATTTGATTTTTTGCATACAAAATACTGTTTTGGCATTAATGTTGCCTATCCGGTAGAGCCAACAAATTTATTAAAATATGAATTGTCATGCGTTTACTAGAATTTTTGTTTCGAATCAGTAGCGAATCGTGTTTTGACGAAACAACAACATTTTATGGTCTAATTAGTATAAAAAGGTTTATATTTCGATAACCGGTTGAATATAGAATAAACCACTACCTTTCCATCTAACCCCATCCCCAATCAGTGGTGAAACCTACATTGAAATATGATGAGCCAGCGCGAAAAGTAAGTTTTTTTATAATTGTTAGTTTTATTTTTTCATAAAGGAAAAAAATAACCAATCAAATACGTTACTTCAGTTTCTAATTCTTCAGCAACATTGTAACTGCAGCAGTGACCGAATCTATTAATGATATCGATAACCTTCCTGCTACTTGTAATACTTTTCAGTACCATTGCTAGAGTAATATGTTTACCAGTTTTCATTTTCCCGTGATGAGTTGCGTATACAATATCTTCAGAAATAGAATTAATTTTTCTCAAACAATTTGAACTATTTCTCGTACGCGTGTCTGGGCCTCAAATAACAGATTTTAAAAATGATGATAATTCTACTGGTACGTTACACTCCCCAGCAATCAAATCATTCAATTTGATATCATGAGTCAACGGTTTTTTTTAAATTTTCAAAATTTTTTTCCGCAATATTAAAGCAGCACGTTGTATATCTGCAGAATCTTGCAAACCCGTAAAAATTTCTTCAGTTATAGCTGTTGTTTCTCCAGGAGATATTATTTTTTTATTATGCATTTCAACAAAACTGAAATATCATCATCGAATTGATGTGTTAATTTTTCCAACATGCGCTGATCTGTTAAGGCACTATCAAAAGAAGCATATATTTCCAAATAAAACTTTTCCACAATACTATTAAACATGCAAGTTATGAAGCGCAAAAAATGCTTTTTTTTGTTTAAGAACTTCCTCTTCTATAAACGCAATAATTTATTTAAACGCCAGTTTATGAAATTGCCTACTTTGGTGCCATTCACTTGCGGTTTGTTTATAAACCTTTTTAAATATAAAGTCTTGCAACCGTTATGATAATAAATGGTTGCATCTGCTGGTAAATGATTTATTTTTTGTAGCAAATATTTATCATCGAGACCGTGGGCATTTTTCGTAATATAATTTACTAACTTGACTTTTGTCGAACTGTGAATCGGTATTGTTCGAGCATTTTTTCGCACTTAGGCATTGTCGCAAAAGAAACAAATCTTTTCACTGTCTGTTAATGCAGCATCTTCTTCCTCTGGTTGATCGGTTATTGGAACGTCCATCTCTTCCTCGGCATTTTTTTCGATTGACTCTGTTAACAAGAAGTTTGGTATATATTAGTCAAAGAATAAATCACATTTTATTATTAATAAATAAATTTTATTGCATTTAAAGAATCCAAATTGTTAAAAAAAATACAATAAAATTGATTATCAAAATGAGGGCGCAAAAATGTTATCGCCCGCAGTTACAGTTAAATTTTTTTATTTCCCGTCGGTCAAACAGCATCACTTAAGGCTCGCTGAATAAGTTAATAAACTTGAATGTCATTCGCGCGCTGTATAAATAAATTCATTATTTACCTAATGGCGCCGCAGGCGCTGACTGAGGCATTTGGGTGAGTATCTGTCCGTGAGACATCCATCGTTTCGTGTGAAATATTTTCACTTGGCCCTGTTGATATTAAAAAAAATATTTAGAAATAAGCCGATGCACCCCAAGAAGTGTCGAGAAGAGTGGGAGGATAGACGCAGTGGGAAATGCAGAAAAAGAGGCTTCGTTTAGACATTTCAACCGGATTAACGCGGAGCCCAGCTACCTGACTAAACTTTCCTTTTTCGGGTAGCCGCCCTATAGTACGAAGCCCCCAACGTTGCCAATTTTCCCTCTCATTTCAACTTTCACTTTTCAAGAGCACGTTCCGAAGCCTCATGCACAGCATTCATCTCGTATACATACACTCACGCAGAACACATCAATCTGATATAAACAAGATGCTATAGCTATATGCTAATACATGCAGAGTATTCCTTGCTTTAATGTACAGAGAGACATACACGCTCTCGCATAATTTAAAACGTATAAAAACAATGATTTTCGCACAACAATAAGAAAGGTAGCTATTTTTTATTTACCTGCTTCATCACTCCGTGAAGTAGAAGGAGTCTCCGATGATTTCAATGCATCATACTTGATAATATATTTTTTCGGCACCACTAAAAAGTCCTTACAGCATTTCGAATGGTAGCCATGAGTTTCTGTCACAGTAACTGGCAAATTAACGTCGTTATATTTCAATTTTAAAACGACACGAATAGTTAATATTTCCTGACACTTTTTTAACTTTTCTTGAGTGAAAAATAGAATTTTATCTCCGATGCTGTTGCATTGAAATACACAAAATGGTTCAGAGGCCATTTTTCAAAATACGCCCAAATATCTTTCGCTGAGAAACGATGTGTACCGAACAACATCTACACTCGGACTGACGCTTGCCTCCTATTTGAACCGCAACGGTCAATGCTTCTCGAGAAGGGGTCATATATATATATATATATATATATATATATATATATATATATATATATATATATATATATATATTATATATATTATATATATTATATATATTAAAGTGAAACATATCTACCAGGTTAAATTAAATCATTAGCATCATTCAGATAATGTGAATCTTAGTAGTAGTAGTAGTAAATATTCAATAAAAGAAAATAATCCATAAATACATAGCTTAAACATGTCAAGAAATATTTACGAATAGTATACAATTGATGAATTGATTTAAGAGATTACTATTTAATTTAGTAACTATTTTTCTTTGAAGTATATGTCAAAGTACAGAAAATATAACAACGACAAGTAAATTACGTCAAACATAATTTTATACATAATTATGATGATCACTGTATATAGGATCACATGAATTTTGAAACAAAATTCAACTATTATAATTTATATTTGTAAACACTTTCAGAAACCCTGTATATTGCATAAACTTTTCAATTATTTGTATGAAACGTCAAAATCAAAATATCAACGCGGAAACCAACGTACTACTAATAGTTCGGGTAGAGTGATTCGGAGTGACTATAGAAGTGCATAGAAACACAGTGAATTTATCTACAATAACGCAGAAATAGATATTTTGATTTAATAAAAACAATGTTTATTTATCAACAAATGAATAATGAAAAACAAAAAGGAAAAACATTGGAATGTTGTTGATTCTGAGCTTGAGAGATGCCGTGTGAATTGAATAGATGGAGGACGTGTTAAAATTTTCTTCTCCAAATTTTTAAGAAACTAATATAATTTAAACAAAATCAAAATGAAACGTTAACTAAAGTGTTTAGCAAAGTCTTGAAAAGTAAACTAACTAAAAATATCATTCGTATATTAATAAATAAGTGAAACAATTGTGATATCGTCTAGATTTGGTAGTATTGAACAATTACCTTATTAATATAATTTCGATGACTATCCATATATCTTGCTATTGATAACATATTTCTACTGGTGAAATAATTCACATCTCATCATTTCCACATCCTGAGTTTCGCTTATTCGATCATAGGCGATCGTTTTCTACAAATGCATCACATTCAGGGTCAAGAAGAACCAACTATGAACACTTCCTCGTGTATATTTTGAACTTCTCCTATAAAAAAACATTCACAGATATATTTATATGTTAGGTTATATTATTTTTGGTATCAATTTATTAGTTAAATAATAGTCTTAAACATTCAATCTCCACTAATATATCGGACACGAAACACTAAACTCATATTAAACAAGTACTTACCAAAATTCATACAATAAACTATGATAATAATAAATCCTAAACACGTCACATTCTTCTTCATCTTGTAAACTGAATTATATCCACCACAGAATAACACACCACGCGACGATCGTATTGGCAATAGCGAGAGTTGGGATTGAAGCGTTATGAATGTACATTCAGAACACATAGAATAATGATAATTGAGCGAAATTTACTTGCTGCTTTTGAGGTAAATAATATTTACAACTAATGAAAATCGTTTATGCGAAGATTTTCGCTAATAGTATTCCATTGAATCTAATATGTATTACTAGTTCATTAATTGATAAAAAATTTCGTTATTTCACTATCTATATTTAATTAAAATCGTTTGTCTATGTTCGTCTTGCGTTTCTTTGGTATCTTACCTATAGTTTCCTATTACTGACAAGCGTCAAGTGCCGAATCCCATTCCTGAGATATAGTAATGACAAGATAAAACAAATTTACAATATTTTTTAACTTATATAGTATTTTTGAATTGTAATTAGCGGTAAGCGAACCAATTCTGGCGCCCATAAACAATTAAACATCCCACAATAATTAAACATTAATAAATAAATAATTATATAAAATTAAACGTAATTATAAATATATAATATATATATATATATATATATATATATATATATATATATATATATATATATATATATATATATAAATATATAAATACGAAAACAACGTAAGTTATTTCTCGACCGTCTATCGTTATTTAATTAGTTTTTGGAGTATCGGGATCCGGTCTGAGCATACAATAAATACAACTCTTTTCCTTTCAAATCTCTATATTTCGCAATTATTTTATTGCTTCATCAGGAGTTAACTAAAATAATATACGGTCACATACAACTATATTGAAATGTCATGATAAAACACACTTACAGATCAGAGTATAAACGCTATCAGCACACAGTTAAAATTAAAGGCAATCACCAGCATCTTACATGAGGTACTCCACTAGCAAGTGAGGCATGTACTACTTTAAAACTTGAAATTCTTAATGAAAACAAAATACCTGATCACAGTAAATTCAAACGATAATTATTTCTTTTGTTCTTTTTTATAATTTTTCCTTTTTATAATAAAAAACTTCTTTATAATTTATACAATAGTCCAGTGAAAGTCAACGATAAAAGAAGAAAAACAGCCAGAATGTTAAATTTTAAGGAGATTCGAGTAGATGGTACTTAATTGGTTCACATCTATTTTGTAGTTGACCACATGTTGCTTTTTAATTTCACACATTTCAAGGAACAACCTCCTTCTATAATTATTCTCATGTAGGATTATGTCAACATTATCGTAATCCAGTGTATGTCCGGTGGTTTGGTGGTGATTTACCGTGGCACACACATTTTTTTCCCAATCGGCAGTCGCTTCTGTGGTGTGTCAACCGTTGCCTGAGCCATTGACACGTTTGACCAATATAACATTTGGGACAATTCTAGCAAGGAATTCTGTAAATCACATGCGAATGAAACTGAAGTGGAGTCACATCTTTTGTATTTGTAAATATCGATCGACTACTTCTTACGTTGTATTTGACGATTTTTATATTTGGAAACGGTTTAAAAATAGCTGTAATAGCATTTGTTAATCCTTCTACATATGGTACCTTTTTATATATATATATTGCAGAGAACTTCCGCTCTCTCTTGGACCATCAAAAAAGTCAGAATTGTATATTAGTTTTTTCAAAATATATCCTGGGTAACCATTGTTGAGAAAAATATCGTACAATTTCTTAAGATTTTTATTTAAGAGGGTGTCATCGCTGATATGTAAGATTCTGTTTTTTATATTCATTACACTGTTAAATTTCTGACTTTTTGGATGGTTAGAAAAGTAATTTATAAACCTGCCAGACGATGTTGGCTTAAAGTACCAATCAAAAATTATGCAGTTTTCACTATTTCTAATCAGCTTGGTATCTAAAAAAGGTATACTGCGATCGTTCTCCACTTTAAGGGTGAATTGTAGGTGTGGATTGAACGAATTGAAGATGTTTAGTGTCTCCTGAGTTTCTTCAGCAGGGACGGAACAAATCAGATCATCCACATATTTGTAAACAAAAGGCGTTCGAAAAGGTAATATTGGGATGACATTATTCAGGAGTTCATCCAAAATTATTGTTGCAATGATAGGACTTATTGGCGATCCCATTGGAGTGCCAAAACATTGCCGATAAAATTTTTTGTTGAAGGTAAAAAACGTATTATTAAAAATGAAATTGATAAGATTTAAGAACGTGTCTTTTTTCAAGGTTGTATATATTTCAATCCTCTCCATCCTCTCAATCCAAGTGGGAGAGGATTGAACTATATACAACCTTGAAAAAAGACACGTTCTTAAATCTTATCAATTTCATTTTTAATATATATATATATATATATATATATATATATATAACAAGATGTACGAATAGTGCGTGACATATGAACAATGAACAACGAATAGAATAGTGGGTATTGCACGCAAATAGAAGGAGGGGCTACTGAAAAGAGTGGTAACCGCAGACATGCATGTTTCTGGCTCATTAGCCGTCATCGGTACGGTACAACCAAGAAAAGATGGGAAACATGGGAGCAAAGGTGTTAAATGCTGAATTCTGTTATATTTTCTCATGTTTCATTTAACACCTTTGCTCCCATGTTTCCCATCTTTTCTTGGTTGTACCGTACCGATGACGGCTAATGAGCCAGAAACATGCATGTCTGCGGTTACCACTCTTTTCAGTAGCCCCTCCTTCTATTTGCGTGCAATACCCACTATTCTATTCGTTGTTCATTGTATATATATATATATATAGTTTTTCTTTTTTTGGTTCTTGGTCTTTTTTATTTACTTATATATTGTTATTTTATATTCTTGGGATTGAGGACCATTTTTAAAGACATTTAACTAGTAGTTAATACATTTTTATTTTACGTTTCGGTCTTCCATGACCTTCATCAGAAATAAAATTTTTTGTTAAACTAAAAGAAATGGTACAAGTTACAGAAAGAATTTTTAAAAACAAAACAAATAAATCTTACCTTCGACAGAACGTTCATTTGATTATTTAATATATTTTATAGATGTTTTAGGATGCATCACATAATAGAATACAACTCACACCACAAAACAAAACGAACATTTTAAAAATATGACATTCATTGATTAAAATTTGTATTGGAATATACGAGTATTTGTAATATAAAATCCATTTATTACCACTCCCTATATAAATATAAACTTCAATTTAATACCAGTCAACACAAAAACGACACATTAAAACCTCGTTACGGCTGCTTTCATTGTATAGAACAAATACTCGTATATTCCAATACAAATTTTAATCAATGAATGTCATATTTTTAAAATGTTCGTTTTGTTTTGTGGTGTGAGTTGTATTCTATTATGTGATGCATCCTAAAACATCTATAAAATATATTAAATAATCAAATGAACGTTCTGTCGAAGGTAAGATTTATTTGTTTTGTTTTTAAAAATTCTTTCTGTAACTTGTACCATTTCTTTTAGTTTAACAAAAAATTTTATTTCTGATGAAGGTCATGGAAGACCGAAACGTAAAATAAAAATGTATTAACTACTAGTTAAATGTCTTTAAAAATGGTCCTCAATACCAAGAATATAAAATAACTATATATATATATATATATATATATATTTGTAGTATTTCTTAAACCATTATATATTTATCTTTTTTGGATAGTTCTTGGGTATAGGTTTCTTGTGAATAATACGAAAATTTTATGACGACGTTTCGCCCATCATATAGTAGGCTTTATCAAAATCTGTTTTATTTTGTGGAACAGTACCTATGAGTGGAAAGAATTAAAATGAAATTTGGTAGCTTACAATGAAGACATTCACAATTAACAATTAAAAATTAAAAGTCAAAAATTGAATTATTCCTGCATGTGAGCTGGAAAACCTTTTAATTTTTGATTTTTAATTGTGAATGTCTTCATTGTAAGCTACCAAATTTCATTTTAATTCTTTCCACTCGTAGGTACTGTTCCACAAAATAAAACAGATTTTGATAAAGCCTACTATGATGGGCGAAACGTCGTCATAAAATTTTCGTATTATTCACAAGAAACCTATACCCAAGAACTATCCAAAAAAGATATATATATATATATATATATATATATATATATATATATATATATACTGGTACACATCTGTCGCCGAAATCCGTATACCTGGCTCTGTGTTTACAAAAGATGGTCCAACAAGCTCCTCTCGCATCTTCTTCTCCAATTCTGCTGTGTATATCTTAGATGGTTTCAAAACTCTCGTCAAAACTTGTCGATTATATTTTATTTTTCGTATTATTTATTTACTTTCTATAATTGTTTCAATACGAATTATTATTAAAAAGTCCGTTGTCAGTATAGCCAGTAAGTGGTTTTAAAAAATTAGCGCTTACTCGGCATCGCGATTTTTATGTTTTTTTAAATATCTCTCTTCCTTAGTCTTCTTGGCACTTGATAAAACGTTAATCACATTTTGTGGATTTAATTTTAAAATTTGAGAGATATTTAAGATTTTTTATGTACTTATGTACCACTGAATAAGTACCATCTATGTGGATATTTATGTACCTTTAATATCATCAGAACTTAACTTTGGTTAAGCCAAAGCCACTTTAAGGCCACATGTCAACTTTGTTAAGATTGAAAATAAATGATATATCCTTCACTTTATACTTTTCCAACACCGTATGATATACTAAACTAAATGTTTGTCTTTTAGGCCTTTTTCATTTTCTGATTTTGCTGTTTTTTTCCTAATTCTGGCTTCACTTTTGTTCCCATTATATTACGCCGGATATTTCTTGACCATTGGATCTACAGTCTACACATTGGGATAACACCGCTTCCCTGTTCCTCTGTATGCTTTCTAGTTAGTGACACTGTCTGAGTCAAAGAAGTAAGCTTGGATTCCTGACGTGTGACTCGGTTGCTGACAATTTGGACCATAGTATAGAGTACTCCCCTTATTGGATCGCAACACATTCGATAAGATAAGTGGTAGATATAGGATTTCCATTTAACCAGTTATTATAATAACAATAGTTTTTTATCTTCTTTTAATTTAAAATATACTTCCCTACCTCTTCAAGGTATAATCGAATAATCTACAAGAAAGTAAGAAATAAATAACATATAATAAAGTTCCAAACTTCATAATTAGATCTATATAGGTAATTCATTACAAATTAAAAGAACTTACATGTAAACTGGCAGCACAAACTTGTGAACCTTAATGATATATACATATATATCTTGAAAGGGGCTCTCGAACATTGATAATCTATTATGATTATTTTTAAAGGCAATTAATTGTATCCTCATCAATTGTTTTATAGCACATCGTAATAAAGAGATATATTTGAGAAAGAACCTGCACTGTTTGCTTTCAGAAAGCCCTACGAACCCACTTTTATATTCCTTTTCTAACCTCAGGACCGGGGGACGAAGGTATATATAATAATAAAAAGCTTGTCTCTTGCCTATGGTCATAGATGGGTAACAAGGTTTACGATGTCTTTCACGCCACAGTACATGAAAATAATCGTATATAGTAAAAACCAAATAAAGTTGCGTTTACGTCATCATTGTGAACATTTGTAGCGTTGTCAGAGTGTTCACGAAATATGGAAATTAACAGAAAATAACTGAAGTCAACAAAAAACGTAAATGTAGAAAACTGTTCTTACTCTGGCCAGGACTAACTTACAATTTTGGCCACTAGATGCCGCTGATTGTTGGCGGGCGATTCAAATGGGGCACTGGTGACGTCATAACGATGTTCGATATACAGGGTGTCGCGAACAGATAAAAGGGCGTTAGAATATCGATGTCGCGAAAACTCTACTACTTTTTCGAGCCAAAAGGGCGGTGGTATCAAAGCTACTTTTTCCGTATGCTGCACATGCTTTTCGTTACAGACAGACCGTAAAAGACGTATTTTAATGTTCTGCGTAGGTCTTAAGGGCATTGGCGCATATCTCTGATATTATCGGTCAGATTTTTATGGAACAAACGACATTATGATTGCTACATTATCATCATATACAGGAAGTGCAAAAAGTTATACAACAGCGCTAGTACCATAGGTACAAGGAAAACCATGTGTAAGAGAGAGAGAACACGAGGATATCCATGTGTTGAAGAGAGATGGCACCAGCTGGGGAGGGTGACGTCACGGTGTTCACATTTAGGCCACGCCCGGCGGCGGATGGGGATGAAGAAACGTTCAGTGCCAAAACGGCCGTACAAAGGGTGTGTCAAAACAGCTGTAAGACACCGTCATAAGTGTATTAGAACGTTAAAATTTCATCGGACAAAAGGGCGTTATTATTGGTCGGCTTTTCATCGAACAAGCGGCATTATGATAGGTATGTCATTACGACGTAATGGTGTCGACATAAAGATGTCAAAAAGGCACTCTGCTATTATTGGTCTGATTTTCACCGAACAAACGGCATTATGATAGGTACGTCACTACGACGTTCAATATACAGGATGTCGACATAAAGATGCCATAAGGGCACTCTGTTACTATTGGTCGGATTTTCATCGAACAAACGGCATTATGATATGTACGTCACTACGAAGTTCAATCAATATACAGGGGATCGACATAAAGATGTCATAGGGGCACTCTGCTATTATTGGTCGGATTTTCATCGAACAAAAACAATAAGTCACTACGACGTACGATTAATATACAGGGTGTCAACAGAAATATGTCAAAAAGGCACTCTGCTACTATCGGTCGGATTTTCATCGAACAGACGATATTATGAGAGGTACGTCGTTACGACGTTCTATGAATATACAGGGAGTCGACATAAAGATGTCAAAAAGGCATTCTGCTATTATTGGACGGATTTTCATCGAACAAACGGTATTAGATACGTCACTACGACGTTCGATAAATATACAGGATGTCGACATAAAGATGCCATAAGGGCACTCTGCTATTATTGGACGGATTTTCATCGAACAAAAACAATAAGTCACTACGACGTACGAACAATATACAGGGTGTCAACAGAAATATGTCAAAAAGGCACTCTGCTACTATCGGTCGGATTTTCATCGAACAGACGATATTATGAGAGGTACGTCGTTACCACGTTCTATGAATATACAGGGAGTCGACATAAAGATGTCAAAAAGGCATTCTGCTATTATTGGACGGATTTTCATCGAACAAACGGTATTAGATACGTCACTACGACGTTCGATAAATATACAGGATGTCGACATAAAGATGCCATAAGGGCACTCTGCTATTATTGGACGGATTTTCATCGAACAAACGGCATTAGGTACGTCACTACGACGTTCGATCAATATACAGGATGTCGACATAAAGATGCCATAAGGGCACTCGGTTATTATTGGTCGGATTGCAGTCGAACAAACGGTATTATGTTAGGTACGTTACTACAACGTCCGATCAATATACTTAGTGACGACATAAAGATGTCATAAGGGCACTCGATTATTATTGGTTGGATTGAAGTCGAATGAACGGCATTAGGTACGTCACTATGACGTTCGATCAATATACAGGGTGTCTACATAAAGATACCATAAGGGCACTCTACTATTATATTATGTTAGGAACATCACTACGACGTTCTATCAATATACAGGGTGTCGATATAAAGATGGTACATCACTACGAAGTTCAATCAATATACAGGGTGTTGACATAAAGATGTCATAAGGACATTCTGCTATTATTGGATGGATTTTCATCGAACAAACGGCATTAGGTATGTCAGTACGACGTTCGATCAATATACAGGGTGTTGATATAAAGATGTCATAAGGGCACTCTGCTAATATTGGACGGATTTTCATCGAACAAACGGCATTATGTTCGGTACGTCACTACGACGTTCGATCAATATACAGGGTGTCAACTTAAAGATGTCTTAAGGGAGCTGTGCTATTATTGGTCGGATTTTCAAAAACAATAGGTCACTACGACGTTCGATCAATATACACGATGTCAACAGCAATATGTCAAAAAGGCACTCTGCTATTATTGGTCGGATTTTCATCGAACAAAAACAATAGGCCACTACGACGTTCGCGACGTTAGACATGTCGCTTGCCGTTACACGCGACGTTGGACACGTGACGTCTGGCGTTACACGTGACGTTGGACATTACGAAACAAAAAATCTAAAGCGACGTTTCGATGATTATCATCATGTCAGCCTAACGAGGAATCGTCCTATCTGAGCGTGCGTGAGCTCGTTCGAAAGACCTTAGCGTCTACATTATGAGAAAAATAATTAAGAAATGATTATAACATGAGCTATAAAGCATGAAAAAATATTGAGGTGCTTTAATAAAATTCACATAATTCTTAACATTATTTATTTGCAATAAAAGAAAAATTACACAGGTAATATTATATTCGAAAACCAGCGTCGGAGATGTTCCACGTTTCTTTGGATGCACGAGTACAGTCCAGTGGTGTGGCAAGGAGTTGGATCTTGGTGAAAGTTTCCCGTACCACAAAGTGTTCCATCAAACTTGCAGGTATCCACTATGATTGGGAATACACCAAAAATGTGACATTTTTTTAATGAAAATTCAGCTTTTGATGACCACGATGGTAGATATAGTCAGAAGCATATAACAATTTTTCGGAAAATATTTCATTTAATTTGGAATATTCTACGTGTCCTGCAGAGTATCGTGCACCTTATTCTCCAAGTAAACATTAGTTTTCTTATCCTTATTACTCAATGTAGTAAACGGTTGTGGAGGCGCTATGAAGTCAGATTCACTGATAATTATTTAGGTAAGTTTTATGTGTCTTATTGTGTCGATAGTATGAATGCGAAAGGACATTATGTTGAACGCTTATTTACGATTATTTTATGATAAATGATTGTGAGAAAATGTGTGTTTGTATCACAATGTCATCAGAAGAGTGTAGACGTAAATTGGAGGAATTTACTAAAAGTACTCGAGAGTTGAAAAAAGATATTTCATTTTATGAAAATAACAATAAAGTGATAAAGCAATTGGAGCGAATATGCTTGTGAGATAACGTCTTTAAAAATCGACGGCTGCCGTTTACACAATATCCACTACATAGAATTCAATCGATTACAAAATGAATAACACAATGAACGAGAAGGAGGAGAAGGATGCCATCATGGATGACATTAATAATGTATTTGCAATGACATGTGTAATTATAGCAACAGTATTTATTTTGATATTGAAAATTGTATTGAAAATTGTACAAATAAAGATTAATTCTTGTAATATAATCATAAATGAGTATACAATGTGTTTCAATAAAACTTTCTCAATTTTTCCAAATTATATTTATTTAAGCAAATTACGTTACAATGGTATTATACTTAAAAACCAGTATCGTATTCGTTCTACATTAATTTGTGTACAATTGAAAGTCCCATCGGCATGGCAAGCATTCGAATCTTTCTTGAAAACGGAAGGCGAACACCCACTGGGAGATAGACTCATACGAATTACAAAACCATTTTGCTACAACATAATACTTGTAAAGGTATGCGGCTTAGAGGACTGCGATGGAAATTCTAAACTTGTTCAAAAAGAAATATGTGGTTCTTTTAATAGTTATATACGTGGAAAGTTTGACTAATTGGTTTCTGCAAAACATGGTGTTAAAGCTAAGCTGCCTTTCCTCTTACTAAGTAACAACCCACTTGCCATTGGAACAAGAGAAGTAGTCGGAGAAGATTTGGGAAACGTAAAGAACCTGTGTGCATTCCATACAAAGTAGAATTGGCGGACGTTAAACTCGACAGGCTACTTAAAGAAATACCAAATTTATTGGAGCAACTCCGGAAGGAAGGTGACTGCTTAATGGACTTGGATATAACGCAGGATTTTGCAGGAGTTTTTAACAAAAAGGAAATGAATAATTATTTAATAAACAACTTTAACTTTTTCATCCAAGGAGAGTACAAGGAAAGGTGCAACGTTATTGTAAACATTGATAAAACAGTTGGCATAGATTGCCTTACTTAGCTCACATTTAACGCAAGGGTTAAAATATACAACAAATTTATTTGTCAAGTAACCAGTCCTGGACTTAACAAGAGCATTGGAAACCATATTATAGATTTCGTCAACTGCCCAGACGCAAGATTAAAGGAAACTTTCTCTTCTGCATTGGCCAAGAAGCATGGTATTACCAAATTAGAAGCTACGATATATAACTACTCAATTGGAAATTCCCATGGAGAAGGCAACAGTCCTTAAGAAGATTGCATAACTCTGCTACAAGATAGTAAGTTGTACTTCCAAATGTGGACAAAGTTGACCGAGAGTCTACAGAACAGCTATTGTCTTGTGTTTGTTATGGTATTGCGCCACCGAATAATGTTTTTAAATGGAGCCTAAGCATGCAAAAACGTGTGTTCTGTGACGTTATGAGTGGCGTGGGGTACGTCATATGTCTAGAAAATCGTAAGAAAATTTGTGTTCTGTGCCAGCTATCAGCCTTCTTGTGTTCTGTGGTGTATGAGTGCCCTATCTCTGTGGTGTGTGTCTTCTGTCATGTGTTAAGTGATACACCACCTCCCTTAACCCATACCTTCAGGAAATAGAAATAAAACAACACTAGTAGGAATAAACAAAACACTATTTTTTTAATCGTTTTTATTTACAATAATAGCATGTTGAGTGTGTTGCCTTAGTAAGACGTAATACTATTGGTAGTAAATGTTACAAACGTTTCTTCCGTAGGCAAACATATTATCTCCGTACCATTATTATAAAGTATTGTAATATAACCATCTGCAATAAGAGCTTTTCTATTGTTGTAAACACATTTTTGTAGTAACCCTTTAAGAAGTAGACATTTTTTATGCCATCCTTTTTCGCTAACACACCAACATAAATATATTTCTTTTTATTGTTTATGGTAGACGCCGACACCTTATACACACCTGCTGGGTATAGGTTTGCCAATGGCGATAAAAGTAGTTTTCGAATCTCTCCCTCAATTGTGTTATCTGATTTTCTTTCTCTAATAGACTTTTATATTCTTTTTAACAAGTTTAGAATTTCCATCGCAGTCCTTTAAGCCGCATACCTTTACAAGTATTATGTTGTCGCAAAATTGTTCTGTAATTCGTATAAGTCCATCTCTCTTCCGTTTTCAAGAAAGATTCGAATACTTGCCATGCCGATGGAACTTTCAATTGTACACAAATTAATGTAGAACGAATACGATACTGGTTTTTAAGCATAATACCATTATAACTTAATTTGCTTAAATAAATATTATTTGGAAAAATTGAGGAAGTTTTATTGAAACACATTTTATACTCATTTATTATTATATTACAAGAAGAATTAATCTTTCTTTGTACAATTTTCAATATAATTTTCAATATCAAAATAAATACTGTTGCTAAAATTACACATGTCATTGCAAATACATTATTAATGTCATACATGATGGCATGTGTGGTTCTAGCAAATCATAAATGGCAATGTGAAATGTAATTTAAAATTACTTCTTTCCTCGGCAGCACGCATCGGGTGGGGTGATGTGTTGGCGGCAAACGATAGCACTTTTGCCAGCTTTTGTAACTAATAAAACTACAGAGCGCACAAGTCCATGTTTCAAAATAGGAGGAATATTTCAGTACAAAGAGAAAAAGTGAAATAAAAGGCGCAGCGTGGCAACATCAAATCATTTGTTGACTGAACTTTTTTGGTAAAGTTAATACTTCTCTTTAGATTCTTTGCTTTGTCACACAATGACCGATTTAAAGGAAACTCGTATTAATATCAAATGTATTTAAAGAATGAATTATTTTAAGGCTCACAAAAAATTAATAAAAAAAATATAGGCAAATCAAAAGGCAACGGAAATCCACCAGAGAATTGTCAAAACGAATTTTTAATTGTTGCCATTGTTGTTGAAGACATAATTTTGTCCAATGTCGGACGATAATTTCGTAATAATGGCTTAGTTCTTCTTCTTCTTTAGAAGAAGAAAGATCATTGTCCGTTTTGTATTCTGCTAGAATTTTATACACTGCTAATTGATGCCCCTAAAAGAAACAAATAATAGTATATTAAGTACCAAGTGTCAAAAAAGGTTGCTTTAGTCACGAGTTTTACTAGGTACAAGTGGAGCGAAGCGGAACGAGTGCCTTGTGAAACGAGTGACTAAAGACGTTTTTAACACGAGGTGCTTAATATACTTTTTCGTCGCCCGCAGGAAAGAAAAAATTATATTATATTTTAATTATATTCATAACATGAAGGACGATAGCTGACGGTTGACTGACAAATCAAATGACACAGAACAACAAAATTATCACGGAACATGAAATTTACCATAAGAAAGATACACTTGATTTGACGTTTAAAAAACAAAAGATAAACGAGATGTGACTTTTCCCATTTTAAACACTAGTGTTTAATGACTCGTTTTGTGCAAGTCAAACTCGTGTTCAAAATGCGGTTTTAGTAACGAAAGTAGAAAAATACATTTTTTAAATACAGTTGGTACCCTTCTACGTAACAATTTGAAATATATTATAAATTAAACGATTTATTTAAATTACATAAGTTTTAACCCTACGTTAGGCGCACGGTCTACGATCGTAGACCACACCTATTCGACTAATGACAGTTTCGAGTTCGAAGAAGGTACGCGCGTGCGCCTCTCAGTAGCTGTCAATTACGGTCGCGTCTAGCGGTTCAGTACCCAAAGTGCAGTGGAGCAAGTTGTTTTTAATTGTTATACTCATCCGAACACGATCGGTCTACGATTGTGGACCGCGCGCCTGACTACGTAACATTTCTTGAGAGGTACGTATTTTTTTATTTCGATATGAAACAACAAAGAATTGATTTTTATCCTGAAATATGTTTGATGAATATTCTTGATAATAAACATATTTCGTTTATACGTGAGGGTATGTGTGTCATTTTGAGAGCAATATTTCTAAAGTCATTACTCTTTCGTTTTAGAGAAGTACGTCTGACTCAAAAAAAGACGTGTGGAAAGTAGTAGAGATCCATATGTTTGGCATAAATGGTTTGAATAAATCTTGAGTGGTGAGGAAAGTCCACAAGAAGAGGATGAGGAAGATGAAGTACAAGAAAATGAAGATATCGTGGGAAGAAGCGAGCATGACACAGATTCTGAACAAGAAGTTTCATCAGATGATAACGAAATTTCATCAGAAGGCGAGAGCGAATGAATTGCTTATGACAAATTTTATGTTGGCAATGATAAAAAAACTAACTAGATGGAATAAAAATGTAATAATATACAAGTTCGTACACGTGCTCATAACATCATTACACATTTTCTTGGATCAAAACGTGATGCCGCAATGCCATATCTGACATTGACTGTCTGAAACTTTTCGTGAGCGGCGCAGTTATTCAAATCCTAGTTAGTTCAACAAACATATATATTGGGCAGATAAAAAATAAGTTTGACAGAGACCGCGATGCTACACTCGCCAATGAAACTGAAATGAGAGATTTGATAGGAATTTTATTCTTGATCGGAACAATGGGAAGTTCCAGAAAAAATGCTCATAAAATATGGGATAATTCCAAGAGAAATGGCGTTGAATCATGTCATATCACCATGAGCGAAAAGCGGTTCACATTTCTGCTTCGTTGTTTGAGATTTGATGATGTCACTACCAGAAACGAAAGGAAGGAATTAGATAAATTATCACCAATCAGGGAAGTTTTTGAAATATTTTTGGCTCATTTCCAGAATTCCTCCATGGCTAGTGAATACCTCACTATTGACGAACAATTTCTGGCTTTCAGATGGCGCTGCTCATTCAAACAATATATACCCAGTAAGCCAGCAAAATATGGTTTGAAAGTGTTTGCCATGGTTGATGCAAAATCTTCTTACACTTTCAGTCTGGAGACATACGTGGGAACTCAACCAGATGGCCCATATAAATTAAGCAATTCTGCCGAAGATATTGTACTACGCTTGGTGCATCCAGTAGAGGGAACTAATCGCAACATTACAGGTGATAACTGGTTTACCAGTATTCCGTTGGTCAAAAAATTGTTGCAACAAAAAAAATTCAAATATACTGGTACTGTACGTAAAAATAAACGTGAAATTCCCGTGGAGTTCTTGCCAAATAGGCAAAAGAAAGAGAACACATCACTTTTCGCATTTTAAAAGGATATAACAATGGTTTCGTATTGTCCTAAGAAAAATAAGGCGATGACTGTAGTGTCTTCAATGCATCATGATACGGCAATTGATCCAGCAACAGGTGATGCAAAAAAACCTGAAATGATCACTCATTATAATCATACTAAAATTGGTGTAGATTTGGTAGATCAATTATGCGGAAATTACAATGTCGCCAGAAATACGCGTCGTTGGCCGATGATTCTCTTATACAATATTTTGAATATTTCTGGAATAAATGCTCTGCGTTTATAAAGCAAATCATCCTCAGGAAAAAATCTCTAGAAGTGATTTCATCGAGAAATTTGCTTGGGAGCTTATAAAACCACAGATAGAGGCGATGTCAACTATTTCCGCCTTACTAGTAGAGCTTAGAAGACGAGCGCGTGCACTTCTCGGATAAGAGGTAATTATTACCCCCCACCACTTCACTGCAAAAACCGGAAAATTACGTCGGAAGATGTCATATGTCTTAGAAGCCGCAACAAGTCTTCAAGAAAATGTTGCATAAAATGCAATCGTTATGCATACAAACAACACATGACAGATGTATGCACTACCTGTTCGATCGACTGAGAATTTCATTATTTTCATCCCACTCTCATAATCAAAGCTAATTTTAAAAGAATATTTTTTTCTTGACACTTCTCTCTTTATCTGTGCCCATACCAGTTCAATCGGGTTTAGTTCGCAATGGTATGGTGGTGATCTAACCACCCCGTCATCCCACGATTTTTTTGCTATTTCATCAATTTCATATTTTTTTGAATTTATATTTATGCGGGGAACACAAACAATATAGTTTTTTCTCACAGAACCGGGATGGAACTTAATATTCTTTGAATTCTGTAAATATTTTCTTAACCACTTGGTTGTGGGCAATTTTTCTAAAAGTCTCGAATGATAACCTCTGCATTATCCATTACTATTATACAGTTTTGAGAAACAAGATTCATCATTTGTTCGAACCATTCTTTAAAGACATCAGCATACATGTCCTCATAGTAGTCACCGGTACAAGTAGTCAATAAACCACCTATAACAAAATCTTTTGTACTGCCGATGTGTACTATTACCAGTCTGCGCCCCTTTCATTATGGTAGATTTAAACCAGTTGTTGATCCATGTTTCATCTAAATAAAGTATATTTCTTCTTTGTTTTCTCATTTCTTTTATAATCCTTAGGTAATTTCTCCTCCACACTATAATATCTCTTCTTTCTTTTAAAATAGACTTTCTGGAATGAATTTTCCAGCGAAAACCTATTTCTTTTAAAAGCTTCCATAGTGTGCTTCGACTCATTTTAGGGTTATCCTTATCATCTCGGACCGTGGCAAGAACTTAGTCTACTGTGGGAAATTCTTTTCTAAAGAACACATGCACTTTCCTTCGAAGTATTTCTTTCAAATTATTATCTATTTGAAATTTTGGTTTTCCTGGAGCATTACGTGCTCTTTGAAATTCGCCACATTTCTCTTCTTTAATAACTCTGTAAATCGTAGATTTCCCAACACCAAGCGTACTACTAACTAATTCCTACAGTGTCATCAACACTTTACATAAATGTTTGTCTGTAAATGATTTAAAACAATTAAATATTATTGTTTTTCATTGACTGTTAACCTACCGATTTGTCGGCGTTTACGCGGCCCTTCCAAATTTTCCATGATCATATTAGAATTTACAATAGACTGCACCTTGCAAGTTGCAACTAAACGACTTTTAGTAAACACAACTTGGACCTCCTTACTAAAAGGAAAAACCTACAATCGCATTTTCGATGAAATTTGTTGGGAAGGTATTTATCTATTTATAATTCGATTACTGTAGGAGATTCTTGGAATTAAAATAAAACAAAATTTCAAACCTTTATTGACAAATAGGTACTTATTAAAAATAATCTTATGATACGGCTATGTAGTCTTTAAAACACAGGGCTTTTGGCCTTTCCAAAAGTTTTTCTATTGTTCTGTACAGCTTACGGTTATAAAAAACCAATAAAAACCCGAAAACTTGTATTAGCCCAGGTAAAGTTATGAAAATTTTAGGAAAGATTTAGATTATTTTGTAATAATATTTAAAATGACCGTTTTGCATTAGAAAGTAGGTTTTATTACTCTCTCGTACATAAAAATAGACTATAATGTGTAAGAATATTTAGCATACCTAATACATCAAATTACAAAGCATTTATTTTTAAAGGGTATTTTAAAGTTAAATCCTTACCTGATGCTTTTGAAACAAAATCCACGCGTTCTGTTAGTGGGCGCCTTGAGTCACACGACAGATGTCCAAACGATAATCCAGTTCAGCCCATACACGCTGGAATGTATCTAGGTCGATACTGTTAACAGTATTGATAATGCGTCGTCTGAGCTCAGCCAGTGTTGTAGGTAGTGGCGGTACGAAAACCGTGTCTTTAATGTATCCCAAAAATCAAAATCGCACGGTGTAATATCAGGAGAATTGGGAGGCCACGCAAACTATGTCAAATCGTCTGCAGCACAACGGCCTATCCAACGATGGGGGAGTTCCTGGTTTAGATACCGACGCACTTCATGATGCCAGTATGGTGGGGCTCCATCTTGTTGGTATATAAACTTGTCGGAATCAGCTGTCAGTTGCGGCAGTAACCACACTAGCAACAAATCATTGTCTAACCGCATCCGCTGTTGCGTCTGACACTCGTGGTCATCCGGTGCTTTTACGTTTAGCAAGTACACATGTGGTCTTGAATTGTCGATTGATGACCTGGAGGATCAATTTCGTATTCCCGTCGGAATGCACGTTGCACTGTAACAACCGAGAAACATAGCACGTACTCTAACACACAAAATGCTTTCTGCTGCGAAGTCGCCATTTTAATTACTGCGGACTTAACTGGGTCGTACGCATGACAAGCTGCCTCCGCAGGCGCGCGTTTTAAACGTAGAGGTTGTCGCTGGTTATAGACATGTCATTTATTTTTGTATCTGTCTTACTTTCCGAATTATAGCTTTGTCAAACCCGATGATTCTTTTGTAGTAACTCTGTATTTATAAGTGTCATTTTCAGAAATCGACACACGTTTTGTCCGTTTTTATGGTGAGATCGCCCAGGCCCAGATAATTGGCCATCAGCTAATAAGACATTCATAGTGAAATATATTCAAAAATATTCTGTAGCGTGTCGTTGTGACTGTTTCTATTTTCATTAGTTATTTAGGAGCATTACTTATTCTTCAGCTACTCGCACCTCTAATTCAAAATAATTTTTATTTCAATTTGTTAAGAACGCGTCGTATGAAAGTTTTTGCATCCGTGAAAATATCTATTTAAACGAAGATTCGAATCGGTCTCTTTACCATTCTTCGCTGAAAAGCAATTAATATTCAGTTCCAAAAATATTTTGTGTGTGGTGTTAATTGTCCTTGCTGGTAAGTCTCTCTATTTGATTAAAATATTTCGATGTTTTAAAACTTTATTTGTTTCATGGTGTTTCCAGTTTCTTTCACAGTTATTATTTTTTCTTAAAAAATTGGGCCGTCTAACTTTATTTTATGAAGCAAATTTATAACAGATTCCTTTTGGTTATTTACTCTGATTTAAATTTGCAGTTTCTGATTATTTTGGGAACAGGACGGATAAGAATCAACAGATTCCTGTGCTTTTATTTTAAAAATTAAATTCAATTTTTGTATGTCTTGGAGTATAAGCTCCTAATTTGTTCCTCCTTTTCAATTTTTTGTACTGTTTCTCCTGTTTTTTTCTTATTTTCCCTACAGCTCTGCAGCCTGTACCGCACCGCACCACTAGGCCGATTGACCCCAGAAGTCGCCAGTCCAGACTCCAGACAGACCACAACACCTCAAGAACCGGTCGATACCGCTGATAGCTGTACGTCCCGAGTCTCTCCAAGATAGCTTATTTTCGATAGATATAAAATCTTGAGTTTGACATTTTTATTGTAATGCTGATTTTTATTCGTATTGTATTGTGAATATATGGTTTATGTGAATTTATTTTTTTGTTAAATGAATCCATTTGTCCCGATATTTTTGTTTATTGATTCACCTTATCCCAGATCAGGTAATAAAAAATAGTGTAACTGAGGCCGAATTCACCACCTGAGCAGAGTCGCAAGGCCGGATCAAGCTCAATATGGTGACAATTCTTACAAATTTGATATATTATAGCAGCAAAACTTCAAGAACAATCAAAAATTAAAAAAGCACGCCACAGAACTTCCAACATAAATAAAATTAAAGACCATTGCCTTCGCCAGCTAGGGTAAAACGGGCCGCTCATCAGACCAATGCAAACTTGTTTTATGTCATAGGATATTTAAGTTATATCCAGTCGTAATAATGAACTTCAACGCCCTGTTGAAAAGGTGTACAAGAACAATGAATTATCGTAGCTATAGTTTTTGAATGAATTATAATTTATAATGATGATTGATATTGCTAATATCATTAATTCCAATACAGAGTCAGTCAACAAACAAATACAATTTTTTCTCAGTATTTTTAAATGGATCCTGCATTTTATAATATCACCACCATAAACTTCAGTAAATGTAGTTTAATTTATCTTAAGTATTTCCTATTCATAAACTTGACAGTTTTGGAGGTATTTTAAATTGTATTGGAAAAAAGGGTTTTAATTTATGAACCAAATTTAATATGTTTGTTTATTTTCTTTACCTATTTATAATTACTTTAAAGCAACACACAAAATCAGGTTGTAAGATATTGCATAAAGAAGTTGTTGATTACAAATTTTGTAAATTTATTGTAGAAGCATAAATATTTCTGTTGGCTATCTCTAAACTTATAAATCATTTATACAAGCATTTATCGTTTGTATATCATTGTGTGTCATAATGAGGAGATCGCTTAGGAGCCTCGAGATACCCCGGATCCAGTTCTAAATGGACCTTCCAAAACGTCGTTTACTCTAACGGAAAAAATTGTGTTTCTTATTTTCCTGAAAATTTTCTTTGGCTTAGAGTAACTATCTGATAACTTGTACTGTCGTCGAGTGACAGTGTCTAAAACCAATTTTTTTTTCTTTATATATATATATATATATATATTGCTTCAATCAATTTTCTTTTGTTACAGGCAGAAGTATATAACAGACAGCACGCTGAGTACATGGATAGCGGCGTTGCCACGTTACATAAAAATGTCTGAAGCTATTGAAGAGTTCACAGGTGTAAAGTCAGAAACTTCCGACCAATATGTAGATCAGCGAGATGCAAGAAAAACCAGAGATTATCTAGATCTAAATATTTTACGTGACTGGGTTATCAAATCAAATCCATTTGTGTCAAGGCGAAAAAATGAACTGGTATCTTTGGCCACTGGATTACTCGGTGACGAAACCATACATTGTAATAGTGCTCTGGAAATTGGCCGGGAGTCTATGAAAAACGTTAATGGCAATTTCGAGGGCATAAAAATTAAGAGGACAGAGGACAGAGTTAAACCTTTGTCTACTATGAGTCACTGTATAACTGTGCGCAATGCTAGCGGGGAAGTGAATCCACAATTATTCAGCAGAATATTGTTTGTAATGAACAGCGAAGACTGTCTTAAGGAAGCTTTTAAATATGAACTCGCGCCGAATCCCCCCTATCTATTTGATGATGTTTCATTGAGGAAGACAAACAAGGCAGAACTCACAAAAAAACTTCAATCTTACTTCCCCTGCTCATCTAACTCAACGTCGGACACATCTTATGTCCTTGACGGGGGATATCTTATACACACAGTAAACTGGCCACCACCTTCTGCAACTTACGAAGATGCATGTAATTCTTATGTATCATACATACAACGGAAATTCGTAAAATATTGCGTTACAGTATTTGACGGCTACAGAGGACACATAAGTACAAAAATTGAAGAACAAAAGCGTCGATCCGCTTGTGCAGACTTAAAAGTCGAATCCCACTTACCGATTGTGTCTGGGAAAGATGAATTTCTTTGTAACGCAAAAAATGAAGCACATCTTATAGACTTATTAATACAAAAGCTACGGGAACACGAAATGGTCGTACACCAAGCTGAAGCAGACACACTGATCTCAGAAACAGCGATTGGTTTATGTTCCAATAATCCTTCAGTTACTGTAGTCGCGACAGATACTGATATTTTAACAGTATTCATAGCAAGATCAGATGAGAGTAATGCTCCAAAACTTAAGATGCTAAAACCTGGAAGTCATAAAAGGGAGAGTAAATACTACATTGCGGAAATCCAAAAAAATATAGGCCCTTTGAAAGATGTCTTACTATTTGCATTCGATATGTCAGGCTGTGATACGACATCAGCATTTTTCAGAAAAGGCAAAGTAAAAACCTTCCAATTCTTAAAAAAATACAGAGTTGCGAACAACCGTTTCCGTGTTTAACGGCCCTCGAACTAGGCATAACGACATTGCGAAAGCTAGGGAAGCATTTGTTTTGCACATATATACAGGGTGTCCGGTGATACTTGAAATGTGTCGTCTACACGGAACCGATGCCACAAACCATTCAACAGCTGAAGGATCGCCTCACCAATGCTATACATGGCAAACACGTGGCGATGTGTCAGAACATTTTCCGCAGCTTACGCTCCAGATTAACAGCTTGCTACGATGAAGACGGTCGGCATTTAAACGATATTCTGTTTAAACACTAAATCCGCATATTAACTCTGTCTAATAATGCTAATAAACATGGTATATCATGTTCTGAGGGAAAGTTTTATTGCGATAAAACCTTAAATTCATTACCGGACACCTTGTAATAAATCTGACCTCAAGATGGATTTAGATGAGCTAAGGTACTTTTTGTTTAAACAGGCAGTTGTCAAGCAAACTATACAGGATAATGTTCAGCTTTCCTCTTTGCCACCTACTAAAGATATAACTCGACCACACTCGTTTCGTGTATATTTACAACGGCAGCGATGGTTGGGACAGTGTCTCCCACCTTGCGAATGGGGTGGGATAAAGAGTGGCCTTGTTCCAATCACTACAGAACTTCCCCTGCGCCTGATAATTTACTGAATCTCATCAGATGTGGTTGTAAAAAGGGATGTGAAATTGGTGCGAGTGTAGAAAAGCAGGTTTGATGTGTTCAGCAATGTGTTGGCCAATCGTGTAAAAATTCACCGGACATAATACATGATCATGATGTGATTTAAATAATCAAAAAATCTAATTTTTTTCCTGTCTAATAAATATTTTCAGATCTATTTTATACTTTTTTTTACTATTTGAAGTTCTTTTAGGAAGATACTATTGTAAAAAAAAATGTAAAAATTAATTCTTAATTTTTTTAACACCCTGTATATTTTATGACGCAAGCGGCGGAGGCTTGGGGAGTTGTGACTAGTTGTTAATTATCAAATATAACGTCAGTATACCAAAGTTCAGCTAGTTTTGAAGGATTTTATGTATGAGGTCAATTTTAGTCCAATAATCCTGAGCTATAACAAATTATCAAACAAATTTATATTTTTTCCCGTTTCCGAGATTGGAATAATATTTGAAATTTTCAAACACTGAAGGTAATGCTGATACAAAATAGTGTTTACTACGTATGTAATTTGAACTACATCTTTGAAAGGTAAATTCTTATATCTGGCTGATTAGGTCCCAGTACTTTATTATTGAATAAAGTCGTTATGGTGTGATTTCTTTGAAAGAATAATAGTAAATTATTAAACGAGCAATTTATGATAGCCATTATTCACGCAGGGTGACGTTCCGAGCCGTAGGCGAGGGGCGCAAGTTAGCAGAGTGAATAATAGCCATAAGTTGCGACTATACTTTGTCGACGACTCTTGATTTCTTTATGAAATATAAGTTAACTAAATAATGCGAGTGTAGAATGGAAGATTTTTTTGAACGTCATTATTACTTATATTATGTGTATATTTTCTGTCATTCCTGTTGGTTTACAAGAAACCGAATTCATCGTTACAATCTGTATATCGGCGAGTTCGTAATAATTTGGTATTATTGACAATTCCAACTTCAAAATTAATAAATTTATGGAGTACGTCAAATAATTCGTGTGACCTATACTGAACAAAGTATCGATACACTGTACCGTTATAAATATATTGTTTTAAAAATATCAATATTAGAAAACATCGTTATGAAAAGTGTTAATACAAAAAATTTCGATATTTTGTCGATACGATGTATTTCAGAAACAAATTACCTAAACAAAATATGCAGACTTAAAGTTTTACTTAGTGAAAATATCGTATCGTATCCCTCATCTGTAGTCACCTATCGGGATGTGCCAGAATGTTGTAAGTGTTGTGTTGTCATAGCAACATATGCTATGTAAATGCAAAAGCGTGAATTATCATATATCTCTCTAATGATATATGGGTACCGTATACTTTTAGTTAGGGGGTAGAATATTGATTTATTATTAAGTAGTCGTGGACAAATGTATTTACCTGTTATTTTTTCTCAATGTCATTCACTGTGTGTGCGACGGTAATCTTATCTTTGATTAAAGTTTGTTCATAATTGTTTTTATTCAATTTAAATACATTTTCAAAATTTTTACCAGAAATCCTCTCTATAGGAACGGGAATATACGATCTTTTGAGTCTCTTGTTAATTTTCTAGAGAATTATCAATTGTAAGCAGTTTCTTACGCGGTTCATTCCATTTTTTATTACGTAGATGTGTATTTTTTTGTTTATATCACTACCCAATTTAACATTCTTTGTGTCTCTAATATTAGCCTGTATTTTTCCAGGGATTTCCTCATCTTTTTTAATTTTCATCACATATAATAAGTTGTTCACTAATTTCTCTCGTTCTCCGTTTATCTTTTTCAATTTTGAAGTTTTGGTGTCTTGTGTCATTTATAGTTGCAACTGAAATGTCCTTTTCTAAATTCTCTTTAATAGTAATGTTGTTTATTTCAATATTTTCGTTAAATTCTTGTTGATGTTGATGTCAAAGTGTAATCATATATCTGTCCTGATTTAATAAAATTCCTTCAGTTATTATTAGATGGTTAGATGTTAGTTCTTCTGTCATTAGGTTGTCAATGTAAGAAAGTTTTTTGGAACTATAATGTCCAATGTTCGTTTAGAGCTGTTTATCGGAAAGTGGTTTAATACCTACTGTTACCCAACAGCTTATTTCAAAAGTTTTTTTGAATTCGATTTTGAAATATTCTTTCATATTTTTTGAGGGCCTTGATAAATATTTTATAAGAAAAACTCAATAATTTCATTGGGAATAAACAATTTTACTTATACAATCTGAAACATTTACTTTATTGCGTCATTCACATATTGTTGTATAAAACAATTTCACTCACAACAAACAAAAAATTACAAATTAATAATAGCGAAATGGATAACAAGAGTCTTCCATGGAAAAATATCTGAATTTTGTACACTATTAAATATTTTATTAAATAATTTATTTTCACTGTGTAAGTAACATTTTATCATCATCAAAAAATTACAAATTGATAATAGCGAAATGGATAACAAGAGTTTTCCATGTGAAAATACCTGAATTTTGTACACTATTAAATATTTGATTTAATAATCAATATTCACTGTGTAAGTAACATTTTGTCATCATACATTGTTTAATTGATAACAATATGTACCCTCCTCCTGTATGGTGTGTACTTATTCAGGAGGTACCAAATCACTTTGTGATCCGTGATTGTTCAAATTAACAGTATTTTTACTTTGTGATTCGTCATAATATTCTGACTGAGATGTAGAAGTCTGAACAACAATATTATTAGAATTAGATTCTTCCCTTGTATTAACTTCTGACACACTATTAGTTTCTTTATCCACTGGTAACTGAATGCTACTCAACTCTGTATTTACTAAATCTGGTTGTATTCCTTTAACTGGTATGTCTGTGTTTATTGAGATGATACTGTTATCTACCACACTTTCATCCACATGGTTTTCCTCATTATCATGTTGATCATGACAAACATCGTGATCTGTTGCATTTTCTTTTTGCGTTCCAAGTTTATCAAAGTTTTTCTTCATTCTAAGTTCTATATGTTCCAATTCATCTGCTACTTGCTTCTTTTTTTTCTCGATCATATCTACAAATAGAAGCAATCAAATTAATGCTGAAAATATTCCAACTATATATGGATTAATATTATTAGATTGTGCTAATATTTTTCAATTCTATTATTATACTTTTGTTTTATAATGTAATAATAATTACATAAAATGATGACTCCATATATTCAATTAATTAAAATTTAATCGATTATGATAAACTGAGACTACTGAAAAAAAATTATTTATATAGTATAGACCCATTGTTCAATGGGACAAACGTCTTCATGGTTTATAGAAGGCCAGTTGTTAATCACTGTTTCTGTTTAATTTTTATCAATAACTACTTAAAATACCACAAAAATTTGAAAATAAAATTATTGTTCCTTTATGGGAACAAAAAGGTTTCAAAGAGTACTTAATTAGTGACGAAAAAGGTGTTTTATTATACTCGCAGAGTTAGTAAAAGCATAATAATTAATTAAAATTAATATGAACAATAATGAAAATAACAGGAATATATATATAATATATCAACCTACACAAACTAAAAAATTTAATCTGCATTCAGATAAATATAATCAATGCAACATCTGAGTATGCTCAAAGTACTAATTCATGCTTTTCATATTGCCAGTGTTTTCCAGAACTTTTTTCAAAATTTTATATTGTAACAAATTCATTTTAAATTAATGATACAGTTTATTCACACTATTTCAATTTATGTACATATTTATATACTTATACTAATTATTTACATCATTTATTGCAAAGCTGCAACAACTCACATGGCTCCCAGCTTTTATAAGTTGACCAAACTGAACTTTAACTGCAATTAAGTTAAAATGGTGACTGAAAACATTCGTTTTTGAATAAAATATGTCTGTATATTTTTCGGTTTATATCTTGGACGAATATCATTCGTCCAAGGTTAATATTACAACTAATAAATAAGATCCAGAAAATCATTTTGTACAAAAAAGGATTGTCATTTTCAATATTACAAACATGTTTAGATGTTATGATATCAGCAATTACTGCTTTATATTAAATCTGCAATTTGTTTATTTTACCTCAGTCAAAGATTTCTCATTAGAATTTGATATCGAAATTCGTCTGGCAATTTTAATATTAATGAATTAGACTTAACTAGTAAATACTGGAGATATAAAGACTACCCATCACTGTGTGAAGGATTCCATATTCTAAAAAAATGTGATAACATATTACATTACGGAAAATTATATTCCGGAAGCCTTTTTTTTGCCACCATTCTAATACAACCTGGGTGTCATGAATAGTCAAATAATTACCAATCAAAATGAACCAAGTCATTCATAAATCCATAAAAAAAGCGGTCAATCGTTAAGTTTGGGGAGAAAGTCATTTTAAATTGCTTTGGCAACGCTGCACTAGATTCTACATCAATATTTTCTCGCTGGCCGGGTTTTGAAAGTTTGGTTTGTAAATTGAATTGACAACACGGTCGGCAAATAATGAATGAGAGCAGCGTATTGTTTGTTTGCGAGAGTATTGCAAGATTGTCACGTTGACGATAATTTGATCGAGATAAATCTATAAATTCCATTTATTTTTTAATAGCATATAAAAATATATGCATTCAATAGAAGGCGGCTTCAGAATTAACATTTCTTCTTGCGTTGTGAACAATTTAACTCTTAAATATACACTAATTAGGGACTTTTGTGATTGTTTTGTCCGTGTAAATAAACACAAATGGATTATTTTACACTTAAAGATAAAAATGATTGCATATGTATATATGTTTAAATAAAAAAACCTTATCATATTTCTTTATTTTTGCAGCGTTCTCACAAATATTAGATAAACTATTGTTATTTAGGACATTAGGAGCCATGTGGCAACGTCGATGAATTGTTTACATCAAGTTTGATCGCAACTTTTTGGATCGTAGGTAGTCTATTCTTTAATTAAATGTTTTGTTACCAATCTTTTACCATCAATATTTTTTCCTACAATCAAAGGAAGCGAAAGTCCCTATAGAGTTAACACTTGGAATGCGCATGTTACACATGTGAGTAATTTCTATTTTATCTGCGGTGCGCATGGCACATATGTGACACCACAGAATTTGCATTTCATAAGGCCATTGCAAACACTGGGCACTTGGATTAGCGAAATAAAGTACGTTTCTTAACACCATCTAAATTTTCAGCTCACAACTAAAAGTTTACTTCAATTTGATATTTTTATTTTTTATTGTTGGTCATTCTGGAACGTAACAGGTTGAAATCAACAGGGAAGCAACTAAAGATTACACAAACAACGTCCATTTTGCAACGGTGTTTGATATAATTCAAAGATTATGGACTAGTATTATTAGGTGCATTCTTTTTGACTGAGATCTCAGTTAATCTCAGCTCACATCAGTAATGTGAGCGTTCTCTTTCTTTTACTCACTTTAAGTGAGCTGATATTTTTCCTCCCCCTTCACCGATGCTGAATGTGTTGTAAGGGGGAATCGGTTGGACTTGAGTCGGAAATAAAGTGGAGGGAATGAACAAATATTTGATTTGCTTTGGTTATTCGTTGTTTAAACCAAGGTTATCTATAGTTTTAACCATTGACATATAAACACACATGATCTATTTTTCTTTTGTTACAAATTATGGATACAATAACATTATTATTTTTATATGTTTTGTTTCTTATTCACGCATGCGTCGACAGATCGCGCGCTTCAATTGAGATGTCGTTCTTTTTGGTGCTTACTCACATCACTTTATCTCAGATCACCTTAACTGAAGTGATCTGAGATCTGAGTCAAAAATAACGCACCTAGTGTTATTTTCATGAAATTACGTGTGTGTATAATAGCTTAGAGCTTAATATAAGCATTGTATAAGGATAGGCCTATCGTTATACAATGATATAAGTGGAAGAGTAAAGAAATGCTGTGTGCCAGGGTGAACTGATACACAGAGGAAAAGGAAAGTGTAAATCTAAATGTAAACTTCCCTTAAACATTAATAATTAGAATGTGTACATTATTAATTATTCATTAACTTATTCTAGTTAAATCAAAGTTGTTAAATTAAGATGAAGTTTTCTTTCAAACTTTATTAATATGTATATTTTGTTGAATTTAATAGTGGGAATGATTGGGTGATAATTAAGAATTAGGATATATAATTGAAAGTTACAATTGAAAGCATTCAATGAAGTTTATCTTTAATTTCGTTTTTATAGACAATTCCATACCTACCAATTAAGACGTTTGTGGAATTTGGTTGCAAAATTAACAATCCTAAGTTAACACTTGAAGATTGACATTATTGACGACATATAAAGTGATATTCATTTTGAAGAAACTTGTTGGATGTGGCGCGAAGTTTTGATTAAAACTAATGGCGGATACATTTACGTTAAAAATCTAAAATTACAAAGCTGTAGGTTTTAGATGACGCTGAGTTCAAATATAATGCTATCCTGAATGTGGTACTCCTGGTTATACCGGAAGTAGACGTCAACTTTGTTATTTTAAATAGAGCCTAATATTTTTTATTTTCTATATATTTATTGGATTCTATATTTATTTTATTATATATATTATATAATATATATTTTATTATATATATATATATATATATATATATATATTTATTTGTATTTTATTTACATGAAATTTTAGATAAAATGAAGTATTTTCGAGATATTTCGATTTTTTTAAAAATTTTGAAAAAATCCTAGTCCACATCGAATAACGATATGTCCATTAATAACGAAGCTAGTAACATGAAATTGTAACCAGTAAACAACAAACACTTTCCCGTTAACTCTGTATGTCCAACTCATTGATATTTCATACAGGGTATTTTAAACTTAGCCGCCAATATACACAATTTAAATTATTTATAAGTTGCTTATTTCAACATTAGCAAAGCAAAACCACGATTTCCATTATTTAAGGTGATATTTTATTAATACTGAAAAGTGGCCAATAGCATGAAAGGATGATTATTTTGGATATCATTAAAAACGTTGACTAGGTAATTTGTATTAATTTAATTAGATAAATTCCAAACAAAAATAACTAAATATAATATTAAACAAATAGTTTTATAGTAAGTGTTCAAAATTAGCACCACCTACTTCTAAACATTTATGAACCCTTTTCATTAAGTTATGTCTTGTAATTCTGGAAATATGGTTGGGTATTAGAGAATTAAAATCAAGTAAGACTCTCTGCATCATATCTTCCTTTGTCGTAACAGGTTAGGAAAATACACGATTTTTAATGTAACCCCAAATACCAAAATCTAAAGCAGTCAAGTCAGGAGAACGAGCTGGCCAACGAAGCGGACCCTGATGGCAATCCATCCATCATCAAACATGTCGTAAAGATCCTGAGCAACACGCCCAAAGTTATGAGGAGGTTGCTGATACCAAGCTGAAGCCACGTTTTCATTTCTTAAAATATGTAAAGCCGGTCGAATGGCTTCTTCTAAAAGTTGGCGATATATCTCACAATTTAAATTTTCATCATAAAATTTTATTGCACAAAAAAACATTAAAACTCCAACTATCATGGAAATACCGTTCATTCTACTAACATGTGGATTTTCATTAGACCAAAAATGGGAATTATATCGATTAAATAATCCATTTTTGCTAAACTTTGCTTCATCACACCATATCACTTTTTTTATGAAGTTTTCGTCATCTTGGGTCTTCATTAAAAACAATTCACAGAACTCTAGCCTTCGAGGAAGATGTCTAATTGTAAGTGTTGCACCAAATAATATGAAAAAAGTTTCCATTTGTATTTTTTAAAATGCGATGAATTGTTCTCGTCGACAAAGTAAGATATCTCTCACAATCGCTGATGGAGACATTTGGAGAGGCCGTAAAATAACCCAAAACATTAATTTCGTTTATGTCACTGTCCACTAGTGGTTTATTTTTATTAATTTTTGTCATAAATTGACCAAACTGACGGCAGATTTTAAGCAATCTTCTTACAATACCACCAGATGCATTTTGTAGATTAGGATATCTTTCTGCAAAAACGCGGCAAGTCCCAAATCATCCTTAATAAATCCTACATTCGCCATTATTTACTATGAAATACAAATTGTCAAAACAATATAAACAATTAACGTTTTAACTATCAAATCTTTGACAGCCATGGCCTAGCCTTACTAATGTTGAAATAATGAAGTGTTGTTATGTTTCAACATCTTCTTTCAGCAACCCTTCACAGTCCACTCCTGGACATAGGTCTCCCCTATATTCTTCCATGTTCTTTGTCCTGTGCAAGTTGATGCCATCTGTTGCCCACTTTTTTTTAATATCGTCGAGCCAGCGTAACTGTGGTCTGCCAACGTTGTGTTTATGTAGGCGTGACCTCCAATGAATGATGCGTCTTGACCATCTCAAGTCGTCCTGTCGGGCAATGTGGCCTACCCAGGTCCATTTCATGTAGGCTATGCGTGTTATGACGTCCTCAACTTTAGTTCTTTGTCTAATACTCTCGTTTGTGATATGGTCTCTAAGGCTTATTCCTAACATCATCCGTTTTATGGCTCTTTGAGTGGTCCTAAGCTTGTTAGCTGATTTAACAATGAGTGTCATGGTTGCCATTCCATATGTCATCACGGGTAATAAGCAGGTATTAAAGACCTTTCGTTTCAAATTTATTGGAATAGTTCGATTTCTCAAGACGTGTGACAGTTTACCCGTGGCTGCCCATGTCAGACAAACACGTCTGTTTATTTCGGCGGTTTGATTTTCTTTGCCAAATTTGATGCAATGTCCCAAATATACATATTCTTCGACGTTGTCAACGATGTGGTCTCCTATATGCACTTGTATATTGTCAGGTGTCATGATTTTTGTTTTATTTAAATTCATGGTTAATCCTATTCTTGCGAATTCTCTTTGAAGTTCTTCCAAAATATCTTGTAATTCCATTTTATTCTGGCTAAAGAGCATTATATCATCCGCAAAACGTAGATGGTTCAGATGTTGCCAAAAATTTTGATGCCTTTCTTATTCCAGTCTAGGGCTTTAAAAATATCTTCCAGTGCAAGTGTGAACAGGTTTGGGGAGATGGTGTCCTCTTGTCTTACTCCTCTTTTTATTTGCATTTGGTTTGTTTCTATCTCTTCCGTGATTTTAACGACGCTGTCGCATTATCATATATGTGTTTAAGAAGCTGTCTGTAGCGAGAGTCGATTCTTGCATTGTTTATTGCCTTAAAAGTAGCCTACAATTCTACGGAGTCAAACGCTTTGTTATAGTCAACAAATACGAGGTGTAGTGGTTCGTTGTACTAGTTGCACTTTTCTATTATCGTGCGGACGGATTGAATGTGTTCTATTGTGCTATGACCTTTACAGAAACCAGCCTGTTCCGAGGGCTGATAAGCATCTAATCTTGTTGTAAGTCTATTTGTTACAATATTTGTCAGAAGTTTGTACGGGTGGGGGAGTAAGCTAATAGGCCGATAGTTTTCGATTCTTAGTTTATCGCCCTTTTTGTACAGTAGAATCACCTGGGCGTTCTGCCATGTTTGGGGTATTACGCCTTCTGTTAGACATTTATTAAGAAAAATTTTCATTGATTCTACAGTAGTGCTTCCGCCAAGTTTTATCATTTCCGCTGTAATTCCATCTCCCCCTGGTGCTTTACCATTTTTCATTTGAGACAATGTTAGTTCTACTTCTTGTATGGTGATGTCAGGCAGATCCTCGGAGCCCACATTGAGAATTCTTTCGTCAGCTGCGCTTACTTGTTCTGGGTTGCTTGCTGAGTATAGTGCGCTGTAGTAATTTTCCACAATGTCCATTAAATCTTTTCTGTCTTTGATTTTTCCGTTTGCGTCTTTTAGTTGATGTATTTGGAGGCGACCATTATTGTTAAGTGTTTTAAGTATTTTCATGCTTTTGTTGTTTTCGATAATCGTTGTTATCATATTTGTGTTGTACTGTCTAAAATCTTCTCTTGTTTTCTTTTTTATAGATTTGTTAATTACGTTATATTCAAGAGTCCCTCTCTACAAGTTTTTGCTCTTCGCCATAAGCTCTCTAGTCTCCTTTTTTATTTTTAAATTATTTTTCTTGGTAGTAGTACATATCGTTTTGGTCGTCGTCCTAATATCAGTACTTATTTTGTGTTCTAGGTCATTTACATTCAAGCTGTTCAATGCTTCTTTATTTGATAATTTCTTGTTGAGTTCAGCTTGAAATTTTTGAAGGTTTTCCTGAATTGTTTTTGATGTGGGAAATGGTTGTGTTTTGATTAATTTATTTCGTTCCCTTTTCATATTTATCTCTATTCCAGCTTTTACCAACCTGTGGTCGTTAACAGTGTCAAAGTGATTTAGAGCCGATACATCCCTTACTGTAAGCTTTTTATTCGTCACTACGTAATCGATCTCGTTTTTCGTATTTGAGTTCGGGCTTCTCCATGTCCATCGTTTCTTTGCTTATTTTTTTTAAGAAGGAGTTCATACAGTACATCCTTTCTTTTTGGAGATAATTAATAAGTCTTTCTCCTCGTTCGTTGATGGAACCCAGTCCGAATTTACCTACATATTGATTTCGTTTTTCTGTTGGTACTCGTAGTTTGACATTGAAATCGCCATTAATGAATTTGTAGTGTGCTGTTTCTGTTACCAGCGCTTGTGAAATGTCATTGTAGAAGTTCTATATCTCATCATCGGATGCAGAAATTGTAGGGGCATATACTTGAATTATTTGGACACTGCATCGCTTCGATATTGTCATTACTATGTAAATAACTCTACTCGATATGGATTTCATCTTAGTAACCAGCTGCTTTATACTCTTATGTATCATCATTATTGCTGTTCCGCCAATGTGTGAATTTTCCTCTTTGTTGTTTCGATACAAAAGGTTCAGTGTGAAGCATTTTTCGTCAGGTAATCTGGTTTCGCATAGACCCAGAATGTTCCATTTGATATGAGATAGTTCCACCTCTAGTTCTTCCAGATGTTCGGTTGATCCCATTGTTTGAATATGGCAAGGTGAAGTTTAAATTTATTCTGTATTGAGAGTGGAGGGGATGAATTTTTGCCACCCTAAGAATCCTCAAGGCTGACCCTGTTACGGGTGTGGGGCTTGTCATGTGATGATCTACCCAACTGGGGTACCATTTCGTTTGTTTTAAAATCCATCATGGTTTAGGGGTTTTTTTTAGCCATGATCTTCCACGCTGGCTAGACGGGTTGGAAGATGTGAATATAGCCGCTCCTGACATGGAGAGCAGACGCTGTTTGCAGCCATCCACTCTGGATCAGACGCTGCGTGGGAACTTTCTTAGCTTCACCTTCAGTACTTCGAGCCCCTACCGGTAGCTATGCTACCGCCGGCATTGCTCCCTGGCTGTAGGTTACTGAGCCCTTTCACCAACGACAAGGTGATTGATAGTTCCCCAGAGATGTTTTAACTAAGATAATGAAATATCTCAAAAGTGGTTGGATTTAGGTATAGGGGATACCAATACCAAACGAATTGGTTAAAAAAAATACAGCGGAAAATGTAATGAAACACAGGGTGTTCTATTTAAAGTAAGCAACTTATAACTGATTTAAATTCTGCATGTTGGCAGCTAAGTTTAAAATACCCTGTATGAAATATCAATGAGTTGAACATACGGAGTTAACGGGCAAGCGCTTGTTGTTTATTGGTTACAATTTCACGTCACTAGCTTCGTTATTAATGGAGATATCGTTATTCAATGTGGACTAGGATTTTTTCAAAAATTTGAAAAAAATCGAAATATCTCGAATATACTTCATTTTTGGTATAGGATATTGTACACAAATTTTATCCAAAATTTCATATAGAATTCGAAAATAAAAAATATTAGGTTCTATTTAAAATAACAAAGTTGACGCCTGCTTTCGGTATAACCAGAAGTGCCTCATTCAGGACAACATTATACTTGAACTCAGCGTCATCCAAAACCTACAGCTTCGTAAGTTCAGATTTTTAACATAACTGTATCCGCCATTACTTTTGATCAAAACTTTTCGTGCCACACCCTGTATATAATATAAGTAATAATGTATCACAATGACGCTAGAATGAAGGGTATAGATACTTATTTTCTCGAAAAAGAAATTAAATTGAAAACCGAAATTAAACATTTAATTTAGGAAACTAAATTATCCTATACGCAATTTTCCAGAATACTAGCAAAACTCATCGCCACAAAATATTCCTATATCAGATGATCGAGTACGAAGGTGATCAGCTTTTTTACTCCTATGAATCCACAATTATCGGAGTTCAATCATCAATGTTGAAGAAATTATTTTTTTTATTGACAGCATAGTGTCCTAGGATGCGAGCACAATTCAGCATAACTTTTATTTTTGCGATAAAAAATTGCTGTGACGATTACGAAAGTGATGAATTTTTTTCTCCTCATAACATTCATGATTATTGCGATTAAATTATGAATTTCGATAAAAGAATTTGTTGTATTGACAGTACAGTGTCCTCGGATGCTAGCACCACTCAGCCAAACTTTTATTTTTGTGATAAAAAAAATTGCTGTGTCGAGTACGAACGTGGTAAACATTTTCCTCCCAATTTATAATAATATTATTATGAAATTATAAATTTCGATAAAATAATTTTTTGTCGTTAGATGCTGTTAGCACAAATCTCAGTGCAACTTTTATTTTTGCAATACAAAATTGCTGTGTCAAATGACAAGGTGGTTGATTTTTTTTCAAGGGGTTCTAATCGTTTTCAAGCATCACAAGTAGCACAATTCAACCCTATTATTTTTTTAGAAATATCGGAAATGAATGGGCTTTTTTTAATTTTTCATCTGCCAATAGAGTTTCCAATATTGAAAAAAGACAAAATCATCTTTTGCAACACAAGTTGCAGAATTCAGCACCACTTTTATTTTATTGAATTTTGAAAAAGGCTGTGTCAACTATACCCATATGACAATGATGCATAAATAGACCTTAATGTACTACTTACAAATGACAACTATAAAAATAAAAAAAAATATTTCTACTTAATACTGATGTGTATTTGAAACAATGAAGTAATATAATGTATTTATATAATTTGTTGGTAGCTCCTCAAGTAAGCTTTAGTATGGACCATCCACATCTGTCAATATGGATATAATTAAGAAAACACTATCCACTTCTGGTCAGCTTGGCAGATATAAAGGAGTCGCAACTGTGACTGGTGAGAATTGTCATATTGTTACATTAGAAAACTGGTCCCCAGTGATTGTAAAAATAATCTTAATTTTGAGTAAGTGACCATTATATGATTACAGAGTATCACTCATTAAATGTTAATAATAAAACAGATAACTGTTAAGTTTAAGGTAAGAAATAAAAAACTATTAAATTTTTTAGGTTTAACTCGATCTATGAAACTTGATGATAAAAGACGTTCCATCCATACCTCGGATGTTAAAATTTTGAGTTGTAAACTTAGCCAATTGAAGTCAGCTGCTAAGAAAGCTTATAAATATCGTGCAAAATGATTAATTAAATATTTAGAAAAGAATCTGGTGCATACAAAATGGCTTAAGAATGTAAACGAGGCCACACTAAAAAAATTTATGCAGCAACAAAGAAACCGGAAACTAAAACCTAGAAGAAGATTTACCTTAGACAACAAGGTATTTTCACTATCATGTTACAAAAATAGTGGAAAAGGTTACAGATTTCCATCTAAAATATTTTCTTTGCCCAGTCGAAAAACCTTAACCAGGCTATTAAATAGCCTGCCTTTCAGTTGTGGAATAAACGAGCATATTTTTAATCACCTAAAAGGAGTTGTAAACAAAATGATCAGTATGGATAGATATTGTACATTGGTCTTTGACGAAATGTCGTTAGATACTGGTCTTACATATAATCCAGTGAAAGACTGTTTAGAAGGGTTAGTTGATTTTGGCCAAGGGATAGGACAACTGCCTTTGCTGATCATGCTCTACTTTTTATGTTTACAGATGTACGAAGGAGTTGGAAACAACCAATAGGTTATTATTTTTGTGAACACTCTACAAAAGCTGTGGATTTAGTGAGAATCATTAAGGAGGTTCTGAGAGAACTACAGAATAGTGGCTTGAGAATAGTTGTGTCAAATTGTGATTTGGGATCTACTAATGCTAGCGCTGTTAATATATATAATAAATGGGGAAGAAATTATGTCTGATAAATGGACTTTTGAACTAAGATCTAAAGTTTTTTCAGAATGGGATTTCAAAAGTAGCTTCTTGGGATAACATTCTAACATTCTAACATTACATACAACTAATAAACATATGAGCATTTTCAGTAGCTTTCCGAAATTAACGGACCAACATATTCTCAAAGACAAAATTTAAAAAAATGAGAGTGAAAAACTGCCAAGTATTTAGTGGGACAGTCATGACAATGAAAAGTCGAGCAGATATCAGCATGGAGATGTAGCCTGAATCTCGATTTTACTTGAATCCTAAAGCAAATGAAATGACAAATTTATTGTTATTTTTGGACATTTTTATTTGATAGTCATAATGGAAGTCTGTTAAATCCTCCTTTAGGGGTGCAATCACTGCCTCCTCTAAATACCTACATACTTGGCACAATGCGCTGCCAGTTTTAAATTCTTTTCATTTTATTGAGTCTTCAAAAAAGAATGGCAGACGTGTACACCCTCAATAAAAAAAACTACCATTGAAGGTTTTGTGTACATTTGGCAAAAATGGAGCAAGAAGGTTCCAATATTTGAGTCCAATAAACTTCAACAAAGATGCCATTGAAAATGTCTTTGGCATGGTAAGAAGTTATGGTATTCAGAATACGAATTCTTCATGTCCTGCATTTGTTTCATCCACAAAGTCTCTAATAGTAAACGATTTCTTGTCATAACACTCGCCAGGATTTAATTGTGAAGACTATTTCTTAACAGGGGCAGAGGACACTTTTAAAAATTTCCTAAGTGAAACACCCATATAAGAAACAACACCAATAGTAAATGTCTCCAAATACAAACCATTCGGTAAAAGTTCAGAATATACAGGCCTAGATATTGTCACTCCTTATGTGGCGAGTGCAGTGGCAAATAAATTATTTAAAATCCTGAATTGTAAATTATGTATAAATGATATTATCAAATGAATTAAGGCAAATTCAATAATTTATGCAAGGGAACATAAAAACTTTTTCATGCGCCCCTTCCACAAAATTTAGTAATATAATTTAAAAAATGCCAATAAAATTTTTGCCTAACTTAATTAATTCATTTGGCATAAAAAACAAATTGTTCAATCCACGGATTTGACAAACATTTCGTCAATTTTTCGTTTAAATCATAAGGATTATGTAAATATATTTGTTAATATTAGTTTCAACATATGTATATGTCAATAAAAAATACCATAAATAATATAATTTTGAAAGGAAAAGACCTTCAATATAAAGACTATGACGCTTTCATGAGTATGGCATTTGTTAAATTTAAAGAGAAATGCAAGAAAAAACAATTTTAAACATTGATTATTTTTATAAAACTTATTTTTTTTCTTATATTTCATTGATAATGTACCTATAGAATGGCAAAACCAAAATAAAAATTATATGAAAGCTCATTCTGTGTTTTAAAATCCTTCTACCTTATACTTCATATAATATTTTATATTCAAATAATTTGCCCTAGAAATTTAAATGATCGAAGCTAGTTGTCACCTCAAATTGTAAATGAAACAAAAACATTTTTTATAATTCGCGTATAAAAGAGACTTCATTATAACATTGTTTACAGTGTCACAATGAAGCTCTTTGAACACTGTTATAGTAATTTTTAGTGTACAGTTGGTTATTGTATTTAGTTATATTTTTATTTGACATTTGACTTTAACCTTGACACAAATTATAAATAAAATAGTCTAGCGTTGTTCTAGCTAGCAAATTATTATATTAAAGGTAAATTAGAATAATTTATATATTAAAAATATTAATGAATAAAGTACGCTAACGTTTATTTACCAATGATTTGTCAATTGTTTATTTTTATATTGTATAGGATCAATATATAGGTATACAAAACGTTCGATTTTTGGTATAAGTTACCAGATATCTATGTGAACATGTATTACAGAACTAATTCTGTTCATGATATAATATAAATAGATCGCTACAGCATATACGAAGAAGCTCTTTTTTAAACAAATAATCATCCTCTGTTTGCTTAGATGAAAGTTTTTTTACAATTTACACAATTATTCAGTTATAATATGTCAAAAGTCAGAAGTGCTGAATAAAACCATCTGTGATCTGACCAATTAGGAATCTACAGAATTGCCAACTTAAATTCAAGCCACTCCTCCTAGTTTAAAAACAGGGATTATATGAAATTCTATTTTATTTAAATAATGAAATAAATGCGAATTATAAAAAATATTGTGTAAAACTTGTGCCACAATGACTTTCTGTAGTACTCGTGATTTGCACAACTCACCGCTTCGCGGTTCGTTGTGCAAACTTCACTCGTACTACAAAACGAGTCATTGTGACACTTTTTTTACAAATAACTATTGTGAAATACTTCTTTTTCGATTGCATTCAAATTTCAACTTAACATATTGTTAACAGCAACTTTTGTATGTTGAATGCCAGCAAAAAATACGTATTTTGTAAAATACTTTTGTGTTATTTACAATTTGAGGTGACTACTAACTTCGAGCACTTTTTCGCGGGTAATTTTATTTTAAATTTCTCGCACAACCATAAGTCAATTTTTAAATATCTCGCGCCAATCAATTTTCAAATATCCCGCGAATAATGCGGGTTAGCTTGGATCTGAACATTTGTACAATTAAAAGATTAGTACACGGAGGAATACATAGATGGCGCTGGGTTTCGAATATGTTGTCAAATTTTTATACAGAATGGCAGATCTATCTGTGTATATAATCTTTTAGCCATTGTCTTCTCAGCATTGGAACTGAATGCCTGAATTTCAATGAGCATGTAGGTATTGTTCCATCATCACTTAAATTTGTTTAAAAATTAAACACTACGGATCTCCTAACGCCCCGGGTCCTTCTTTTGCAAAAAATAAAATGGATATATGGAAAAGTGATAACTGCTGTTGTCGCAGTGAAAGGGTTAATATGGCTAAACTTAATACGAAAATGTAATCAAACTCCAAAACTGAGTTGAGGTTGTAGAACAAATGTAAAAAAAGATATAACAGGAGGCCTTTTAAAATGTATTCTTAATTTTTTTAAAATTCAGTTAAGTTTGTACTATGATTTAAGAGTCACATAGAAAAAGGTTATTTTTATGAAATAAACGTTGTACTTCTAATTCTTATGTCTAAGAACTTTCCTCAAATAGTGGCAACATCTGCCTGATCTGCTAATCGAAAGACACATGTCTCGCTTTGACTCATACAAGTACTATATACATATATTTATCAGACAACGGAGTCGAAAAGATTATCTGTGGCACGAACGTCGGTTAGGGTAGGAGCGTTTTTATTTTATTAAGAAGTTGTGAGTTAATGTAAACAAGTTGTGCAATTAAAATACTATGGTGCCATTTGTGATAGTATTATTAACTGTGACCAAAATTACAACTGAATGTTAAGTTAGTTTGTGTGTAACATTCGATATAAGCCTGCTCAATAATTGTGAGCCACTTTATAGATATTATTTAGGATATGTTCACATGAACAACACATAAGTAAGAAATTTTTCTGATTTTAAAATAAAAGAGGTTAGTGGTATACTAGTGATGTACAGTGGGATAGTTCCAGTATAAACCACTTACAGATTTATATCTTTGCAGATGCCAAAGGTTAATTGAACAGTTTAGAGTAAAACATTGCATCAGAACTATGAAAACTGATGTGCAAAAAGTTGTTGCCGGGGAAATGACACTAAGAAATGCGTATAACCTAAGCAAGTTGGCTCTTCGACATTCAGTTGCAAAATATCGAGCTACTGATTTACTACAAATCAAATTTATAATTGTGACAAAACTGGAGTGACGACAATTCATGAGCCTCCCAAAATCGTCGCTCCTGTAGGACAAAAACAAGTGGAAAAAATTACCAGCTCTGAACAATGCATCTTAAGTACCATGTGCATTGACATATGTGTAAACGACCATTACATTCCCACACCAAAACTCCAAACCTCATATGATACATGAAGCGTCACCTGGATCTCAAGGGTCCTAGTGGTTGGATGACAGTTGATAATTTTATTAAGTTTGCAAATCACTTGAACAAATTTCAAGATGCAGTGTGAACTATAAAAGTCTCTTAATTTTAGGCAACCATTAGTCATTGTGATTTTAATGTTATTACTATTACTTTAAAGAAAAGTGGTTTTATTACTCTGACTCCCTACTGGAGCCACAAGCTACAGCCTCATTATGTAGGGTGCTATGCTCCATTCAAATCTTTTTATAACATAGCAATGGATGATTGGCTGCTAAATAACCCAGGTATGCCACTTATGATTTACAATATTGCTACACTAATAGGGAAAGCAATACCTCAAGCATTACCTCTAACATTATTAACAGTTTAAAAAATACTGGTATTTCTCCCTATAATGCAGAGATCTTCACAGATGTTGATGTCATCTGTTACAGATTGGGCATGTACAGATAGAGAAGATTCAAAGTAGTAAGTTCAAACAAAGATAATAATGGTGGTTTTTCAAATAGTGAACATTCCTTAAATTTAAAAAACCCATTACTAGATATTGAGTCAACTGCAGGTACTTCAACTTCAGCAAAACCTAAATTAGCCACAAAGAAATTTTGTACACCAGAAAATGTTAGGCCACATCTGAAAGCTAAAGCAAGGGAAAGCAAAGAAAAAATCTATGATCTTGATAGAGTCTCCATTTCTACTTGAACATAAGAAGAAAATGCAAGAAAATTCAAAATGTTGAAAGTTGAGGAAGAAAGGAAAAATAAAGCTTCTAGCGTTAAAAAAAAAGTTATTTCCAGTGAATCTTCAAGTGACAGTGATGTTGAGGAGGTGATAACGAGTCCCTAGCTGATCTTTCTGATGGTGACTTAAGAGGTCAATGACACCAGTTCATTGTTGGAAGTAAACGATTTTGTTTTGGTGACATATCCTCTTAAAATGAATGTAAGACATTATGTGAGACAAATCTGTGATAACTGATGATAAGTATTTTGTTAATTTTACGAAAAAGATATTAAACGCGAAGTTTATATTTCCAGGGCAGATCATGCTAATATAGATTTCGATGATATCATCTAGGGATATACGGAGTCAACGAGGACGCGTCAGTGAACGTTAAAGACGAGTTCTTCGAGAAACTAAATGACGAAAATGTCAAAATAGGAAACCCCAGAGAAATTATTATATTAGGAGACTTAAACTGTCAAGTAGGACGAAAAGCTAATAACGATACCGTGGGAACATATGGTGAGGAAACTCGTAATAATAACGGAGAACGTTTAATAACACTGTGCGAACAGAATAAACTGAAAATCCTAAACGGCTTCTACCAACACCGAGACATCCACAAGTATACCTGGATACAAAAAACTCGCAATCTGAAATCTATACTAGACTATACCATTGTAAGACAAACTACAAAAATGAGAATCCACTATGTAAAGGTATGTAGGGGACCATCATGTGGTACCGACCACTATATGCTTAAAACGAAAATCGTATTCCCCAGCAAAGAACAACAAGAACTAGGAAACATAGAAACACTCGAAGAAACTCAACCAATAAGATACAACTTGGATAGCCTGGAATATGACAGTGTAAGAGAACTATACAGAAAACGTCTGGACGAAAAACTAGGAAAAAACGAGTATAATCGGAATAATACAGAAGAACACTACGAATCTACTAAAAAGTGCATACATGAGGCAGCAGAAGAGGCACTGGGAAGATACAATGGATCTAGACACAATTCAAAACCATACTGGTGGGATGACGAAATAGAGGCTGAAATCTTAGAAAAACGACAGAAATACCATAGATACTTAGCAACAAACAGCGAGAATGACAAAATAATATACAAACAAGCCCAAGCCAAAGTAAGAAAAAGAATTATCAAGAAGAAAAATGAAACGTGGGGAAAAAACTGTCAAAAATTAAATACATACATAGGGGGAAGAAAGAATTCAGAAAGCTGGAAATTTTTAAAGAGCATGGGAGCAAACAAGACAAAAGAAATAATATCACCAATAGGAATACAAAAATGGGAACAATACTTTAAGGGTCTACTAATTGAAAGCAGGCAAGAATTTAACATAGAGGAAAACAATGGAATAAATATCACATCGTCTCCATTAAGGGTCAGTTGTAAAGAAGTCGAAGAAGCATGCAAATCCCTCAAGAACGGAAAATCCGCCGGACCAGGCGACATTCCAGCCGAATTAGTTAAAGTAGGAACCGACAGGTTATACGAACAAATTTGAAAACTATGCCAGGACTGCATAAATGGACGAGAAATACCTAGGGAGTGGCAAACATCCGTTATGGTAACAATCCACAAGAAAGGTAATAGAGACCAATGTGAGAACTATAGAGGTATTGCAGTGACCAGCACATTTAGTAGAATATACGGTAAAGTAATAAAACATAAAATCGAGAAAGAATATAAAGATCTGGAGGCGGAAGAGCAAGCTGGTTTTAGAGCTGGCAGATCCACAGTAGACCACCTATACTGTGTTACACAGATGATCGAAGAGAAAACAGCAGTGAACCAAGAAATTCATCTATTATACGTAGACCTACAGAAGGCGTATGATAGCATACCCCTTAATAAATTATGGGAAACGCTGGAAAAAACAAATATCACAAACGGGTTAATAAAAGCAGTTCAAAGAATCTATGAAAATAATAAAACACAAATTAAAGTAGGACGTAACATATCCAAAGGGTTCACAATCACAAAAGGCCTAAAACAGGGATGCTGCTTATCGCCAACGCTTTTTAAGATATACTTGGAACAGGCACTTAAGGTATGGAAAAGGAAATGTAATGGAATGGGAATACCTCTCAACAACAATACTACACTCTACACGCTATGCTTCGCAGACGACCAAGTAGTTATAGCACAGGACATGACAACTTAAACTACATGACTCGAAAGCTCGTAGAAGAATATAAGAAGTGGGGCCTTGAAGTAAATGTAGGAAAAAATGAATGTATGTCCATGGGAACAACGGCACAAGACAACGATTTGGAGGACGGAAAAAAAATTAAACACTGCGAGGAATACAAATACTTAGGAATGAAAATAACACAAAACGGAACACTAGACGCGGCTATCAAGGACCGAAACATACAAGGTAGAAAAGCTATATCTATGATAAACGGAATACTGTGGGACCAAACAATATCAAAGGCCAATAAACAACGAATATACAACAGAATCGTTAAAAGTATTGTAACATATGGGTGCGAAGTGTGGCAAATGAAGCAGACTACGGAGAGAATCCTACTAGCAACGGAAATGGACTTCTGGAGAAGATCAGCGGGTAAATCGAGAAGAGATAGAGTACGTAACGACAAATCATGGGTGTCGGGCACACAATAATAGATGATATCAGGACCAAGCAGTTGGTCTGGTACGGTCACGTTCAAAGGATGCCAGACGAAAGGCTACCAAAGCAAGTCCTAAATGGTCACCACACGGAAAAAGAAGAAGAGGGAGACCAAGAAAAAGCTGGAGAGAGGGCATAGATACCGAAATACGAGAAAGGTAGCTACCAGAGGATCTATGGCAAGAAAGAGAAGGATGGTGGTTAGGAGTCGGAAGACGTCGGAGAACGTTATAAACCGATTTATATATATATATATATATATATATATATATATATATATATATATATATATATATATATGATATCATCTGTAAAATTCCTAATTGGAGGTATAAACAGAATAAATGAGTGAAGTCAGCTGAGTGTACCAGAAAGAAATAATGATAGAGAAGAAACCAATGTTCTATTTTGGTAAAGGTGTTTAATGTAAGCAGAATGCTTTCAGTTTATTGACAAATCATCATCAGTGCCCCATGGTCAGGATGTACAACAAATCCTCACAATTAGAATTATTAAAATCATAACAAAAACAACACATTAACCATGGGATGACTACCTGAAAATGAGGGACTCAAAATTGTTCTTACCTTCAATTTCTTTGGAACTCTCTACAAGTAGATTTTTAGCGTTTTCTGTCATTTTTCTGGGTAGATAATGAATATGTGGTTTTGCTTTTGTCTGGATAAAATTAATTCTGGGTTTTTGACTCTGCTCCCAACTAGCATACTCTTTCATTCTTAACATTTTTAATTCTATGATTTTAATTTCAGCTTGCTTTTTTTTACGGTTAAAAAACAATTCCTGTCGTTCTCTTCTCACGTCTTCCTTTTCTTTGATTTCATGTTCTTCAATCTTCTTTTCCACCTCTGCTCGTTTTTGTTCCTAAAAAAAATTAGTATTTCATTAGTTTTATGTAATATGATACATGAATCTATTAACTAAACATACATACCCTTTGTTTGAGTTTAGTTTCTTCTTGTTGAAACTTTTGCAAAGTACCCATGAGTGCTCCAAACATCCGTTTATTTCTAGCTTTAAATTTTTCATCTCTATTTTGTGCTTCAAGAGCTTGTTCTCTACTAGGTATTTCTTTTGGTGTCACTATTACCTTACTAATTAATCCCTTATGAAAGATAGGTGGATCATCATCAGGAACTTTGTCAGATAATCTTTTAAACACAGAGCCAGCACCTCTTCTTTTAATAGGAGGTTCTTCATTTTCCGTAAAAAGTCGTGATCTACCTACAGTTTTTGAAACTGCCCGGTTTTTATCATCTATAGGTCTTTTTACGACATTCCTTGGGGGTAAATCAGAGGGATCTCTACCCAGTAACCTTTTTATACTTTCATCTACACCCTTTAAACTGTTTTTTGCCTCTTCCAACTCATTTTGGAGGTTTCCAAACGACGTTAATATTTCTGTTCCCATATCTATCAGTAACTGTATTTTTATTTAAAACGTGTAAATTAAAATGCATCTAAATACAAGAACAAATATATTCAACAAACCATAACCTTGTCAAATTAGTGTTCATTGAACATCGATAATAACTATCGATAGTATCGAATAAATTTGACTATCGAAATCCATCGGTAGTATTAAAATATATCGATACTTGTCCGTGCCGTATGCCGGGTCCACACGAAACCAACAAAACAGCAACGCAAGAAAACTGCAAGTTCTCGAGATCAGAAACAAATTGTCAAGTGAGGTACACATATACGAAAACAGTAATCAAACAATCTTTCAACTTTGTGATCGAATCTGCTATTAATATGGCTTACTTTAAATTTCGCAATAAAAAGGAACCATGACTTATTGGCAGGTGATGGTTTAGTAACCAAAAAAGGAAAAAACGTTTTTGGGTTAGACCGAGCTTAAAGATCCTGCAACAAAACTATGCTGAAGAATTATACTGGAATATTTAAGGAAAGATGATATCGGTATTAGTGGAGAAATGCGATCTAGCTTTAAAAACTTTTTAAGAATGACCAGAGCCGATCTTGAAAATCTAATACAATGTATCGGACCCTCGATACAGAAGAAAAATACAAATTTTCGTAATGCCATTAGTGTAACCAAAGTCTGATGTATTTTTTCAAAGTATCGAAATAAACAATATCAGTAATAATTCCAGAAACCTGCAATGCACTCATAATTGCTCTAAATCATTGAATGACTTTTTATTCAATGCTCTAAATACATATGTCGAGGTAAAATTTGACATTATTAATAGCCGTTAAAAAGTAAAAATGTTTTTTTTAAATAATCTTTATTTTAAATGCATTTCAAAACGACATGAATGACTAAGCCGATTCATTTCTTGTGATCTGCGTAGCAGGCCAGGACTCATCAAACTGGGTGGCTTGTTGGTTCGGTGAGCAAGAAGGACTCTGAGTACCTCGTACGTTGGTACGCAGGCTGGATTTGAATAGGTTTCAATCCTGAGGACACTTGTGCAAGATCAAATGGTATTTGGATTCATATAACTCTGACTGCTTGTATCCGTAGAACTAGAGTGACTGATTCATTTATTATCTGCGTTGTGGGCCATGACTCATTAATCTGGGTGGCGTTGATTCGATAAGTAGGAAGGACTGAGTATCTCGTACGTCGGAGCGCTGGGTGAATTTAAGTGCGTTTGCTGCTTCCAGGATTTGAATAGGTTGCAATACTGGGGGCACTTGTGCAAGACCGAATGCTATTTGGATCCATATAATTGTAATTGCTTGTATCCGTTGAACAAGAGTGAAATGCAATTGGAGATCGAAACCGAAGGTACGGTGTCAGTTGCTCTTGAGCTTGTGTATTTTTTGGTATGCCATATTGTCCCATTTCTGGCTCGTAGAGAATATTATTGATTGAATGCTGCACAGTAGCTTGTACATACGGAGTGCGAAGTTTTCGCAATTTTCTAGCAACTAGTTTCTTAAGCGTCTTCATCACTGTCTGAACCATTGCTTTCCTGTAAAGTTAATAATGTATATTATTAAATAGTGCAGAAATGGGCCAAATATATTAAGAATTATAAATAAGAACTTTAGCTATTTTCATTTCAATTTAATTCATATTTTAATTCAGACTCCCAAAGTGAAGAAGAATGGGAAAAAGTTAGTGTGATGATTTCAACAAGATTTGGCATTTTTCCCATTGCATATGCGCAATGGACGGAAAGCACATTGTAATCGAGGCACCTACATTCAGGGGCAGTGAATTTTTTAACAATAAAGGAACTTTCAATTTAGTTCTTTTTGCCGTTGTTGACGCAAATTATAATTTTTTATAAGAAAATTTTGGCTATCAAGGACGAATCTACGACGGTGGTGTTTTTAATAGTACGCCATTTTATAAACTATTGGTTGAAGGAAAACTAAATTTACCAAAAAAAGTGTTCTTCTAGGAAGGAACAAAGAAAGTCCATATGTTTTAGTCGCAGATGATGCTATCCCCCTTAAGCCATGTATTATGAAACCATATAGTGGTCATCAAGATAAGGGATCTATAGAACGTGTCTTCAATTACCGAATCTCCCGTGCTCGAAGAATAGTAGAGAATGTATTTGGTATTTCAGCGTCTGTATTTCGAGCTAAAACCAGAAAAGATAGAAAAAGTCACATTGGCATGCATTTGATTGCATGATTATCTAATATGTACCTTGTCCAAAAATAAATAGAATCACGCAGAAAGCTTTGATGTAGAACATAGAGATAGTGGTATAGTAGAAGATGGCGCGTGAAGTGAAGATCAACAAACTTCACAATCGTTTTTTAAATTACAAGAGACTGCACGAAAATCATGCGTAGAAGCTATGAAAAAAAGAAAAGAATAATTCGCTGAATATTCTGAACAAGGTCAAGTTCCATGACAGTTAAAATTTTGCTAGAAAGTCTTTTTACCATAGGTACTGATTTTTTAGGGGAAAAATAATAGAATGTATAATGCATAAACATAAATGTATCACTACTTATATAGAATTTTCATATCTACCTGAGTATTCGTTAATCCGCCTATATTTCCACTTGGTTTTGGTTTGTTTTTGTCTTTTAAAAAGCTCACTAGTGTACAACCAAACCACTTCGAAACAAAAGTTTTTCCAGCTCCGGATTTCTTCAATAATTGATAATTTATGTGCTTCTCTGGTACTGGGTATTGATGTTTTTTATCTTTCTGGCTACTTCATCTGAAGAAGCAACATAGAATATTCCTATTTCTTTTAAGGCGTCTGCCTTTTTACACCGATTTTTGTAATCAGGGTGTCCGGCACCCCATAACAATCTAGCTTCTTTATAAAGTTCAATTAATTTACACGTATTTTCAAGAGTCCATTTTACTTTTTCACCCGACCTAGTCATTTTTCACACAGGAACGATACAAACTGAACCACGAATTTATTTGTTTTCTACATCGGGAGCGTACCCACTAGGGTTGCTAGAAACGCAGACAAAACATCAACATTTTGATCTTTACCGACAGTCGCCGGGAAAATAAAAAGTTTTTGAAAACACCAACAGAACAAAATAGTTGCCTGAATGTTGTGATTTTATTTAAAAATTGTTGGGAAACGTTGAGTTGCTGTTTTGTTTTGCGTTTGTTGGTTTGGTGTGGACCTGCCAAGGTAACCTGATTTCGAAAGGTGAAAAGAAGACGAAAACATAATTAGAAGAAAATCACAATCTATTTTCTATATATCGCTGGTGAGGTCTGAAGCCGGGCAAAACACTACGGTGCACACGTATATATAGCCATATCTATTCTCGCGAAGCGGCGAGCCTTATACCAAAGAATACACCAACAACTGTATTCTTTGCTTATACCAAAGAATTCTTTGCTTCTACGCATGTCCGAGAATGGAGCAAATGGAATTAAAAGAATAAAATTTGTCATCAGATTTGAATGATATTTGATAATAGAGAAATGACCCAAGATTTTTTATTTAATTGAAATATTTCCCACCGCATATTTATCTTTGTACTGTTTCAGTTTCCGTGACTTTGCTTTCAGCTGATCTTTTAATTATAAAATTCCTTTTATATTCTGTATAGTGTAAATAATTTAGGTTTTGATTCAAATACATTTTTATGCAATAAATACTCTACTTTAATAGGTTACAGTGTTGCCGCTCCAGATTTTTTTTTGTACTAGAATGTCTTTCGAAATTGTACTAAATTTATAAAATGACAGTAATTTGAGGTTATGTATTATTTCGGCGTTGTCTGTAGTGGCCGAAATAGGAAATAAGCTTAATTAATACCTAAGAACAGCATGAGAGGGTGGTACGGAACGTTATACGTATTTGTTAAATAAATTGAAAAATAAGTAACACAGCAAAAAAATCAGACTGTTGTGTATGTGTTCTGTGGTGGACTAGGTGGACACAAAAGAAACTCTTAGGAAAAAAAGTTATGATAAATTTAATAAAAAAATAAACAGTAGAACAAAAAATAAAACTCTGAACAAAAAACATTTTAGAAAATAATACTGGAGGGATAAATTAAAAAATAAATAACAAAATAAAAGATCTAACTCTGAACACAAAACTCTTAGAAAATACTCAATATGGAACTGATATAAATAAAAAAATACATATCATAACAAAAAAGTCAGGACATAAAATCTTGTAGTAAATATTTAAAAACAAATAACAAAACAAAATAAAAAATCTAACTGACACAAAACTTTTGAAAAACACTTAATATGGAACTGATATAAATAAAAAAATATTTATCAAAACAATAAAGTCAGACAGGACAAAAAACTCCTGAGAAATATATATCATATTAAATCATCTATTACTCCTGCTTCATCATTTTCAGTAGTTGAACCTTTTCTGTTCAACAGGGACTTACTTGGATTCCAAGTATAACATATATCTCCTCCTAACAATTGTTTTGTATGCAATAATGCATCGCATGTTGAAACGTGAAGTCTACTTCTCATCTTATTTTTTATCAGATTCAATTGGGAGAAAATTCGCTCCGTTGAGGCACTGCTGTGGAGAAGAGATAAAACACTCAAGGCAAAGTCGCCTATATTTTTTAGTAGAAAGCAATGTTCTCCATCCTTAATTTTTCTGACTTTGATCCAAAATTCTTCAGGATCGTCAATATTTTTTAAATTATCTTTAAATTCGGGAATCAAACGCCATTCTGAATTTATCATTTCCAATTCATCCTCCTTAATAATATTTGGGAATAGTTGAAGCAAATTCGCAATGGAAAATTGCTGCTTTCCATGATCGGTCATAACAGCTGCTGGATGTAATGCTTCAACTGCATTCAGTATAGGATCATTGAAATCGATTCTTTTTTTTATTTATAAGGATAAAGTCACATAAAAATCTAATGCTCGTTTTTTAAAAGTCAACAACTCATCATTGGTTAATGTACCATATAACAATTCTGTTTTAGCACCAAAGTACATGTCATCAATATTCAAGTATTGGTGGACATTTAGAGGATCTATAGAATGGACTTTATTTTTTTCAACATAATCACCTTTCAAAAAACTTTTCACTATAATTTTGAACTGTTTTTTCAATACACTTAGTAAACTTGTTATTAGAGGCCTTTCCCTTTGAAATAACAAGTTGAGTTTATTGACAATATCCAATATATACGATAAGAAAGTGTAATATACTTTGTAAATTGGATTCCTCAAAGCATTAATAATACATTTAGCAGATTGCAAGTTGTCTTCCAAAGCAGCTCTAGTGAAAAATAATTCTAGGGCATTCCATTGCTCTAAAAGCCTATTGACAACTTCTCCAAGAGATAACCACCGAGTTTGGCTCAATTTAAGAATTTTGTGTGGTTTGATATTCAAAAATGTTTGAAACTCCTGTAATTCTGATTGTCTCTTGGAACTCTGCTTTAAATAATTATAAATATCTCGAGCCAAGTCTTCTATTGTTGAGGGAAGTTTTTCACAGGCTGCAGAAGAACACAAATTCATTGAATGGCAAATGCACCCCATTATAAAAATATTGGGCACCTTTTCTTTCAATTTTGATTGCAGTCCATCTTTTTTTCCCATCATCACACTGCAGTTGTCTGCTGCAAATCCTGTAAAAATATATAATGATTAATCAAAAATGTAGGTTTGTTTACTACAGAACTTACCAATCATGTTGTTTATGGATATGTTGTTTTCTTTGAAAAAACATAATAAACTAGTCAACAACCCCTCTGCAGTAGCATTTTCAACTTTTAATAGTGTTAGGAATTTATCCTTGATACTGTAATCATCAAATACCCTTACAACAACAGCTAGGCATTTAGATGTGGATATATCCGTTGTTTCATCTATAACAAGCGAATATTTCCGTTTTTGCAACAATCTGCAAATATTTGCAAGGTCCTCAGGAGCACAATGAGTACAAACCAATTCAGTTCCCTTGGTTCTGCTGCACTTAATGCTTTTGGCTACCTCGGAATCTGGGCACATGCTGCTAACCAATTTTGGCAAATGCTCCAAAATTCTGAAGGGCAAGTTGTGTTCAGCAACAAACATAACCATTTTCAACTCAGCTGATCGTTTGAAATCTCCTGCAGGTCTTAATAATTTTTGAACATCTGTGGTTTTTGCACATGCCCTTACTCGTTTTTGATGATATATACTTTTCCCATGCCTTTGTAGATGAGTCAATCCCCCAACAATGAACTTTTCACAGATATTACAATAAGAAGATCCGTTCTTGTTCTGCAACCATGTATACCTAGTTTTCCACTCATCTTTAAATTTCTGGTGGTATATCTTTTTCTTTTTAGTGACTGGTTCATTTTCATTATTTTCAGATTCTGATCCTGAAAGGTCCTCTTCACGGTTCTCAGATTCACCTTCACATTTTTCACTCACCATATCTAATATTCTTGAACATGATGGTGTATTTCTGTAGTTATCATCTTTATTAGTAGAACTTGTAGAACTTTGCCCCACATTTTTGTTATAACAATGATCAGTCTCAATTTCTTTTTTTCTTATGATAAACCTTAAATGAAGTTGAATTGCATATTGAAACATCTTCCTCAATACAAAATGTGGTTTCCCCTTACCTATCCATTATTTATGATTAAATATTAAAGCGTCTCAGTCTCAGTGTGGTTCCTATTAATATCCTTTAGCGTATAGTTATCGATACATAGCCTTATTCTCACCCTTTTATTTTGAACAAAAATTTAAAATAACACAAGACATAACCAAACTTTTCGTAATTTTGGTTGGTTTGGTTGGGAAATCTCAGATCAGTCAGATCAGAAATCTGAACGCCGAACGCATCTCACATCTCACGGATCGGGATTAAAGATTAAATTCAATTGACATGAACGAGAGCACAGACAGCACGATCCAAACTCCAGTAGTCCGTTCCGTATCGATTTATTTTTCATGTGATCGTGATGTGGCTTGCGCTCTCGCCGCTCTCCGGTCAAGGCTCCAGCATCTACTACTAAACAGGATGGAAATGATGAAATTTAATTTTTGTAATAGATTCGAATGAATTGTAATGACGTACTAAATGTGAGTGAAATGTACTAGAAAAGTACAATTGTACTAGAAACGGCAACCCTGATAGGTTATTTAATATTTACAAACAATAAATACACCTAACTATCTAACTCTACTTAACCTAACCAAGTATAGGTGGCTCTGGCTCGATCCTTGCACTGCACTGACTGGCCCTGCTTTTATTTTTTAATCTATGGACCCGGCCCCAGACATATTTGTTGCTCTCTACTCGGTTACACTGATTCCACCCTAATCTATGACTGATTCGTTTAACGTTGCACTGTTAAATAACGCTTCGGTGTCACTAGTGTAGACAGTGCAGAAATTTCGGCAATAAAGAAAAAAAGTATATATTTATATTACTCTATGTTTCGGACATATATGACAGGCAGTGTTGTTCCTGCTATTACGTTCGTAATAGATATATTACCTTTTAACCATATCTATTACCCTATTACGTTTTGATAGCAACCTATTACCTTTTCATGAATGATACATGGAAGGTGGCCATGAGTGATATTATGATTTGGCAATGACATTTGCCCACAGGATAAGAAAAGGTAGAGGCCAGAATTGACAAAGAGACTAAAAGAGAAGAATACTAAATTGCAAGTGCAATAAAGAACCACTTTTTGTACTAAATATAGTTCAATAATGTGTTGAACGCAAGAAATAGTATATTAAGTACCAAGTGTCAAAAAGGTTACTTTAGTCACGAGTGCCTTGTAAAACGAGTGACTAAAGACGATTTTAACACGAGGTGCTTACTTTACTTTTTCTTCGTCCACAGGAATGAACAAATTTTACTATATTTTAATTATATTCTAAGGATATGGCTGGATCCACATGCATCCGTGATCACGGACGTACGTGTGCGTTTCACGGACAGCCAAAAATTTGATCATCCGCATGTGTCAATCCGTTTACGCGTTCGTTTATGGTACCTAACGTCAAAACAACCTCAAAATATTTTTGTCATCACCGTATGAACGATACACCGATCTTATTAAATTATGAGTGTTTGTCGTGTTAATGAAAATAATTGCACTTTAATGATTTCCTGTTTAAACAGACAATTAGTGAAGGGTCCTCTCTGGACACAGAGTAATTTAAAGAAAAAAATAAATATAGCATACCTAATGCATCTGCAAAACAAAAGGATTATTACACAAAACAGGAAAATGGATAAAAAAATTTTATAGAGTACAAAAGACTAAAATATGGCTGTGGGAATATACCCTTATTTGAGAGCTGGAGGAGAGCGACCCCATTAAGTTCTTCAATTATCTTAGGATAAACAACACTTTAATGAGTTACATAAAAAAGTAGTCGAGGAATCACCACAAAAAGGCAAACAAAATAACCTAACCTCAATCACGCATGAAAAGTTAAAATTAACCAACTTCAGTCCGTTGTGACCTTTAAACGTGCGTGATTTTGTTCCCTACAATTTCATTGGTTGCTATTGATCACGTGGTATTCAACGGATACGTATCACGGATACATGTGGATCCAGCCTTATATTCATAACATTACGGACGATGGCTGACGGCTGACTGACAAATCAAATGACACAGAACAACAAAATTATCACGGAACATGAAATTTAACATACAAACGATACACTTGATTTGACGTTTAAAAAACAAAAGATAAACGATATGTGACTTTTCGCATTCTAAACACCATCAGTGTTTAAAGAGTCGTTTTGTGCATGTCAAACCAGTGTTGAAAATGTGGTTTTAGTAACAGAAGTAGAAAAAATATGCTAAGTCGAAGTGTCAAAATTTAGAAATGTCATAACCCTATAAATAAACCCCATTATCCTCTAATTTATATATTTGAAAATAAAAAGAAGAAGAACAATCTATTACCTTTTTTAACGTTCTATATTCTATTACGTTTTTGCGTGGTATTCTGACTATTCTGTTACTATACACAAATTTCCTAGGAACAACGCTGATGACAGGAGACAGACAGGAGTTTGGTGCAGATAGAATTTAGAAGTAGAAAATACTGATCCAATATCCAATTTGATATACATATTATTGAATAAAACATACATTACAAGTAAATATATTGTATAATAATAGTTTGTATCCTTAAACATCCACAAATTAATTTAATTCTAACTGATATAATTTGATTATGCAATAAGTTTAAGGTTATACATCTTTTAGATTATGGGGGGTGGTAGTCACGGACATGAACCACCTTACAAAATTCCTGACTACAGGATATATAAAGTTAAAGATGTTCCAGAATTAGTTGAAACAGAAAGAGCTTTGGCTGCTCACGGACTAAAAGACCCATGGCTACGCAATGAAGTTTGGAGATACAATCCCAAAGAATTTGGAACTGAAAGCACCAGGTTCAAAGCTGTATTTTTTAGAGGATTTAAACTCGGATTTGGTGCGTTTGTACTCACTGTTGTTGGCACTGCAATTTATGATAAAATGTATCCTAGTAAACATGGTCATGGACATTAAAAAATGTATGTTAAATACAGTAATTGTGAAAGTAGATTTTCTGTAAATAGAAGTAAAACCTAGTTTTTTTTGTAGTTTACTTTCACTTTTTTAACAATTACTGCTGTATGGGCACTTATTCCATTGTAACTTATAAAAGCAAATTGGTCAAATTCACTATCTTGTTTTTGTAAATAAGCGTAGAAGTCAGTTTGGATTCCAAAAAAACATGTTTCTATTCAAAAACTGCTAACAAAGATATTACATGTAATAGTTTTTGATTTTTCTGTTTGACTTTGGCCTTTATGAAAATTTATAATTTTGATAAAGGCTAAAGTCGAGCCAATATGTCAAGAATCAAGAAAATAAATATAAAAAGGTGTACGTAAAACATTTGAGATTGATTGATCTTTAATGGGGTTACAATGCACTGCAACCTTAAGGTTTATTGTGCCTTCAGAGCTGTTCTCGCTACTTCTACCCATGTATCCTTAAATAAAAAACTCATATAAATAATAAAAGTATTGAGATTTCACTTATTCTCATGAAACTGAAATAAAGAAGTTTCTATATTATCTGCATCATGATGATTGTACCTGTATTTTATCAAAAGATGGGTGAATTTTTATTGGTTCTTAATTTGATTTGTTTTGCAAAAAATTAATAGTTTTTATAGGTATAGTAATTTAAAACAAAGCATAGTAGCATGGTGTGTTTACTAAATCAACCGATTTTTCAAGAAAATAAACCATAGCTGTGGTTTAGAGTATACCTATTAGATTTCTATTTCAAAATTTTAATTTTGACTTCCAGCAGTACATATTAAGGTAATTTCGCGGTTGCCCAACCTATGGTATTTGAAAATGAACTAATAAACATAAAATTTGCAAAATCAGAAGTACCTTCTTATGATAGGTACTGTTCAATTAGGATGTGAAGTAAACATTATTTGGTTGATAGATTTCCGAATAGCTCTGAATAATTCAGGTTGAGAGTAGGGGTGCTTGCTATCTACTGGATATATAATACAATGTTTGAGACACTTTTCACTTTATCTATATAAATTACATAGTTATATGTTCAGATTCTCTTTTCTTTACATATTATTAACAACTGTATACCTAGTAGGGATATGGAATAATAATAATAATAAAAAATAAATCTTGTGTGGAGTAAAATATACATATATTGATATTTCAAAGCAACTTATTGAATATATAACAAAATAAACATAATAATTAATTGTAATACATTTATTTGAAATGGAAAATACCAAAGATTGTCTAATATTTTTATTGATTTTTGTCCAAAATTAGTTTTGAATATTTTTTTCTAACAGTTTGTGTAGAAAAGGATTTGTGATCCTTATTTGCAATACTGTTTAATCTAATACCACTATAGGTGTTGATCATTAATTTAATTAGTTTGTTTTGGTTAATTTCCTAGGATGCATAATCAAAAGAATGATGGAAAAATATTGTCATTTAAAAACAGCATTCTATTTATTTCATTAATGTACTGATTAAAACATCGCTATTCCGAAATCTGCACACAATAAACATTGTCCCTTCTCGTTTGAATCAACATCCAGTTCGTCATTATCAACAAGATTTTTCTCGTCAATTTCGTTGTCCTCTGAAGTATCAGAGTCTAGTTCCATATGTTTCTTTTATATTTTGGGTAATGGCACTTTCACTTTAATATTTCACCCTTTCCTTCTCGAGCAAAATTTGTTTTATTCTCTCTTTGTTGCTTCTCCACGAGAATTAATTTCATTGGTGTAGCTGTTAATATTTCTGATTTTCCCTTGGTACCCTTTTTAGTTTTTCCTTTTCCAGAAAATGACGGAAATGGTGAGAGCTCTGCAATGCTTACTTTGTCTTTTGCTAAAGCATTTATTACTTTTGGTTTACCGTTATATAGAACAGGATTGAGAAATAATTGGAATGTTTGAAGGCAAATATTGGCTAGCAGCTTCAAAATCCTCTTGTAAATGTATCTGGATGAAATGGGTGGATTCCAGATGAGTTAAAACCTGATATAGCTTTCTCCATTGTTGCAATTTTGACGTAAGCATTTTTAAATATTTCTGCCAAATTTAGGAACGTTATTATATTCTTTCGCTAGCCAGTTTGAAAAAAAAGATCGCATTCTTTATCAATAAGGAGTGTGATATTTGTTACATTGAAAGTGCATGTAAATGGACCAAAAAATGGAGTATCGAGAGATTGTAAGCGGTGGGGGGTATGTGGCGGTATTGACATGTTGATTCCATTATCTTTGCAATAGTTATAAATCGAAATAGATAAATGGCTATTATGGTTGTCGAGCATGCAATTTGAAATGCTGTAACCACGGAAGAAAGTATTTTTCGTCACTCCAATAATTATCGGTAACTGCATACATTTCTTCTAGTGGTCCATTTTATTCAATGCAGGAAACATTCGTTTTCGAGGAAATATTAGGAGTGCATAAAGCTCCCAGAAGCACTCATTGCACATAATGACAGTTACGTGTTAATTCCACGTTCCCAAAATATTTTTGAACCAAACTGTTTTACGCCTTTTGGTCCCAGTTGCTTAGTTGGCTTCTGAACAGTTGAAATCCCAGTTTCGTCAACATTGAAAATTCTGCTTGGTGCAAATTTAAACTTTTCTAACAAGATGTCAAATTTGAAAAAAAAGTTTTAACGGATTCTTCATTGAAAGCAGTTATTCGCTCTACTGACACTTGTTCCTTCAGGTTTTCTTAGGCTAATTTGGAGGTTTCTCTTAAGAAATGATTGCAGCCAATCCTTGCCTGCTTCTTGGCGAGTTTTATGAACTCGTGTCATATGCCATTGGCTTCTGCATATTGGAAAGCAAATTTACGTAACTCTACCGGAGTCAATCCATGAAACAAATTGGCTAATTTAAGAACGTGACTAGCCATTTGAGTTTCAACCTTAGCCGAGAAGATAGAGGGTCGTCCTAAACTTGGACCAGATCTGTCGTTTTTCTTTATGCGCGCTCTCAGTGTTGCCTGATGCTTTCAGCACTATACGGGTAATGATACGCTATTGAGAGTAATCGTACGCAACCGCGTATCATTACCCCGATTTACGCCATTTGTGTCATGAGCTATATTTGAACCAAATATTGGTCGATATTGCCACGAAATATTTACAGTATTTGATTCAGTAGGAGCCTGCCCATTCACGAAAAAAAAATGGAGCGACTTTTAAATAAGAATTTAAAACTTACCTTCACTTGAATCACACACAAATGTTATAAAAAAAATGCCGAAAAATAAATATGGTCTATGCCTAACAAACACAAGTGTGAGACTGAAATGAACCGCAACATAATTGTTGAAATACGTGTGTGACACAAGTCTATCCAATTAACGCCATCATTCAAAACGATCGCTAGGACATATAGGGTCATGCGTACCAATACCCGCTGCGTGTGATTCCCCGCCTCTCCCCTAAATATGAAACAGTTCTCTTAACTATAATGTGGTCAAAACTTTGGAGAATCCAACCATTAACTTATCTGATGCTGTTAATTTACTATAGTCACCTGTTACTTTTGTCGACGTGTGATGATCCCAAAAGAAACTATTAGATTTAATTAGATGTAACTAGATTTTAATTTCAAATATTGCTAGCGTCCAGTGAACTTGAAGGTCACTGACAAGGTGTTGTAAGAGGATATTGAGGAATCACGACTGTTTGTAAAATATATCATTGACGCGTCTTAATAATAAATAATGTAGTCAGCAAGATCGACGAAAAGATCATCGACTGGTTTGGTTCAGGAATGCATTTATAGAATTTCTTATATAAAAGAGAGAGTTCATTTGTCTATAATTATTCATAGTATCAATGTTTATAGTGTAAGTTATCCATGGTCAGTAAATTGTATGCGTAGTGTTAAATATATGATCCCAGTGAGTTTTGATAAACAATGGTATTTATTTAACCTCAATGAATAATGGTAAGTGTTTCCCGAGGATTAATGGTTCGATGGTGTTACGGGTTCAAACTGATTGGAATTAGTTAAAACTAAATTAAAATTTCAATAATTTAGCCATCACATTGTTTGTTTACCAACTAATATAAGAAATTCTTCTTTTATTGTTCCCTCACTTTAAAAGGTCTAAACATAATGGGCTATCCCTGCCAAAGAGTCAAGCTGGTTAGTTGATGACCAGTAAGTAATTAAGGTTGGTACTTTGACTTACATATCTAATTGACCTACTGTCATTATACTTTTATTTCCCTCCCACTTTTTTTGTCAAAACATTTCTATCAGTATTATTCTAAGTATGGGCGGTATACAATAAAAGAAGGGTAACCATTTAAGGGAATTTCAAGTTTAATCTAAGTAAATTAAATAAGGTTTATATAAGTTTTTCCTATTACTATTTCAGTAAAAAGTAGTTAAGGTCAATCCTAGATTAATTTATAAATTTTGGGTTTGTAGTTTTCTCTTCAGAATTTTTTTTGTGGAATTTATTTTGCAGGCTTCTTTATTGAATACGTGTAGGTTTTTTCTTTTTTTGGAAAGAGTGGGGATACTTGTAGTAATTCAAACATTTTAAGTACAGTTATTTTTTTTTGTAAAATAAAAATTTATTCATACATTTAACTTAAATAGATTTATAATTCAGTATGGAGATATATGCTCCTTAAGTCCTACAGTAAATACGGTGGCGGAACTCAGACATAAATTAAGAGAAGCTCTGAAGCTGGAAAAAGAGAAGGGAGAATCACTGATTAAGAGTGACGCGCCTCTAGATTGTGTTATTGAAATGGATATATGCGAGAAGAAAATACGGGAATTAGACAAAGCTTTGGAAAGTTTTGATAACGAAAATGCTGAAAGTGATTTCAAAAGAATTTCTACTAGGCTTCAACATGTGTCTGCACGGTTATCACGATTTGAAGGAGATGGAGAACTAGAAGAACAGCGTTAATGCAACATTGTTATCAGTTGAAAAACTTTCAATAATTTACGAACAATCCTTCAACGAATCTGAAACTCACCTGCCGCCGAACCAAGACGTTTCATTACCTTTTGCATCAGGAAATACAACATCGGAAAATGCAACATCAGTAAACATTGCAGATAGGGTTCAGCAGTTATCCTTATTGGATGAACCAATATGCTCTCGTCAGCCTCGAGTGAGTCGAAACTTAAATATAGTTGGTGGCTTCGTAGATATGCCTGAGGAACATGCCTGCTGCAGCTACCCATCAGTTTTACCCAATGTTCCATCATGCTCAATGCAACAATTATATGACTGATCCTAGACACCGTGTGAATTTTTTTCCCACAGTTACCGAACATCAGCCTAATCCAACCAATGTTTCTTCTAGACGAGCTACGTGGAATAGTACCAAAATGTACTTTGGGATAGACCTGAATTCATGACAAGTCATATGGATGAATACTCTCCTTATCATCTACAGCACAGTTTTAATAGTTGGAGCCAGGATTCCCGAATGCCAGATATTGCTAGATGGAATGTGAAATTCAATGGCCGCACGAGCGTCAATGAATTTTTAGAGAGAATCGAAGAGCTCAGTAGGTCTAGATAGGTGTCTCTACACAACAATTGCTGCGTTGTGCTCCTGAACTTCTGACCCAAGATGCTTTGCTTTGGTACCGGACCAGAAGATTTTCTTCCTGGCAAGATTTTGTCTCTCAACTGCGTGAAGCATACTTGCCGTACGATTATGAAGTAGGCCTAATGGATTAGATACGAAGAAGGACTCAAGGTGGCCAAGATAAAGTTGTTACGTTTATTACGATCATGAAAAACCTTTTTTGCAAACTAAATCAACCACCTAGTGAAAAGGATCGGGTAGCTCTAATACAGCGAAACCTCCTACCGAACATCCAGTCTCAACTTGCCCTACATAAAGTATCAACGATTGATCAGCTTATTCGATTAAGTCGGGCTGTATAATAGAAGAGACTGAGGCGAGGATACAAATATTCCTCCCCCCACCTTCTTCAAATCGATCTCTCCACGAGCCGGAATTGGCATACCGAAAACCTTCAGGTCAGCCTTATGTCGCCGCTATCAAAAACACTTGTCTAGAACGAGAATCTGGAACAATGGCCACGTCTTCGGCATTAATTCCTGCACCAACTGAACTTCAATCTAACGCTTCACCTGCATCATCTTGTTGGAACTGTGGCATGACTGGTCACCGATTTAAGAAGTGTGATCAGCCTCGCAAACGATTTTGTTATAAATGTGGAGAGAACAACTGTTCTATTTATAATTGCTCTAACTGTCGAAAAAACTGGAACCGAAGTCAACAGTAGGCCAGCTGTCTGACGCATCGTTTTCCATGGCCGATTCACAACGTCAAGTTTTACTAGAGTATGTCCTTGCTCATGCGAAAGGAGATACGCGACCCTATCTTCAGGTGAAAATATATGGTTGTCAATTGCTTGGTTTGTTGGATTCCCGAGCTACAAACACCATTTTGGGTGGATCTGGTTGGAACAGGTTAAGATTTTCCTGCAAGATCCAAAACACTGAACAAAAGTCTTGTGTTGTGGCTTCAGGCCAGACTTGTGGTATTTTGGGTAAGGTATCTTTACCAATTACGTTGTGTGAGAAAGTAAAGATTATCCATGTTCTTATTGTTCCTGAACTCCCTCATACTCTTTGGGGATGGACTTTTGGGAGGAAATGGAGATAATCCCGAATATGTTCTCGGGTGAGTGGCAAAGTGACAATGCAATTAGCCTAAATTTCATCCGACCATCTGGATTCTGAGCAGCAATCTCGACTGAACAAACTTATTGATGATACCTTTCAAGGGATGAATTCCAAATTAGGATGCACTTTAACTACGTTGAGCATGTCATCCGAACCTCTTCGCCGCCTCTAAAACAACGGCATTATCCTTTGTCGCCGCTTATTTTAAAGCAAGTAAATGAAGATCTTACTAAGATATGCTCGAAGATGGAGTGGTGGAGCCTTCTAACTCTCCTTGGCCTCTCCGATAATCCTCATTAAGAAGCCTGATGGACGTCATCGGTTCGTCGTAGATTATCGACAACTTAATAAGGTCACTGCTAAGGAGGCTTACCCTCTTTCCTTCGTAAGTGCTACGTTCGACAAACTTCGTGATGCTATCTGACGACATTGGACATAAAAAGTGCATATTGGCAAATACCGCTTTCGGAAGAATCTAAGCCAATGACAGCTTTCGTTGTACCTAATCGTGGTCTATATCAATTTCGGCGAATGCCGATGGGACTCCACAATGCCCCAGCAACGTGGCAAAGATTCATAGACCAGATCATAGGTGTAGATCTAGAACAATATGTATTTGTCTATATGGATGACATTATCATTTGTACGGATACTTACGAGAAACATCTTGTAACAAGCCGATCGGCTATTACGATTTCCATCGGACTATGGTATTTTAATTTCGTCGTACTAATGATTTGAAATTAAAAAACTTGTTTCTCTTCCAAATTTTGTATATTTAAACGATAGGGCTCTTCCTATATTAACAATGATAAGTTAATATACCTACATCGTTGTGGTTTCACATAATTGATGCTCTGCAGCCCCTGGGTAGGACCTATAATGGAACACCATAGAGACAACACAAAACCGGTCGGGATGGATTAAGGACCCGATCTCCATCGACTAAGACCTAGCTGAGAGCTGAATAATTCCAGAACCTCTCCAAGATAAGTCCTTTGTCTTATACTGAATTCATGGAAATCTAGAATTAGAGATTTTTATTGTATAACGGCGTTCGTATTCGTCGTCTTGTATTTTGGATATCCAGTTAATGGGATTATCTATTGATTTATAAATATAATCAATTTGCAGAAACCTTTAATATTTGATGTAACCCCATTATAGTATTAGTAACGGTACTTTGACTGAGTTTATGTTACAGTGGCGCCCTAGTTAATTGTATTTTTTGCTTATTTCTGAGATGGCGTGGGAAATCTATATTAAAAGTTTACTTAATTTAAATTATGAACTTAATTTTTTTGATTACTTTAACTTAAATTTTTATTCCAGTAATAGTTCACATTTTTATAGACGCAGTGTTATGATAAAATTTCCTTCAAAATTTCAAGTTCATATAGTTTCCTTATTTGTTATTTTCGTCAGGAAGATATTACAGGTTTTACGATGGTCAGTTTTATGTGTTTCAGGAATTTATAATTATATTTGCGATAATAGTTGACATTAAGGAATTTGTCTACTAATTGTTTTCTGTGTTTAAAAAAGTTGTTGTAGCTATAACTTTGATAACGTTTGATATGTTTTGATATTTTATTCTATCATAAAAACTTCTGGTGTTGATTGGTTTTTAAAATTATTGCAAATCAGTCGTTCCTTTTTGGAATGATTAGTATACCGGTTTACTCAAAGTAAATATAATTAATAGCGTGTAATATTTTTGAAATATTTAGTATACAGGGTCACTCATAAGTAACATTGTTAAATTTCATATCTTTAATTTACAGTTATTACTTAAATTACTTTGCAGTTACCTTTAAATTTGTTTACATAGATCTTTCTGATGATGAGCTTTCTAATCAACATCCTATTGATCCAAATTTATTCTGGCCATAATTACGATTTTCGAGTCAGATCTAGTTGGGATTCTGATTAGTTTGGGTTTTTTTTTGGATTATTATTTCTTGACGTGACTATTTTATTATCTTAATTTTGATTTAATATCAAAATATATCTTGAGTATTTTTTATTTTTTGTTGTCAACAATTGTGTTAGGTCACAAATACGTCTTGTGTCTAAATAAAGTAGAATTTACTTTTCTACTCTCGTATATGTCATGATACCTCCGTACATTATCTTTTGTTATAGTTACCGATGTGCAAAAGCACATATATTTTTCTCTCATGCCTTTGCTTTATGTATCTTGAGTACATTATTTTGTATCTTTCTTTTATGTTGTGTATTATATTTGTGTTTATCGTATCGCTTTGTTTTTGGGTTTTTGAAACGCAAAAAAATTCTGTTCTGTAGAGAACAAACTTCCGTGAATGTTTCAAATTTTCTGAGATTTTCTTGCTTTATGCACCTTTAGAAATCAGTTTAGTTTGGAACGAACTTTATACACAAATATTTTCTGGAATATCTTGCTTTAGGCAAATCTTGAATTCAGTTAATTTTGTAATACTCCCTTATCTTTTTTGTTGTGTGTGTACTGAGAAATTCTGTTTTGCTTGGTAGCGTTTTTGTTCTCAGTATACGCTTTATTTTTATAGTCCCTCTTTTGCTCAAATATTGTCTGAATTTCCTTGCTTCAGGCAAATTTTGGATTCAGATTATTTTGTAGCAGTGCCTTTATTTGTTGTGCGTGTACTGAGAAATTATCTTTTTGCTTGGTAGCGTTTTTGTTCCCAGTATACGCTTTAGTTATTTTTATCTTCCCTGTATTTTGATACGAGAATAACACGTTCTTTTTGTAGCACGACAATTTATCGATTATCTTGGTGTACTGATAATACTGATATTATTTTATTAAGGCATATATTAGTCTTCTTTTTGAGTTGTTGATAAAACTATTTTTTTTTGGTTAACTTTCTATGTGGTTTGGAATACTACGGTTTATATTTTCGTTACTTTCATAGCGAAAGTGTTTCCGATTTATAATGTTTTCTTCCATATATCTTCCAATTTTGGTTTTGAGCATTCTGTGTGTGTTATCGTTAAATTAGTAGCACTTGGTGAGTTTCTTCTCTTCAAACTTTCCGATTGTAGGAAAGGGGGGAAATGCAAAGGCTTGTTATTTTTTCCTCTTTTTATTGTTCCTTTATAGTTACGTAATGTATTTTTTCTACTTCCGCTACTAAAACCGCACTTTGAACACGGGTTTGACATGCACAAAACGGCTCTTTAAACACTAGTGTTTAAAATGCGAAAAGTCACATCTCGTTTATCTTTTGTTTTTTAAACGTCAAATCAAGTGTATCTTTTGTATGTTAAATTTCACGTTCCGTGAAAATTTTGTTATTCTGCGTCATTTGATTTGTCAGTCAGCTGTCAGCCATCGTCCGTCATGTAATGAGTATAATTCAAATATAATATAATTTTTTCTTTCCCGCGGGCGTAGAAAAAGTATAGTAAGCACCTCGTGTCAAAAACGTCTTTAGTCACTCGTTTCACAAGGAACTCGTTCCGCTTCGCTTCACTCGTGCCTAGTAAAACTCGTGACTAAAGTAACCTTTTTGACACTTGGTACTTAATATACTATTAAAAACACACACACATTTTTAGTCACGTTAGAAAATTTTCTTAGTAGATTTTTGTTCCTTACCTTGTATTTTTTTTCCTATATCTCGCAAAGTTTTTCCTACATGGTTGATACTTTTTCCTTCTTTTCTTTAGATTATTTAGATTTTTTGTTTTGAGTTAGTGTACCTGAGATCTTAAGCACCCTATATCAATCACACTTAGTGATAATTTTTTTGTAGATGAGGAATGTAGTTGTTTTCTTGTCTTATCGTTGAGATGTTAGCATTTCATATTTAAGTAGTGGTTACCCGCCCTCCTTTTTTTTGGATATTTTGCAGAAGAGTTTAGCATCTCATATTTTTGGTAGAGGCTACCCCTCTAATTAATTTTTTTGATGTTTTAGAACCTCAGTATAGTACCAAGAACTAATATCGTTTAATTTTTGATAATTGATTACCGCATTTAGTTTCAATGTCTTGATTATAATTGCATATCATTTGCAATGGTTTATTATCGCTAGTAGGTATACGCTCCTATTATATACATTTTGAGTTTACTGCATTTTTTTTAAAGTCATAGCTTCGAACTAGAAAAGGTTAAAGGTACAATTTCAGCTCAAATTTTGACGCTCAAACCGGTGGTTACATGACTAAATGTGCAGTTTTAGCTTCGCTGTAGGAAGTTTGTTTTGAACCAACTTTCAGCGTCGATTTTCAGCTTGAGCCAGTGTTGCCAGGCGAAAAATATTTACATCCTCAACCATCTTATCAAAACCGTGCCAACCGTGATTTAAAAATTCTCAACATATTGAATTAAATGTAACAAAACTTGTACAAATGAACTTTTTATTATAAAATGCATAAAATTATATAAAATCAAGATACAATTTTTTCAATGCACATAACAACAAAATAAAAACAGTCTTCTCTATCTCATCACAAATAAACAGAATATGACTTGGTGCCTTACTTAATGAAAAGTAAGCAAATTTACTAGGTTTTCACTTTCTACCAATAAAATTTAAAATCCCTAATAATTTCGTTACTACGTTAAAAAATCCCCAATTTGAGGAAAAATCGACACCTTTGGCAACAGTGGCCTGAACTGTGTTACTGCATAGACAAATCGAATAAGTATTATTTGCTCTATGGTATATTAATGTGTTAACAAAGAGTACGACGGTTCATTTTGCAAAGTGACGCTTCTGACTACGGGCTGGGTGCTGTTTTGTCACAGATGGATGATGAAGGCAGTGAGAGAGTCATTTGTTATTTGATCAGATCTCTTTCGAAATCAGAAAGAAAATACAGCACTACCGAGAAGGAGTGCCTGGCTGTGTTGTTCGCCATAGAGCACTTGCGTCCTTATCTCGATGCCGTTCAATTCACTGTCATAACAGATCATTTCGCTCTTAAGTGGATTAATAACATTAAGGACCCCGTAGGACGAATCGCTAGATGGGCAGTCCGATTACAACAATTTGAGTTTGAAGTAGTCCATCGTAAAGGTAGTACCCATACTGTTCCTAACGCACTCACAAGAGCTGTACCTCGTTTGAAAGTATCGATTTGGAGTCCAAAAATAAATGGTATCTCAAAATGTGCCAGATAATACAAGATACACCAGCCAAGTATCCGCTGTGGCGGTTGGAATATGGACAGTTATTTAAAAAAGTCGATGTTGCCTATCCAGGACTAGCTGAAGATGGCGATGGTTGGTTAATGGTGCTCCCAAAGGAGAAACGAACGGAAATAATATATTCACATCATGATCCCCCTACATCAGGTCATCTTGGAGTATATAAAACACAAACTAAGATTGGTAGAAAGTATTACTGGCCTGAACAAAAGCAAGATGTCGCTCCCTACATTGAAAAATGTCCAATCTGCCTCCAAACTAAGCCTCTTCAAAAACCTCCAGCTGGACTAATACTTAGTCAAGGCCCAACTGCCGTAAGACCATTTCAAATAGTTAGCTTAGACATAATTGGACCTCTACCTCGCTCGGCATCTGGATATTCTTTCCTTTTTTCCATACAGGATATATTTAGTAAATATATACTTTTATTCCCTTTAAGGAAATCTACTGGAAAATGCATCTCGGAAATATTCGAAGATAACGTAATTCTTGTCTATGGTGCTCCTCAGAAGGCAATAATGGATAATGGTCGATCATTCATTAGCTCGGTTTTTCAGGATATTCTTAGACAATACGACATTACCTCTTTTCACGTTGCAAACTACCATCCTCAGAGCTACCCAGTAGAACGTTCTCATAGAGTAATAAAGACGGCATTGACATCTTATGTAGCTGAAAACCATCGGAGCTGGGATACGTTCATTCAGAACCCAACTCAGTCCAAACTTTGTTGTCTTTGGTCGCGAAATACAGTTATCTGGAAAGGATATTCACCCGCTAGCCACATCACAAAAGCCTAATTTCGATCCTCTTACTCGTTCTGAAGCTTTATTGGAAGTTTTCCAGAACATTCGACGTCGTATCAAAATAGCGTATGAAAACACCAAGAAGAGGTATCATTTACGTCGACGAGACGAGAAGTTTAGTCTAGCACAGAAAGTATGGAAACGCCGATACGCTCGTTCTGATAAGGCAATGTCCATAACAGCCAAATTTGTTCCAAAATTTGAAGGCCATTTATTATTTCAAAAATTTGTTCACCCTGGTCCTATGAGCTAAAGGACAAAAAGGGAAATTCCAAAGGTGTCTGGCACGCCAAGGATATAAAGGCTCATCCGCCGGAAGATTCAAATTCTGACTCGGACTCTGATATTGATGAGGTAAGATTGTAGATAAAATTGTTTTGGATTGTCAAGTTTTTTTTTGGGGAAAAATAACTTTTTCCAGGAAAGAGGGGGGTTGTTACGGGTTCAAACTGATTGGAGTTAGTTGAAACTAAATTAAAATTAAAATTTCAATAATTTAGCCATCACATTGTTTATTTACCAACTAATATAAGAAATTCTTCTTTTATTGTTCCCTCACTTTAAAAAGTCTAAACATAATGGCCTATCCCTACCAAAGAGTCAAGCTGGCTAGTTGATGACCAGTAAGTAATTAAGGTTGGTACTTTGACTTACATATCTAATTGACCTACTGTCATTATGCTTTTATTTCCCTCCCACTTTTTTTGTCTTTTTATGGCTGAATTTTACCTGCATGAGGTAAACCGAACTTTTACGGATTTTTGACGCCAAAAAGGAACCACTTTCCGAGACTATTTATTATGATTTCATGTATTCAAAAGCCCGCAAGGGGATATTTTATAAATTAGTTACTGACAGTAGTACCGTTGCTGTGACCCTCTGCATGGTTCACCACAGATAGACGTCCTGATAACCACTTTTAATATAGCCAGACTACATACCGCAAGGAAAAGAGTATAGTTTATTATTTTTTGTATCGCATCATTTGCATAGCGACTAGCGAGATACTGAATTCCACTCCACCATAGTAGAGGACGCCGCAGAACTAATATTTTAAATGTGTTCATAAAATAACATCTACTACCTACTTACCTTGTGAACGTATTAGTACTAATAGGGGAATTGCGTATAGTGTTAAGCCGTAAACTGTTTCAACTTTCATTAAATATCTTGTTTCATCCACAATCTTATCTTATAAAAAGTTAAGAACTGTTACACAGTACCTTTCATGGTAACTAAACCTGAATAATATTGATTTACCCACCCCTTTCTCCACTGTAACTAGCTGGTCATTATAGTGATATATATATATGAGTATAATTAACAAACATTTATTTGTTACCTTGTAGGTAACAATGGTTTAAGAAGTATATACGAGGGGCACTTGCTAAATAATCACCACAAACGACTTTCGGAATAATTTTTTTCCTCTATAGAAAATAAAGCAGCCAATTTGATTAATTCCAATGGTAATGGTAATAACATACAATATGTAGATGATACTAGTAGAAAAAAAATGGAGAATTATTTATTGACAAAGTAGTTTCCAGCCATCAGAGAGATTGAAAACAGTATCTTTCTCTATTCGCATTGGCTTATCGATCTGCCGTCAATGAGTCCACGGGTGAAACACCTGCGAAAATCCTGTTTGTACGTGAAATGAGGCTTCCTTGTGACCTGGAATTTGGCTGTCGGCCTGGAGAAGATCTAGCAGGAGAAGACTACGGGATCCAATTGAGAAGAAGACTGGACGATATTCATGAATTAGTTCGAACAAATCTTCAAGTTGCCAGCGACAGAATGAAAGACATTAGGTGGTTTTAAAGAAGGGGACAAAGTCTGGTTACACCGCACGACGAGGAGAAAAGTATTTTCTCCAAAATTACAAAAATCCTGGGAAGGTCCATACTTAATCAAGAAAAGGATCAATGCGTTGGGGATCGCATAAGTAAGATCCCCAACGGAAAACCAAAAGTAGTTCACCAAAACCGACTAGCGCCATTCGAAGGAGACCATGACCTAGAGAAAGGAGTAAACCATATTCGAGATGTGTCTGACCCTACATTCGATTAATTTATGTGCGCGTATGGAGGTATCGGGAAAGCTAGATATGGAGTCAATTCGGAACAACGACAAGATTTGTTCACTCTCCCGAAAGATTATTCACTGGCATACAACATCCACGACCATATCAAGAACTCACGAGGGTTGGCAACCGTCTCTCGAAAGAAGTTCGGGCAATTAGAAAAACTTGATTACCAGATTCCAGCCCCTAGCAAGACACTGAAACTGAAACATAATTCGCGGTACGTCTTCTAGGTGGTACCTAAAAATGAATTTCAAGATCGATTTACCTGCCGCGATGTGTGGGAAGCACTTCGAAACCTCCTAGACCATGCGTGAAGAAACTGGCTATGCCTAAGATAGCGAGTAACCAGTTGGATTGGCGAGTTATCAGGAATATGGTAGATGTTATCTTCCAAGATACCGGTGTCCAGATATTAATTTGCAGCTACAACCCCTGTTATCAGTATCCGATGAAGACGGTGCCCTGTTATTTCCATAAGATCGGAAAGTGTAGACTTGGTGCCAGTTGCCGACTCTTACGTCAAACTATATATATTTACTTGGAGTCTATTTGTTGGGGAAAATAAATCATTATCGGTATGTCTTTTGTCGAGTACATACATCGAATTGAGGAATTTATGCTAAAAATAAATCAATTAACTAAGGACATTACTTTTTATGAAGATAAGCGAATGGTTATGAAGCAAATTAAAAACATTTGCATAGCTGACTCAAATCAATGGGAAAATCTTATAACTAATTGGGTACCCGAAGAATTACAAAACGAAATACAACAACAACAAGAGATTTCGAGTGCCTTAGATCATATTTTTAGACGTCAGACACCACAAACGATATATCCATTACACAGGATCCAACCTACAAGACTTCAATATGAGCAACGACACCACTCCCCGCAGCAGCAGCAGCAGCAACATGAAAGATGAACTTAACAATATGTTTTCATTATCATGTATAATATTAGCATCCATATTTGTTTCAGTAGTTAAAATTCTACTGAAAATTGTTAAACGCAAATTTAAATCGTCATGTAATATATCAGCTAATGAGTAGGAGTTTTAATAAAAAATCAATTCAATACAATTTATGTTTTTTATTTAGACATTACAAAGGTAATATAGTATTCAAAAACCATTGTCGGAGACGCTCTACATTTCTTTTGGCACAAGAGTATAGCCCATTAGCGTGGCAAGGATTTGGATCTCGTTCAAAGTTTCCTGTAGCACATGATGTACCATCAAACTTGCAAACATCAATAATGTGGGGAAACACGCTAAAAATGTGACATTTCTTCTGTCACCTGAAGAATATCGAATGCCATGCACGTTCTTTTCCAGATATGACGTAGTTCTCTTATCACGCTGACTTAATGTATCAAACGATTGAGGTGACAAAAACATGTAGTGACTTTGCTTGCAACCAATTTCAATGGCGAGTTCTTTAGGAACAAAGTGTCCATCCACGATGAATCCTTGGATGTCGACGAACGCTACTCTCATGATGATGATTGCTAGAATACTAACGTGCAGTGCAGCAGCAGTACGTTTTAATTTAAATTCCTGACAATTTCGGTGAGGGGAAAATACTCCATTACACAATCGTGTATTATGATGCAATATACTTTGGTATTTTCGGGGAAACCAATTTTTACTTCAATGTCAAGTTTTACATCAACTGTAGATGCCTTCATGCTTTCTTCTTGTTTCGAGCAATCGATAACAAACAATGCACGCTTCTTGAAAGAGGAATAATACAACAGAGGATGCTTCTGTGTCGAATTCATATAGCTAGGATAAAATTCAGTATAGTTGAAATATGCCTCATTGTAATCATTCTTGGTAAAATCCAACTGCATTCTTTCATTGGGATAATACTCCCCATTTAGCGATAGTCTGATACTTTGAATCTCGGCATTGTCGAATAAAGTTGGGTCAGTTGTGTTTTTATCACGTTTGTTGGTTTGAAAGAAAACAATAACATAGCGAGGTCGTTCGACTGAAGTTGTAGTTTTATAGCCCAAACTTCACGTCTAGCATTTCTAGTGATGGATGGTAGTTCATGTATCTCCCACTTTCCAAATGGAATAACTATAGGCTGATCTTTTTGAATGGTCCTCATAAGTTCCAACTTAACATCATCATTAGGATAGATATGCTTGATTTTCAATTCGATGTTGCTAATATTTATGCTTACAGTTGTAGTGGAAGTCACACCAGCAACGTTTTTTTATGTGATATATACACAATCATTATCGTTTCGAGCTCGAACCAAACGTATTTTTTGCCGTCCACATGTAATCATAGGATAGTCATTGAAAATGTTGAAAATGTGCTTGAGAGGAATTTGTAGGTTGAATGATTTATCGGTGGCATTAAGGATGGGATATTTGGGATAATTCCAGCCTGCTATAGCCATATGATTGGAATCTTCTTGATTGTAGCACGTCATGGCACGTACAGCGCTCACGATTCCAGGATCTCGAACCGTTTCTATTTGTCTTGCACTTTCACTGTATGTGCACGAATCGAAAAGGAAAGAGTAAAGGAGCAACACCGGTTCGGGCTCATTCCTTATGTAAATTAACATGGGAAATCGCCAAGGTCCATCGTGGTAATTTTTGACGCAATTTCGATTTGCGCATGCGTCAAGGCGACCGGATGAACAGGCGGATGGCCTATGGGTGGTTACCGATAGGAAGAAGTTTCCAGAGGGTTTACAAGAAGTAGAAGAAGTCTCTAGATGGTTAGCAAGTAATGACGGTAGCGTCTACGGGGGTTATGCGAAAAGTAAATAAGTGTGTATGTTGTTACGTGTATAAGGCAGAGGGTGGTTTAGAAGAAGCGAAGGGGTTTTTAAGGGTAGCGTCTACGGGGATTACGTAGGGTGTATAGAAGAACAGGGGGTATGCGAAAAGTAAATAAGTGTGTATGTTGTTACGTGTATAAGGTGTCTAGAGGGTGGTTTAGAAGAAGCGAAGGGGTTTTTAAGGGTAGCGTCTATGGGGATTATGTAAATAAGGGTGCATACAAGAACGGGGGTTATGCGAAAAGTAAGTGTGTATGTTGTTACGTGTATAAGGTAGAGGGTGGTTTAGAAGAAGCGAAGGGGTTTGGGTAGCGTCTACAGGGGAGGGTAGCGTCTACGGTGATTACGCAAGTAAGGGTGTACGGGGGTTATGCAAAAAGTAAGTGTGAATGTTTTTACGTGTATAAGGTAGGGGGCGATTTAGAAGAAGCGAAGAGGGTTTTAAGGGTAGCGTCTACGGGGGGGTTGCGTGAAAAGTAAATAAGGGTGTATACAAGAACGGGGGTTATGCAAAAAAGTAAATAAGTGTATATGTTTTTACGTGTATAAGGTTTGGTGGGATCGAAGTGGAATAAAATACGGAGAAGACAAGAGGTAAACATGTAAAGCCATAAGGGCACCATGCTGATGACGTCACCCATGCTCAGTCGATAATGGGGGATCAAAATAAAGAACAATTGAATAAACATTTTATTGTACAATATAAAATTGAAAAGTATAATAAATGAAAATAATAACAATACTTTTTATATAAATCTTTTAAGGAATAATGGTGTCAACATCCATGTAGGCATCAATGGAATAGTGGCCCCATGGTAAGGTTTCATCGGAACCAGGAAGAATAAATCGCTTATCATCCTCAGGACTCAACGCTACTTTATCTTGAACAATTGAATGGACTAGATGTTTGTCGGCATGAATTAGATTTTGGGAAACGGTTTTCTGTGTGAAGGTGTCAAGGCAATTTTCATAGTCTTCAAACGTGATTACGGTCTTCACAACTAACGATTTTACCCCTTTAGCTTTCTTAGTTATTCCAACGTTTCGAATAAGGCAGTCTATTTCTTCTTTCTCAAAACCATCATTCGCAATGACGTTTTCGTTTTTCTGCTAAATCATCTTCAGAGGTAAGTAGCCGTGTTGCATACAATTTAGACCGTAACCCAACATAATCAGTCATTATGATACCATTGTTCTCATACTTCATCATCCCAAGAACCTTCTTATTAACTTGAGGAATTCCATAAACGTTATCAAGAGGATAGTCTGAGGTGTCGAAATATTTATAACAATCAATCTTCATTATTTCATATGGATCTTGATCTCGAATCTCATATATAAGACTATCGGTATCGGTGTACAGCACAGTACAGTTCTCACTAAAACGGTTCATCATGTACTCATAGTGAAAATCATAGATCGTAGTTTTAGCCAGATCTAAAATTGCCATTCCTACATATATCGGTTTATTTAACCATATTTGCAGCTTCCGTAATTCGATGGCAATTAGGTTTTCGCTGGAAATCGTACTATTTTTAAACTCGGGCTTAGCTATGTACGACTCAGCACCATATCGACCACTCCAATGAGAAATTAGCTTTACATCAACACGTTTGCGTACGTTCTCCATGGTTTTACCTGCAACAATTAGAAAAAGTGATTAGTATAGAAATATTTATATAAAACTAGCAATACTCACCAAACACGGCATTATTCATCAGTTTGAATAGGTTCTTCTCAAACTCATTCTTCGCAGCCTTACGTAACTCAGTGTTTAAGTCAATGTAGGGCTTCAACCATGAACTCTGCTTGAATTTCAATACTCGATGTATTTTTGTTAATAGAAGCCCATTCTGTAACGCTTGCTTCAATGCTCGGTAATGTATAACGTATTTTGTTTTATTAGTTAGGGTAGCCATCAACTTAGTCTCCTCATTTAATCTTGTAGCAGCCATCATGGTCTTAGGATTTAGGTGTTCAGGACAAAATGGAATATCCTTATGCAAATCATGTAAATGAGAAGGATACTCCAAATCAACCTCGAGCATGTATCCCTCAGATGCATCATCAGCAATTTCTGTAACGTCTATATTAGAGCCACACCATTCAAATCCTCCATAAGGGAGATATTGTGACATAGCCCATCCATATTGATTATTCACATCATTGTACATTGAATATTTCGGTGGATTTGAAGGATTATAAGTGGGCATATACTTATTGTTAGCTCGAGCACGACGTTTTCCGCAAACTTGACTAAGTCCACCGCGTATACCACGCTCAACAAACAAAAACATGTCTACATCGGTGAGAAGTTCCAATTCTTGTCCAGTATGTTTCAGCATAGCATCGAATGTAAATCCTGGTAATGTATAATAATGCGCGGGATCGATGTTATACGTAGCAATACAACTGGAACGAAACTGCTCAAAAACGTCAGCAAGAAGAAGGATATCAGTCTTCATATACAACTCTACATATTCACCTAAGGTTTGACATTGAAACGTATTCCAGACGCATTGTGCTCTACTATAAAGTTTACGTGAGCAGGGTTTATCTTCGAGATTATTATAGAAAGATTCGATAGGAGGTAACCTTGTTTCTTCAAAGCGGTCGAAAGAATTGAAATAGTCATAAGGCATCACCCCCTTCTTAGTTAACATTGTGAATTCTTCCTCGGGAACACCAGAAAACTGTGATCTCAAATTAGGAAATTCGGTTAAATATGAGGCGAGTTTATCGAGAGATGATGCCATGAATCGGAAACTATCGATAAATCTGAATTGGATTCGTGCATCTTCAACATGTTTTGTAAAGGAAATATATTTTTCTTTTGTAATAGGAAGCAAATCAATAGAGCCAGTCATGCGGGTAGCAATGTCTTCGATGATGAAATTTGCATCATAACCAGATAAGTTGTGGAACACTACATTAACAGTAGGCGAATCCTGATAGTTAATATTGCACCCCTCATGCGCTGCACCTCTATAATTGTTTTCGGGAATGAGATGATCATGATCTCGGACTTTCTTATCAGTAGCGGAAAATGGCGTTTCACAAATATGACATTCGGTAGCAGCTTGAAACTGGCGTTCTTGATTAGGAGTCATATGAATTCCATAAGGACAAAGGAACACCGTACTGATATCTTGAGCAAGCAGATTCAGCTCATCAGCAAACCAGCGCATACAATCTTCACCCAAATAACTCTTATAAAAGGAAAGCGAATCATCATATGAACACTTGAAGTAATACCCAACGGCTGCAGGAATATGCTGTTGTGGCTTCTTAGAATCCCCAGTCTGCTTCAAAACACTCTCGAGATCTGCATATACTATAAAAGGTGCCTTTACCTTATTCTTATAGTTTTTGAATTTAAGAACGTTTTTCCCCAGTTCTGGCATCTTAACAGCACAATCATTCATTTTCATACAATCTACGACGTGAGCATCCAACTGTTCCGCTGTAGTAAATGGCTGTAAACATCTTTCACATAAAAAGTCCATTCGACCCTTGCAACATTTAAGATGAACATCTAGTTTTTCATGGGATCTGAAATAGCGTAGGCAACGATCACATAAGTATTTTTTAGCGTCTTCTTTACTAAGTTGTGAAGATAGAAGTCTTGATAGATTCTTTATCCAAACAAAGTGATATTTCGTTGGCGCTTCATCATATTTATCTTGCACCATCAACAAATTTACATGTTTATTCATCTTATTTCTTGTAAGGTAAGTTGGTAGAGTAATAAAGGTCTTTTTATCTTTTTGTAGAATGTAAACATTTACGGATATATTATTTTGCTTCTCAAAATTGGGGATCTGCTTGATAGTCATGGGAAACTGAATGCCCTTTAGTTTTAATATGGTCGAATAGTGGGGGTATGATGAAATTCTAGCCGCATTTTTCATGGCAGGAAACAGTGCCGACGTCACCGCCCATGCAAAGCAAGAATCATCTTCATTATTGACGTTAATACAAGCCTGCTTCTTTTTTATTCCTGCTGGTAAATCAATATACGAGGATCCCAGTTGTTGAGTATATTTATTGATGTTAACGCCTAAGTTCACCACCTTCTTCAATGCCCAACCACTATCACGTTCTTGAAACTCCTCCAGGTCTTTAAGGATAGGTGCAATGACTTTAGTATCAAACCAGTCATCAATGTTTGTATCTTTGTAAATTGGTGAATTGTTCGTTGTAAAATATTTAAACTTATTGAGAATCTGATCTCCTTTAACAATTTCAAATTCACCTCCGAAAGCTACATTTACCTTAACAGCTACTCCCTTTTTTAATATATTATGTATACGTCGTTTAAAGATAGCCTTACAATCTTTGAGAAATGCAATAGGATCCTTATGCTTCAGGTTCGAGATGGTGCCAGTTCTGATGCGGTTGTTAAATGATGCCTCTAAATCATCCCATTTTACACGATGTTTTGCAGTTTCAATATGAGATGATAGGTCTCCACCATGTTTTTGAATATATTTAAATTGGTTACGATATGACTTTATTTGAGTTATACTAGTTAGAATATGCTGCTTTTCTCCAATATTCTTGGCACTTCGTAACGCATCATTTAGTTTCTTCATAGCTTTCCTACACTCCGTAAGCCCTTTCGTCACTTGGTGTTCATTATAATTAGATGTTATAAGCCCGAACAGAGTAGCAACATGTTTCGCGATATTCACAATGAGACTCATAATAAGGATGAAACTTTTTATAAGTAAGCACTTTGAGCAAATAACTGTAATCGAATGAGCATTATCGAGATATGAGGGGTAACAAGTAAACTTCTAGTCGGACGGAAGACTGAAAGGTAACATTTTGTCTAGACCAGCGATTGAGGAAATTTGTGTCTGTTTTTCCATAAGAAAGCATGTAAAAATGATTCATTTTAAGCTAATTGAGCAATTCTGACACTTTTTTTTAACCGTAATATTTGAGGAAGATATGATATATTCAAGTAATGATTCCAATTAACAAACAGTGATTGAAACAAGAAGTTTATGATCTGTATCTGTAGGCTACGATTTAGCTAGACTACAAATTCCATTCCGGCAACCTTCAGGACCATTGATTACGAGAAAAAGTATGTCACCATTCGAGGAATTTTAAAAGAATAATAAATTACTTATAAATTGAAAACTTTTCGCCTATTATGATATTTTTACTTGAGGAGGATATGATATATTCTAGTAATGATTCCAATTAACAAACAGTGATTGAAATAAGAAGTTAATGATCTGTATCTGCAGACTACGATTTAGCTAGACCACAAATTATATTCCGACAACCTTCAGGACCATTGATTACGAGAGAAAAAAAATCACCATTCGACGAATTTTAAAAGAATAATAAATTATTTATAAATTGAAATCCTGAATTTCTCGATCACGAATTGTTTATTATTTTTCTATATTGTCTATTTACCCATAGTTAAACATAAACTATTATTTATTATCTATTTTTTATATGTGAGGTCGAAGGAGATTCTTTGATAGCCTTTAGACAACAATTTTCCCTGATATGTGTTAAAAACATACAGAAAATACTATACGCACTTGAACTAATAGATAACCGCATGTTTTGTAGGCATGTCTTACAGATATCCTAGTTAAGTACTTATCCCACAAAGTGGTAACTGCCGTATTTCTGTGCGGAAAAAAGTCGATCCCCCGTTTTATATCCGAAGAGACCTCAAAAAATACTTATATGGTTAAGAGAAATCGATATACGAGACCCACTACTTTTTTCCGACCAAAAAATTCAATTACAATTTGAACTACAATACATCTCAAAAATCTATATAAAATTTACATATGAGGTCATAGGCACTCTTCAATAGCCTTTAGGCGACTCTACCCCATAACAGAAGGATACTGTTCATACATAACTCAAAAGGGGACTGCTCGGGTTGTAATCGAGTCTAACCGACACCCTAAGTTTTTTGTACTCCTCCCACTGTGTGGTACCTGTCATATCTCTGTGTAGGAAAAGTCGGTACCCTTTTTATACCCGAAGGAACCTCATTGTATGCTATCAAAATTATATATCACAACTAAAACAATAAATATTTTTGTAGGTAAATACTCAAAAGATACTTACTCGTTCGCCTATTTCCTTCTGCAGCAATCTTCACCCCAGGCGCGAGCTGTTGTGTACCACACGTCATCGCGATTTTAGAAGAGCCCATCTAATTCGGACGTCAGACTAGAAATAAAAATTTATTAGTCTAATATTTTACTAACCAAAATTTTTAACAATTGACAATCAATTAAACTTTTTTGCATAAATATATCTACATCCCATCACTTTTTATAACAAACAATTACCCCCCGTAGACGCTACCCTTAAAACCCTCTTCGCTTCTTCTAAATCGCCCCCTACCTTATACACGTAAAAACATTCACACTTACTTTTTGCATAACCCCCGTAGACCCTTACTTGCGTAATCCCCGTAGACTCTACCCTCCCCCGTAGACGCTACCCAAACCCCTTCGCTTCTTCTAAACCACCCTCTACCTTATACACGTAACAACATACACACTCACTTTTCGCATAACCCCCGTTCTTGTATGCACCCTTATTTACATAATCCCCATAGACGCTACCCTTAAAAACCCCTTCGCTTCTTCTAAACCACCCTCTAGACACCTTATACACGTAACAACATACACACTTATTTACTTTTCGCATACCCCCTGTTCTTGTATACACCCTTCGTAATCCCCGTAGACGCTACCCTTAAAAACCCCTTCGCTTCTAAACCACCCTCTACCTTATACACGTAACAACATACACACTTATTTACTTTTCGCATAACCCCCGTAGACGCTACCGTCATTACTTGCTAACCATCTAGAGACTTCTTCTACTTCTTGTAAACCCTCTGGAAACTTCTTCCTATCGGTAACCACCCATAGGCCATCCGCCTGTTCATCCGGCCGCCTTGACGCATGCGCAAATCGAAATTGCGTCAAAAATTACCACGATGGACCTTGGCGATTTCCCATGTTAATTTACATACGGAATGAGCCCGAACCGGTGTTGCTCCTTTACTGGAAAGCACCAAAATTATTTGCTAGCTTTACATCACCAGCTCCATGTATATTGATTGAGCCTTTAATGCACAACAATGTTTCGTTCATTGCAAAAAACGAGTCGACTTGATTGATGCTAAATTCCGTAATGTCACTGCAACTGAACGATTTGATGAACGGAGCATATGTTCTGTATTCGGCTTTGCGAATCGATTCATCGAATCTCTGCTTGCGATAGATATCAAACATTGGAGGCATATCGTTCATACGAGAACGTTTTCCATACGTGGTGGTCGTCATCGTTTCTCCTTCAATAAAAATCCTAAATATTGTAAGAACAATTTGTTTGCAAATGTAAGATGCTGTTGCTTTGAAGGACGTCGCCTAACTAATGGTATTGGATGTGTAGCGGATCGCCTTTTATTATTAATTATCAATCCCATCTGTTGCTTCTCGCTCTAAGTTCCAACACCAAGGTGCTCTTTTCACCACGAAAGTTGATAGGATGTCCGTCATGGTCCAAAGCCAACAAAGTAACGTTGGTAATTTCACGTTGTGGTATGACAGGTAAATAAAGTAAATTATGTGGAGTTTCGTCAATAGCGTACCCAGGATTTACTTTTATAACCAAGTCGTAAATAGTATGAGCAGGTCTGTCTGCGTAGAAGGCTCCAGTGGTAATGTTACATTCGAAGCGTATGCTAGATACTTTTATAATTTTAACGGGTAAATCTGAAGAGTACCACTGTTTGGCTTCGAGCATCTGTCTAGAAAAGCCTAATATGTCACCAAGACAGTTGGGAGTATCCTGCTCCCCGAACGGAATTCTATATTTACTGTAAATCATACATTGTAACGTATTATTATTGGGTTTTAACGCAAATACAGTTTCAAATGGATTGCTGGTGCCACCTCCTAACTTGTCTAGTATGAACGTTTCAATATCAGCGATTTCGTAACATCCTGTTGGTATATCAAAACTCTGCATCATGTTGTTGTCATCGTAGTAGTGAAATTTGCGATTTTCAATGTTTGATATACTATGGTATGAGTGAAAGGAACGTAGTGCTAACTCATAGTCTTTCTCCAGATAGAGTACAATAGGAGTAGGAGGATGGAATGTAAATACGTGATTTGTACTGTTCACTCTCAACAACTGCGACATGATGACTGATGCAAGTCAAGGGATGAAGGTACTTTAAATAATACACAGAACTATGTTTAAGATTTATTTAATACACTTTGACATAGAAAACAAGATGCTTGAGAACTTGTAGGACCATCCCAATGTGTTGTCCAATCGGGGCGGTTGTAGTGAACGAAGCATGGCAGACGAATTTGTAGCTCAAAATTTGATTTGTAATCATTGGGGAGTTTAGGCCACATATCTAGCAATTCAGACGATGATAATAATAATGTAATACCTTTCTCCTGCAGCTCCTCACCCATTGTTCGATGAATGTTGAAGAAGAAATTTCAAACACAAACGCCCACAATTGAACTGATCGTAGTTTTGATGCTGATTATTGTTATAAAATGTTTTAACTTTTTTACCTCCCGGATACTTTACAAGTTCTTTTGGTGGCTTCAAATTACCAAATGAATCGAAATACTCGATGGCATTATTTTTCTTTATATATGCTACCCAATGGGTTCCACTGTTTTTGGACAAGTCCAAGTTAACCACTGCACATTCTTGTTATCGAGGACCGGATTTAGGTAGAGTGTCTCGCATGAAAACGCCTCGAAAATGTTTAATTTTATATAATTTTGCATAATGTGCAATATCGGTATCGTACAGTGGACGAGAAATCCTCCTGTCAGAGCTCGAGATATGGCTACTAAAATATATGTCCACGAGGGAATTGCTATGGGCAAGGAATTTTTGAGAAATGATTAGAAGAGTTTTAAACCAGAAATACAGGATAAATTGTCGAAAAGTAATACTCTAATCAGTGATAAGATCGATATGTATAATACATACATAGAACGTTCGTTTCAAGTTTTGGACAGGGACTTGAAAAAGAAGCATGAAATTGAACAAAAGAAGAAAATATATGAGAAGAGTGCATGCGCTTACGAAACATGTCATCCAAAGTCCAGCTTGTTAACGAACTCCACAAACCTATACGTAAAAATTATTCACGCAGACGTACAATTGTCAAAGGCATAGATGATTTATGGCAAATGGATTTAGCTGAAATGCGGCCTTATGCAAATCAAAATAAAAATCAAAAAATGAAACTAGTCGTCATCGATTGCTTTTCAAAGTTTTTATGGATACGTCCATTAAAGACAAAAACCGGTGAAGAGTTAACTCGTGCATTCTCAGACATTCTCACCAACACAAAACGAGTTCCTAAGAATCTCCAATCAGACCAAGGAACGGAATTTTACAACAGCAAGTTTCAACAACTAATGAAAAAACATGGGATTAATCATTATAGTGTATTTAGCACGAAAAAAGCTTCTATGTCAGAAAGAGTTATTAGAACATTGAAATTAAAGCTTTACAAACATTTCAGTTTAAATGGCACACATAAATGGATAAACATTTTACCTAAAATTACGATGGAATACAATAATACAAAACATTCAACTACCAACTATAAACCTTCCAATGTCAATAAATCCAACGAAAAAGATATTTTAAACAAAACCTATACATATCTAAAGATTGCCGGACCTCGTAAATTTAATGTTGGTGATATTGTACACATAAGCAAGTCGAAACATGTCTTTGAGAAATGATATACACCCAATTGGACGACTGAACTATTCAAAATTGTTAAAGTTAAGATAACAAATCCCACCGCATATTTGCTAGAAGATATGCAGGGTGTACCAATCAGTGGAGGGTTTTACGAGGAAGAGTTACAGAAAACATCAAATCCAGATATTTACTTGGTGGAAAAGGTGCTAGAAGAAAAGGCACCAAAATGTTTGTTAAATGGTTGGGTTTAGATAAAAAACACAACAGTTGGATAGAAAATACAGATGTTGTTGTTGGGTAACTACTTTTCGATTCGCTGCGTATGAATACATTTTTGTATGAAGGTGTGTGTGGTGGTGGGGGTAGGTCTTGGTATAAATTGGAGAGAGCTGTAGGTTAGATTGTTAGTCGTCAATATGAGTTTTCAAGATAGTGGTTTTAGTAGTAGTAGTACAGAAAGTTATAATTATAGTGTCGAATTAAATCATATTTTGGAAATGTATGAAATAGCTGCTAAAAAAGAAGACCAGTACCTGTTGTATACCGAGTATCCTACACATACGAATTTTCAAATTGGTTGTGGTTTGAGTCCAGCAAGAACGTTTGGTAGCGCAATCACTCTATCAGAAACGAATAAACCTACGAAAATCTCCTTCAGCACTTTCGAATGGGCCACGTTTATCGATATTTTGAATAATAATTCGTTCATAGATGAGCCACTTCCAGCGTTTTACGATGATTATGAGTCAGAGACGATACAATGTGGCGACTACTGTACCATTCGTCAAGTAATATTCGATTGTGTAAAATGGTTGGAAGTAATCAAACACGGCATCAGCTTCCCTTTAACTCAACAAGATGTTCATCAAATTCTACAACTCCATCATCATCTCATTTCCCCACGTCTCGCCCATTTGGAATCTCTGAATTTTGGTGAATACTATAGAAATATGATTGAACTTATTAGGAATTTTGCTCAAAATAATGTACATTTAAGTAAATTTGAGTTATTGTCTGCGGCACTTAGAGAATTCATATATTTCTGTAAACCTAAACTTGTAAATGATTTAGATGACGTAATAAATTGATTAATTGAAATTATTGTGTTTTTATCTCCTCTTGTCCTCCTTCTGACGTCTCGTGAACTGTTTGAAGAAATTCACTAAACAAAGTTATGATTTCTTATATTTTGTTAATAAAACACTTTTTAAAATTAATATGTATTTTTTTATTGATACATCATGAGGATAATACAAACTAAATTATTTAAGAAAATGTTACAGCTTAGTATGAAATTAAAAACTAGAGCCTATCTTTGAGTTTTATTTTACATATATATATGAAAAGTGAACAATGGCACAATTTATTGATAAATCATAAGGATAATACAAACTAAATTATTTAAGAAAATGTTACAGCTTAATATGAAATTAAAATAAAACTAGAACCTATCTTTGAGTTTTATTTTACATATTAAAAGTGTACAATGGCACAATTGAGTCAATATCCTAAATTGAAAAATTATTCTGAAATATTATGATGACCCCATGGAAGTGTAACGAATGAACTGGGAAGTAATTTCCTCTTATCATCTTGAGGACTTAACGCGATTTTCGTTTGTTCGATGCTATACACATTATGGGCGAAGGAACGTATCGTATTCAGAGTAACCGTAATTTGTTTCCAATTTTTCAAACAATCCACATAATCATCAAACATTATTTTATTTTTTACTATACATTTCTTAATTCCCTTTGACTTTTTAACGACTTTACCTCCCTGAACTTTGTAGCTGTACATTTTGGACCTTAAGCCGACGAAATGAGTGATGATTTGTCCATTGGTCTCATCTTTCATCGTTTGCTATCCTCCAAAAAGGTTAGACAATTATTACAATGAAAGAGATCTATTTCAATAATATTTTTATTAATAGACACTTTTTATTTCACTCGTATATCGTTAATTTAGTTCCTATGGTAACATAATTTAGAATCTTATGTTAATTATACACCTTGATTTCGCTCGTTGTTTGAGATAAGAGAATAATGGTTTCCTGTGTGATAATGTAGTGTTTATCGGCTAACATGATTAATTTTAATTTGGGGAATAATTAATATACGTTCAATTCAAGCTTATCTTATGATTCTATACCTACTCAAAATTATGTGGGGTCACTGACACGAAAAAGGATGAAGGTGAACCTCAAATAAAAAATTACATCACACACTATATACAAAATACATGTTGACATAGAAAGAAATGGAGGACCTGAGAGAAAACACACATCACAGAACACAAGATCGATTACACATTTGACGGACGACACATACGACAGATGACACATTTGACAGATGACACTTTTACACATTTGACAGATGACACATACGACACATATGACAGATGGTATATGTGACAGTTGACAGATGGCGTGGGTGACGTCATAGAACAAAAGATTGATGATACATATGATAGATGAGACATTTGACAGATGACACATACGACGGTCCGGCGCGTGCGCAGAAATCCAAGATGGCCGCCCTCCGGTACGTTTTCGTGGGGTTTACTTCCGCTACACAGGTTTTAGGTGGGGGTTGTTATATTAGGTTACCCCCGTTTTAGGTGGGGGTTGCTATGTTAGGTTACCCCCCTTCGAGGTTCCATTGATGGATAAAAAATGGCGTCTCCTTTCGAGCTTCCGGTCCCGAAGTGCCCCATTATCTACTGTTATAATTTCTGATATGTGTGGGAAATAAAAGTTGATATTTTTTTATTCTTTTGTGATGGCTGTTTTATGTTTCCACTGTGAAAACGTGCTTCATTCGCAAAGCAATTTAAATCGTCACTAAAAAGCACGCGATGTTGATGTAAATATTCTATCATTAGAAAAAATTATAAATCTCAATCTTTAAATTGTGCCCATAATTTAATAAGCTTCAAGAATAATAAGAACTAAAGACTATAAATCCAGATATACTACAATTTTGGTCATTTTTTGAGAAACTTCGGTTTGTTGGCACGATACAGCCTCCGGAGTGTATACACGTGACCAATTTTATGTTTGGACATTCTTCAGGGCGTCTAACAGATGAACCTTATTGATTTTCATCTCACCAGAGCCAGTATAACGGTTCATATAAATCCAGATATAGCTACTACGTATTTGGTCATTTTTGGAGAAATTTCGGTTTGTTAGCACGATACAGCCAATGGAGTGAATGAGTGCGGAAAAGTTAGTTACAATCATTAAAACCGTTAATATTATGTTTGATTTATGTTAATAACATGATACCGCAATAGTTACCTAAAAAGCAGGTCTAAATATTGAATAATTTTGGAGATACACATATAATCTGTAATTCAGGAGCAATTCCCGTCATATGTTATTCTGAAAATTGTTTCTACACTTTGAGGGTGGTTAATAATTTGCTCATATCAAACTCGCTAGCAGTAGAAATGACATTTCAAACTTGCGTTATTAATTTTAATGTTGTTGGTAAGAAGACCATCCAACACCTAATGACCTGATAAGTTTGGCGGTATGAGGATTAAGTAAGTGGTATTAAGTAAAATACCTACCCACGGTAGGTAGTCTGGTTTATTTACCCATGTTAGTTTGTTTCCCCAAATATCAACAGTTAACAAGGAACTATGTTGATGTTATTGAATATTCCCGATCTATATATGTTCACTATGAAGGCACCTGTCTCTTAAAGTGCTCTACAAGGCTCATTATTGGGTCCTGTATTAGTTCTAATTTAAATAAATGATTTACCGCAATCAATTGACAAAGATACTTGCATTCTCTCGCTGACGATACCCCTTTTTCATCATGAGACAACGACGTTCCGAAATCAATTTCCATCAAAACATTAGAAAATTGCTTTGCATCTAATTATTTGGAATTAAATTGCTGAAAATATTACGTTTACCTCGTCGCAAGTAATTTATACATCTAAAACCTGTTGAATTGTTGGACATCACACTTGATGCTTGGAGTGGTCAAGTGACATAAGTGAATTATGCTCGAAACTCTCGTCGCAAATATTTGCTATTGAACAATTAAGGCACTGTCTTAACCCTTCAGGTACCAGCGTTGCCATATGGCAACGCAAAATATCTAGTTTTCTATAACAGCTTAAAATTGCATTTCAAAGTTTTGGAATGAGATGGCGCTAGAAGTTAGTCTTAAAACATTGTTTTAACACGTGGCTTGATTTCTTGGGTTAGATTAGTTTTTAAAACAGTTATAGGTGGAACGACTAAATATTTTATTTGGTTTCAGGGGTGGTTTTAAGCTACAAAAGGTTCTAGAAATAGCCTTTTCTGAAGATGGTAACAATGTTACAGACATTTATATAACACCACCCGATTCACATGTGTTAACTGACGAGGACTCCGGGAATGAAATCGAATTGGATCCAAATAATTTTACTGGAAAGCAGCTACGCGCCGAAGCCGAAATCAAATTACAACGATCCGACAACACAGAGCTCAGCGATTCCATCTTGGATATCGCAGATGATATACAGGATGCAGGTGATGTCACCGAAACTGGACCGCAGCTAACATATAATTTTTCAAACGTTTAAGAGATGCAGTGAATTCAAGGTGACCTAGTTGAACAAACACGAAATTTTCCGGCTAGTGAGTATCGGTCATATAAAGACAAGACTGAGTGTGACTTATTCGAATTTTTTTTTTGATAAAAGTGTTTTTAACATGCTCCTCGAGGAAAACCGACGTTATGCATTATTTAAAAACTTCGAATATCACGGATGAAGAGCTAAAATGTTTCTTGAGGATACTTATAGTATCTGGATATAGTGCACTTCCAGAAAAGAAATTTTACTGGGACGACATGAAAAATATGCGGTCTTTAATGTAATGCATCATGATCGCTTTATACAAATAATGCGTTTTATTCACTGTAACGACAATTCAAAAATAAGTAGTCTGTATAAATTGTGGAAGCTTCGACCATAATCGAAAAAATTACAGCAAAATTTTACTAATAATTTTATACCGCAGCAGCACATTGATTACGATGAATCTATGATAAAATACTTTGGCCACCACGGATGTAAACAATTCATCCATGGTAAGCCTATCCGTTATGGATATAAAGTATGGAGTATTAATACCAAGGATGGTTATCTTATAAATTTTGAGATATATCAAGGAAAGATCTTTCCTTGATATATCTCAAAATTTATAAGATAACATCCAGTGGACATACATAAACGAACAATTTTGTATATGAGAAATAGATTCAAGTTTGTACATCTCTAAGATGTACAAGTTAAGAACGTACAAGTTCGGTCCAGCTATGTACATCTGATGGTCGTTCGTAAATGTACAATTATGGATGTTCCAAAAGTTATTCCAACATTGTGCATCCAATGGACATACATAAACGTACAATTTCGGATTTATGAATTAACTCCAGTTTTGGACATACCAAGGACTTCCAATTACGATCCTTCATGAACGTTATGGTGAACATCCAATAACATAAGTCAAGTGGGCATCCATATGACGTCCAATCAAGTAACATACAGGATATGTCCAGATGTCGAATTCCAGTGTACGTCCATAGAAGGGCCATGGACATTTGTACTTCATTTGGATCTGAAATGGACGTCCGATGGACTTCGTGTGCTATGTGGGAGTGTAGCTGTAAATCTTACACATGATCGTCATTTTGTAAAAGCCACTGCATCATTTGTAAGAATTGTGGAGAACCTACCGAAAAAGGAATTGCCTTACCAATTTTACGTTGATAATCTGTTCTCCAGTGTGCCTTTGTTTGAGTTTTTAAGTCAAAATGGATATGATTGTACAGGGACTTTCTGCGAAAATAGAATTCCAAAAAGTTGTCGCCTAATCTCAAAGGACCAGTTCAAAACGAACAAGCGAGGTACATCTGATTCCATTATCGCGAAAAACGCTGGCATCCTTTTTGTTAGATAGATGGATAACAGTGTTGTAACTGCTGGCCTCACTTTACATGGCGTTAACCCAATTGCAAAGATTAAAAGATATTCCCAAGCTGATAAAAAAGTAATCTCTGTTCCTAGGTCCAGCTAATTGGTCAGTATAATAGCTACATGAGCGGCATGTACCAGATGGATCAGAATATTGGAAAGTACAGAAGTCGATTAGAGGTAAAAAATGGTGGTGGTGTATATTTACCTGGCTCATAGATGCTTCTATCAACAATGCGTGGATTTTACACAGGAAAGCCACGAGAATGCAGAATGATCAGCTTTCTTTCCGTAGGGAGCTAGCAGAGACACATTTAAGAAGTTATGGGGTACCTCCAAAAATAGGCAAGAGGCCCTCTACTTCAAAAAATAGTGTGTCTTGCAATAGGGTTAGTGATACTTTGCATTATAATGGCGTACCATTTGCTGACCTATACACCCTACAAAAAACGCCGTCGTTGTGCGGGGGAAGGATGCTCCTCGATACTTCGCATCATGTGTATGAAGTGTGAAATTGGAATGTGTATTGACTGTAACGTTATATTTCACACTTCCACCAGATAAATCACCAATATTTTGTTATGTTTTAATCCAAATTCATAGTAGGTGTTAGTTTAGGGTTAAGGCCTAGCGTTGCCACATGGCAACGTCATATTTTTCTGTTTGTATTCAAAATATACTATTAATAAAACCGTATATTTTCTTTTAATAGTTGTTATTTTATAGAAAGTATACATAGTATTTACTCCACATTTTAAAAATAAATAACTCCGTCCTTAAAGGGTTAATCATGCTATTATGAAGACTGTGTATTTTCCACTGCCATTTGACATACGGTGTTGTACTAAAGTTAAATTCAAGTGGAAAATTTTATAGTGTAGGGGACACCGGGATTGGTTGTTACAAACGCTTTTGTACGCGCCGTATAGGCGTCAGATGCGCAACGATCATCTCAATAGGCATGTTTTTTTAAGTAAGTACCGTTTTGGAATTAAAAAAAGACGTGCAAAGATATCGCAATAATTTTATTTTTACATGAAAGCCTGTACCTTAATCTACTTTTCTACATAATTTCAGTGAATATTGAGGCACTTGTCATAACGTGGCACCAGTTTTGGAATACCCTCCTCATAAAATTCTGCCGCCTGACTTGTTAACCACTGTATCACAAATGTTTTGACTTCGTTGTCGTCTTGAAGACGCTGACCGCCCAGGTGTTTCTTCAAGTGCAGGAACAAATGGTAGTCGCTGGGCGCCAGATCAGGACTGTATGGAGGATGATCTAGAGTTTCCCATTGAAAAGATTTGATAAGATCTTTGGTCCGATTAGCCACATGTGGACGGGCATTGTCATGCAGCAAAACGATACCCTTACTCAACTTGCCACGTCTTTTGTTCTGGATTGCACGACGCAGATTGTTCAATGTCTCACAATAAGACGCTGCATTGATTGTCTCATTACGAGGCAGAAACTCCACTAGCAATACTCCTTTTTTTTGTCCCAAAAAACTGTGCACATTATTCTCCGGGCAGAAATTGTTTGCCTAAACTTCACTTTTTTGGGTGATGATGAATGTCGCCATTCCATGGATTGTTGTTTCGATTCTGGTGTGACGTAGGCCACCCATGTTTCGTCACCAGTAACAATTTGGTCTAAAAAATGTTCACCTTCATTGTGGTACCGCTCAAGGAAAGTCAATGCACTGCCGTTGGGTTTTGTGCAAATCCGTCAACATTTTTAGAACCCAACGTGAACACAATTTCCGGTAATTCAAGTTCTCGGTCACAATGCGATACAAAACACTACGAGAATATTGAGGAAAGCAGTCGCACATTGATGAAATTGTAAGGCGTCTGTTTTCTCTCACCTTTTTGTCCACTTTCTGCACCAAATCTTCATTAACGACCGAAGGACGCCCACTCCGTTCTTCATCATGCACATTTGTGCGGCCATCTTTAAATGCTCTCACCCATTTCCTTACCATTCCATCACTCATAATATTTTGTCCGTAAACTTCACAGATCTCACGATGAATATCGATCGGTTTCACGCCTTTAGCACTAAGAAATCGTATAACAGCCCGTACTTCACAATCGGCGGGACTCACGATTGTCGGAGGCATCTTAAACACTCAGTAAACAACGTATACAATGAAGAACCAGACTGTAATGGCGTCAGTGCATAGACAAGAGTTGTAGGTAACCAGCGCGCATGCGCGGAACGCCGACCGTAGCGCTGCGGCAGCGGAATCTCAAAACGGTACTTACTTAAAAAGCATGCCTCGTAACAACCGTTAGTCGGTTTATATTGTGTATTTAGTATGAGTCTAACTTCGAACGGGGAGTATCACGTATGTTTGGCCGATTTTGGTATTTCCGTGGTGTCTTAGTAAACGTTACTGTTAATAAATCTTGTTTTATAAAGTGACTTTAGTTTTAGTAATTACTGGTGTTGTGGTGTCAAAGTAATAATTCAGGTACGCTCGTTTCTTACGTTATTAGACTATCTATGAAAATGTGGGCAGTACTCAGACTATATAACATAATTTTGCTTGGGGCTTGGTTGTGACATTAGTAACGGGGTAGGTTGTGACTGTCACAACTTGCCCCGTATATGTGATTGCTAAGTATATAAGTAATGGAGGTCTTATCAATTTATTTTAGAATTAATAATGAGGACGTATAAACGGAAAACCATCCCATGAAGTCTCTTCGGGTAATGGCCGCCGATTAACTACATGACGTTACAGAGATTTTGTAACAAATTACAAAAGCGAAGTAATGATGGTAATTTTTCTTTTGTAAATTTATGGGTCTCTATATTGAAAATATTTCATTTCTAGGTTTGGAACAAGCATTGTGTATAAGGTATAAACGAAAGTTTTATCAGATGAAATGGAAAATGAATGAGCAGAATAACAAATTATACTTTGGATTATCCACAAAAGAATGTCATTACGAGTTTGTTGTGAAAAATTATATACCTTTCCCTAACAACTGGACCAGAGATGAAATGGCCTCTGCTGACTGGCTTACAATTTTCTCAAGCGACAACACGTTATCCCTCAGGACATCTGAAACAACTAATTTCAGTCGCGCTACTAGTTTCAATAAAACAAACGTGAATGCGTTATTTTCTCTTTTACAAGAGGTGGTGGATCGTTACAGCTTTCAACCCCAAGATATCTAAAATGTAGATGAAATAGGCATAATTACTGTGCAACGGCCAGACAGAATTGTTGCTAGAAAAGATATATAACAAGTGGGTTCTGTGATTTCCGCTGAGAGAGGTACTCTGGTAACATTTAGTTTTGTCAGCGGAAATTCAATTCCCCCGATGCTCTAGTTTCCGAAAAAAATTTCAGGGATTATTTTATTAATACCGGTCCCCTCGGATGTATTGGATCCGCTACTACATCAGGTTGGATGACTGAGGACAGTTTCTTAATAAATTTAAAGGACTTCGCCAAGCATGCTAGGGCATCTCGAGAGAAACCAGTTCTCTTGATATTAGATAATCATGAATCTCATCTCTCATTACATGGCTTTATTTTTGTAAAGAAAATGTAGTTTTCGGAATTTCTTTACTACCACACTTCTCGCACAAGTTACGGTCAGTTTATGGGCCCCTTAAAAAATACATTAATAGTGCTTGCGACTCATGGATGCGCATGTATCCAGGGATAACCATAACAATAGGCGGCTATTGCGAAAGACGCTCTTCCTCTGGCAGCAACACCTAAAAACATTCAAGCTGGGTTTGCAGCTGCTGGAATTCTTCCTTTCAATAAAAATTTCTGTTCCGACGATGAATTTCTTCCTGCAGCCGTTACATATCGTCCAAAGTCAGAAAATAAGTTGATTACTAGAGAAATGCAGAGCACAAGTCAACCCAGTTACATTGAAATGCATATGACCCCCTAACAACTCACCACCTAAAGCAGATTCACCTCAAGCTTTAGAACCTGAAAATTTACCTTGATATTCGGATATCAAAATCAATTCTTCTCCAACCAACGCCAAAGGCTGGTCCACGGGTAGCTACACGGAAAGGGAGAAAACCTGGCCTATCAGTTACTTGGACAGATACCCCAAATAAGGAGGAATTAGAAAATGCGCTGAAGATCAAAACAGCAAACGAACGAAGGAAAAAAGCTAAACAATCCAGTTCCAAGAGAAATATGTGTAAAGGCAAATCTAAAGCTAAAACTGTTTATCCTAGTAGCAGTTCTGACGACGACAATGAAACTTTTTGTTTAGTTTGTGGTGAAGCATACTCCAATTCTCGTCCAAAAGAAAAATGGCTGCAGTGCACCAGATGCTCAAAATGGGCTCATGAGGAATACACAGATAAAAATTCATATTTCCTATACATTTACTGCAAAATTAAGGACGATCTATAGAGGGGCAGGGTTAGTCACAACTAGCCCTATGAGTAGCACAACAAACCCCAAGTTGGGGCAAATTGTGACATTTGGCGTGATCTGTTTTTATTATTAATAACTATGTTTGTATTGCGTTAAGTTTGGTCGTTTTTGTATTTTTCCGTAGATAAAAGTTTAAATAAAATGCTTATGTTCAAACAAAATTTATAGCCTTACTATGCAGGTCAACAAAAAAATATATGTAAAATTTGTCACAACCAACCCCGGTGTCCCCTACAGAACTTCTATGACTTTTTTAAATAAATAAGTTTTTGCATGCACCATTTGTGTTAATTCATGTGGTATCTGACGATATAATCTAACATAAAACTTTACGATCACTTATGAATATTATTGGTAACGCATAGGTAAATAACCAACCCAACTGTTGTTTGGTCAATGATATTGTAATGTTTTTCTAATTTATTTAAACAGTAAACGGGTGGGATAAAATTTAAACACTCGGTGGGTTCACTTATTTAATTTATTTAAACACTACACTATTCACTAATTATATACACAGTATATTCACTAAAACTAATTTTTATAATTAAATTACTAATTTATATTCACTTATTTACTTGTTTATTTCACGATGTCAAATTATCAACTATACTGAACTTCTCCTGGTCGGTCCCTTATATTTTAATGCCTTTTTCACTAGATAATTCTAGATTGCGGCTTACTCAAAAACAATTGGCTTTCCGGCATTTTATAGATAAGACTGGTCACAAAAACAATGTTTACATAAGATAGTCACAATCGTAAACAGTTATATATAAAAAACCTGCATATCCGCCATAATTTTAACTTTCATACCTGGATTAGACAGAGTCGGATTTAGGAACTATACCAGTGTACTGTTTCGTAACATTATCCCCTCCTTAAATGGAAGTTTCTCCTGGAACTTTTGTGTAGCCGAGACTGGATGATTGAATCGGCAACTGGCCCCATTTCTACACTTTCCGATCTTATGGAAATAGCACATGGTCTCGGAGGTTACGAAGTGCTTCCTACACATCGCGGTAGGTAGATCGATATTTAAATTCATCTTTAGTTACCACGTAGAAGACGTAACGCGAATTATGTTTCTGTTTCAGTTTCAGTGTCTTGCCAGGGGCTGGAATCTGGTCTTCAAGTTTTTCTAATTGCCCGAACTTCTTTCGAAAGACGGTTGCCAACCCTCGTGCGTTCTTGATACGGGCGGGGATGTTGTATGCCAGTGAATAATCTTCCGGGATAGTGAACAAATCTTGTTGTTGTTCCGAAGTGACTCCATACCTAGCTTTCCCGGTACCTCCATACGCGCCCATAAATTCATCGAAGGTGGGGTCAGACACATCTCGAATAAGGTTTACTCCTTACTCTAGGTCATGGTCTCATTCGAATGGCGCTAGTCGGTTTGAGTGAACTACTTTTGGTTTCCCGTTGGGGATCTTGCTTATGCGATACATAACATCATTGATCCTTTTCTTGATTAAGTATGGACCTTCCCAGGATTTTTGTAATTTTGGAGAAAATCCTTTTCTTCTCGTCGGGTTGTGTAACCATACTTTGTCCCCTTCTTTGAAACCGCCTTTTGTGGCCTCCGTGTCGTACCGACTTTTCTTTCTGTCTTTGGCAACTTGAAGATTTGTTCGAGCTAATTCATGAATATCGTCCAGCCTTCTTCTCAATTGGATCACGTAGTCTTCTCTTTCTTTTATGGCCTCAGTGTCGTACCGACTTTTCTTTCTGTCTTTGGCAACTTGAAGATTTGTTCGAGCTAATTCATGAATATCGTCAAGCCTTCTTCTCAATTGGATCACGTAGTTTTCTCCTGTTATATCTTCTCCAGGGCGACAGCCAAATTCCAGGTCACAAGAAAGCCTCATTTCACGTCCAAACAGGATTTTCGCAGGTGTTTCACCCGTGGACTCAGTGACGGCAGATCGATAAGCCAATGCGAATAGGGAAATATACTGGTCACAATCTCTCTGATGGCTGGATACTACATTGGACAGGTATTTTCCAATAGTCCTGTTCATTCTCTCGACCATTCTATCTGACGGTGGATGTAATGCTGTTGTCCTGGTCTTCTTCATTCCCAGCTTCTCGTAAATCTCCTGAAATAGATGACTTTCGAAATTTCTTTCCTGGTTGCTGTGGACTTCCAAGGGCACTCTATACCGGCTGATAAATTCTTTCACCAATACATCCGCAACAGTTGTGGCCTCTTGGTTCGGGATAGCGTAAATTTCCACCCACTTTGTGAAATAATCCATTACAACCAGTATGTATTTGCCACCATTTTCGGTCGTCGGAAATGGTCCAGCGATATCTAAAGCAATCCTTTCGAAAGGGCTTCCAACATTGTACTGTTTCATGGGTGCCTTTCTCTTGCGATGTGGTCCATTACTCGTAGCACAAGTCGGACATTTCTAACACCAGTCCTTCACATCATCGGAGCTGTTCATTCAATAAAACTTTCCACGGACTCGCTGAAGGGTTTTCTTCACTCCCAGATGACCTCCCGATGGACTGTCGTGTAACTTCTTCAGTACCTCAGCTACCCTCGTTCTAGGGATAACCAGCTGTCTCCTCATCTCGGAACCATCATTGTTTTCAAGGACACTTTTCAACAGCCATTCTTCCAGGACGAGGGAGTCCCACTGAGCCCAATACACCTTGAATTTCCGTGAAAATCTTGACACTTCTTGCCAGGTAGGTCACCGATTTTTTTCCTCCCACTGCCGAATCTTCTTCAGGCAAGGATCATTCTCCTGATCTTCTCTGATCCTGGAGGGTGACCATTCTTCATTGACTACTGTGGTTCTTGAAACTGCAGCTTCCCTATATTCCGCCTTGTTGCAGTTGCATTATTGTATTGTAACTTATATTTTAATTCTTTATCATATCTTTCAAGATTGTAACACGGCTCTATTTCTACATTTAAGAATTCTGGTAAATTGGGTTTTCTCCCGTATAATAACTCAAAAGGAGTGTATCCGTGATACGTGTTTGGTGTTGTATTATAGCAATATGAAAACATTTTTACAAACTCGCACCAGTTATCCCTAGAATCTTTGATAAAGTTTCTTATATACTCATTAAATGTTCTATATAATCTTTCACAACTGCCTATGGCCTCATGATGGTATACTGTTGAAAAATTATGTTTTATATTTAAAAGTTCCGCTAAGATCTTCAGTATTTCATTCTTATATTCCGTCCCTTGATCTGTTCTTATCTCCTTCATCAGTCCGTCATTCGGTATAAAATTGTCAAATATTGCTTTTACTATTGTGTATGCTTCCTTGTTCTTGACCGGTATCATAACTGCGTATTCAGTTAGTTCGCATAGTATTGTAATACAATAACGATTCCCGTTTCTACTTTCTACAAACGGACCTATTGTGTTTATGTAAATAATATCAAACGGTTTTATAGATGTATCTGCGATGACAAATTTTTCCTTATGATTAAGCTTCACTTTATTCATTTGGCATTTATGGCAATTCTTTACATACTTCCTTACGTCTTTCTCCATGTTTTTCCACCTGAAATTTGCTCTTAGTTTCTTTAATAATCTATTATTTCCTACATGTCCTCCAAACATTGGATCGTTGTGGTATCTTTCTAAAATCTTTTGGATCTCTTCTTTCTGCTGTACTGTTTTTGATACTTCGCATATACATACTTGAATATTTTTTAACCTTTGATTTCCTTCTGCTATAAATTATTCTACTGTGCACTTTTTGAATATATCATCGTTTGTATATATTTTCATTCTTTTTACTTCATTTTTTACCGATAGCTCCTCAAGCTTTTCCAACGTTCGTCCTAGGTCGAAGTTGTGTATTCCGGTAATTAAGGCTTCACTAAATTTCAATTTATTTTTGATCCGAATGCTCATCCTTAGTGGGATACGGTTATTTTCAAAGTGTAAAATTGGTAATTTATGCATCTAAAGATTATTTAAAACTCTTATTACTGAAGGTTTTTCCTTCCTACTTCCTTTGTTTCTTCGTTAATCCTTAGATCCTTTTCTGATTGAGCGTTTCCTTTTCGCACTTGTGCTCTTGTGATTGCCAAGACATGTGAATTATTTATATATAAATCCTTAAATTCCTCTATGGATATTCTCGATATGCTATCTGCGTAGTTCGCTATACCTTTGACATACTGTATTTCAAAATCTTATTCTTCCAAATCAATCAAATTTCGCATTTTTCCTAGACAATTTATTTAATTCTTACTTGTTTAAAACTTTTATCGCTGAAAATTTTATCCAAAATTTTCGGATCAGTTTCGTTATTTTTCTTATATGTTGATTTATTTCATCCTGTATGCATTTCCAATTGATTTTTCCTTTCTTCTAGTTTTTTAAACTGTACACGTTGTCATTAATCATTAATGTATTATCAATTATCTTAGCTTTAGCTCCCATTTCTCTCGCCTGTTTCATGTATCTTATTAACTGTTTTCTCTGTTCCAATATATCTTTTGGGTAATCTTCATCAATGTATATCTTTGTTCCTTTTAATTTATTCGTTCTTTCCAAAGTTTATACTTTCTTATTCACATCTTTCATCATTATTAGTATTGGTCTATTTTTGTTACTGTTTTTGTTTCCTAATCATTTACATTTCAAAATATCTGTTTTAACATCGACTTTGTTATTAACCTTCTTCATTACATCTTCTAATTTGTTTTCTAGTTGTTCCTCATCTTCTTCGTTTTCTTCTTCTATACCATATATTATTAAATTCTTTTCTCTAAAATTTTGCTGAGTCTGTATCATGTTTCCTTGCAAAAATTCTGTTTTTTCTTTGAGTTCCATATTTTCCATCCTTAAATCGTAGTTTTCCTTCTTTAATTGCGCTATTTGTCTGCTCATTTCTTCCATTTTTCGTTCTATCTCGCATATTCTTACATTATGGTTGACTCGATTATTGTAATTTCCGTTCCTATTTAATTTCCTATCTTTATTAAAATTTTCGTATCTGCCATAGTTGTGTCCTTGATTAAACTGTCAAAATGTCCTTTCTGAATGATTACCATTGTAAAATCCTCTGTTGTATCCTCTTCTATGATTGTTCTTAAAGACAAAGTTTGGCTTCCTGAAGAAATTCCTGTTATCCTTCATGTGTAAAACTTGTTGTTGTCCTACTATACCTTCTACTGAAACTAATTTGGATAGTACTTCTTGCGTAGTTTCAAAACTTCCCGCTGCGATTATTGTTTTGGTTGCATCCGTTGTGGCATTCGTAGTTACTGCCTTAATCGTTGCTTCCTTAGTATATCTTTCGGCTAGTCGTTCGGGCATCCCTTCCCATACGTATGCTGCCTGTAGTCTCTCTGCTAATTTTTCTATCTCCGTTGCATACTGTGTTACATATTTTCCATTTTGTCTTACTTTACTAAATTTCGCTAAGAGAAGGCTTGGATTGTCTCCTCTTATTCCCGTTTTTAGTTTATTCTTGATTTCTGTAATGGAGTTTTCCGTCGTTATTAAACTTCTGGATTTTCCCGTTAGTCTCGTCTTAATTAGTAGAATAGCATTTTCTTCGTTACCTGTCGTGTTTGTTTGTAGCAAATCTAATGAGTCCAAAAATGTTTGTAATTTGCTTGCTTCCCCGTTAAATTCGGTCGGTAAAACTTTACTCGCAAAATTAAAAAAATTATTCATACTTGTCGCCATTTTCAAATGTTTGCTTATTGTTTGTAATACAATAGTATCGATTTCCTCAAATATAGAGGTAGGTATTTTAACAGTACAATTTTCCGCTTGAAATGTCCTAGCAATTTTATCAGGATTTTTTATTAACTTCTTCCACAATTAATCGTAACTTATCTTCAAAATCTTCCCACGTTATTGACATTTATAAAATTCGTTCATAAGAATAAAATGCATAAGTACTTACAATTATTTTTACACAGTCAGAGTTCCTGATCTCCGCTTCGCTGCAATGCCTCGGTTGATGTCCCTTTTCAACGCTCTTCGGTGCGTTTTCCACAATGACTAAATAAATTTCAAGATGAAAGCTACTGTTATGATATACAATAGAATCATTATGTGCATCGTAAAACTGTCTTGCTGTACCATAAAAGTATTGTTGACTATTCCCGTTTCCTTTGCCTCTTGTTTGGTTGATGAGCCCCCCATTGTTTCTCTTCTCCAAGGTCCCAAATTTAGATAGAAAACCATTTATTTCCACTTGTCCTTACCATTTGTTTTGCAGGAGTATTTACCATTTACCATTACCATGTAGTGGTGATGTGTATTTTAACATTAATTTTCCATTTACCATTTAATTAGCTGGATTATTTACCATTACCATTTGTTCTATACCATTACCATTTCCATTTACCATTTACTTTGCAGGATCATTTACCATAACCATTTGTTACCATTATACCATTAACTTTACCATAACCATTTTACAATTACCATTTCCAATTAGTTTGCAGGATCGTCATGTAGTGGCGATTACCATTATACAATTAATTTTTCCATTACCATTTCGTTCGCAGGATAGCCATGTGGTGGTTACTCACTAAGTGCCCCTCGTATAAGCTATGTTCACCATAGAGCCATTATATCTTTGAGGAAAACACTTACCTAGTAGCCGTTCTTCGGGGATTGAATAAAAATCACTGGGTTTAGTATATTTAGAATTAACACAGATTACAATATCATAGACCTTTTAACTTATTCAAAATAATAATAATGAATGAATCATTGGTTAATTACACTCTGTTTTTATAAGACACATTCAAGTCATTCACCGGTAGGTTCGACCTTCCGCGTATGTGAACGCGATGTTTACGTTTAATAGAAACGAGATACACAATTTAATCTTTTTCTATGAAAATGTCTTTTTTTTACAATACTGTCTTTTTCGGGATCATCACAGGAGCAGTCTGTTGGGCACGGCCGTCTGGACAGGGAGTCGGCATTTCGGTGACTCACACCAGCCCGATGTTCGATGTTGAAATCGTACTCTTGAAGTGGTTCAATCTATCTAGCGATCTGGCCCTCGGGATTCTTGAACTGCATCAACCACTTGAATGCTGCATGATCAGTCCGGATTAAAAACTTCCTACCATAGAGATACTGGTAAATAAGTTCCACGGACTTCACTACCGCCAAAAGTTCTCTACTTGTGACGCAGTAGTTTCGTTCTGGTTTGGAGAGGACTTTACTGAAATATCACAGCACTCTTTCTTGCCATCCTTGGATCTGTGAGAGCACTCCACCAATTCCTACGTTGCTTGCGTTAGTGTCAAGAATAAAGTCTCCCTCTGGTAATGGATATCCTAATATCGGCGCCGAGGTTAAATGCCTCTTCAAGGTTTCAAAAGCCGTTTGACAGTCTTCGTCCCATTGGAAAGCTCTTGCTTCTTCTGTAAGTCGAGTTAGTGGCTTGGCAATATCTCCAAATTTCCTGATAAATCTTCTATAATACGTGCAAAGTCCAAGGAAACTCCTAATTTGATGTTTGTCGGTTGGTTGCGGCCATTGCTGAATGGAAGCAATTTTCTCTGGGTCCATCGCCACTCCTTCATTGCTCACTATATGACCTAGATAGTTGACTCGGTTTTGGAACAGCTGACATTTCTTCGGGTTTAACAGGAGTTGGGCAGCTTGGAGTCGTTTGAATACGTCTTCCAAATTTTTCAAGTGTTCGTCAAATGTCTTCCCCAGTACTCCGATGTCGTCCAAATAGATCAGGCATGTCTTCCAAGACAACCCTCTCAAGACATTTTCCATGAGTCTTTCAAATGTCGCAGGCGCATTACAGAGCCCGAATGGCATGACGTTGAATTGCCATAATCCAGATCCGGTAGTAAAAGCAGTCTTCTCTTTGTCTTCTGGGTCCATTTCCACTTGCCAATAACTATACTTCAGGTTCAAGGTGGAAAACAGTTTGCTGGCCAGTCAAAGTATCTAGCGTATCGTCAATTCGAGGCAGAGGATAGCTGTCTTTCTTCGTCACGTTGTTAATCTGGCGATAATCCACGCAGAATCTCGTAGTTCCATCCTTTTTCTTGACTAGCACTACTGGAGACACCCATGGACTAGTAGATGGTTCTGTTACTTTTTCTTCTGTCATCTCTCGAATTATTATTTCAGCTTCCTCTCTCTTCGCTCGTGGAAGTCTTCGAGCGGATTGCCTAATTGGCTTAGCATTACCAGTATCGATTTTGTGTTTGACGGCTGATGGTCTACCAGTCTTTCCTCCTTTTGGTACGAATAGGTCTCGATGCTGCAAGAGAAATTCTCCCATTCTCATTTTTTCAGCTCGATCCAAAGATTGACCAGCTACTGATAACATTTGTTCAAATCTGGCATTAGAATTGTCGGTGGTCGTTGTTTGACGAACTATAGACGTCACTGGAACGCAAGATCCAATATTGGTTTCCTTCTTGATGGTAATTGCTTGATTATTCACGTTTATCACCCGTACTGAGATCTCTTTCGCCGACGTAACAAATCCTTTTACAATTAGTACTCCTTTGCCAACTTCTTCGTTGTGGTTCTTTGGCTCCATCATCACCGGTGTACCTTCCTCCATGATTCCCTGTAGCCGTGCTACTATCATGGCTTCGCTTCGTGCAGGTAGAACGGTATCTTCCTGTACAGCTGCCAACACCGCGCTGCCTTCATATGGATGAAAAAATACCTCCTCGGAACCCACTTTAAAAGTTATGTTTCTAAAGTCTAATTGGAAACCATATACATTCATTACGTTCATTCCCAGAATCATGTCTTCTTCAATGTCAGCTACGATTATCGCAGGCGTGAACTTTTCTGCGCCAATTCCCAATTGGATTTGTGTCTTACCGTGAACGTTGGCACTCTCACCTGTGGCGGTCCGCAGTCGCAGTCTCGTGGGTAAAAGCTTCTTCTTGGAGTTTATTAGTTCTGGTCGTATAATGGTTCTAGTTGCTCCAGTGTGAATCAGCAGAGAGCATATTTCTTGCCATTTACTTCGTCATCCACATATACACTGTCGTTGCGACATCTGAGAGAAGCTATCAGTATGAGAGGGTCTTTGGAACGATAATGGGTCGGTGCTGCCCCCTCGTAGCCGACCCGTTCTAGTTTTCCTGTGACTGGGGTTCTTGGTTTGCGGGAGTCCTAGGGCGCTTACATGAACTGCGTACATGCCCTATCTCGCCACAATTCTAGCATCTGATCTTTCTCGGCTTCTTGTCCATCATACTTTTGATCAAGCTGACGATCTGGTCAAACTTGTTTTCGTCGCCTTCGTCTTGGATGGTCCTAACTTTGTTGTAACCCGAAGCCTTCGTAGCTGCTTCATATTCAAGAGCAGCTGTCAATGCGTCAACTAATGTTTTGAGATGGGCTTATCGAAGCGTCCTCAGCATATCGGGGTCACGTAAGCCATCAATAAAGGCCTGTATGCCCAGACATTCAATCATGTTCTCTGCTGCTGATGGATTATCAAATCGAACGAGTCGGGCAATATCCACTTCATATCCTTGAAGTGCTTCACGTTTCTGCCTTCGGTTCTTCAGCTGGGATTGGTACAAATGTTCTAGATGTTCGTGACCATATCGCATGTCCAACCTCTTCTTCAGCTGCTCGAATTCATCGGTTTCTTCCAGAGGTATCGTCTGAAGTACATCTAAGGCATCTCCCCGAAGCACGATAATTAAGTTCACTGCTTTTTCCTTGTCGGACCAATTATTCACATTTTTCCATCGAACGTTGGGGCCTTGACTCGGGTAAAACTGCCAATCTGTCTTGTGTTGTGTTTCTGACTTGAAGATCTCGATCTTCTTCTTCTGCTGAAGTGTCTTGTGTTTTTAAATCGGCAATCTTTGTCTCTAACTCCTTGATTTTCTCGTCTATCTGATTTTCCATCGTTGTCATCTTATTCTTATTTTAGAGACGAAATTTTATTTTCCACGTCAGCGGCAATGTCATTTTTCATTAATAAGATATCCGCAGAAAGTTTGTCTATGTTAGCAGAAATATCGTTTTTCACATTAGTTGAGATCTCTTCCATGGCAGAAATATCGTTTTTCACATTCGTTGAAATCTTCTCTTCCATGGCAGAAATTGACGAGATTAAGGTGGAAGCCTCGTCATTAAATAAAACTGTTTCTGGATCAAAGCCGTAATTGTCCAGTGCAACTTTAAGTCGTTCTACTAATTCACTTTTCTTACCGGACGTTTCCAACTCACGATCTTCCAATTCTGCTCTTAATTCCGCCACTTTTAGATCACATAGTATCTTGACAATTTTTACGTAGCAATTCATTTGTATTATCCCACTTCTGACACCGATGTAATGTTTTTCTAATTTATTTAAACAGTAAACGAGTGGGATACATTTTAAACACTCGGTGGGCTCACTTATTTAATTTATTTAAACACTACACTATTCACTAATTATATACACAGTTTATTCACTTAAACTAATTTATAAAAACAGTTCACTAATTTATATTCATTTATTTACTTGTTTATCTCACGATGTCAAATTATCAACTATACTGAACTTCTCCTGGTCGGTCCCTTATATATTAATGCCGTTTTCACTAGATAATTCTAGATTGCGGCTTACTCAAAAACAATTGGCTTTCTGGCATTTTCTAGATAAGACTGGTCACAAAGACAATGTTTAGATAAGATAGTAGCTGCGTTCGTTATTTGCGTCTGATCAATCTTTTTTGTCCGAATCGTTCGTTTATTACATCTAGAGGTAGGCAGATAAATCTGAACCGTTCGGTAATTCCGCTCGGATCAGTCCGATGTAAATCTTTTTGCTCGTTATTTGCGTCTGATCAATCTTTCTAGTCTGAACCGTTCGTTTATTACATCTAGAGGTAGGGAGATAAATCTGAACCGTTCGGTAATTCCGATCGGACCAGTCCGATTTAAATCTGTTGGCTCGGAATATTTTAACCGACGAGAAAAATTAATTTGTTTACCTGTCATGCTGTGAGGTTATGTTGTGTCTCTTAGAAAACGTTTTGTGTACAAACATTTAATTTTTAGATTTTATTTGTCCATTCTCCATGTGTTTGGCAAAAGAGACCGAAATTGAGGAAGACAAAGTATATAAATTTCCTGTATCACAAGAAAATTATAATGACATTATTGCTGGAGGTACATTATTTGTGTTTATGCAATGTTTATCACGTAGGTGTATCCAATTTACTTAGAATTTGTCTGAGAAAGCCCATCTCTGCAAAATGTATGACACATATCACGACATATCTGGAGCTTGGTAGAAAAAGGGCCAATGTCCATTAAGACACTTTAGAGAAAATGTAAATTAAGAAGTTAGAAAGACATCTTCGTTAAATTTATATAATAACTCCACTACTCGCCAATTCATAGGGGCATACAAAAGACCCCTCGTAAGGGGTGAAGTTATAGCCGGCGGTGTAGGAAACTGCATTCCTTTGGAACAGGTTCCAGTGTTATTTGCTTCCAGTAGAATTACAAAAACCAAATGAAATTATATATCACAATTTAAATGGAAGAAGTTATCCACATTACCTGTGGAAAATGATATATTTTTAATAAAAAAACCCAATCAATCATAAATATTATTTGATGAAAACAATATGTGAAAAGTTTTTAAATGTCAGAATATATTTTATAGGTAACTAAAATTGAATCCCAACAAGAAGATGGGGTTCAAAGCCAACTAACGAAATTATTTCGAGGACAGTGAAAACATACTGTTCTCGATATAAATGAATTTCGTTAATTAAATAAAATAGGTTTAGAGAGTCCTTTTTTGTATTATCTTATAGTTATATAGTATAAGTTAATATGTATGGGTTAATTTTTAGCATACTATCAAATAACGTTTGATAGGAAATAACTATTGTATTTATACTGGCATCACAGTAAAATTGTACTGATTTCAATATATTTTTTCCATTAATACATCGTTTTATTTTTGTATATTGTCATGTATTTGTTACTCTTTAAGTAGATTAGATATACCAAACCATATTATTGTTAGACACTGATGTATATAAGACATTACTTATATTCATTCACATAATCCATAAGTTGAATTATTAATCATACTCTTTAGTTAAATAGTATCAAATAATATGAATCCATATTATATTTTGTTAAGTAAATAAGTTAGTGGAAAATATTTAAAATGTATAAGATGTGTTGTATTTTTATAAAAACAAGTATGACTAAGCGCATATCAATTCGATAACAGAAAGAAATAAGGTATTGGATATTTTTAAGCAGGCATTCTATTGAGTTACAGCGAGAACAGTTGTAAAATTATTAAATAGTGGTTTTTGAAGAATATTGTAATTATTTCAACACCCGTGTAATAATATTCATATTCTACAAATTTGAAATTAAATAAAAGTCCTATCTAATGCATTCATATTTCTTACACCTAGTAGTCCTAATAAATTGACCAACTTTATTTGAATTTAGTGCTTCTCAAGCAATGTAAAACTTTTTCATAACTATAATGGCCTTAAGTTGCATATAATATGTAAAAACAGTTAATGAAAATATTTTGTAAAAAATTGTAATGTTTCACACTAAAAACATAATTAACTTGTAATATTTTCGTTCCTAATTGATACGCCCAGCGCGCTACTCACTTTGAGCACGGAATAAAAAACAATTGTTTTCGTGTTCCATGGTTTGGTGCAAGTGGTGGTTTCATTGTCTAAGGTATATATCTATGGCTTCTGTAAGCTTTACACTGTCGTTTATTTGCTCGAGCCGTTCGTTAATGAAATTTGCTCAGATTAATCTATGATCATGTGACCAAAAATCCGTCGCGTCTGCGATGCAAATACCGAACGCTACTAGTCACAATCGTTATATATAAAAAAACCTGCTTATCCGCCATAATTTTAACTTTCGTACCTGGCTTAGACAGAGTCGATTTTAAGAATTATACCAGTGTGCTGTTTCGTAACAATATGTTACTTCAAAGATTAGGGTATAATCTTCGGAATAAACATCTCTTAGTCTAATTGTTTCAAAATGTATGACAACCTCTCATAAAAGTACCTATTTTGTAGATGCATTTTCCATTCTTAAATAGTATTCAAAAACCTGACATAAATTTGATTTGTTAAATCTCATTTTACCTATCAGAATATAATTACAATATCATTATCTCCCTGCTTATTTGGTTTACCGCCAGTATTGTTTTTCCCTGCGAATACAAAATATCTATTGTGTTACAACGCTTTGTACCCTATGGCCCCAATATGCAGCGTATTCGTAATAAAATTCATATGTTTAAGAAAATGAAATTCTGTGAAGTGATAGTTGTTATATTAATAATTTCTGTGTTTTATGTGTCTTGTAAAGACAATGACACGGACATTTTGATTGGACATTGTTTCGAATGTGAAACTGAGGTGAATCAGGTAAGAACAATTTTCAAACGAAGTTACTTTCCAGTCATTGGCAATATGTATTGGTAAATTCAAAATTAACGTTTTTGGCACATTTATCTCCGATAATGAAAAGGTAGATGATGATTTTATGATAGTATCTTTTGACTATAGAGATGTATTTACTAAAGCTTATGTTCAGCAGATTATTTTTTTCAATAGTTTTACAGCATCGGATGTCAGCTTTTGTTATCAGTTAAATACGGAGATTAATCAATCAGATTAATTTTTATTATTGTTCCTAAACCAAAACGATAACACTTTGATGATAAATATTATTTAATCGTTAAGTAATATTCCCTATCTCTTATTATAGTCAAATTATCAATTATTCATTTTAACTGTTCTTACATTTTCTAAAATTGTTATTGATGCTGCAAGCATTGTTTCTTCGCTGGTAAGACCTACATTCGTTTTCCATTTTCTATTTCTCATAATATTTTTCTAAAACAATTTATATCAATGACTGTGTCTTGTATCGATTGTAGTGGAGTAAAACATGGCAGGATAACCATGTGTCGTTTGTAATGTTAATAGTTGATAGGATGGATAACGATCATAAATTTCAAGATGATTCCATGAATTAAAGTAATTGCAGACTTACCCCAATCTGGATTATAGGGTGGAATTAAACATCTCGACAAGTATCACTGGGTTTTATTTACACACTAAATGACATTTAAATTAAACTAATACATGACCTATAATTTACTAATAACGGTCAAGTTCAATTCGTACCAATAACGTACATTGTGATTCATTAGTAACGATAAAAACAGAACAGAATATTAATTGACTCCTAGATGTTCACGATTCTTATTTTTATAGTAAATATTTGTATAATGTCTTTAAATACGTTTACAATTAATTGAAAATAAAATATATCTTACTAACATGTTTATTATGATATAATTAGTTATACAATTTTCAGTTTTTAATATGACGGTGGCGTTTCCCTTGTCAGATTTTGTAATTGTTTTTGATTGAATTTAAAACTATAATGTCATTTTTTGTTTGACATTTAATCAAAAATATTGAACCGTCAAAGGTTAAACGGTTAAAATGACATTACAGTTTTAAATTCAATCAAAAAGAAAGTAGAAAATAATAATCTAACAGTTAAACAATTGTTCGAGTTGTATCAATATCGACACGGTCTGAGTTCATATCAGTTCGTAGGAATTGTTTCTGACCTTTATGGTTAACAACCACTACAACTGGAACTATCCGATGGAGCACATTGGTCACTCCTTACAATAAAAAAGTAGTGGCCACTGTACCCCGTTGTGTCATGATCAATGTGCCCCGAAAAACTATTTTTTAATTAAATTTACTGTCTCGACTCTTACTTCGTGGAATCTACTCATACTACTGTTTTAAATGAAACTAACTGTTTCTAGATAATTCCGAAATACATTGAAAACATGTTAAAAATTCTAAGAAGTATGACAATTGTTACGATACTAAATATCATCGTCAGAATGACAGAAGTTACATTTCATTTGATGCCTACCTGATGTATAATATTTATTTTTGTCTGGGCCAAGAAGTGACCAGCCTTGTGATTGACTTAATATATATTAATAGAAAAAAAAGAAGAAGATATAGGATATTACAAATATATAGCTGATATATTATTAACCCTATGTGGATATCCTGGATATCTTTTCCCATTTAATATCAGTATAATGCAATGATGTAGAAAACCAGGAAAACTGTTCATTGACGACTTAATATTGTGGGTTGTTTTAATCTGTATGCTTGTAAGTGTTCATTGTATCTAATTTCAAAATTTCTAGGGGGTTGACCCAAACAGACAGCATTACATTCTGGATATTTAAGTTTATATATACCAGACTTCTTTAATGGGGATATTTTTGTTTTTACATTTAACAATTTTATACTCTCATTACTTTCTGTTTTAAAAGAAATTGTTATATTTGTTGCTAAAGATATCATCTTTTAAATATTATTAGAAATATTACCTGCAGGTGTGATGGTTTTATAATTTTTTATTTCATTACACAAGTAGTTGCAAGGATGGAAGCTGCAATAGGGGTAACTTAACATAGCAAACGTATGCCCTGCTAAACCTAACCCCACGAAAAATTGCGTCATCTGCCACGTGTCAGGTGTCATCTATCATGTGTCAGCTCTCGTATGTATATATTCCGTGGCATACATCTTGTGTTCTGTTACGTGTATCAACAACCTTATGTAATTTTTAATATCATTTTAATTAATAAAACAAATTAATATAAATACTAGGATGTATTAAACAAATTCAGCACTTAGGGTTCATTGACATCATGTTTTTCCTGTTATCAAATGGCTGGAAATACGAGATACACTGTTAAAATGTTTATTAATTAATTGTAGTTATAAAATTTTATTATTGTTGTTGTTTTTCATTGTTCTTACACTAATTCCTTTGAAGTGAATGGAATTTTATTACATGAGGATTCTAATTTAGTTTTAACAATATTTTTAATGAATAAAACAAATATGAATACTAGTATTATATAAGTCATTGAAAATATATTATTAAGTGCAATTTCCACGCTGTAGAACATGCTGATGCTGGCTGAATTGATCATAGTGAAAACCTTGTAGATTGAATTCCGTTTAATGGATATATGGTTTGTCGCACCTGACATCTAAAAATATAATCTACAACACTTGAAATCTCCTGTTGTCTCTAGTTTTGTAATTCTTCAGGTACCTAATGCATCGTAAGCGTATCCCACTTCTTTTAACTTGAGTCAGCAGCAAGGCACAGTTTTTCAATTGGCTTCAAAACCCTTCTTTTATCTCCATAAAAAATAAATTATTGAAATTTACTGTCTCGACCCTTACTTTGTGGAATCTACTCATATTCTGACGATGATATTTAGTGTCGAAACAATTCTCAAATTTCTTAGAATTTTTAAGATTTTATCTAGAAACAGTTAGTTTCATTATAAACAGTAATAAAATTCTTATTCAATCGATCTATTTCTATCATAAATTCTTCAAATCGATGTTGATATTCGGCTAAAGACATATTGCAACTGTCCCATTTTACCGCTATACTAGTACCGTTAATCAGGTCATTATCCCACTCCAACATCCTAATACCCTATTGATATTGAATGAACCTCTTTACGATCATGCCTAGTGTAATTAAATCATATTTTTTATTCACGACTATATACAGGGTGTCCCACGAGGTTTTAGCCAGTATATATCTCGAAAACTATTTGAACAACAATATTGAAATTTGGCAGTTATAAACCGTAAGTAGTATTACACATTTTAAGCAGTCAGCTACTTTGCTACAATGTCACGTTTCGGGTCACGTGGTATCATTTTTAGAAAAGTTAACGACACACCCTGTATATTGTTCCACTCAAATCTTCTGATTGAATTTTTTTTGCATGCTGCTTCAATACTTTCTGGTGTAACAGATTGGAAAGCTGCTCTGATTCTGTTTTTTAAATCATCTACATCGGTAGGAGCTGTAACAAACTAATCCTTTTCAATATCTCCAAAGAACAAAATCTAACGGGGGTATATCTGGTAAACCAGCTGGCCAATGTATTGCACCATTTCTCCCAATCCATCTGTCTTGGAAATCCACATTCAGATGTGACGTTACTCGCTGAGCAAAATGAGAAGTTGCACCATCCTGTTGGCACCACATAGTCGCTCTCTCATTTAGTGGAATGTCCTCAAGCAAATGTGGAAGAATATTCTGGAGAAAATCTAAATACCTTTCGCCTGTCAAAGTCCTTTCATAAAAATACGGCCCAACCAAGCGGCCATTAAACAAACCGCACCAAATGTTTATCCCCCAAATATTTTGGAAATGCGTTTCTCGCGTCCACCTGGCTTGTTGTGAAAACGGTTTCCGTCGCTCCACAATATTTTATTTAAGAAAAAACGGTCCTCTACAATTTTAATTGACACTTCAGCAATGAAATCGAGTCTCCTTTCTGGATCTGCAGGAGTTAGACCTTGCGTTAAATGTATTTTGAAAGGATGATATTTGTATTGCTTTAACACCCTTTGAATAGTAGATTTACTTATTCCTAATTCTTGTTGCAGACATCGAGTTGAAATGTGGGGATTGACTTGGATATAAGCAAGAATGTTAATAATATTATCTCCCGTTACAATAGGCTTACGACGAGAATTTCGATGTTTTCCGGTTGGAAAAGAACCATGTCTTAACTTTTGTTCTACATAAGTAAAAGTATTTTTACCTGGAGTTGTTCGGTCGGGGAAACGATTTCTATATAAATCTCTAGCACGTCTTGTATTTTTTCCACATTCTCCATAGATGATCAGCATATCGACATACTCGTCATAAATGAAACGTAAAGGCATGATAAGTTTCAAGTCACAAAACTTTTAACAACAATAAGACAGTAAGGGATTGTTCACTGATACTGATAGCTTTTGACAACTAGAATAGCTGTTACTAGAATATGTTTTTTGTTTGTCAACTCTCTCTGTTTTTCAAATGAAAAACTTTATAAAAAATTTGTTTGTCGTTTCCAAGTACCTAACACAAAAAATAAGTATCGACGAATTAGTATAAGAGAGACCTTTACAGCAGTGGAACAATATACAGGTTTGCTCAATAACTTTTCTAAAAATGATACCACGTGACCCGAAACGTGACGCTGCAGCAAAGTAACTGCTTGCTTAAAATGTGTAATACTACTCACGGTTTATAACTATCAAATTTCAATATTGTAGTTCAAATAGTTTCCGAGATATATACTGGCTATATATATCTGGCTTTATAGGACCCGCTGTACTTGCTCTAGACAGCTGAAAATCAATAGGGTACATTTGTGAGATATCTTGAACAATATGCAATCATAAAACTGGTCACTTGTTTACACTCTGGAAGCTGTATCGTGCTAACAAACTGAAAATTCTCCAAAGATTACAAAAATTTGGTACTTCAAGTACCATAGCAACCGTTGTTCTGGCTTTAGTGAGCTGAATATCAATAGGGTTCATCTTTGAGAGGCTCTGAATAATATCCAATCATAAAATTGCTCACTTGTATATACTCCGGAGACTGTATCGAGCTAACAAACTGAAATTTCTCCAGAAATGACAAAAATGCCGTGCTTAAAGTACTATAGCACCTGTTGTACTGGCTCTGGTGAGCTGAAAATCAATAGGGTTCATCTGTGAGATGTCATGAATAGTATTCAATCATGAAATTGGTGACTTGTTGCACTCCGGCGGCTGTATCGTGCTAACAAACTGAAATTTCTCAAAAAATGACAAAACGTCTTACTTCGAGTACTACAACACTCGCTGTACTAGCTCTGGTGATCTAAAGATCAATAGGGTTCATCTGTGAGATATCCTGAACAATATTCAATCATAAAGTTGGCAATTTTTTGCACTCCAGATGCTGCATCGTGCTAACAAAACATGTGACGAAAAGTGGCCGACGACAACGACGACGACATACACACAGGATTTTTTTTCTAAAAGTCGTTTTTTCGTGTTGTTATTGATGAAAAACGTAAAAATAACTCAAATATTTTTTCCAAAATTCCAACTTTTTTTGGGGTAATCCAATACTTTTCTCGCATATTAGATAGGTTGGGCGGAAAAGTAATAAGGGAAGTGATTTAATATTTATGTATTGTATTTCAATTTATTCAAAACAATGGAAAATGTATGCTACTTGTTCTATTGTAGGTACTAAATACGAATAAAATCTAATGATTGAAAATTGAATTTTGACGTTTCAAAAGAAACCGTTAGAAGTTTATTTTCTGAATAAGAATACCAACAATTTTATTGAATAACGTAATCCAGAAATTTAAATCTATTTGTTTCTCCTTTTCAAAACAATAATAGCATGTGTCTGTGGTATTTTTTATGGAAATTTCGAACAAGGTGATATTGACCAAATTTAAATTTATAATGACACCACTCAATGTATGCTATTTTTTCATTTTATGTTAATGATCTGACGGTACTTTCCAATAACCACTAACCTTAGGTACTAAACTTCAAATCTACGTATTATAAATAAAAATTCTTAAAATGAACTGATCAAAAATACGAATACCCTAGTGAATACAATTTAATGAATTAATTTTTATTAAGGGTAATGACCTGTAGTATTTCGTAAACCGTATAAAGAATAACGAAATGTCCCCAAGAATATTTCAAAATATTTCTCTAGACCATCATTTTCCACTAGGTGTCGCCATCTATTACAAATATTAAGGTTGGTAACTAGTATTCTATAACGTTTGTTGGAGTCAAAAACACGGTAGGTTCCACATGCCTGAACTCAATTTCACAAACTGAGGTTCAGTTCAAAGAGCATTGTATTTCAGGAACAAGTAACAACAACAATTTCAATCTTCCCACTGGATACTAGAGAGCGTTATGTAACAACTTCTCTACTTATAATTTTTTTAAAAATTTCAAATACAACTCTAACTAGCTAAAAAATGTAAATTGTTGACCTGCTTTCTTATATTACTATGGCAACGTCATAACTATTAAAAATATCCCAATAACATTTGAATAACACAGGTAAAGGAACATAGCAAAACCAAGATTACTATTAACAAAAATTTACAATTACAAAAGGCGAGGAAATATTCGAAATATTATAAGTGCTTTCCACTTTTGCTTTGCATTAATTCGCTGTTTTAATTGTGGAATTAATATTAGCCTCCATTTTAGCAACAGAAATACTTCGAACTAATAGATTATCGTAAGCACAACGAAATAAATATAGGAGATGGATATCCATTACCAAAAATAACTATCCTACTGGATAAATTGGGACATTGCCAATACTTTACTACCTTGGATATGTACATCTTATATAAATTAAATCAGAACAATATAAAATCGCTACATCGCAAGCTATCGAACAATCGATATTTTTTTAGACGTTCATTTTTAACAGAGCATATATAAGTGCTATATTGGTACTGAACACTCTATTTACTACACTAGTGGCAGTAAATAGTGCGTTCAGCATGAATATCAACAACGGTTCCAGTAATTCCAACTTTGCTATATTGGTGTTTTATTGTTATTAATATTGTCATCAGTCATCACCATTATCTATAATGATGTATTCTACTTCCTAACGCCCTACCACAACCTAAACATTTGATTAAAAGAGCAATTTTGTATTACTGTTATTCTCAAAAATATTACGTACATTTCAAAATGTTTCAGCAGCAGCCCCAACACTTAATGATTTTCTCAGTAGTCACAATTGGTTGGTTGTTTTAAATGGTGAGCATTACGCACGCTAGCGCGTTATCTCCATTTTGGTACCACTCACTCACGGGCCATTTGCTTAATGCTAAAGCATTTTTAGATCTAGCTCGTATCGTTGAGGAAATCTACTAGCTCCGTGGGGTGAGATCACTATAAGATCGTTTAAGAATAGACTAACAAGAACGTGTACTATACCTCTTCGCGTCAGGTGCTGGATATTTGTGCATAAAGTGCATTACCGTTTTATTCTCACTCAGTTCCTTGCAACTGCAGCATGAATGATTAAACGGTATACCGAGTCTGACAACGTGTTCAGCAATAGCCAACGTCCCATATATACAGCAACCGCTCTGGCTATACATAACGGCCAAGTTTTCCTGGATGCTCTTTTTATCTCAGAGGAAGGAAATCCCAGTCTTTGAGGAGTTCCAAATTCCTACCAACTAAAACCTCGCCTCTCCCGCATCTACCACTGGAACCGCTTACGCATTACTTCAGTGGGAGTGCATATGCCTGGTTATCAACTATTCTTTGTGTCTCTCTATCATCCTTTTCTTTATTTTCGATAATGTGCCTTATGATTTTGTATGCACTTCTCCATCCTTCCTACCCTGAAATCGGGGATACCATCATACTCTCCACTCCAAATGATACACCCGTATCATTTTGATAACTTTGACGGTGTTTCTTCCCATCGTACACATGCAAACAGAGTGTGTTATGCGACATCTTATTCTCCGTATTATGGGTAGTTTTCAGATTCTACTCTCATGCGATTGAATATATATTTTCTGAATCACCCATGCCAACCCAATGTTTAGGTTGTACCTGCTTGGCGGTCTTCACTGTTCGGGAGCTGATTTTCTGTCCTTCGTCAAAAGGATGTTTTTGTCACTGTTCACGAACAGAAATTCCAGTACTCAATAAATTATCAGGCCTGTTACTCCTTCCATTTACGAAATTGCTAATACCCCCCCCATGTTTGAGCATGATTAATTTCACATCTCTGAATGCCTTGAACATATTTTCGTCTTCTGCTTCCTCGTTTACTTGTCCATCTGCGATAATGGGGTACAGTATTAGCCTAGTCTTGTGGGTAATGTTTCCTCCCTCATCAGAAAAGCCTAGCGAGTGGACCATCATCGCTACTTCTCCTTTTTTCTTGTTCTGTTTCAGGAAGTTCCCCTTCTTTTCAAGCCTATTAATGATACCTGCTACTGGCTTACAGGAAGTTCTCGAGTCCTTTCTGCTAGGGAGAATCCACGTATAATCGGTATCAGCATCCCATAAATCTCCATGTTGCGTGCTAATTTCCGGAACGATCTCGTTCATAAATTTTCATTAATAGGAAAAATGATGCACATGTAAACTTCATTATATTTGCAATATCAAGTACAATATGTAAAGTTTATGTTCACGCAGCTTGAATACGATATCGAGCAGATGAAGTCCATTATTGTCAATGCACTGCTTTAATCCATTTCTGAAGTTCGTTCAACTAAGCTGCTCTCCATCAGATAATTTTTACAGAGGAGTCTAAATTCAAGAAGTGGAAGTGTAACTGGAGCGGTGGACGAAAATATGTTAAAATCTATTATATTAAATAAAATTTTGCCAAAGATAAACACCAAATTTGAGGAACAAATACAGAATATTGGTAAAAGCTTTGAGTCTATGAAAAAAAAATTAGATGACTTGTTATCAAGATTTACTAATATGTGAAGACAAATAAAGGAGAAACCCGAGTTGCTGACCGTATGAATCAGCTTGAATTAAAAAATAGGAAAAATTCCTTAATAGTATCAGGTATACAGGAAGAGGAAAAAGAGATTTTAATATCTAAAGTGCTATGCCTATTTAATGACGCCTTGAAAAGTAAATGTGCACACTGGGAAATTTATAATTTTGTTAAGAAACAGCACACTGGTATAGTCCCTAAATCCGACTCTGTCTAAGCCAGGTATGAAAGTTAAAATTATGGCGAATACGAAGGGTTTTTTTATATAACTGTTTACGGTTGTGACTATCTTATCTAGACATTGTTTTTGTGACCAGTCTTATCTAGAAAATGCCAGAGCCAATTGTTTTTGTGTAAGCCGCAATCCAGAATTTTCTAGTAAATAAGGAACTAATATATATAAGGAACCGACCCGAGAAAGTTAGTTTAGTTGATAAAGTGATCTCGTGAAATAAACAAGAATACACCGAAATAGCAAACAGTAAATAAGTGAATATAAATTAGTTAAGTGTTTATATAAATTAGTTTAAGTGAATATACTGTTAGTGTTTTTAAATGAAACTCAAGGTCTCTAGTTAATTCCACAATATAATACAAGTTATTGAAAATTCTAAAAAATTGACAATTGTTTCGATAAATCAATATCATCGTCAGAATGACAGAAGTTACATTTCATTTTATGCCTACCTGATGTTTAGTAGTTATATTTGGCTAGACCAAGAAGTAACCTAACTTGTGATTGGCTTAATATATGTTTATAGAAAAAAAAAGAAGATGTGATATTACAAATATTGAAGCTTAGATATTATTAGCCCTATGGTGATATCCTGGATATCATTTTTCCAATTAAGATCAGTATAACTGTGCAATGATATAGAAAACCAGGAAAACTATATCTGCTGATCTTTACAATTATCACTTAAGAAGACAGTTTATTAGTGGAGAATTCCCTAGATTTAACTGTTCATTGACAACTTCATATTGTGGGTTTCTTAAATGTCTTCAAATTTCCAGTTCTTGTTTCTTTTCACAAATATGCAGTACTTCTAGTTTTGTGTTAGGTGTCAATGAATGATTGGTGTCAAGTAGATGTTTTGCGTAGTGGGATTTATCTAGTTGTTTTAATCTGTATGCTCGTAAGTGCTCACTGTATCGTATTTCAAAATTCCTAAGGGTCTGACCCAAATAGACAGCATTACATTCTGGACATTTGAGTTTATATATACCTGACTTCTTTAATAGTGGTATTTTTGTTTTTACATTTAACAATTTTGTACTAACGTTACTTTCTGTTTTAAAAGAAATTGTTGTATTCGTTGCTGAAAATATTATCTTTGAAATATTATTAGAAATATTTCCTGCATATGTGATGGTTTTATAAGTTTTAATTTCATCAGCTTGTTTAGGATATATTAGTTGTAATGCCAATTTTTCCTCTTTTTTACTAATTAGCTTATTTATCATATCTAATGGATAACCGTTAGATGTTGCTATTTGTCTAATTGTATTAATCTCTCTATCAAAATTACATTTGTTCATAGGAACTGAAAAAGCTCTATGTATCATTGAATTATATGCTGCTAGTCTGTGTGACACAGGGTGGTTAGAATTGAATGGAATTGTTACATCAGTTTGTGTTGGTTTTCGGTAAATTGAATAATCAAGTACATTATTAACTCTTTGAATTTTTAAATCAAGAAAATTGATTGAGCTATTTTCTTCAATTTCTAATGTAAATTTAATTTTCGGGTGTAAATTATTGATGTGGTTGAAAAATACATCTAATTGTCGTTCACTACCCATAAAACAAGCTAATATGTCATCTACATATCTATACCAAAATAAAATATTTTTCGAAATATTACTTTCAAAGATCTTTCTTTCTAAATTGTCCATAAAAATGTTTGCTAAAATAGGTGATATAGGGCTTCCCATTGGTAAACCTTCATTTTGAATATATATCTTATTATCAAAAGTGAAATAATTCTGATTAATGCATACATCAAATAAATTAAGTATATCTGATATTATTCCTGGATTAATATTTTTATCTTCTAGTAATTTTCTTACAAGTATTAGACATTCTTTAGGAGGAATTTTAATAAACATGTTAGTTACATCGAACGATATGAGTTTATAGTTATCTTGTAAGTGGATTGCTTTCAACTTTTTGATTAGTTCTATTGAATTTCCAATTGAGTACTGAGATTCATATCCGTAAGTATTGAGTATATTGTTGAGCTTCTTTGCCAATATATTATTAGGAGCATTAACATAAGAGACTACAGGTCTAATTGGTTTCGTTATTTTATGTAATTTAACTGTTCCATATAATTGTGGACAATGAGGATTCTTATGTATGATAGACCTCTTCTCGTAATCATTTAAAAAATAATTTGAATTATTAACAATATCTCTTACATTATTAGAAAACTTCTTTGTTGGGTCTGCTTTAAGAACTTTTACATCGCTGGATTCTATAAAGTTATATACTTTGGAATTGTAATTTTCAGTCGTCAAAATGACAGTAGCGTTCCCCTTATCAGATTTTGTAACTGTTAGGTTATTATTCTCAATCTTCTTTTTTATTGCGTTTAAAACTGAAATGTCATTTTTTGTTTGACGTTTAACTTTTGAAGGTTCAATATTTTTGATTAAATTGGCAATTTTTAATTTCTCATAAAGAAAATTATTTGAATTAGATTTTAAAGCTATTTCTGACTCTGTAGCTATAATTTGTTTAATATTATTCGTAAATTTAGGTGATATGCTGTACTTTAAACCTTTATTTGAAAATTCTATTTCACTATTTGTAAAATTAGTGTCTGAAAGGTTTTCAAATCGTGGTGCAAAGTGTGTTGGTATGTAGGTACTTACAGTTTCATGATGTTTTGAGTATTGAATTTTATGTTGTGTGTGTTCAAGATTCTGTAGCTTCTTTTCTTGTTTCTTGTTTCTGACGGCTTATGTGACCACGATATGGAGAAGACGCTTCGGTTAGCTGGTCCTAAAACATTAGTGGATGCATTGACTGCTGCTCTTGAATATGGAGGAGCCACGATGGCTTCGGGATACAACAAAGGTAGGACCGTACAGGAAGATAGTGACGATAACAGACTTGACCAGATCGTCAACTTGTTGAAAGGAATGGTAGACAAGAAGCCGAATGAAATCAGGTGTTGTAATTGTGGCGAGCTAGAGCATACACGCAGTTCGTGTAAGCGTCCTACGACTCCTGCAAACCAACTACCTCTTAAATGCAAAGCAGCCACGAAGGGCTCGCGGTACAACAAAGGTAGGACCATGCAGGAAGAAGATGACGATGACAAACTTGACCAGATCATCAACTTGTTGAAAGGAATGCCAGGCAAGAAACCGAAGAAGATCAAATGCCGGAAGTGTGGTGAGCTAGAGCACTTACGCAGTCCGTCTAAGCGCCCCAAGACTCCTGTAACCCAATAACTCCAGTCACAGGGGAAATCAGACAGGGGTGAACATCCAGCTGATGTGAATCACCGAAAAGCAAACTCTTTGTCCAGACGACCGTGCTCAACAGACTGCTCCCACTGCAACTAGGCGGAATCTAGGAAAGCTGCAGTTTCAAGAACTACAGTAGTCAATGAAGATTGGTCACCCACCAGGATCAGAGAACATCAGGAGAATGATCCTTGCCTAAAGAAAATTCGGCAGTGGAAGGAAGAAAATCGGCGACCTACCTGGCAAGAAGTGTCAAGATTTTCACCGAAACTCAAGGCGTATTGGGCTCAGTGGGACTCCCTTGTCCTGGAAGAAGGGCTGTTGAAAAGAGTCCTTGAAAACGATGATGGTTCTGAGATGAGAAGATAGCTAGTTATTCCAAGAACAAGAGTAGCTGAAGTACTAAAGAAGTTACACGACAGTCCATCGGGAGATTATCTGGGAGAAGAAAACCCTCCAGCGAATCCATAAGAGGTTTTATTGGATGAACAGCTCCGATGATGTGAAGGACTGGTATAAGAAATGTACGACTTGTGCTACGAGTAATGGACCACATCGCAAGAGAAAGGCACCTATGAAACAGTATAATGTTGGAAGCCCTTTCGAAAGGATTGCTTTAGATATCGCTGGACCATCTCCGACGACAGAAAATGGTGGTAAACACATCCTGGTTGTAATGGATTATTTCACAAAGTGGGTGGAAATTTACGCTATCCTGAACCAGGAGGCCACTGTCGCAAATGTATTGGTGAATGAATTTATCAGCCGATATGGAGTGCCCTTGGAAGTCCACAGCGACCAGGAAAGAAATTTTGAAAGCCATCTATTCTAGGAAATTTGCGATAAGCTGGGAATGAAGAAGACCAGGACGACAGCATTACATCCATAGTCAGATGGAATGGTCGAGAGAATGAACAGGACTATTGGAAAATACCTGTCCAAAGTAGTTTCCAGCCATCAGAGAGATTGGGACCAGAATATTTCCCTATTCGCATTGGCTTATCGATCTGCCGTCAATGAGTCCACGGGTGAAACACCTGCAAAAGTCCTGTTTGGACGTGGAATGAGGCTTCCGTGTGACCTAGAATTTGGCTGTCGGCCTGGAGAAGATCTAGCAGGAGAAGACTACGTGATCCAATTGAGAAGAAGGCTGGACGATATTCATTAATTAGTTGAAACAAATCTTCAAGTTGCCAGCGACAGAATGAAAAGTCGGTACGACACTCAGGCCACAGTAGGCTGTTTCAAAGAAGTGGACAAAGTATGGTTACACAACCCGACGAGGAGAAAAGGATTTTCTCCAAAATCACAAAAATCCTGGGAGGGTCCATACTTAATCAAGAAAAGGATCAATGTTATATATCGCATAAGCAAGATCCCCAACGGAAAACCAAAAGTAGTTCACCAAAACCGACTAGCGCCATTCGAAGGAGACCATGACCTAGAGAAAGGAGTAAACTATATTCGAGATGTATCTGACTTCGATGAATTTATGGGCGCGTGTGGAGGTACCGGGAAAGCTAGATATGGAGTTACTTTTCAGAACAACGACAAGATTTGTGTACGCTCCCGGAAGATTATTCACTGGCATATAACATCCTCGCCCGTCTCAGAACGCACGAGGGTTGGCATCCGTCTTTCGAAAGAAGTTCGGGCAATTAGAATAACTTGAAGACCAGATGACAAGACACTGAAACATAATTCGCGGTACGTCTTCTACGTGGTAACTAAAAATGAATTTCAGGATCGATCTACCTACCGTGATGTTTGGGAAGCACTTCGAAACCTACGAGACCATGTGTTGGAATCCAGCGTGAAGAAACTGGCTATGCCTAAGATAGCGAGTAACCAGTTGGATTGGCTAATCATCAGGAACATGGTAGAGATTATCTTTCAAGATACCGGTGTTCAGATATTGATTTGCAGCTACAACCCCCGTTATCAGTATCCGATGAAGACGGTGCCCTGCTATTTCCATAAGTTCGGAAAGTGTAAAAATGGGGACAGTTGCCGATTCAAACATCCAGTCTCGGCTACACAAAAGTTCCAGGAGGAACTTCCATTTACGGAGGGGGTAATGTTACGAAACAGCACACTGGTATAGTCCCTAAATCCGACTTTGTCTAAGCCAGGTATGAAAGTTAAAATTATGGCGGATACGCAGGGTTTTTTATATAACTGTCTACGGTTGTGACTATCTTATCTTGACATTGCTTTTGTGACCAGTCTTATCTAGAAAATGCCAAAGCCAATTGTTTTTGTGTAAGCCGCAAAGTATGTTTTTTGCACCTGGCTAAAGAACTTACATGATGAAAAATTACTATTTTAACTTGTTATCTAACATAGCTAAATGACTTGTTAATTAAAAATATTTGTTATTGATGTATTTCGTAATGGATTGTTTTTTAGTTTTTGATATGAAATATCTTGATTAAAATTCCGCTTTACGGCAGTAATTCAGATTTTTAAATTAAATTATTTTATGGTAGAGTGCGAGTTCACATAAGACTCAACATGACGAAACTTATTAACAATTATTTCCAAAACAGTAGAGGATTGAACACTAAATGTTCTGAATTTCTTATGAACTATTTGATTGGTGATTTTGATATAAAAATAGCAAGGGAAACATGGTTACAGGATGGAGTGAATGATGGAAAGGTAATAGATTTAGGAAGGTACAATTTGGTAAGATGCAATAGAGATTTAGAAATTGCAAATAAAAAAACCGGCGGAGGTGTTTTTCTAGCAATTAAAAAACAATATAAAATATTGAAAGTTATTAAAAAACAAACACTTTTTGAGGCAGTTATAGGTGAAGTTAAAGCAAAAGGTTGCAGGTACTTTTTTTGTGGGGTATATATACCTTCTGGAAGTTTAATTAACGTGTATGAATCAGCTTTTTAAGTTTTACAGAATAATATAATAATATCCGATAATGTTTACATTTTTGGAGATTTTAATATACCTGATATAACTGGAATTAATTATGATAAAATCATATCAAACGAAATACTTGAGAGCTTTCGTGATTTTATGGATTTTAATGGCTTCACACTATATAATAACATAAAGAACAATCATGGAAGAACATTAGATTTAGTAATCTCTTCGGACAATAATTTACATAATTGTACAGTTAATAGAGATTTTGTGCCATTTGTTAAAAAAGATGAATATCATCCTGCTCTTGAAATTTGTATTAAATGTATAACAATTGGGGAGACGGGTAAAACCATGAATAATATTGCTTAAGATTGTATAAGATACAACTATAAAAAAGCTTACTTTGTTACCTTAACGGACCGTATCAGGGACGCGAATTGGGATACGGTACTGAACGAAAATCTAGATGTGAACCGAGCTTTGAATAATTTTTATAGAATTTGGAATAACATTATAAAGGAACGTGTCTCAAGATATGTCCATTACAAAGAATCTAAAATGTATCCCATTTGGTTCAGCAGCGATATAAAAAGTAATTTAAAAGAAAAAGAAAGGTATCGAAAACTAAAAAATATTTCCATTTATTTTAATGATAAATACATAGAAGTGAGACGAAAAGTAACTAAGCTTATAATAATTGAAACAAAGAAATATATTAATAAACTAGAGCAGGAAGTAACTTCTGATATAAATAATTTTTGGAATTATATAAAGAATAATAGGAAAAATTCTAATAGGGGTAGAGGTAACGGAGGAAAAACTGCAGAAACATTTGCAACATTTTTCGCGTCAGTGTATGCTGACAAAAAAGCCTCTTACAGTCTGCTCTTGAATTCTGACTTGGACGTAACAAATAATACATTCGTATTGAATTCGGTTAGTGAGTTAGAATTCGATGTGGCACTAAAAAAACTGAAACACCAAAAATTCGTAGGGAACTGATGGAATACCACCATATCTACTAAAAGTCTGGGTAAGGTAGCCTCTGATATATATTTATAACCTTGTTTTAAAAACTATTATATTTCTCTCAGTCTGAAAAACAGGATTGGTATGTCCCATATTTAAGTCCGGTGATAAAATGAACATCGAAAACTATCGACCTATTTCAATTATGTGTGCCCCTGCCAAGCTTTTTGAACAGATATTATATTGTAAATTGTATACACATGTTGAAAAGTATATAATACCTCATCAACATGGATTTGTGCCAAAAAATCATCTAATACAAACCTGTTTCTTTTTAGTAATCATGTATTTGAGTCATTGGAATGTAAATCTCAGCTTGACTATTAAATATAATTCCAATCATCCCATGTAACATAAACTAGCAGCATGTAATTCAATGATACATCGAACATTTTCAGTTCCTATGAACAACGGTTATCCATTACACATAATAAATAAATTACTTAATAAAAAAGAGGAAAAAGTGGCATTACAACTAATATTTCCTAAACAGATTTAAGAAATAAAAAATTCCAAAACCATCATATAGGCTGGTGATATTTCTAATAATATTTAAAAGATAATATCTTTAGCAACAAATAAAACAATTTCTTTTAAAACAGAAAGTAGTGAGAGTATAAAATTGTTAAATGTTAAAACAAAAATATCCCCATTGAAGAAGTCTGGTATATATAAACTTAAATATCCAGAATGTAATGCTGTCTATTTGGGTCAACCCTTTAGAAATTTTGAAATTAGATACAATGAACACTTACAAGCATACAGATTAAAACAACCAGAGAAATTCCACTACGCAAAACATCTACTTGACACCTAACACAGATCTAGAAGTACTACATATTTGTGATAAGAAACAAGAACTGGATTTCCTTGAAGAGTTATAAATTAGAAGACACAGAGACCCACAATATGAAGTCATCAATGAACAGATAAATCAAGGGAGTTCTTCACTTTTAAACTGTCTTCTTAAGTAATAATTGTAAGGATCATCAGATATACTTTTTCTATATCTATTTACAATTGATGTTGTGAAGAGAGGATTATAATGTTTTTTCGAAGAACCATTCACTTTTGTTGCTGTGAAGAGAGATATAAATTGTTGCTTCTCCCTGTTTTAATATACTTGATTATTGGGTGTGGTTTAAATTAAACATTTTACACTTTACACTCATTCATTCACTTTAATAAAATTTATTTTTTCTGCATCGCAATCAAGAACGTTACTGATGAGTTAATGTATTTTTAATTTAATTTATTTTAAAGAGATTAGCATTTTTATTGTTATTAAAAGAGAGTACATTTACCGGTAATTGACGAGAGAGTGTTACATGCTCGTGCTCGAGGTATATTCGGTAAGATAATTTTTTATGAAAATAAATTTTATAAATATTTAAAAAACAATTACCTATTAATTACACAATTAGAAAATGAACAATTATTAAAAGTAAATGTAGAAGCACATGATGTGTTTGCTTCAACAACTGAAGTGGAGTTTCCACGCATACTATTTATAATTTGATTGTGGTGCTCTTGGTCAATGTTCCAATACGGTTTTATGGAATTAGCGTTATTGTGACCTGTTATTTTTAATAGTTGTTGCTCTTGAACACCACTTTTAGCCAATTAACTGGCCGCTGAGGATCTGTTAAAGTGATTGGTAATTTTCGTTTTTTTTGTATCCAAACCATTGGCTTCAGCAAAGGATTTTGTCCATCCATTTATTTTATTTTTACCAAGTGGCATGTTGTCATACCAGTTATCAGTCAGAAAAGGCTTAGTTGGGATAAGGACCGTGTTATTTTTTGTGGGAATAGAATACAGGTGAAAATAAGTATACGTTTCGGGTTTAACTAAGAAGTGAATAACGAAAACAATTCTGTCTTTAGAGTAATAAGAATCAAGGGTTAAAATGTTATAGTATTTAAATAAATTTTGAGAATCACTGCCAAAGATTAGGGTATTAATTGGATAATATTTGAGTAATGTTTTAACTATAAATTCTAGATGTTCAAACCTTAGAACACTTAATGCAACGTTTTTAATTTTGCAAATGCAATATCATTTTCAATATTATTTAGTATTTCTATTAAGATTTCAAGTGCTGCTTGTATTTGATAAAGAGCATTTTTTGCTAGAAAATAAGAGGAAAATCATTAATAAATTTTTCAAGTTCAGAACTTAGCTCATTTAGTTTTCTTGTTATCTCTTTTTCATTTTGTTTTATTAGTGAGATACTACTGTTATAATCGTCTATAATTTGACTGGTTAATAATATTTGTTTGTTCAAAGTATTTGCTATATCTTTTTGATTTGAACTTAATAAATCAATGGCATCATCGTAACGTTTGCCATCTTCTGCATCTAAGTTACCAGATATGCTTTTGAATATTATTCCAAAACCATTTAAAATTCCTCTCTTAATTCTTTTACTGCCGTGTACAAAATTTAATTTTTCTTTGCATTGCTTCATTTGATATTTTATTGAATTAATCGAGAATTTAAGTTCATTTGCAAAAACTTGATTTTTGATATTAATTACCTGCAAAACATTTTCGAACTGATTTGTTATATGAAGTAATTCGGTTTCTATAGGGTTTAGATCAAAGTAATGGATAAAAGAAAGATCGGTAGATTGTAGTCTGGCATTTCCTATTTTGTACGTGAGTATGCCTGGACTGGACCCCAAACTAACAATTTTAATTTCCTGTGCCTGCCTTGCTACTACCAGCGATAGGATTCTGTAATGGTAGAATTTTTTTATTAGCAAGTGGCCTTTTTATATATTTTTATGATAGATGGAGGTAACTAATTTTTGTCTGCTATTACGAGGTGAGATTGTTTTGTAAGTTTTAACTTTGATTTTTTCATTTTCTTTTATTGGTTTGGCTCTAAATCTAGGACTAATTTTATTAGGAGCATTATTTTTAAGATATGCTAACGCACCTGGGTCGTAAGTTAATGGTTCATGTCTATTTTCGTTAGTCTTTTCCAAGCTTTTTGATTTTTGATTTCCCATGTGTTCATTTAACGTTTTATAAATTTCAGCGGTAGTTTCTTTATGTTTAGTTATGTAATTATAATACAATTTTTGATTAATGTCAATATTAGGAGGGTTGTTTGTATTTAAATGTCCTGAAATAATTTCTATTGGATGTAACTTTGTTGCACTATGAATGGAGTTATTGTATCCTAAAATTGCATAAGGCGTTTGGTCTAAAATATTGAGATTTTTATGAGTTTCTTGTATAATTCTAATATGTTCAATTAAAGTTGAGTGAAAACGTTCAATTATGCTATTATAATTTGGATTCAATGCCGTAGTATAATGAAGTTCAGTTTTGTGTAATTTTGCAAAGTCTTCAATAACATGATTTTTTAATTTAGTACCTCTATCAATTACTAACATTTTAGGTGCACCATAATGAGTAAGAAGATTCATGAAAGCTTTAGCTATATGTATTGCGGTTACTTCTACTAAATGATATGCTTGCCCGTATTTACTGAATCTATCAATAACTGTTAAGAATTTTTGTCGTTTAATTGCGAAAACATCTGCATGAACTATTTCAAAAGGTTTATTAGGTGTTGTTGTTAATTCGAATTTTCGTTTTGGGGGATTTCTGTCATACTTCATCTTTTGACATAGCTCGCGATTGTTTATATATTTAGTTACAGTAGTTCTCATATCTGGCCAATAATATTTACGTTTAATTTCTATTTCAGTTTCATTAATTCCTCTGTGATTGTTCTTACGTTCATGATGCATTTGTAGTATTTCCATCTGTGAATTGTGACCAATTACATCTTCTAAAACATTGTTACAAATAATAGCTTTGAATGCGGAGTTTTTAAAAGTTTCTTGCAATGTTGTACATAGTTTCGGAATTAAATCTAATCGATCAATATTTATAGCAAATAATTTCTTTGTTGATGTAAATTCTTTGAATATTTTAATAATTTCAGGTTCGAAGTTTGTTTCTGAAATTTGTATGCTGGTTTTAGTTTTATTGTCATGTAATTTAGTAACTTTTGGTGCTGCCGGTGAATGAAATACTATTTTAAGAATTATTTCATTTTGAAAATGATTAATAGGTGTTTCTGAAATAGGAATTTCTAATATTGGTTTTTCGTGACTAGTGTGTATATGGTTTCGTCGTCCTTGTCTGGACATAGTTCATTAATTATATTTTCTATGTCAGTGTCTGTTACCTGAGTAGTTTCGTCAATATTTCCTACAATTGATTCAATATCGAGGGATGTATCTTGTTGATCATTTTGTTCATTGATACTGTCAATAGAAATATTTTTGTTAAAATCGTTAATGTATTCAAAAATGTCATTTGCATTAATTTCGTTCATTTTAATTCGAGAAAGAACGTCTACATTTTTAATCAAGGTTCCTTTTCTATAAACAATTTGATAATCGAATTCTTCTAGTTTCAATATCCATCTCGTGAGACGAGCATTGGGCTATTTTATTGAGAAAAGGCAATGTAAAGGTTTATGATTACAATATATTGTGAATTTTCGACCGTATAAATAAGGCCGAAAATACTTCGAAGCCCATATAATCGCGAGTACCTCTCTTTCGATTGTACTATAATTTTGTTCTGCTTCCGCGCTTGTTTGAATATTACGCTATTGAACGGATCTATTAGTGTTTTATATTCATTGTAAAACTTTTCTTGTACCAATTTTCTCGTAACCGTCATACCGTTGTAACAGTAGATTCTTTAAATTCAGATCCATCCTTTTTTCTCATATTTACTGCCCAATCTTTTAATATCGATGCGCTCTTCCTCAGTTCGTTTTCCATTTAATTCATAATTTCTAAATTCCCAAAAATCCAAAAAGAGTTTCCAAATATATTTTTTATTATTTTTGGTCCGTTGAGGAGTATTATCCTCTATTAATTGGTCGATTAAATTATTTTTTTTTTGGATTCGAGCTTGTGAACCTGACGAGTTAACATCGCTGTGCGTAGGCTGTCGAATATTTATAAATAAGTAAAACTTAAAAGTGATTAACGTGTGGTTCCCGTTGTGTATAATAACATCGAGGTAATTAGACTTTCAACTATAAATAATAACACTTTTTGCGATACTTGTTAATAGTATCAAAATAGCTGTTTCTTGTCGACAAGAGACGCATTTATTATATTCAGTATCGGAACTGATAAGCAACCAGTTTTTCAATTAATGGAAACTGGTTTGCTGGTATACCTTCGACAAATTAATGGCAAATAATAATGATAATATACAGGGTGCCGCTTTTGACTACGAGAGCAGCACCAATCAAGATAAAACTCAAAGCGCATCCAAAAACATAATATCTCAAGAAAACAGTGGTACTCAAAATCTTTCTCCTAGCACTTCGTATTCATCAGTAGCTAAATCGGTTCCCAAACCTGTATTTCCCAAGAAGGATCAAGCAATTGTCTTACATGCGGAAGAAAACCTAAAATTGTTTGACTACGTTAAAGCCATAGGTGACATCATTGGTGCCAAGAACATTATATTTGCTTCCCGAATTTCTAATAATAGAATATGCATATACCTTTCCAAAACTGAATTAGTTGATCTTATTGTTAACTTTCACTCTATCATATCCATAGGAAACAAATCCTTCAACATCCGCAGACTCATTTCACCGACCAAACGAATATTAATTTCTAATATTAGTCCATGCATTCCACATGATCTAGCTGGAATCGCTCTTAAAAATCTAGGACTGAATCTAGCCTCTCCCATCTCTTTTCTAAAGGCCGGCATCCCTGGGGATGAGTATAGTCATATTCTCAGCTTCAGACGACAAATTTCTGTTTTCCTACCATATGACAATTTTGAACTGAAAACATCTACAACAATCCACTTCGACAACAACGATCACCGAATATTTCTTTCCACTGACCGAATGGAATGCTTCATATGCAAAGAAGCAGGTCATATTGCAACAAACTGTCCAAACCCGCCCACACATAATTCTTCCCAAACTATTACTGAAAACGAAAATCAACAGCTACCCCCTTGCCAAATAGACACAAGCACCAAAGTGAATGACCAAGAAAATAAACTACCGGTACTTCAAACTGCATTGAAGAGAGTTCATTCAGATACAACACCCACCGATAACGATGTTTCTGGAGATGTATCTCCGGTAATTTTAAGTGAATCATCTATTATGCCACCTCCTAATAATACCACCGACACCATCAAACCTAGTAGATCTGCAAGGAAAAAGCTAAAGAAAGAAACTACTCAAAAATCAGAACCCCAATCATATCTAACTGAGGAAACAATAACCATCATAAAAGAAGCGTACCTTCAAGATAACCCTGAAAACTATGTCATGCCCGTGGAAAATTTCATCGCTTTCATCGAAAACACATACAATAATGCTAACCCCTATGCAGAAGCTCTAAAATTCACGGACGATATTGAAGGCCTCCTAACTAATATGCAAGATATATATCCCCATCTAAAAGATCGATTAATAAAAAATAGATTTTCTAGCCTGCGGAAAAAAATCAAAGGTAGCATAGCCCTCAAAGAAACCGACACGGAGAGCATCTCTAGCGCAGCAACGCAATCATCAGTAGGGCAAAGTGATAATGAAGATCTTGACTTAGCCCAATTATCACAGAAATCCTCTTAATAGCATCTAATCACTTTTTTCCTTTTTTTACTACTTTAATCATGTTCCATTTAATCCAATGAAATTGCGATGGGTTTTATCCTCGCATTGAACGAATACAACAACTAATTTCTGAATATCAGCCTAATATACTGTGTCTCCAAGAAACAAACTTCAAAAATTCCCATAAGCCATATCTGAAAAACTTTGTAGGCTACCACTTTATCAGAACAACATTCACAAGGGCCAGTGGAGGGGCATCAATATTTATTTCTAATGATATTTTCCCTTCCAAACTACCACTTACCACCAACCTTGAAGCCGTTGCTGTAAATGTCTGGTGTCCACACAAGATTACAATATGCAGCATTTACATACCTCCGAATTATGACTTACGAGTATCCGATATTGCAGATCTCACCTCACAATTACCCAAGCCGTTCATTCTTGCTGGCGACTTCAATGCCCACAGCGTAATGTGGGGCTCAGAACGCACCTTCGGTAGAGGTAAAACAATAGAAAACATATTGAACAATAATACCAGTTTATGTCTACTAAATACTGGTAGCAACACCCACTTCAGCATAGCATCAGAAATTTTTTCAGCTATAGATCTCAGTTTTAGCGACCCCAGAACAGCATCCTTAACGAACTGGCGAGCACTAGAGAGCCTATACGATAGTAACCACTTCCTAATACTAATCACCGACAACACTATCAAACCACCAAATACCTTGACGAAATGGAGAACAAAATGCGCAGATTGGAATATGTTCAAGTTATTCACTGAATCATTAACTGACACACTCGAGATTGACGAAAACATAGATGAAACAACTGTACAATTCGTAAAATGTATAATCACCTCTGCAGAAAAGTATATTGGAAAGTACGAGATAGATGCCTACAAAAAAATCGTACTATGGTGGAATGCGTCCTGCAAAACAGCTGTAAAAGAATGTAACAAGGCTTTAAATAGATATAGGAAAACCCGTTCTCAAGTGGATCTTATACATCTCAAGAAATTAAAAGCCAAGTCAAAACGTATCATTAAAGAAAGCAAAACGGCATCCTGGAACAACTATGTGAGCAGCATAACACCAGCAACTGCTCCTGGGGAAGTTTGGAAAAAAGTAAGACAAATGCAAGGTCGTAGTACTTTAAACACTATACCAGCAATAATTAAAGACGGCCAACTTTTTACCAACAGCGAAGATATTACCAATATCCTAGCAGACTCCCTTCAAGAAAAATTGAAGAATATGAGCACATCTCAAACTCCCCTAGATACTTTACATTCCAACTCACTCAATGCCCCTTTCATATTCCAAGAACTCACACAAGATATTTCTATTTCCAAAAACTCCGCTGCCGGACCAGATGGCGTCCCTTTCATCTTCCTAAAACACCTTTCTACATCCAGTCTAAACAAACTACTGGAACTGTATAATAAAATTTGGATCAACCATAAATTTCCGAAAATATGGAGAGAGTCTGTTATACTACCATTTATGAAAAATGATGCCGATTCCCAAAACCAGAATCCTTTAGACCCATCTCATTAACATGTACAATGTGTAAGCTCCTACAAAAAATGGTGAACAAACGGCTACTCTGGTACCTCGAAACTAATAAACTGCTGAATCCAGCCCAATCTGGTTTGCGGTCCCAAAGATGTACAACTGATAGTTTGGTATCTATGTATGCAAAGATTTCCAACGCTTTTGCAAAGAAACAAGAAGTGGTAGCAGTGACGATTGATATACAAAGTGCGTTTGATAAAGTATGGAGACCCGCTATTTCCAATAAATTAAAAGAAATAAATCTAGAATCTAAACTTTTTAACAAATTTTCTTAGTAATCGATCTTCCAAAGTATCCGCCAACGGTCATTTTTCCAAACAATTAAACCTAGAAAATGGGGTCCCCCAAGGCTCGGTATTAAGCCCAACCTTATTCATTTTAGTCTTAAATGACGTATGCTCCTCTATTAGACCCGCAATAAAATATTCTATTTATGACGACGATCTTCTCTTGTACTGTCCCGGTAAATCTTCATCAACCACATCAACATTACTCCAAAATGCCGTAGACAAAATCTCCGACTGGGCTGTTACAGTAGGATTCAATTCAACAAGAGAAGTTTAGATGTAGTAGACCACTATAAATTCCTGGGAATAACCTTCGATAGTAAACTCACGTGGAAACACCACATAGACGATGTCAAGGGTAATTGTTTAAAACGCATAAATCTGATCAAGACACTATCACATCGCACATGGGGAGCTGATGAACAACAACTACTAAAAGTCTATAGAGCTTTAATCAGATCAAAACTAGAATATGGCAGTATTGTGTATGGTAATGCAAGCAGATCTACTCTAAATAAGTTAAACTCAATACAGAATACTTCACTTCGCATATGTTTAGGAGCCTTCAGATCCAGTCCTGCGGAGCTCTTTTCTTCACCAAGCCTTCCTAGAACTGATAGATCTGGAAAATCCTGACGAAATTTTATACACCGACGCATCAAAGCAGGAGAATGGAGTAGGCTGCTCCGCTACTACAACAAATTATTCAATCGTCGCACATCAACTCCCTCCCTATTGTAGTGTACATACAGGCGAACTTTCCAGTATACTCTCAGCTGTAAAATGTATTGAGGACACCCATAAAAAAGTTGCAATATGCACCGATTCTCTGTCATCCATCCTCTCAATAAGGGACATATACTCCAAAAATTATTTAGACCAACAAATTCAAGAAAGCATCCAATGCCTTCACTTGAAAGGAATTCACGTCTTCATTATCTGGGTCCCTTCACATGTTGGTATTACCGGAAATGAAACTGCTGATAAGTCCGCTAAAGCTGCGGCATCGTCAGAGTTACCCAAACAACGTATCCAACTCTACAGTGATCTTAAAACTTTCTTTAAAAGGACCATCAGAAATAAATGGGCAAATATGTTAAACACATCCACTAGTAAATTGTCAGAAGTTCAACGAACACCTAACTCCAGCATATTGCCATTAGTCAAGAGGGAAGAAAAACTCGTTTTTAGAAGATTGAGAATTTGACATACTCGCGCAACGCATGGATACTTAATGGAATCTGATAAGCAACGACCATACTGTGCTCACTGTCATAATACCTTTCTTACGGTGAAACACATCTTGATAGACTGCCCTCACCATGTCACAGCAAGACAACGCCATCATCTGAATGACGATCTTAAGAATATTGTCCGGACAATAGCACCTCAGTGATTGATTTCTTAAAAGGCATTCAATTGTTTCATTTAATGTAAATTTATATTGATATATTACGGTTGTAATGTAAATGTGTCTATGAACATCAGATGTCGAGACACTAAATAAATAAAAAAAAAATTTATTTTTATTTCCATTTCTTGAAACTGACATTCTTTTTAATTGTCAAATTGACAAGTTTACTTATTCACAGAAAATATCTCTAAATTACCTTGGAAACGCTAAGACATAAATAATAATTACCTACGGAGTTCTTGTCAGTGTAATTGATTTCCAATTGGCTATTTTGGAACACGTGATTAAAAATACAGTTTTAATAGGTTTAAATCTCGAAAAAAATTATCATTTGAATATCTCGGCAACAAATAAGAATATCGCAAAACCAAGATGAACGTTTTGAAGCATGAAAATTCTACTCTAGAAATAGTTTTATAAATTGAAATCGGACCATACCTGTCGCATTCAGGCCGGCTGGAAAATTGCATAGTAAACAATTCAAATGGTCACAGATCGAAAACTATGCATCGGACAGTACCTGCTTTAGGCACATATAAAGTTAATATTAAAAACTAATACTGGCCGGAGGATCTACGCTACAACTCAAAAAATAACAGAGTTATGAATTTTTGACAAACCTGCACTTTTGCCAGCTTTGCCAGATTTTCTCCTAAAGTAAGGGTCGGATCGAGTTGTTCGACCACCCATTTTTTCGGTATTATATTCTTTACAATTTCTCTATTGACGTCGTTATCTCGATTACCCTATCAGTTTTAATTTTATAAACAAAAAATCTAAAAAAAATCGATTTTTTGCATAAAATTGTTAATAACAAAGTTATGAATAAAGTCGAGTGAAAACCATCTCAGATATGAAACTATTCTCCAAACAATGGCGCAACTGGTTTTCTTCTAACACTTTTCACATGAAAAAATCTCTGTTGCTCGGCCTAGAGCTCCTTCAGATGTAAGTCTGATTAGAAGCAATAATTAATCGATGATTTTTTGTACTGTGGTGGACATGTAGTATTTTCCTGAAGTGTCCATAGTAAAATTTTGATTTATTTTTTGAAACCCTTTGATCATTCCTGGGATAGAAAGAAAAATCGACCACTATTCCCATCAATAAGCTGATCAACAATTAATATCAATATTTTTCGTAAGCTCCTCGAATATTGCAAAAAGCTAATCAAATTAGGTTTTTGACAGTCTGTTATTGTAATGTTCAATGATGTCAGCATAATTGCTTGAATGACAGATCGGGCGACGATCAGAGAGCATTAAGTGAGTATTGTATGGCTGATTCCTAGTATCTTGTTAGTAATTTATCCTAATTGTGCAGAGCTGTATTGTTGTTGCTCCGACGAATTTGCCAGGATTTATGGAATAGAATTTTGTATAAAAACTTGAAGATATTTGAAAAGTTGGATTTAAACTCTATTAGTTTTATTGACGCACTATAATTCATCACTTCGTTAAAAATTCATTAAATCTTGAGATACATAAAGGCGATTCAGTCCACTACAATAAGTAATGATCAAACTTTATTATCGTTATATTTACGGTGTTTACGTTTATCAGTGGCAGGCTCAATTTTATTATCATTATCTTAAACCGAATTCAGAAGTTGTTACCTATCTCGTATTGGAAATAGTTATCAAACATATCATACAATAGTTATCAAACATGTCATAACCGTTTTATTACCTGAATAACAGATTATCGGTAAGCTTGAAATCCAGGACTTTGGAACTTTTTAGATATATTTCGTATGAAAAACTGCGTTTTAATAAAATGTAAAACAAAAAGGGAGGAGATTGCATCTACTGTTAGTCCGATATATAATAATTCATTGCATCTATGATTGATAATCGATTGTGTGCTCATCACCATGGTGTCATTTTGAAAAACATGTGAAGTCAGTAATAAGTCTTGTCAATAAATGTATGTTCAAAGTCTTCGGTTCTTTAAAGTAAGCAACTAATAAAGTGTTGCTCAATAAATCTCACAGATTATGTGCCCAGTTATAATGAAGAAAACTTTCTGGAGTAAGTGTAAATATTAAGGTGAGGACGTAAAAAGTCAATAATCTAAGATCACGTGCCTGAACGGAAGAAATTAGAACAAATAGTGAGGATGATTGATTCAAATAACTCGTCTGTATATTCTCAGTTAAACGAAAACAATCAAGTCTTGTGTTTCTTAGAAAATAAAGGTGTAAAATGGGTAATACACAACATAAAAGAAGAGACAGATATGACTGAACAAAAAAAAGCAGTACAGGTATGTAAGGAACGCAGGTATAGCCAAGAAAATGATAATTGCTCTAAGCAATGCCTTTGAACGAAAGAGCGCCATATCGAAACTGTTCCTACGCAGGAAACTTCAGACAATGAAATGTACCACGGAATTACAGGAACATTTCGCAAAATAAGATATCATTACACGTAGGTATGGGCACTCATATGAAACAGAATAATAAAATATCACACCTATTGTTGACAATTCCATGCAATTATTACAATGTAATCACTGCACTCGAAACAATGGATGCTGGACTAACCCCAGATTTTGTTAAATGATTACTTTTGGACGCAGAACTAAAATCCAACAATACATCAGTAGAAACCGACAGCGGAGTAACATTCTCAGCACATTCAAGGGGCAGATGCTATGAATGCGGTTCAATAAGACATTATATGGCAGACTGCCCAAAAAAGGAAGCCAAATCCAGCCATGATGGAGGAAACCAGTAGTGAAATAGGAGCTATTCCAACAGGGGAAGATCCAGACCACGAAGCCACGGGGGGGGGGGCACAGAGGCCACTATCGGAGGACTGGACAAAGTGGAAGCTCACATAAGTTGACGATCTAGAGGATGCTACATATTTTCTAACAAACCCTGAAGATGAGACAAAAGCGTTTCTTAATGTAAAAAAAACTTATATTGAATTTATATTCGACTCCGGATGTACTGACCATCTGGTGCAGCTACATTTTGCTTCAAAAATTATAAATAGTGAAAAACTGCAAGAGCCTGTTAATATTCATATTACAAATTGTAGCAAATTGCAAGCATATGAGAAAGGCACTTTCAAGGTACATACAGATACTGATTTAAATGTTTAAATAGAAGCTTTGGTAGTTCTAAACCCATCTCTGAATTTACTGTCAATCAGAAAGATAACTAATGCAGGTTTCAAGGTGTTATTCAGTAATGTAATGGAAAAGCAGACATTTTTATTGGAAAAGTGAAGATTAATTGAGAGTAAAGAAGAAAGCTGTACAGAACCAAATTCATGTTCAAATGTAAGGAATTACGTAACACAGCAAATATAAAAGACCTATGATGCAAGCGATTGGAACATCTCAACAAACAAAGCCTTATAAAACTGAAATTACCTGTATCGAAAGGCATATGCTGACCTTGCAGAGAGGGTAAAGTAGTTCGACCACCATTTAATAAAATACAGTTACCGAGATATAATAGAATAGAAGAATACATACTCTCGGATGTAGGGAGACCTGTGAAAACATCTACAAAAGACTCTGAACGCTATTTTCAGATTGTTATAGATGATTATACAACTTAATGGACCGTATATCTTCTCAAAAATAAATCAGAAGCTGAACTAAAATTAAATAACTATATTAAAAAACCAAGCCGGATAAGATGTGACAATGGAGAATTTTCTTCAAATATACTTAGAGAATTTTGTGCAGAACGAGGTATAATCATAGAATTTCTGACAAGATTGGCGTAAGTGAAGGTATGAATAGAACACTACTAGACAAAATACGAACAATGTTTGCTGAAACGAATTTATCTTGACATCTTTGGGGTGAAGCAATTCGTAAATTAGCATATCAGCTAAACAGATCGCCCACTGCAGCCATCTGAAAAATTTACAGGAAAACTGGACTTGAAAAGACTACGAATTTTTGGATGTAAAGCAAGGATGTTAAAATGACTTTTGGGAGATAAGTAGACAGCTCGAGCAAAAACAGTGAGATATGTAAGTTACAACAGCAATGGATATCGTTTATGGGATGAAATAAAAATATCAAGACTTGTAACTTTTGACTCTAAATGAAAAGGAAACTGAGAATGAATGCAAACAATCGTCTGATCAAGAAGGCGAAAAAAAGTAATACCAAAGAAATAGAGGAAATGAGTGATGATAAACACAGACGCTGATCATAATGAATGACAACATGAGGGACAAAAAGAGAGTGAAAGGTACCAAAACGATATGAAGAATATTAAATGTATACTGCATACTGTTTAATGACTGAAGAAGCTAACCCTGACCTGAAACATATACATATGCAATGAAGTCAGGCCCAGAATGTCTAAGGCAGAAAAAAAGAGAACTTGATGCACACAAAACGTTTCAAACATTGTAACCTGCAAATCCACCACATAATATAAAGGCTATAGAAATTAAATGGATTTTCAGAACAAAATATGATGGACAGAAAAAAGCAATACTGCCAGCAAAAGATTTTCAGGAACAAACATACAATGAAATCTACCCACCGGTAGCAAAAACTACCAACTATAAAACTATTTTTGACATATTTCTTAAAATTGAACAAATAGACACTCCAACAGCTTTTCTTAATGGAAATGTACCTTGTACATATATACATGACACCGATATAATAAGAATAAAAACTATTAAAGAGAAAAATTTAAAATTTATTGAATACAAATATTTTAGATCACAAATTTTTGTTATCAAAATTCAATATTAAGATCTGGCGCTTATTGTTAAAGGAATCATATGAATATTTAATCTTATGAACTCAACATCCTGAGAAGCTGAGTGCTCATTTAAAAAAAATTAATAATTAAAAGAGATATAAAGGTAAGTGCACTGTGTGACATTATTGAACCCAAATAATTTTTTTAAATATATTGGGGCAAATTAAAAAAAACTTATTGAAATCCAAGATATAACATATAATTAAATTCATATACAATAAACTACAATAAAATTTAATACAGTACTCCTATTTCAAATTTTAAAGAATTCACTTAAGATATTCTTATGCAATACTTTTGGCAAACCCTGTTTTGTCTATGTACTCAATATAATTGAAAAACCCTGTATACATAAAATTTGACACTATTTAATTTCTGATGACATTCCGATGACAATTCAAAAGATATTTAAGGTTAGAGAAATAAATAGTTATTTTAAGGTATTCGGTTAATAAAAGAAATCCAAATCTATTTATAGTAAGGAGATAAAGATTTAGTTTTTTTTTGAAAAAAGAGAAAGTTTGGTAACCACAATATAATTTGGGTTGTTAATTGATAAAAAATATTCAGTAACGTTGAATCCTCCAAAGAGAGAACTTCTAAGTAGGAGCTCTCCAAAGAGTAACATATAATTTTAGATCTATTAAAAAAATTTGTATTATAATAATTTCAACAGTGATTAATATTAGAAAGCATTATTCGGTAACCCATTTAAATTATGTGCGCGAGTGATAAAAAAAACTTTGTCAAGATTGAAGCAGAGGTGTAAGATCCGGAATTCTAATGTTTTTAGAATTGTACGAGCTGACTGTTATCATCGAATACGGGTGAGTCCACTCCAGAATTATTATTCAATTGAAAGATTCAGGCCTTAAAAACAAATTAAATTATATATGCATCTAAACTTTTCAAGTCGGATAGAATATTAAATAACTTGAAGATACAATGAAATAAAGACATTTCGGATATTTGACAAGTCAAGTAAAATTTTTGAAGTTGATTGAACTCTTTCAAAAACTCTTTATAAAACTTTTGGTACTAGAGATAAGGCGTTATAGTTTGTAGGTTGTTCATTTAGTTTATATCTGGGAAGATACGAGTTGGTTCTTTATTGTTGTAAAAAAATGAAAACTATATTTTGAAATTTATTTGATTTATAGTTGTACATACTTGTAAATTTGTTACTCACATTTATAACATTCAAACCATTCAAGAACGTTGATAAAAATTAAACATATTTATCAAATTTAGAAATTTTATTTTAAAAAGTGACAATTGTGTATTATTGGTGACATACAAGTCATTTATACTCGTACATTGTGAATGTCAAAAAAGAAATTGAATAGCCTTTATAGTCTTGAACAAACAGTCACATTATATTACTAAATAGATCAAACAGAACAAAGAAATTTATATAAAAATTTTATTTTCAATAGCGCATTGAACCCACCCTGAGGAAGAGTGATTCGAGTATTTTATGTTAAATTTATCTTTCAATTAATTACAATTTGATAGCCGGGAAATTTTTGACAACTACTGTCAACTTTTGATATACATAATATATGCCGTTTTAAGCCTTGTTTGCAATATAATAAAAATACGCTGCTTAAGCTACGTCTACAATAATTGTCGCTGCAACGTAAGGAAATTCTAATAAAATTAAACAATTAAAAAAACATCTCACATAATATTAAACTATATCAATATATATATATATATATATATATAAATATATATATATATATATATATATATATATATATATATATATATATATATATATATATATAAATATATATATATATATTGAACCAGATATCTTAGATAATAAGAGAAGTAGTATTATAAAATTAAGTTTGCTAGTATGAAATATATATGAAAATAACATAATTTAAGAAAACAAGTAAAAAGGAAACACTTTTCTTAATTTAAACAACATATCAAATAAAGATATATTAAATAACAGCCTATAACAATATAATAAAAAAGGAATTACCTCAATGATAACATAAAATATAGATATTGCCTAACCAATGTAATGATGTAAATAAAGTTGCCTAAGACGAAGAATAATTTCCATATCATAACAGCTGTTCATCTGAAATGAAAACAAATATTACTATAGTTAATTCATTATAATCATTAATTTAAGAATAAGAACAAATATAAATATTGAATAGAATATAATCCAATAGATTTCATAGATAAACAAATAATGACATATAGACAAATAACATAAGAGAATTTATATTCATAATTGATATGAATGTAACAAGGATATACTATCAATAATAATATTGAATGTTGTACTATGTAAGTGTATCTAAGTATAACCAATTTTAATGTATTTGTATGTATGAAATTGTTTTGATAAGTGATTGAAGTTTCAATTATCTGATTACAAAAGACAATATCTTATTGGTTGTAAAAGATGACATAACAAACTGTGAATCAATAAATAAACTTTTGAATAGTGATCTGGAAAAGAACAAAAGACTGTGTTGTTTAAAAAAGTTGAAAATCGAGGGGACGCTTAAGGAGAACGGTAGCTGGTGTTAAGAAGCGAGCAGTGTGTGGGATAGTGTTCCTAAAAATTTAAAGATATTCCCGGTATAAGACATTTAAACTCCTAAAGTACTGTTAAATATAATATTAGAAATACTTACAGTTAATTATAACAAGTTTTCCGACAAGAATCTGTGAAATTTTCAACAACTTTGGTTTTTTTTGGAGATTCAGTGGGTGTTCCTGGGATCCAGAGACTTTCTTCCAAATTCAAGATCAACAGGTCAGTGTATTTAAATCATTTATTGGCCAATAAATAGTGTAAAAACTCAAAATCCCAATTAAATACTTAATTTTATAAATTGACAAACTTTTGAAAATATGATCGATCTAAAAAAGAAAGAAACAGACTTTATATAGTGTATTCATTGCATAAATCGTTAAATTTAATAAAAGGCCGAACTTTATATAAATTAAAATATGTACTTACGCTAATCACGCCATCTTGTAATCACATAAATCTGGTGATTGAAATTTTACAATGAAATAACTATGTCCATCTGTATATAATTTCTATTGTTCTATCCATGTATATAATTAATTTCTTCCCACAGCTACTTGTATCATATATAACTATGATATATATATAAATTCTTTTATGTTTTGTATAATCCATTTACCTATCTGCATCATCAAACAAACTATGTTTGCATTAATATAGATGTTTCTTACGTACCATAATTGTTCGTTTCATGTTAAAGCGCATGACTAGTTTCCACGCATGCGTATTTATGATATTATTAAAATCAATAAATAGGTACAATATAACCATTGGCGTCGCATATTATTTTATCAAATAAATATTGCATTGATAATTAAATTGATTTCAAATAATGTGTTTTCTTTTTATTTCAACTATTACATCAGTATAAATTGCCAGGACTCAAAGGGAAAAAGGATTTCATGCTCCCGAATAATCTGATTAAAATAAATTATTAAACAAATATTAAAAACAAACTGAGCTAGCCAAACTTAAAAACAATAAAATTCTAAATAAATAAACATATACATTTAAATCTACTATAAAAGTAAGTATTATATCAAATATTTAGTTTAATATATATATATATATATATATATATATATATAAATATATATATTGTTAATCATTTGTGTGTGCAAGAGGAATTTTTATTATTATTGTATTACTATTTTGATTTATTCAATTTTAGTGTGGCTAGCTCATTAACCTTCATAGGACTGGCCGGGGTCCGTTTGTACCCCATGACGTATGTTTTTGCTGTATCTTTGCAAACGCAAGTTTTTAAACATTGATCTTTCATCTAGCTGCAGTTTAGTAATTATTTTGATAAAATATGATGTATTTAGTATTTTTATTGGCTGGTATAAACAAAAAATAGTTTTATATTCCAGGGGTCTCTTCAGACCCCGGTCAACCTTTTACGTCCGATGAAATAACCCCGGTAACTGTTAGTAAAATCGAGGAATCCCATACATTTAACGTTTGTTTACTCACTGTGAATTTACCCATATAATTGTAAAATGTAAATTACCAGTTCAAATGGGGGATTCCCCGCACTGCGATATAATTTTTAGACTTTAATATTCGGGTTAGTCTCTTGTGATATTGTGAGTAGGGTTCATCGTTTTGAAAATGAGTCGGTTTTTATTTAGAAACAATCGCAAGGGGCTTACTGACAATGAGATGTTACGTATACTTGAAAGTGATGATCCAGAGTTTGATAATGTTATCAATGAGGAAACATCGAGTGAATTAGAAGATGAAGACATTGTCACAGAAGTAGAGGTAGAAAATGATGTAATAGTTGTTGATCAATGTATAGAGAAAACGAACCCAGAGGAACCAACAGTTAGTAACAGCCAGGGCATTCCAGTATATAAATCTAAAGATGGAACTGAGTGGTCAAAAATTCCAGGAAACACAAAAGTTAGACGTTCAAAAGCTAACATTCGGAGACATGCTCTAGGCCTTACAAATTACAGTTCTGATATCTCAAGTATAAAAGACGCTTTTCTTCTTTTCCTATCTCCGGATATTCTGAACATAATAGTAACCGAAACAAACAGAAAGGCACAAACATATTATGATAAATGGAATATAGAAAATCCGAATAAAATTAAAGTTTTTGTACCTGTTGATTCTACAGAGATTGAAGCTAATATTGGACTGTTGCTTATTCTTGGCGCATTTCACGGATCGAAAGAGGCTATCGATATGCTCTGGTGTCAAGATATTTCTTACTGTCGTCCTATGATTCCTGCTGCAATGTCAAGAGACAGATTCAAACAAATTACTTCACTTTTACGCTTTGATAATTTTCAAACAAGACAAGAACGAAAATTAGTAGATAAGCTAGCTCCGATAAGAGATATATTCGATATTTTCACTTCTAATTGTAAAAAATCACTTAATCCTGGCGACCATATATGTGTAGATGAGCAGCTTGTACCATTTAGGGGTAAGGCACAATTCCGAGTCTATATGAAGAGTAAACCTGATAAGTATGGAATCAAAATATGGGCTCTTGTGGACTGCACCACTTCTTATATTGCAAACATGCAAGTTTATTTGGGTAAGTTATTTGAAAAGCACTATAGGCAAACTTTATATTCCTATGTATCTATTAATTTTTAGGAAAACAAGGTAACAAAGCGGAAAAGGGTCAAGGTCAAAGGGTTGTCCTAGATTTGACAGACCATTTGGAAGGCGGATTTGGAATAACGACCGATAACTTTTTTACAAGCTTAGAACTTGCTGACAAGTTGTGGAAAAAAAATATTACTTTATGTGGAACCCTCCGGAAAAGTAAAACATTTATTCCCAGGGAACTTCTACCGGCATCGTACAAGAAAGAGTATGTTTGCTTTTAGAAATCAAAGAACGCTAGTATCCTATGTTCCAAAACAAAAACATGCTGTCATCTTACTTTCAAGTGAGCATACTGATAGTAAAGTAGCTGGAGAAGAACAGCACTATAAACCAGAAATTATTCTTTATTACAACAAAACAAAAGGTGCTCTCGACACTTCAGATAAGTTGGCCAAAGAATATACAGTGCAGAGAAAGTCAAACCCCTAGCGAATGGTAATATCTTCGCATCTTATAGATATCGCAGGAATAAATGCTTATAAATTGTGGTTACTGCAAAACCCGGATTGGCGAAAAAACAGTTTGGATAAACGTAAAATGTATATTTTGGGACTAGGAAAAGAACTCATAAAGAAAAACGTTTTCCGGCGATATAATAATAAATACATTCAGACGAATAGAAAACGGCATATGACAGACGTTTTTCCCGAACTACTGGATGCAACAGAACATAGAGTTGAACAACAAAACATTACCAGGGGGCGCTGCCATATGTGTCAAAGAGGAAAAGACAGAAAATCCAGAAAAATATGTATTAGATGTAATAACTATGTGTGCCTAGAACATTCAAAATCGGGGATAGTTTGTAAAAAATCTTAAAATGATATGTAGCTAGTAGTGATTAGGGTATTTTGTATTTTTTCGTGATGATTTTTGACTAATAAATGGTTAATAGTAAAACTCTAATAAAACTTCTTTTCTATATATTTAATTTAAAGAAAAATACAGCATTTCTGCAATTTTACGCATGGGGTCTTCTCGGACCCCAGTTAGTCCTTTTCGTAAAATTTGGATGTCCGTCCCATGAAGGTTAAAAAAAAGAAAATTTTTATGTATTTATTTATGCGGTGAGAATGAGATACTCTTTCTACTTTTTGGGTTCCAGTTATTTTTACTCTTCATCTCCAATACTTTATCTATTATTTATTCAAACAACTTTTTTTTTTAAATATTCTTTGGTGCGCTTATGGTTAAAAATTCTCAGTAGAATAGTCGATTCCAGATCTCACAGTAATAACAGATGTCAATTCGTATCAGTTGAAGTCATATTTAAGAAAACAATGATTTCAAGAATACATTTTATATTAAATAGATTGTATTGGTCAGGAAATATGTATTATAAATTTGAACAAAGAAACAAAGTTATGAAATGTCTTATGCTAATATAAAAATTGAGAAGTCGAAATTAATAAACGTTAGATAGAAATGCGTAAGTACTTATGTTTTTGTAATTACTTTTATCAGATCTGTTTTTATATCTTTCATATAAATGTTGGTACCAACAAAGGCAAACCAAACTAACCTTTTTCTCCCAACCCCACTAATCCTCCTTCTTGAAGTGTTGTCTTTCAAAACAATACCATATTGATCTGCCGTTCTATCCAATAAATTGTTATCTTTTAAAATATTTTTGTATGTAGCTTCTTTATAGTATTGTGTTATATAAGTTTATTCGCTACTTCTACTATCAATTAAAGATTTTTTTATACAATTTTGTTAGTTTAAAATTTCTTATAATTTCTATCATATGTCATACTTCGTTCATCTCCAAAAAACTTCTTCCACTTTTCCTAATCAACAAGCACTAATTGTTTTTCGTTGCTATGCCAAAATCATATGTGTGCTGATTTCCAATTCATCACCTAATTCTTAAGTTTTAATTTTTTTAAATTGTGTTTGCGTCCTTTTAAAATGTTCTTTCTACCTAATTATTATTATCCTTTTACATAAAGTATCCTCTATTCCTAGTTTCTAATTCCTAAATAATAGCTTTAATTATTCAACAACAAAATTCATATATTTCCTGACACAATAAATATAAAGATCTGTGGTTTCTGCTTCTCTTTCGAGTTGTTGCATTATTCATTTCCATTGACTTTTTTGACATCTATGTGACTGCGATTTCTAACCAAACAATTCTCTCCTACGTGACAGTTCCTAACCTTCTGACATTACATATTATAAAATTCTCAACTTAATGTCGCATCAAAACACTAGTAAGGTCATCTTGTAAATTTACCAAGTATTTGTATATTTCACAGTACTTCACGTTGATAAACATTTTAAATAAAAATGGTTAGAAATTAAAAGCAAGTATTTTTTTATAATTCTATTAAGTTTGCAATGGCTACACATAACCCAAAAATGAAAAGACACTACCATTCGGATACGAAATTAAGTAATTAAATGGTATAAAATCAATTTCTCCATCCAACATTATGATTGCAGTTGATCTGAAATATATCGTATACATTTTATTCCAAACGTAAATCCCAATATATCAGCAGCCTTATTAGTTCTGTCACAACGTCAATGTATTCAAGGCGCTTATTATATTCGCTGGATGGTTCATATCATGATAATATATATATATATATATATATATATATATATATATATATATATATATATATATATACATCTCTTCGATAACTGTGCCCGTACATTGTGGTTTTTACATTAATACCTGCGTCCTGCGACTTTCTGCGTCCGTATATGGACGCAGAAAAGTTTTTTGCGCCATTAAATGCAGGATGGTCGAATATGTAAAAGAATAAATTCTTAGCCGGACGCCCATTTGTGAGAATGGTCGCCAGTTTACGTATATCGTAGTTCAGCCAAACTCCGAGTTGGTGCGCTGTTCACGCTCTGCGTATATCGAGATGGCGTATATTTTTGTCACCATTTCGATATTTCTGCGTCCACGAGATTTGGCAATGTTGTAGTGCTTTATTCTCTGTATTTTCATTTATAATTGATATTGCAGTGTGACAAGAGGACGTTCATAGGTGGATATGCCATTCAGTGTCTTTTTTAGAATATATCACGTATTTCTTATGTTGGATTTCGCCTTATTCCGACGGGTTCGGATTGGATTATTACATTTCCGCCCAACCTTTCTATATGCGAGAAAAGTATTGGCTTACCCCAAAAAAAGTTGGAGTTTTGAATTTTTTTTTTAGTTATTTTTACGTTTTCCATCAACAACAACCCGAAAAAACGGTTTTTAGAAAAAAAATCCTGTGTGTATGTCGTCGTCGTCGTTGTCGTCGGCCACTTTTCCTTATATGTCTTGTTAACACGATACAGCCTTCGGAGTGCAATAAGTCAGCAATTTTATGATTGAATATTGTTAAGGACATGTCACAGATGATCCCTATTGATTTTCAATTCACCAGAGCCAGTACCACGGGTGCTATGGTACTTGAAGTACAATTTGTATTTTTTTGAGAAATTGCAGTTTGTTAACACGATACAGCCTCCGGAGTTCAACAAGTCACAAATTTTATGATTGAATATTATTTAGGGCATCTCACTGATGAACCCTATTTATTTTCAGCTCACCGGAGCCAATACAACAAGTGCTACAGTACTTTAAGTACGATATTTTTGTCATTTTTGGAGAAGTTTCAGTTTGTTAACACGATACAGCCTCCGGAGTATATACAAGTGACCAATTTTATGATTGGATATTATTCAGAGCGTTCCAAAGATGAACCCTATTGATATTCAACTCAGTAGAGCCAGTACAACGGGTGATATGGTACTTGAAGTACCAAGCTTTCGTCATTTTTGGAGAATTTTCAGTTCGTTAGCACGATACAGCCTCCAGAGAGTATGCGATTGATCAATTCTATGATTGAACATTGTTCAAGGTGTCTCACGAATGTACCCTATTGATTTTCAGTTGACTAGAGCGAGTACAGGGGGTCCTATAAATCCAGATATACTGAATTTTTGGTTATTTTTGGAGAAATTCTGGTTTGTTAGCACGATACATCCCCCGAAGTGTATACAAGTAACAATTTTATGATAGAATATTGTTCAGGGCCACAGATGCGGAAAAGTTAGTTTTTATCCTTGAAACCGTTTATTTTTAGTGCAATTTTTCAGTAATAGATTTCCTCCAACCTCTTATTAAACAAGGGAACTTCAGATTTGTGACGTTAGTTATTGTGTAATATCCTTTTCTGGAATGATCTGTAATTTGTTATTATGACAATATCCTACTTCACACATCCGAAAGAATTATTTTCCCGTTTCAGTGCATTCGAAAAAAGCTGGTTACGAAAAGGTTTAATTATATGTTAATGATCCGACTCTCCAGGAAATTGGTATTAGGGAGTTTTTTGGGTCGGTATCATGAATAACATGATGAAATCACAAAATAATTAAGAATGAAACAATAAATACATATAAGTATGCATTAAAATGCAATGAGAATGATCTAATGATGTAGATCTGACATAAGTTATCCAGTTCAGAGAATAATATATTCAAAAAATTGTCACGATAGACTTTTGAGTTCCACCACTTTCTGATATAACATCACTACACATGGGTACTACTCAGAATTATTGATATCCTAGGATTTTTGTGAAAAGATTTTTTGGCTAAGTTCAATGATTCGAGAAGACGTCGTCAAGATGGCGAACAAGTTTTGTGATTTAAGGTACTATTCTATTAAACATTTCTACACAGGGCTTTTAGGTGTGGGAATTTAAATTATCTGGGTTACCAAATATGCGGATTACGGATTCCTCATGAATGGGATCAAAGTGTAGATGAGATGTTTACCTCAGTGTTAACTGTTTGATAAAGCTCCTGAAAATATGAGCGATAGCTGACTTGATTGGAAATTATGTCTAGAAACATGCATTGAAATGATTTTACACCACACAAAAAATTGAGATGAAAAAAGGCTTTTAGTTTTATGCTAATAATTCAGAAACTATCAATTGTTAAGAAATTCACAAAAAATATTCTTGATGAAGGGGAAATTTACAATTGAAAAGTCCTTTCTCCAGGAACGCTATCTCCATTAGTTATAATTTTGATTTAACTGAAAATACATCTCCGCGTGACCACTATGACAAATAATTGGTCTATAAATTTTTCGCTACTTTCTAAAAAGGATACAAAACAATTTAAAAGTTGATTATTTTGTTTATTATAATTTTTTAATGAAATTCTCCATTTTTAGAAACGTTATGAATTTTTTCACGTCATTTGTAGACAAATGAACTATTTTTTTCATTTCATTCGTCATATTGTCTCATGAGTATGATGACTTGGAGAAAAAATTCTTATTTTTTCATTGTTTATAATGGATTTTTCATATTTCCATCATTTATATGATTAGTTAAGAATTTTTTCTACTCAAAAATCATAATTGGCATTTCTCAATAGAGTTACAATGAAATATCAATCATTTCATTGTTTATCAAGTTATAAATAAATTCTGACCATTATATTCTTTTTTAAGGCTAAAAAAATTATAAACACAGCCAATGCTTTTTTATTTCTTACAAGAAATTTTTATACTTGCTCAACTTTTGTATTCAGTGGACGTAGAATTTGATGCTCTACACGAGTATTCATTTCCAAGCTGCAGACTCATATATTGTACTATATTTCCGTTTTTGACAAAGCTGTAAAAAACGTTGTTTTCTGACCGTGGTTTTCGACCAAACCACTTTGAATGAATTATTGAGTTATCCTCAATTAACGCAGAATTTAATACTATTTTTCGATAAGTTCAAGTCATCGCCGACAATGATATACTTATGTTTTGTTGAATTATTTGGTTTCAAATAGCTTGTCGTGCGAATAGATACCTCGACTAGTTTTTACACATCTACCAATCACTGTCCCATGAAATTATTTGATGCCTACATTTATGAACATTTCGCGCGTCAAGCTTTTTGAAACCAAATACTTCAATTAAAAAAAAAATATTATATCATTGTCAGCTATAACATGAACTTATTTTATTCGTTTTCGTACAGCTCTAATAGACGGTTGTTTATAAAATGGTTTTTTAGTATTTGTTTTTCCCAAACGTTTTATTTTAAAAACAGTATGTAACTGAAGTAAAAAACTTGTTTCCTCATTCCTATGGGAGAACATCCCAAAAATCTGAAGAGTTTTTTTAGTCAAGATTAACGAGAATTCATTGCTTGATCAGAAGAAAATTAATTCCAAAAATATATATATTCACAGAAATTGATGATTTATCAAAGAAGTGAACACTCATATAGGAATCGTTTATTTCTTTTATGTTATTTTTCTGGGATAGTCATTTGGTATGCGATCCGTGGGAAAATAATATATTTAACTTTGCATACCAAACCTATGATTTTCACAATGCAATGTTTATCTAGTGTCGTGTATTCAATAGTTTGAATGGGTATAATGGAAAACTATTTTCAGACAAATGCACTAACAAAGAAAATAGGTACTTATCAAAACAAGTTTTTCAACAAATTCCCTAGATAATAAAAATAATTTTTTTTATAAATCTTGATTATTGGTTAACAGATTCAAAATTTTGTCCTGCAACAATACCTATATTGTATTCGCAGCAAGCTTTTGAATTTTTGCACACCTAGGTCAAAAAATCAAATAAATTATTATTTTTAGCGTATTTTTAAAAACTGTCCCTTTAAAAATATTATTCATTTATTTATTTTTAGTGTATTTGCAAACAAAATTTCTCTTGAGTTTTTTTACTTTCAATTTTGAATAGACTACAGCCATAATAAAAAAACTTGTCGTCATCTGGGAGCCGCCATATCGAATTTATGAATTTTGACTGTGAAATAATGATCTCCTACACACAAAAAGTTATTATATAATGAATAATTATTCCACAGTTACAGATATAGACGAAGAATATTCTTTGTAATTTTAACTTTCATGCCAATTTGGATAACATTGGAGGTGACCCTATAGTGAAACACAATATATACTTATACTGATTCACGATTATCACCAATTCCTATTGCAGAGTTAATGAATTCGAATCAAATTCGATGCGCTTGTATATCTGGCACCACTGCCTGATGCAGAAAGGTGGATGCGATGAACATTATACCCGAAATCGGACGCAGAGTCGCATATGTGGTGAATGACTATATTTGCGGATGCAGAAAAATCGGTAATATGTACGGATGCAGAAATGTCTACAAGATGTATGGTAAATTTTGTAAAAAAAACTTTTTTGTTTTAAGAGTATATTGAAATTTCAAAGTATCTACGTGTTTGTCTCAATAAGGACATTGGAAGTAAATCATTAGAATATAATATACTCTTTGATTTAAGGGAGACGCCGAAACGTCGGAAGGATGAAAAGACGCAGGAAATATAGTATTGTTTATATATATATATATATATATATATATATATATATATAAACGCCAGAAGAAGTAGAAGAAGAAATAGAATACTAAAAGTGAATAAAGCACTATGTGGTCTATAATAATCCCCTCGATGGTGGAATCATACATTTAATACTTTTGCAACTGACCCAGGTCTCGAAAGATCAAAACAAGATGTATGTTTATATATTGGTGAAAATCTAGTTATATTATGGGTAGATGATATTTTACTATGTGGAAACCAAGGAAACGTTGATAGTTTATGCAGAAAACTAAAGGAAAATTTTTATGCAAAACATATATTACAGTTTTAAATTAAACTAACTGTCTAAATAATTCCACAATATATTGATAATATATTAACAATTGTTTGGATAGTAATAATTTTTTAGAACGTTTACCATTTTTTCAATATATTGTGGAATTATTTAGAAATAGTCAGCTTCATTTAAAAAAGTAATATGAGTAGATTCCACCGAGTAAGGGTCGAAACAGTAAATTTCAGCAAAACATATAGGTGAACTAAAGTTCTTTTAGGAACTGAAATAATAATAACAGGTGCATCTATTAAAATATCACAGAAAACTCTCATTGAAAACTGCTGAAAAAGTTCAATATGCAAGATTGCAAAGGAATCAATACACCAATGCAATATACAATACAACTTAATGAAACGAGCCGGTTATTAATATACCATATCGAGAATTAATTGGGACAATCATATATTTGTCACAAGTAGGTAGGCCTTACATCAGATTTGTAACTTCATATCTGAGCAAATTTCTACATGCACCAACTCAGTGACTCTGGAAATCAGCAAAGAGGATCTTGGGATATTTACAATCAACAAATGAATTGGAACTGACCTATCGTCCAAGACCAGAAGAAATTAAACAAATTCATGCAAGTTCTGATTGGGGAGGAGATGTAGCTGACAGAAAAAGCGGTAGTGTGATGGATACGTTTCACTGTGGCAATCTAATATCCTGGAGCAGCAAGAAGAAATAAGAAAAATACATTTCGTGTAGTAAAGTCGGCGTAAAAGATATAGTGCAAACTTTGAGGTGTCGGCTTATGTTTGATTTGAATACCGTCATAGTCCAGTCAATATTATAATTTAAAACGCTTATCTGACGATATATTCATTTAATATTATAATTTCAACTAATAATCATTAAAATGTATTTAATATTTTTATAATTAATAAATACATTTATCGACAGTCAAACGGTTATTTTTAACCCGTAATTATGGAGCGCCATCCTAATTTTTAAGATACTTAGCGTTAACGTATAGAACAAAATGCATTACTTTAAGCAATATTAACCTATTTATATTTAAAAACATCTTAAACATAACACCAGACAATTAACACAACCTTATATCTCGTTTTATTAAGAAGAATTAGGAATAGAAACTTCAAATAACTTATTATTTTTCCCATCTTTTTAGTGAACTATAAGTATATTTTGAGATGGCGAACAGGTGTTCACCACAGGTAACACACACTCACTCTTGAGTTGGTAGGCTGACATCAAAAAAGAATGTAGTATTTTTCTGAGGAATTTGTTCAAGTATACATATTTATTATATAGAAATTATATTTTTAGTTAAAAATTCAATATTTACCATGTGGCGTCCTTGGGAAATATCTAGTTCGGTCCAAAATATTGTGTGTAACAATAACGAAAATTTAAATAATTGTGATCAAAGTGAAAACAGGATTCGATGTCATTTAAATTTGGAAACACAGAAAATATATTTCAATGTATACCTATAAGAATCTACGGGAAAAGTTTGGTTTCGATGAAGAAATAGAATTAATGCAAGCAGTATCTGATTTAACAGTAGTTCCTCTATGTATGTCAACAATACCTGCAAACAAAGGATCCATACTTATTATTGTACATTGCGGTGGAAATGAAGGATGGGTTCCAAATGACTTAGAAATATGTCGAAAAAAATGGAAAATCGAAGATTGCAACGTTGACTATCATAAGAACATGGTTTGCATTCACATTGATCCCAAACTTAGAGCCAAATAGCGTTGTAGTTCTTGACAATGCTTCTTATCATTCACGACAGCTCAATAAAATACCTACCAAATAAAAGCTACAAGAAGACCGAACTACAAAATTTTTTAATGGATAATAATATGTATTTTGAAGATTCTTATACAAAACAACAACTGATTGAAGTATTGCTGAACAGCATGGACACTCTATAGTGAGACTTCCTCCTTATTTTTATATTTTCAATCCCATCGAGTAGTTAGTTAATTTGGGCACAATTGAAACAGATTAAAAAAGTAATCAAAATTGAAGATTAGTATAAGAATATTGGGCAAGTTTAATATATTTTTCATGTTACTTGTATAGTAGTGACAAACAAGAGTTAGACATAATATTCATTTTTAAAGAATTGTTTTATTCATTGTTATAAAATTTCTTTTTTTAAAAATTTTGTTCATACATAACTTAAAGGGAATATACGATTACAATGCTACGCTATATGTTTTGCGCCAACTATACCTATTCAATTAAGTGATTTACCTGAATAGTATCTTGAATTATCTTGTTAATGAACAAGTGAAATGTTATCTCAATGTGGACAATCAATGAGTTATAAAAATGATGAAAAATTATGAGAATACAAAAAGATCTGAACACATTGTAAACTTAAAATTGACAGGGGGTGTAAGAATTCATTGCATCTATGATTGGTAATCGGTTGTGTGTTCATCACCATGGTGTCTTTTTGTAAAACATGTCAAGTTAGTAACAAGTCTTGTCAATAAATGTATTGTTACGAAATAGAACACTGGTGTAGTCCCTGAATCCGACTCTGTCTAAGCTATGTACGAAAGTTAAAATTTAGGCGAATGCGCAGTGATTTCTCCGAACTTCATTATTTTTTGTGACTATTCATATCCAGACATTTCCAGTAAGGTCCATTGTTTTTGTGAGCCGCAATCTAGAAGGATCCAAAAAAAATCGCACTTAATATATAAGAGATGGGCTACCTACCACCGGAATTAGTTTATAATTTGATCTCGTGAGATAAACAGTGAACAAGTATATAGTCTAAGTAAATAAACGGTAATGAAGTGTTTATATAAATTAGAGTAAGTGAATATACTGTGTATCTAGTATAAATTAGTAAATAAATTAAGTGAGTAGGGTGGACTATACAACAGTGAGCCATGTCCCACAGTGGACCTGTCAAGTACAATGCGCGGTTGCCTACATTAGAAACAAAACGATCGGTGTGTTTGAAGCGTCTCTCACTGCACTACCCATCATCTGATCAGTGCCACTCGAACATTCAACTGAGTAGGTTGTATAGTAGATTTAGTGATTTAGCCAGGTACGTAAAATAAAAAATTCCCTCCATATTTTTGTTCCAGTAAGATAACTACACTTTGTAATCGTGAAATTAAGATTTCATTGTGATGAATGATTTATGTAGGATATTAATCGATAGCAAATGCCTGATTAAACAAATGCTTAGTTCTCATTTCTTACCTTCAAACGATTTTGTACCTCACGTCCAACAGTGAACCAAGTCGAGGCTTAAACAGTGAATCATTGGTTCACTGTGTACTACTTTACTACAGAAATTGTAAATGATGTTTTATTTTTTTTACAGCATGGCTCGCAGAAAACTGCCTCGTAAAATAGGGGCTCACACAGAAGAAAACATGAGGGCAGCTGTTAAACTTATTACCAGCGGGGAAAAACTAAGAAAAGCAGCTAAACTTAAAGAACTTCCTTACGCAACCTTGAGAAGATATTATTTAAAAACAAAAAAATGCAAGAGAAGGTCTGAATGTCAGATTAGTTCCTAACTATAACGATAATCAGAAGATTTTCAATTCGGAGCAGGAAGAGGCATTGAAAAAATATCTCAAAAATTGTGCATATCGCTACTATGGTTTAACAAATAGAGATTACCGCATGTTAGCGTACGAAACAGCAATCATCAATAAAATATGCATTCCAGAATCCTGGAAAAAAAATAAAATGGCAGACTTGGGATGGCTTCGATCTTTTCGTGTTCGTCATCCAGATGTGACTCTCCGAGCACCGGAAAGTTGTAGCTTGGCTCGAGCTACAGGTTTCAATCGTCATAACATTGACAAATATTTCCAAAATCTAGAAGATGTTTTAAAACGCCATCCCAATTTTGCTAACGGAACACGCGTCTATAATTTAGACGAAACGGCGACAACCACTGTTCAAAAGCCTCCAAAAGTGCTGGCACCGAAAGAAATAAGATGTCTCGAAAGTTACAAGTGGCGAAAAAGGAACGTTATGCACAACATGTGCTATTGTTTGTGCTGGTGGATATTCACTTCCACCCGTCATAATTTTTCCTCGAAAAAACTTCAAGAACTTCATGATCAAAGGCGCCCCACCTGGTACTTTGGGTTTGGCCGCACCGAGCGGATGGATGAATTCGCTAGCTATTGAAATGTTCCCCAATTTTATTAGTCTCCTGTGTTTATGTCATCTCTTTTTTGTATTTTTCAGAGATGAAAATGACTATAGGTTTACTAGTCTCATTGTTTCCCTAATAATATTTTAAGGAGTTTGTTGTTAGTTTTGGTTAAAAACAAAATATTTAGTTCTGTTTCCACATTTTTGAAGATTTTTTTAACCCATTACCTGCCACTGTTGCGTACACGCAACACTACAGTTTTTATTTTTTTTTGTAAAAATAAACAATCTTATATATAATATATTTATGTTTTTGTGAATAGCAACGTTAAATAAAACTGTAAAAAAAATTAGACATTTTTTATAAATAAATAATTAAAATTTTGTTTACTTGAAAATGGGCAAATTTTCTCTTTTTTGAGCGAGATACTTTTCGAATTAATAATACGTTCTGAGTTATAACCAGCTGCTATTATTTTTGATAGACAGTTAAAAAAAGGTTGAAATAAAAGTTCTGTACAAAAAAATTGTTTACTTTATTTGTCATACTTTGCTTCTATTGCAGTAAAGTGCTGCGTTGCGCGAACGCAACGTTGGCCTAATAAGTAAACTCAGGTCTTAGACACGTTCAGACCTGTTGAATTGCTATTTATCGTGAGACGTTCGGTTAGTCATTGTTAGGCTTCTATATAAAGCGGGTCGTTTTGAGCGTTTATCTGTAAACAATCATATAAAAAACTATTGTGGATTATTCTGGTAAAAAATGTCGAAAATACTAACACAAAAGGAATTGGAACTGGCATTAGAAAAGGTACTTATGGATATTGAACAAGAACGAGGTAAGCAGGTTGTTTATCACTGGTAAAATACATATTAGGTACATACATAATACATATCTTGATAAATCTTAGTACGGTCTGAATTATTTTAGATCGAATTGACGTTGTTTATATTCCACCCGATGTTGACGAGTTGACCGACGAAGAGTTGTTTTCCGAGGAGATGACAGAAAATGAACTACAAAAGGTGGATATAGCTGGTTCTTTTGAAATTCATACAAGGGAGGAAGATTTAGAGGAAATTGAGGTAGAAACAGCGACTGGCCAGGAGAATAACCAAGCAAAACGTAAGAGAGGTGCAAACAAAAAACAAGAACAGAAAGTAAGCTGGAGAAAAGGTGAGTTTATGCACAACAATTTTCCGATATCTAAACAACATGAAATTAGAGAAGATTTGGTAAACAACCTCGCTGGAACATCTCCACTGGATATATTTTTTAAATTCTTTGATGATGAGGTTCAAGAGATGATCGTAAACTATTCTAACGCATATGCACAACAGAACAACCGACATGAATTTTCGGTATCGAAATCAGAACTACTAAATTTTATTGGGATATTAGTGCTATCTGGGTATCACGTTTTACCACAAACTGATATGTACTGGTCCACAGAAGAAGACAAACGTGTTCAAGTAGTAAAACAGTGTATGAGTCGGAATAAATTTCGGAGTATAAAACAGAATTTACATTTCAATGATAACACACAGTTGGACAAAGATGACAAGTATTCTAAAATCAGGCCCCTTTTTGACATAATCAATAAGAAGTTCATGCAGTTTGATACCTTTTCAGAGAAGTTAGCAGTGGATGAGGAAATGGTGCCCTATTTCGGTAGACATTCCTGTAAGATGTATATAAAGGGTAAACCAGTCAGATTTGGATTTAAATTATGGTGCCTATGTTCAAGCGATGGTTATATGTTTCAATTTATTCCTTATGCAGGAGCATCACCTAAAAAAGTAAAATATGCTCTGGGTTTAGGACCACAGGTTGTCTTAGAGTTATTGTCAGTTCTCAAAAATAAAAACAATCATGAAGTTTTCTTCGACAATTTTTTCTCCTCTTACAACTTATTCAAACAATTAAAAACTGAAGGATTTTTTGCTACTGCAACAATTCGCGAAGATAGAACTCAACATGCTCCGTTAGAGTCATCCAAAATAATGAAAAAAACCAGAAAACGAGGATCGTACGATAGTTGTTTTGACGAGGATACTTATATTTCGTTGGCTAGATGGTGTGATAATTCTGTCGTTACCTTGATAAGTACACATTATCATGTACAGCGAAAAGATACAACAGAATGGAAAAAAGGGTAATCAATGTAACACAACCTTTTGTAATATCCCAATACAATTCCTACATGGGTGGCGTCGATCTACACGATAATGGTGTAGCTAGTTATAGGATTGGTATAAAAGGAAAAAAATGGTGGTGGCCTTTATTTACAAATACTATTGGTAATATCTTAGTAAACTCGTGGAAATTATATAACATCGTAAACAATACAAAGATGTCCCAAATAGATTTTAAATCAAATGTTGCATTGCGCCTGCTGAAAATGAATAACTTGAGAGCTTCAGCTTCACTTCCTGGTAACATACCAACTGATATTCGTCGGAACCAATCAAGTCATTTGATATTTAAACAACCTACAAGAAGAAGATGCAGATTTTGTCACAGTTAGACAGTTTATATGTGTAGAAGTTGTAATGTTCATTTACACCCCGATTGTTTTGAAGAATACCATTTAAGTTAAGTGTTTCGGCCAACGTTGCGCTTACGCAACAGTATTTTTTTTAAATTTTTCTTTATTTTGTGGAAAAAATTGTATTATTTACTTTTATTTAATGTACTAATAAATTGTTTTGAACAAATATTTAATAATTTAACCTATTTTTTCAATGCTTGGCCAATAATGGGTTAAATTAGAAATCAACCAATTTTTCTACTTGCGTCTAGTACGTATATCAAGAATGTTGTATTTTATTTTTTATGTTGTCATGAGATATCAATTAAGTTTTTGAAATAACGCCTTCGTTTTATTTGAATTATGAACTATGATTCACTGTGTACTGGCTGGTGGTTCACTGTATACACATCATCGTACACAGTGAACCATATGTCATAGTTTTTAAAAAAATTCAAAACTATATCGAAAAATCAAATGAACACCCATATGATTACACAGATAACGTATCAAAACAGGGAGTGTTCATTCGATATGTTTTCTGAGGTATTTTCATCAAAAAGAAAAAGTAGTGACCCTATATATGAAAACTGGTTCACTGTGGGACAGTTTACCCTAGACATATACTGTGTATATAAATTTATCCCACCCGTCTCGATAATAACTTTTGAATAAATAAGAAAAACCATTACATTGGTGTCAGATGTGGGGTAATATAAATAAATAGCTACGCAATAATGGCCAAGAGACTAAGTGACCTGAAAGTGACAGAGCTAAAGTAAGAATTGGAAAACCGTGAGTTGGAAACATCCGGTAAGAAAAGTGAGTTTGTGTAGAGACCCAAAGTGGCGCTGGAGAGTGACGACTTTAATCCAGGATCATTTTTATTCAAAGACGAGGCTGCCACCTTATTCTCATCAATTTCTGCTATGGGCGAGAGGATGTCAACCATAAAAAATGATATTTCTGCTAAAATGGACGAAAATATTTCAACAATGAAAGATGATTTTTCTGCTATGTAACACGATATTTCTGCCATGGTAGAGAATATTTCAACTCATGTTGAGAACGTTATTTCTGCTAACGTGGACAAGATTTTTACTAATATGGACGAGAAGATTTCCACTATGAAGGACGATATTTCTGCCTATATCTTATCATTGAAAAATGACATTGCTGCTGACGTCGAAAATAAAATTTCGTCCCTAAAATCGAATATTGAGAATAAGATGACATCGATGGACGATAAAATCGAGAATAAGACGTCTATGATGGAAAAACAGATGGACGAGATAGTCAAGGAGTTAGAGAGGAAGAATGCCGATTTAAGAATACGAGACACTCCAGCAGAAGAAAAAAAAACTGATCAAACGAAACCTTGCAAGCTAGAAACACACCCCAAGTTGGAAGACAAAATGTCGTGGACCAATTACGTAAAACAGTTTGAAGCTGCTGCTAGAGTGAATATACAAACCAAGAATCTTTAAAATGCAAAGCAGCTACGAAGGATTCGCGGTACAACAAAGGTAGGACCATGCAGAAAGAAGGTGTCGATGATAGACTTGACCAGATCGTCAACTTGTTGAAAGGTATGACAGACAAGAAGCCGAAGAAGATCAAATGTCGGCAATGTGGCGAGTTGGAGCACGTACGCAGCCCGTTTAAGTGCCCTAGGACTCCTGTTACCCAAGAACTCCAGTCACAGGGGAAATTAGACAGGGGCGAACACCGAGCTGATGTGAATCACCGAAACGCCGACTCTCTACCTAGACGGTCATACCCTGTAGACTGTTCTCACTGCAACAAGTCGAAATCTAAGGAAGTTGCAGTTTTAAGAATTACGGTAATCAACGAAGAATGGTCACCCATCAGGATCAGAGAAGATCAGGAGAATGATCGTCAGCTTAAGATGATCCAGGAATGGAAGGAAGAAAATCGGCGACCTACCTGGTAAGAAGTTTCAAGATTTTCACCGACACTCAAGGTATATTGGGCTCAGTGGGGCTCTTTTATCCTACTGAGAAAGTTACACGACAGTTCATCTGGGAGCGTTGAAAACCCTTCAGCGAGTCCGTGAAAGGTTTTAATGTATGAGCAGCTCCGACGATGTGAAGGACTGGTGTAAGGACTGTACGACTTGTGCTACGAGTAATGGACCACATCGCGAGAGAAAGGCACCCATGAAACAATGTTGAAAGCCCTTTCGAAAGGATTGCTTTGGACATCTCTGGACCATTTCCGATGATAGAAAATTGTGGTAAGTGCATCCTAGTTGTGATGGATGATTTCACAAAGTGGGTGGAAATTTATACGATCCCGAATCAAGAGGCCTCAACTGTCGTGGATGTATTGGTGAAAGAATTTATTAGCAGATATGGAGTGCCCTTGAAAGTCCACAGCGATCGGGGAAGAAATTTCGAGAGCCAGATATTCCAGGAAATTTGTGACAAGCTGGGAATGAAGAAGACCAGGGCAACAACGTTGCATCCACAATCAGATGGAATGGTCGAGAGAATGAACATGACTATTAAAAAAAATACATGTCCAAAGTAGGGGGGGGGCTCGGGAAATATTGTTGGCCCGCATTGCCTCAAATATTTTATAATGTGGCCCTTCTGTAGAAAAGGTTGGAAACCCTTGATCTAACGAAACGAAAATATTCTAATTCCTTGTTTCATACTATCAACTTTTATATATTAAGAGCCCACTAGTTCATCAGATATAACTTCATAAGATTTTATCTGCAGATATATCAAGTCAAAGGCTAACTACTTAGCTAATTACCACCCATATTGCGTAGAGAAATGGGATCATGCATTGATCTCAAAATCAGGACTACAAATCAAGTGTTATCTCGATGATATCGGTTGGATAAATTAAAAATGCTAATCTCTATTGAGGGTTGTTTTTTGGATAGAGTGTACGTAAATAAAATTATGCAGCGGACCATTATGCATCATTTTAGTTTGAGACATTTTTCCATAAAATGGTGAGTTTACGTTTTCACTTTAAATAGTGCGAATATGCGAAATATTTCAGTTGGGAATCACTTTTTTGCAAAAATGTATATAAATAAAATCTCTCGGCGGGCCAAATTACTCAACTTTTGTTTCAAATATTTTTCTCTGAAACGATGGGTTTCAAACTTTTAATTTTAGATAGAATAATTTTTCGAAATGTCCCGTACGTAGGGTAGGCCGGTATCAATTGTAACAGGTGTCTAATGTAACAAAGGGCATGGTTGCGCCATCTCTTGAATTTAAAGCGAAACAACTGCAGTGTTATTAAGTTATAGTGAATCACATGTTTTGACCATAAAAGTAAGTACAAGGCATCAAGGTTTATTCACTATTACGTCAGTTGGTGTAATAATAATTTCGATATTGTTACTGAATTATACGCTTTTTGATGATTACTTTGCTCTGAAAACACATTGAATTAAGTTAGGTTATAATGTTAAAATAACTGCAAAGTTCCAGAGAATTGGACTGGTCTGGAAATGGCTAGTGAAGACTGACTGACAGCTTTTCTGCAGCGTAATTCCCATATATCAATTAAGACACCAGAATTTTGTCTTGCTAGAGATTTGAATTTTATCAAAGAAAATGTGAACACATTTTTCAGCAATTCGGTAAATCTTTTGGACAGATAGCAGTTCGAACCGCATAACATATACAATGTAAATGAAACGGGCTGTTCTACAGTTCCCAAACCAAATAAATTGCTTGCAACCAAAGGAGTCAAGCAAGTTGGCCAAATTACTTCGCAAGAATGAGGAACCCTTGTAACCATGTGTTTGGCTGTCAGTGCCCTGGGCAACAGTGTGCCTCCCATGTTCATATTTTCACTAAGAAAATACAAAGATAATTTTGTTTCAGGCGGGCCTGCGGGCTCCATAGGAACTGCCAATGGAAGTGGATGGATGAAAGAACAGGATTTCCTAATCTTGATTAAAAATTTCGCAAAGTTCTCAAATCCCAGTGAAAATAATAGGGTTTTGATTATTTTGGATAACCACCAATCTCACCTTTATATTCCTATCATCGCATACTGCCGAAATAACTACATTACGTTGCTGTCTTTTCCCCCTCACACCTCGCACAAGTTACAACCATTGGATCGCAGCGTCTTTGGCCCATATTGGATGAAGAGCAATCCTTGAACACGTATGAGTATTTATGATATTCCAGGACTTGTTAAGGATGCTCTTCCAATGACAATTTCGCCAAAAAATATATCTACTGGCTTTTCTTATATAGGAATATGGCCATTTAAACCTGATACCCTTACCGATGATGACTTTGCTTCCAGCTCTATAACGGATAGACCGCTGATACTGAGCTTTTCCGGTAACACAGAAGCTGAGACAATTGTACCAGAAGTTTCAACAACCCCAACACGCTACCAACTCTGCAGAAGCAGATTTTTGCCAGCCTTCTACTTCTACGCAAAATATAAGATCCCCATCTCCGCCTGCCATTCACAAAAAAACTGTTTGGACTCCTGAAGGCATCCGACCTTTGCCGAATGCTGATTTCTCATAGCCAAGTAAACCTGTAAGGGGAAAAGAGGAAATGATCCCTTGTATGTTTGCAAGAACTGTGTGTCTGAATATTCTGAGAACTACTGTTTTATTACTTTACTTTTATCTGTGGGATCAACTTTATTTTTTCCTTAAATATATTACATTTTTAAGTGTTTTTATTAGTTACACATTGTGAGTTTTGTTTGTTTCTCAACTATATTTATAATGATTTTATGTTTGATTTTTTGTTTTTCTTGAATTCATATTTAATAAATTTGGTTCCCAAAAATCAGGTACGTCTTTTTCTAGATTGTAACTATTGACACCACAAGTTCAACAGTTGACACTGCACGTGTTACGTTTGACACCAGTACAGTGTTATCAGTAACATATGTTCTAGCCATACAAATGTTTTTTTATGAAATTGTGACACTTTTTGCAAATTATGAATATGCCATCATCATTCGCACATTTAAGAGAATACCCAGGTATTTTTTTCAAAAGATTTGCGGTGATATCGGTCGCCACTATATACGAGGAGAAGAAATTATCCAAAATGCTAATATCTCCGTTCGGAGCAGATTTACCACAAAAATGTATATTGATAAAACTAATTAACAGGTCAAAATACACAACTTTTGTTTCAAACATTTTTGTTTCAAATGACCTATTTACCTTTTAGACCCTTTTTTAATTTACATTTGCCTCCAAAACATTATTGGTGTGTACTTGTTTTGTTTTCCGCTCATGTTTGTGTTGCAATATATATCTCACGCGATTCTAACCTAAAACTGCTCCTATTCAGTGTTTCGATTTCTAATTATTATGCACACGTGGGTGGTCTCTGTGGTGGCCACAGCAAATTTTATTTATTAGCGTTTCTTCAAGGACAGAAGTGGTCAAAAATGTTATTTTAACACTAACACTAAGCGTCAACTAAGATCATTTGTTGCCTGCTTGTTATCACTAATATTTGAGTTATCACGTAAAATAAAAGTATGAATCAGCTGCAACTGTTTATGTGATTAATTATTATTTTATTATTTCTATCACAATAATTACTTGGATCGTTTTGTTTCTTAGGTTCATTCACAAGGATGTCTGAAATCAGGTGAATGTTCTAAATCTTCAACATTGAAATTCGATGGTAAGTTTTGGCACATATTTCAATCATTCAATGGTAAAATAGAACATAATTACTAAAAATAATTCAGTGAGTCCATAAAAAGAAAAATGTTACAGAATAATACGAAAAAATCAATTCTTCATAGTAATTCCACCAAGAGGAATTTTGTTCAAATAATTACATTACTCGTAATAATAATGAGAGTAACAATGGAAATATCTGGTTTTCATTCAGTAAATAGTAAATGTCAGATAATAACAGTATTGTAATAATTTATGAATTTATAGTTTTATATAGAACATTCATAGATGAATCATTTCCACTTCCCACCTCCCTTTGTTTGAAACTGAATAATGTCAAACAAATAACTGGGGCCGTATACAGAAGTAAAAAACAACCTCCATGGCTAAATGTCTCGATATATATTGTAATATATTTTCCCAAAAAGCGTTGTACTGATCGACCTTTATCTTGAATCACGCCATCCATTTAATTAGCAATCAAAATAGGCCAAGCTACAGAGATTCATTCATGTAACAAGTATTAGTAGAAAACCAGCTACGCCATTGTTTGGCGAATAGTTTCATATGATATAGTGAGATGTTTTTCACTGACTTTATTATTCATAACTTTGTTATTAAAAATGTTATGCAACAAATCGTTTTTTTTATTTTTTTGCTTATAAAATTAAATATTTTAGGGTAATCGTGATGGCGCCAAGAGAGAAATTGTAACGAATAAAAACACGAAGAAAATTAGAGGTCGAACAACTCGGTCTTAGTATAGGAGAAAATAGAAAAAACTGTCAAAGTGCACTTTTTTAAAAATTCATAACTCTGTTATTTTTTTAGTTGTAGCGTAGATCCTCCGCCCAGTATTAGATTTTAATATAAACTTAATATGTGCAATAGCAGAGACTGTTTGATGCATAGTTTTCGATCTGTGGCCATTTAAATTTTTTACTATGCAATTTTCCGACAGGCCTGAATGCGACAGGTATGGCCGATTTCAATTTACAAAAACGATTTAGAAAGTAAAATTTTCATACTTCTAAACGTTCATCTTGGTTTTGCGATATTCTTATTTGTTGTTGATATATTCAAATGAAAAGATCATGAAATACACGCTGACAATTTAACGATTAATCAAATGCAGTACCTCGATTAATCGATTAATTATTATATTTTTCTTTCTTCTCTTCATTTAAGGCCTCAGCTGTCAGGGCAATTTGACGTGTTTATGTTCATCTTTCTTTAGGTTACCATCCGTTGCGGTTTTCTGTTGTTTGGAACGTCAGTCCGTGTATATAATCCTTGTGTTTTCTATATGGGAAGCGAACTCGAAACGATGAAATGATGTATGATTATATGAATTAATCCATGTGGTTTTACGATGTCGCTGCTACACTACTTTTTTAAGCGTTAGTTCAATTAATCTAGCACTACGGTTATGATATATGTACTACAGTTTATATTTGACAGTCGCGTATAGTGTAAGGACCATACCATAAGTATTATTTGGGATTTGGAGGGATTTATGTAAGTCACGAATGAAGGAGAAGAATATATTACTTAGGTTTTATTTTTCACCACATTCGCATAAGTCGTCAGGAGAAAAGTTGATTTTTGGAATGTATGAACGTGTTAGACAATGGTTAGATCTCAGCCTGGATATTGTTACAATTTCTTCTCTAAATCAATCGTGGAATTTTTGAAACCAAGGCTTTTTATTTGGTTTTGGTGATAATTGTTCATATATCGTTACTTCATACCTGCATAATTGTTCGGAGTCTGCACCAACTTTTGATATTGTTTTATTTAAGAATATTAGTGATATCTTTGTAATAAGTAGGCAGGAAAACAGTTCGTGGGACCGATCTTCCTATGTGTGCCAGATTGTCCGTTTTATCATTACCCCTAATGCCACGGTGACTAGGAATCCATCTAAATATTATGTCTTTGTTTTGTGACGATTTGGATTGGATTAACTTTGAAGGTTAGTAATTGCGCTTTTGGAATCTAATAGGCCAATGACTTTGGAAATATTAAATTCAGTTAATTTTTCTATGGCTATAGATATTGCATGTAGATCTGCGGAGAATATGGAAAAATATTTAGGAAGTTGATCGGATATCGAGACGAGACCGGGAGAATAAACTCCAAAACCGACACTGTAGGTTTTTTTGGAGCCATCAGTAAAGAAAAGAGTAAATTCTTGGAAGTGAGTATTGATTCAAGTTGAAATTTATAAATTTTGGACGAGATAGGAGAGAGTAGTTGTAACATGGATATTTGTTTAAGCAGTGTAGGTAAGGAAGGTAATTAAAAATGTTTTGAGAACCTGTAGATACAGGAGGTTTGTTTTTTAGATTTCAGAAAATGGGATCCGAAGCCCAACTGGTGAATAGTTTAAGGATGCATCCTCCCGAGGATTCCTTGTAGGCCAATGATTTAGCAGCAATTGTCGTGGTTAAGTTGAGTCTTCGGGCGGACAAAGGGGTCATTCCTGACTCAGAAAGAAGTATATTGGTTGGAATTGATACCATAAGATGGTTCGTATAGTCTGGAATTGAATTCTATATAATTTGATTAAGCTTGACTTTGAATTACCTCCTCACAGGATACAGGCATTATCAAAATAAGGAATAATTAAGTCTTTATAAATATTGAGAAGTGTTTGGGGATGGCTCCCCCCCATTCATCACATAAGACTCTGATTACGTTCATGTTTTAAATTGCTTTATTTGCGATGTATTCTATGTGTTAAACATTCATCAATGATGGTACCGAGTTATTTTATATGGGATTTCCAAGGAATTGTTGAGACATTTATTTTTATGGAAAGGGAAGGATTATGCTTAGAGCCTTATTTGAAAAGTATTGCTGCACATTTATTGGGAGTGAGTTCTAGACCTATTCCTTGCAGATGAGATTGAAGTTTATTCAGGAATGTATTGAGCACAGATAAGGACTAGATCGTCAACTTAGCCACTGATTTCTACTGAGGGGAGAGTTATATATTTTAAATCATTACATACAATGTTGAAAAGGAGGGGGCCGAGTGTGGAGCCTTGATGTACGCCTCTACAGGAAACTCCTAGGCCTAATTTTTGATCGTTATGCGGAAGTTTAATGTAAATGCTTCTATTATCGATGACTGACAAGATCAGGTCACATATATCTGTATGAAGACCCATGATATTTAGGGAAGAGTAAATAGACGAAATTAATACATTGTCATAAGCGCCTTTTATGCATAGAAAGACCGCTATTGGATTTTTTTCTTCTGCAATACCGCACAAAATCTCCGTGAAGAGGAATATTAGGTTGTCGGTTACACCTTTTCTTATTCTGAAACCATTTTGAAAGTTATATATTTTGGAAGAATTTTCTAAAAACCGATCTATTCTATTTTTAATTATATTTTCTAGGACTTTGCAAATGCAGCTAGAGAGGGTTATGGGTCTCCAATTTGAAAGGTCACTGTGATCACCGGACTTATTGCGAATACGGCAAACTAATTGGTTTTTCCAATCTTTGGGAATATCTGTAGTTTTAATATACTGTAATGTTTTTCTTATTTATTTATAAGTTTTTATTAAGACGGGTGTGATAAATTTATACACACGGTAGGTCTTCTCACTTAATTTATTTATTCACTAATTTATATAAACACTGCACTACTGTTTCTTTACTTAGACTATTCACATGGTTACTGTTCATGTCACGAGATCAATTTATATACTGACTCTTCCCGCTGGTCGTTATTCTTTGTACATAAGTGCCGTTTTTTTCTAGATAATTCTAGATTGCGGCTTTCACAAAAACAATTGCCTCCCTGGAATTTTCTAGATAAGACTGGAAATGTCTAGATAAGAATAGTCACAAAAAATTATTGTAAACAGTTGAAAGAAATCCCTGCTCACTCGCCAACTTTTATACATGGCTTAGACAGAGTCGGATTCAGGGACTACACCAGTGTGCTGTTTCGTAACATTACCACTCATTAAGAGGAAGTTCCAGAGTCCGATTCTGGCGAGAAAGTGATTAGTTGTGTGTTGTATCGATCTGCAATTAAGTGCTTTATTCACAGAAATTAATAAACAACAATTAGAAAAACAAGTTTTACAGTGAAAAATACCGTAAGTATAAGTTGGGTAAGAGTATAATTATTTGAAAAACAATAAAATAAGATTAATAACAATAAATTGATATATCAGAACTCAATAAGCGGCCCTCAAAAAACTAGTATTGCTGATAAGAGACTGACTTCCGACGGGTCGACTGGGGTCAGTCTTTTTGCGCGGCTTACAAGTTAATAAGGACAGGGCAGTATTTAATTATATTCGAAATTAGAAATAAAATATTAGTGTAAGGAATTTGGAATAAAATGTACACAGACAGCGACGATTATGTGACAGATGAAAGTAAGAAAAGATCTGCGGAGTAAAACCTTGGAGGACGCGTTGAGAAAAGTAGAAAAACACTCAGAACCCCTACGAAACAACAAAGAACGGAAGAAGATAAACTGGACACATTGATTTCGATGATGAAAGACATGAAACAAGATCAAACGTTAATAAAAAATGAGCTGCAGCAACTAAGAAACGAACAAAAAAAGTTTAGTGATGAAATAATGTCAATAAAAAAAGAAAATTAGTTATTACGGGAAGAAAATAATATAATCAAACAGGAGAATATGATTATAAAACAAGATGTGAATGACTTGAAGAAGAATATGGAGTGGTTGGAAAAAGATAAGAAGAAAAATAATATTGTGATGAGTGGACTGGATGTCGATAAAATTAACAATGACACAATGAAAACCACATTAGAAAATTTTATTTCAAAAAACTTAAAAGTGGACATCAAAATCAAAAGTACCGCAAAGCTTTCCTCTAAAACATGTCTAATTGAAATGGCAAATGAAGAAGACAAGTACAAAGTTATGAAAAATAAATCGAAACTTAGGAATCTTTCACAGCAAATATTTATTAATAATGACCTAACGAAGCAAGAAAGGAACAAACGTAAACAAATGAAAGTAATAGCGGCACAAGAAAAAAATAAGGGAAAAAATGTGAAGATAGGATACAATCGGATCGTAATAGAAGGAGAAGAATGGAGATGGAACAAAAATAATGAAACACTGGAAAAACGGCAAACAAAAAACTAATAGATTCACAGGGATAATAATGGACAGGATAATGACTCGGAATGAAAAAGGACATACGATTATACAAAGAAACAACGATAAAGAAATAAGGAAGCCAAAAAATAGGACAAAAAACGAAATAAAAATTGGAACTTGGAATATAAGAACAATGTTGATACCTGGGAAAATGCAAGAAGTAGGAAATGAATTGATAAGATACAATATAGACATAGCGGCTTTGCAAGAAATAAGATGGAAGGATCAAGGGGCAATTGATAAGAGCATGTATAGTTTTAGATAATCTGGAGACAAAAAGCAAGGAAACCGGGGAGTAGGATTTATGGTATTCCAGTCAATGAAACAAAAAATTATTGAATTCAAACCAATAGATGAAAGGATGGCATACCTAAGAGTGAAAGCAAAACCATGCAACATATCCCTATTAAATATTTACGCTCCAACAGAGAAGGACAGCAATGAAGAAAAGGATAAATTTTACGAAAAGGTAGAAGAAGAAATAGAAATAATACCAAAGGAGGATACTATAATAATATTAGGAGATTTTAATGCCCAAATAGGTAAAGAAGACTACATAAAATGCGTAGCAGGAAAGGAAACTATACACGAAAAAACAAATAACAATGGGCAGCGACTGTGTAACCTCGCAGCAAGCACGAATATATACATAAGTAGCACAAAATTCCCACATCCAAAAAAACATAAAATAACATGGGTATCGCCTGATAACAAAGCAACATATCAAATAGACCATATATTAATCAATAGGAGAAAACAAACATCAATTAAGGACGTGAGAACATACAGAGGAGCATGTGCAGACTCCAATCACTTTCTTGTTATTGCCAAAATAAAACAAAAGATTAAAAAAAACAAAAAGGGAAAGTAATGCATCAGATGGAACATAACAAAGCTAAGTGAAGAGAAAGTAAGGAAAGAATATGAAACACAGATAGAATTACTAAGCAAAATAGTGAAAAAGGAAGACAACGTTAACGCACAATGGGAAGCTATAAAAAAATCCATTCAAATAACAACGGAAAAACACATAGGCAAAATGGATAGAGATAAAAGAAAAGAGTGGTACAATGATAGTTGCCGTGTAGCAGTAGAAAAAAAAAGGAAAAAAGACAAAAATGGATAAGAACAAACGAAATAAAGCATAAGCAAGAATACATAAAAAGCAGAAATGAATGTAACAAAATGATAAGAAAATCAAAGCGAGAATGGATGGATAACAATGTAAAAGAAATAGAACAAGAAAGAAAGAATTGTAATACCAAGAAATTTTATAAAAATATAAATGAACAAAGCCGAACTTATAAGGGCAAAACGAAAGGTATAAAAAACCAATATGGCAAAGTCATTGAAGAAGAAAATGAATACGAACAAATATGGATAGATCACTTTAGGACTTTACTAGTAGAAGATTCAGATATTGAAGAAATATCACAAGAAAAAATTTTGGAAGAACCTACAAGAGCAGAGATTATGGAGATTATTAACAACAGCCGAAACGGAAAAGCTCCTGGAAAAGATAATATAAATATGGAACTGATAAAGTACGGAGGTGAGAAGCTTCATGATATAGTATACCAACTTATAATAAAAATATGGAGAGAAATGCCTATAGAATGGGAAATAGGCCAGATAATTACAATCCACAAAAAAGGTGACCAGCATGAATGCCAAAACTATAGAGGCATTACATTACTGAACACTGCCTATAAAATACTATCAGCTACAATAAACAGAAGGCTTAGAGACACTACAGGAAATACTATAGGACGATATCAGTGTGGATTCGTAAAAGGAAGTTCAGCGGTGGATGCCATATATACACTGAAGCAGATAATGGAAAAAGCATATGAGCATCAAATAGAACTGGAAATGTTATTTGTAGACTTTCGGCAAGCTTTCGATTCAATACACAGAGGCAAACTTTTGTCTGCTTTGAAAGAGCTAGGCATTAATGATAAATTAAGAAGGTTAATCAAGATGACTATGGAAAACTCAAGGGCTACGATAAAAACACAAGGAGGAGAAACTGATGAAATATACATAAATAAGGGTGTAAGACAAGGTGATTCGCTATCTGCAACTTTATTTAACCTAACACTTGAATATGCAATGAGGTGAATACAAAAAAGCAATCTCAGGACGAGCGGAAGACAGATAATTGCCTATGCGGACGATATAGTAATCATATCAAAGACAAGAGAGATTCTGGAAAACACAATAAGGGAAATCACAAGTGAAGGAAGTAGGATGGGATTAGGAATAAATGCAGATAAAACAAAAATAATGATTTTTGGTAAAATACATCAAACCAGTGCAATAAAGATCGGAGATTTCGAATTTGAAAAAGTGGAGAAATTCAAATACTAATACTTAGGGGTCACAGTAACAAACACTGCAAACAGGAAAAATGAAATAGAAGAAAAAATCATTAATGCAAATAGGGCTTACCATGTCAATAAAAAACTTTTAAAAAGCAAATTACTCTCAAGACAAACCAAAATCAATATTTATAAAGTGCTAATAAGACCTGTCCTGTTGTATGCTGCTGAAACAATGACGCTGACTAAAAAGGAAGAAGAAGACTTGAGAATAATAGAAAGAAAGATAATGAGAACAATATTGGGACCAATTAAATTGAGAGATAACGAGTACAGACAAAGAATTAACTATAAAATTGAGCAAGAACTGGAAGGAGAGGACATAGTAAGGAAAATAAAAAGGCAAAGAATGAAATGGCTGGGACACATATATAGAGCAGAAGAACAAGAAATAACACTGCAAATGACACAATGGGATCCTGAGGGAAGAAAACGTAGGGGTAGACCTAGAATAAAATGGCAGGAACAGGTGAAGGAAGATATGACGAGAGCCGGAATTGGAGGATGGAAGGACAAAGTTAAGGATAGGAAACTATGGAGAGCATTGACAGAGAAACTCTAGAAGGAAAAACGGGGATTGATCCACCCCAAAAAAAATGGATCTAGAAAGCGTGAAGCGGCGAAACCCCAGAAGGGGTATCAAGCCATTATATATAAGAGGAAGTTCCACCCGGAACTTCTGTGAAGCCGGAATTCAATATTTAAATCGCCAACGGGGCCCGTTTCTGCATTTACCGGTTGTATGGAAATAACAGGGCACCGTCTTCAATGGGTACCGATAACGAAGGGTATAGCTGCAAATTAATATGTAGACACCGGTATCTTGGAAGATCACCTGCATCATGTTCCTGATGACTCGCCAATCCAACTGGTTGTTCTCTATCCTGGGCATTGCTAGTTTCTCCACGTGGGATTCCAGCACATGATCTCAAAGGCTTCGTAGCGCTTCCAACATATCCCGGTAGGTGGATCTATCTGGAAATTCATTTCTAGTTACCAGGTAGAAGACGTACCTCGAATTGTGTTTGAGTCTCAGTATCTTGCCAGTGGCTGGCATCTGATCTCCAAGTTTTTCTAATAGTCCAAACTCCTTTCGAAAGACGGTTGCCAAACCTCGTGCGTGTTAGTTACTCGCGGAAATGGTATGTACCCGTGAGTACTCTTCCGGGAGCGTGAACAAGTCTTGTCTTTGTTTTGTAGTGACTCCGTATCTAGCTTTCCTGGTACCCCCGTATGCGCCCATGAATTCTTAGAAGGCTGGGTCATACTCTTATTGTAGATGGTTCACCCCTTCCTCTTTGTCGTGGTTTCCTTCGAATGGCGGTAGTCGGTTTTGGTGGACTACTCTCGGTTTTCCATTGGCGACCTTGCTTATGCGATAGATGATGTCGTTGATCCTCTTCTTGATTAAGTATGGACCTTCCCATGATTTCTGTAATGTTGGTGAAAATCCTTTTCTCCTTGTCGGGTTGTGTAACTATAGTTTGTCCCATTCTTCGAAACTGCCTTCCTTGGCCTGCGTTTCATACCGTTTTTTCATTCTGTCACTGGCAACTTGAAGATTCGTTAGAACCAATTCGTGCACATCGTCCATCCTTCTTCTCAATTGGATCACGTAATCTTCTCCTGCTAGATCTTCGCCAGGCCGACAGTCAAACTCCAGGTCACAAGGAGGCCTCATTTCACGTCGGAATAGAATTTTCGTGTTTCACCCGTGGACTTATTTATGGCAGATCGATAAGCCAATGCAAATAGGGAATGATACTGGTCTCGATCTCTCTAGTGGCTGGAAACTACTTCGGATAGGTATTTCCCAATGGTCCTGTTCATTCTTTCGCCCATTCCATCTGATTGTGGATGCAACGCTGTTGTCCTGGTCTGCTTCATTCCCAGCTTGTCACAAATTTTCTGGAATACCTAGCTCTCGAAATGTCCTCCTGGACTTCCAACGGCTCACCATATCGGCTGATACATTCTTTCACCAGGACATCCGCGACAGTTGTGGCCTCTTGATTCGCGATCGCGTAAATTTCCACCCACTTTGTGAAATAATTCATTACTACCAGGATGTATTTACCACCATTTTCTGTCGTCGGAAATGGTCCAGTGATGTCTAAAGCAATCTCTTTGAAAGGACTTCCAACATTATATTGTTTCATAGGTGCCTTTCTCTTACGATGTGGTCCATTACTCATAGCACAAGTCGTACATTTCTTACACCAGTCCTTCACATCGTCGGAGCTTTTCATCCAATAAAACCTTTAACGGACTCGCTGAAGGGTTTTCTTCACTCTGAGATGACCTCCCGATGGACTGTAGCGTAACTTCTTCAGTACCTCAGCTACTCTCGTTTTCGGGATAACTAGCTATCTACTCATCTCGGAATCATCATCGTTTACAAGGACTCTTTTCAACAGCCCTTCTTCCAGGGCAAGGGAGTCCCACTGAGCCCAATATACCTTGAATGTCGGTGAAAATCTTGACACTTCTTGCCATGTATGTCGCCGATTTTCTTCCTTCCATTTCCGAATCTTCATTTGGCAAAGATCATTCTCCTGATCTTCTCTGATCCTGGTGGGTGACCATTCTTCGTTGACTACAGTAGTTCTTGAAACTGCAGCTTCCCTAGATTCCGCCTTGTTGCAGTGGGAGCAGTCTGTTGGGCACGGCCGTCTGGACAGGGAGTCGACATTTCGGTGACTCACACCAGCTCGATGTTCGATGTTGAAATCGTACTGTTAAAGTCGTTCAATCCATCTAGCGATCTGGCCCTCGGGATTCTTGAACTGCATTAACCACTTGAGTGCTGCGTGATCAGTACGGATTAACAACTCCCTTCCATTAGATATACCGGTAAAAGTATTCCACGGACTTCACTACTGCCAAAAGTTATCTTCTTGTGATGCAGTAATTTTGTTCTGGTTTGGTGAGGACGTAACTGAAATATCACAGCACTCTCTCTTACCCTCCTTGGATCTGTGAGAGCACTCCTCCAATTCCTACATTGCTTGCGTCAGTGTCAAGTATGTGCCAAGGAAGCTCCTAGTTTGATGTTTGTCGGTTGGTTGCGGCCATTGCTGAATGGAAGCAATTTTCTCTGGATCCACCGCCACTCTTTCATTGCTCACTATATGACCTAGGTAGTGGACTCGGTTTTGGAATAGCTAACATTTCTTCGGGTTTAACATGAGCTGGGCAGCTTGGAGTCGTTTGAATACATCTTCCAAATTCTTCAGGTGTTCGTCAAATGTCTTCCCCAGTACTACGATGTCGTCCAAATAAACCAGGCATGTCTTCCAAGACAACCCTCTCAAGACATTTTCAAATATCGTGGGCGAATTACAGAGCCCGAATGGCATGACGTTGAATTGCCATAATCCAGATCCGGTGGTAAAAGCAGTCTTCTCTTTGCATTATGGGTCCATTTGTACTTGCCAATAACCAGAATTCAGGTCCAAGGTGGAAAACAGTTAACAGTTTGCTGCCGGCCAAAGTGTCTAGCGTATCGTCGATTCGAGGCAGAGGATAGCTGTCTTTCTTCGTCACGTTGTTTAGCTGGCGATAGTCCACGCAGAATCTCGTAGTTCCATCCTTTTTCTTGACGAGCACTACTAGAGACACCCATGGACTAGTAGATGGTTCCATTACTTTTTCTTCCGCCATCTCTCGAATGATTCTTTCAGCTTCCTCTCTCTTCGCTTGTGGTAGTCTTCGAGCTAATTGCCTAATTGGCTTGGCATTACCAGTATCGATGTTTTGTTTGACGGCTGATGTACTACCAGTCTTCCCTCCTTTTGGTACGAATAGATCTCGATACTGTAAGAAAAATTATCTCATTATTCTTCCCTCAGCTCGATCCAAGGATTGACCAGCTACTGATAACTTCTGTTCGAATCTGGCATTGGAATTGTCAGTTGCCGTTGTTTGGCGTACTATAGACGTCACTGGTACGCAGGATCCAATCTTGGTTTCCTTTTTGATGGTAATTGGGTAATCGTTCACGTTTATCACACGTACTGGGATCTCCATCGCCGTCGTAACCAATCATTTCCCAATTAGTACTTCTTTGTCAACCTCTTCGTCGTGGTTGCTTGGCTCCATCAGAACCGGTGTACCTTCCTCCATGATTCCCTGTAGCCGTGCTACTATCATGGTTTCGCTTCGTGCAGGTAGAACGGTATCTTCCTGTACAGCTGCCAACATCATGCTGCCTTCATGTGGATAAAGGAATACATCCTCGGAACCCACTTTAAAGGTCCCGTTTCTATAGTCCAATTGGAAATTATGTAGATTCATTACCTCAATTCCCAGAATCACGCCTTCTTCGATGTTAGCTACGATTTCCATACGCATGAACTTTTCTGCTCCAATTGCGAATTGGATTTGTGTTTAACGTCGGCACTCTCACCGGTGGCGGTCCGCAGTCGCAGTCTCGTTGGTAAAAGCTTCTTCTTCAAATTTTTTATCTCTGGTCGTATAGTGGTTGGCTATTAGTATGCGAGGGTCTTTGGAACGATCATGGGTCGGTGCTGCCCCCTCGTAGCCGACCCGTTCTAGTTTTCCTGTGACTGGGTTTCTTGGCTTGCAGGAGTCCTGGGGCGCTCACACGAACTGCGCACATGCCCTAGCTCGCCCCAATTTCAGCATCTGATCTTTCTCGGCTCCGTGTCCATCATACTTTTTATCAAATTGACGATCTGGTAAAGTCTGTCCTAGTCACCTTCTTCTTGGATGATCCTGACTTTGTTATATCCCGAAGCCTTCGTTGCTGCTTGATATTCAAGAGCAGCTGTTAATGCGTCGACTTATGCTTTGAGATGGGCTAAACGAAGCGTCTCTGCATATCGGGGTCACGTAAGCCATCAATGAAAGCCTGGATGCCCAGACATTCCATCATGTTCTCTGGTGCTGATGGATAAGTGACTCGAACTAGTCGGGCAATATCCACTTCATACCCTTGAAGGACTTCGTCACATTTCTACCCTCTGTTCTTCAGTTGGGATTGGTACAAATGTTCTAGATGTTCGTGGCCATATCGCATGTCCAACGTCTTCTTCAGCTGCTCGAAGTCATCCGTTTCTTACAGAGATATCGTTTGAAATACATCTAAGGCATCTCCCCTAAGCGCGATAGGTAAGTTCACTGTCTTCTCCTTGTCGGACAATTTATTCACTCCAGCGGCTGCTTCTAACTGTTTTACATAATTAGTCCACGACATCTTTCCATCGTACGTTGGGACCTTGACTCGGAAAAAACTGCCAATGTCTTCTAAGTTAGGGTGCGTTTCTGGCGTGCAAGATTTTGTTTGCTTATTCTTCTCTTCTTCGGCTGACGTGTCTTTATTTCTGAAATCTGACATCTTTCCTTCTAACTCCTTGATTTTGTCGTCCATCGTTGTCATCTTATTATCAATCTTCTCGTCCATCGTTGTAATCTTATTATCGATTTTCTCATCCATCGTTGACATCTTATTCTCGATTTCAGAAGCCAAATATCATTTTCAACGTCAGCGGCAATGTTATTTTTCAATAATAAGATATCGGCATATCGTTCTTCATAGCAGAAATCTTCTCGTCCATATTAGCAGAAATGTCGTTCTTCATAGCAGAAATATAGTTTTTCACATTAGTTGAAATCTTCTCTTCCATGGTAGAAATATTGTTCTTCACATTAGTTGAAATCTTCTCATCCATGGCAGAAATTGACGAGATTAAGGTGGAAGCCTCGTCATTAAATAAAACTGTTTCTGGATTAAAGCCGTCATTTTCCAGTGCCACTTTAAGTCTTCCTACTAATTCACTTTTCTTACCGGTTTTCCAATTCTGCTCTTAGTTCCGTCACTTTCAGGTCACTTTGTCTCTTAACCATGTTTACGTGACTATTTATTTATATTACCCCACACCTGACACCAATGTAATGTTTATCTTATTAATTGATACGTTTTTATTACGACGGGTGGGATAAATTCATACACACGGTAGGTATTCTCACTTAATTTATTCATTTAGTAATTTATATTATATTCACAGTATATTCACTTACACTAATTTATATAGACACTGCACTACTGTTTATTTACTTAGACTATTCACTTGGTTACTGTTTATATCACGAGATCAAATTATATACCGACTCTTCCCGCTAATCGTTATTCTTTATATATAAGTGCCTTTTTTCTAGATAATTCTAGATTGCGGCTCACACAAAGACAATTGCCTCCCTGAAATTGTCTAGAGAAGTCTGGAAATGACTAGATAACAATAGTCACAAAAAATTATGGTAAACAGTTCAAAGAAATCCCTGCGCATTCGCCAAAATTTTAACTTTCATACATGGCTTAGACAGAGTCGTATTGAGGGACTACACCAGTGTGCTATTTCGTAACAATATCATAGAAGAGTATAATCAGAAAATGTTGCCATTCAATTTGTAAATTTTGAAGCATAGAGTAAGGAATAGAGTCCAACCCTGGAGAGGAGTTTTTTATATTATAGAGGGCAAATTTGAATTCATCCAGGATGAACGGGCAAGAGAAGAGTTGTTGCAATGGTCCAGTGTTTGAGTGGTCATTAAGGGGTAAGTTTGTTGGGGAGCTGGAGGAAAATGTCGTTGTCCAGATGGGGGTTAAGAGGAATACTGTTACTGGAGCACCCTCTAGAGAAACTTTTAACTAATTCCCACACAGTTTTTATGGGTGTGATTGGAGACAGATTTTCTGTGAATTTGATGAATTTTTCTGTCTTTTTAGATTTACGAAATAGACGGCTTTCAGCGCTAGATCTTTCCAAATGGATAAAATTGTGCATATTGAGTCATCGAGTATGAAGTTTGAAGGCTTCTTTTTGGCCATATTAGTGCAATTTTGATCCCACCAGTGGTGGAAGGGTCTGAGAGAGATGTAAGATTTTTTGGGAGGAATGGTTGTGAGACTAATAATATTTAAGAATTCGGTATAGTTATGAGAGGGAGGTACTTGAAAATTATTTATGGTTTTGTTAAAAAAAATTCCAATCTGCTTCTTTTGGTATTAACTCTATTTTCAATTAAGAGGTACTGAGGCGTGAACCTGTAATAAGTCAGGTATGAGCAAAGGGTGGTAAGGTGGTCGCTAGTCCCACTTTCATGTAGGACTTTTCATGGCACTCAAGAGCTACGGAGGGGGAGCAAATGGATAAATCTGGACAACTTTTATTTTGATGCAAGGGAGTTATTTTTGTGGGGCAGTCATCGATGAGGAAAGTTAAGTTTTGATTTGAAATTAAGTCTTTAATGAAGTAATCGTTATGATTATTGGTGCTGGAGCCCCATAATTTGCATTGACCGTTTAGGTCGCCCATAAGGAGAAATGGTTTATTACTGAGATTAGAGATGATACGACTGAATATACCCGCTGGAAAAGGAATATCAGGGGAGTATAACTATTTATAATGTCCATTTCCTTAATTTCGATGTTTTGGATTTGTATACCTTGAGTGATATTGAAATTTATTTTAAATGATTTGCAAGGAATGGAGTTTTTATTGAAGATCACAATACGACCATAGTTGTCAGCTCTGACATCTCGATAATGAGAAAAGTTTTTTTATACTAGAAGATAATTTAGGGCCAACAAAAGTTTCATCGAGGAGAAAAATATCTATATTTTCCTATCTAATTAGGGAGATTAAGCCCTCCCTGACCGTGCGAAAGCCGCGGATATTCCACTGCATGATATAGTATTTAAAAAAAATGATTATTTGTATCAGCAAATGGGGGCACTGGCATCGATTATGCAAAGAGGGTTATAGGAAAACCTATGTTTGAAATAGATGTTATTTGTAGAAAACTAACGATCCTCCAGAATTTGGAAACGAGAAAGCGGCGCCAAAGTTAAATTGAGAATTATTCATTGTGTTACAAACTGAGTTGGAGTTTCGGAAAGTAAAAGGGAGAAAGAGGGGCTCACTTCCATATTATTGTCACATTCCAAAGATTGTGATGAATTATTCGATAGAGAGTTAGCTGAAATAATATTTTTAAGGTAATTGGGGTTGAACGTAATGGGGCCTAAGTTGTTTTGACTTGTTGAACCAGATTTTATAATGTCCTTGTATTGCTCTGAGAAAACATTAGGGTTTGAAAAATAATTGGTCTTTTTCTTTTAGCAGGAATGGAGGCAACGTGAGTGTAAGTGAAATTTTTAGATAAAATATTACTATTGGTCGAAGTTTTAGTTAAATGAGCAGTTCTCGTCTGAGGTGTATGAGGAAGGAGAGGGAAACCATGTGAGGATCTTTTGGCTTTTGAGTATCCCAAGCATAGGCAATTTTTGCAGGTCTAACCGGTGCGATATATGGTTCCACCGTGGAGGCGACCCCATATATGAACAGATCCTTTGGACAGGGACGTCCTTGAAAAGTTACTCTCGACGTTAACAGCCTTTGCGGTACAAATGAGTTGTAACCTTCTTGCCGGAATTCTGTGTTAAGGAGAAATTTGTTGGCGTCGATGGCGGATTTAAACGTAATTTTTATCCGGCTGGGTCGTTTTTTTAAATGTTTCTGAAGTTGCGAAATGACAATTTCCTAAGTGTATGCTAGATATGGAGTTTAGTTGTCTGTTGGACTCGACAATGACAATGAAAAGTCCATAATATTTTTCTGAGTAACATAATTTTTTGGATTTGATCTCGTTAATTTTAGATCTGAGATTTTTAACTTCGTCTAAGATTTGTTCGTCTTGTGAAAATTGATCTTTTAGTACAAGTAATTTAACTTCTAGATTTTTGGATCATTGTTTTGAATTGGAGACAGTTGGTGAGAGCATGAAATTAGTAGTTTGAGGAAGGGGATATGAGATTAATTAAACGTAATTCGTCCGGAGGTTCGTCTCCCATATTTGTTAGTAAACCCCTTCACATGACTTGAAAATTAAAAGTCACTCACCGAAATGTACTGTTATTTGCCTTCAAGCACTAAATTTTCTTATATCACTTGCCAGTACCACGTGGAGAAAGCATTCTGCTAGGCGGTTTTAGTCCTTCAGAGGACAAACGGAAAGTTTTACAGTTCTATCGACCAAACTTACGTTTTTTTTTTACAAAAATAATCTCACAATCAATTCAAAATCTATTTATCATCCTATATTGTCTACTGGAAAGTGACATACATTAATATAACGTCAAAATTATAATATGCAAAGAAAATGCATGTGTAGTTTTCAAAAAATAGCTATTTTATGGTTTCTTTGAGGTATTTTTTATAATTTAGACGAAATTTTATTTTAAGGTAATAAAATTATGTCACCACTTAAAAGTATAGTTTGGTTTAATTTGATTAATCCTTGAATTGTTATAAAATAATCGATTATTCTTATATTTCAATTAATCGTTGCCATCTCTACATGTATATAGCAAATAAAAATATAAAAAAACCAAGTTGAACGTTGTGTAGTATGAAAATTTTACTTTCGAAAATGTTTTTGTAAATTGAAATCGCACCATATCTGTCGCATTCAGGCCTACTGGAAAATTGTGAATAGTGAAAAAAATTCAAATGGGTGCAGATCGAAAACTATGCATCGGACAGTGGCTACTTCTGGCGCATATAAAGTTTATATTAAAAACTAATACTGGCCGGAGTATCTACACTATAAATAAAAAAATAACCGAGTTATGAATTTTTGAAAAACTGTACGTTGACCGGTTTTTCCCGATTTTCTCCTAAACTAACGATCCGTTCGAGATGTTGAGATGTTCGACCTCTCATTTTCTTCATGTTTATATTCTCTAGAATTTCTCTTTTGACGCCATCACGATTACCATGCCAGTTTTAATATTATAAGCAAACAAACCAAATATTTTGTTATTTATTAGATAATAATTCATAAATTCGGAGATGTACATAATGAAAACTAGTACTACCAAACTGATAGAAACTTACACCAGCTGTGATCGATGAAGCATTTATGCCTTGTACTCAACAAACGCAATAGGGCACTCTACGAAAACAGCTGATTGAATTCAATATGGCCGTCAGAGGGCAAACAGAGAGTTTTGTTGTGTCATACAATGTAGGTTGTTTTTCGATTTTTGCGGAGAATCGCTTGTTTGTACGAGTTTTCCTTATTATCTTTAATAAGTTATCATCATGAGTGATTATTTCAAACGATTATCAACGGAGGATCCTGAATGGCGAACCAGTATAATCAAAAGTAAATGTTATTGGTAACCTGAACCTGGACCCTATTACTTTAAAAAGTGAAGACGTCGCCACGGATGCGACCAAATTTACTCCACTAACCAATATGGACATTGTTACTTATCTTGTCCTTACTAGAAGATTGTTGGATACCACATATGCATATTTTTATCAAATTCAACAACAGATGGATGTGACAAAGACATTGTTCTGTGATCTGGAGTGCAAAAGAACTATTTATATAGCAAGTATTATTTAATGAAGATTTTTTGGCTTAGGAATCTCAAAAAAGTTTGTTTCATAAAGCTGTCATTATGCCTGAACTCAATAGTAAGTAGTATTATACAAGAAATATGTATGTTACCTCAAGATTTTGTACTTGATTGTCTGGGATAATGGTAATTGCAAAATAGAATGGTACCACATGGACTGGTTGGGAATGACAAAAGTTCCTCTACAATTCTACGAAGCCCATAGTATCGTCCAAGCTGTTTAAAATAAGTTTGTGCTTGTTTCAGTTCACACTTTTTTTATTTTGTTGTGTACACATTTTTTTATACTATGTTTCAATATTTGGGAAATAAAATAAATGTAACATGGTTTTTCATTTTTATATTTATTTGCAAACTTTTCACATTTTCTTTTAAAGTGCAGAGTTCTACAAAAAGGAAGGCTTAGCTCTGCCATGTCCAAGTCAGTTTGGGAAGAAGAATGAAAATGTACTGCGTCACTAAAGAACAAATCTTGTCCTAGCAGCAATAGAGACAGATCATTAATAGCCTAAAAAAATTGAATAAATCACCACCTATAATAGTTATTTAACCAATAAGTACATTAATAAAGGCGATTAATTATCGAGTTATTGTTGTTAATGTTGGAGATCATTAATCGCATTTTAATGTAAGAGTTGGTTAAAATACTTTTCCGTCGACCGTGTATTTTTCTATAGTTTAGAAAAACAGGTTGTCAGGAGCATCACAAATAAATGCTTATACATGTTCTTTCTCGAGCACTTTTGACTTCTTCGGTATATATCCTTCTTTTATCCTCCTGATAAACATTATTAATTTGTTAAATTTGTTAATGTCTATGTTATTTTTCAAAATCAGTGTTAATCTAAGCATTGAGTATTTTGAATAATACTTTACTTGTTTCTCATTGCACCAAGATATAAATTCCGCATACGTTTTTTCATACAGACTTCTGCTCTTTCCCGGTAGTAAACATGATAATGCTGAATTCGCATTTTCTGCAACTTCCGGCGGAGTTAATGTGAAATAAATTAAAATAAATACAAGGAATGCAGTTTAATCTTGATGGGAACTTTTTATTCAGTAAATTAACATAACTATTCGCTTTTTGACTGACAAGTTAGAAAAATTGAAATTGAAATTAAATCATTTATTTGTAGTCAAGGTAACGACTACCGACTATCTTTTAGAACAATTAACATATAAAGTACAATTTTACTTTAACACTTTCCCTTGTTAATTGTTGTAATAATAATGAAATAAACAAACAAAACATCTTAGTACCCACTATGTTACTTTAAACCCAATTTATCGCGTAATATTTGTAATCGTATTGCACCCAAAGGCTTCGTCATAATATCTGCCAGTTGATTCTCAGAAGATATTTGTTGAACTGCTAATTCGCCTTCGGTTACCCTCTCTCGAATAAAGAAGTGCTTGATGGCTATATGTTTTGTTCGTCGATGAAACTCTGGATTTTCGCTTAAACGCACTGCTGCTGTATTGTCGACCTCAATTATTGGAACTTGCTTTAAAGTTACAATATTTTTAAACAATCTTGAGAGCCAAATAATTTCTTTAGCTGCTTCACTTGCTGCAATAATTTCAGCTTCGGTAGTGGAAGTGGCTACCGTAGGTTGTCTTTGACTCATCCATGAAATAGCCCCTCCTGCATACTTAACAACGACACCAGAAGTAGAGCGACCAGTTTTCGTGCATCCTCCAAAATCAGCGTCACTGAAAGTCTCAAGAATACCCCTTTTTACCTTACGAGTATAGGTTATTCCTTTCGTCAATGTGCCTGCTACATAGCGGAAAACTCTTTTAACGCGAGCTACATCTTCCAAAGATGGATTTTCCAGTGATCTTGATAAAAATCCAACGCTGTATGCTAAGTCAGGTCGAGTTCCTAGCATCAAATACATGAGAGCTCCGACCGCCTGTCTGTAAGGGAAATTATGTGCTTTGGAATTTTCTTTCCCTGATTGAGAAATCTCAGAAGCTTTCAACATTGGCGTAGAGACTGGTTTGCAATCTGAAAAATTGAAACGTTCTAGAATCTTTTTAGCAAAAGCTTGTTGATTAATTGTAATGTAATCATCTGTTTGTTCAATTTCTAGCCCTAAAAAGTATGAAGCTTTCTGTGAAGTGATCTTGAATTCTTTGCTTAAATCTTGTAAGAAAATCTTCAAATTTTGAGGATCTGTTGCGGCAACTAATCCATCATCTACGTACAGAGCCATGATAATACTTTTGTCATTTTCTTTTCGCATGAACAAACATGGATCTGCATCACTAACTTTGAAGCCGAGACTGATAAGATACTTGCCAAAACGTTTGAACCAGCATCTTGGAGCCTGTTTCAAACCATACAAACTTTTTTGAAGTTGACATACCTGATCAGTACCGTTTTTGTAGCCTTCTGGTTGCTGCATGTAAATAACCTCTTCAAGTTCGCCGTATAAAAATGCTGTAGATACGTCAAACTGTGCTAGATGCATCTGCTCACTTGCAGCTATGCTTAAAATCGACCGAATAGTTGCCATTCTTGCTACTGGGCTGAAGGTCTGGCTATAGTCAATGCCGTAGCGTTGACTGAAACCTTTTATAACTAGTCTTGCCTTGTATCGATTGACCGAACCATCTGGATTGGTTTTAACTCTGTAGGTCCATTTACATGGGATCGCTTTTGCTCCTCGTGGCAAAGTTGACAGCTTCCATGTGTGATTTTCATTGAGCGATTTCATCTCATCATCCATGGCTCGTTTCCACTGTAAACTTTCCCTACCTGAAACAGCTTCTTGGAATGATTGAGGAGTTACATACGTGTCAATAAAATTAGTGTTTTCAGCAATGTGTGCATATTCTTGTAGGTAACTTGGCTTTCTCAACTTCGAGCGATCTCTCAAAGTTCTTGCAGGTACTGGCGAGGGCGTCGCTGGCTCTTCCTCGTCATCGGTTGCCGATTCAGGTTCCGTGCTTTCCGACTCGTACTCAAGTGGTTCATCTTGTTGAACTGGTATCTCGGGGTACTCCAAAGGCTCTTCTAGTTCGACTGGAACCTCAGGATTTTCCTCGGTGTTATCTTTCTGTAAATGAGAATCTTTGAGTGGTAACTGAACCTCATGATCGCAATCTCTCGTTAATTCGCGAAATTGAACGTCTCTTGAGACAATAACTTTGTGCTCTTCCTTGACATAAATTCTGTATCTTTCATCGTTATCGTAACCTATCAAATAACCCTTGATTGCTTTCTCGTCCATTTTTCTTCTCTTTTCTTTAGGTATATGAACGTAGCAAGTTGATGCAATGATGCGTAAGTGCTTAATTCTCGGCTTACTTCCAATCCACAGCTCGTAAGGACTCACACCGTCTACTGATGATTTGCCTGTTCTGTTCAATACGTACGTAGCTGTAGTGACTAATTCTGCCCAAATGGCTTCAGGAAATTTCACGTCGGGTTTGGAGTACTTGAATGTTCTAGCCATTTCAACGATTGTGCGATTTTCTCGTTCAACGCAACCATTTTGCTGTGGTGTATACGGAGCTGTCAATCTGTGCGTAATTCCATTTTTCTCTAGAATAGCCTTGACCTCCACATTGTCGAACTCGCCGCCGTTGTCACTCAGCAGCGCCTTAATCGAATGACCTTGCTGTTTTGCGTGAGCAATCATTGACTGTAAAGCTGCTGTGACGTCAGACTTCTCTGCAATTATGTAGCAATATCGAAATTTAGTGAACATATCTTTGAATATGGCTATATACCTCTTCTTGCTAAATGATACATCAAAAGGACCACATAAATCTGTAGCAATCAGTTCTCCAGGTTGGCTTGCTTTTCTTCTAGTACCGAAAGCTAAACGATGGGCCTTACCGTAAACGCACGGTTCACAAATTTCTCTGTCTAACTTGACGTTAATACCCAATTCTTTTTGTAACAAGTTTTTCACGTGCTGCTTGTCCTGATGTCCCCACCTCTCGTGATACAGCTGTAATTGAGAACTATCAGTAACAGCAACATTGAAACTTACATTACCAGCGGGAAAAATCGGTTTGATAGCTGCTTTGAATAGTGTTCCGTGAACATTTCGGACTCCACTTAGCAGTATCTTGTTATTCACTTTGAGCGAGCACCACGTAGCTGTTGATTCAAACATACTGTTTAGGTTTCTGTCTTGAGCTGCTAGAACAGAAAACAAATTCTTCGATATGTCGGGAACGTACCAAACATCGTGCAAGGTTAGGATGTATCGCTCGTCGTTCACTGTTGATACAACTTTTACGATGCCTTTCCCTACTGCTTGCAAAAGCTGTTTTCCTGCAGCCTTTATGCCACACGGATTCTTGAATTTTTCAAAATCTACAAAGAAATCGAAATTATTCGTTGCGTGCCTTGTAGCACCGTTGTCGATCCACCAGTCTGTAGTGTTGATCTCAGTATTGAAAATCTCTGAAAATGACAACACAAGACCTTCCTTAACCTCAACAGCATTGCTCTGAAATTTGTTTTGGTTATTTTTGTGGTTAGCTTGGTTTTGAGAGTCATTAACGGACTTATTTTTGGATGGTCGTCCATCTGCGATCCACTTTCTGCATTCACTGACCCAATGGTTTTTCTTACCACAATAATTACAGGTTGTACCTGCTCTCGACTTCTTTTTCGCGTCTTGTTTTTGCGTCTCGCCTTTTGCCACTAGAGCTTCTTGAGAAAATTTGTCGTTGTTGGTGCTTTTCTTGAAATTTCTTTCGAACATACACAACTGTGTAGTCAGCTCGTCAAAGGTTTTCTCTGTGTCTTTGGTGAGCAGCATCCAACTGGACCTAAATGTCTCAAATGCAGCAGGTAAAATATTGAGCGTTTTACACACAAGCATTAAGTCTGGTAACTTGTTTTCATTTCGAGCAGTGAGACCGTTGTTGAGATCACTCCAAAGACTTCTCAACTTAGCTAAATGTGTAGACACGTCCTCACCTAACATCCAACTAAAAGCGAAAAATGAATCACAAATTTGAAAAACTTGATCCTTGGATGTCGCTTCAAACTGCTCTTTAAGGGCCTCGAAAGCATCACGCGCGGTTTCTTTATCGATGATTTTCTCATACACCGCATCTGTAACTGAGCTAGCAATCATAGACTTTGCGTAGCTATTTGCCTTTCGAAAGAAATCATACTTCTCTTTGAATTCTTTTTGTTTAGCCGCACTAGCGCCGTCAGCTAGAGGTTCTGGTTTTTTAATCTTGTTATCGATAACGTCTAATGCACCTTCATGATAATCGAGCAGATCACGAATCTTCCGCTTCCAGATCGGCGAGTCTGCCTCACCGGCCAAGGGTTTGATGTGCTTCGCCAAATCCATCTGTGGCTATTCAACGATACTTCACAGTCCAACCGTTTCTTATACGAATTTATTCTTTCTTGAATAAAAACGATTCTAGTACACAATTAAGCGTTCTGGGCCCATAACCAATTAAAATAAATACAAGGAATGCAGTTTAATCTTGATGTGAACTTTTTATTCAGTAAAATTAACATAACTGTTCGCTTTTGACTGACAGGTTAGAAAAATTGAAATTGAAATTAAATCATTTATATGTAGTCAAGGTAACGACTACCGACTATCTTTTAGAACAATTAACATATAAAGTACAATTTTACTTTAACAAAATATTCATCCACCGCCATTTCTTGGGAGAATTCAACACTAATCACCACCAAATTTCACAATTATAAACACAAAACACTAATAATGACAGCGAACAGAGTTTTAGCTTGGCGTTTTTTTAATTTGGTTGATTTCCTTGGTTACCATGAAAATCGTTCATTAACAGAAAATCATGCATTAATAGGGTGTGACGGTTATTGAACCGAAAGGTCACCAATAAATATAGGAAGATTCAGTCAGTAAGAATAAACCACGGATCCTTAGAAATACGAGTAATTAAGTAGTAGTAAGAAACACGTTCACGGTTGTACGCGACATATATAACAAACAAATGAATAGACAATGCTGAGATCGATAAATGTAAACAAAGCGATGAACTGTGTGTATTCATTTCATATGTGTATATAAATAATATAGTTCCGTATCATATAGACAAGTAAGTCATTAATTATAGTTCATTGTTAGTTGTACGTCGTATGTATGCTGTCATCGACTTGTTGACTATGGTCAAGATTTGTTGTTATTAGTTCTTTAAATAAATCTAACTCAGTGAGTTTATACAACAAATGGTATTATTTATTTCCCACCCATTGGAGGTAAGTGTTTCCCTACATTAATGGTATGGATGTCAAAGGGCTTAACAAGCGGAACTCTTATTTCTAATCACCACAAGGGGTCATTAATGTATGATTTTGACTGATTTTGAGAACGTTAATTGCAGATGTAAATACACGGTCCACGGAAAAATATGTAAATAAACTGTCCAATTACTCTGAAAAAAGATACGGACGTAGCACAACAAAAATTTTTGTATAATACACTCGCTTCAGAAAATATTGTATAAGTGTTTTAAGCAAATTCGAACGTACATTGATTTGCTCTCAGTCAAATCTTATATTTTTAGGGCTGCAATCCATGTTTTCCGTATTTTTTTCAAAATATTCAGCTTTGGTTTATGTTTGTGCTTCAACACTGAAGGTATTAATGAATAAAAACTCATTTTATCCCTCATTCCACGGCTTCCACAATCAACGACATCACAAAAACTAGGTATTTTAAGGGTCAAATTTTTATAATAACAATAACTGCCTATTCACTTTCGTTATAATAATACCTTTTTCTCTGGACGTCATTGAACAACTGATGATAACATTAGTGTGGAGTATCCTATTACGCTAAAGTCGGTCACAAGTTATACGGGCTGTCAATTTGAAAACTTCCCGCCCTTAATATCTACCTTCCAGTAAATAATATGAGAAATAGAGTCAATTTTATTTTCATGGGGGATACTTTAAATGAATATTTGTAACCCTCGTGGTTCAATCCCCTAGGAGGGCCAGATGTTACCCTTAGAATCTTAAATGGCACGTCGTAGAGATGCAGAGTCTAGCGGGAGTGGAATTTCTAATAAGACCTTTAGACGTTCTGGATCTGGTTTGACAACACCATTATTAATATTGTATCCAAGAATACTGATTTCATTCATCTTCATAGTGAGAGAGTGTTCATTTGATATTTTCAGAAAGTTATTTAATTTAGTGTCATGATAAAGCTGATAGATCTCACATTCAGTTATGTCATCAAAATAGGTAAATACTCCTTCCAAATTATATTTTCTGATCAAACTATCAATAGTTCGCTATACCAAAGTTCGTTATACCAAATCGGATACGGCGGAATTAATACAAATTTCCGCAGGCTTCAAAGTCTCTCAATGGTTTATTAGATTTTATTATTGAAATCTGATGATAGACCGATTTTAGATCAATCTTCGAATCCTATATCTTGATACTTTAGATACAACTTCTTCGATACTTGGCAATAGGTAAGAATGGAAATTTATAAACTTATTAATTGTTTGAGAGCTACCATCAGCTCAGCACCTATTACAAAACAAAAAGAAAAAAAATTATACAACAATAAAACAAACTGGGAAAACTACAGAAATGTATTGACAAACAACATAAACCTAAATATACGATTGAGAACTCCGGTAGACCAAGATTCAACAGTTGAAATGATGATAACACTACTACAAGAAGCGGCTCTTCAATCCCCTCCACCCCAAAAGCCACAAAATCATGTCGGTAATATTGCCCTAGAAATCAAACGTCTTCTAAAAGAAAAAAGAAAAGCTAGATCTATTTGGCACCGTACACGCAACCCGACCAACAAAACCAGATTTAACCAACTAACAAACAAATTAAAAGCTAAGCTCAAAAAATACAGTTAAGAATCATTTACCGACTACCTAAAAAACCTAAATCGATTCGACCAATCAATATGGAAACCAATCAAAAATGCAAGAAAACCTAAAGACCCAGTACCACCAATCAGACAAACAATACCAACTATAGGATCCTGGGCAAAAAGTGAAAAAGAGAAAGCAGATCTCTTTGCGCAACACTTCTGTAATACTTTTACTCCTCACAGTGACGAACTAGACCAGGATATAGAATAAAACCTAGAAACGCCTACTGAAGAAAGTCAACCAATAACACTTGTCACTCCGAGGGAGATAAAAGAAGTCATCAAATTCTTGGGACTAAAAAAGGCACCTGGACCAGACTAAATTACACTAAAAATGCTTAAAGAACTTCCACAAAAAGCAATAGTGTTATTAACATACATATTTAATGGTATATTAAGAATGCAACACTGGCCAGAAAAACTGAAAACATCGCAAATAATTGCAGTAATCAAACCAGGAAAATAACCCACAGATTGTAAACTCCTACCGACCAATAAGCCTGATATTAGTTCTTTCAAAAATCTTTGAAAAACTCATACTACACAGAAGAGTGGATCCCACACCATCAATTTGGATTTCGCCAGGGGCACTCTACAATCCAGCAGATATATCGAATAACAAATGTCATCAACAAAGCCTACGAAAATAAAAGCTATTGATCAGCGGTATTCCTGGACGTCAGCCAAGCCTTTGACCGCGTCTGGCATAAAGGCCTACTTTATAAAATCAAACAAATCCTTCCCTCCTACTTAAATCCTATCTCAGTGACCGAAAATTTGAAATAAAAATGGGAAACGAAAGATCAGAAGTTCAACCAATAAAAGCAGGAGTTCCACAGGGTAGCGTTCTTGGGCCACTGCTGTATGTTCTATTTACATCGGACCTGCGAACCTCCAGACATACTACACTTGGGACATTTGCCGATGATACAACCATATTATCGGTGAACAACAACCCTGAAAGATCAGTAATAAACCTACAAGAACATCTTAACACCCTTCAAAATTGGTTTGAAAAATGGAGAATAAAGATAAATGAAAATAAATCCAGCCACATTACCTTTACACTACGCAAAACTCCAACACCTGAAGTTCACATGAACATTGTCCTAATACTCAAAAAACAAGAAACAAAATACCTAGGAATGACCTTGGACAGTAAATTAACATGGAAACAACATATAACCAAGAAAAGAAAACATATAGACTTAACAACTAGACAAATAAACTGGTTAATAGGTAGAAGATCCAAATTAGCGGTGGATAACAAAATACTTATCTATAAGACAATAATCATACCAATCTGGTCCTATGGAATTGAGCTATGGGGTTGTGCGAGCAAATCCAATACAACTATAATCCAAAGATGCCAATCTAAATTTTTAAGAACAATATTAGATGCCCCATGGTTTGTCTCCAATGAAACAATACATAACGACCTCAAAATAGAACTTGTGAAAAATGTCATCCAACAAAGAAGCAACTACCACCACGCTAAAATCGAAAGCCACGAAAATCCAACTTTAGAACCCCTACTGACAAGAGAAGACAACAGACGACTCAAAAGAAACTGGCCAATAGACTTGATGTGAAGTACCTGAGGTTTGTCAATGGACAAATTCTCATCATGCCATAATCCTAACCATAATATTAGCTTATAGAAATGTAATCTTTCTGATTGCTGATTGTATTGTAAATGAAAAAGAATAAAAAAAATGTTTGAGAGCAATCAATAAACATTCGTTTCTTATCATGAGTTTCAGAAGTAAAAAGAACTTGTGCTCGCCATGGTGAATTACTTTTTTCTATGATTCCGTCAGACAACAGTTTTTGAATTTCAGAGTTTATGAAAATGTGATCATCATGGGAGTGACGTCGTTATTTCACAGCTATAGGTTTACAGTCAGCGGATAAATGTGCGAAAAGATCATCCACAGGTTCTAATTTAGCTTCTTTTAGGACAGCTATACACAGTGGAGCTATAGATCCATGAAATTTTATTTCTACGGATTAGCATTGTTCTAAAATATCATATCCTATTATAGCAGATGTTATATAGATTCTTCATAACTCTTAATTTAGTATAAAATATTTCATTATCTATTTCGATCATTGCTGTGCATATTGATTTAATTTTTAAACAAAAATTGAAGGTGGCCATAGAAACATATTTTCGTCAATAAAGCTGGCGGTACTTCCAGTATCTACCAAAGCTTTTAGGACGTGGCCATTAACTTTGATTAATGTCATACATTCATTAAAGCCTGCTGCTCAGTGGCGTAGCAGATGCCCCCGCAGAACACGCGGCGCGGGGGGGAGCGGCACTAAATGGGACCTGAAGCCAAATGAAAAAGCAGTAAATGGACACCCGATAATTTTATTCGGTTGTACTTGCCGATTCGCGATATTTTTCTGATAATGTAATAAACAAAACATATAAATTCAAAAGTAACCAATTAAGGTACAATTGTTATACACGAAAAATAGAGAAATGTTTCCAAATTATATTTAAAAAAACATATGAAGGTTTCCAGTCGGCATGTCACTCCCTGTGTTCCCCTATTTTCAATAGTTTTTTATGTTCATCGAGCTTGTCGGCATTCTCTTTAAACGTCACCAGATGACTGTTTTATTGGGCTGCCCAGCGGATTCTTTGACGTGAGATTATGGTGGCTTCTCTGATGTTTCAAAAATGATTGTCCATTCTCCAATCAGGATATTTTTTTCCAAGAAGGGGGAAAATATTATAGAATATTTTTATTCCTATTTCCATTATAGTCGAATTTGAAACCACGTTGAGAATGTGACTTTGTTTAAAGTCGAACCATAAAATTTGGAAAGTGCAATGACCTCCGCCTGTACCGATATAGGTCTTGAACAGTGGCCTGGATTTTTTGCGGGGTCAAAAATAGCTTTGTTACATTTTCCTGAACTATTTTTTAGTCGTGGGAAACATCTATAAAATAAAGAAAATTCTTCAATGAAAACAAAAGGAATATTTGTTCAATAAAAGAAATCATAGGTACAAAAATAAAACTCGTAACACCGAAAAACAATGTTAGAACTTATCCTTTGTCATTTTCCAATTTTTCATCATAAATATCACTATAGCTAGTACCTACATTGATAATATCATCGATAAATTTATCAGCAATATTATCTACATCCCAAATTTTCTTGCCTTCGTTTTGAACATGACTTGCTCCAGTTTCTGGTGTGACTCGTTCCAAAGATTTCTTAAGAAGGCGTTCCACGTCGGCTAACTTAAACGTTCGAGTTTCCCGTGCCACATTCTCTTTAACTTGTGCCCAAATTAATTAAATTGGATTCAACTCACAACGATACGGGGGTAACCTTAATACAGTAATTCCATGGCTCAATGCTAATTCATCTACAGCAAGTTTCTTATATTCATAGGCATCTTTCTTCACAATTTGAAGGAATTCGTTGCTCACACTGCTTCCCATTTTGAAGAGATTATGTGAAACAAGGTGGTCATCACGGTATGACGCATTTCATGCCATAAACCGAGCATTTCCACAAATAATGAAAGCTCTCAATTGTTCTGTCATCCAAAAAGAATGATAAGAAATCTGAAGCAAACACCCTGCTGGATGTGATGAATAGTTTTGAATTCGTTATGAATGAAATAATTCATTCCAAAATATTGAATTACACAAACATTGTTACGAAAATTCTTCAGGAAAAACAGTCAGATTTTGCAACTGCAGTGGATTTATTATACAAAACCGTAACAAATCTGAAAGAAATGAGAAACTAATTTCAAATTATAAAAAATGCAGCAGCAGTTTTAGCGAGTAAATGGCAAATTCAATCCTCATTCCGAAACAAAAGAAGAAGAGTGAAATTTTTTTCGACGAAATGAGTTTTGATGAAACGCATAGTTGCCCAGAGAAAATTTTTGAAATTAATGTTCTCAATTGTACTCGGAATATTTTAATTTAGCAATTGAACGATAGGTTTCTGGGAATTAAAACTATAATAGAATGTTTTACGTGTCTTAGCTCCTACAACTTGCTTCATTTGTGTGATAATGATTTGATGGAGAAAACCGAGCCTTTATCATCATTTTATACTGCAGATCTATCGTTTGACTTTGCCAAGCAACTATCATTATCAGGGATAATTTGCAGCAACCTCTATAATAGATTCAACACAACAATTAATTTCTGAACACAAATCATTATTAAGTTGGTACACAAGTGTTTTTAGCACTAAAACTTTTAACAAATCTTCCTGTCACTCAGCGTTAAACAAGAAGGAGCCAGAAATTTGGACATCGACAAGCTGATAGATATATTTGCACTCATAAACAGAAGAAGGCTAATTATTTTTTATTAAATACTTAATAGTTTAAGTTGCATATTCAAATTTATTTCAAAGATTATTTTTTTTTTATTCAGAACATTTATTTTTTTAATTGAGAATCTATATTATTTTTGTTTAAATATTTTTGTATTTGTTATTGAATAAATATTATTTTCATCAATTTTTCTTTATTATCCGTATTTGAAAAACTTATCATAAATAACGTAGATCTACGGAGGGGGTCCCCGACTAAAATCCTGCGAAGGTCCCCCGAATTTCGCGCTACGCCCTACTGATAGTATTCCGCAAGTAGAACCTTGTACCTCTGTAGTAATAGGTTCCGAAGCAGCAGCTGCATTTAAAGATTTACTCACCTTTGCAAAATGACCAGGTTTTCAGCACTTAAGACGCGTGCAGTTTGAAGCTGGGCATAATCGTCAGGGATAATATTAACATTGTTTTGGTTGATGTCTGAAGTTATTACGAAAAAGCTTTCTTTGAGTGTTATTTACTGCAGCTTTGTGTGGCGAGGCAAAGCTGTCAGTGATAGGGTAAGACGCTCTAATAGTTCGCTATCTAATATGAGGTGAATTAAGGCCTGCTGTGCTATGCTTTGGTTTGCATCTACAGCTTTAAATACTCAATATTTAGAGATTTAGACAATAGCCTTAAAGCTTGTATATATTGATTAATCGATTAATTTCACTTTTTGGTTCAATATAATTTCCATCCAGTGTATCAATTGCTGTGATATACGTCTCACAAGCTAATATATACAAGGTGTCCCGAAATTAATGGGACACAGGGCAGAGTAGATTCCTTACATCATTTACATTTATTTTCATCCAATAGAAAACAAGAAATAAATGGAAACCTGTTAAATTTATCGATATAAAACTAGTATACCTTATCGTGTATTAATTGATATGATATACGTCTCGCAAGCTAATATATACAAGGTGACCCGAAATTAATGGGACACAGGGCAAGAGTAGATTCCTTACATCAATTACATTTATTTGCATCCAATAGATAACAAGAAATAAATGGAAAACTTAAATTTATCGACATAAAACAAGTATACCTTATCGTGTATCAATTGATGTGATATACGTCTCGCAAGCTAATATATACAAGGTGACCCGAAATTAATGGGACACAGGGCAAGAGTAGATTTCTTACATCATTTACATTTATTTGCATTCAATAGAAAACAAAAAATAAATGGAAACCTGTTAAATTTATCGACATAAAACAAGTATACCTTATCGTGTATCAATTGATGTGATATACGTCTCGTAAGCTAATATATACAAGGTGACCCGAAACTAATGGGACACAGGGCAAGAGTAGATTCCTTACATTTATTGGAATCCAATAGAAAATAAGAAATAAACTCTTAAATTTATCGAAAATAGGCAAATATGAAAAATAGATAGGAAAATAATATTTTTCTAATAAAACTGTCGTACACACATTGAGTAAAAAGTTATTACCAAGATTTATCAACCAAGAGTACATTTCGTAGCGCCCTTTAGCGTCTACAGCAAAATTAAGTACGGATTCGTTTTTTTGTCTCAGAAAACCCCCTAATCCAAATGTTCAAATGAATCCTTTGAGCAATTTCTAAGAATTTCGAATTAAAAATTTTAACTTTAACACCCTGTAATTTTTTTATTATCCACAAATGGACTAAATTAAGTTTGACTTAATCGCATTATTTTGATGTAAGGAATCTAGTCGTGTTCTGTGTGTTCATTTGTCTGCTATGATTCTTGACAAGACGAAAGAATTATTCACTGAACGATTTATACGTTGCCGGCTTTCGATTGTACATTTATATTAATTGTAAAATGCATTGTTCTAATACGAGAACAAGTTATAAGAAGCTTTTAATTATGATAATTCGGAGGGTGTAACAGATCAAGATAATTAGACCGATCTATTTGCTGAACATTTTATTGTAATGCTGGAAATTGTTCTAGTTTTCAGTTTGAAAGCGGTTAAACCCTTTACTTTTTGAGATTCGGCAACGCGTGAATATGTCGGCCGAACACTCGTTTGACTTTTTATATCAATAAAAATGGTTTCACTGTTTTTACTGTTGTTTTCAAATGATAAACGAATTCTTTGTGTGAATACACACAGTACAAATAAAAAAAAACGCTTTCGATAATGAACTTAAATAAAATTGAATTCTAATGAAAATGAAATAAAACAATTAAATTGTTTCATTTCATCGCTCAATATGGATCTTCATCGAGTAAAAGCCTCATCTATTCAATTTCTAATGAAAATACCTATTATTTTTAATAAAAGTGAGATTCTGATAGATAATAAATTTTAAAAAATTCTTATCTGATTGGGAAATTGTATATTTAAAAAATGTAGTACTAATCGATAATTATGCGATGCAAAACCTTATGTTGGTACCAAATATCATTGAAGTTGACACCTAATTATATGAGGACAGGAGTAATTTGGCTTAGCAGTATGTTCAAATATTTTTGTTTGGTTAAATTGCCGTCAATAAAAAATGGTCCAATTAAATGTTCACCTAAATCCCAGAACAAACATTTAACTTATGGGGATATTGAGTTCTACTATTGTAGTGTTTCAATTTAAAACTACGATAGCCATTTCTTAAAAAACACACTTTTTTTTCTTAATAAACCGTATCAAAGCGCCATACTTGTCGATTTCCACTCTTTCCTTCCACTCCAAACAAGCTCGTAACATAGAATATTTAGGCCACAAAGATGATGGAGTGTATTCATTTGAGAGTTTCACAAAATAAGCAAGTAATTCCGTTTCTCCATCACCTCGAACCTGTTCCATCCACTCACAAAACTGATGGTATTCTTTTTCGTTGTGGATTTTGGATTTATCCGGAAGCAAATCTAATCTTACACTGTTAGCAGCCGCAAGTATATTGTCAGCTCTAAATCAGTTTTAATTAAGACTATATTAATGAAATTGACTGTCTCGACCCTTACTTCATGGAATATGCTCATATTAGTGTTTTTAAATGAAACTCACGGTCTCTAGTTAATTCCACAATATAATAAAAGTTATTGAAAATTCTAGAAAAATGACAATTGTTTCGATAAATCAATATCATCGTCAGAATGACAGAAGTTACATTTCATTTTATGCCTACCTGATGTTTAGTACATAGTTATCTATGGCTAGACCAAGAAGTAACCTAGCTTGTGATTGGCTTAATATATGTTTATAGAAAAAAGAAGAAGATGTGATATTACAAATATTGAAGCTTAGATATTATTAGCCCTATGGTGATATCCTGGATATCATTTTTCCAATTAAGATCAGTATAATTGTGCAATGATATAGAAAACCAGGAAAACTATATCTGCTGATATTTACAATTATCACTTAAGAAGACAGTTTATTAGTGGAGAACTCCCTAGATTTAACTGTTCATTGACAACTTCATATTGTGGGTTTCTTAAATGTCTTCTAATTTCCAGTTCTTCAAGGAAATCCAGTTCTTGTTCCTTTTCACAAATATGCAGCACTTCTAGTTCTGTGTTAGGTGTCAATGAATGATTGGTGTCAAGTAGATGTTTTGCGTAGTGGGATTTATCTGGTTGTTTTAATCTGTATGCTCGTAAGTGCTCACTGTATCGTATTTCAAAATTCCTAAGGGTCTGACCCAAATAGACAGCATTACATTCTGGATATTTGAGTTTATATATGCCTGACTTCTTTAATAGTGGTATTTTTGTTTTTACATTTAACAATTTTGTACTAACGTTACTTTCTGTTTTAAAATAAATTGTTGTATTCGTTGCTGAAGATATTATCTTTGTTGTGTTGGTTTTCGGTAAATTGAATAATCAAGTACATTATTAACTCTTTGAATTTTTAAATCAAGAAAATTGATTGAGCTATTTTCTTCAAGTTCTAATATAAATTTAATTTTTGGGTGTAAATTATTGATGTGGTTGAAAAATACATCTAATTGACGTTCACTACCCATAAAACAAGCTAATATGTCATCTACATATCTATACCAAAATAAAATATTTTTCGAAATCTTACTTTCAAAGATCTTTCTTTCTAAATTGTCCATAAAAATGTTAGCTAAAATAGGTGAAATAGGGCTTCCCATTGGTAAACCTTCATTTTGAATATATATCTTATTGTCAAAAGTGAAATAATTCTGATTAATGCATACATCAAATAAATTAAGTATATCTGATATTATTCCTGGATTAATATTTTTATCTTCTAGTAATTTTCTTACAAGTATTAGGCATTCTTTAGGAGGAATTTTAGTAAACATATTAGTTACATCGAACGAAATGAGTTTATAGTTATCTTGCAAGTGGATTGCTTTCAACTTTTTGATTAGTTCTATTGAATTTCTAATTGAGTACTGAGATTCATATCCGTAACTATTGAGTACATTGTTGAGTCTCTTTGCCAATATATTATTAGGAGCATTAACATAAGAAACTACAGGTCTAATTGGTTTCGTTATTTAATGTAGTTTAACGGTTCCATATAATTGTGGACAATGAGGATTCTTATGTATGATAGACCTGTTTTCGTAATCATTTAAAAGATAATTTGAATTATTAACAATATCCCTTACATTATTAGAAAACTTTTTTGTTGGGTCTGCTTTAAGAACTTTTACATCGCTGGATTCTATAAAGTTATATACTTTGGAATTGTAATTTTCAGTCGTCAAAATGACAGTTGTGTTCCCCTTATCAGATTTTGTAACTTTTAGGTTATTATCCTCTATCTTCTTTTTTATTGCATTTAAAACTGTAATGTCATTTTTTGTTTGACGTTTAACTTTTGAAGGTTCAATATTTTTAATTAAATTGGCAATTTTTAATTTCTCATAAAGAAAATTATTTGAATTAGATTTTAAAGCTATTTCTGACTCTGTAGCTATAATTTGTTTTATATTATTCGTAAATTTTGGTGGTATGCAGTACTTTAAACCTTTATTTAGAAACTCTATTTCACTATCTGTAAAATTGGTGTCTGAAAGGTTTTCAAATCGTGGTGCAAAGTGTGTTGGTATGTTGGTACTTACAGTTTCATGATGTTTTGAGTATTGAATTTTATGTTGTGTGTGTTCAAGATTCTATAGCTTCTTTTCTTGTTTCTTAAATTTCTTATGTTTCATCGTGCTGACACTTTTTCTAATTTTGTCATCCAAACAGTCAAATTCTACTGGATGTAATTGGAATGTGAGTTCTGAATGTACAACTTTTATGTAGTTGGTAATTATTTTTGCTTTTATCACCACTGTGATAACTTGTAACTAAGGAGCTTATGCGTTTTGATTGGGTCATGTAATACAATAATTATATTGTCGAAATTATACAAGTTAACTTAACTAAATTAAACGTTCTGATTGGTTGAAAATTACACGAAATACATAATCAATAATATCGGATCAACTGTGAGGATACAATAAATTCTGCGTCCGCGGTCTGTTGGAGATTAAAAAACGATAGAAACTGTAAGAATTTCATTTAGCCAAAATCAACCGTTCGAAGGTTACTTACATCTGAGAGAATATTAAAAATCAGTTTGTTCAAGGGCTGAAGAATACTTATTACAGTAACTGACTAAGATTTTCAAGCCAATTTTCATGTAAACGTGTACGTTAACCAACATAATTGTCACTACTGAGGAGAGTAAAACCGAAGACAGAAATATCAGCGACTAAAGATTATAGTCGAGGCATCAATTTTCGCTAAAGTTATCGTTAGTCCATATTGCCCACGGGTGCAATCGCGGGCGCTCACTGTCAGTATTGAATATAGCTGCGAAATATTAAGAGGTTTTATGGCTCAATAATTACAAGAGTTGCAAGAAGACAACTCAAAAACACGGTTCCAGCAAAACGGGTCATTTCTGACTTATCAATTGATGCGGTGTACGAATTATTCTCGAAGTAAGTTATTTCTCATAGAGGTATCATTGAATGGTCACGCTTTATCACCAATCAATTTTCGAGATCATAGAATAGCCAGCAGCGCGACGGACAGCATCTTGACTATATTTTTTCCCATAAATAATTTTGCAATCCAATTTATGTAAATAAAGGCTATTTAATTGTTAAGATTTTTTTTTAATTTCTTCAACTAGCAAACTTCCGATACCATTTATGGCAAAAAATTCTGAAGAATATGATTTATCAACTTTAACAGTTGATAAATAAAAGAGTGACAGTTGGTGCTATACTTTGACAAATAGTTTATTGATTTTTTCTAAAATCTAGATCATGTAAGTAACTTACATCGAAGGAGAATATTCAATATCTAAGAGATTATGCCGTGGATGAATATATCAACAGTACATTAACAATTGTACTTTTTTATTATATTATTACCAGCCGTATAACTTGAACAGATATTAAATTTGTAAACTATTTATATCTCCCTGTAAAATAATAAATATTGTAATTTTCAGTCAATCTGCCCAATCAGAAAGAAGAAACTACAACAATTTCAAGTACATTTTCGCCACATGTGGCACGTTATTTCCTTTCACCTATACCGCATTGCATAGAAACTACTTTTATAGCTCTTCATTGGAAAACATCCCCAAGACCTGGGATTTACTATTACATTCGATACTTCATTGCCTCTCCTGGAAATAAAAACACACGCTTCGAGTCTAATGTGGTAAGTATCAATTTAGTGGGGACTCAATTATCGGTATTTGCGATTATTCGCATTTTTAACCTGAAGCTTTAGTTACTTCGTGATTCTTAAATGTGCACTAAACATTATGTATTACCCTAGAAGATAGCCATATGACGCACCTAAAAGATAAACACTTACGGCAGGGCAGGTTATCTTTTTGGAGTTAATAAAACATAAAAATACATTTGGTATATCTCATACATTATATTATCCGGATAATTATTCCACTTAGTCTATCATTCCAAGTATGATGTTGTTACGAATTTATTTTTAGATCAATTTTAATCATTTTGTGTACCGTATTGCTAAATCAATGTGTCTGATTGGCCAATAAAAAAATATCAAAACTCAAACAGCTAACATATACTAAAAATGTTATAATGGCATACCTAAATACAATAATTAACATTTATAAGAATTTAAAAAAACAACAGATACGGACCTAGTAGATTTTAAGAAGAAGAAAATTATCCGGAAAGTCAGATCACGTAGGAGTCGGTGGAAGAACTGAGTAAGCCATTGGCGGTGGCGATACCGATAGAATTAAGCTGGAGAGATGCGAGAAATAGAGGAAATAAGAGAAATGTTCAAGTTTCTTGCGGAGAAAACGGCAACAACTGAAAATAAAACAACCGAGAAGAGCTTTAAAGAAAGTGAAGAACTAAGAGACGAGAACCAAGAAATGAATCAGCAGATGAAAACACAAGAAGAAAGAATAGACTGTTAGACAGAGAGTTAAAAATTGGAGCAAATCCGAAAAATTACGATACAGCGAAATTCTTAAAGGAAAACAAATAGACGAGAATAAAGCGAGACAGAGAAATGAAGACGAAGAAGGCAATGGAAATAGGATGAATTCAAATGCAGAAGTGGGACATAAAACAACATATCAGATGAATAAACAATCAACGGACAAACACGCTAAACAAAAAGATAAGAACCAAAAGGATACTAATGATGGAGAGAAGGAAGGTGATAAAAGAGATGGAAGCGATGAATCCAGTGATAAATCATTGCTAATAATAAGGGAAAAACAGAGAACAGTGTATAAAACGAAACGGAAACAAACCAGAGAGATCAAAAGAAAATGAAATAAGAAACAGAAAACTATGTCCAACAAAATTAAAAATGGATAATAAGCAGAAAAGATGACAATAGAGAACACATGAATAGAAAATAGAAATAACTAATGGAATGGCAAATAATAAATTTCAGATCTAGGGAATTAGCGAAACCAAGAAATAAGGAAAAGGACATAGGAAGCTATCAAATACATCTTATATTATTCATAAGTACCGCAAGAACGGAGGACAAAAGAGGGTGTCAAAATAATTGTTAGAGAAGAAATTAACAGAAACGTAATAAAATATGAACCAGTAAATGCAATAATCATAACGGTATCAATAAAAATAAACGACATAGGGAACATAATAAATATAATTCAAATACGAGTACATGGCGCAGTGGAAGGAGCACCTGAAGAAGGTATACTGGAATTTTACAGAAAACTACAAAAATAACTAAACGGGACAAGAGAAGAAAACGAATCAACAGTATATGGGAGATTGAAACAACAGATTAGGTAACGATAAAAACAGGGCAATGGGATGCATGGAAATTTACGGAGAACCAATACTAAACAGATACGGGATAAAGATGATCGATTTCTGCAGGAGAAATGATTTACTAATCAGAAATACGATGTGGTAGCCAGAAATACCTGAAAATACACTTTTGCAGCAGAAGAGAGAAATACCAGAAGTCTGATGACTAGATAGACTAATTGTGGATATCCAAAGTTCAATAAAAATAGTACAAAAAGTACACGATGAAATAAAACAATATAGTTTTGTTATATCTTTATTTAAACAAACTATATTGTTTTATTTCATCGTTCAGTATGGATCTTCATCAAGTAAAAGCCTCATCTATTCAACAAAAAGTACAAACAAGAAAAGAAGCAGAAGCGGGAAAGAATCACAAACTAGTGACAGCATAATTTGAAGTAAATTTTGGGAGCGATGAAGAGAAAAGAGAATATTATAACATAGCAATACATGAACTCAGAAATTAAGAAAAGGGAGATATATAAACAGGTTACAAATGCAGTATTTCAAAAACGAGCAAAGGAAGAGGAAGACTGGACTGTAGAGGAAAGAATGTTTACAGAACTAGTGACATCCTCAGCAGAGAAAATATGTGGTAAAATAAAATTTAGTAAGAATATAAAAAGAACAAAATGGTGGGCTGAAGAAATAAGACAGCTTGTGAGAAAAGAAGACGGCTTGGAAAAAATACCTCCAAACAAAGACAATCGAAGATAAATATGACTACCCTAGGAAAAGAAACGCAGTAAATATAAAAATAAAACAACAGAAAAACAAAACAAACATGGTTAGTAAGTAGGCGTAACATTTGTATTGGGAATAATCTAGTACTGTGTGTTTCTATGTCTTCCCAAGCTCCTCCACGCTCCCCCGCCCCCGTGGTGGACCAGGGTCGTCGAGCATATTTTCCCTCCGAGTACAGATTTGCAAGCCGATCACTCGGCTAGTCGATGTTTTTCAAAATGGTTCACTCCCCGCACCTGTGGGGGGCGCCAAGGTATATTTTCCAATGTCCCATTAGGAATCTCTGACGGTGAAAACCTCCGAGTATAGATTTGCAAGCCAATGACTCGGTTAGTACATGTTTTTCAAAATGCCTCCTCTGCCCCGTGGGGATTCCAGGGCCATCGGGCATATTTTCCAGTGTCATATTCAGAATCACCGACCCACAAATGTTTACAACTTCTGGTCAATTTTTGGAAATTTTATAAAATTATGGAAAATCGATGCACAATTTTTGTTTGGCCCCTCACTATCAGATCTAGATTTTTTCCTGGTGCATTCCCGAACACGATGCAGAAAACCGCATCTCGAATGGTGCAAGAGGAAGAAATCGCGGATATATTGTGTAATTTGCCTAGTCTAAAAACAAGTAACTGAAAAAATTAGAAAATAAGACAGGAAAATACATGTTCCTTAAGTACAAAAAAAGCCAAAGACAAACGATATCTGGAAGATATTTCAAAAGAGAGGAATACAAAAATGCATAATTGAACGTATAAAACTGTTTACAAAACAACAAAAAACTACGTACGAATTAAAAACAAAATCTCGGAATGTTTGTCACAACCAAAGGACGAAAGCAGGGACGTATTCTGACCCCAATATTGTTGTCGCTAGTACTAGATGAGATCAATTCAACAAAATAGACACATATATGAAATTGAATACTAGAAGATACACAAAGTAGAAATATCAGAAATTTGCTACGCGGAGGATGTGGTTATTATAGCAATTACTCGTACTATGGTTGTACTGCCATTTTAAGGGACAAAATACGTCAAAATGTTAGAATTTGTGGACGTCTTTTCCTGACAGATACGAAAACTTGTAGCTTTGCAGAAACAAGGAAAGATTCATTGAAAGTAAATGCTCATTAGTGCTATAAAAAGCTTGAGAGATGATGATACAAATTTAAAATACTTAACTGCTAAATGGGAAAAGAATAAATATCTCTTCCAGGTAATATCGTGCTTCGCTTGCACCAGTTATTACACATGTGCAAAATTTTGAGCACTATTGAATTTTTATGAATTCCCAAATTTCCAATTAAAATTATGCTTTTATGTTTCAGACACAATATGGATACATGACTCTTTTCGATCTGAAGCCCGACACTTTGTATAAAATACAACTTGTAAGTTCAACAGTTCCACCCAACAGATCATCTGCAGAACAAAAGTATAGTAGGTATATTAAAGTACGGACAAGGAAAGAACATATAATGCCTAGACCAGTCAATCAGTTTTGGATTGACAAATGGATTCTCGAGGACCACAAGTATACACTTAGTCTAAAATGGGAGAAGGCAAAAGGTGAATATTAATTTGTTGATGTAATAGCTCCTGTATGTATAATAAGGATAGGTGTTTTATGTTTTGACGTTCAGAATTTTAGTGTGTTTGTTGATTCTTTGCAATATTTGTTTGTTCTTTTATTGAGTATTATTGAGTATTATTTTTATCAGTTTTTTGAGATAATTACTTCTTCTTAGCGTATTTTTAACCTTCTTAATAGACGTGCAGATTCAAATAATGCATTTATTCAAATAAGAATTTTTCCATGGCCAACAAGGTCACTAAACTTCACGGTTTTACTCATAGCAAAAAATGATGATATTAAGAAGCTTATTAGTTAGTTAGTATAAAAAAATAGATTTGTACTGAGCAAATGATAATTAGAATTTTGTGTATTTAAAGTGTGTCAAAGCGCTGTTTCACTACCTTCATTTTCAAAATGTCATTCTTCATTTTCACTTGTTACAAAGCAATTGAGGAACACCACTTCTCTTAAACCTCATGGGAACAGCCAACACTCATCATCCTTGAAAAAAATGCCTATATAATTTTTGGCAGGTCAATAGGAGATACAATTTGCCTTTTTATGCTGGTTATAGTTCTGATATTGTTTATGAAATTTCACGAAAAAAATATGAATAGAGCTGGGTTTTACATAACGCCCTCTAGTTCAATGATGCTGTTATTTCTCTCTGAAATTTATAATGAATTGAAAAATCAGTTCAGACAGTTTCTACTGTTCATATTTTTACCAACCTTATTAGGCTTTTTGTAAAAAAACGAAATTATATTTTGAAATTGCATCACTCAGCAAAAAACTACAGGCTTAATAATAATTTTGATAATTTTTTGTCTTTTAGTTATAAAACATACGCTTTCCGAGATACGGCCAGTATAGTGGATTCGATTACTACACTGACTCTGGATCCATTTTCTATACATTATTATTTCCCTTACCAAAAACATTGTTTAGTTGATGTTTTTGCTCCTTATATAATTAATCGTTGCATTTTGACCTATTTCAGGAAATAAAGTTGAATGAAACAAAAAATACTAATAATTATGAAATTTTAGACCACTTACTACTATTATTTCTAGCAGCAGCCTCCTTTATATATTTTATTTTCTAATTTATTTCAGATCGTAGTTGCTTTTATAAATTAACTTATTTTTCAAATGGTGAATGGAATGATGAATTGGATATAAGTGAGGTAAGATTTTATGTTTATTTAACTATTTGCAATGTGAAATAATACACTTTATTTTAAGAAGACTCTATCTTAGTACTTTTTGTTGTAGCCTTTAATAAATGACGAATGGAATATAACAAATATACAATTTGGAACTTACTATACAATATCAATAACCGCTTATACGTCTCCCGGGGATTTTCCAGTATTGGAAAGTCAAAAAAAGTGGATAAATTTCACAACTCCTACTTGCTTAGATGTTTTCAATCAAATAGACAAATGCAGTAAGTATATTTTATTAACTTCCATGTTAATTTCATGTTACCTACTTGAGAAAAATCGAAAAAGTTATCCACGGCAGACTTCATAAATGCTAAATACAAAAAAGCAAATAACTCGAAAACCAACTTTGTTACACGAATCATACAAGGGTGACTTTACGATATGGAATTGAACGATGCAATTAAGGGATACATTAAACAAATTTTTACGAGCATAGACATATATACAACTAACGATAATTTTGTGAGAGTAGAGATAAAAGATTGTATTCTTAAACGAACCAACACAGAAGTCAAGGCAAGAAGTTTGAAAAAGAGAAGAAAAGACATGTTTAATTGAAACTATGTAGGTACGTAATGTAAACTAACCAATTTGAAAAATCAAATATATATCATCACAGACTTAACAAAAATCAAAAAAGAGAGGACAGACCAAAATATGATACATGAAACCAACAAAATAGATGGGAAAATCTGTAAATAGAATGAGTGACAGGAAATGATGGAGGAGAAAATAAAATACTGTAAAGAATTAAAATAACTGAGGACATACAAACATGAAATACCACAGGCAAGGCAGTGAAATGAGTAAGTGATAGAAAGACTATAAAAAATATAAATACGAGAAAATGAAACGTGGAAAATAGTATTAGCTATCAAATAGTGAAAGAAAAACCAATAGAACGGTAGAAAATAGAAACTCGTTCAAAAATAGTGGAGTAGATGAATTCGAGCCTGCCAGAGCCGGGTATATGATAATGATACTGAATGAAAGTTACAAAATGGTAGCAATACAATTCAATGTTAAAATAATAGGAGTAGGCGTACACATGACAAAACATTACCAAGTAAATGGCCCAGACGACGATGGAAGTATTCAACCAAAAACAGAATACAAGATGTAATCTGAGAATTTACAGTGAAAATTATCATTACAAGGCACATGAACGTAAGAATAAGAAACGACACAGAAAAATGGAAGAAAGTAAAGAGGTCATGCAGAATAAAAATGAAAAATAACTGCTAGATTTCTGCATAGACAACAGCCTCATAATAACAAAGACCATGTTCCAACACAAATGGATACATCAAATACCCAGGAAGTAAAAGCGAATTTACATGGTTATTAACAATAAAGAAGAGAAATTAGTAAAAATGAAATGATAAATTAAAAGAGGTGAGGAAAGATTCAATAACATATAGGCTTGTATAAAACGACAAATGGGAACAAGAAAACAAAGTAAACAGCTTGATGGGTTTGAAAGACTAGAAAAAAATGAAGCAGAAATAGAGCAAATGGAGAAATATTTTCAGGATAAAACACTAAAGAGATACTAAATAAATGAGAAACCAAGAAAAATAAAATATAAAACTGGTGTAATGGATGTTTATAAGTCTCAAGTAAAATACAAAATTAACAAGAACGATATATTGACAACGGACAAAATATAAAATACATTAATACGTAAAGTCAGACGTCAAAATTGAAAGATACTGCTAATCGATACAAAACATCCGTGATAACTCATCCTTTTTTTTGTTTCAGTAGGCCATGCTACCCCGGAAAAGTTCTCGGCAATTCTAAAAAAAATCCCAATGGCACCGGACCAATTGGACAGGCTTATTTTAGTAACATTTTTGCATAAAACCATATACGAATATCGCGTGATATGTTAACAACAACAACAAAGAGATTCATGGGTAATTCACGCTACTGAAATATATATACGTATGTGTTGTAACGGATTTTTGACGGATCGAAACCAAACTCGCTACAAAAATCGGTTAGGCTAAAATCTTGAACGAGTTCGTTAATGAACCAAATTGGCCGAGTAAAAACCAAATGGCAGCCTGTCAAAGTTGAAAAAAAAATGTATTTCCTTTGTTTACCATTTGACGCAAAAAAGTTACTTTCCTTTGTTTTTCATTTGATGCAAAAAAGTTACTGAGCTTTTTCATAGACCTTAACACGTTCTACAACTTTTGAGCTTAACATTTTTCTCTAAATCGTACATTAAAACATTTATTTAAGAAAATTCACAAATTTACCAGAATTTTTTTTATTTTTTTGTTTTTGATTTGATGCCAAAATGTTACATTGGTTTTTTGTACATCTCAAAACATTCTATTACTTTTGTATCTAATTTTTTATTTTGAGTTTTATGCAAAAATTTTACTGAAATAAGCCTGTCCAATTGGTCCTGTGCAATTGGGATTTTTGTTAGATAAAATCTTTATTAAATATTTGCAACGTTCATTCTGTAGCTGAGCAGTCAAAATCCAATCGTCTGCTATTGTATTAACTTCCGACACTTGGATTTCGGCTTAAAGCATCTACATGAGCAATCTTTGTACCGGGTCGATATACTACAATGAAATCAAATTCCTGGGCTGTCAACCACCAATGTGCTATTCGGGGTATAAGGTCTCGTTTGGTCATGGAAGTGCGTAGTTTATTACAATCGGTTACCAGCTAAAACTCAATACATATGAGGTACACCCTGAATATCTGAACACAGCATATGACTGCTAGTGCTTCGTGTTCAGAACACGACCGAACTATTATTTTACTTAAATTTATATAGGCCGGGCATGTCCCTCCACAACTTGATTTTAGTTTAGAAACGAATAGAAATGTCACTGTCAGTGTCAATTAATTTTTCCACCTAGGCGGAGCGTTGCTTTGCTTAACAAAAAATTAGTAATTTCATTCTTAGCGCGGATAATTACAAAAGTATTCGAGCTGATCTACCAATTTCCTGATTAAAGCGGCGTAGTAACTTTGTAAATAATGTATAGTATTTTTGTCAGCTTTAAATAAATGGTCAATCATCCAAACCAGAAGTTAGTCTTCACGAGCTACCGTTTATTTTGAGATTTACAATCCATTATCAAAAAGTTATCGAAGAGAAAGTTTTAAGAAGTTCCCAAAAGTGTCAAAGTCAGACTGAACAAAAGGCCGGCTTTATCATATGGACCTTCGGGCCGGATCCATTAGATAATTTCTGACAAAATAATTAGTTTTTCATGGATCATTTAAACCTTACTATACGGTATTTTCTGACAAAAATAGTTCCAATTTGTTCCTGTATTGTATTAAAAAGTACAACGACCTTCCAAGTGGCGATTACAAATATTTTCTGGGTGAAAATATCTCGTTCCTGTCTCGTTCCTGATCTCCATTGGGCAATTTGGAGAATACTGCCGTTCTGTTCACTTTTAAAATTTGTTTTTTATAATTAGATTAAGTTTCTTACAGGTATATTTCTTATGTCATGGTAGACAGCTCATTAGCAATTAGTAATATTGTTCTGTTTAAAGAAACTCCAAGCCCGTATGTCAAATAATTCGAGTTCAATGTCCATAAATTAAATAAAAATTTAATTTGTTTCATTTAGTTAGGTAATAAAAAAGTTGTGGTAAATATTCCAGGGCCGTACTAAATAATTTTAAACCCCCTTTTTCCATTCCATAGTGATTTATTTGTTTTAAATAATATCGCCTACATACTATTATTGGCTGATTAATGATATAATTTTTGGTGTTCATATTTTATTTTTTGAATTTTTGTATGGGTTTGCACCCCATTTTGGAACACTCTGATTTCGATTAGTTTCTTTCAAGAAAGAAAAACTTTACGTTTGTAGTTCTTTACATAAGGTCGCTTCAACATTAGTGTCGCTGGTGCCGCATAAAAAGCTTCGATTTCGCGTAGCGAAAAAGACGAAAAGTGCATTTTCCACAGGACCCTGCGTGGCTCTTACATTTTTAGAATAGTTGTATAATTTCTAGTTTCAATAGTTTGAGTTTTTCGTTTCAAAACACACAATGCAAGTCTTTCTAAAAGCTAGAAAGAATGCTAAATCCGCGATCAGACAAACCCAAAATTGGATAATCGCAAATATAGATTTTGAAACAAATGTTTTCCTTCTTAAAACTAAATTAGATAAATTAGAATGCGAGATAGTTAAATATAACGACACTCAAAATGAAATTGAGGCTTTAGATGTTAATAGAAAAGATACGGAAGATAGAGATTCATATCAAGATAAATTTGATAAATCAATTGCTTGTCTTAAACAAAAAATTCACAGTTTATCTGTTCTTCCTACATCAGCTCCGAATCCGAATCTTAATCAATCCGCTCCAATAACAAATGAGCAAAACTTAGGGGTAAAACTTCCCCAAATTTCTATACCCCACTTTGCCGATGATTACACTAAATGGGCCCCGTTTTATCAATTGTTTACAGCATGAATAAAGAATAACGTTCACCTAACAAATGTTCAAAGGTTAATTTACCTAAAGTCCTATTTGAAAGGAGAACTGTTAGCTCTTATTGAATCCTTAGAAATAACCAATGGCAATTTTGAAATTGCAGTCAATATTTTAGAAAGTAGGTACGAAAACAGTTTAGCTATTATAAATTTACATTTAAATTCAATAATAGATAGTCCTAGCATAACTAAATGTACACCATTTTTCTTAAGAGAATTTTTAGTAAATATGCGAAAAAATTTAGACTCCTTAAAAAATCTAAAATGCCCAACCCAACATTCGGATTTAATTGTCCTACACATCCTAGTGAGAAAGTTATACTACGGCTCTAAAAGAGAGTATCAATCCAATAGAAATTCAAAATCAGATCCAACTTTGAAGGAATTTTTCCAGATTATCGAAGCTAGAATCCTTAAGTACTCCTTTACACTCCGCTTTAAATGAAGTAAAAGCCGAAAAAGGTGCCTCAAGGGCAAATTCTAAAATGTCGTTACATGCAAATAACGTGTCTTCTAGTTCACCTACGAGTAAACGATGAACTTGTTGGTTTTGCAAAATTATTTATGACGATATCTACAAATGCTCCAATTTTTCCAAACTTAGTACTGATGAAAAATATCAGTTTCTGAAGTCGCAATCCTTATGTTTTAATTGTTTGGGGGCAAAGCATTCACTGACAGAGGGTAAGTCTAGAGGTTGTTCCTTATGTGGAAAAAACACCACACACTCCTTCACCGAACTTCTGTGCCAAATAATAGTTCTCCAAAATTACAATTATAGTCCGAGAGCGTTTTCTAGTCCACAAGATAGTACCTGGGCCATTCCTAGGAATGTTCAAAATTCCAATGCTAACTAGAATCGGCGAGCACAGTCTAGTCGTCAATCGTCAACTCTTAACGCTGCAGATGCAATACTATTCCGAAATGCAAAGCCTGAAGCTCAAGTTAATGCTTCTCCGCCCTCGGGGCCATCCTCCGTCTTTGTAGATCAAGAAAGTCCTATTGGCCACAGCGGTCGTACATGTTCTTTCCGATAATGGTAACCTTGTTAAAGCTAGAATAATTCTAGACAACGGCAGCCAATGTTCTTTCGCTTCTGAAAAATTCGTTAGAAGTATGCATCTCAAAACTTATGATTATCAAATCCAATTTTCCGGCATTAAATGCACTCCTACAATTTCGAACAAAATGATAGACATTGTAATTTTCTCCAATACTAAGGAGAATTATAAACTCAAGGTATCATGTGCAGTACTTCCTGTAATTACTTCTATGTTGCATAGAATTCTGTTGAATAGACATAAGTTGAACATTCCTCCAATGTTCGAACCGTTTATTAAAGTTAGAAAATACATTATAATAAGGCTTATTCTCATTCAACATCCGAGTCGGATTCAGAGAGCGTTGGTTGCGGGGCATTGTTATTCTTTTTTTTCCACAGGGAGAAACGTATACCAGTTATGATACTAATGAGGAATATTGTTATCTGAAACCAGTTTCATAAGAATCTTTGTCTTTTTTTCTGAGATGGGCAACAAACCATTGTATAAAGTTGTTAGATGTTTAGGCATTTCCACAGATATTCCACGTCCAAACACTCGAAGGATGCGAAGCTCATCTTCACTGTAATTGTATTTAAATAGTATGGATCCGAGTTCGCTTTTTTCCTATCGTATTGATTTTCAGCCAATGAACTGGCTCACCTTTATTATCCTTGGTTTTGTTTTTTATTATAGTATTTGTAAGGGCTTTTAGCTCGTAAAAGTGCCTGTAAGTCAATTCCTTAATATTGTAAGCGCGGCTACGTTTAGCAAATCTTTCATGGTATAAATTGAAAATTTTATTTGCTCTCTCAATTGCACTATGCATCGCGTCGACCTCCATGTATGAATGACCCTTTTCCATGAAGTTGTGATGGACGGCATCCAGATGAGTATTTTGAACAACATTACATAAAAAGTGCTGCAATAAATTGGTTCCGGTTCTACTCGCCACATGTATCAGAAAACAAACTAATTTCTTTAACATTTTTTGGAATTTCCCTAATCCAATTAAGTAAAGCGGTGCCAATTTCGCAGCTACCCCTTTGGCCATTTAGTTAACTCCAAGCATGTCAATATACCTCATTTGGACTTACAGCTTCATCAATGGTTATTTATAAGCACAATGTTTCAGTGTATTGTATATCTGAGATACTTCTAAAGAAGAAATGCGTAAAACATTCTGTAGATCGAATGTTGCACTCACAAATGTTGTATCAGTAGCTGCACGGACCTTATCATTACTTTTTGCGGCATTGGCTTCATCACGGCGCTTAAGATGTTCACGATATTCTTCATCTGATTTGAATTTATTCTTATATTTTACGCAAATTGCGCACTGGTCCTTTTTGGCTTAAAAAACGCAAGGCTGTAGTTTGTGCCGAATTATATTCGGTATGTTATTTCTGACACGTACTTTTCATTGCTCCCAGAGTATTCTTCAACATAAAGTTCATACATCTTTGATATTGTTAGAGAGGGGTACAAATAATTACGCTGGTTTGATTTACGACGGTAATGGGATTCCATTGTTGGAAACGCTTCAATATGCTTTTTTACTCTTTGAATTACTTCACCAGGAGTTTGATTAGGTGGCACATTATGCCCTCGTTTATCCGGGTCGTCAAAACCCCGATGTCATTCCAACGTTTTAAAGCTTTATCAACCGAACCATGGCTAATATGGAGGGTCTTTAGAAAAAACATTTTGCATACTTGCAACTGTGAATTATTTTTCAAAAATAATATTTTCGGCTGGATAACTCCTTTGTCCCCGTTCTAGTTCGAATTCTTTCACATTTAGGCGCAGCAGCTTTAACACAACTCAATTCTCTGTTTGAAATTGAAAAGGCAATTTTGGCAGTTGGTTTCCCTTGGCACTTTGGGGGATCTTTGAGTATTTTTAATCACGTATGTTTTGCCGGCAAACTTTCGCACTTTAGTTTTATTATTTTTCCAGTTTGTAGGTATTTTCTCCTTTTCTTTTTATTGCCACAAACTTCGTCGTTGCTTGAAGAGATTTCATTTGGTAAGTATCCATCACTGTTGCCACATTCAATGCTGCTAGATGAAGATCTGCTTGCCAAGTAGATCAACTGTTTCCTTTCGTCTGTCATACCGTCGAATTTTCTTGACCGGTGGTTCACCACTGTGGCAATCGGTGATTTATAGAACAAAGCACAGAGATTAAACACAGTTAAAGATAGAAAATTCAGCCCACAAGTCTATCATTAGAAATGTTCCAATATTTTACAAAGCAGGTAAAAAATTTCTTGACCTTCAATATTATGATTTTTAACTGGTAGGTTGGTGAGACTCCACTGAATTGTAAGGGCTGGTCTGGTAGTTTTTCAGGGGGAATAAAAATATCGAACATTGGATTTTCCATCATTTATAAAACTAAAAATGAATTTCCAAATTAAAACAAGTTTCGTTTTATAAGTCACACAAAAATTACCTTCATCATGCTGGTTCAAATTATCTTTGTTCCTTAGGGAATTATCTGATTTATTTGGATTATGTGCTGTTCCTGTAGTAAAACAACTAATTTTTATATCATTTAAAAATCTAAGTAAATTATAACGCTTTTGCTCGTCTGTTATTTTTAATTTTTTATAAATAAAAAACTTTTACATCATGCCGAATTTTTGGACTCTTTATAGTTTAGTATTACCAAATGTGCCTTTTTGGCTCAGTTAGTCACATACCTAACTAATTGATCTTGTATTCCAAATCAAATTGCATTATTTTTCCACAAAAAGCGGTTCCAGGATATTGCAGTGGAGGCTTTTTTAACGTTTAAATTGTCAAGGTCAATATTACTGAATATTCTATATTTAAAAATCAAACTGGACAGCAACATTATGTTATGAAAGTACCATTATACATATAGGGCATGTTTATTTAACAAAAAAAGTAAAATCTATGAAAAATAATAAATAATATAGGAGTTAACATGAAAACTAACCTCAAAAAATGTATTTTTAATGTATTTATACCTACCTTCCGCATCAACATGTTGTATGGTATTGATCTTGCATAAAAACTGACACAACTTTCCTCTGGAACCTATCGTAACTATAATTTGGATCAACTCACTTGAATGTTCAATATAAGGTTTGTTCCAACTAAGCGAAATGATGCGTACATGAACGTCACGATCATGTGCATAACAAAATTTCTGTTCCAACAAGTACCGACAATTCCACGGACGATAAAAATGCGTTCCAACAAAAACTGGACACGTTCATGAACGTGTCAGCAAACGATCATGTTCATCAGAGATATGGATGTAGAACCGTTCGTCCAAACTATCAGTTGATGTTTTAAGGTTAGGTAATACGGTATGCTGGTAATAGTAATAAATAAACATAAATAATATAACTTGAAGGTTATAGTATGAATGATCATGTCAAGTTGGTCATTTTTTCCTGTAATATTGTAAGTGCTATGGACTTGGTCAAAATCCGTAGTGCGGAAATAACCCAAAAATATTTAAGTATCGACTTGGTCAATTTTTTCTGACATACAGTGGCATAACTACGGGGTGGGGGGGATGAGGGGGAAAACGTGTTTTTATTATTGAATTTTTACAATTGTAATGAAATTATCCAATTACCGTAGATTTGCGTACGGTCTTGAGATTTGGTCCGTATATCGTACCATTGGTCGAATTACCGTATACCTACGGTAATTACTGTACGTATGGCAACACTGGATATAGCACTTAATGTGTTAACCTGTCTCGACCACAGATTGGTCTCGACCACGAGTCTCGGTGTAGTGATGTCGAGCGTATCCACTTTTCGAGATATTTGAGGAGAAATTGTAACGCTCTCTCAATATTTAGCAATCCATCATCTACGATCTCATTAATACCCAAGATATATTCTTTGCAATACTGTATACACTCTACCACAGAGCAGTTAATGGGAACTGGAAATTGGTATATACCGTACGCAAGATTTTGATTTTCCTGTTGATTATGTTCCACATTTATTTTCATATAATACGCATAAATAAGTCAACTTGGAGTCGTTGGAAAGTTGTATATGCTCTTTATAAAAAGTTGTGTATGTTCTTTATAGATATTTTTTCCTTCATTAATTTTTTCATATACTCATAATAACAAAAGTATAACAGTTTCACCGAGCTTTTAAGCTTGCGATTATATTGGATGCGTACACTGCCTATGTTGAACGTACTCGTGCGTAGTCGGTCCACTGAAACAAACACTGGCTAGCCGCTAAACCGGTTACATTCAAAACGGTGCGTGTACGTATGATCAAATTTTAAATCCAATGTCTCCGTAAATCAACTGAAACTAGTCGGAGTTGTATGCATGCAATCTAACCACCAAGGACCAAAGTTCGAGTCGATGTCATCAGAGTATGCATCCTGATGTTAGATAATAATAAATTATAGAATAAAAAGTTATGTGATAGTCAGTTGCTGCATTTATACTGTGAAACTAAATTCCTTCCGAAGAAATATATCTTGTCATATTATTGCAGTTCCTGATATGCCACAAAATCTTGAAGTAAGAGAATATCAACTCCGTAACGTGAAACATAAGATATCTTACAACGTTACTGTGGAATGGGAGAAACCCAGTTACAGCCCATATTATTACACAGTCATCTTAAAACTATGGGACATCAACACAACCTTGTCATATAACATAACTGGCGTAAGTATTCAAAGTAGACATTTATCAACCATGAACTTCAAAATTACTAAACACTGAATTATAAAACTAGTAAATGGGAATATGTATTAGGACCTCTTATTAGGGATCATTTTAAATGGTTGAATAATAAAGTTCAACTTTGAAAAATTGAACAAAGTCATTTCAGAAAAGGGTTCAACATGTTCTTTCAACTACACCCGAGACTGTACTATAAAATATTCATTATACGTGTGCTTCCTAAAGTATGACGTCACACTCAGGACGTGTGCCTAAATTTGAGAATCTCATTTACATTGTTATGATAGTAGTATTGTTAGCCTTTAGGTTTTATGTAACTAAGTTAATTTTTTTGGGCCATAATATTGTTCTAATATTTAATATAATGCCCAATTTAACAAATGAATGAATACTTTATATAAAAATCATTCCTCCTCAGGTATATAGTTTTATGTAATATATACATTTGTGTTTTCTGGGGAGTACCGATATTCTTTTCGAGAACTGTTTTCTCAAAATGTCACATGTATTCTGATAATTATTTTCTTTTTGCAGCTCTAGTTACATACATCCTCCTGCTTTGTAAGCTTGATCCTTCTTTAGAAAATGGAATTTTTCTATAGCTTTTGCATAGTTGGCTAAAAAGTATTGTTCGGGTCGTTCTTCTCAGATATTCCAATCATCTTAGACTCTATACACGGACTTTATTACAGATTATTACTTATCTTCAGTAATCAAGTAGTTTCTTAAAAATGTTTTGGTGATTAAATGATTCATTGGAGTAAATGTTATATTTCAGTTGGGAATGAAAGCAATAAAATATATTTTAATGAATTTCTGTTTCTTTGGCGGATTCTCGTTGATTTTTTGACATACCTAATTCTGTGCTTTCATTTACTCATACTCTTTGTTTATTTGTAATAATTGTTAATTAAATTAAATTAATCATTTCGTACAAACAGTTAGAAACAAAAACCTAACTACCGTTTTGTTTTTCAGAACTGCACATCGATAATGTTATCAGAAATTCAACTAACACCAAATTACGATGTCGTAGTAATTGCTTTCTCCGCTAGAGGTGCAAGTGCTCCAGCTGTGATCCACAAACAACGTTCATCAAATTTTACGTCAGAAGAACATGAAGAAGAAGATATTCCTACTTCTGTCGGATCAATGAAAATGATTTTAATTATAGGATGTTCAATGATTTTAATTTGTTTAGCAGCATTATTTGGACTGAAGGTCTATCTACCAATACGGCTAAAAAATCAAAAAAGAGTTAAGTATATCAGAGTCGATTTTAAAATTGAACAATGTGTACAATTTGTACCCGAATCAACGACGCACTGGCAAGCGTCGAAGAATGAAATTTAGTTCAAGAAAATTCTTTGGGCATGAGCTTTGCTTTATCTAATGCCAATGTACCCAAACTCAGTAACAAATCTCTCTCATAACGATGTTTTAAAAACATCATAACGTTGTTTTAAAAATGTCGTTATGGGTTTCCAAACATCTGTTTGATCTTCGCAAATATTGGAGCCAAAATTATTAAACTAATACTTTACCAGTTACTCCTCGATCATGCATATTTCTTTATAAAATTGATCTTTTACTAATCATAGAACTCCCGTATTCGGCGACTGTATAAATAACCGGGTGAGAGAAAATTACGACAGAATAAAAGCTGATTTTCCTGATGCTTAGACAGATTATAGACCTACTATTAAGAACGAATTTTTCCATTTCTGGAAAAGCAGTGGGATCAAACAAGTTTTAATAGAATTAATGTAAACATTGGCATGTAACATTTTATAACTTAAGTTATATATTTTTCTTAAAACATATCCAAGTTTTTTGTTGGTAATAGTCAGGAAAAATACCCAACTCTTAATGTTACTTTCAAATTACTCGATGACTGAAAACGATAAATTATAATAATTATCCTTGCGTTTTATTCAATAATGCCGCTATAATTCATATTCTTTGTGTATGCAAAGGTAACAGACATGTTTCAAATAGAAACATTTAATCCGTTACTAAAACTTCATTCACTTTTTCAATGAATAACACAAGTTTTAGCGCTACGAATAACTTCTAAGTGGCATCCATTATGATGGATGATTTCCCGTATTGCTTCTTAAAATTTTTTAACTATTATATTGCCGACGAAGATTTTCATCAATGTACTCGCCAGTATCGGCAACATTCACTCTCTGATTTGCCCATTTTTTTGAGGTGGTACTTCAAAGGGCAGTGTCTAGTGAGGAGTTCCGTTACCAATATTAAGTCTTTCTTGTATAACTCGAGAAGCTGTTTAGCTTTCCTTGGCGAAAGGCTCACAGCCTTTTCGCTTGTCTTTGTCCTGGTACTTTATTCCAGTGAGATTTCATTAGATCGTTTTCCCAGCATCGAAATTCTTCTTTCAAGAGAGTCCGCAGAAGTGTTCCGGGCCAAGGAATTCGGAGTTCCATCCTTCTTTGGCAAGGATGTCTGCTTCCGCATTTCCTTTAACGCCCCTGTGCTCTGGCACATCAGATTGACCTGGTTGGTTGTTGCCAGTTGTCTTAGCGATTTTTCTGTCCCAAGTCAGCTTAGACTCTCAAGTGTATGACTTCAAAACTTTCAATGCTGCCTGGCTATCTGATCCCTTTTGAGGCACTTCCGGGCACACATTTCTATAGCATACTTCTGCTTGATATATGAGGCTCTGTTCATGGTTTTTGAGAGCCTGAAACTAGGCCTCGTAGCTACCGCTCTAGCCCTTCCATCCCTCTTGGATCCATCAGTGTACCTAACTGCGTTTCTTCCCAGTTGAGGTCCATTCTCTGTGCAAATTTGGTGGTTATTTATGACCACTTCAAACTGCCTTCCTAAGTCGTACCTATTAACTGGCATAGTATATGTCGGTTCAGACATGGGTTCTAGGTAAATGTGTTCCAAAATCTTTAGGTGTCCGATCAGATTTCCTACTTTTAGTTCTATTGATTGTCTCAATGTAAAGGCACTTATTGTTACTTCATTCACTACATATAGGTGCAGTGGTGGAAGGTTCAACATTGTCTCTAGAGCCGCAGTAGTGCACGTAGATATTGCTCCTGCAAGCTAATCGTTGCACTTTCTGCAACTTCGCTTGTGCCGAGGTTTGTTGTATGTTTGGCAACCATATCAGTGAAGCATAGGTAAAATCGATGGGAGACTCCCTTACAAGGTAGGTTACATAGATTGTATCCATCTGATGAGTGAGTCGTTAATGTTTATTTCCTCTAGTGATCTGGTGATGGAGACATGTGAGGTGTTATCGAAAGCACCTTCTATGTCAATGAAAGCATAGAGAGCCATTCCCTTAGAGTAATAATATACAATAGCGAGGGCATTTCATTCATAAACACGTTTATTTTTGCGGCCAACAATCCTAAACGCCAGTAGTAAAATATTGAATGAATTACAAATAGTAGGGATGGTATTGTAGACACATGGTCTTGGTCATTTTTGCTGTTTTTCTAACAAACTTGGCACCGACGAAACATGATAATCCAAAAACATTTAATTAATTAACTTAAAAGTTTATTTTGTCACTAAAAGTCTAGAAAAACACATCAAAACGAAGGAACTAAATGTTTACTCTCTAGTCGTAATGGCGCTCGTATAAACAAACCACGTTTGACGTTAGTTACTACAATACTGTTACGAACTCGCACACCGAAGCAGATACTAAGTACGGTCCTGTAACGTTATGTTAACGGAGTTAAAAAAATGGCGAGCGCGCTGAATTCTGAGAAGGTCTATTGGGATTTATTGTGACCGTTTTTATAGACACGTTCTCGGAAGGTCTTTTAAGAATTAAGCCGGCAATCGAGAAATATCGCGGAAGGCATTTGTTTTTGTGTAATCCGCAATCCAGAATAAAGGACCGATCAGTGGAAGAGTTTAGTTTATAATTTGACATCGTGAGATAAACAGTAAATAAGTGAATATAAATTAAGTGATTATATAAATTATTTTAAGTGAATATACTGAGTATATATAAATTAAGTGTTAGTCATTAGTTTAGTGTTTAAATAAATTAAGTAAGTGAACCTACCGTGTGTTTAAAATTTATCCCACCCGTTCATTGTTTAAATAAATAACAAAAAAACATTACATTGGTGTCAGAAGTGGGATAATATAAATTAATTGCTACGCAAAAATGGCCAAGAGACTATGTGACCTCAAAGTGGCGGAACTAAGAGCAGAATTGGAAGATCGTGAGTTGGAAACGTCCGGTAAGAAAAGCGAATTAGTAGAACGACTTAAAGTGGCACTGGAAAATGACGGTTTTGATCCAGAAACAGTTTTATTTAATGACGAGGCTTCCACCTTAATCTCGTCAATTTCTGCCATGGAAGAGAAGATTTCAACGAATGTGAAAAACGATGTTTCTGCCATGGAAGAGAAGATCTCAACTAATGTGAAAAATGATATTTCTGCCATGGAAGAGAAGATCTCAACTAATGTGAAAAACGATATTTCTGCAATAAAGAACGATTTTTCTGATATGAAGAACGATTTTTCTGATATGAAGAACGATATTTCTTTTAACATGAACAAACTTTCTGCCGATATCTTATTAATGAAAAATGATATAGCCGCTGACGTGGAAAATAAAATTTCGTCTCTTAAATCGGATATGGAGAATAAAATGACAACGATGGACGAAAAAATCAAGGAGTTAGAGAGTAAGTTAACAGATTTAAGAACACAAGACACGCCAGCAGAACAAAAGAAGATCGAGATATGCAAGCCAGCAACACAACCCAAGATATGAGCAATTTTGCCAGAGTGAAGGCTCCAGCGTTCGACGGAAAAACATCGTGGACCAATTATGTGAAACAATTTGAAGCGGCCGCTAGAGTAAATAATTGGTCCGATAGAGAGAAGGCAGTAAACTTAACCATCGCGCTTCGGGAAGATGCCTTAGATGTACTTCAGACGATACCACTTGAAGAAACGGATGACTTCGAACAGCTTAAGAGGAGGTTGGACATGCGATATGGTCACGAACATCTAGAACATGTGTACCAATCCCAGCTGAAGAACCGAAGGCAGAAACGTGAAGAAGCACTTCAATAATATGAAGTGGATATTGCCCGACTCGTTCGATTTGCTTATCCATCAGCAGCAGAGAACATGATGGAATGTCTGGGCGTCCAGGCCTTTATTGATGGCTTACGTGACCCCGATATGCAGAGGACGCTTCGCTTAGCCCATCCCAAAACATTAGTTGACGCATTGACAGCTGCTCTTGAATATGAAGCAGCAACGAAGGCTTCGGGTTACAACAAAGTTAGGACCATCCAAGAAGAAGACGACGAGGACAAGTTTGACCAGATCGTCACCTTGATCAAAAGTATGATGGACAAGAAGCCAAGAAAGATCAGATGCTGGAATTGTGGCGAACTAGGGCATGTACGCAGTTCATGTAAGCGCCCCAGGACTCTTGCAAACCAAGAACCCCAGTCACAGGAAAACTAGGACGGATCGGCTACGAGGGGGCAGTACCGACCCATAATCGTTCAAAAGACCCTCTCATACTGATAGCTTCTCTCAGATGTCGCAACGACAGTGTATATGTGGATGGCGAAGTGAATGGTAAGAAATATGCTCTGCTGGTTGACACTGGATTAACTAGAACCATTATACGACCAGAAATAATACACTCCAAGAAGAAGCTTTTACCAACGAGACTGCGACTGCGGACCGCCACAGATGAGAGTGCCAACGTTCACGGTGAAACACAAATCCAATTGGGAATTGGCGCAGAAAAATTCACGCATACGGTAATCGTAGCTGACATTGAAGAAGACGTGATTCTAGGAATGGACGTAATGAATGTACATGGTTTCCAATTGGATTTTAGAAACAGAACCATTAAAGTGGATTCCGAGGAGGTATTCCTTCATCCATATGAAGGCAACGCGGTGTTGGCAGCTGTACAGGAAGATACCGATCATGGAGAAAGGTACACCGGTTATGATGGAGCCAAGGAACCACGACGAAGAGGTTGGCAAGGGAGTACTAATGGGAAAAGGATTGGTTAAGTCGGCGAAAGAGATCCCAGTACGTGTGATAAACGTGAATTATTACCCAATTACCATCAAGAAGGAAACTAAGATTGGATCCTGCGTACCAGTGACGTCTATAGTTCGTCAAACAACGACCACTGACAATTCCAATGCCAGATTCGAACAAATGTTATCAGTAGCTAGTCAATTTTTGGATCGACCTGAAAAAAAGAGAATGAGAGAATTTCTCGTGCAGTATCGAGACTTATTCGTACCAAAAGGAGGAAAGACTGGCAGAACATCAGCCGTCAAACACAAAATCGATACTGGTAATGCTAAGCCAATTAGACAATCAGCTCGAAGACTTCCACGAGCGAAGAGAGAGGAAGCTGAAAGAATAATTCGAGAGATGGCAGAAGAAAAAGTAATAGAACCATCTACTAGTCCATGGGTGTCTCCAGTAGTGCTCGTCAAGAAAAAGGATGGAACTACGAGATTCTGCGTGGATTATCGCCAGCTTAACAACGTGACGAAGAAAGACAGCTATCCTCTGCCTCGAATTGACGATACTCTAGACACTTTGGCCGGCAGCAAACTGTTTTCCACCTTGGACCTGAAGTCTGGTTATTGGCAAGTGGAAATGGACCCAGAAGACAAAGAGAAGACTGCTTTTACCACCGGATCTGGATCATGGCAATTCAACGGCATGCCATTCGGGCTCTGTAATGCGCCTGCGACATTTGAAAGACTCATGGAAAATGTCTTGGAAGACATGCCTTGTCTATTTGGACGACATCGTAGTACTGGGAAAGACATTTGACGAACATCTGAAGAATTTGGAAGACAAATTCAAACGACTCCAAGCTGCCCAGCTCATGTTAAACCCGAAGAAATGTCAGCTGTTCCAAAACCAAGTCAACTATCTAAGTCATGTAGTGAGCAATGAAGGAGTGGCGGTGGATCCAGAGAAAATTGCTTCCATTCATCAATGACCGCAACCAAACAACATACATCAAATTAGGAGTTTCCTTGGACTTTGTACGTATTATAGAAGATTTATCAGGAAGTTTGGAGATATTGCCAAGCCTCTAACTCGACTTACAGAAGAGCTTTCCAATGGGACGAAGACTGTCAAACGGCTTTTGAAACCTTAAAGAGGCATTTAACATCGGCGCCGATATTAGGATATCCATTACCGAGGGAGACTTTATTCTTGACACTGACGCAAGCAACGTAGGAATTGGTGGAGTGCTCTCGCAGATCCAAGGAGGACAAGAAAGAGTTTGTTTTTGTGTAAGCCGCAATCCAGAATTCTCTAGTAAATAAAGGACCGAGGACCGATCAGCGGAGGAGTTTAGTTTATAATTTGACATCGTGAGATAAACAGTAAATAAGTGAATATAAACTAAGTGATTATAAAAATTAGTTTAAGTGAATATACTGAGTATATATAAATTAAGCGTTAGTGATTAGTTTATTGTTTAAATAAATTAAGTAAGTGAACCTACCGTGTGTTTAAAATATATCCCACCCGTTTATTGTTTAAATAAATAACAAAAAACATTACAATACTATGGCGAATTCAAAATGATCGTCGAGCACACTGACGATATTTGAATTTGAATCTCTCTTTATATTGTAAATAAACAGGGACAGAACTACTAAACAGATTACCTTTGACACATAAAACAGGTACTGAAACGTTGAGCAATGTTGCCACTTTTAGTTATAACTATAAAGGTATCTAAGGTTATAAGAAATACATGTTTAAAATTTATATAAGAATATGCCTTCATTAAATAAAATTCAAATATTATTAATTAATTTTAAAAGCATCGACTCAAATGCATAAATTAGTATGACTTTTTTTATTTGCAAAACTTTTTAACAAATTTTCAATTAAACTCCTAATTTCATTTTTCCTGCAACTAAAGAGAATTTGTAAATATGGCAAAACAGTGGAAGTGTCCGCAAGTGAGCTTAGAATGTGACTCGATGTTTGGAGTAGGAAAAAATCAAAACAAACATACCTATTTGGTTGGTTAATCTGATGCCATTTCTTTTGCCGTGAATATCTTTTCATTGCTTTCAACTAAGCATTGTAAAGCATTAATCGTGGATTCACCTGCTGGATAAGCGAATTATTTCTTCCACTAAACCTGCTTTTGTGCTATTAGCAACGCTCTGAAATGGATATTTGCCACAGGGCCATATGACCGCTTTAGTGGTACTACCTGTTTCCCACGGTTGAGCGGTAAGGTGTCTTTATGGTTTTGATATTAATGCAAGATCTGCCTTCAGTTCGCGCACGGTCTGCATGAGCAGATCATGTACAGCTTCACAATGGTTGGGGTTAAGCCGTACTATTTCTCTCTATAAACTGGGCATTTGTTGCTACCAGAGATGTGGGCACGATTCTCCACGTCGTTCTTTTCGCACAAAAAGCATTGAGCTCCCCTTCGGCAAGTGGCTGCTTTGTGGCCTTCTTGTCCACATTTATAACAGAGTCTGGGCTGGTCCACTTAATTCTTGCACTTAGCAGAGATATGTCCATAGTGCCAGCATTTGTAACACTTAGTTACTGTCTGCACTCTCCTTATACGGCAGTTGACTAAATCAATGTGGATCTCTGTTCGCCTATTACGTTTTCAACAATTGATGCTGCCAGCGTTCTGGGTTCCTCCATAAGCTTTACTAAGTGACCGTACGGTGTCCAACGTGATTGGCCGTTCTTCCCCAGCCACTTTCTGCAGGACTGCGATAATATCCGCTCTCGGCGTCGTCTCATCGATATCTTCTTGAGGCCGCTTACTGATGACTTGGTCGTCTTCGCTAAGAATTTCAGTTATCGCTATCGCCTGTCGCAGAGATTGACCTCCATCTGTGTTTTCTCTTGTCAGTACGATCAGCTAGTTTCCACTTGCTGTTTTACCTTGGACCTTATCGACTGAGACAATCTGGTGTTAAGGAACATCCGTTTTGAATCGTTTAAGTATTTCGGCATATTTATCCTTTTCCTTTAGGCAATCAATCAAGGTATTCTGCCGGTTTTTCGGTTTTTGTAGCCTCCTATGCCGAGATACTTTAACAGGCTGCTCCGTTTCTCGCTTCTTCTTCTTCTTCTTATACTTAGCCTCTTGCCAGTCCATCGTATTCTCTTCAGGCGGCTGTGTCGCATTCTTAAAGATAGGAGTTGCTCCTGTCGCCTACCTCTTTTTGGTTTCCTTGTTCCCCGAACCGGGTGACTTGGGTAGTTTCCGTTTGACATTGCGAATATCACGGTGGCTTTTAGACACCGATTTGACATCGGCGTCGGATTCTGTATCTATCGCCGACGTCGTCTCCGTGATAGCCTGGATACGTGGTGTACACAGCTTTAGGGACTATTGAGGGCACTAAAAACACTATAGTCTTGGTCTAAATCTCTGTGTGGATGCTTTCTTCGGTTGGACAAAGTCTTGAAGCTCACCAATAAGCTCCTACAGCCAGTCCCACGCTTGATTCCTCGTCAATTCAGCATCCAAGACTGCTTGTTGAGCCTAATGCTCGTTTTCACCATTTTCTTTGTTGTTGGGTTTAATACATTTCTCCAAGTTGTTCCCACGAGAACCTAGGGAAATATAAATCCACTCCAGCAGAGCCCCGTTTGCTGGAGTAAGGCCACAGCTTACACCTGAGGTGGGACCCGGTACCCCGGGGAACCGTTTGCGACGCCGTATCCTCGACGTCAAGCAGTCCTCGGCACGGTATCTTGACACCTTGACTTAGGGAGTTCTACGTTGCCGTCCACTCTGTGTCAGAAGCTGTGGTGTGGGAATCTTATTAGCTTTACCTCAATCACTTCGAGACCTTGCCGGCATGGGTGGCCCTACCAGTAGCTACGCTACCGCCGGCATCGCTCCCTGGGTATAGAGGTTACTAAGCTCTCTCACCAACGACAAGGTGCTGATTCCCCTGTGTGTGTGAGGGTGTGTGTGTGTATGTGAGAGAGAGAAAAGATGGCACGGAAATTACTCCATTTGCCACAGAATTCTGGAAATTGATTTGTTCAATTTAGATAGTAACATTGGACTCCTTCAAGAAATTTATTAATAAATCATAAATTATTCTATTAACATTATTAACGATATGTCTAATATTTACCGGAAGGTTATAATTCATCTTCACAAGCGACTCAATTAAACATTCGGATCTCACGACGTTATTAAGGCAACCAAAAGAGATGTGATTCAGATCACGTTACATTTACAGGATGATGATCTGATAATGCAAGGTGTGCAGGAAATCTTCCGTGATTGGTTTCAAGTCTAAAAATAGTTGATGAACAGAATTTGGTTGTTGTATAATTGAATATATATTCGGGAGGAGGGGTAATGTAGGATAAATTTAAAAATACTGGTTAGTAGAAGATCTAGATGTATTTATCCACTCCTGTTTCCATTTGTTAGCAATTCTTAACGTGCTGTTTATATCTGCTGATGTGAAAATATTGCAAACTTGTCAATTTATAACTGAATCCTCCGCTAACAGGTCCGCCCTTTCGTTCCGAATTATATTGCTATGGCCCTTAACACCCTTAATAGATTTAGAGTCAGAAAGAATTACAGCATTACATAATTGGTTTGTAATCAACCAATTGAGGCTTTTCTGTATAGATACGAGCTCTGCTGTATATATGCTACATATATCGGGTAATTTGTCCTACCCCATATTTCACCTTAGATTCATTTGTATATATAAATATATTATTAACAAAGCCTGCCAATATTGATTCAGAAGTCCTACATTGATTTGATTGGAAGTTGAATACTTGGGAATTATGACTTTGTGACTCGTAATAAAAGCTCTAAACTGCACACGAAGTGCTGGAATGATTTTGTCTTTTTTGTAGATATTAGTGTAATTCATAGTTTCAGTAAAAGCCTTCGCAAGAGGGGGTGTATTTTTTAGCTTCCAGTGTAGATTTGTTAAATCTACTGCCGCGATTTCACTCAACCTGTTGATCATGGGCGATTCTCGAAATCTAGTTTTATCAAATATTTTTTAAACAGATACTGCCATCTTAATCCCAGAGGAGGTTCATTACATTCTGTCAACATAGCATAAACAAGTGTGGACTTCATCCCACTAACACACGAACGTAATCATTTGTATTTCAGGCGATCAATTTTCTTTAAATTGGAATTGGAAGTGGAGCCATATAGACAACATCCATAATCAATGATTGATCTCACGTATGCTCTGTAAAATAAAATTGCAATACACGGTTATGAGCCCCAATTACGATTAGTTACACATTTAATTAGGTTGTAACCTTTTTCACATTTGTTATTTGTTTGGACCACAGGAATTTAGTGTCTAGTACGATACCTAAATATTTGTATTCATTTACCACAGCCATAATGCTTCGGTGCCCGCAGTCTATGTCCGGTAAAAAACATTATGGAACATTTTTCTGTAGATGTCATACCAGTTTCTTCTGCCAATCTTAACAATACTTGCATTATATTTTCGAGAACACAAATGCAATCATCATATGTGTTCTGGATGGAGTATATACAGAAAGCATCTTCTTACAGGCTACAGTTAGCATGGTTATAATCTGTGTATGTATATTGTCAGAATATATATTGAATAAAATTGGGCTTAATACTGATTCCTGAGTTAGTCCATGATAAACAGTTCGAGGTCCATGTAGGATATTATTGTGATCTCTAATAAAGACTGTTCGTCCAATGAATAATTGTATAATACTTTGAGAAGTTCTTTTACTAAAGCCTACGTTCATCATATTTCGTTGAAGAATGTTGAAATCTGCAGAGTCATAAGCTCCCTTTATATCAAGAAATAGACATACTAAGTACTTGTTCATTGTGAAAATGCAATCTGAACCTCATTAACCAGATGTGATACCGCATGAACCTAACATAACCTAACCACACTGTGCGGTGTGGTGGAATCGAGTTAATTTCGATATAGTCTTGCCTTGATCATACGTTCAAATGTTTTTGTGATACACGACATCAATGATATAGGACGATAAGATGAGGGTAGATTCTTGTCTTTTTGTAGGTTTAAAAGAAGACATATAGTTACTTGTTTTAATTGATCAACGTAATTCCCATTAACCCACCAATCATTATAAATTTGTAATGATAGTATATTATACACCAAGCGACATAATTTTTTGACAATGCGCTGTTGGATATATTTCTGACAATTTTTTGATACCAATTGATGTCCACTTTGTTCGCAGTAAATGCAGTAATCATCTTCTTTACATTCGAGGTCGTCATGTAGTTGACCGCATTTTTTATACTTAATAGTTATGCTTTTACAATATTTTGCGGTATGTCCATACCGTAGGCACTTGAAAAACTGTACTACAGGACATAGTACGGCCCGTTATCCGAACTAGAATATAAATTATTTAAGTCGATTTTCATTTCTATCTATTGGATTTTTCTTAGGAGGGGATCCCCCCACTCCGAATAATGTATGATGATTAGTAAACTGACAATATAAATAATAAATTTACTTACAAAAGCTTTGTCTATAACACACTACACAAACCTCGATACGTATAGTTCACGTGAGAGATATAGTGCGAACTTTAAGTTTCGGCTTATCCTTTGATTTGAATACTGTCATAGTCCTGTCAATATTATACTTTAAAATGCTTATTAGACGATATATTGATTTAATATTATAACTTCAACTAACAATCGTTTAAATGTATTTAATAATCATTAAATACATCTTAAACATAACACCAGACAATTAACACTACCTTATATCTCGTTTTATTAACAAGAATCAATATAATTTTAAAATAACTTATTATTTTTCTCATATTTTACTGAACATAAGTATATTTTGAGATAGCAATTTTTTCGAACACGCACGTGTCCACCAGCGATAAGTAACGCTGACTATTTAGTTGAGTGTAGTGTGTAAGTGGTATTTGTAAAAGAAAAATATTAATACCTTCCAGAGTCTAGCCCCGCAACATAACTTAAAGGGGATATACCATTACACTTCTGCACTATATGTTTTGCGCGCACTATACCTGTTGCGTCGAGAAAAATATTTTTAATGGTTTTTAATTTCGTAGGAAACTGAAGAAAAATTTTCAATACAAAATAATTTGACTACAAACCCAATCAAAAAAATAAACATGGACGAATGGGAAATAGATAAAAAGAAGCTTGTGATTAAAGAAATTTTGGGTGGCGGTGCATTTGGAGTGGTACGTAAAGGCTTGTACAGTCGAGAAAAGGAAAAAGAAATAGCTGTCGCCATTAAAATGTTAAGAGGTAATATGTACATTCTATTAAAAAATAAACGGTTTTAATGACTAAAACTAACTTTTCCGCATCTGAGAGAGGCCCTGAATAATATTCTATCATAAAATTGTCACTTGTCTACACTTCGGGGGATGTATCGTGCTAACAAACCGAAATTTCTCCAAAAATAACCAAGAATGTAGTATATCTGGATTTATAGGACACGCTCTACGCTCTCTAGTCAACTGAAAATCAATAGAGTACATCCGTGAGACACCTTGTACAATATTCAATCATAAAATGTACACTTTGGAGGCTGTATCGTGCTAACACACTGGAAATTATCCAAAAATGACAAAAATTTGGTACTTCAAGTACCATAGCACCCGTTTTACTGGTTTTAGTGAGCTGAAAATCAATAGGGTTTATCTTTGAGACGCCCTAAATAATATCCAATCAGAAAATTGGTCACTTGTATATACTCCGGAGGCTGTATCGTGCTAACAAACTGAAATTTCTCTAAAAATGACAAAAATTTAGTACTTAAAGTACTATAGCATCCGTTGTACTGGCTCTAGTGTGCTGAAAATCAATAGGGTTCATCTGTGAGACGTCTTGAACAATATTCAATCATAAAATTTGTGAGATTTCTCCAAAAATGACAAAAATGTCGTACTTAAAGTACTATAGCACCTGTTGTACTGGCTGTAGTGAGCTAAATATCAATAGGGTTCATCTGTGAGAGGTTCTGAATAATATTCGATCATAATATTAGTGACTTCTTGTACTCCGGAGGCTGTATCTTGCTAACAAACTGAAATTTCTCAAAAAATGACAAAAATGTCGTACTTCTAGTACCATAGCACCCGTTGTACTGGCTATTGTGAGCTAAAAATCAATAGAGTTCATCTTTGAGATGTTCTGAACAATACTCAATCATAAAATTGGTGATTTGTTGCACTCCGCAGGCTGTATCGTGCTAACAAGACACGGAAAGGGGCTGACGACAACGACGACGACGACGACATACACACAGGTTTTTTTTCTAAAAGCCATTTTTTCGTGTTGTTCTTGATGAAAAACGTAAAAATAGCTCAAAAAATGTTTTCAAAATTTCAACTCTTTTGTGGGTAAACCAATACTTTTCTCGCATATAGATAGGTTGGGCGGAAAAGTAATAACATGAATATTAGATACTTTTGTATGAAATTTTCCAAAGTATATTCAATAAGTTTATGATAAAATTTTTCAATAAACTCTTAAGATTGGATCAATGACGATACATGGGGGCTTTAGTATGTACGATAATTCTCAAATCAAAAAATGGGTTAATATAAATTAATAATATCTAATGGATAAACCTACCATCACATTTTGTAAGATCGTGATTCGCTAAATGTACCTACATCTTAAAAAATATATCTTTGAATTACGTGCGTAAAGTTTGAGTGAGAAAGTATTGACGACAAAGGAGGTAGTTAGTATATGTGTTCCTTCGTAGCTCAATTAAACTTTATAATTTAGATTAATATGCAAATTTTCATTGTAAAACGATATCGCCGTTCGATACTTTTCTTACTACTACTTAAAATGCCATTAAGTTCTGTTTCAACCAAAAATGCGGTGTTGCCAAGAATTTTCCAAAATTTGAACAATCGGCGCAAACATACCCCTGACCCTGAAAATCCGTCATCTTTTCAGGCAAATTGGAATAAATGGAAAATAAACCAAACATAATAATTTCAATGAGAATTGCATTCTTAATTAGAATTTAATTATCTAAATCGAAGGACCATCGTAACCAACAATTACAATTAATATAAATAATGCCCAGCGAAAATTAAACCCACATGTAACTTAATCCACATTCATATTGTTGGCACTTTACAATGCTCGTTATTAATACTTAAATTTCTTAAAACTAAAACAAGAAACAAAAATAATCTTATCACTCTTAAATTAAATACTCAACCTATTCCTAATTACTGGGAAGGTAAATGGCACACTTTTATCACCGGACGTGTCAACACCCCTTTGATAGTTTTAACCGCCACATTCCGCACAACTCCATCTTTACCGGGATGGATGTCCAATACGACGGCCAAAGGCCAATGTAAGGGTGGAGCATTTTCTGTCTTCAAAATTACTACCGTTCTCGCAGCAATATTAGAGTAATCTTTAGACCACTTCGGTCTAGTTTGCAATGACGCCAAGTACTCTAATCTCCACCGCTTCCAAAAACCCTGAACCAAACTATCGTTCAGTTGAAAACGATCCAGTCTATTTAAACTTATCCATCCAACTTTTCAGAAAGAAACCCTCGTAGAGGACTTAAAGTTAGAAAATGAGCTGGAGTCAGAGCTTCCGGAGCATCCGGATCCCCGGTCAAGCAACATAATGGTCGCGAATTAAGAAGGGCTTCAACCTTAGTTAACAAAGTAGAAAACTATTCATAAGTTAATAATTGCTCTCCCACCACTCGATAGATATGATTTTTTACAGTCTTTACGTGACTTTCCCATAAACCGCCCACGTCAGGAACACTAGGAGTATTAAACCTCCACTCAATATTATTTATGGCTCATTCAGTTTCGAAAGAATGACTAAAATCGGAAGAATTAATAGATTCATTAATTTTCCTTAAAACCCCCTTTGCACATACAAACACATACTCTATCAGAGTAAAGAATTTGAACCGGACCACGTCGAGAAATAATACATTTGAAGGGCTGTAAAAAATGAGTCGTTGACAGAGAACTAACTAATTCTAAATGAATTGCCTTATCCGCCATACAAATAAACAAACTTACGTACGATTTGTAAACTTGTGCATTTTTACTTTTCCGCCCAACCTATCTAATATGCGAGAAAAGATTGGTTTACCCCAAAAAAAGTTGGAATTTTGAAAACAAAATTTGAGTTATTTTTACGTGTTTCATCGTCGTCGTGTCGTGTCGTCGTCGTTGTCGTCGTCGTCGTCATCATGTTAGCACGATACAGCCTCCGAAGTGCAACACGTCAACAATTTTATGATTGAATATTGTTCAGGACATCTCACAGATGAACCCCATTGATTTTCAGCTTTCCAAAAGCAGTACAACGGGTGCTATGGTACTTGAAGTGCGACATTTTTGTAATTTTTTGAAAAAATTCAGTTTGTTAGCACGATACAGCCTCCGGAGTTCAACATGTCACCAATTTTATGATCAAATATTGTTCAAGATATCTCACAGATGATCCCTATTGATTTTAAGCACACCAGAGCCAGTACAACAGGTGCTATAGTACTGCAATTACAACATTTTTGTCATTTTTGGAAAAATTTCAGTTTGTTAGCACGATACAGTCTCCGAAGTATACACAAGTGACCAATTTTATGATTGGATATTGGTCAGAGCGTCTCAAAGATGAACCCTATTGGTATTCAGCCCACTAAAGCCAGTATAACGGGTGCTATGTACCAAATTTTTGTAATTTTTGGAGAATTTTCAATTTCTTAGCAGGATACAGCCTCCAGAGTGTATACAAGTGACCAATTTTGTGATTGAATATTGTTTAGGACGTCTTATAGATGAACCTTCTTGATTTTTAGCTCGCCAGAGCTAGTACAACGGGGGCGATGGTACCTGAACTGCCACATTTTTGGTCATTTTTGGAGAAGTTTCGGGTTGTTAGCACGATACAGCCTCCGGAGTGTATAAAAGTGACCAATTTTATAATTGGATAATTTTCAAGTTGTCTCACAGATGTACCCTATTGATTTTCAGTTGACTAGAATGAGTACAGCGGGTCCTATAAATCCAGATATACATTTTTGGTTATTTTTGGAGAAATTTCGGTTTGTTAGCACGATACATCCTCCCAAGTGTTTACAATTTACAATTTTATGATAGAATATTGTTTAGGGCATCCCACATATGCGGAAAAGTTAGTTTTAATCTTTAAAACCGTTTACTTCTTCTATCCAATGTGATATTCATCGGACGGAAATAATCAACGCCCGTATGAAGAAATGCAGGCGCTTCTTGAACCCTTACGGAGGGCAAATCCGCCATGATAGGTGTTAAATTAGAAGGGTTTAAATGAAAACAATTATTACATTTGCGCACTACTTGCTGAATTTTACGTCTCTAACGCTAATAACGTTATCGCTTCGTGTAATTTACGGTTACGTACCGTAAAGCGTTATTGTAAATACCGCACATAATTGTCCTGCGCAGTTCTCAAAACAAAACGCATCGGTTTTCTAATGTTAGGTTTTTGTTTATCATCGTGTTTAGATGATGTTTAATATATGTTGAGGTTAGCGTTATGCAACTCTTTTTAAAAGTATGCAAAATCCAATAACTCCTAAAAGTACCAATAAAATATGTAAAAGAGATAAAGCAATGTACATACTTGCTTTTGTATCTTATAATACTAACACTAAACTATAACAGAACTACGAGTGCAAGAATAAATTGCTTCAGCGATTCAACTTAGAAATACCTTCCCTTTTAAACATAAATTGTTTTTTTACATTATCTTTTTGCATATTATCCAAATCAAATTCAATTTTCGTCCATTCCTAATTACATTTCATTTTATCAAGTATGCAAATAGTAAGTTTATTTTGTTTTTTGGTTTTAACTTTTAAAAAAAGTACACAAAAAATACAGGTTATGTTACTTCCTACATAACGCAGCGCTACGGAGATGGCAGTGATGGCAATAGCTCTTATTTCCAAATCAATTTTAGGTGGAGCGTTATTAAAATAACGCATCATAAATACCGCACCGTATGCGGTATTGCAATTGGCAATATCTCTCTAATAACAGTAGATGACTCTGAAAAGACTAACGTTTTTAGAATAAAAATCCGATCTCGGTACGTTTCCAGAAGATACTCGACTAATGTTGAAAGTAATAATACGGCTAATAATTCCAATCTAGGGGTGGTTAAATATTTCGTCGAAGAAACCTTCGATTTGCCACATATTAACTGAACATCAATATCGCCGCTTGATAAAATTGTTCTTAAATGAACTACGGCCCCGTATTCATCTAAACTAGCATCGCAAAAAACTAAAATAATCACAGGTCGTCGCGCCGAGGCACCTGTGTGCCGAGGAATTTGAAACGTTTCCAATTAATTCCATTCGATTCGAATTTTTTTCCAAATATCTAGGATGTTTTGTGGTGGTTCTTCATCCCAACCCAACTTCAAGAGCCACAAATCCTTAATTAGTTTTTAGCCAATAACCCAATGTGATCATAACATTTTGCCCCCGCAAACAAAATCAACCGATTACATTTTCTGTCCGGAAACTGGACTTTAAAACTTAAACTGTCACTTTGCGCATCCCATTGTATATCCAAAAAATTTTGTGTCCGTCTTAAAAATAAGATCCCGATTAAGGATGCGTTTTTTCTCCGGTATGCATTCTAAAAGCTTGTTCGAACTCGTGGCCCATTTAGTCAAATCAAACCCACCTAAACTAAACAAATCAACCGATTCACGGTACAACCGAATGGCACGATTTTCCGTGCCCAGACTTGTACAAAGATCGTCCATATACAAATGTCGATAAACAACCTTTGCCGCGAAAGGATATCTGCTACCCTCATCCTGAATCAGTTGTTTCACCGTCCGTAATGCTAAATAAGGTGAAGCCTTTAACCCAAATGCTACAACTCTAATCTCACAGGTCTCTATGTCATCTTCCGGATTAAATCGCCACAATAACCTTTGGTACCGCCAGTGATCTTCAATCATATTAATCTGACCTTTATCATCTTCACTCTTGACTAAACCCATATGACCTTGACCGATAAAATCTTCCATGGCTGTATTATATTCTACGCGGAGTAAAGAATCTTTAGAAAGACGTTATTCTAAAGATAACCATCTCAGTTGAGCTGATCTACAACAGTCTCCTAAACTATTCGGAGAATTTTTAAAAGGTAGCGCAACTGAATAAGGTCCCAAATTGTCTCGCCTATATGTCTGAATATATTTTCTCACATTCGACTTCTTCCGGCTCAATTAAAGGTCGTTTTGGCACTAGCTCAATATCCCAAAATTTTGTTAAAAGTTGTTCCAGTGCCTGTTCTTGTTGTAACGTGAAAGAAACTGTCGCTAGAGGGATTAAAATTGGAACTTGACCCATGACTTCATAGCCGAAAACCGTCTAAATGGCTATTGGAGAACCCAACGTTCCCTTTATTTTATTATTCTCCAATGTTGTTGCAAAAAGTTCAACTCCAAGAATTCCATGAATTCCGCCGCGTTGGTCAAATTTATCATCTGCCAAAGGAACCCCTTGTAAGTCCGGAATCGCCCCAACGTCAGCCTTATATTTTGGCAACCTATCCGTAATTTTATCTATTAAAATTGCATTAAGCGAAAAGTTTTTATCTAAATTATGCCGTGATGCAGTTATTAGTTTAGTCGTACCTCTAACCAATTGAGCATTATCGCGTAACCCTTGAACTGAGGTAAATATTTTGAAATGCTTAACCCTAGCCTTAACTTGCCTTCCCGAATCTAAAATAAATCGTGCAGTGCTACGTGGAACCGAACTATTGATAATTCTAACAACTATCGTAGAAAGCAAAGTAGTATAGGTTGCAACATTGTCCTCTTCTAGAGTTGAACACAGTACCAATTCAGTATCTTCCTTAGAACTCGATTCATTGCCAGTTCCAACTGCGAAAGTACGATCATTCAGCGTTCCTCTTCTGAATTCCGGTTTTCCCGTATAGCAGTAGGTGGTGTCTTTTATGGCACACCGTGCATGTCCTATCTACCGGAAAGTCCCTAACTCCATGTTTGCCCATTAACAGTTAAAACACCAACCTTATTTCGAACCGATTCATATCTCTTATTTGAAGTAAGTGCCTCAAATTTTTCACAGTGCCCTATGATATGACTCGTTTTCTTAAAAAAATTGCAAGTTAGCTTGTTAGCGACTTGTTGCGTAAAAAATGTTTTATGATCTTTATGCGTAACTTTGCCCTTGAAACCAGAACCTAATCCTGACGAACTAGGTTTGTTAAGCTGCAAAATTTTTGATTGGCCCTGTACAATTAATTAAATCCGAATAAGTAGGTTTATCTGGTGAATCCCTAAATTTTATTTCAAAAACTGTAACCGTTTCATTATCTAACTTTGTCAACACCTGATGTCACAAGATAAAATCCGCTAAATCGGGTAAGCTCAACTTTTTAAGAGCTGAAAGAGCTACATCAAACCTTTTCAAAAATAAATTTAAATTTCTTTCTGATTCTCCATTTAATGACCGAAACTCTAAATTTTTTTGTAGATATGTACTCGCTAAAACCCGTTTGTTTTCATATTTATCGGTTAAGGCTTTATAAACAATATTATAATTATCCCCACTAATGGAAATGCCCGAGCACATTCCTAAAGCAGAACCACGTAATCGACTGACCAAATAATACATTTTTTCTGAATCTGTCAACGAGTTATTATCGTGAATCATACTTTTATATAACGTGTTCCTACAAAACATCTTGTGAAGATACTCAACAAACGAGTCGATGAAATGTACTGAATTACAAACCATAACTTACGGTGTGAATTTTAGTCCCATTCTCTAGACAAGAGTTTTAAAAGAGATAGCGATTAATAATAAAAATCTACCTCTAGCGTCGAACGCTGTTCTCACACAGATGTAGGTTACTTGAACCGGCTGGTTCCCATTTGAATTGATGGGGATCTAATTCTCAAACCTTTTTAGAAAAAATATCTCAAACAAAAATAACTCAATTTGATATCAATCTGGAACAATCTCTGTCTAAAGTTTTAGGCGTAAAATGGAATCCCATAAGTTGTGAACTCCAAATATCTGTACCCACTGAACTCGTCAGTGAGGACAATATTACAAAGAAAAAGATTTTATCGCACATCTCACAATGCTATGATCCCCTGGGTTTAATATCAATCTATCGGTTATGAACGGAAAAATGCTAATGCAAAAAATTTGGCAATTAAAATCTAACTGGGATGATAAAATCAGTGACAATGAAATTTTACAAAAATTGGAAGAATTCCTAAACACCAGCATTTAAAAATTCCTTGGTTTATTTTCAACCACAAAGAAATAAACAAAATTGAACTTCACTCCTATTCAGATGAGAGTACCGAAGCGAACGGCACATGAGTGTATATCAGAACTATTTACACTGATAAAACAGTTTCATGTATTTTGATATCTGCAAAATCGCGTGTTGCATCATTGAAAACGATTTCAATTCCCAGACTTGAATTCTGCGGAATGCTAATATCCTCGAATCTAACTCAAAAAGTCAAAAATGTTTTAGATAGTAGAATCAACATAAATTCAGTCAATTTATGCACTGATTTTCAAATTGCTCTCTGTTGGAGTTAAAGCCACCCAAGCCGATGGTCGGTATTTGTATCGAACAAAGTATAAAAAATATAAACTTTGAGTTCAAACTTCCGGTGGCAATCAAGTGATAATCCAGCTGACATACTGTCACGCTGAAAATTCAGTCGTGAAATTAACCCCATGTGGTTTAATGGACCTAAATTTCTTAATGACTTGAGTTCGGATTTTTCTCAAAGCGAAATTATAAAAAATCTTGAAAATATACCTGAAGAAAGGAATGTAGCTTTAACAATTACTGTTGACCAAAACAATTTTTAGCAAAATATCTTCTCAAATTTCTCTTATTTTCTAAAATACAACGCACAGTGGCGTACATTCTAAGATTTGTCCACAATTCGAGAAACAAAGCAAATCAATTCAAAGGACCTCTATCAGTTAGTGAATTGAATTCATCCTTATCCTTCATTATTAAACAAATTTAAAAACAATTATTTCGAAGATAATAGCGGAAATTTCAAAAAATAAAAACCTGTAAAACAAACAACTGATCCTTAAAACCATTTTTACATTCATCCAGTCATCTTCGTGTCGGAAGTAGGTTGGTAAATGCCGAAATATCCTTCGAACAAAACATCTCATTTTATTACCCTCGAAAAATCATGTAACCTCTCTTATCCTCAAACAACAACATGTGCGTTTAGGCCATGCTAGCTGACAAAATGTCCTATTAAATGTACGACTACGCTTCTGGCTTCTCAATGGGCTAATTCAAATCAAGCATATTATTATATTATACACTGTAAAATTTGTTATCGATTAAACGCACAGACGGTTCAACAAATAACGACCGATCTACCAAAAGATAGAGTCACATACTCAGACCCTTTCCAGAAAGGTGGTGTAGACTTCAGAGATCCTTTTTTCATAAAAGCTTCTCACCTGCACAAAACTCCAGTAACAAAATGTTACATATCAATTTTCATATGCATGGTGACCAAGGCCGCATAGACAATGTAACAAACTTTCTTGGAGCTATAAATCAGTTAAGAGAACTTTATAACAATTTTCACAATAAAGACTTTACAGGCTCAATTCAAAATTGTCTGGCTCAAAACGAGACTCAGTGGTCATTCCACCAATGTCCTCACATTGGGAATGAATTTAGGAGGCTGCTATTAAAAGCGCCAAGTGTCATATTTCAAGACTCATCGGCTTATCAAAATTAACTTTTAAACAATTCACAACAATTATTGCTCAAATTGAAACGATATTAAACTCTCGGCTTTTGAATACCTTATCTAAAGATCGCTCTGATTTTCAGTATCTCACACCTGGTCATTTCCTGATAGGATCCACTCTGACGGCTCATCAGGGAAAAAGCTTATCTCATTTACCAGAAAACAGAGTTAAATTTTGGCAACAATGCGCATAAACTCAGCAACTATTCTGGAAAAGGTGGTCTGTGGACTATCTGAATAGTCTGCAGAATAGAACAAAATGACTAAAAACATATGAAAACCTTCAAATAAACGATCTAGTCCTCTTGAAGGAAGAAAACATTCCACCTCTTAATTGGCCTATGGCAAGAGTCACAGACACCATAACCGGACCTGACGGAAACGTCATGGTCGTCCGCCTAAAAAATAAAACAAGTGAAATTACAAAGGCTATAATAAAACTATACCCTCTCCCCAAACGAGAGTCGTTTAATAAATCTTAATTAGCGGTCGCGACCTTCTTAGTTATAAATTAGTTTTAATCTACTACAACTGTAATTAATTCAGTTATCTATCAACTCGCTATAGTAATTTGTTGTTTTCTACTTTACTAGCAATTTTTTGCAAGATTGATTTACGCTGTTATAATTTATTGTCATATTTAAGTGTATATATTATACGTTACTAAAAATTATGACTGGTCCTTCATTGCAAAAAACCTATCGAAGAAAAACAAAACAGCAAATACACAGTCCACTTGACAAATCTAGTTCACCCACATCAAATGTTAATATTCAGTTCTTGTAGTTATATACCATGTTGTATGAATGAAATCTAATTTGCCTCATGTAACCTACATAGTTTGTTAATGTTAAGTTCTTGTAGTTAATAATTGTACCTTCTGTCAATGATATCAGTTGTCGAGACACGTTAATAGAAATGAAAAAAAGTCCTAATACAAGATCAGAATTTCAGCGCTATCTGTTGAACAATTCTTTTTTATTCAATTATTTTTTTGCTACATTCCCATATTAGAATACGGAATGTATTCATGCAATTGCAAATATTGGCTTTAAACGTTTCCTTACAAGAATTATCATGCCTATAGTACGATCAAATGCAAATTACTAGCAAATAACTAAGTTCAAGAGAGGTCGAATTGTTGGTCTTCGGGAAGCTGGGTTGTCGATCCGAGAAATTTCTGTTAGTATAAACAGGAGTGTGGATACTGTTGTGAGATGTTATCAGGCATGGCACCAAGAAGGCCAAACACGATGAGCCAGAGGCGAGTGAGCAGGCCAACAGAAGGTGAAGATCGTCGCTTAAGGTTATTAGATCTCAGAAATCGTTTCTCGTCGACAAGGGCACTAGCGCTTCGGTGATTTGCAGAACATGCAAAGGTCCTTGAAATGCGAAGTGTTTATAGACAGATAAGAAGGTGTGAACTTTTTTCATACCGACTTCAGTGGTGCCATGAATTACTAGTGTGTAATTAGGAATGGGACACTATCGTCTTCAGTGACGAATCCCGGTTCTGCCTAGATATGCATGATGGTCGAACGAGGGTAAGAAGAATACGTCGCGAACGTCGTAACCCTTAATTTTTTGTTGAGCGGCATGAAAATCGCACTATTGAAGTTATGATATGGGGTGCCATAGTTTATGAGCCAAGGTCACCTAAAGTCTTCATGTGCGCATCGAACCATTCAAGAAATATTGGAACCTTATCTAATTCCGTCAGGACACTTCAAAATCCAACTTTTCAGAAAAATAACTCTCAGCTACATATAGCGAGGCAAAGCTTGGACTACTTCTAGTCGGCTCAAACTCATCTCCAAACTTGGCCCCCAAGATCCCAGGATTTGTCCCCAATTGAACATGTAGGGAACATAATCGGTAGAAGGTTAAGAAATTTACAGCGTCCTCCTCAAACGTTGATGGCTCTTCGACATGAGATAGAGGTGGCATGGAATGAGATACCCAGGAGAGCATTGATCATTTGATTATGAATACGCCTAGATGCGTTAGGGATTGTGACGGTTATCCTCACCCGATTGTAGTGAAATTCTAATCCCCCTAATATAGATGTCACATATAACCGAAATAAAATAATTTTACTGGGTATTCGGGTTTCTATGTTACTGAGTATATAATACGATTCCAATATTCGATACTGTATCAATAGTTAGAAAATTTTAAAAACAAATTAGGAGATCTGAATATTTGTAGTTATTATACTGTTAATACAAAACGAATTTAACAATAGGTCATTATTTATTGATATATTCATCGAATTATATTACTTACCTAATCAAAAATGGATTTAAAAATTACATAAAAAGGTAATTTGGGTTGGCAACAAACTCACCTGAAAAAAGCTTAAAGTGATATTTTTAAAAATAAGATGAGCTTAATAGAAGTATGCATTGGATCCGGGAGTAATTCGAAATTCGAGGTGGTGTGTCACTTTCATTACAGAGCCTTCTTTTTCAGGGCCTGCCGGAATTGGTTTATGACAGTGATATTCTTATTCTCAACATAGTTGAAATAATACTATCACGTCACTAAATACTGAAGTCATATTTTCAGCTGTTTTTTGGCAACGTTGGTCGGCTTTCATATTTTATTGTTCACTCTGCTGCCGGCTGATTTTAATCTGGCGTGTAACGTCAAAACCATTTTCCATCAATACTTCAGCTCCAAAATTTTTCTGCATCACCTCCTTGATGTTGTTTTGGCCTTTTGTTGCATAATTATTTCCATAGCAAAAATATTTTTCTTGTAGATACCAATTTTATTGTTTTAGAAAATAGTAAAATTTTCAGGAAACCGTTACAATAAAAAAATAAAACATTATAATGAGATAGTAGCTAAAGTATACATTTACACCAAAGTATTAAAAATGTGAGGTTTCATCTAAATTTAATTATCCGGTGAATTACATGAAACTTTTTTTAGAAAATCCAACTTCAGAAGAGATCCAACAGTTCCATCAAGAAATTCAGTTAATGAAATCGGTTCCTATCCATCCACATTTGGTGTCATTAGTTGGTTGTGTGACACAAAATCAGCTCTTATTGGTTGTCGAATATTGTTCGAAAGGAGATCTGCAAAGCTACTTACGAGTGGCATCGGATAAGATTTTGAAAGCGTGAGTATATAGTATATTCATAATAGGATACAAATGTGAGCTTTATTTAAAAACTAATTTTGTCTAGTACTGTCTGCAAATCACGTTTTTGGGAAAAAAGGCATATTTAACATCAATAGCTAGTGGAGCGTCTGGCGGTTTTGACCTCGGACTTTTGTTACAGAGAATGAATTTATAAGGTCGAGGGGGTTTTGTTTTTTATAGTATAAAGTGTAAAGTTTAACCAAAATTTTTGTGTGCTTTTGATTTTTTTATTATTTAAACAAAAAAACATTAATATTTATTCAAAATAATTTTTTTCGTATCTGTACGTTGAATAATACCTATATAGATATAAAAGAACATTTTTTAATGCTAAAACGTGGAGAGGGGAGAACGGCAACGGCAGCTACTCCACAACTAGACGGAATTTTCTACCGAAAAAAGTTGGTTCAAGAATTTCGATGATAGATGCAGCCATGGAACAAATATACAATTACATAGAAGACAATGACGACTGCCAATTTAGCATGCCAGAGTTTAAAGGTATCATCTCCTCACAGCATATCATGATGATATTGTTGTAAGTAAATTTGGAGTTAATACCAAACATAATAATAAATATGAATAGGGGTTACATATATTACAAGCAGCTAGTGAGATTATTAGAAGGGATATAAGAGCTCAAGTCTACGATAATAAAAATTATACGCCAAGTAACAAATTGCTTGAAGATATTGATGAATGTATTCCAAAATCTTCAAATTTTTATTGCCAGAAATAATACTTAAAGATAAGAAAAATAATACAGAAAACATTCCTTGAAATGACGGTGACGTTTCATAGAAAATTTGGCTCCAAAAAAATTTTAAATCTATCACTCCTTAAGCTTTTGTGCTTCATATAAAGAAGCTACTTTTACAGCTTCACCAAAAATAGAACATGGCAGCTGTGTTCAATTTGTGCATGATAATGCTGACTTCAATATCAACACTATTGATGTTAACGTAACGTTGCGTTATATGGGAAGTATTCAAATAGTTACTCCAGCTGATGGTATACAACCTCGACGACCTATTAAACGTTTGATGATTCTTCCACGGGAATCTAAGTTTATTGAAAAAGGAAATATTCATGTTCAAATATATCCAGCTTGTACAGGTTTTTCAAACATAGTAATCAAGTTATCTGAAGTTGAATTGGATATTGAGAAATTGTCTACAAATGGAGTACTGAATATTCTTTGGACGTATTTAAAAATAATAATACCTTTCTAGGATGGAATGGATTCATGATTTGTTTACAAATACACGTTATTTTTATATGTCATCAATAATTTTCTTACCTATTAATGCTGCTCCCCAAGTGATGATAAAAAAATTTATACAACGATGAAAACTTCCATAGATAGTGTTAAATAATTAAATATGAGAACATGTATTTTAACATACGATTGACCTCTGTATATGAAAGCACTGGACATAGCTTCTGCTGTGTGTTTATCTGAAGTGAAATGTTAGTTATAGTGAGGTTGGTCTCTTTTCATACTCTTATGTCTTATAGCTAGAAGGAGGATAAAAGAAGTTATTTCTACCATTTAAGGAAGTACTCTTGATCATATAACCTTTGGAGGGGCCTATCCTAGTGCAGTACGTGGTCATACTTTATTACAGCAAGCTTTACCACAATTGATTTTTGAAAATATTAAGGGGCACAATACGGATTTCGTGAATTTTGTAAATTATGAAGTACAAGTCCATAATTTCAGAAATGTTTAACAATACGGAAATAACTGAAAACCCAGGTTTTCTAATGCTTGCTACGTCCATTCCCAGAATCACGTCTTCTTCAATGTCAGCTACTATTACCGTATGCGTGAACTTTTCTGCGCCAATTCCCAATCGGATTTGTGTCTCCCCGTGAACGTTGGCACTCTCACCTGTGGCGGTCCGCATCCGCAGCCACGTTGGTAAAAGCTTCTTCTTGGAGTTTATTATCTCTGGTCGTATACTGGTTCTAGTTGCTCCAGTGTCTACCAGCAGAGTATATCTCTTGCCATTCACTTCGCCATCTACATATACACTGTCGATGCGACATCTGAGAGAAGCTATCAGTATGAAAGTGTCTTTGGAACGATCATGGGTCGGAACTGCCCCCTCGTAGCCGACCCGTTCTAGTTTTCCTGCGACTGGGATTCTTCATTTGCAGAAGTTCTGGGGCGCTCACCCGAACTGCGTACATGCCCTAGCTCACCAGAATTCCAACATCTGATCTTTCTCTGCTTCTTGTCCATCATACTTTTATCAACCTGACGATCTGGTCAAATTTGTTCTCGTCGCCTTCCTCTCGGATGGTCCTAACTTTGTTATAACCCGAAGCCTTCGTCGCTTCTTCATATTCAAGAGCAGCTGTCAATGCGTGAACTAATGTTTTGAGATGGGCTAAACGAAGCGTCCTCTGCATATCGGGGTCACGTAAGCCATCAATAAAGGCCAGGATGCCCAGACATTCCATCATGTTCTCTGGTACTGATGGATAAGCGAATCGAACTAGTCGGGAAATATCGACTTCATACTCCTGAGGAGATTTATCACGTTTCTGCCTTCGGTTCTTCAGCTGGGATTGGTGCAAATGTGCTAGATGTTCGTAACCATATCGCATGTCCAACCTTCTCTTTAGCTGCTCGAAGTCATCCATTTCTTTCAAAGGTATCGTCTGGAGTACATCTAATGCATCTCCCCAAAGCGCTATAGTTAGGTTCACTGCTTTCTCCTTATCGGACCAATTATTCACTCTAGCGGCTGCTTCAAACTGTTTTACATAATTGGTCCACGACATTTTTCCATCGAACGTTGGAGCCTTGACTCGGGTAAAACTTCTAATATCTTCTAACTGTGTGTGTTTCTAATTTGCAAGGTTCTGTTTGCTCCGTCTTCTTTTATTCCGCTAACGTGTCTTCTTTCTAACTCCTTGATTTTCTCGTCCATCTGGTTTTCCATCATTTACATCTTATTCGCAATATCCGATTTAAGAGACGAAATTTTATTTTCGACGTCATTGGAAATGTCGTTGTTCATTGATTATTTCCCTCGTCTTAATTTCCACCAATTACAAACGCGAAATTTTGAATTACAAATGGTTTCTCGATGGAAAAACTGTATGACAGCACCTATCAGCAGTTGTTTCGAGTTTACCCGCGGCAAAGCTTGACAGCGGTTGTCATCAATAATTACAATACTTTTGATAACAAGTAATTATTATTACATTATTAAATTTGTAGTATTTTGTGATTAAATAAATTACCTGATGTTTTTCAGTTCCCAATTTAATACCTACATATTTATTATGCATGCATGTAAGGTAGTATGTTTTAAAAGCTATGTGTATGCAGAATAATCTGTTACTCGTAAAATAGTCTTGTCGAATACCATTTGGGCAACTAATTTTTCCTGTGAAAAAAATCGAAAAAACACAATGCAAAGTAATATTTTTTTAACAAAAAGCATTCGTGCAGGTGCAAAAATTCTCGTCTTCGACTCGAATTGTTGTTGCCACCAGCACTCATGCTTCTTGTTAAAATATTACTTAGCAACGTGTTTTTTCGATTTTTTTCGGAAAAATTAGATGCCCTTGTGATATTATTTACGATAAGATAGCGGCAGATATACCGTTCTTCTTAGCAGAAATATTATCCTTCACATTCGCAGAAATATCGTTTTTCATAGCTGAAATTTTCTTGTCCATGTTAACAGAGATATCGTTTTTCATAGTGAAAATCTTCTCATCCATAACAGAAATTGACGAGATTAAGGTGGCAGCCTCGCCTTTGAAAATGTTTCTGGATCAACGCCATCACTTTCCAGTGCTACTAAAGTCTTTCTACTAATTCGCTTTTCTTACCGGATGTTTTCAGCTCGCGATTTTACAATTCTGCTCTTAGTTCCGTAACTTTCAGGTCACTTAGTCTCTTGGCCATTTTTACGTACTATTTATTTAAATTATCCTACACCAATGTAATATTTTTCTTAATTATTTAATACAGTTTATCCTGACGGGTGGGATAAATTTACACACACGGTATGTCTACTCACCTAATTTATTTATTCACTAAACAATTCACTAATTTATATAAACACATTCTCTTGTTCACTGTTTATCTCACGAGATCAAATTATAAGCTGACACGTTGGTAGGTATAGCCTCTCTTATATATTAAGTGCCCTTTTGTCTAGATTGCGGCTCACACAAAAACAATCGCCTCCCTGGAATTGTCTAGATAAAACTGGAAGTGTCGAGATAGGAATAGCCACAAAAAATAATGGTAAACAGTTCGAAGAAATCCCTGCGCGTTTGCCATAATTTTAACTTTCATACATGACTTAAACAGAGTTGGATACAGGGACTGCACCAGTGTGCTATTTCGTAACAATATTGACCGAAATTATCGGTTCGAACAAGAGTATGAGCGTTTTCAACCTCACCTAATGCCTGTATTAAAATATGAATTCGTTTTATAAGATCAAAAACAATTTGTAAATAGGTGTGTGCAAACAAATATATTCCATGCTACAGAAACATTTCAACCATTAGGTATTAACATACTTGTTTATTTTAGTGATGTGCACAGCTTTCACCCCATAGATTTAAATCAAATTCATAGCACTGATTATCTTTTGCTTCTAGATAAAAGCATTAAACTCATTGATTGAATTATTTTCTACATAAGTATCAAAGTAATAATCCAATCTCCCTGACAAACTTTCTATATTATGTAAAATACATGATAAAGAATGATTATTGAATTGCATGCTTATTAAAGACATCAATAATTCATAAAAGATGATTTTAGTAATCTGCTAAACCAAGGAGATGATTATGTGGAGAGATCAGTTTTCAATAAAATGTACGAATTTGACCAACTAAATCTTCACGACATTCCAGAAACCAAGGATCTTATTTCATTTGCCAGACAAGTTACTTTAGGAATGGTAAGTTTTGATACGATTTTTATATTTTCAGTAACTCTTTAGGTCACATTTTATCAATTAACAAAATTTGTATTGTTCAATGGAATTGTATGGCAGAGATGCACATTTCTTGCAGAAAAACATTTGGACCAAGTAGGGGAGAACGAGTAACGATAAGACACTTTTTATAAAATTAGTTTTAGAAAATGAAAAAAAACAAAATATCGGATTACTTAATCTTAGTGAAATGTAGGTACCTTGTTTCGATATATAAAAAAATTGATAAAAATTTAATTTTGTTATCACAGATGAATTTACCTATTATTTCTCTAATTGGTTACAAATGTCTCACTGTTCCCTAATATCGTAAAAACAATGAGACACTACAAATCGAACATTGAGACAGACACAAGATTAGGCTGCGCTACATACTAGGTTTGCTCTCACACGAGTAACAAACCATCAGAAACAGTCAGGATTCTGCGCAATCCATTTCTCCGCGTTCATACATAAGTTTATGACGGTTTGAAAACAGCTGGACGATGTTCACACAGGTTTGACTGATGGTTTTCCAACTGTCCAACGTCTAGCTGTTTTCAAACAATCAGAAACTTATGTATGAATGCGGAAAAATGGATTGCGCAGAACCCTGACTGTTTCTGATGGTTTGAAACTCCTGTGAGAACAAACCTACTATCATTGTTTGAGAAAAGAAAAAGCATCTAGTCGAATAAAAATTAGATATTGAATTGAGTACAAAAATAAAAAGCTGAAAAAATTTAGCGAGCATTATATTTCGAAGTGAATCGTTGTCTGTTGACGTTTCTTTGTCCCGATTGATTTTGGTTTTGGCTAAAACCATTACAATACAACTGGTATTCAATAGATAAATGTCAATTTCTTGGGGTGTAATAAAGCCGCTGATTTTAGTAGATTTTCGGAGATAGAAAATTTCAACCTCATTTTCTTCATTTTTCTCAGTCAGAATCTGTCCGACATAATATACGCCTTTGACAAATTCAACCAACTCCTAATCTCCCTTCTCAGGTGGTTTTATAGCGTGGTAGTTCTGTGTCAGATCAACCTCTTCCACTGTGATGCATTTATTGCAGATATAGCCTTTGATTTCTAATTTTAGTTCTTACGAGAGTAAAATACGGAGTCTTAAACGTTTGTCTAATTATGTAACCCAATAACTGGTTTGCATTGCAATATTTTTTAATATGTATAGCAATAGATTGTGAATTTTCATAAGTGACATCCAAATATTTTACTTCAATTCAACGTTTTAGGATGGACTTAGCTATAAATTCGACGTTCTAAAATCATTGTATATCTGGAACGTATCACACACAGTAAGAATAAAGCATTTTTCCCATCAAATATATTGTGTTTATTAAACTCCAATCATAAATACTATCTGAACCTCTTTTTTGAGCCATATTGTATTTTTTTTAAACAGTACCTTGCAAATGGTGTTGCAAAGTAAATAATTCACTGCTATTTTATCTTAACCCAATTGATAAAATGTTCTTGTAGCATCCAATATACTAAAATTTTTATTCTCCGAGGCTTTCACATACCAAAAAGCTATGATAGTATTTCTAATTGGTCAGATGCAAACCTATTTTTGTTTGGAATCGCTTCGGTATAAGGATTAACTTAACAATATACTTGCAATAGAAACGGTGAAGCTTTTACATCACGTGTCTTAGTTGACGATATAATTCAGCACATACTATGTTGGTACTTTCTTCTTCTATTAACGTAAAAAGAGTGAAACTCAATACAAGCGTTTGTCGTATTGTTTTGATTAAGATGCATATGGTTGGCGTCATATCTTTCACGTGATGGGAGCGTTTCTACTGTAGGTAGTTTTATAATACCAATGTTGATTAGGAGCTCAAGAAATGGATAAACTGCGTCGAAATAAACTTATGTGTTTGACAGTTTTTATTAATTCAAGAAGTCTATCTTTCAAATCTGACATTTTTTTCTTAGTGAAATATATAGGGTGATAATAACAAAGTATTGATAAGAAACAAAAACATAAAATTCAATTAAATCATTCAAATCCATAACGCTTTGGTGCCACTATTGCACGTCCCGCTCGTGATACTCAGCGTACTTCATCTTCATTCTTGGATACAACATCGCTTTGTGGTATATTTCCTCCTTCTCTCAATGTGTCTTGCTCTTCTCTTCTCTCATCATGTCCATGCTCCTTTTTGAAGAAGTCCAGCTCTCTTGACTGGTGATTTCCAATGGGTATAGTCGTTGGAACGGACGTAGAATTTCCCCGTGTTCTGTCTTCACTTTGGCCACTCGGTGTAGATCATCTCTTCCAAGTATTCTGCCTAAGGGCCAGTTCATCCTTTTGACATTATCGGCTCCAATATATACGATCTCTCCAACATTCAGGTCGCGTATTTTGCCTTTACCAGAATGGACCAGCTCCGCCAGGTATTCTCTTTTAAATCCTTGTCGAAAACCGTCTCGAATCCTTTGAATATATCGATGTCTGGTTATGAGATTTCATCCAAATCTGCTACATCGCTGCTTGGCATATCACTAATAAACAGAGCCGGAGTTAGAGGGCTTAAATCATCATTATTGTTCGATGTATACTGGGTATTTAAAATCTTCAGAGTAATCTCCAAGAAGTAATTTTGTTTGGATTCTCCATAGTCCATTTTTATCTCTGAATAGTTGCAGATTTTCAACAGATTCTGCGTCAAGCCCAAAGCTTTCTATCTGAATTAATTTCAATAAACATATTTCTGCTTCATCAATTTCTGCGCATGTTAGCTCACCTAGTCTTTTTGAAGACACATCTCTCGCATTTTTAATGAATCTCAATATCCAAGAGATCATACTGATGATTTTAGAATACTTAGAGAAATAATTGAATCAATTAGTCGATGTGGTTACCTTTGAGATGAGTGTCGTGATCGTCTTTCTCTTTTCTGTACTAACATCCTCTACTGGACAAGTAATATCATGGTGAGGCCAATCATTCGGATCTCTCTTTAACCAGCTCGGGCCATTTATCCAACCACTTTCCAGTAGTGATTTAATATTACAACCTCTTGATGCTATATCCCCTGGGTTCATTTTTCCTGGTACGAAATTCCACTGTTCTGAATCGGTATATTTTCTTATTTCCTTGACTCTATTGCCTGCGAATATATTCCAGTTACCTTTGGTAGTTATCCATGATAAAGCAACCATCGAATCACTCCAATAGTATGTCCTCATATTTCTGAATCCTTCGATATCCCTGATTGATTGACATAAACTCCTAGTAATGCAGCTATTAGCTCGAGTCGAGGGATTGTTGAATTTTTCGGAGCTAATCTTGACTTTGCCTGAATTAATCTAAGAGAAGTGCACTCTACTGTTGAAGTTCGCAGAAATATACAATAGGCAATGGCTAATTTACTCGCATCACTAAACACGTGAATCGTAGAGTTTATGAGGAACGTTGATGTTGAAGTTTTTACCAAGTGTTCTGGGAATCTTCAGAAGAGAAATTATGTTAACCTGTCTTAACCAAACTTCAAAAGGCTGACTTATATCTTCTGGTAAACGTTGATCCCAGCCCAATTTCATTTCCCAAGTTTTTTGTAACAGTAATTTGGGAATGAGGGTAACTGGACATAAAAATCCGATAGGGTCGAAAATTTTCTGAGCTCTTGACAACAAACCACGTTTGGTTCGTGTTATACTTTCCAGTTGCGTCAGAGAATTGATATCGCAACAGAGAGTATCTTCTTTGAAATCCCATAACAGACCTAACACGCCTGCAACAGTGTCTTCACAGTAGGTATCAGGGGATGTGATATTATCAGTCCATCCTCTCAGATTGAACATTGCAGTAGACATTATGTGTGTAGACTCTTCAACGAATGTCCTTAGTTTTTTTTCGTTATCGAGACTAGTCACACAATTATCAACATAAAGAGAATATTTTAGTTTTTTAGCTGTTTCTTCATATTCTTTAGAAACTTTGTCGAGATGATGTGTAATAGTTGCTGATAAAAGAAATGGACTTGGTTTGACACCAAACACTACTCTGCAGTGTCTATAAATTTTTAATTTTTTAGCTTCGTAATCATCCCACCAAAGGAATCTCAGAAAATCCCTGTCACTTTGTTCAACGTTTATTTGTAAAAATGCTTTTTCAATGTCAGAAATCACACCAATAGGTCTTAAACGAAATTTACCTAGCAAATTGGGAATTAATTCTAGAAAATTGGGTCCTTTTTCCAAACAATTGTTCAACGAAACACCCATTTTATCTTTAGCAGACGCATCGAATACTGGGCGTATTACTAGTTTTACTTGTTTCCTTAAAAACTGCATGATGTGGCAAATAATGAACCCTGTTTTTCTTTTCAAAATTTTCAGTGACTTGCTCAATAATTCCCAACGTCTCCCATTCTCGAAAAACATTATCGTAGTCATCAAATTTACCTAAACTAATCAACTTTTTTGAATTGAAACACAGTCTACTTTGTGCTATATATTTGTTACTTGAAATAGTTGGATGACCTTCAGTCCATGGTAACTGAACTTCATATCTATTATCAATATTAAATTTGATGGTATCATAAAATTATTACAAAGTATAATTCTCCAAAGTATTATTCGATTTTACTTCGGCAGATTCTCTGATTCCCAATAATTCTAAATTCCACAAATCGGGTATTGAAAATTCAGTAAAACCAGACAATAGTTTCATATTTTTGTTTCTAGAATCATATCTTCCCATTATCGTCCACCCAAGATGTGTTTCAATAGCAGTTAAGTCATGGGTGATGTTTTCTGTATTTCCTGTAAGAAGTTTACCAAAAATGTCCCCTCCCAGTAATAATTCGATTTCATGTGGAAAATCTTTGACGTCAATATCATAGATTATTATATTTTTTTTCTTCAGATAATCAATACAAGATGCATCATCAAGTCTTGGTATAGAGTTGCAAATTTTGTTCTGATCCAAAACTTCTAAACTACATGCAAATGAGTTATCTAAACTTTTTATTTGAATATTGAACATGCTGTGTACTTGTGGTGAAGACTGATAACCTCCGAACACCCCTTGAATGATAGTTTCTTCACCTATTTTTTCCAATTTCAAATGTTTTGTACAAGAAGAGAGAATATATGAACGCTGTGAACCAGAGTCCAATAATGCTCGAACGAATTTCTCATCATTTCCATTTAAAATTTTTACAATTACAGTTTGCAGTAGGACAGTCTTTGTGTAATTACTTGTTAAAATATTGTCCACCGCTTTCTCTTCAGGTTTTTCTTTCTTGGCATTCAAATCAGGGCACATTATCGGGTAATGTTTTCTTGAACAAATCAGACACCTAACATAAGACTTACAATTTTTACTAGTGTGTTTTTGTTTGAGACATGTAAAGCAACCCTTTCTTTTTATGATAAGATTCTTCTTTTTATCGAATGATAATGTGTGTGCCTTCAAACAGTCCTGACTTGAATGCGACTTCTCACAAAATAGACAAAATGGAAATTTCTTACCGTCTTTTTCTTCCTCCTTAGAGTTAGCTGAGTATAAGGCTGCTGCTCTATAAAGCTCATCCTCACCTAGTTGTCGTTGGTTCCTTCTAGACGTATACTTGATGTTCTCCTTTCGAAAGCTTGCCTGTGTCAAACTGATTTTTTCTTCGGAGTCCACTAAGCTTCTCAAAAAATCTAGTAATAGAGATAAATTATCAGTTTCCAAAATATAATTTCCCTTAGTTTTGTTCTGAATAAATGAATATTTATTTCTATTTGCATTTCTATGCCTTTCCCAAACCTTTAATAGGTCTTCTGGTAACGCAGACTCGACGAGTGGAAATAACATAGCTGCATACTTCTCCTTTGTAACACCCAGTGTTTCCAAAGCCCTCAATTGAGTTTCTAGCTTATCATATAATTGAGAAAGTGTCATACCTGTATCTTTCATGGCCTGTTTCAGGACCAAACTCAACAACTCTCTTACATATACTTCAATAAGGAATTCGTCCCTGGCGAATCTGGCCTTCAACTGGTCAATAGCAATATTGTAGTTCGCGCCTGACGGTGGAAAGCTCTCTATCAGTTCTCTAGCGGCAAAACCCTCTTCAGTGGACTGGAGCAGGTACTGAAATTTGTCCTCCAAATCGATATCATCGTCGTCATGGATTTTTTTGAATTGCCCCCAGAAACTAATCCAATTTTTGACATTTCCGTCAAACTTTCTCAATTCAATTTTCGGAAGATGAAATTTTCTCTTGATGTGTTCGCTGCAACCGCGTGAACTGCATTGGTCCTCTTCTATCTTTTTATTAAGGAAAAATTCACATCTTGATCTGTATTCAATCAATGCTTCCCGAAAATATTCAACTTGATTGTCAAAAGATGCGTCGTCAATGTCTGTAGATAGTAGTAGTTCTCTTATATTTTCGTCCGCCCTGAACAATATATCGCTCTTGTCTTCCAATTGTCTCGAAACTGCTAACAGATGTTGCTTATTTGTGGATTCATTGAGTAACATCTGGTCCAACTCTTTGCAGATTTTAGAAAAGTTTTTTCTGATGAATTCTCTTTCCTTCTTGATATTTTCCATTTCTTAACATATTGAGTCCTGTCACGGTCGCCAAATGTTGATTAGGAGCTCAAGAAATAACTGCGTCAAAATAAACTTATGTGTTTGACAGTTTTTATTCATTCAAGAAGTCTATCTTTCAAATCTGACATTTTTTTCTTAGTGAAATATATAGAGTGATAATAACAACAAAGTAGTCCTAACAACTAATGTACTTACCTAAAAAATTCTCTCTGTAAATCATACGTTGATAAACATGCGAAAATCTCTTTAGCGGGTTTGTATGCCTACTCTCCCTCTGCTAACCCTTTGATGTGCCTCTGCTCTCCTTCTGCTAACCCTATGATGTATGTCTGCTAACCGTCTAATAATACATTGAATCGCTCACCCACACATTTTAATTTACTATAATGTTGTCAACAACAAGTCTCAAAGCATGCAAAGGCTTTACGTGAAAAATATAAGTCGCTTGAAAGAACTAATATGAAACTGCATGGAGAAAATCTCAAGTCTGTAACATATCCTCTCAAACAAATAGTGGAATCACTGGACTCTACAAATCAAGGTAGAGATTCTCCGAAACACTCACCAATCCCGCTAATATTAAGTGAAGATGATGCTGAGCAGGCAGATTCTTCACTCAAACAAGTACTTAATGGCAATAATCAGAAAGAATCAAAAGAATCTGACTTCGCGTACACTCCAGAATTAGGAATTGAGCAATGGAGTCTCGACAATGCTTATGGCCCACAATTAAAAGGTAGACAATGGATGTTTGGAAACGAACAACTAGAATTTAATGATGAACAACTAATTGTAGACGGTAAAGTATTTTAAAGTACGCTTGGCTTGAAACAATTAGTATTCTATAAGAATCCCAAACATTTCACCCCGATTGATTTACAATTTTACAAACAGATATTGGATGTCCACCGTGATAGAAGAGGACATCTAAGACATCAGGCCTGTCCCACTAAATTCAGTGAAATAATTAAACCGCTCTTTAAAAAGCGTAAATACTCCAGAAATTCAAGTAATATTACAAAACAGTTCGATGACTCTCATAAACTGTGCATTAAAAATAAGTTGAATAATAGCATAAAACAATTCAATGAACCAATTACAAGAGGGTTTCACACATCAAAAAGCTATGATATTCTTTCTAATTGGTCAGATCCAAACTTATTGGTAGACAGATTAAAACAAATACACCAGAATGATGAAGAATTTCATAAAATAATTGTAGAGCTTAGGCTAGCAAACATTATTGAATAGGAAAAACATAAAGAAGAATTATAAGTGCATCACTTCCACCATTTTATGAAGAATATGATGATACCCTGTGGGGACTACTGCACTATTCGACAACTAATATTTGATTCTTTTAATGGTTGGAAGTGAACAAACATGACACCTGTTTTCTTCTAATGTTTAAGAGATGTTGTAATGCGTATTGCCCAGGAGTGCCCAAAGGAGACAGAGTTCGATTAAATTAACTGATTTATTGCTATAAAGAAAATATTATTTACAATGCTAAAAATAAACTAAAATACAATATTCTATATATACATCACTTTGGTACGTAATTATATTGAGAATCACGTTCTGACAGTCCGTACTCCTCTGTCGATCGATGTGTACTGACGAACTGTAGGTAGGTAGGTATAACGACGCGAAATTTCCACTGTGGTATACGGGATTCTCTGTGTCCTATGAAATGTTCAGACAGCCAAAGTTGAGAACAGCCGATAGATCAATACTCTTTCGGTTATAGTCTCAAGATGTGAGTATATCGTTTATAGTTAGTCAATTCCCAACTTAACGACTCTCGGTTTTATAGGGATGTAGTTATTCTGACGCGTCAGTACCACACCAGAATTATACTAACATTTGGAGCGATCGTTTTCAGACGGTCAATACCCATCTCAACGTTTGCAAACCCTATAGAGATACTGCAGAGTTTTCGATGCGTCAATACCGCACCGAAATTATACTAACAGTTTGAACAATCGTTTTCGTTTCCGTCAATACCAGAAACCAACGGGCGTTCAAGTGAATGATGTATAAAAATCGAATCAATACTTCGACTTAGTACAACACTCCACGGTGAATTGTGTAAAGCGTATAAGTTCAAAGTCAGTACCTTCGACCTACGCTTCGCACTGGAGGCGGCTGAACTTGTAGGAGCTGGAGTCCGTGAACAAAGTTGCTGTCTTGTCTGTCGGCTTGCATTTTTATATACATCTTAGCGGTGGTCGTGGAAGTCTCCTTCTCTTCTAGTGTCGATTCTTCGTGCGCATCTTGGCGTAGGGAACTTGCTGTTCTGGTGGGGTATCGCGTCATCACGGTGTTAACTGGTTTATTGGATCGATATTTCTAGTAATGAATTTATATCATTACAATGTTCATCAAATTCTACAAGTCAATCATTGGCTCATTTTACGCTGACTCGCCTATTTAGAATCTCTAAGTTTTTGTGAATATTATAAAAATGTATTAGATATTATTAGAAATTTTGCTCAAAATAATGGACATTGGAGTAAATTAGAGTTATTGTAAACTATTTGTGCTTGTAGTAGTAGTGTTGTAAACGGTTTGGATGAAAACAATGTAATAAATTGATTGATTGAAATGTTTGTATTTTATTTTTCTCTCTCTTCCCTCTATAGTCATGTGAGTTGAAAGGATGATTTTTTTAAGGACAAATCTCGGTTTTGTTAGCACGATACATCCTCCGAAGTGTATACAAGTGACAACCAACGACATCAGCGCCATAGACGATACGTGACGTCACAGAAAATGCCAGGGGTGATGCCACAGCGATTAAACCACCAACGACACCAGCGCCACCGTCGTCTTAGAAACAGTTGGTTTCATTTAATAAAGTAACCTCTTTACATATTTCAACTAATTTTTTATACTCTCTTTGAATTTCTATACTATCTACATTAACGTTTACCATATTCACCACCTGTATGGTTATGTGAACTGAAATGATGATAAGACAAGCATATAATACATGATAATATCCATTGCAGCAGTCCATAAAACAACATTGAGTATTCGTAACGTGTTTGGAATTCATTTTCTCAAATAGGTTGCTGAAAGTTACGTTTTCATCTAATTCGATTACTATGGATTCTCCTAATTTTATAAAAGTGGATCACAGAAGGGGAAAATCAACAATAACGTTTGGAGAGCCATGCTGCAACACCCGTAGTATTATACTCGTATAATTGTGGGAAACGTAATTTTTTATATAAACACATCTTGAAATTTTGCCTCTATTTTGGATCATTTACAACAATAATACATATAACTAATAACATTATGCAGTTACATACATCAAAACTTTTTGTTTTCAATTGTTGCTGTATACAAAAGGAAAAAACACTGAAATTTTTATAAATCAGAATCAAGTCTAGAAAATCTATTTACTGGATTTAGATTTTTCTATAAATATACTAAGTGATTTGTTGATAAATACAATGAACATGTGATTTTTCTATGATTACCTATGAGGACTTCTGAATATATTCAGCTGCTTGACGCATATTATTTGATTCATTCAAAGTGGTATTGCATCGCCTACTAAACAAAATAGATTAATATAATGTTTTCAATTTGATTCAAATATATAATGCGAGCAAAAGGTGTTATCGGAGGAAATTGATAACGTGGTTAAAATATTATTTTTTTAGAAAGATAACATCCCAAGTAGATATTGTTTGAAAACATTGATATTCTACACATACACACTTTATGATTATATGCAGTATATAAAAAATGTTAATATTATTCTAAAATAAGGATGTTTTTGATTAAGATTTGTATATATGTCGTAATAAGTTTGTTTTACAAATAACGAAATCAATGATGATAAATCTGGTTTTATCCAAATATAATAAAAAATCTCAGAAAGAACTTGCCGATATATGGATACATTATTAGACAAACTTTCAATTTTTCTAACGTGAAAAGGTCCGACTGAGAATGTTTTCAATATATTAATGTTGGTTCATAGCTCTGTGCGTAAAGGCAACGAATGTTTGTACATGTCTGGTTTGAGACTGGGTTAGCACTTTTTTATTCAATCAAATTAATTTAGCAAATGAGATAGAGTATAATGACGCTTTTTGGAAATAAAGTTTGCTGTCCTCCAGTAAGGTTAGGCAGTCTTCTAAGCAATTGTATTCCCCTGTCTTGTTATCGGCTATGGAATAATTATATATGGTTGCTTCTAATCTTGTAATTCCATGTTCTCTGGCTAAAGTGTTGGAAAATGTGTCTTTTAATCTCTTATTTGGACAGTTCACGAAATCTATAATATGGCTACTAATGCTCTTGTTAACACCAGGACTGGTTATTTGACAAATAAATTTGTTGTATATTTTAACCCTCGCGTTAGATGTAAGCCACGTAAGGCAATCAATTCCGACTGTATTATTATTATTATTTACAATTACGTTACAATTCTCCCGATACATTCCATGTTCACAAAAGTTAAAGTTACTTGTTAAGTAGTTTATCATTTCTTCTTTCTGGAACACCCCACAGAAGTCTTGAGTAATATCGAGGTCTAGTAGATAATAGTCTTCTTTTTGTAATTGTTTTAATAATTCGGGTAATTCTTTTAACAGTGTTTCCACATTTACATCTGCTAGTTCCACTTTAAATGGTATACACACAGGTTTATCATATTTTTTCGTAATTCTTTCCATACTTTCCCCAAGAACTTCTCGAACACCTTTGGCCATCTGATTATCGTTGTGCAAGAAGAAGGGCAGCTTGGCTCTAACTTCGTGTCTCGCAGAAACAAGGTCACCAACTTTTCCTCGAAGGTAACTGTTACCGACCAATAATAAATGAGTGTCCTTATGGCATCTTTATGTCGACACCCTGTATATTGATTGAACGTTGTAGTAACGTACCTAACACCGTTTATTCGACTTCAATCCGACCAATAACAGCAGAGTGTCTTTTTGACATCCTGTATATAAAAAATAATCTATAACACCGTTTGTCCCGTGAAAATCTGGCCAATAACAACGGAGATACATCGTAGCGCCTTATGGTATCTTTTTGTACACACTGTATATCGAAATAATCTATAGCACCGTTTGTTCGATGAAAATCGGACCAATAACAGCAGAGCGCCTTTTTTGACATCCTATATATAAAAAATAATCTATAACGCCGTTTGTGCCGTGAAAATCTGACCCATAACAACAGAGATACATCGTAGCGTCTTATGGCATCTTTGTACATCCTATAAAATGCTCTACCTATCACAATGGCGTTTGTTCGACTTCAATCCGACCACTAATAGCAGAGATACATTGTAGCGCCCTTATGGCATCTTTGTACATCCTGTATAACGATCGAACGTGTCTGAGTCCAATGACATCCTGTATATTGATCGTCGTAGTGACCTAATGGCGATTTGGTACATCCTGTTTTGTTCGATGATGATGTTCCAAGCAGAGTGCCCTTATGGCATTGTCGACGCCCTGTATATTGATTGTAGTAACGTTGTTTTATGTCACCCCCGTCGACCTTCAGCTGACATTTACTCATCCTATTATCTCTTGGGGAACATTAAAAGAGATAAGAACGCTGATAATAAAAAAAAATCATAAGCACTTCTGTAACCATTGCGCATGTCCAAAATAATGCCATTTTTCTCTCTGCCCATCCAACTGATGCGTCGCTTGCCCAAAATAATACCATAACGACTGTGCATTAAACATATTTTATGACTACACCCCGTATATAAGAAATATATACATTTTTCACAAATTACTAACACCCTTATTGCATCTTTTTTGGTACATCCCGTATATAAAAAAGCTCTATCACAATGACGATTGATCGATGTTGACCAATAATAACAGAGATACATTTCTAATGTCCTTATGGCGTTATAAAAAATATACTACGCCTTTTCCACAAATTTCTAACGTCTTTATTGCAACTTTTTTAGTACATTCCGTATATAAAAATGCTCTATCACAATGTCGATTGATGTAGACCAATAATAACAGAGATAAATATCTAATGCCCTTATGGCGTTATAAAAAATATACTACGCCTTTTCCACAATTATTAAAATGTAAAGAACGCGCGCGTTTTTATAACTCTTATACCTACATCTCGCATTAGATTATAACACGATCAAATGGTGTAGTTCGAATACTCGCAGAGTTAATAAATTCGATATGGTGGATAGTGGGATCGAATCCCCATCAAGACGAAACATTTTTTATTTAATTAAAAAAATATATTCAATACTTACGTCACAAAAATTACGTCACACTATCTGAGAGCGCAGCCAACAAATCCAACATGGCCGACTTTGGTTCTAGAAATCACGTATGCTTAGGTCAGTGTTTCCAATCAGGGCTATGGGAATTTTCAAATAAAATCTACGGGATAAAAAATGGACGGCACACAGCCATCTATAGAAATCTACAAAAAATGACATACGCCATCTAGCGATAGAAATCTACAATTACAGGATAAAAAATGGCCGAAGGATAAAAAATGGCCGACTTCGACCCCTCCCCTTATGACGTCACGGCAAACCAGCGCCACCGTCGCGCCCCCTAACGTACGTTTGCTGAAGTAGTGTCCTAGAACTCTCCTAGACTATCTACACGGTTGGTAAATTAATATTTATTCTGATAAGCAGGAAAGTAACTAAAAATGAAATCATCGTCTTTATATCGTAAATAAACTATAGAGCAGCGGTACAAGTTATTTGTGTTTAAACTATTCAATCTGACTCATTGTTACTCGTGTCTCATTGTTATCCGTTCTCCCTTAGCTGAAAATAGAAAAATAATAATTCCCTGATAATCGGAGTACCATTTTATTATGATATTTGATATGATACTGTTATAAATGAAACCGTTTCTAAATAATTGCACAATATAATAAAAAAATGATAATTCACAAAAATTGATAATTGTTTCGATATCATAAAATATCATCGTTAGGAAAATAGAAGTTATATTCCATGTGATGCCTACCTAATGTTTAATAATTATTTTTGGCTAGACCAAGAAGTGACTTATCTTGTGATTGACATAATATTATAAATAGAAAAAAGAATAAGTCATGATTTTACAAATATTAACGATTAGATATTACGAGTATTAGCCCTATGGAGATATTCTGGATATCTTTTTCCCCTTTAAGATCAGTATAACTGTGCAACGATATAGAAAACCAAGGAAATTATTACATAAGAAGACAGTTGAATAGTGGTGAACTCCCTAGATATATCTGTTCATTGACAACTTCCTATTGTATATCCCTTAAGTATCTTCTAATTAATAATTACTCAAGGAAATATAGTTCTTGTTTCTTGTCACAAATATGTAGTACTTCTAGTTCTGTGTTAGGTGTTAATGAATGTTTTGTGCCAAGTAGATGTTTTGCGAAATGGGATTTCTCTGTTTGTTTTAATCTGTATGCTCGTAAGTGTTCATTGTGTCTAATTTCAAAATTCCTAGTTGTTTGACATCATTACATTCTGGACATTTAATTTTATATATACCAGACTTTTTTAATAAAGATATTTTTGTTTTTACATTTAATAATTTTGTACTTACATTACTTTCTGTTTTGAAAGAAATTGTTGTATTTGAACATATTTTTGTTACGCGAAGGATGGGCATGTTGGATAACAATATTATCTAATTACATAGAAAAGTTGTATTCACTGATAAGTGCACTTTTTCCCTTAACGGTCATGCTAATTGTCAAAATTACCGCTTCTGGTCAACGGAAAATCATCACAGAATAAGAGAAGAGCACACGCAATACTCTCAAAAGGTTAATGTTTGGACACGGATTATTGGAAACCATATCATTGGTCCCTTTTTTCGTTGAGGAAAATTTGAATGGGGATAATTATTCTAACTTTATATCCTGATCCAGAAAACCCTCAAGTTCCAGCGAATACGATATGGTTCCAGCATCTACTCTATATCTATCTACTCTATTGATACTCATAGTGTTTTTATGTTTTTTTATATTATGATCAACTAATTATTACATTTTAGTTTTTGTGTGTATTTTAGCCAATTTCGGTAATCACATATTTTATTTATTCAATGTTAATTTTTGCAATAAACAATAACATTTTTGAATAAAGAAATTATATACATTTCAGCGATATAACACAAGCCCATATTTCCCATTTAAAAATTTGGGGGCTGTATCTGACCTTCGATGGGGGTTGAAAAGAAGGATCACATTTGACATTTTTCGGGATTTTTTTATATAAATATAACATAATTTATTACATTTGGCGTTTCTACCCTGTATAGTAACTGATCCAACACATCCAGTAAAAATTTCATTAATTATTGAGGTAATTGCGACTATCATAGTGAAATATCAAATCATTTTTTGGTGATATCAGATTAAATTTCGGTGATTCTGATTCTAAGTGAATATGATTGTGGTTAATACGTTGAATTGCATGCGTGTTGTAGATGCATTTTACTTACTTAAGAAAACTAAACACTCGAGCAAGTTATCGCGTGTAAACATTCTTGCATTCTTCTTCTTAGAGTGTCAGGTAGATGTAGGCGTCCGTTTATTTTTGTTATATGGTTCTGTTGAATGTCTTAAAAAGTTTGTAACCCTGTCCAGTGTCTAATATTCAGCAACCAAGGCAGTTTTTTCCTTCCTATTCCCCTCTTTCCTACTTCGATTTTACCCTGAACGACAAGGCGCTGGAATTCATACCGTTCTCCTCATTATCACGTCATAAAGCTCATTCCTTCAATACTGCATTTCGGAGAACTTCTTCACTTCTTATGTGGTCTACCCACGATATTTTTAGCATTCTTCGCGAAGACCTCACATCTTGAATGCTTCTATTTTATCAACAGAAGTTGCTTTTAGTCCAGTACACCATACAGAAGAACTGATAGGCGAAGCTACAGAGATTTGGAGTGAGCATTTGGTGTAAAAAGTGTCAAAAGAAAACCAGCTGCGCCATTGTGTGGAGAATGGTTTCATATAATATAGTGAGATGTTTTTCATTTAACTTTATTATTCATAACTTTGTTATTAACAATGTTATGCAAAAAATCTCAATTTTTTAGTTTTTTGCATATAAAATTAAAACTGTTAGGGAAATCGTGAAGGCATCAATGGAGAAATTATAGAGAATAAAAACATGAAGAAAATGAGAGGTTGAACAGCTAGATCGGACCGTTAGTTTCGGAGAACATCGGGAAAAACCCGCCAGTTTTTTCAAAAATTCATAACTCGTTTATTTTTTGAGCTGTAGCGTAGATCCTCCGTCCAGTGTTAGTTTTTAATATAAACTTTATACAGTGCTTCTCAAAAGTCCCCTCCCCCTCTTTTCTTTTGAACGGTGATACTTAAACTGATGAAATTTGGAGCGTGAAAATGAACTATTGTAAGCTTCTCTACTAGTAGTAACAGATGACGTAATAGGCATAGGTGGCGTCACCAGGCAACTGAAACCAATAATATTAAACGGGACCTTATGGCAAATAACACCTTGTAACGATGTTACTTTTTAATGTTTTCATTTCCAGCTACCATGCAGTATACATTTCATTTTATTTAATAATTAAATCGCCTCTCTATCGAAATTTACCTATGAGTATTTATTTTTATATAAATGTACTGCTTTTGAGACATCCGGTATATCCTTTTGTCGAGTTCACTTAAACCAGTCTGCTAATGTGCGCGCATTTTCAAAATATTAAGAAGGGGACTTCGTAAGTGGGGTAGGAGAATTTAATAAAAGCACGTAGCATCCAGGTAAAGGGGGCTTTTTCTTTCTTTTCCTGCTTGCAAATTTCATTTTGTTTACACCGAATACTGTGACTGGTTTTTGTGAATCAGGTAAGTGGATATAAAATTGTTCTGTGAATAACTATTATCATCCAACACTTAGCCGCTTTTATTTTTAATGTTTGAATTCATAGTATTTGTGTACAATTCCGAAGTTCAAACATATAGAGTCTATTTTATCTGAATATTTAATCCCGTCCAATAGGCCGTTGTACTGTTAGCTAATCTAGTTCTTTTGCATTTGCTTAGAAAAATCTCGTCTGGATTCGCTGCTGAGCAGGGATCAATTCGAGAGGCCTCTAAGGCAGATTTGATTTAAGAGATACGAAATAATCTCGAAAGTATTCGCTGCTGAGCAGGAGAACGAAGGAGAGGTTTTCGGATCCTACTGCTAATCTATTTTATCTGAAAATTTGATTTCGTACAATAGGCTGTTGTTTTGTTAGTAAAACCCTAGTTAGAACATATAGAGTCTATTTTATCTGAATATTTAATCCCGCCCAACAGGCCGTTGTACTGTTAAGAAAATTTAGTTCTTTTGCATTTGCTTAGAAAAATCTCGTCTGGATTCGCTGCTGAGCAGGGATCAATTCGAGAGGCCTCTAGGGCAGATTTGATTTAAGAGATACGAAATAATCTCGAAAGTATTCGCTGCTGAGCAGGAGTACGAAGGAGAGGTTTTCGGATTCTACTGTTAATCTATTTTATCTGAAAATTTGATTTCGTACAATAGGCTGTTGTTTTGTCAGTAAAACCCTAGTTAGAACATTTAGAGTCTATTTTATCTGAGTATTTAATCCCGTACAATAGGCCGTTGTACTGTTAGGTAATTTAATTCTTTTGCACTTGCTTAGAAAAATCTCGTCTGGATTCGCTGCTGAGCAGGGATCCATTCGAGAGGCCTCTAAGGCAGATTTGAGTTAAGGGATACGAAATAATCTCAAAAGTATTCGCTGCCGAGCAGGGATATCCAGGAGAGGTTTTCGCATTCTGCTGGTAGTTTTCTTTATCTGGAATATTTGATTTCGTACGATAGGCCGTTGTGTTGATCAGTAAACCTAGTTTAGTTGAATCTAGTGAAATCGCTAAGAAATTCCGGTGGCTGTCGAGATTAAACCGGCAGCCGAGACTAGTTAATTGATTATTATCCTCCGCTTTATTTAATAAGTACACAAATACTAGGAACCGATTTAGTACGCTTTGTTAGTGCAACCATAACGCTTTCTCTGTGCATTTTGACATATTATCACTAGGAACTTTGTATTGTTTTCACCTGCTACGTACTAGTAGAATTCTGCACGTTATTTTCCGCCTCCGTTGTAAAATAGCTAGAATATTTATTGCTTGGTGTCAGGCCGCTTTTGGTTTTATTAATAACGTAGATCTTCAGTAGTAGATTTTGATATTTTTGTAAAACACTAAAATTGGTTTAATTTCCCATTTATGTAAAATTCAATTTTGTTTGTGGAATTAAAATTTATAATTTCTCCAGTAGCGAGTAGTTTCATTTTTTGATAGTGGTAAGCAATTAAAACATGTTTTCACACTACGTATCCGGAAAGGTCAATAACAACAGACCCCTGGAATTACTGAACCTCCATCTGTGGCTACCTTGGTAACTCTCGACGCCGTATTTTCGAGAGTTCGGTGGAGTAAACCACCCCAAAAATCTGGCGCCCGAGGAAATCTAGGAAGTACCGAAGCCGTGGGTGTCATAGTGACGTCCGTGATTCTTTTAAGGAGAGAAAGCACGTCACAACCTCGTTTGAAAGGTATTTAAATGCCTATTCAAAAATACTATTTTTTTAGGATCTGTGATGTTTTTGATGCTAAAATAAATAAACACTCAAATTGGAGTTCCGCTTTTAATTAATAAATATTTAAGAACAAGTTCTTATAAATATTGTTCAAAATGTGCTCCATCTACTTCCTGGCAGTAAAACATCCTATTAATAAACTCTTGTCAGACTCGATAAAATGTGTGAGGGGAAATTGCCCTACCTTCTTCAACAATTCGTTGTTTTAAAACTTCAATACTGTCAGGAGCTGTAGTGTAAACTTTAGATTGGAGGTATCCCCACAGAAAAAAATCTAAAGGTGTTAGCTCCGGCGACCGAGCTGGCCATTCTATTGGACCGCGTCATCCAATCCATCTACCAGGATATTCCTCATCTATATATCGTCTTACTGCAAAGTAATAGTGTGTAGGAGCACCATCTTATTGGAACGTCATTTCCAAGTTACCAAATTCATCTGAATTATCTTCCAGAATTTGAAGAATTAACGGTTCAATTGCGTTTTCTAACACTCGAGATATACTTCTCCGGTTAAATTAGAGTTCAAAAAAAGGCCCGACTACGTGGCTTCCCAAAATACCTGCCCAGACATTTACTTTTAATGGGAACTGTGTATGTTTTTCACGAAACATGTGAGGATTTTTGTCACTTCAATATCTCACATTTTAAGTATTAACATTTCCATCAAGGAAGAAAGTTCTTTTTTCACTAAAACAAATTGTCCTTACATAGTCTGGTTGTTGAAGAATTTTAGTGGACATATTTTCACAGAATTGCAGCCTTCGGTCGGGGTCGTCATCTGAAAGTTGATGCACCATTATTAATTTGTAAGGAGGAAATTTGTTTTTGGTCAACACCCTGTATACTGTACTATGACTGACTCCACAGGTGATGCTACTTGGGCTGTGGAACAAGATGGTTTTACTACAATTTCTGCAATCTTTATAATTAAAAGTGAAACTCTAATTTTAGTGTTTATTTATTTTAACCATCAAAAATATCGTAAATCCAAAAAAAATTAGTATGATTGAATAGGTATTCTAAATACCTTTCAAACAAGGTGTCACTTGCCATAAGGTCCCATTTAATATTATTGATTTTAGTTGCCTGGTGACGTCACCGATGTCTATTACGTCACCTGTTACCACTAGTAGATAAGCTTACAATTGCTCATTTCGCTCCAAATTTCATCAGTCTAAGTATCCCCGTTCAAAATAAAAGAGGAGGGGAGGGGACTTTTGAGAAGCACTGTATGTGCAAAAAGCAGGCACTGTCCAATGCATAGCTTTCGAACTGTGGCCATTTGAATTTCGAAAGTAGAATTTCAAAATGTTCATCTTGGTTTAGCGATATTCTTATTTATTACTGAGATATTCATATAGTTTATTTACGATAAAAAGACGATGATGTCATTTTTAGTTACTTTCCTGCTTATCAGAATAAATATTAATTTACCAACCGTGAATACAATTTATCCTTAACAGCCAGGGCAATTTACAGCTAACGGGTTGGCAAAACTTCAAGACGTTGTCAAATCAACTGGTAAAATTCCCCAGTTTGTTTTGACGTTTATTGACATTCGATCATCGTCTAATATTTACAAGTTTTTTTGGTGCTTTTAAATTCATTGCTTCTTTAAGATTAAAAAACAGTTATTTTCATAACTAATTATTTAGGCAAATCTGCAGTGTGTGGTTAATAAAATGCCAAAGCAGCTGAACAGAAAATGTCAAGAGATGGTAACATCTTTGTTGAGCTATTTTGAACGAGAATGCCGAAATGGGGGCCCGCTTCTCCCGCTTACTGCTGTAAGAGACGTAAGTAATAGTATTCGCTAAACTTGATAATATATTATTCTTTTATAAATTGAAGTAATTATAATGTAGAGAGTTGCAGAAGCTTTACAACTTAGCGTTACCACTGTTAACCGTATTGCCGCCAAGCATAATAGAGGTGAACAGCCTAAAAGCCCACCTAAACAGAGACAACGCATAAAATCTACTGTTGAAATTGATAACTTTGATCAAAATGCTTTCCGAAATGTTATATACGAAATGTATGGAAACAGTGAGTATATTGAATTTACTGTTTTATTTTATTCACAATTAAATAACACAATATTTCACAGGAATACATAACCTTGAAAACTTGAGGAGACAAACTCCAGGAGCGTGAACTCTTTAATGGTTGTTTAACATCACTCTGGAAGATAGTGAAAAATATTGGATTCAAATACCAAAAAGATTATCCTTGTCGTGGTTTAATGGAGTTGCCACATATTGCATTAAAACGTGTACATTTTCTACATGAATATGTCAAGATAAAAAGGGAAGGTTTATATCAATTTGTGTTTTTGGATGAGACCTGGATATTTAAAGACGGTACTCTTGGACATTCTTGGTAAGATTCTAATCATAGAAGCGTGAAAAAAACCAAAATTGGTGGTCCAAGGTAATTGAACAATAAAATTTAGCAATTAATTTATGATGTACTAACGTTCCTGCCATTTTAAGACCTTTTCAAATATTTACTAGTCACACTATTTTATTCAAATCTATATAATTATTAATAGTCGTTTTGAGCTATGCAGTCTATCTAGGAAACCTAGTAGTAATTTGTTATTTCCTTATTGTAGGTATATAGTATTGCATGCTGGTTCCTCTTCTGGATTTATTCCTGGAGCAGGGCTGGTTTTTTCTTCCAAAAAACAAGATGGTGATTACCACGGTGAAATGAACCGAGAAATTTTTTTGCATTGGTTTGAATACCAGATTTTAGTGAACTTGGAAGAACCTGCCACAATTTTAATGGATAATGCAAGTTATCACAGTACAGTGATCAATAAAGTACCCACAACAGCTACCAAAAAGGCTGATATACAGAACTGGTTGATACAAAATGATATTCCTTTTGAAAATACTTTCCTCAAAAGCCAATTATTGAATTTAGTAGAACGGTAAGTTGATATAAACATTTTTCAATATATTATAGTAATACTTAGATAACTTATTTTGTTTAAATATATCTATTTTTGTAGTAATAAACCACCAACAGTATATGAAGCTGACATATTATCTGAAAAAGATGGTCACAAAGTGCTTCGACTTCCCCCTTACTACTGTATGTTCAACCCAATTGAACATATTTGGGGCATAGTTAAAAAAATTTATAGAGATCATGTGGGAACTGATGGTTCTTCAACAGAACAAGCAATAGGTGTATGGAAAGTCTTTAGAAAAAGTGACTCCTGATATTTGGTCAAAGACAGTAGAGCACACTGAAAAAATTATACAAGATGGGTGGGATAGAGAAGTAGTATTTGATAGACAGGATGTGCCTCCACTTATTATTAATTTTGACAGTGACGATGAAGATAGTGATGATTTTGTAGTGGAGTAGTGGAAATTTTGTGTTTTATTTTTTGTATATTTTTATCCAATTTGCTTTATTTCCACCTTTTCGAAATCACTAATAACTATTATTAAATTAATTAGGTACAGTTATTTTATAATACACAAATTAAAACAACGATCACAGTATCTCTACATAAATAATACTGATAAAATGGGAGATTTTTTATTTTTATATCTTTTAACAAAATTTTATTTTCTGTATCTACATTTTTCTTTTTCATTCTATTTTTATTATAATAAATATAATAGATATTGTATAAAGAAACAATATTTAAATTTGCATGAAGATGAAATTAACTGTTTCGACCCTTACTTCGTGGAATCTACTCATATTAGTGTTTTAAATGAAACTCACTGTTTCTAGCTAATTCCACAATATAATGAAAATTGTTGAAAATTCTAAAAAATTGACAATTGTTTCGATAAATCAATATCAGCGTCAGACAATTGTCAATTATATTGTTGAATTAGCTATAAACAGTGAGTTTCATTTAAAACACTTGCATGACGATGATTACAGCTTGTATTGATTCCTTTTAGCGTAAACCATTGCAGTGCTCTTGAAGATGGTTCTATAGAGCATAGAATAAGGTATAAGGACCTACAGTCATTTAACTCTCTTCTATGTAAAATAATTAAATGTTAATTCGAATATAGAATGATTGGTTACTGTTTCTTGTATCTTATCCATAGTTTTTCATGAATAAATATTTATATTAAATTAATCAAGCCTATCATACAAGCCTTTTATTTTTAAATAAATATTTTTGATTTACGCCCTACGAAGCACGGAACAATGAAAAAGAACAACTGTCAATCTAACATCAGATTGACTTTTCTAGTTTTCGTTAAATAAAGGAAAAAACTACAGCTTGGCAACATCACAATATTTTGTTTCGCAACGTCATCGTCTCTTTATCGTAAATAAACTATATGAAAAGATCATGAAATACGCGCGGTGTAACAGTATTACTATAGACATGTAGAGATGGCAACGATTAATTGAAATAGAGGAATAATTGATTATTTTGTAACAAATCAACTATTCATCAAATGAAACCAAGCTATAGACTGAAAAATTGTGACGTCAGAACATGGTCGCTGACAGTTGCTAACTCACCGTTTGTAATATTTTAAAGTTTATTCAGTTGGAAAGTGACACTGCAGTGAGTATCGAGTAATTATGCCTTATATTGCTTCACTCCTAAACTTCCATCATACTCTATTCTTACGACATGTCCACTATTTAAACTGTCTTCACCTTTTTTTAAAATTTTCATTTCATTAAAAAAACCGCTCCGCAGCGCTCGACAAATTAACAATAGCGATGTTTAACCACATTGCAAACCACAGAAAACTCCGTATTTTGTGTCACAAACGTAAAATGAACGTAAACAGTAACAGTCAGCGGCCATATTTATGACGTCATTGCTTTTTTGGTCTATACTTTTGGGCGGTAACATAATTTTAATATTTTTAAATAAAATTTCGTCAAAATTATAAAAAATACCTCAAAGAAACCATAAAAATCCTCATTTTTAGAAAATTGCACATGTATTTTCTTTGCATTTTATAATTTTGAGGTTATATTTATGTATGTCACTCTCAAGTACACATAAGAATTAATCGATTGATTATCGATTAATCGAGTTATTGTATATCATTTGATTTTTCTACTTCAATTAATCGTTGCCACCTCTACATGTATATAGTAATACTGTCGCACGTGCGTATTTCATGATATTCTCATTTGAATATCTCAGCAATAAATAAGAATATCGCAAAACCAAAATGAAGGATTTAAAGTATGAAAATTCTACTTTCGAAATAGTTTTCGTAAATTGAAATCGGACCATACCTGACCGCATTCAGGCCTGCTGGAAAATTGAATAGTGAAAATTTCAAATGGCCACAGATCGAAAACTATGCATCGGATAGTGCCTGCTTTTTGCATCTATAAAGTTTATATTAACAACTAATACTGACCGGAGGATCTACGATACAACTAAAAAAATAACAATTATAAATTTTTTGAAATACTGCACTTCGGCCGGTTTTCCCGATTTTCTCCTAAACTAAAGGTCCGATCGAGTTATTCAACCTCTCATTTTCTTCGTGTTTTTATTCTTCACAATTTCTCTTTTGGCGCTATCACGTGTATACACTTCGGGGGATGTATCGTGCTAACAAACCGAAACTTCTCCAAAAATAACCAAAAATGTACTTATATCGGGATTTATAGGACCCGCTGTACTCGCTCTCGTCAGCCGAAAATCGATAGGTTATATCTGTGAGCCACCTTGAGCAATATTCAATCATAAAATTGGTCACTTGTATACACTCTGGAGGCTGTATCGTGCCAACAAACTGAAAATTCTCCAAAAATGACAAACCATACCATAGCACCCGTTGTACTGGCTTTAGTGAGCTGAACATTGATGGGGTTCATCTTTGAGGCGCTCTGAATAATATCCAATCGTAAAATTAATCACTTGTATATACTCCGGATGCTGTATCGTGTATGTGTTCTGAATAATATTCAATCATAAAATTGGTGATTTGTTGAACTCCAGAGGCTGTATCGTGCTAACAAACTGAAATTTCTTCAAAAATGACAAATATTTCGTACTTCAAGTACCATAGCACCCGTTGTACTGGCTCTGGTGCGCTGAAAATCAATAGGGTTCATCTGTGACATGTCCTTCACAATATTCAATCATAAAATTGCTGACTTGTGTTGCACTCCGGAGGCTGTATCGTGCTAACAATATATGTAACGAAAAGTGGCCGATGACGACGACGACATACACACAGGATTTTTTTTCTAGAAACTATTTTTTCGTGTTGTTGTTGATGGAAATCGTAAAAATAACTAAAAAAAAATTCCAACTTTTTTTGGGTAAACCAATACTTTTCTCGCATATTAGATAGTTGGGCGGCAAAGTAAAATATCGTAAAATATCTGTAGCGTGGCCTATGATCAAACATAACATTTGAGAGTTCTGTATCTCAGTTTAAAGTTTAGATTTTTATTGGTAAGGAATTTTCCGAGTTTAAGGAAGGTTGTTTTGATTGTTCTATTCTGCATCTGATATCTTGTTCTAGATCCAAATTTTGATTTTAACATACATGCTAGATATTTAAATTGTGACTCTTGCTCAATATTCTCCCCATTTAACTGTATTGTGGTTCGTGGAATGTCAGTTCTACTAACGACCATAAACTTATTCGTTTTTTTTATATACTGTTGAATTATTGGATCTTTACCCGTGCGTCATAAATATCTGATAACATAACCGACATAATTATTAAGTGGCATCTCTATCTATTAATAGTGAAGAACAGAACAAAATAATTTGACATTTGTCAGTTATGTATCAGATATTAATGACGCACGGGTAAAGATCCAATAATTCAACTCTATTGTGCTTGCTTCATTTACATGATCCAGCAGTCACTGAAGATCGTTTGCATTGTCTGCGATTACTACAGTATCATCTGCCTATTGAATATTGTTAATGGGTATCCCGTTAATTTTAATACCTATATATCTGAGATCGACTCAAAAAACACTATATAAGAAATAACTATTCTTGTTTTTAGGAATATCTGTCATCTTTAAAATTGATTCATCGTGACTTAGCAGCCAGAAACGTTTTAATCACTGAAAATAATGTCGCCAAGATATCAGATTTTGGTTTGAGTCGTGACGTTTATTATAATAACATGTACTGTAAATCGACCGGTGGAAAACTTCCGATTCGTTGGATGGCTTTGGAATCATTGACACATCAGATATATACAACTCAAAGTGACGTTTGGTCATTTGGAATACTTCTATGGGAGATTATAACTATGGGCGGTACACCATATCCGGGAATACCTACGCATGATATTATGGACATGCTAAAAGTTGGCTACAGGATGAAGAAACCTGAAAATTGCAATGATGAATTGTAAGTAAACATGAATATTTATGAATTGAATTTATAGAAGTAGATTCTTGTTTGTTTTAATTGGTTCAGGGAATAAAGACAAAAAAGACCGAACTTCTGAAAAATTAGAGGAAAGCTGGATTTTTGCATGAACATTCTTTTTGCAAGTCTAAACAAAATCCTAAAAGTCCGCATCGATACGTATCGATACTGTTACTCGGGGTCAAAGGTCACAAAAAACGTTTCCGTGCAATTGCACGCGAAGTCAGTATTTCGCGTTCTCTGCACAGACCGCGAAATTTAATTTCGCAGCCGTTACCCATAGCAACGGCCGCGAAACCAAACGTCACTTGAATATCATTTCCAAATTTGACATTTCAAAAATACTACAAAGACAAGGATTATTTTTTTTAATACCAACAAATACACAAGTACTTATATTATTTAGGATGAATACTTTTTACAACATTTGATTTCTGCATCAAATAAGCCAATAAAATGTTTTCAAACATCGTCTTAATATTCTGTTTGTCACACCAATCTTTAAACTCGCCGTAACATTTTTCGTACTACCGTTTCGATTTTTAGGGTATTAAAACGGAAAGCGCCGAATTTACAACGCTTTTGAGTTCAGGAGGAGTGGAAGGTACTGAAATATCGCTATTAGTATCAGACATTTTGCGTTTTGTCAAGAACTGTCAAAATATTTTGTATATATTGAAACATATCATTTCCATAGCACACGTTAACATTTTAAATAAATTGAACTGCTGTTGATTTTAGAGCAATAATATATTTATTTACAATTATCTAGTTTAATAATTTTAACGATTACACGAAAAATAGTGTGTATGCCATGGCCGCGAAACTTTTTAACGACCTCAAGATTATCTTGCCTCGGCCGCAAGCGGCCTCGGCGATAACTATTCTTTTGGTACGTTAAAAAGGTATTTCGCGGCCTAAGCATACAAATAACTATTTTTCGCGAATATCTCGTTAGCAGTCAATTTCATTGAAAAAATGGTGATCAAATTTGTAGCTTGGTTAATTTCTTACAAAAGACTATTGGTTTTCGAGACAATTCGATGCAATAAGTTGTAACATGCAGCATTCACTCCTCAATGGTATGTGTGTCATATATTTGTAAGTAAACATTGAATATATCTTAAAATATTCAAAAATTTATTTATATTAAGAGCCCATAACAAGACAAATAAACATATATGTAAGGCTATTTCACGACGATCTTACACTATCTATATATTAGAAACTACTCACACGATTTTGATAAAAATTGATATAGATGCTAAACAGGTTACGGCAAATTTATTGAAAATAGTTTGACAGGCATGCCACTTCCGGTTATGCCGGATTTAAATCACAATATTAGGAATTTAGGAATCTTGAGAATTTTTATAATCTGACTGGTATTTATGAATTATTCAGGGTCAAAGTTCATGGAATGTTTTCCTTTTTCCACTCAATTTTCTAATGTGTTTATAAAGTGGTAATTTTTTAAACGTAACATTCTTTTGTTGTCTCTTGAAGTGATTTGACAAGTAAAATTAGCTGCTAAACCTAATTAGGAGGTAGGAACTAGGCATAAGCAAACAAATTAACGAATTTGGACTAATACTTTATTAAAAAAAATATCAGAACAAATAAAAAGGAAGTATTTTAAACATTCTCCTCATCACTCTGCTCTCTATCTTGACTAGTTGGCCATGCTAATATTTCAGTAAAAAAGTCTTTATATTCGTCAGGAATATACTGAACAATCTTTCAAAGATTGGCGAGCCTCTTACTGTTTATAGGGAAGTGTCCATTGTAAGCCATGGCTGTCGGTATACGTACTTCTTCCTTGCCTTTAACTAGTCGGAAAGTAGCATTTATAAGATCATCAATAAATTCTGATACAGCCAGATAACCCTTTTCTTCTGGCCTGTAGATAAAGTGGCGATAGTGACTGATGGCAAATGTCGATTTATGGGAACCAAGGCTTTGAGAAGACTTTTTAAAATACCTGGCCCACAAATCTTTAAAGTTTATGATATCACGATTTTCATTTGGCGTACTACAAATTTTGGCTGTTTTTTGCATTTGCGATAAGTGACGAGGATTTTTTGAGGTACGTAAATTCGGTCATATCTACGAACCGATCTTTTTATAGTTGCAAAGTTCCTATAGCATGGCAAAAAGCTATGTCCCCTTACAGAAAAGTACTGCTGTATTACCTTAAATCGACCGATCATTGTGAGAGCCATTAATAACCTTACTACTGTATGGTTCCGATTTTGTCCACCACAACTATCACTGAATATGTAAAGTTCTTTTATTTCAACGGGAATATACATTTCGATGTAATCGAGTATAAATGAACATAAGTACTTCATTACGGCCTTTAGCGGCCAGTCCCTCTTGGTAAGTGTAAAACACACTGGAGTTATTTTTTGTACTATTAATACAAAACACATGTAGCCAAAGCTTCTTTAGGTAGAACATCACTTGAACTGGTAGGTGTGGAACAGGTAAATTTTGCATATAGTCAAAGACGATGCCCATTACGTCTTCTCGTTCTTTGGAAAGTTCTGTTATTTCCTGAAGTTTTCTTTGCCCTCCTTTTATGGACCATCAGTTCTGCTACTGCCGCCCTTTTTACGTTTTCGTTTAATGTAGGGGATCCTACTTGAGGTCTTCCGAAGCGATACCAAAATTTTTCTCTAAAGTATTTTAGATAGTATTCATACTTTACTATGTTTTGTAATTCTGAATATTTTAATACAAAAAGTTCGTGCATTTTGTAAACAGTTAAGCCGGATTCCTAGTAGGTAATATTCTTAGCCGAATACTGGGAAGTTTATGTAGGGAAAGATCGTGTATGCGCATCTATTTTCGCAACAACGTCTGCAGGAAGTAGATTGCCTCTGTTACCGTGTTTGCCTCTCATGTCAGCAGCTAGAAGTAACGATAGTCTGAACACGATCTTGTTTGGTACAGCGAAAAGACTACAGAATGCCTTTCTGCAAACTTTTGTACGAGTAGTGCCCTTCATTGTAAAATGTACAAAAGAACACGACTGTTGCCTAGATTCGTTGTTGGATGATCTGTGTCTTGCCACTTCTTTGCTCTCGATAAGTCCCATTAAAAAGGAGTCCAGTTCATTTTTTGGCCTTCCGTTGTAAAGCAACTGTATGAGATTCTCTTTTTCTTGAGCTGAAAATATCTCCGTGCATTTTTTTCGACACAAACAATTTGGATCGGTGTCTTTAGGAGCTACAAGGTTTCCTTTACTATTGCGATAACCAGTCCCCTTTAAGCAAGGCAGCTTAATTTTTTCTTTTCTATGTTCATTCTTTCTAACAACCCCCTTTTTTCTTTTATGTAGAGGGCTAGCGGAACGACTTGCTTCGGAACAAGACATTACTGCACATCTGCAAATAAAAATTTCGTTGTTAGATAACATTATTTCATTTTTGTAAATAAACATATTAAGTTAGGTACCATTTCAATTCCCCCAAAAAGGGATTGAATAAAGGGTCGTTAATTAGCGTATAAACCACATGCTTGAATTTTCTTCTTAATTTTATATTCTATTCTAATATTTTTTAAACTTACCAATTTTGAATTTCTGAGTAGCAAAAATTATTTCCCGTAGGCACTCAAAATAAAACACATGTGAAATACCGCGCTTAGTACTTTAAAGTCTCGCTAAGGTAGCGAGCATATCGCATGCAATGCGCATTGAAAGGAAAAAAGAAATCATTCCTGGAATAATTCCTTTTTTCCGCTCAGCGTTATGACATCGAGATCAAGATGTAGGCATACTGCAGCGCAATATTCTCTTTCTTCCACTTAACGTATGGGATTTAGTGATAGAAACAAAATGGCTATTTCAGTTTGATTTCATACTCACCGATACAATTAAATTGTAGTGGAGTAGTGGAAACTTTGTGTTTTATTTTTTGTATATTTTTATCCAATTTGCTTTATTTCCACCTTTTCAAAATCACTAATAACTATTATTAAATTAATTAGGTACAGTTATTTTATAAAAAACAAATTAAAACAACGATCACAGTATCTCTACATAAATAATACTGATAAAATGGGAGAAATTTTGCATATAGTCAAAGACGATGCCCATTACGTCTTCTCGTTCTTTGGAAAGTTCTGTTATTTCCTGAAGTTTTCTTTGCCCTCCTTTTATGGACCATCAGTTCTGCTACTGCCGCCCTTTTTACGTTTTTGTTTAATGTAGGGGATCCTACTTGAGGTCTTCCGAAGCGATACCAAAATTTTTCTCTAAAGTATTTTAGATAGTATTCATACTTTACTTTGTTTTGTAATTCTGAATATTTTAATACAAAAAGTTCGTGCATTTTGTAAACAGTTAAGCCGGATTCCTAGTAGGTAATATTCTTAGCCGAATACTGGGAAGTTTATGTAGGGAAAGATCGTGTATGCGCATCTATTTTCGCAACAACGTCTGCAGGAAGTAGATTGCCTCTGTTACCGTGTTTGCCTCTCATGTCAGCAGCTAGAAGTAACGATAGTCTGAACACGATCTTGTTTGGTACAGCGAAAAGACTACAGAATGCCTTTCTGCAAACTTTTGTACGAGTAGGGCCTTTCTTTGCAAAATGTACAAAAGAACACGACTGTTGCCTAGATTCGTTGTTGGATGATCTTTGTCTTGCCACTTCGTTGCTCTCGATAAGTCCCATTAAAAAGGAGTCCAGTTCATTTTTTGGCCTTCCGTTGTAAAGCAACTGTATGAGATTCTCTTTTTCTTGAGCTGAAAATATCTCCGTGCATTTTTTTCGACACAAACAATTTGGACCGGTGTCTTTAGGAGCTACAAGGTTTCCTTTACTATTGCGATAACTAGTCCCCTTTAAGCAAGACAGCTTAATTTTTTCTTTTTTATGTTCATTCTTTCTAACAACCCCCTTTTTTCTTTTTGGTAGAGAGCTAGCGGAACGACTTGCTTCGGAACAAGACATTACTGCACATCTGCAAATAAAAATTTCGTTGTTAGATAACATTATTTCATTTTTGTAAATAAACATATTAAGTTAGGTACCATTTCAATTCCCCCAAAAAGGGATTGAATAAAGGGTCGTTAATTAGCGTATAAACCACATGCTTGAATTTTCTTCTTAATTTTATATTCTATTCTAATATTTTTTAAACTTACCAATTTTGAATTTCTGAGTAGCAAAAATTATTTCCCGTAGGCACTCAAAATAAAACACATGTGAAATACCGCGCTTAGTACTTTAAAGTCTCGCTAAGGTAGCGAGCATATCGCATGCAATGCGCATTGAAAGGAAAAAAGAAATCATTCCTGGAATAATTCCTTTTTTCCGCTCAGCGTTATGACATCGAGATCAAGATGTAGGCATACTGCAGCGCAATATTCTCTTTCTTCCACTTAACGTATGGGATTTAGTGATAGAAACAAAATGGCTATTTCAGTTTGATTTCATACTCACCGATACAATTAAATTGTCATTATTTGAAGTCAATCGCATGGTACAGTGATAGAAATGGCTCGTTTGGAATTAAACAATGAAGATTATCTATAATTACTTTTAATATATGGTGAATGTGACAAAGTTGCTACAATATATCTAGATCAACCACGGCCCGCTCGTGACACCGTGAAAAGATTATTAAACAATTTAACACAATTTGGTTGTTTTCAGGCAAAAGTTAAGAGAGTAAAACATGTTTCCTGGAAGATCAGTTCCTGACACCAGAGGTCGTTAGGAATGCCCCACCCAAGAACTTAGCCTTTTACAGAAAAGTGCTGGACAGTATCCAGTGAGGAGTCCCGTTACCAATTTCAAGTATTTCTTGACTAACTCGAAAGGTTGTTTAGCTTTCCTTGGAGAAAGGCTCACCAACCTTTTCGCGTATCTTTGTCCTGTCACTTTATTCCAGTGAGATTTCATTAAATCGTTTTCCCAGCATCGAAACTCTTCTTTCAAGTGGGCCTTAGAGAGTCTGCAGAAGGGTTCCGGGGCAATGAATTCGGAGTTTGCTCCTTCTTTGGCAAGGCTGTCTGCTTCATAATTGCCTCTATTGCCTCTGTGTCCTGGCACCCTCGTCAGAATGACCCGAATGGTTGCTGCCAGTTGTCTTAGTGATTGTTTACACTCTCAAGTCAGCTTAGACTCGCAAGTGTATGACTTCAGAGCTTTCAGTGATGCCTGGTTATCTGATAGTATATAGATTTCTGCCCTTCGAGCATCCCTTTTGAGGCACTCCTGGGCACAAATTTCTATAGTATGTACTTATACTTGATATATGGTTGGGTTTTTACCAGGGGGTTTTGAAAGCCTGAAACTATAGGCCCTGTCACACCCACTCCAGCCCTTCCATCCATCTTGGATCCATCAATGTACCACACTGATGCGTCCCTTGCCAGTTGAGGTCCATTCTTTGTGCAAATTTGGTGGTTGTTTATTACCCCTTCAAACAGCATTCCAAAGTCGTACCTAACTGGCATAGTATATGTCGGTTTAGACATGGCTTCTAGGTAAATGTGTTCCAAAATATTTAGATATCCACTCAGATTTCCTACTTTTAATTTTACTGATTAGCTCAGTCCAAAGGCAGTGATTTTTGCTTCTTTTACTACACATAGGTGCAGTGGTGGAAGGTTCAGGTGCCTCTAGAGCCGCAGAAGGGCACGTATATATTACTCCTGTGATAACTAGGTAAACTAATCGTTGCACTTTCTGCACCTTGGCTTGTGCCGAGATTTGTTGTATCTTTGGCCACCATATCAGCGAAGCATAAGTGACCACGGGTTTGAAGATCGTTTGGCATGTCCCGTAGGTAATTTTTGGTTTCAGACCCCATGTCTTACCGTGAATCTGCTGCATGCCTAGCTTGCCGCTATCGTGTCAGAGAACATTGCATTTTACTTTTCCGCCCAACCTATCTAATATGCGAGAAAAGTATTGGTTTACCCTCAGATCAACAAATAAAATAAATATGTTTGTTTTGATCTTTTCTTGCCCCAAACATTGAGTCACAATCTAAGCTCATTTGCGGACACTTCCACTGCTTTGTCATATTTACAAAGTCTCTTTAGTTGTGTGTTAAAAAGTTATGCAAATAAAAATAAGTCATACTAATTTATGCATTTGAGTCGCCATTTTTAAAATTAGTTAATAATACTTGAATTTTATGCAATAAAGGCATATTCTTATATAAATGTTAAACAAGTATTTGTTGTATCCTTAGATACATTTAAGGTTATAACTAAAAGTGGCAACATTGCTCAAAATTTCAGTACCTGTTTAATGTGTCAATAGTAATCTATTTAGTAGTTCTGTCATTGTTTAATTACCATATAAAGAGAGATGCAAATATCGTCAGACTGTGATCGACGATCATTTCGAATCTTCGTAGTATTGTAGTAAATAATGTCAAACGTGTTTTGATATACGAGCGCCATTACGACTAGCGAGTAAACATTTAGTTCTTTCGTTTTGATGTGTTTTTCAAAACTTTTAGTGACAAAATAAACTTTTAGGTTAACTAACTTAATGTTTTTGGATTATCATGGTTCGTCGATGCCAAGTTTGTCAGAAAACAGCCGAAATTACCAAGGCCATGTAGCTACAATACCATCCCCACTTTTTGTAATTCATTCATTATTTCACTACTGGCGTTTAGAATTGTTGGCCGCAAAAATAAACGTCCCAACAAACACTGAAGTGCCGGCGAAAGGGTGGCCTTAAGTCTGTACTGACAGGAAAACGCCTGTGACTGTAAACAAATGTTGGCCCATTGCAACATTTTCGTCAATGTTTGTAATATCTTTTTACAGTTGATGGCCTTTGGCCAAAAGTATGATTATGACCCACCGTCGGCATTAATATATTTGCCCATTGATGTTTTATTGATCAAAAACCAATGTATTGAATGTCAATGCTTGAACCACATCGCCGTTTACATTCGTCAGTCGCATTTTGTCTCGGACAACATTGCTAGGTAATCTCATCTCCGATGGTGGGGTTCGCAGACAAAAGCATGGCCAAATAGTTCAAAAATATGAAACGGAGAAGATGCATATGGAAATAAATTTTAACTATATGTACGGCAGCCGTGAATATAACTTATGAGTTTATACTCATTGGCAATTGATAATTTTTCAAATTTCTGAAAATGATTTTTGCCGTAGTCATTCGACAAGATTTCGGCTAGAGAATAATTTTTATATAGTTATTAGAAATTACTTGTTCCATTTATCTGCATATATGTTATATTCACGGCCCTCGGACTCGCGTGGTGCGTTTGCTCTTTATTTGAGATTTGAGGTTATATTGCATCTATTGCGTCTATAATAACAGTGGATTATGGAGGGTAGAACTAAGGAGGACCGTCTTGTATAGGGGACAAGTTGAAAAAGTGTCCAGCTGTAAGCAGCAAATTACAGTTCAATAACCGACCACAATAACGCTAGCGTAGCAAGTGGAAACGACATGAAATTAGCAGTTGTAAACGGAGTGAAGTACGCTGAGTTTTACGTAGTCAAGTGTTGATTAGTAAATAGAACCTATAAAACTGCTGAACTAACGTGGATAGTGATTCGATTTTTATAAACTTTAGTAGATATACATTTTTTATTATTATTATTACGAATTTGTTGTTGTAAATTCAAAGAGGAAAAAAATAGAAACAACGGAAAAGCTTTGTTCAGTGAAAAGTTGTCCAAGTGGGCGGAAATTAAAAAATAAAGCAACTGATGTGTCTCAACATCTGTCTTTTTTTCGACCAACAGTACGTATAACAAATTTTTATTCATTATTTTACAATACTGAAGTTAAGAAATATAAAACAATTATTCATTTTTTATAATAATTGAATCATTATCATAAAAAAAATTAACAAACTTAAAAAGTGCTAATTTTTTGAAACATTTCTGTCATTATTATTGATGAGTTATAAACATTATTCAAAACTGTCAAATATCAACTGAATAAAGTGTCGTATTATTTTTTCAATTGCTAGTTTGTAACTTATATAATTATATAATACCGAGTTCGGTCTCGATCCCTATCCTACTCTAATAATTTATGGCGCTGTTTTTACTTTCCACTTGCTACTGTGGCGCCACCTTAATTTGCTCCCTGTCAGCGGACACTTTTTCATACACTGAGTTGGTCCTCCTTAGTTCTACCCTCCATACAGTGGATATATAGTAGTGTGTAGTGTCCAGAGATAAAAATATGAATACACGTTAATATGGCCAGTGCAATTGGAAATAAGTGAGTACAATTTTTTCAAATTGATTTGAGACAAAATATCTAGTTTGTTTTTGTGTTCTTGGCGGTAAGAGAAAGGATTCGAGGGAAAGTTTTGTAAGGATGGTTGTGACACGGTCCGAAGATTATTGGTCAAGATACTTATAGCCATGATTTATCATTGACAATGAACTGGGCTGGAAGAAATAATAAATTAGCTTTCAGCCAATTTAACAACTTTAGGAAAGTAATCGCAGGTAATAATTTTTGTATTGAAAAGTAAAGAAATGTGTTATTATTTATGTATTTTATTAGCTATTGCTCGAATGAATCCGTTATGCAAGGAATTGTCACCAACGGAAGTTGATGTGATTATCAAGCAATGGCTGAGAAGTGCTGCAGATAGGAAGGGTGGCCGGGACCGTAGGAGAACCGTTCCTTCAAATAATAATGACATATAGCATAATAATATGATATATACCTTTCGAAAAATGGTTTTGTTCTTTGTATTTAGTTAAAATATATGTTTTTTTTTACAATATGCTTGTTATATTTATTGCAAACCGTGGTAGTAAAAGGTATCCCCCTGAGTTTCTTCGTATGTAGGCCTAGCAATAGCCCTACATAAGAAAAAAATAGACAGGCCTACCATATTCCTCTCAATTATTGATGTTGGGCTATCGCTGGCCAACCATGATTGAGCCCAATGGTATGCTGGCCTATTGCCGAGCCGCAATGCTGGGGGCTGCTGTCGGCCGTTGTGAACCTATATATGTAGGGCCGCGGCGGCAAATATATGGTTGGCCACTTCTGTCAAGTACGGGGAAACTTCAGCAGGCCAACGCCTTGCCGGCAGTTTCTGTTTATTGGGGTGTTTATGAATGAATAGCCCTCTCTATGTTTATTAATACTCTAATGGTTTACCCCAAAAAAAGTTGGAATATTGAAAAAAAATGTTTGAGTTATTTTCACATTTTCCATCAAGAGCCACACGAAAAAATGGTTTTTAGAAAAAAAATCCTGTGTGTATGTCGTCGTCGTCTTTGTGGTCGGCCACTTCTCGTTACATGTCTTGTTAGCACGATACAGCCACCGGAGTGCAACAAGTCACTAATTTTATTATTGAATATTATTCAAAACATCTTACAGATGAACCCTATTGATTTTCATCTCACCAGAGCCAGTACAACAGGTGCTATAGTACTTTAAGTAAGACATTTTTGTCAATTTTTGTGAAATTTCAGTATGTTAGCACGATACAGCCTCCGGAGTATATACAAGTGACCAATTTTATGATTGGATATTATTCAAGGCGTCTCAAAGATGAACCGTGTTGATATTCTGCTCACTAAAGCCAGTACAACGAGTGCTATGGTACTTGAGGTAACAAATTTTTGTCATTTTTGGAGAATTTTTAGTTTGTTACCACGATACAACCTCCATAGTGTATAAAATTGACTTTTATGATTAAATATTATTCAGGACGTCTTATAGATGAAGCTTATTGATTCTTAGCTCACCAGAGCTAGTACAACGGGTGCTATGGTCCCTGAAGTGCCACATTTTTGGTCCTTTTTGGTGAAATTTCGGGTTGTTAGTACAATACAGCCTCCGGAGTGTATACAAGTGACCAATTTTATAATTGGATATTTTTCAAGGTGCTTCACAGATGTACCCTATTGATTTTCAGCTGACTAGAGCGAGTACAGCGGGTCCTATAAATCCAGATATACTACATTTTTGGTTACTGTTCGGGACGATAGCAATTTCCCATTTGTTTTAAATTTCAATTGAAGTGAACTGTGATTTTCATTAATAGTAATTAATTAAAGGCTGACATTTCACCATTTACTCATTCCTCTCGGAGATTAACCGGACGGCGTTGTATAGCGATGTCGCTTCAATCACACACCTTTGTACTCTAGCGCGCGGTGAATGTCTTACTGGTACGATAATTTACACACACTCGGTACAAAACTTTGACGAGGTGAAAATGTCAACGTTGCGCGGTTGAATTTAAAATATATAATGCATATCTGGATTCAATCACGAACATTCTCCCCCGCCAAATGCATGGGTGCATTTAAAAAAAAAAGAATGAATGTAGATATTTTAGAAAGAAAATTAAGAAAATAATAAAGAACTAAAATTAATGATGGTGACACCTTGAAAATGTTGTATCTGGTTAGATATTTACAAAATACTAAAAATAACTATTACTAAAAAAAAGACTACTTATTGAAAGTATATTAATTGTCCTCTATCGGTAAAGGGGACAATTTGACCAAGGGACGCCTTAAAATTCCATTGGCGGCCCTAGCGCTTACAACTCTAACAATACCATCTTGACCAGGATGTAAAGCAGTGATTCGAGCCATGACCCAACGCCCGGGGGAACATTATTCTCGTGAATCAAGACTAGTTGCCCTATTTTAGGAGCAGGTGATGTGGGCGTTAGCCACTTTGACCGTTGTTGGAGAGTATGAAGATATTCTCGTTTCCAACGAGACCAAAAGTCTTGATGCGTCCTTTGAAGAAGCTGCCAACGAGACAATTTATTCATAGAAATAGTTGAAAAATCAGGGAGAGAAAGAGTTTTTAAGGGCTCCAGAGTTAGAAAGTGACCAGGAGTGAGAGCATTGATGTCCTCTATATCATGTGTCAAATGGGTGAGGGGCCGAGAATTAAGCAAGGCTTCAATCAATACTAAGACAGTGTTCTCTCGCGGCTCCAGTAAAATTGGTGCCATTGTCGCAAAAGATGTGGGATACGCGACCACAACGAGAAATAAATCTTTGCAACGCGGCAAGAAAACCTTCAGAAGTTAGATTACTAACTAACTCAAGATGTAAAGCCTTTGTGGCACAACAAACAAAGAGACATATGTAGGCTTTGATTGTACGAACACCACGATATCTTGAAGGGGTAATGTAAAAGGGTCCTCCAAAGTCAACACCCCTCTGAGAAAACGCTTTAATCGAGGACAATCGGAATTTAGGTAAATCGCCCATAGGCGTGTGAAAAGACTTGGGGAACTGTTCCCAACAACGAATGCATTTTGATGTGACGGAGTTTATGGCTCTTTTCGAAGAGACTATCCAAAATATTGGGATATCAGGAATTGGGTGGTCTTTGGATCAATTTTTGGTAATCGGATATTCGAATTAGTTTGTGAAAGAGCACTGGTATTAGCAGTAGATTGGGAACTGGAATTGTCGAAAAGCTCGGAACATATTAGTTTGGTTTGAAAATACTGCGATAAAAAAGCTACACGAATTTGATCTTCAACTTCGAGGTCTGGTGGATTTGGAAGTGCAATCAATTTGGCAATCACTGAATCATGATGTTTTACAAAAGTATCACGAATTGACTCTAATTCAGTTGCACGAATTTGTAAAAGAGGACGAACGGACTTGTCAGTCTTACTTTGATTGGCTAAACCCAATATTTGAAAATCATTTCTTTTGGGAAAATTTCGGTTTGTTAGCACGATACATCCCCCGAAGTGTATACAAGTGACCGGAAAAGTAATTTTAATCTTTGAAACCGTTTATTTTAGGTCTATATCCAGCATTCTGCCTTTTCAAAAATGCTCGTAATACTGGCTAATGTCGATATTTTGCTTGATATTAAGTACAGCTGGCAACATAGAATATCGAGACCATAATATTGAAGCTTTACTTTCTTTACACATTTCAACAAAATATGCAAACAGTATCGTTTCCTGAGTATGTTGCAAACCCTTAATTGCGCACCATTTAATGTAAGAGGAAAAATGTTTCTTGTACCTTTATTTGCTTTTCGCCGAAATCATTCCGTCAACCGCAGTGTCTGCAGCTTCTCGGATTTTTGGAGGGGTACAGGTTAATTCAAAATCAGACATTATGTACTTGTTTAGACAAAAAAAAAATAAATTTCGTAACGGAAAGAATATTTTTTGACTTAATTGTCAAAACCAATAAACTTGTAATATTGCGACAGTTTCATGAAGTTCTTTGTCAAAAACAATATTAAAGTATAACAAATTGTCTTAAAATTAATGTTGTTAAAAGCTTACAACTAAGCGATTGTATAAAATAGTATACATACCACGCAGGAAGGATCATTCCAGCCACGACTTTTAGCGGTCCTCGGCTCAGGCCTCTAACAAAGCCTGGGCTGTACTGATTTACTTCCCCGCTGGATATGTAATATACGATTATTTTTACATGTAATACTACATCAGCTATTTCTCACGGAGGTAACATTATTTGACAAAAATTATTAATTAAGTAATTACGCCAATGCGTTTACTATAACAGAATGTTCTACCGATCTAATTTTTAATAACGGCATCCGTTTCCTCCCTGCTATGTATAAAGCACATGTAAAAGAAGTGTCCATTGATAATCACACCTGTAGAAATATCTTCTCTTCCGTTAACTCGGCAGCATTTATATCGTGTCTACTAACAAGTGCAAACACGGCTTGGCACCGAGTTGAGCCGAACCCTTTAGACTGGGAATGACATTACAGGATAAAATATTTGAGCCAGTTAAAACTTTCCTTCCACCTGCTCCTGATATTCTATTAAACACATTTTTTGGTAATTGCACCAAGGATTGTAACTTGAACTGTGGTTGGAGACAAGTTGCATTAAACTATTCACCAGTTTGTGTAATTGTCACGTACGGGATTGTTGAAATATTTCAGCCGATACGTTTAATGACATTCATAATGACTATTCTACTGATGACGTAGATCCATCGTATTTCTTGATTGACACGATGGAAATCGAGCAAACAGAAGAAAAAGAAGAATGATAATAAAGACATGGAGATTTTCACAGCCAAAAACTGATTTATTCACATTTATTTATCTCATTTACTTGTTTATTTATCTCAATAAATTCAGAATTTTCAATCACAAATAGACGTAGATTATGCCTACTGAAGATATCACTTAAAAACCGCATATTTTGTATTCTACCTCAAAGGTGGTGTGGAAAGGAATGCACGTATCATGATAAACACATATTACAACTTTTTTAATCAAATTTTCTCGAAATCTATTAGTTTTAAGAAAAAAGTAGTATTATGATTTTGTAGGAAATTTTCGAAGCAACAAATTTGATAATCACCATTTTTTTCAATAAATGAGATATTCGCGAAAGACCGTTTTTTGTTAGTTTTGATACTGAGGAACATTTTTAGCGGCACGCTTATCGATGAGGACTTTTGGAAGTTTGTTCAGGACCACAAAAGGAAGGTTAATGTAAAAATACCTCTCCCCTAATTTTTCCACAGTATAACGTCTCTATTCGTCGTGACGCGACCCTAAGAATCATTCACACAATGAATACTTATTTACAAATTAAATTAATATTTACAATAAATTAGGTATAGTAAATTAATGTATTTCAAAAACTATTTTAGTCTATTCGACTAGTTAAATAAATATGGAATCTAAAAATGGATTCTTATAATTCACAATTCCGACGTACGTTCAACAGAAAAGCATTTGTCTGACCTTGACACCCAACAAAACGTTAGACAAACTGATCACTGACATTATCTTATTTAAATTACTACAACACATCTGACGTAGTAACGAACACATGACTCCAATATCCCCCTTCAAGTTAGGCGCACTTGGGTTCATGGTTAATGGCGATATGACTGGTGTTACAATCTTGTGGTTTTTTGTCAAGTCTGACAAATGTTCAGCCACATGCAACGTTGGGAAAATGAGATCTACATCCTGATGGTGTAAGTCCGAGTCCAGACGTCCACTCATGTACGGCGCTGGAACTAGATGTACCCAATAGCGACGGGTGGTTGTTTTATATATATTTACCAAGTAAAAACGAGGCTCATCCTGTTCTTGATCACTCGTCCATGACGTCATAGATCAGTTATCCAAAATATATCGTCCTCCTTCAACTCAGCAATTTTGTTAAATCAATATCTTCTATCATAGTTGTTTTTATATATTTCTCTCCTTCCCAATCATTCCTTTTCTTTCCAACTTGAATGTATGGCAAATTATTTCGCACGTCATGACCAAACATCAATGAGCAGACCTGAATCATGTTTGAAGAGGTGTCGTTCGATGGATGAGAAGCGCTAGTTCCATACTTCCTTTATTTTTTTTTCAAAAGATTCATTGCCGACTTGACTGCTGCTTCTACTACACCATTGGCTTGGAGTTGATGAGGTCTGTTCTTATAGATCATAAAATCCCCTCATCGGCAAATGTCTTGAACTCTACTATGTATCATTTGTCATACAACTTTAATAGATCAAGGGATATATGCTACCGCGGATAGTCAGAAATTTGTCTAGGAATGAAAGGCACTGGATAGTTGGACGAATTCTGGACGCAAGTAGGACAGGATTTGATTTTATCCGCAATTTTACGTTAAATTTTTGGCCCCCACATGGCTCACTGAGCTCGTCGACGAGTCTTCGTGATTCCCTGTACAGTCTTTCCAGCAGTTCTGGATGCAGGACCGGTGCATCTATCATGCAACATCCTCGCAGCAGCAGACCGTCAACACGGCTCAACTCGTCCTGAATGCTGTAGAATTCCTGAAACTCCGATTTATTGGGCAATTCCTGATCAGTGTCTCTTGCTTGCGCATTTATTACTAGTACTAATATTTGCCAGACATAGTTGTTCTTCCAATTCATTGTCGTTTTCTGTTGGAATAGGATTCCTAGATAACATGAGCGATAAATAGGTTTTTCCCTGGAGTGTCTGTTATATCGTAGCATCATTCCTGAAACGTTGTGATCTCGAACTCAAGTCATCCGAGTATTTGGTTTTAAATATTTGCAATAGAGGTTTATGATATGTCTCAATTAGGTATTTCTTCCCTGGAAGAAGACATTTAGGCAATATTTAGCCCACGTGAGAGCTAGAGATTCTCTTTCTATATTCGCATAATTCTTCTCTGTAGATGTGAGTGTTCGAGAATGTATGCAATGGTTTTTTTTACCGTCCATCTGTAATAAGACTACTCCTAGGCCCTAAGTGGAAGCATCACATGATAAGATTATTTCCTTTGAAGAATCAAACATTGTTATACAAAACGATGAAGTAAGAATTTGTTTCATTTTCTCAAAGATCGTTGTTGTGCAGGACCCCAAACAAACTCATTTTTAGAGGTCACTAAACACTTGATAATTTCCATAACATCACTCCAATTTGGAGAAAACTCGCCAAAACGTGAGAAGCTGTGTGTTTCTGGTGCACTTTATAACCCAAAAGGTAAGGCTTGAAATTTGAACCGTCCAAATTGCGTAATACAGGTTGTACAGTCTTTTGAAAGTTTCCGTTGCCAGAAACCTGAGTTAGCATCGACTTTGCTGAAAAATTTTGCATCATGAAGTGCGGCTAGACATAACCCAACCCCGTTGGACTGGACACCAGTTCATCGAATCCTCTATAGGAACGATGACGCCCTTTCGCACCATGTCATCAAGTGCATACTTCACTTTCATCTTCTGCAGCAGCAGGTAGCACGGATTGTGGGGAAGACAATCCATAGGAATTAATATCACCCTTCTGCTCAATTTTGTACTCCAATTTCACCTTTCCCAAGCATCTGAACAAATTTGTAAATTCAGCTAACCAGTCTACATCACAATTGGGGACAAATATTCACTTCTGCTGAGCAATTGATATGAAACATATGGTGTTTCTACAACTGATGTGCCCTTATGCTCTAGTTCTAGTTTTACCGTTCCAACAATGCTCAAACATACCTGTGGTTTTGCACTGAATACACAAGTATTGCTGCTTTTCAGAGGTAACTATTTCACACAATGTTTCACAACATCCACAGGTACCATGGTGACATTGGCTCCTGTATCAAGCTTAAACGTCACTGCTTTCAAAAATTTCACAGTACAGCTTACTTCACTGCTTGCAGTACATTTTACAGAAACCTTTTACCTCTCTGATATTCTTCCTTCGGCATCAGCAGCATCGGCTATAATGTCCAATGTCCATGTACTTTCCACATTTCACCTTCCGTGTAGGGCGGTTCTTCACCTTATCATGCCAGTCGTGTCCACAACTACTACATTTTTTAGCAGATCCACCCTTAGCCTCATTTTTTCCAAACATTTTCAAAGACTCCCCAGGTTTATAGGCTCTCCTTACTTTTTCTGTCAATGGCAGAAACACTACTGTCCTGGAGATTGACGCTTCAGTTTCTTATGTTGCCTCGAGGATGTAACAGGCTTTTTGGGAGTGAGCTGTACCTGTCTGATATATGTTTGTATCTTTCATACCAAACGATTAAATAAAACAATTTAATTTGTTTAAAACTTCATTTATTTGAACTAATGTTCAATTTAAACTGGTTGACGCGTTTCACTAACACAGTAGCTTTCTCAAAACGAATGTAGGTATAATTTTAAAATGTTTCAATATATACAGTGCATAAATACAGAATTCTATTATACTAATGTTAACAAAGGTATTGAAAGAAATTACCTGGAAATTCAGTCACTACAAACATTCCTAAGCTATCTTCTAGGTAAAAAGGTTTAATAGCTAGAAGATAGCTTAGGAATGTTTGTAGTGAATTAGTTTCCAGGTAATTTCTTTCAATATCTTTGTTAACATTAGTATAATTGAATTCTGTATTTATGCACTGTATATATTAAAACATTTTCTAATTATACCTTTATTCGTTTGGAGAAAGCTACTGTGTTAGTGAAACGCGTCAACCAGTTTAAATTGAACATTAGTTCAAATAAAGTTTTAAACAAATTAAATTGTTTTATTCCATCGTTCAGTAGGAATCTTGATCAAGTAAAAGCCTCATCTATTTAATTTCTTTCCTACCATATCATCATTAAGATCTTTCCAGTCACAAATTTTAGCCAAACTGTGCAGGTCTGTTATAAATATTTTCAGCCGCACCAGCACCCTGGCGAAGTTTGAGAAACTACTAACTCACAACACCGACGAACGTTCAACAGAAAAACATTTATTTGACTTTTACATCCGACAAAACATTAGACAAACTGATTGATAACTGACATTTTCTCATACATTTTACATAATATTTTTTTTCAGATATTACCTAATGTGTAAATGTTGGGATGAACAACCGAACAATCGTCCATCGTTCACAGAACTTAGAAAATCGCTTGATGAGCTCCTTGTTTTTCATTCAAACTATGTGGATTTAGATAAGCGCAGCGATTATAAAGAAAAAAAGGTTATCATTGAAAACAAAAAGTTGTTAGAGAGGTAGAATTCTTCTTCGCAATTAACTGTTTATTTTTAGGAGCAGCTCAGTATTACCTACATTTTTTTAATTCAGTCAAGTAGTAATAATCAAAAAAAAAATGAATTATATCAACTACAAAAGTTATCGATAGCTGAGCTATTCGAATGTTGGCAAAGTTACACAAGTTGATATGAGAAGCGTTAATTCTTTGAAGCAATTGAGTGAGAAATAACATTTAAAATTGGAAATTATTTTTAGAGATAATATTGTATGGAAATGAATGTCATAAATAGAAATACATAGATGTTCGGAATCACAAATTTTTAAAGAACATCCTGTTATAGGCACTACAAGAAAGCTTTAATACTTTTCACTAATTTTTCGTGTCGATTTTACATATTTCAACTTTCCCTTTAGCTCTGCATGAACTGTGTCAAATATCATTAGGTGAAAAGTAGCATGTCATTGGAGAATACTATATTATTCAACGAACCTGTAATCATGGCTATTGCTCATGAGGGTGAAACCATTACCCGCGAGTAGGGTACTATACTTTTTCTACGACTATTAAATAAAAACGAGTTATGGAATATTTTATTTCATTTATATATTAGAAAATTAATTGTGAAATGATACCACACAATTTGAATGTTGAGATATGTTGCCAGTGCTGCCTAACAGAATTGCGTAATATTCTTACTGTCTCTTAATTATTTTGTTAATGGCACTAGTTTATTGGTAGAAAATAATTAAGTAATTGAACAAAAACTCACTAACTAAGTAATCACTCACATTAACCAATAGAAAATGGATGTTTCATAGAAATACAGTCGAACCTCGATAAGTAGACCTCTATAAGTGACAGTTTCTTAAATGAGACCTCTGCAACCGAGAATACTTCAATAAACACCCAAAATTCGCAAGTCGACTCAAAGCCACACCGTGTTTGTAAAGAAATCCCAAGCATCATTGTTTTTCATGGAATTTCAATAGAATTACATACAAGACATCTGCAGCGCACATGTGCGCTTGCACCAATTGATAACAATCCTTAGAGAAAGTAAACGTTTATTGTTATTCCCACAAATTGTTGAAACGAAAAACATGTTAAAAATTGTAAAAAGGACTCAGTTCTTTAAATAAATTTCTTAAATACTAACGTGTTCTTATTGCATATTTCTTAACGTTCTGGCACCACGTTTCTCGATGTTTATTAAACCTCTACAAATGAGAGTAATCACTTCCAAACCTATTTGACAAACCGTTTTAGTGAGATACCACTATGAGCGATAATAATATTCGGGTTCCTCAAATTCTCGCTTACCCAGGTTCGACTGAATTGTTAAATAGTCATAGAAAAAGTTTACTATTTTAATTTTCTTTCTTCCTCCAGTGATTACATTCCGAATAAATTATTCATCCAGTTTTATAAAGGTACTTCGATTTCTCATCTTAAATCATTCTTTTGTTAATTTTTGGACCATCCTCATATTCCGGTGTCCCAATAAGTAGTGCTATGAGATCCTCACTGTCATTTATAATAATAATTACATTAACTAAACAAACTTCTCAAGTTTGACACCTACAAATTTTGTAACGTGCATTTTCCCAGTATTACAAACGATTCCATAACAATTTCACAACTATTTATATTTCACGTAATGTTCTCTTCATGAGTGAGTAAGTGCATCTTTTTGCATTCAATTATTCATCTTTTATAAATTTAATGTACAAATGTTTCAATAGCCTTTTTTAAGACAACAAAATTTACAGATATAGAAAGTTAGATGAAAATAGTGAGCTTTCGAAAAAAATAAATCCAATATCTATAACCTTTTTCAATCAAAGAGTGATCTCCGGACATTGTCAGCGTAAATATTATTAAAATAACTTCACTAGGACAAAAATGGGATAGGATTTAGGGAAAGGAAAATGCTGTTATAATCATTCATCAAATAATAAGAACTAGAATGTTAGTTTTGAAAATGTATTTGTACAAATGAAACTCATTAAAAGAGTCACAAATAATAGTATCACTTTAATAGTCATAATCTAGATACAATAGAAAATATATAATTTTTAAATGAACATTATGAATAATTTCTTTAGCACATACAAATTACTTCTGTTACTTAATTTATTATAAACAATTTTATACATTTTTTACAACTCTCTAACTTGGTAACCATTTTCATGTTACGTACATAAATCTGTTTCTGATTTCAAACAATTGTGTTAAGTATTGCTTGGAAATTATCGGGAATGTGTTTATACTACATAATCGAAAACATTATAACATTACCACTTTAATTAAAAATTATGATATCTGTGACGTATGTTACAAATGCACTTTTTTATATTCATGTGAGATTATATACTCTGTACATAAATGTTTACCAATTTTACCAACGAAAATTCATGTGAGTACATAGAGAATTGAAATGTATTCGAAAAAGTTTGTCGCCCTAAAAATAATTTGTAAATATGTCGAGTATTTTTAAAGTATATACTACACACAAGGTCAAAAGTCTTGGACCCCCTGTTTATAGAATGTTTCGATTAAACCTAATTCTTTTACTTATTTTTGTAAAAAAGTACATGTTTTTAGGTAGCAAAAAAGATAATAAATTGATGCTGATAAAGAGTCCTTGTGTTAGTATATTAGTATCAATGTTTCTACAAATATTGATATTTACAATATGTTCAGTGAAGTGACAATTGTAATCTAGGAGACCAGTTGAACTAAAGAAAAATCACGAGTTGGGATATTGTGAATCAGTGAAGAGCATAGTGAATTTACGAAATAATTCCAAACCCGAAAAAGAGCCACAAAATAAAGTCGACTACCAACTTATAGAGACACTCATCAAAGATTTTGACAAACTAACACCCGAAGAAGCGAACAAGGTAAAGAAATTTGTTTTGAATCACCTTAGCCTTTTCGAAACCGGAAAATCTACAAGGCGAACCAACTCAGTCCACCATAGAATTAATACAAGAGATGCACCGATACGTCAAAACCCAAGAAGACTTCCATTCGCTAAACAAAAATATGTAGCGAATATGACAGACATGTTGGATGAAAACATTATTGAAAATTCATCTGGACCGTGGTGTTCTCCAGTTGTTTTAGTAACTAAGAAAGATGGAAGTACAAGATTGTGAGTTGACTATCGCAAATTAAATCAAGTTACTGTAAAAGACGGCCATCCTCTGCCACGTATAGACGATTCACTGTACCCCCTATCCGGCTCTCAGTGGTTTACCACATTAGACTTTAAGAGCGGATACTGGCAAGTTGAAGTTCATCCCGATGATAGAGATAAAACAGCCTTCTCTGCTGGAAATAGCCTTTATCGATTCCAAGTACTTCCATTTGGTCTATGCAGTGTTCCAGCCACTTTTGAAAGACTTATGGAAATGGTGTTAAAAGGACTGACGTGGAAAACCTGTCTGTGTTATTTAGATGACATCATTATAATGGGAAAAACATTCGACGAACATCTAAACAATCTAGAAGTTTTTAGCCGACTGAAAAATGCAAACTTAAAATTGAATTCCTCCTTATTTCAACGTGGAGTTTTATATTTGGGTCACGTTGTGTCATCAGGGGGAATAAAAACTGAACCGGCAAAAATTTCAGCTATTCAAGACAGGCCAAAACCAAGAGATAAAAAAGAGGTTCGTCAATTTTTGGGTCTTTGTACATATTACCGGAAATTTGTTCAAAATTTTGGAAAGATAGCCAAACCTTTACACAGACTTACAACACATCATTCGAGTGGGATCCAGAATGCCAAAATGCCCTTACTGAATTGAAAAAGAGGTTGGCCACGGCACCGGTTTTAGCGTGGCCTAAAGAAGAAGATTAATTTATTCGCGACTGCGACGCTTAGATGTAGTGGACGTCCTCGAATGTTTAGCGCTAGGGAGTATCGTTGTTTGGTGCAATATGCCCGCAGACACCGAACGGCATCAGCTTCATCTCTAAGGGCTCACTTTCAGGGTTTGTTTCGCTGTGTTATATTGACACATACAGTTCAAAGACGACACCGTTATGCTAATTTACCCTAATGTTCTGGGCAGGAATAATATTCAACCGCCGCACCTTCTTAAATCGCATACCATAAAATATGACAAATCAAATTTACATCAAACAAGTTATTACACCCATTATCTATCCCAAGCATAACAATTTAGGTGAAAATTTTGTATTTATGGTCGACAACGCCCGACCACATTGCGCAAGAAAGGTTCAGGACGCACTGGAAGTAGGGCATATCAGGAGACTAAATTGGCCAGCCTACTCTTATGAGTCCAATTGAAAACATGTGGGATTTCATTACTAGAGCCATTCATAATCGGGTCAACCCTCCTCAGACTGCAGATGAGTTAGTCGCAGCGGCGTTAGAGGAATGGAACAATATTCCTATCAATCGCTTGATTATTTCAATGCACAGGCGTTTCAACATTTTTTTTCATTTAATAAATTTTGTCAACAAACTTGCATATTGGTTAGTTCATAATTTTTGAAGTCTCCTAGTTTCTAGAAAACCTTTTTTATAAACAACATATTCAGTAAACAAAATACTTTTATTGTATTTTTTTTTAAAGAAACTATTTCCTTAACAAGACTGAGGGGTGTCCAACACTTTTGACGTTGTGAGTATTTGAGAATATGATGAAAGGTATTTACAATAACTGTATATTAAAAAAATTAAAAATACAATGGAATCATCAAATTTATTATTTCAGCCCGTATCAACTGAAATTATATAAAACTGCTATTTCGAGAACTTCTAAATATAACACCTGATTTGGTGCAAGATTCTACTATGTGTGAACAATATAAGTAAACTATGGCAATCGGTTCAAGTGAACTTATATACGCTATAGACACATTATGTTTATTTTGTATCTGGATTTAAGAATTCCGTAATAAGCGAAAAAAGCGTTGTGTTGTTTGTGGAAAAGAGTGGTTACGAAATTTAGTTACAATTTAAACAAATAAAAATAGCAAAGAAAAAACGAACACATTGATGAATCTTTACAATCTGTTGAAACGCAGTATAGAGTTAACTTTTTACACAATGATAGACACCGAATGTCGATTCAAGGCGCTCAATGAGTATTAGGAACGATTTTATTTTATTTATGATATCAATCATTTAAAATCTACACCAATAGTATTGTAATTATTTAGGTAGAGGTGAAAACAATGATATACATCCTTATAAACTGTATGAAGAACTGCAGCTTTTAAAATCAAATTCACTAGACTCTCTCAACGATGCAAAACAACTTATCCAGTAGTACATTTAAAAAAATAATTTGGAAGAAATATAAGCAAATGTTTACGTAACAATCAGCTCACAGTCCCAGTCAGAGCAGCTTCTGCTGAGAGAAGTTAAAGTTGATTAAGACCTTCTTGAGAAGCACAATGAGCCAAGAGAGGATGTTATCAGTTCTGTTAATTTAAACAGAAATAGCGACTGGTGTTAACTATGATATAATCTTGAAACAATTCATTGAGGTTAAACTTCGAAAAGCTTGTTTATTTTAATTTGTGTTTGTAATCGTTGTCAACATTTGATTAGCAATCTCATTCATTTTATCGTTTTATTTCTTACTTGGAAATGAAAGAGGTCTCGCAAAGTTGATGTTAACATTTAGTCTAGCGCCGCCACTGCCGAAACATCTTAAAAATAGGATTTGGAAATATCTGGGCTATCATTAATTGTTGTTCAAATTTACTAATACATAAGATTGAATGAGATTCAACAGTAATGTATTTAATCTAAATTGTTACTAGCTAGTTAGGGTTACTACAAATTGTGGTAATGTGTGCTAGAGGAAAATAAGATTGGCCTCCGGCGATATGTCTCATCAAAATAGATGTTGAAATTTCATTAGTTCAAAATTAAATTCATTTATCCAGATTAATGGGAAATGCAAGACGAAATAATCATTTAATTAAGCCGATTTCAGATCTCCGCGGTTTTAGCACCTGATATGTGAAATTTCGATTGACCAATTATAACATCTAAGCGGTCAGAAAATGGTCATAAAAAGTTAATTTTTCGAACTGGACAGTGCTAGAACAATGTTTATTAAGGATCAAAAATGTTAGCCCCTCATTTACCACAAATAGAAAAAGAAATAGCTGTATTCGATAATGATCTACTGATAATTGGTCTGCTAATATAAATGATTACAAGTACAAGTTCATTTTTAAAGAATTAATACATTAAGGAGCGAAGCAATAAGGCATAATTACTTGATAGTCACTGCAGTGTCACTTTACAAATGAAAAAACGAATAAACTTTTAAAATATTACAATGGTCAAGACAGGACATAAGTTAAATAATTGATTTGTTTTCCCTCAGTAACTGTCAGCGGCCATGTTCTGACGTCACACTTTTTCGGTCTATAGTTTGGGGGTCACAGCGCATGTGCACAACTGTTATAGCGGCTAAATTAATTTAAAAAAATAAAATTGAACTGACCAATCGCTTATTTTAGCTAACCAACGATCACTGGATCTTATCTGTCGAACGCAGCTGTTACTGTTTATATTTCTGAGAAGTGAGATTCGTTATTGTATACTCAGCTTACTCTGGGTACACTGAAGTTATTTTCGAAAAGGGGCGCCATATGTTGAAATAAATTTCCTTTAAATAATTCCGAGCGTCCCATAATACAATTTGGAACAAAGAACCAAGTAAGAGACGATTGTTTGACGTTACCATTGCGATTTTAGTCTACTGATAATTGGCCTGCTAATATAAATGATCGATCAGTACAAGTTCATTTTTAAAAAATTAATAAATTAAGTCGGGTAGACAGTTGTGCGCCTACGCTGGGACCCCCAAACTATAGTAAGTCTAAGAATTACGAGTTGCCACCAAAAAACAAAAGAAATAGGCTTGATTGATTTTTCTTCTCTAAATAATTATTATTTCGTAGATTCAATATATCAACAGATGTATGATTTATTAACCACTCAAATTAACAATAAAATAATTGTATATACATTCAAGTGTAAATGTGTTTTTTCTAATTAATATTTTTAAAATTATTTACAATAGTGAATGAAAGAAAAATCATGTCCTCACTTTATGGTGGCAACTGGTAATTGTTTGGGGGTCACAGCGCATACACACAACTCTTTACACCTATATCTGTCGAATGCAGCTATTAGTTCTTATATTTGTGAGAAGTGGGGTGCTAAAATTTTTGATTATCCTTAAAAATGTTTGATGCTTAACAAAAAAAAATTCTATAACTGACAAATTAATCGAACAATTGACGTTTCATGAGAATTGTCTGGTCTTTTAGATGGTATAATTGGATAACGTTAATGAACAGAGAACTGATTGCTGTGTTTTAAATTGCCGTCTTTACTCACAAACAGAATTCATTATCGCAGTACTCTGGGCACTTTAAATAATTCCGAGCGTGCTATAGTCCAATTTGGAACAAAGAACCAACTAAGAGACGAGTTGTTGATCTTTGCCTCGCGATTTTAGTTGTAAAGTTTGTGAATAGTAACCATCGGTGAGATATTATGACTTCTAGTGGTGAAATAATGGTTCAGCTTGTGTTAGGAGGTGATAGACCATCTGAGGTAAGCATTCTAAGATGTTAATAATATAATAAAACGCGATAATCCCAAAATATTGGATCCGTTTTTTGAAACAATAATCCGATATTCATCATCTGGTTCAGTATTTGGATCTTTTTTTAAAAATGCAGACAAAGATGTCCATCTGAAGGAGACAAAAATGAAAGGATATTAAAAATCGTTCGGAACACGAAGAGGCAGATACAGTTCACAAAGAAGGACCAAAAGAAGCTAGAACCAAACTACTCGAAAAATTCTAAAAAAAACCCAATCAGCAGTACGTTTCGAAACGTGGGAAAAAATTATTTGTGAACTATGTATGCAATTGCTCGGAAAAATGTAACGAAAAGATAGAAAGTTGAGGATCGGCAACGTATTCTCGAGAAATATTGGAACCTTAGATCGTAAGACCTGCAAACAGCCTTTATATGTTCATTAGTTGATGATAAAAAGGAAAATCGCAATAGATGAACAACAAATACAAGAAATCAGGCTTTCACAAGAACCTACCGCTTGGAGAATATGATTGTTTGTAGGGATATGTTTATAAAATCAATTGGCATATCAACCAAACGAGTAAATACTGCTTTGATAAAAGCCATAACCCTTGAAATAAAAGATAATCGTGGGCGACACAAACGTAAAAATGCAGTAACAGAGCAGATAAATAAGATTCCAAAGTACATATCTCATTATAGACAACAGCAGACAGATCGAGAATATCTTCCTCCACATATAAACATTGAGCTTATGTACTCTTTGTATAAATCAAAAACTGACAATCCTGTAAGCCTGTACTATTACATATACATTTTCTACACGCACTTCAACATAACTCGAAAATGTATAAATCAAAAACTGGCAATCCTGTAAGCTTGTACTGTTACATATACATTTTCTACACGCACTTCAACATAATTCGAAAATAGTTAAGTTAAAAAAGACACCTGCAACAAATGCGACGATTATGCATCGAAACTTTCAAAATCCACTAGTACTGAACAGCAGCAGTTAGAAAAAGTGGAACATGAACGACATCTGAGGGCAGCAGAAGGTGCCAAGGTTAAACTCCAACAAAATTTGCAATGTGCAAAAGATGAAGCGACTGTTGAAGCATGCACATTTGATAGTGAAAAGCTTTCCTGAGCCCAGAATTAAAACAAATATATTTTTTTATAAAAAGCAAATGTGGCTCTATAATTTGGGTATACATAGTGGAAAATATAATAAAGGTTATTGTTTTGTTTGACCTGAGGGAACCGCTGGAATGGGAGCCCAAGAAGTAGCATGTAGTATTCGAAAATTCGCCGAACTCTATATGGAGAAGAACATTAGAAATCTTTACTACTTGTGGAGCGACTCCTACGGCAGTCAAAACCCTAATATAAAAACTGTGTTTGATGTTAATCTCCTGAATAATCATCCGACGTTAGAACAAATTTATATTAGATTTCTTGTGTCTGGCCACAGTTTTTTGTTAAACGATTCAGATTTTGGCGATATCAAAAAGCACTGAAAATGTCGCAATGTCTTTATACGCCACAAGATGATATTAATGTTATGAGAAAATGCAGGAAAAAGAATCCATTGATTGTTACTACGATGGAAAACGCCGATTTCAAAAGCAGTGCTGCACTAGAACCGATGATAGTAAATAGAAAGAAAAGCATTGAAGGACAGAGAATCAACTTTGTACAGGTACGAGAAATCAAAATTGAAAATGATTGACCAAGCAGCTTATTTTTCAAAATGACCCAAATCGAAGATGAACAGTGTACTTAAATCAATATAAACTCACAGGCAAGATCGAAAAGCAAACGAACGATATCAAATCTATAATACATTTAATCCCAGAAGCGGATCAAGCATTTTACAATACATTAAATGAGGAAACAGAAATCGTCGACGATATTGAGGGATAGGATGGAGATGTGGACTTCGGTTTTGAAAATGAGTAATTTATGGGATCAGATCATGTTTAATTTGTTTTGAAATATTTTTTTATTTAAACTTTTTAATAGACATTTTTTTATTCATATCTAACTGAGTTTTCTGTTCAGTTTAATAATTCGAGTTTATGTCGTTTTTAGAAAAAGATCAATTGCTGGTATATTGATTTGTATTGCATTCCATTCAGCCATCGTTATAGAATTATAGTATAGTTATAGAATTATAGTATCTACGAACTAGCGAACCCTTCTAAGTGATTTGTTTTCGGTATTGCTCTATTACCGCCTAAAAATGAAACCTCCTTCGTGTCATCAACATAGAACGTCGCAGCGAATTAGTATATGTGTATTATGTTGCACAGAGACGTTTTCGACAAGATTTTAAATCTGACTGTTCGTGTCGAGCTGACACATAGAAGGTTTCGTACTAACCGTTAGTGTTTTGCCTCCATTATAATAAGCACGAACGTGTTGTTTATTTACAATTATTGTTATTACGCCAAAACTAAATCTTTTGTGTACAAAAACAAGTAATTAATGTTGCAAGTGTGCTCGAGTATAGATTTAAAGGTAAGTACATTACATTAACAAAGCTATAACAATTATTTATGGGGAACATAGCCTCCCTCGTGAGGTGTTGGTCAACTGCTTTTTAACTTATTTTGTACTATTTCATAAGAAAACTGATGACAATATATTAATATACGTTATATCGTTATGCCCTAAAATTATTGTCTATACATGATTTCATTGGTTTTCGATCAACGAAAATATTAAACTTCCGGTTCATCTTTATTACGTACGTTTCGGACTACTTTTTTGTTATACCTGTCTTACGATAAGTAAAATGTTCTAAAATATAATACGAAAATAACACTAATGACGGTTTGTTCGTTAAGTTGTAAAAATGCAATACCTATTGCTTGTAAAAAACATTGACAAGAGGAACTTGCCATTTAACTTGCGCGATTTGTTTTCTAAAAATATACAAGGTTATGCAAAAATATCTCTAGCCAAATTACTTAGGCATAATAGCAATAATAATAATAATAATAATAATAGATTCCTTTTTAAGTTGGTCTTACCAAATAGATAACATGTGCAAAAAATTAAGATATTTAATATATGTTTTTAAAAAATTAGCAAATATTACAGATATACATTCCTTAAAAATTATCTATTATAGACTTGTAAATTCTATTCTAGGGTATGGTTGTCTCGGTTGGGGTGGAGTCTTTGATACTACTCTAAAGCCGCTGGATATTCTTCATAGAAAAATAATTAAAATCATGTATAAAAAACCATTCGATTTTCCTACAAAAGATTTGTTTCAAATTAGTTCGTTCTTAAATATTAGACAGATATATGTAAAGACACTTTTAATGAATTGGTATATGAAAAAAATTTTCACTAATGCATTACCTCATAATTATTTCACAAGAAATTTTAGTAACGATAATGCCTATTCTTTTAGTACAAAGTCTAGATTGGGGGGGAGATACTTTTTACATTACATTCATATATTTATAAATTTTATCGATACTAATATTAGAAATTTAGAACGTGTTAATGTTTTTAAGAAACATTCTGTTGAATGGATTAAACTTAACTATGACCAAATTAATAACATCTTTTCTCATTAATCAGGAAAAAACTTACTCTCACCTTGCATTGCTCTTTTGGACCGGTGCCGTTAGGGGGGAATCATAGATTCATAGATTTATGAAAATTTCTAAAATATTAGGAAAGTTTAATACGTTTTTTGGTTTTGTTTTATAATAGTATAGCATTATATATTACATATGTAAGTCATTAATTTTGTTATCTTTTGAGCCACACACAAGAATTTTCTTCTGTGGCAATAGAAAATGTATTTTTTGGATGTGTATTTTGGTACTTAATAAAAAAAATTTCAATTTCAATTTCCTAGTAGTAATAGATACAAGAAGTTCAAATTCATTATTGTGTTTTTTGTGAAACATTTTTATTGCAAGAAAAAGTTAAAACTAAATTATTTGATTACAGGAACGATCTCGAGCGAAAAATTTAGTAAAACTTGTAAGAATGCAAGCAGAAAATACCGAAGTGGTGTCAAATGAACAGATAAAGATTTCTAATAATTCCGACCCTTTGATCATAGTACCAGACAACGTTGGACATTATCGGTGCTATCTTAGAAAATCATCAAAATATTAATGAAAATATCGAGTCAAACATGAACGAAGGTACGTTGAGCGAACATATCCAGGCGGAGCCGCCTGAATTTGTAATGTTATAACCAATCTCATGAGCAACGTGTCCATCAATTAATGGAGCTTGCACCAGAGACTGCAGAATTTATTGGAACTGTTAATACAAGTAACATTAATCAGCAAACTGAAGGAGCTGAAAACAATCGCATGGAAATTAGCTTTCAACAAGAAGTTAGTGTTGAACATATGGAAAAATTTCTTGTAGTACCAACGACTTCCGAAGACAAAGAAACCGACTTCAACGACGAAGAACCCCATGGTACTTCTCATGTTTTAAGAGAAGCCAAGGATAAACTAAAGGGCAATAATGCTGTATTAGTTCAAAAAAATAAACGACTTAAAGGTCTAGCATATCTCGGTTGTCACAGAAAGGGCAATAAGATAACTAACAATATACCTAAAGATGCACGTAGAATAGGGTCACGATGTCATCATATCTCTACAAAGAAGAAAAGTAATTCATCTTTTCTGTGTGGATATTTTAGTGAAGAAGATAGACGTATAATATTTGAGAAATTTTGGAAATTAGAATCATGGGCCGAGAAAAAAATGTTCGTGAAAGGATCGGTAACAACAACAAGAATAAGAGGCGTAGGAAAAATTCGTCCAATCCAAATAAGAAACGAGAAGGTCGTGACATATTTTTGTAAAAGGAAGATGGTGAGAAAATGAAAGTTTGCCGAACATTTTTTGTTCAGACAATATCAATTGGAGAAGTTACGTTCAAAAGGTGGACGAAGAACAATTTTAATGTTGCAATACCAGCTGTCGATGAGATGGAGAATCCAGTACCACTGAAAGAGTATAAAGCAAACTCCAGAACCTTCTCTGGTGGTGGGCTAACGTCGAATATTAAAAAATGGCTAGATTCTCTGCCTAAGGTTCCCAGTCACTATTGTCGTTCTTCTTCAAAAAAAAATTACCTAGAATCGGTTTTTCGTTCTACAAAGCATTTATATGAAGTGTATCAGGAATGGTGTAACACAGAGGACGTGTCTCCTATTGCAGGAATATCGTTCTTTAAGAAAACTATGAGGAAAGAAAATATAGCCATACACCATCCTAACAAGGATCAATGCGATACCTGCACCAAATACAAGACCAAGCAGCTGTCTGAGGACAGATATAAGCACCATTTAAAGAAAAAAGATGACGCGCGAACGGCAAAGAATTTAGCCAAAGAAACTGCTGGAGATAGACAGTTAGTGTGGATTTGCAAAACGCGTTGCTATGCCCGAAAGTACTTTCATCAAAACATTATTACAAACAAAAACTACAATTTTATGCTGTACGTTTTGAATAATAAAGATGTCACTCTATACGTTTGGCATGAATCCAATGGTGGTGTAACGGCTAATGAATTTGTATTGTGCATAAAGGACTTCATTAATGATAAGAAAAAATACTTCGATTATTTTGTGTTAATTTCAGACGGATGCTCCTACCAGAATAGGAACAAAATTCTTGCTAGAAGTGATCTAGCTGTTGCAAACTATATCATTATCAAACAAAAATATTTGGAGAAAGGCCATACCATGATGGAAGCCGACAGTGTCCATGCTACTTTGGAGAAATATTTTATTCCACCCATAAACTCTCCAGGAGATTACATTGCACACATGAGAGCTGCACTTCCTAATCAGCCTTATACCGTAAAAGTTGTAGATTATTCATTCTTCTTAAATTTTGCCAGTCTACCGTCCAACCTAAAATCTTTGCGACCAAGCAAGGTTGGAGGGCCAACTGTCACTGATATAAGTGCTTTAAAGTGCATGTCAAACGGTGAAATCCTCTATAAAATAAAAAACTCGGACGAGTTTGCTCTTCTACCTCAGAGAAAACCATTGCCCACATCTGAGCCAGAACAGCTGTGCCAAAATCCTATACCAATTTCAGAGTCCAAATATTTACATTTGCAAGATCTAAAAGATATTATAGAGAGTGATCATCACGCGTTTTACGATAATCTTCCGTACCAGAAGGACAAAAAGCAAGTCGAGAAAATCAAAATAACCAACAAAGAGAATACCAAAACACCCGTGATGAACAAAGTGAAGTGAAATGAAAGATAGGTTTTAATTATTTTAGTTTCTCAGATTTTTTTATAATGAGAATAATATATTAATTTTGTTATTTTCAATATTTTTTTCTAAATTGTGACCTTTTACGACAACTTAGTTTGCACCTACATTATGCGATAACTCCTGTGTTGATTTTGTGACTTATGAAACCACCCATGTACCAAGTGTAAAATAATAGTATATTAAGTACCAAGTGTCAAAAAGGTTACTTTAGTCACGAGTTTTACTAGGCACGAGTGGAGCGAAGCGGGACGAGTTCCTTGTGAAACGAGTGACTAAAGACGTTTTTAACACGAGGTGCTTACTATACTTTTTCTTCGCGCGCGGGAAGGAAAACATATTATATTTGAATTACATTCATTACATGACGGACGATGGCTGACTGACAAATCAAATGACGTAGAAAATAAAATAACTTTTCGCATTTTAAACACTAGTGTTTAAAGAGTCGTTTTGTGCACGTCAAACCCGTGTTCAAAGTGCGGTTTTAGTAACGGAAGTAGAAAAAACAGTTTTTGATACATTTGTAGTAATATCTGATCTTAAAAATGCATAACACATTGTTGTATCTCTAAGAAGTTAAAGTCCTCGTAGGGTGAAAATTATAATTTATCAAATTTAGTTAGTTTTGCAATGTTTTTTGTTAAATTCACATAGGAGGTTTCCTCAGGACAACGACGATATAACCCATATGGTATTATGGAACAGTCAAAAAAACGCGGAAACAGCATATATAGAATACATACAAAGGTTTGGTTAGAAGAAATAGAGGAACATATAATGGTAATGTTATAAATTTCTCAAATTTTTGAGATTATAATTACAATCAACATTGTTCGTGAGGCTTAAAAAAATTTCAACAAATATTGATTGAATTTGAAACTTACTTTTTTTATTGACCACTAGATTTTTAATCACTACTTACCTACTACAAATAAATATTTCTTGTATAAGAGCTTCACTATACTACTGATCTAAAAACCATAATAACAAAGTCGTAGATATGCCAGTCGCACTTATTTTTTTAATATTAAGTATAAATAGGGATTTATTTCAATTTTGAACATAAGGTTAAATGTCATTTAACTAATTGAATTTTATTTTAGAAAGTACTTATGAATACGCTGAAAGCACTTTTAAACAAACTTACTTTATGTTTGTAAAAATCAAAATTTTCAGCCAATTATCGGAAATTAGATATTGTGTACAAACTCAGTTTTTTTATATTCTTTAAAAAAAGTATTTCATCTATACTCTATTTTTAAACTAGGAAGAGTGATTTGACTTTAAGTTGGCAATTCTGTAGATTCCTGATTGGTCAGATCGCACCTCGTTTTACTCAGCATATGATCCAACAATTCTGTAATTTGTAAAGAAACAATGTCCATTTTGTTATTTCTTTGTTGAACTTAAAATATCGATTCATGTGACAGCAAATTTGACAACTTTTATTAAACTTCTTATAAAAATTGTCACCGAACTTGCAATTATTTATAGATTTAATTTTACAATTCGTTGCATTGGTTTTTTTCATTTTCAATTACATGCATATGCTCGGTTACCACGTGTCTATTAGCTTAATTATTATTTAGTTTTTGGTACATTATTTCCAGACTCTATAATTTTATTATAGCTAGTATTTTATGTCATGGCTCTGAATCTAGTAACTTTTTTTAGTGATTTCTAGTGGTGTGATTCAGGTTAATTAAAATGCTCATTCTAGTTTAAAATCAGGCTATAGTAGTTATAAACACGCATTTGTATCTATTTTCATTTGCCTAATGAAAAACGGCCAGACGTCATTCTTATTTGCTCACACTATAGTGTCCTTCCACATTGGAAGGGGTTGTAATTTGTGTACTTTGACCATAGACAGCTGTCGTATCTATAATCGCTATTAGACAGCTAACAAAGTCTTCCGCAACTCTGTGAACTTCCACATATGTAGTTCCGACACAAATATTTCGTTGCTGCCGTTGGGAAAGACTCGCGTTGCTTTGGGATATGCTTTACGAATATCAAACATAAAGGTCCAAACAAAAGTAATTGTGGAGACGAATGTTAATTGAAATTAAGCAGGCAGGCAAATTTAAAGAAAAATTTGAGAATACTTGATGAAAGAAAAAAATTATCTCAGTTTAATTATATCAAAGTACATTACCAATAAGATTAAGGCATACTATTAGAAATAATATTTAGAAGTGTTGTGCTATATTACATATTTAATATATTCAAACTTAATATTAAAGTGTTATACACAAAACTGTTTTTTTTTTCAATTCTTGGACCATCTGATTTATATTTTAGTAGATCTTTTTTGTTGTTTTTGGATGTGATTTTATGATAAACGTGTTTAACAAAAAAAATGTTTCAACACAATTTTTTTGATAAATACCAAAATTCTTCTACAAAAAACACGTTTTTTATTAAAATAAACCCAAAAGCAAGCAAATTTGTATACATCAACAACAAATTTATATCAGAACTACTTTTCTCAAACTATTTATTGGAAAGTTCAACAGATGAAACAAATAAAGCAAGAAAAATGCAATGTATAATTGCTAATACATAGCGCAAGTGAAGCCACAAAGAAGTTTTCTGGTAGTAGTCAGTATTGTTGTGTTGTACAGATCCTAAGCACAGTAACTGTTTTTGATAAAATGTAGTAATATATTATTATCTGATACGTAAGTATTATACATTTTGTTAGTAGTTTGAAATGGATAATGAAAATAAAGAGAAAGTTAACTGGAGGATTTTACAAAGAGATGTTGACAATGGCAGATTCTGAACCAACAGTTTTAGTAAAACAAAAAGTCGACATAATTTACCACAGTTGGAACTACGATTTTAGGTACAATATGTTCGCATATTTCAATAAATATTTAATTTCAACAATCTGATGCATGCACACCTATGACCTAAAGTGTAAAATAAATAATAACCATTGTATATTTGTATGCTGCTATAAATAAAAAAATCATTTAAGCCCTCTGTCTAAACCTACGAATATTTCATAATTTATTCAAGAAAAAGTTATCAGACGCAGTATTCAGATGGGGCTAAGGTTTTAAAATGAACTCTTCAACTAAACGGTCTGTCTAAGGCTAGAAAAAAATAATGAATAAAAACAGATAAAAAATACAAGAAACTGATAGATTATATAATAATCTTGGCATTTTTTACTTTGTGTCTTCAGTCATCAAGCATGTTAATATCATGTTGTTGGAATTGGAGAATGCTAATAATTTTTAAGGAATTAAAAATAATGCTATGATAAGAGTTTTGTAATACTGAGATAACTTTTGATTGTTATAAGACTTATACTATAAAAAAGTGCGTATTGATTTTATCAAATGCATATAACGACACTAATAGATATCACAATCTGTTTCAATTAAAATAAATACTTATTTCATACTGTTCGCGTTCATTTCTTAACCATAATCACTTGAATTATGAATCGGAAGTCAAAGACCATCGCTTCTAATTACTGGATCCTCTTTCTCTATAGGAGGGGGTGCCGAGTTCATTTTAGTACTAGGACCTTGTGTTAGATATCCAGCCGTTGCAGGTGTGCCACCTAAAATTCCAATAAAAAAGAAATGTATACAGGTTGTGTCAATGAATAAAGTTCTGTTGAACATGCTTAAACAATTTCTACTGAAAAATATGGAACATAACATATTTTGCTTTTCTTCTTGTTGTCACCAATGGATGTATTTCTTATACGCAAATTATAATGCAAAATTGTAATTAAAATAATGAAATAAAACTTATGTGATATTAATTGTCTTCAAAAATAATAAATTTTTTAAAAAAAAACAAAGTGTCTTTATATTTTATTCTCCATGATAGACCTTTTCAAAAATATATTTTGTCAATATTAAAAACAAGTTTTCGTTAGTGTTTTAAATGAAACTCACGGTTTCTAGTTAATTCCACAATATAATAAAAGTTATTGAAAATTCTAAAAAATTGACAATTGTTTCGATAAATCAATATCATCGTCAGAATGACAGAAGTTACATTTCATTTGATGCCTACCTGATGTTTAGTAGTTATTTTTGGCTAAACCAAGAAGTGACCTAACTTGTGATTGACTTAATATATGTTAATAGAAAAAAGAAGAAGATGTGATATTACAAATATTGCAGATTAGATATTATTAGCTGATGAAATAAAAACTTATAAAACCATCACATATGCAGGAAATATTTCTAATAATATTTCAAAGATAATATCTTCAGCAACGAATACAACAATTTCTTTTAAAACAGAAAGTAACGTTAGTACAAAATTGTTAAATGTAAAAACAAAAATACCACTATTAAAGAAGTCAGGTATATATAAACTCAAATGTCCAGAATGTAATGCTGTCTATTTGGGTCAGACCCTTAGGAATTTTGAAATACGATACAGTGAGCACTTACGAGCATACAGATTAAAACAACCAGATAAATCCCACTACGCAAAACATCTACTTGACACCAATCATTCATTGACACCTAACACAGAACTAGAAGTGCTGCATATTTGTGAAAAGAAACAAGAACTGGATTTCCTTGAAGAATTGGAAATTAGAAGACATTTAAGAAACCCACAATATGAAGTTGTCAATGAACAGTTAAATCTAGGGAGTTCTCCACTAATAAACTGTCTTCTTAAGTGATAATTGTAAAGATCAGCAGATATAGTTTTCCTGGTTTCCTATATCATTGCACAGTTATACTGATCTTAATTGGAAAAATGATATCCAGGATATCACCAAAGGGGTAATAATATCTAAGTTTCAATATTTGTAATATCACATCTTCTTCCTTTTTCTATTAACATATATTAAGTCAATCACAAGTTAGGTCACTTCTTGGTTTAGCCAAAAATAACTACTAAACATCAGGTAGGCATCAAATGAAATATAACTTATGTCATTCTGACGATTATATTGATTTATCGAAACAATTGTCAATTTTTTTGAATTTTCAATAACTTTTATTATATTGTGGAATTAACTAGAAACCGTGAGTTTCATATAAAACACTAATATGAGCAGATTCCACGAAGTAAGGGTCGAGACAGTTAATTTTACAAGTTTTCGTGTTGGATTCTCATCTATAATAGAAAGATTTTCTAATTACTATTCAATTCGAAATTATTTCCAAAGAGATATGTGAGAATTCTTACTCCGCCATTTTTTTTCGGTTACATTTTCTTTTATTAAGAAGAGTCGCTTCCACCTGTGGGTTATTAGCGACGATACAATCGAAAACTTATATTTTGCGCGTCATATTAATTGATTTGAGAGAGTCAATTACGCCTCGGGGATCGCAGTATTGTCCAAGAAGTTTCTCCAAGTTGTTAGGAATGTTGTGCATGCCTCGTTGAATATGAAATCTAGGGCAGTCAATCAATAAATGATGTACACTGTCTATTACATTGCACGCTGTGGATTTTGGTGGATCATCGTTTGAAAAAAAGTAGGAGTGAGTATACCTGGTATAGCACAAGCGTAAACGTGTAAGAATCATTTGCGTACGTCGATCGCTAGTTCTAATTTGGCACGGAAAGACGTCACTTTTGATTTGCTGTAATTTCGAATGAGAATCTTCCCAGTTCCGATTCCTCTTACACAATACTTTATTTTTAATAAATAACTTGAGATCACTTGCAACACTCTGACACTCCAATTCTGGTTCGTCGTTAGGTGTAGCACTACGGGCACAAATGTCTGTTTTTTCGTTGCAGCCAAGGCCGATATGGGATGGGATCTCTTTGCATCACTAATCTTAATATTTTCATTGTTAGTTTCAGAATATTTCAAGAGCATGTCGTCTGTAAAAGGTTTGTCTATGTTTTTCACAATACCCGTACATGATATATTTTTGGAAGGTATGAACAAGGCATACCCTTTTGCATTTAATTCCTTATTCTTTAAAAAGTTATTAGCATATTTGTACCCTGCAAATACTACACCAATTCTATTTTTACCTTTTTTATTGATTGTTTTTACATTATTAATCTTTAAGTCATACAACTCTCTCGCAACAGCTAAATAATTATAATTCCCAATATTTTTATTTTCCTCTTTAGCCTCAACATATACTTCATGGGGGCCTTTATCCGTATAGGTATAAATTTCTCTAACATTTGAATACTTTTTATTTACATTTTTTATCTCATTTACATTAGTCCCGTTTTTTGTTTGTTGTTTAGCTGTATTACCCGATGGTAAACTATTCATATCTATGTCGTTTTGATTCAAATTAAAGGCATTCTCATTAGGGGGGTCCGCCCCCCTGTATTATCCCCCATCTAACTCCCTTTTTTTATTTATTTACCTGTTTTTTTCAAATATGAAAACTCCAAAAAAAGAGAAATAAAAAAGAGAAACTACTTAATTTGGTTCGATTACACAAAGGAATTTGTTAGGAAAAGCCTTATAAATACCTGGATATGTTCCAACTCAAAAAACCTCGCTTCACCCAAAAAGACGTATTCTTTCTTCAAGAGCTCACACGAGAATGAGCCACACGGTTGAGACTCGAGATGGTGTAGTGTTTATAGCATTGTTCTGTCACGGTGGCAGTCTGAGTTCGACTCCCCGCGCTGACATTATTTTTTGTGTTTTTAATTTTACTTATTAAGCTTTTTTTATTTTATAATTTATGTTCGAGTATATTGATCCACTGGTTTTTCAAATTCCAGCCATTTAGTTGGGTTAATTTAGTAAAAAAGGTTAAAAATTCTGCAATGGCAGAAGCGGTTTTTTATTGATTTTCGTTCAATATAAAAATTTAAATTTATTATTCCTGTATCTTGCAATTTATTTTTAGGTGATGGCCATTTTTGGCATTGCTGGCACTTGTCGACGTCAGGAGTTATGCGATCTGCTAACAGACGACGTTGCGTAAACCGAAAATATTCTAATAATAAATATTAGAGAAAGCAAAAACAAAACTTCAAGGTTCACTGTAATTGATAATAAAGATACTTCGCCAAGTTTCCTAGATATTTACAAAAAATATGTCTTTGCGACCTTCAGAAGTAAATAATAAACGTTTTTTATCACATCGCAAGAATAAATGTACCAAATAACATGTTGGTATTAACCAGATTGGGAAGATTCCATCCATTATAGCACAATATTTAAATTTGCCCGACCCCAAGGACTACGCAGGTCAGTGTTTTAGGCGATCTACTGCTTCTCTACTCGCCGATTCGGGAGTAGATATATTAGCAGTTAAACGAAACGGCGGGTGAAAATCTTCTACCGCCGCAGAAGGCTTTATCGAAAATTCTCTCAACAATCAAAAAGAGACGGCCAAAAAAAATTTTAATGTCGAAAACCAAGAATATGAAGATATGCCCAGAGCATAGACTTCTGCAGTGGAGGAGCCAGAGCCAAAATCGACAATTGTCGATTTTGTCCATACTGGGGCGCTTTCAATCTCAAAAATTGAAACAATTTTTGAGTAGCGAGGTTACAATGAAAGAAAAAAATTAGCAAATGTAATAATTAATAATATAAACAATTGTCCAAATTTCACTGTAAATATTAATTTGAGTAATTAAAATCAGTTTTTATGCTAGATTGTTAGATTATGTAACTTAAGTTTTGTCACAAATATATGTTTATAATTCTGTTTTCAACACATTATTTTCTACTCTTTCCGTTTAACTATTGGATTTACATAATGTCCTTTTCAGAATCAGTTTTATATCGTTTTTTGGATCTTCTGTAAAATTTTCTATTTGTGGGTTGCGAGGTGCTAGAATTAGGGCGACGATATGTAATATATAATTAAGGGAAAGTATTTTTTAATGTGGTCGTAGATAAAATATTGTATGATACTCGTGCGTGAACTACTTCTGCACACTAGTATCATAAATAACTATTTTAGAAAAAAAATTATGTGTGTATGTCGTCGTCGTTGTCGTCGGCCACTTTTCGTTACGTCTTGTTAGCACGATACAGCCTCCGGAGTACAACAAATTACCAATTTTATGATTGAATATTGTTCAGGACATCTCACAGATGAACCTTATTGATTTTCAGCTCACCTGAGCCAGTACAACGGGTGCTATGGCACTTGAAGTACCACATATTGGTCATTTTCTGAGAAATTTCAGTTTGTTAGCACGAAACAGCCTCCGAAGTGCAATAAGTTACCAATTTTATGATTGAATATTGTTCAGGGCGTCTTATAGATGAACCTTATTGATTTTTAGCTCACTAGAGCTAGTACAACGGGTGCTACGGTACCTGAAGTGCCACATTTTTGGAGAAATTTAGGGTTGTTAGCACGATACAGCCTCCAGAGTGTATACAAGTGAAAAAATTTATAAAAGGATATTTTTCAAGGTATCTCACAGATGAACCCTATTCATTTCCAGCTCACTAGAACGAGTACAACGGGTCCTATAAATCCAGATATAATACATTTTTGGTTATTTTTGGAGACATTTCGGTTTGTTAGCACGATACATCCCCCGAAGTGTAGACAAGTAATTTTATGATAGAATATTGTTCAGGGCATCTCACGGATGCAGAAAAGTTAGTTTTAATCTTTAAAACCGTTTATTCATCGTTAAAAAAGATTTAAAAAAATGTCTCGAAGGTAAAAAAAATGTCAAGTTGTCTGAATACCAGCACTCCTCAAAATAATCGTAAGATTTTTTGACATTATCGCTGGGACATCATGATAAACCTTCAGTATGCTAATCTGACACGCACGAGTAGTTCAAGATGGCAATTTTTTTTACATTTTCAGGAATTCGCTGAGTCCTTGCGTCACTTCGAAATCGTCAGTATATGAAATGGGAGCATCTGTAGGTTTCACTGAATACCCGCACTGAAAATCGCTGCGCTCGAGTAAATTTTTTTTCATCCCTCCCGAATGACCACCCGCCCCCCACGCAAATCGGCACGTTATTATATATTTCATAGCAGAGACATGTTAGAGAATGATAAATATAAATATCTATCATGCTTCAGTATTTCCATGTCATTATTTTTTTACAATTTTGAAAATCTGTAGACGCTTCCCCCACTGCTGAAAGTGGAAACATAGGACCATTTATTCTTCGTATTATGTAATCTACCAAATTTAATAAGTTTCCGCGACGGTCGAGTAAATACACATTTAGCATCATGGGCTCCCCTACTATATCAAAGTCGGATAATTTGCAGTTTATTATTTTGCCTTGTAAATGACCAAATACTTTACGTTTTAGACTTCTAAACAATAAAAAAGCGTATTGTTTAAAAAACGAAGTTTTATGATCTGGTTTTGACTGTCCGCCCGTCGCGAGTTTCAGCGGCAAAAATGTAATAGATAGAAACAAACGGACAACGCCATTCGATTCAGCATGGTCCTAAACCTCCCTTGTTTTAAGGTATTTGATCTCTGTATCTCCGTAACTATAAGTTATTGAAATATAAAAATTATATTTTCTTAATCAGGGTGCAAAATATAATCTAATTTTTGTATATAATTTGTATGAAACGCGTTTGTTTAGAAGTCTATCTACGCCGCACTGGGGCGTTCGTCCAACTTGTATCATTCATATTTGACTGTGTTAAAATAATATTTTTTTAGAAAACAATTAATCACTATAGAACAATAAATTCAAAATGAAATCCTGTAGTGAATAAAAAAACTCATATTTGTCACACAACTCTACTAAGTTGAAATTCAATATAACAATGGTGGTGCCATAACAATTTAAATTTTTGTTATATATAACATTTTATATGTTTGTCCTTACCAGAACTTAAACAATTAGTTGTTGTAAAATGAAATGAGATATCGCCAGTATATACATACATGCAACATACTTTAATTGGATTTGTTCAAATGTTACCAGTGGCTACCACAAGAGTTGACACTGAAAATAGAGTAGCATATGAAATTGACTGTCTCGACCCTTACTTCGTGGAATATGCTCATATTAGTGTTTTTAAATGAAGCTCAAGGTCTCTAGTTAATTCCACAATATAATACAAGTTATTGAAAATTCTAAAAAATTGACAATTGTTTCGATAAATCAATATCATCGTCAGAATGACAGAAGTTACATTTCATTTTATGCCTACCTGATGTTTAGTAGTTATATTTTTGGCTAGACCAAGAAGTAACCTAACTTGTGATTGGCTTAATATATGTTTATAGAAAAAGAAGAAGATGTGTTATTACAAATATTGAAGCTTAGATATTATTAGCCCTATGGTGATATCCTGGATATCATTTTTCCAATTAAGATCAGTATAACTGTGCAATGATATAGAAAACCAGGAAAACTATATCTGCTGATCTTTACAATTATCACTTAAGAAGACAGTTTATTAGTGGAGAATTCCCTAGATTTAACTGTTCATTGACAACTTCATATTGTGGGTTTCTTAAATGTCTTCTAATTTCCAGTTCTTCAAGGAAATCCAGTTTTTGTTTCTTTTCACAAATATGCAGCACTTCTAGTTCTGTGTTAGGTGTCAATGAATGATTGGTGTCAAGTAGATGTTTTGCGTATTGGGATTTATCTGGTTGTTTTAATCTGTAAGCTCGTAAGTGCTCACTGTATCGTATTTCAAAATTCCTAAGGGTCTGACCCAAATAGACAGCATTACATTCTGGACATTTGAGTTTATATATACCTGACTTCTTTAATAGTGGTATTTTTTTTTCACATTTAACAATTTTGTACTAACGTTACTTTCTGTTTTAAAAGAAATTGTTGCATTCGTTGCTGAAGATATTGTCTTTGAAATATTATTAGAAATATTTCCTGCATATGTGATGGTTTTATAAGTTTTAATTTCATCAGCTTGCTTAGGATATATTAGTTGTAATGTCACTTTTTTCTCTTTTTTACTAATTAGTTTATTTATCATATCTAATGGATAACCGTTAGATGTTGCTATTTGTCTAATTGTATTAATCTCTCTATCAAAATTACATTTGTTTATAGGAACTGAAAAAGCTTGCAGATTAAAACAACCAGATAAATCCCACTACGCAAAACATCTACTTGACACCAATCATTCATTGACACCTAACACAGAACTAGAAGTGCTGCATATTTGTGAAAAGAAACAAGAACTGGATTTCCTTGAAGAACTGGAAATTAGAAGACATTTAAGAAACCGACAATATGAAGTTGTCAATGAACAGTTAAATCTAGGGAATTCTCCACTAATAAACTGTCTTCTTAAGTGATAATTGTAAAGATCAGCAGATATAGTTTTCCTGGTTTTCTATATCATTGCACAGTTATACTGATCTTAATTGGAAAAATGATATCCAGGATATCACCATAGGGCTAATAATATCTAAGCTTCAATATTTGTAATATCACATCTTCTTCTTTTTCTATAAACATATATTAAGCCAATCACAAGTTAGGTTACTTCTTGGTCTAGCCAAAAATATAACTACTAAACATCAGGTAAGCATAAAATGAAATGTAACTTCTGTCATTCTGACGATGATATTGATTTATCGAAACAATTGTCAATTTTTTAGAATTTTCAATAACTTGTATTATATTGTGGAATTAACTAGAGACCTTGAGTTTCATTTAAAACACTAGAGTAGCATATCTCAATTTCTGCTTACAATGGACAAATATACAATAATACCCCGGAAATCGCAGAACAGTTCGGAGAGTATTTCCAAGGCAACTTTGTAAACCACACACAACATACACAATATCATCAAAACATAACACACACAGTCCAACAATACATAAAGTCACTCAATACACTCAACACAACACAATTAACAACATGCAGCGAAATATATAACACAATACAACAGCTCAAAAACAAAGCAGCCCCTGGTACGGACACAATACACAATATATTACTTAAAAATATCCCAAAAAAGGCAATAGTACAATTAACACACATTACTAATTTTATTATCAAAACGAGCCAATATCCTGATATGCTCAAGATTGCCAATATCATACCCATTATCAAATCTAATAAACAACCTTCTTATGTAGATATTCCATATTTACACCATCAAAAATTAGCTATTAACGCCTCCAAAACAGAGTATCTATTACTCAGGAGAATAGCTAAAAAACACACTTCATTGCATTCTCAGCTTTGCGTAGATGGACAGCATATTAAACCAAGCACTTCCCTGAAATATCTAGGGTATACTTTACAAGGAAATACAAATGCAAATGCACATATTATGCAACAGATACACAAGGCCAAGATTGCAATGAGCAAACTATACCCACTCATTTGCACACATAGTAACCTCACAACACATAACAAGATACTAACATACAAATACATCATCAGACCTATACTGACATATGCTGCTCCCGTTTATTTCAACGGGACAAAACATAATTTCCACTCCCTGCAAGTGGTTGAAAACAAGTGTCTGAGGATGGCTATTAAACACAACTGCTATCACAGGTTACCCAAAAACACATGGTTACATGACAAAGCCGATACGCCAACTATTAAAGACTTCATAAACAAAACCTCATCAAATTTTTATAATTGTCTGCCAGAAGGTCTTCGTAGAAATCTCACAGACGCTAATCGCGCAGGAGACATCCGAGATAGTGGGTGTAGGCTTCTGCATGGCACGTTAATTACGTAACAAGATTGTTTAACTCCAAACCTATAGCATCACACAAAGTGCAAATCATCCAAACAAACAAATTTAAGTAAAATCAACGTTAGTCATGTTGCCGTCTCGAAAACTAAAAACCCCATATCATTTTTGAAACCCTGTTTTTTAGCTACTTTTCAGGGATAACCTAGCCGAAATATTCTAGGAGTCACAAATATTCGAGGTACAAAGTTGTTGTATATAGTGAAAAATTATGGATAATGTCTACGAGCAAGGAGCCATGAACCCCTTACAGGACGATCACAACAAGGAGAAAAATGGCCTGGACATCGGCGCTCATATATAGTATGTATTTTTCTAATTGTTGTTCTGAGATACCAATACATGAATAAAGAATATTTTTAATAATAATAAATTCTGCTTACCTGTCAAATATCCGGCTATAGGAGTACTAGAAATAAACAAATCATGTTTTTGATCTTTGTACTCCAACCAGACAGTACTTTTCTCCAAAATCGAATTTACTTTCTCTCCATACATCAAACTTCTAGACATAGATTTTAGAGCTTTTACTATTTGTGCTTTAGTCATAGCGGGATTATCGATCAATTCAAGTCTAGCTTCAAGTAAACTAAGTAAAAACTGGACAAAATCGACATCTAAAGCTTGTTTAACTAATTGATCATGATTGCTAGAAAAAAGTCTGTTCAGCGCTTCACATGCTACGGCGACCATATCTTTTCTTACTTGCATGGCTTGTTTTAATGGATGCATGCAATCAGAATGTGCTATAGCACTTACACACACCTGAAAATGAATTAACTCGATCACATTCTATCTAATGAATTAGAACATTTTGAGTCACTAGAATTATGCACGTTAGTGATTGCACTAGTTTACATAACGAGTTTTTTGTAAATTTCAATGCAAACATCTTGAGAAAACAATCATGGACAAATTGAAGAAACGAATTGTACTTCCAAAGAAAGGAAAAACATAATGGATAAAAAATCGTATTGCAGGTTCTCTGGGAGTATTCTTATTAGTAAAAAGAGAATATTAATGGAAAACGAACGAACCTTCGGGAAACATATTTTTGTCAGTTTTATGTTCTATCTATTTGATGAAACTGGCTGCAGGGTAATTTTTGTAGTGCAACGTATAATCAAAACTATCAAAAGCAGATACAAAATTCAGACAATGCAGTTTTGAAGTATCTACTAAGATTGCACCTGCTAGAAGACCAATTTAATTGTTAATGAATTAGTTGTCTTAGTGAATGAGCAACACAAAGCATACAGTGCATGAACACTTTTACAAAACTAGTATAGTCAGTTTCTGCGAACAAAGTTAATATAATTAATAGTTTGCAATTAACTATCTAATTAATTCAGTTATTTTCACATCAATAGTAATTTTCAAACCATTACACAAATCCTTACATGAATTTACAAAATTTTGAAAAGTAACTGATAGGAAAGCTTTTATTAAAGTTTCTCCCAGATTGTGTGAAGTTGTGAAATAAAGGTAAGTTGACATGGGTAGTGAATTACAATCGTTTCTCACGCTTTCGTGAACCACGCGTAATGACAACCGTGAAGTCGTGAAAGGAGAATGGAAACGATCAATACGAAAGGAGTCATGATCGTGAACGAAAAAATAAAAAAATGTTTGATATTTCACGAACCATTTTGTCATGATTCATGAACAGAGTAGGCGCATTGAAAATTGTTTCAAAATAGCTAGAGGGAATCTACGCATGAGCAACGCAGAGGCGTTGCATTTTTTTGGAATACTACCATAGATATAGAAATAAAAATACTACAGATTTTAACCCGCACTATATGCCCCTACCAATGAGGATGAGGATATAAAATATATATTTTTAGAATTATTCGTTCTTGGGTTCAAAGGTTATAAAATAATATGAATACATTAATTATAATAAGAATATTTTTGTATATATATTTTTTGATAAAACTTGACGTTTTGCTCCTATTCTAGGAGCAAAAGAATATGTATAATTGAATATTATTAAAATTTAATAACATAAAATACAGTAACGGTAAAAAATGAATTTGAAAACGTCATAATATGTCATAAAAAATAATAGAATACCTACCTCAGATATTTAATCAACGATATTATATGAGGAATGACAAAATAAATTGATTAATAAATTTGACTTAAGTTTGCCGTGTAAACACCATATGATTGTTTAGACTATTTTCGTATTTCACGATGGTTAATCCGCACTATCATTATTTTTAACGAAAGCGTGCAATACGATCGTGATTCACTACCCATGTCACGCTCGTGATTCACTACCCATGTCAACTTACCTTAATATACAAGTGCAGATACCGGCTACTTCAACCATGGAAGGATAATATGAGAATTAAAAATATACAATTTTAGCGTGAATATTAAATATGATTAGAAAAAACACTACATTTGGCAGCATACATTTCTCAATCTATAAAAATAGTTATGATGTAGTCCAAGAATACGTGGATTGCTTATTGTATTTCTGACCTAGGTAACAGTAATTGTTGAAAGGTACCTTCTGATGGTGAATAATTATTCACCAGAATCATTACAAACAGATTAGAACGAAAACTCGAGGCTTACTAACCAAAGGAACAGGCTGGGTTCCGAAGCCATTATAGTACGACAGAACATCTACACACCGTAAGGCAGATGATCGACAAAGCTACAGAATATAACATAAGCCTATGGATGGCTTTTGTCGATTTCCGAAAAGCTTTCGACGCAGGAGAAATCTGGGCAATAATAAAATCATTGAGAAATGCTAGAGTAGATCAACGTTATATAAACCTCATCGAAAACATCCATAGAAATTCTTCAATGTCGATAAGACTTCACGAATCATCTGACAAGATAAACGTAAGGAGAGGAGTTCGGCAAGGAGACGTTATATCTCCAAATCTATTCACTTTAGTTCTCGAGGATATTTTTAAGAAGCTACAGTGGGAAAACAAAGGATTGAACGTACATGGTGAACGCTTACACAATCTGAGATTTGCTGACGATGTTGTACTGTTTGCAAAAGATAAACAAGAATTGATAGACATGTTGGAAGAACTACAAAATGAGGCTGCAAAAGTAGGATTACACATGAACAACACAAAGACCCAGTTTATGACAAATACACCAGATGCAGACGATACAATACCGATTCATGACAGCACAATAAAAAAGACGGAAACATACATATACCTGGGCCAAGCTATAACACAAGGCAAACAAAATCAAGAGATGGAGATTGATAGAAGAATTAGACTGGGATGGGCAGCCTACGGCAAATTAAAGTACATCTTCAGCATGAATATTCCAATGAATTTGAAAACAAAAGTCTATAACGAGTGTATACTGCCTGTTGTCACGTATGGTTGTGAGACCTGGGTAATAACCAAGAAGATAAAACATAAATTGGAAGTACATCAGAGAGCCATAGAAAGACGTATTTTGGGAATTTCCCTGAGAGACCATAAAACAAATACTTGGATACGAGAAAAAACCAAAGGCTTCGATATAATAAAAAGAATTGGTTCCCTAAAATGGCAATGGGCAGGGCGCGTGGCCAGGCATACGGAAAACTGGAGCGGGTATGTCACCAGATGGAGACCTTGGGCAGAGAGGAGGAGTGTTGGAAGACCCCAGCAAAGATGGTACGACGAGATAAAGAAGGTCGCTGGCCTGAACTGGTATCGAGTTGCGCAAGATCGAAGCCGATGGACGAATTTGAAAGAGGCCTATATCCTAAGGATAGAAAACGGCTAAAAATAGAATAGACCTTCTGATGTCTCTAATCGAAAGCTTGTTTGTTAACCATCAATTTACAGGAAATTTGAATAAACCATTAAAAATGGGACTTTTTTAGCTGAAAATAAGAGACTGCGCGTACATACAACTTTTGCATTGACTAAACTGTCTTCTTAAGTAATAATTGTAAAGATCAGCAGATATAGTTATCCTGGTTTTCATTACCATTGCTCAGTTATACTGATCTTAAATGGGAAAAAGATATCCCATAGGGCTAATAATATCTAAGCTTTAATATTTGAAATATTATATCTTCTTTTTTATATTCATATAAATTAGGTCAATCATAAGGTCACTTCTTGGTCTAGCCAAAAAGAATTACTAAACATCAGGTAGGCATCATATGAAATGTAACTTCTGTCATTCTGACGATGATTTTAGTAAAATCGAAATAATAGTAGCGGTCACGTGGCGACAGTGGAGTTTGAGCAACACATGGTACACATTTATTTTTTTTGCAAGGAGTCATTGAAGAAATTCGTAAAAAGCAGAGGAAAGTGCTAATCATTTAACATCTTGATAATACAAGTTCTTAGACATTGGCTCAAACAAAAGGGTGTTTGACCAGCCAAAACATCTAATTACACAAACACCAGTTTTGAAATCATCACTCTAAACTCAGGTACCAGTCAACCAAGTCAAAGTAGTTGAAATCCGAGTCGAATACTAATTACTCCCTACAAAAGAATCTACCATGATTAAAAAATCTAATCACACGGACCCCTGACCCAATAAACTGAATTACCAATATATGCTATGCGGAACAGAAGGCTACTACACATCATTTATACAAGAAAGGACTTTCTCCCTAATATTATCTATTTTTTATTCATATTATTTACAACCAAAATAAGAAAGATTAGAAGCGTTTTTTCTTAAAAAGACAATATGTGAGTGGCAACTATGCTTCTAGCTCAGGTGGCAAAACGAAAATAGTTTCTTCTATGAATCGACAATAACCAAAGGTATGCTAATTAATTTATCGAAAATCACTAAAAGTATTTTAAATAATATTAACTAACTCAAGTTTATAACCATTTTCTCCTTAAAAACTAGATATGCTTCATATAGCTACTTACCGTACTCGTAGATAAAGAGTTTAGTATGCAAATTGCTGATTTTGGTATTGCTATCTGCCTTATATTAGAACCCATTTGTCTACATAATCTAGGAATGTGTCCCATGGAAGGTATCAACTCTAGGAGAGCTGGTTGTGCTTGCAATAAAGCACACAAGGCAGTAGTACAAATTTCTAAATATTCTACCTAAAAATTTAATGTAACTATTATTGATCAAGGTATTAAATGACTATCGCATAAGCTTCAACGGGTGATTAAAAATTCATATTTGTAGGTATCAAATCTCTTATTTGAGAAAATTAGGAAAGAGTCTAAGAAAATTTAAAAAACCATAAAAAATTAAACTTACTGTTTCTATATAATTCCACAATATACTGAAAAAATGTTAAAAACTCTAAGAAATTGTTTCGATATTAAATATCATCGTCAAAATGACAAAAGTTACATTTAATTTGATGCCTATCTAATGTTTAATAATTATTTTGGCTAGACCAAGAAGTGACCTGCCTTTTGATTGACTTAATATATGATATTACAAATATTAAAGCTTAGATACTATTAGCCCTATGGTGATATCCTGGATAACTTTTTCCCAATTAAGATGAGTATAGCTGTGCAATGATATAGAAAACCAGGAAAACTATATCTGCTGATCTTTACAATGATCACTTAAGAAGACAGTTTAAAAGAGGAGAACTCCCTAGATTTATCTGTTCATTGACCACTTCATATTGTGGGTTTCTTAAGTGTCTTCTAATTTCCAATTCTTCAAGGAAATCCAGTTCTTGTTTCTTATCACAAATATGTCGCACTTCTAATTTTGTGTTAGATGTCAAAGAATGATTGGTGTCAAGTAGATGTTTTGCGTAGTGGAATTTATCTGGTTGTTTTAATCTGTATGCACAAAAGTCTGGTATATATATAAATATAAATGTCCAGTATGTAATACTGTCTATTTGGGTCCAAACCCTTAGAAATGTTGAAATCCGATACAGTGAACACTTACGTGCATACAGATTAAACAACCAGATAAATCCCACTACGCAAAACATCTACTTGACACCAATCATTCATTGACACCTAACACAGAACTAGAAGTACTACATATTTGTGATAAGAAAGATAAGAAACAAGAACTGGATTTCCTTGAAGAGTTGAAAATTAGAAGACACCTAAGAAACCCACAATATGAAGTCGTCAATGAACAGATAAATCTAGGGAGTTCTCCACTATTAAACTGTCTTCTTAAGTGATAATTGTAAAGATCAGCAGATACAGTTTTCCTGGTTTTCTATATCATTGCACAGTTATACTGATCTTAATTGGAAAAATGATATCCAGGATATCACCATAGGGCTAATAATATCTAAGCTTCAATATTTGTAATATCATATATTCTTCTTTTCTCTATTAACATATATTAAGTCAATCAAAAGGTCTAGCCAAAATAATTATTAAACATCAGGTAGACATCAAATGAAATGTAACTTCTGTCATTCTGACGATGATATTTAATATCGAAACAATTGTCAATTTCTTAGAATTTCTAACATTTTTTCAATATATTGTAGAATTGTATAGAAACAATAAGTTTCATTTAAAACAGTAATATAAGTAGATTCCACGAAGTAAGGGTCGAGACAGTTAATTTGACTTATACAGTCAATTGAATAGAATCCATTATCAGTAGAAGAATTGGAGGTAAAAATAGTGAGAATGTCACACGACGTTTCTGCTAATGTAATGAAGATTATATATGGTTAACCAAATAATGACCTCTTCTTAACTTTGGAAATTGAGATTGCAACAAAATTATCTGAAGATTGTGTAGGATATTCGTCTGTTCCTTCCCATGGTATGATCCCTAGTAAAGATGATAGATAACATTTTCGGTATATTCATTGTGTTTTCACGTAAAAATTATGCGGTATTCACTCTAATCCAATTAAACTCTTAACTATGAACTACATTAAGATCACTTTTACTTCATCATTGTTTTCAATAAATCTAACAAGATCAAGCATACCCTTCTCCCGTCCAAACACGATATCACATCATATTCTTGCTGTACTAAAAATTTGTTGAAGAATGTATTCATTACTTACATTTGTTTTTTCTTTGCTCATAAGATTAAGGCAAGTTTCCATTAGTTCCGTAAGAAATTCTTTTGGTTTCCTCAAATTCCAGGAAGGATTTGCAATAAAAATTCTGAGGTATACACCTGCTACCATAAATTCATTTGGCGTAGCAAGATTTGTAAGGCCGTTTGTGTCTGGCATTTTCCAATTAATGGAAGGGTTTGAACTTTGTTCAGTCTGGTGCCTAAAAATCAATAAATGATAATAAAAAATATGAATATCAAGTATCAACATATTATCTTAATAGTTAAGGGTAATTTTTAAATTGGTCAGTAAATTTTATTTTTAAATAAGTTCCATGTTAATTCTTGATTTTTACCTTCGATCAGATATTATAAACATACACTTCCATATCATTAAATTCGTAAATGTCCATGACATTTAAGTCAAGAGATCTAGATGATCACAAAATGTCTTCCAATTTAACACTAAGATAAGTAATAGTAAAATCTGTTTGAATACTCGACAGTCTGTGGACCCCTATTTTGAAGAAACCATACATGGATATTTAATGACCAATCTTCATGTAATTTTGATAATATCAATGTGAAAAAAATCAAAATAAACTAAACTAAATCAGTACATCTGACTTTCACGAATCGTAAAGACCCTGCCCCCAGTAAGATTAAATAATATCCAAATCCCACAGTGAGAGGAGACAACGTATCTTAGCATCCATTTGGATCGAAGACTGACATGGAGGAAACACATTTTGAAGAAAAGAAAGCAGCTTAGCTTAATGTTGCACAAACACTATTGGCTAATCGATCCCAAATCAGATCTATCCTTAACAAATAAACTACTTATCTACCAAGTTATTTTTTCAAATCTGTTTGGACGTATGGATTAGAACTCTGGGGTTCAGCTTCCAAGTCGAACTTGGAAATTGTAGAAATGTTCCAAGCTAAGATGATCAGAATTATCTCCCAAGGACCATGGTATGTACCTAACATAATTGCAAGAATTCTCAATGTACCGACAGTAAAAGAGGTAATTAGACAACAGTACGTAAAATACTCTACGAGGCTAGAAGTCCTATCGTTACGAACCTAACACAATTAGTGCAACATAGACGCCTGAAACGTCACTACCCAGTTGACTTTCTGTACAGATTTTAGTGAACATGAACACATGTTTTACTTATTGTTATACTGTTTATTGTAACAGATTGAAATGAAGTTGGCTATTAAAAATATGTGCAAGCATTATGTAAAACCAAGTTACAGTAAGTATTAACTTGTCTTTGTAACATTGAAATAGGTAGATAAAAGATAATTTAATTTCCAACATGTTAGTTTCATAACGCTTTTTTTAAGAATGACGTTGAAGCAAAATTAGAATTTGAATTTAAGAATGTTTACCAGATATTTGATTTGTGTGAAAGAAGTGCGAGGAAATTGACAGGTGGGAGAAATAAAAATGTCAGAAGCATGGAAAATGATCAAAAACTTGAACCTCATATCCTTTGAACATGAGAAAAATATTATTCCGAATTATTGACTGAAACGCGGGACAAATATAAATGTCCAAAGATGAGTATTAATCCAAACAGTACAGAAATATTATTAAACAATTAACAAAAGGCTTCAAAAATATGTAAGAAGCCTGGAGCCCATTGAATTAGTTATGAAATAGCAGATGTAATTTTAGGAGAGTTTCTACCATGTTATGACTAGATGCATGGGTGATCAGGGTGATATTCCCATTATCCCAGAGGATTAGATTGTTGAATATAAGAACCCCTTCCACAAAAAGGGAAGTAAAACTCAATGTAAGAATAATAGAGGCATTTTTCATGTATGGAAGGATAATATGATCTAGACTGGATATTGAAAAGCAAAGTGATTTTAGATGAAGAAGATTATGTCTCGACAATATTTTCAACCTAAAGCAGTAGCAAAAGGTATATGAAAACCCATATAATTTTTATTGACAGAAAAGGTCTCTTTAAATTAATTGTAGAGGTACTGACCTATATAAGATACAAGATATTTACCACATATATGAAAACCCAGAATGTGTTATTGAAACTGGCTCACAGGTAAGCAACTAAATTAAAATTACAAAGGGATTAAAATAAGGCTGTAGCATATCACCAATCTTAAAATATATGTAGAATAAACACTCAGAGAGTGGTGTAGAAAATGTTCAACAATGAGAATAGAGATGAAGAAACAAGCTTTTACTCAAACCTTCTTGTTGTTGACCAAATAATACTTGCTAATGATGAATATGAACTAAACATAATATCCTTGCATAGATACATCGACCATAGAATTAAATATTATTTACAATTACAACAAAAGTAGTTGAAAATAGAGATATTTGGGAGAGTCTCATCAATCTAGGACATTGATTGCAGGAAAAGATAGTTATACAACGATTAAATATTTTATCATGGTCCTCAAAAATTAGAATTGACACAAAGAAACTACTTTAGAACTGTATAGTAGAGCCGAAAATAATGTATGGTTCGGAAACATGGATGTTAACAGCAACTACAAGCAGTTAAAATGGAGGTTTTCAACAGATCTTGTCGAATCTCAAAACTGGTACATGTACCAAATAATTGAAACAACTGTCACAATTACAAGATACAATGGTAGAATGAATAGAACTTCCACGTATTATCCGAGAAATAAGTAATTAAATAATAAGTATTATATTATATAAGTATATACTCAATATAAAGATATTGCAACTTAAATAACACTCTAACTCACTCTCTTCTAAATCTAGCTACCAATTTACAAACACTGTCTTTAGTGTCCTGATCCCATATAAGTTCTGGATGTTCATGAGCACTCTCAAACATCGTTACTGCTGCTTCTGGATTATCCCGCATTGCATCAGCAAATATTGGAGGAAGAAACGTTCCTAGAGCTAATCTCACTTTTGGTCCGACTAACTTGTCTAGACTCATTCTTGCTAGTAATTCTGCGCAAGTTTGTCTTATGTGAGAATTGGTTGAATTGCAGAAAAGATCCAATAGATAAATGACCTGAAATTGTAAATATTCAATTTATAACTATCAAATTTCTTTTCCAAATGATTAGGGAATCAACTCTTAGAATTTCTCAAAAAAACATTCATTGTTATAGTAAAATTAACAGAAAGTAAACAGTAATTGAATATACTAATGAAAGGAAACTATTTAAAACAATATCATGACAAAAAAATATCAAAGGAGATAATTTGTACAATATCAATTTCAGTCTATTTATACAATTTACCACAGTGAGGAGAGGAATTAACTCCTCCTATGAATTTTTTGCAACCTAGTATTATAAAATGGAACCTGCAGGAGCACAAACGATATTGTAAACATATTCAGATTAATTGTGAAAATAAGTATAATATTATTTAAAGTTTTGTAAACAAAGATATTTAATTTTATAATATAAGGTGCAATATCACTTCAATTGATTGACAAAATAATTGTTGAAACGTCATGATTCAATTTTTTATCTAGAACATGTTTAAATTGAAATTAAGCTTTAAATAAAATATAAAATTAATTAACTCACTGCTCCTTTATTTAAAGATTCTTTAACGATTTTTGTGGTTGACATCAGTGCATAGAGAGCATCCAGCGTTTGAGGTTGCGAATCTTGAATAGTGTAAAGCACCAACAGCAAATAACCCAAAACTTCACTTGAAGCCAAATCATTAATGCAATCATTATTTCTTGTTACAAGAGATATAACGTTAAGTGCTCCTTTTGGGATTGGTATATAGTTAACATTAAGTAAACTAAAAAGTAACCTAAAATGACCGATGCATTGTGTTTCTACACCAGTGTTATTTCGTATCACATTTGTTAAAGCTTCCAGAGTCATCACAGTATTTTTCAATTTATCTTCTATGGTAACTGAAAAAGCTATGTTAACTAAGTTTAGGAGATCTGACGATTGTTCTTTTAGGTAGTTCAGGAGATCTATCACAAAGTTCTTGGGGTCCTAAAATTTGTAAATATTTTTCAATCAAACATCGTTTTGATAAGAAACATCATGATTGAAATAACGAGTCAAAAATAGTTATTTGTGTAACTAGTGCAAAAAGTGCATATTTGTTGCACATGTTACACACAAAAATTTTTCTACGATCGAAATAAATATGTTTTTAAATCAAATTTTATTAGACTATTTTACAACAGGTACAACAAAAATTACTAATAATTTTACTTTGTTGAAATAATTTCAATTTTGATATCGCAATTAGCGATTATTACTGATGGACAAACTTCATTTCCACTGATTTTTTGAGTTTTGGTTTTATTTTTGCTTGTGGATGTCTCATCATAAAAGTCCGTCCTCGATGCCTAGCCAGTCATCTTAGAAGTCCATCCTCGATGCCCAGCTCTTTTTCGGATTGTGAAGCTTCCGGTACTGGTACTTGGTTCACCTTCTAGAATTTGAGCAGCTATTTCTGTTTTCTTAGATATTTACTCCTCAATGTAATCCAATTCATTGACAATTCGAAGTGTTTGTTGCACTAGGGCAACAAAGTAAGTTATTTTTTGCACTAGTGCATAAAAGTTAAACTTTTGGCACAGTACATAGTTTAAAAAATAGTCACTTTTTGCACCATCGTAGAGAAAACATTTTTACCTACAATGGGAAATGTCAAAATCTAATATTTATTTCAACATCATTATATTTTGTCAGAAGGATGATGGTTGATGAAAATTGTATTTTAATTGTATTTGATTGATGTATATCAGCCTGTTGGAACTATATCACAAGACTACATATTATATGTACATACAGTCAGTTAGTTACAGAGAATTTAAAAAATCCCATTTGAAGGAATTGTCGAAATTCTTTTTGTTACTAAATTGGTACTACTGTCCTCTATAATCACATGGAATTTGAGCTTAATCTGTTATTTCACCAGTTCATCTCAAGTGTGTTCATTTCGATTTTTACGATAGATAAAAACATCAATCAGTCTTAAATTTTGATTTGTAATATATCAAAAACATGTGCGTATACTCATACATAGGTAGAGTGCATACAAGAGTGGTTGAGATGATGGTGGAACATTTGCCTCCCTCTTGCCGAACATCAATGTCTTCAGTCCAACTTGACATGCTAAAGTAAAAGGAAGACGCTGAAATATCGGTCTCTTATTTGGGCAACACGATAATGCATCGTCTAAAAAATCCATTATTTCTAGTCAAAAATACAACAAATCTTATCCAGCAACTACCATATTTTCCTGATATAAGTCCAGTCGACTTTTTCTCTTTCCAGAACTCAAATTACCACTTCGGGGCACCCATTTTACGTTTAATGGCATTCGTTGGCATAAGTGCATTATTTCAGAAGTGGTGATGTAGTAAATTTGTATGATTAGTACATATTTTGTGTTCTATGGACCGATATCCGGTATTTTTTTCACATTTTTTTTTTCATTTCAGCAACACTTGCTGAAGCCATGTAGTTAATAAAATATTCTATTATTTTCAAGATTTTATTGTTTCTATGATGGTACCAAAATATTCAAGCTAACCGATTTGAATATAGACATTTATCATCTAACGATAGTACTATCTGAGAAGGTCCAACAATGTTGAATAATTGTTAGTGTTAGTCAATTAAAATGGTGATTCATCTTCAAAAATTACATGGTTTACATTGGTGGTCATTATCAACTTTGCTCATCACTTTGTAAAATTTCATCCTTTAATCAAACCACAGTTTACTTTGCTAATCACTTTTTAAAACTTCGTCCTTTACTCAAAACCACAGTTTCAGTTTTTGATCTAGATTAACTTTGTAAAGATTACTCTTGTTCTTTTCCAACTATTTGACCAGACGGTTTACTAAATTTTTAGCTACAATTTGCCGATTGACTCTCCTGCATCACCATGTTCTATAAATTTATATTTTAATCTGCTTATTTACATTGAATATTTTCCTCATGTATTAAAAATTCCATATGAAGCGGGACTTTGTCGGCGAAAATTGCCCGGTAGAATCCGAAAATTTTCCGCTAGCTATCGAAAATTTCCCTGCAGGTCCGTAACTTTTGACATTTTGACATATGCCAAATTTTAAAATTCGTTGAAATGTCGCGATTTGGACAAGATTCGTTAAGTTCTATTCAAGAAAAAGTGACCGAGAGTAAACCCAAAAATACAATACTGAACCATAAATATATATGGAGACAGTTTATGGATTTTATTAAAGAGAGAAATTTTAGTTTACACGAAAACACTTCAATACCGACGCTCGCTAATATTCTAAGTGACTGGGCGAATGTAATATTAAATTTAATCCTTTCACTGACAATGAATTTAAGACTGCCCGTGAGGCAAAAAATGCCAAAAGGAAGCAGTTGTAAACAAACCCCCAGAAAAGAAAACATAGCACTGTATCACTAAAATACATACGAAGAGTTCTAAGCCATGGTACAAAAATGTGATGAATAAACGCCTGATGGTTTACAAAATAAATTATTTTTTGTTTTATCGTACGAATTAGCGTGACGAGAAGGAGAGGGAGTAAAATGATTGACTTCCTAACTCATAGAAGACATTAATAACGCAGGGGAAAAAACTGGCAGAATGGAATACAACTCCATATTCGACAGAACAACGCAAGGTGGGGATAAGCCTTGCCCTATATCCAAGTGGTTGGTTAAAAACATAATTAACCCGGATTTGTGACCAGTAAGGTTGTTTAGAAAATTCTTGGAAAATATTCCGAGATTGTTCTTAACTGTTAATCCCTCCTGGAAATTGGGCAAGTGGTACAAGAACATCCCTGTAGGAAAAAACATGATCACTCAGTGGACCCTAACGGAAGCAAAAAAGTTAAGTTTGGCGACAGAAAAATTTAAAATCACCAATAATTAGCAACGAAAGGGGTTGAGGAAAATACGTTGATAAAAATTACTGGCCATTCAAATCCGAAGTCCATAAAGCCATATCTACAACTGGACGAGGAACACCATTTAAAAATAGTAAAAAAATTTAGAGACCATGATAGAGCTAATCTTAATACAGAAACTAATATAGCTAATGTGCCTACAATAAGTTCTTTTTTAGTTCTATTTCAATGGCACATACATCAACAAGTAGTGCAGCGGTCTCCAAAAATAGTAATTTTTACAATTGTGTTTTCCACTGCAGCATGCAATTTTTAGCTTCTACAATTTCTGTCTCATTTTAGTTTGTTCATATTCATATACCTAATTGTTGTTTAAATAAAAATTTCAAACTAACGTACTTTTATTTCTTCTACTCGAGAAATATTCTACCGAAGTACACTCGTGCACCAAAATAAACCTGATAATTCTTCATTCAAGCATGTTGTCAGTATAAACTGCATTCGGTTGTTTTCATATTTTATTAAAAAAGCCCGACTCCGAAGGAGGAGGGCTCTTTCGCTAAAACTTGAAAATAAACTCATGCAGTTTTTAGACAACATGCTTTCATGAAAAATCATCGGTAATTTTGATGCACTTCTGTAAGTACTTCCGACAAATTTCTTGATGTGTTATCACATCTACAAATATTAATACTTATATTATTTTTTAATGCAAATGTTAAAAGGAAGAATGTGGTTAAATAGTTTTTAATTGTTTTTACATGAATACATTTTGAATATTGAAAAGTTTATGCCATATTTAAGTTAGTCAAATACTAGATACCATAAATCATAAATATTATTACTATCATAATTTTAGAGTTTATTTTGTCAACAGTCTCTTTAAAGTTTACCAACAATTTTTCATTTAATTTGTTAAAATTTTTATTTCTGAATAATAGAACAGCAAGATTTTTAAGCACTCAAGAAAAGAGCAAGAGAGAGAGAGATAGACAAACAGAGAGAGAGAGAGAGGGGGGGGGAGAAACTCACCGAATTTTCAACCAGTGGCCGCCCATTACAAATATTAGTTCTCCACGTAGTCTGTGTACTGTTGTACCAAAAAGCTTTTTTCTTTTTTACCATTTGATTTACGTGATTAAAAATTGGTGAGTAGAGCAATACTGTATTATATAGATGACGATGTCATAATTATTGCTCGTAACATATCCCTTTGCTTATACCGAAGCAGTGAAAACATTTTATTTATGGATTCTAATGGAACAATTTAAAAAATCTAACTAAATTATCGTCTTCGGATGTATTTGACATGATAGATACCATTACTGATGATCAATATATCAAATCTGATCTTGGGGGTGACTCTGACAATGAGCTTTTTTCCTCATCTGCTAGCACATCACAATATAAAATAAGAAGTTATGCCGAAATAAATTACTTGAATTTCGACAGTGATTATTCAGTGACTGACGCTGATTTCGATCCTAATCTAAGAAGACATCAACCTACTAAGAGACATAATTTTTTCTCGGATGACGACGAACATGTTCCTAATGTAGTTCCCAGCACAACATCAAAGATATCAACACAAAATCAGACTAACGACGTTCCATGGTCAGGATCTACCTACGTACCCCACATTTTTCAAGTTAATTTTCTTCAAGAACCTTTTGTGCCTAAAATTCTAACAAATGAGTCCCCTATTGAAATTTTTTCCACCGTTCTTGAAGACGATTTTCTTGTAGGGTTGTAATGGAGTCCAATTGTTATCCACAGCAAATTAATCATTCGTTTAGAATTACTTTAGAAGAGTTGAAGGCTTTTCTTTGGATTATTTGCCAAGTTTGCGACTCTATTGGTCATTCGCCCAAACTTTTCATCACACAAGAACATAATGCCTCTAAAAATACTCCCAAAAATATTCTGCTTCATACACATAAGTAACAATGAGAAAAGGAGATCCGGGATTCGACAAATTATTCAAAGTTAGGCCAATGCTTACCTACTTATAATAGGAAATAAGAATCAAGATATGAGCTCTACCTTACTCCCCAACTGGGTTTTTACTTAATCTTTCTGTATATGAAGGAAATAAAGAATTAGACGCAGAAGGTTCGTTTGGGCGAAAAAATCGTTTTAGAACTGACTAAGCCATTCGAAAATAGGTACTACTGTGTGTACTTCGATAATTTTCTTACGAGTTTTGGTTTACTATCATAACTTCTTGACCATAAGCTGTTTGGATGCAGAACAATGAGGTTTAGCAGGAAGAATTTTCCAAAAGAGGTTTTGGCTCCAGATAAGTCTTAAACAAAGAGATTCCGATATTGTTGGTACCAGTACATAACAGTCAGTAAATGGAAGAACCGAGGAAAAAAATTGTATTGGTTGCTACTACCATGCATTCTGTAACAGAAAAATCAATAATTGAGCGAATGACTAAGGAAGGAGTTAAAGTTACTGATGACTGCCCAAAAAGCATAGACAATTACAATCTAAACATGGATTGAGTTGATCTATGTGATCAACTCCATTTTTGTTATACTACTGCCTGGAAGTCAAGGAAATGGTGGTTAAAGCTATTTTATTACTTGATCGATGCATCTATTGTAAACTCCTACATTTTATACAAAATAGGTGCCTCTACTGACCATATGAAGTTCAAACCAAAAAATTATCTTGTGTTTAGAAACATACTCTCGAATCAACTTATAGGAGGGTATTCAGCAATAAAAATACAAGGACACTGGTTAGTAATTGGTAGAAATAAACTGAAAAAAATTGGTGGTTGGTCAGTCACTGTCGAAAATACGTTTCGGATGGCAAATCTGAATACTTTCCAACAAACACTACTTCACCAAGACCTGCAAGGTGCAGCACTGAGAAAAAAAAATGTTCTAGTGTGCAGTGCACAAAAAGTCAGGTGGTATTAGGTATTTCTTGTTTTGTATAATTCCACAATAAGTGAAATAATTATATAAAGTGTTTTTTATACATTTCTACATTTTTTTAGTTTCATAATATTGCTATACTAGTTTTCTCATATTTTTTCTTTTTAGTAACCAGTCAGACCAATACTTTTACAGTTATAGTTGTCAGCACCATGTAATACTGGTCAAGATGTCGACCGGTTCGAAAAAATATACCAAAACTCGATTTTAAGATTTTTTTTTTAATTTTCAGAGTTACCATCTTCCTTCCATACTACTAATTATTTGTAATAGTCATAAGAATCAAAATTTTCGACTATTTTTGTTTGATGCACGATGGAAAAAATAAAAACAAAACATTTGCATATAAATTCTAACCTTGATACCAAAATTAAAAACTTACCTTGATTGGATATGTCGGTTGTTGGTTATAGATTTTAATAAATATACCTCCAATCTTATGTTCACCATCATGGGCAGAATATTTAAACTGGTTTGGAGTATAAAAGTCTCCCTGATTTTTATTATTTCTCTCTGTTTCCAAAAAGTCAATTAATTCCGCTCGAGTACCATTATCCCATATTAAATAAGGGGTTTCAGTGTTACTATTCAAAATTTTCAATATCTAAAATAAAATAAATGCTAATTTTCAATTCGTCTAAGTAACGGATAATAATTAAATAACATCGATTAGAATTACCTCTTCCGGTTTGTCATCAGAAAGTTGTTCACTAAGATATCCAGTTAATAGCTCCTTTAAAATTCCTCTAGTTAGAGAATTTGGTGGAGGACGATCCTCACCTTGAATATAACCACCCAATGCGGCACAAGCACTTACTGCTTTTTTGGCAAGCATATTACTGACCTAAAAATATATTGTGTGAAATAAAAATAATCTATACAATAACATTGATACACAAAATGATATTTTTTATGTTTCCTTCACTTCATGAGTCAAATATTACTAATTTTCGATTGAGAAAAATTAAAATGACAATGAAATTTTTTTATTGATCTAGTATCTGTGATATACAATGGATCAAAATATTTAATATTAACAAATTAAGACAAAACTATAAATTTTAATCCAGCAGGTAACAATATTGAAAGTCCATTTAAGTCCTGATTTGAGCAAAATCCAAACTGGCAATCTGGGATCAATCAGTTTTCTATTCTAATTAGGATACGTCCCTGAAGAACTTTTCATAGAGTTAGAAGGAGACTTATTAGTCTGTACGAGCTGATTTAAGTAGAAGATTTACCAAATTTAGGTATTACAAATTGTGCAAATTCCATTGCACTGGAAAATAGCATAAACTAAAGAGGCTATAAAAATTATAGTTATTAGGATGATACCTTTTCTTGCGATTCTTCTAGTCACTGTCACTTGACAGGTTTGCTCGGCAATGTAAAAGAACAATGACGAATTTGTCGTTAAATATAAGAATGAAGTTTTAAAAGTTAAACTCTAGTTATATTGTAATTTACAGACTGGAGGATTTTTATTAATGGACTTCTGAGAATTAATACAAACTATTATTATTACTGTCATTACATAGTTACCTCTTGCTTGTTAGCTTCTTCGCTCTTTTGTACACCACCTTCATCTAATGTGAAATCATAATTGAACATATACAGTAACAAATGCCAAAGAGCGCCAGATTTCAAAAGTTCCATTTGTAAAATCGAATCCATGGAGAGTGCAGTTACGCATTCTGTTGCAACTGAGCACAGTTTTGTTAAATGCTGAAATAAAAAAACACGTTACTAAACATGAAAATAATTAATAAACTATAAAATGTACAGAAAAACAAAGGAATCCGCGCCCAGTATTAATTTTAAAAGATAATTTTCTCTATGCCTGAAAAACTGTAGCCTGGGAGCCAGTCAACCAAGCCCCTATAACCAAAAACAAACCTCTCCATGTTCTTGGAACAATCACTCTAAACTATGTATTGTATGTATTGGTCAACCAAGTCAGAGCAGTTTAACCTCAGCTGAATGGTCTGCCAAGGCAAATGTAACCCAAGCACTATATAGCAACGAAACACAAACTGTCACTCCAAACTAGTCAACCAAGTAAGACCAGTTGAACTTCTATCAAATAGTCTATGCCTGGTAACTCTAATCGCTTTTGATCGAAGTTCAATTCCCAGAAAGTGGTTGTCTAGTCATAGACTATTCAGTCAAAATTCAATCACTCTGATTTATTTACTAGTGCCTGTGTTTGGACAGGTCGTTCCAAGACTACATTTTATGTTTGATTGTTGAAGAAGAGATTATTTCGAATGAAATAGATAATAGTTAAAAAAAGACATTTGAGTTAAAATTCTATAAGCCATGGCATTGTTTTTTATAATTAGTTACACACTTATATTAACATATAAAATAGATATGTTTGTTTTAATTTTTGATGACCCACACATCGAATCATATTCGAAGCTCACTTGCGGACACTTCTACTTCTTTGCCATATTTACAAATTCTCTTAAGTTGCAGGAAAAATAAAATTAGAAATTTAATTGAAAGTTTGTTAAAAAGTTATGCAAATAAGAAAAAATTCATACTAATTTATGCTTTTAAGTCACTGCTTTCAAAAATAATTAATAATACTTGAATTTTATTTAATAAAGGCATATTCTTATATAAATTTTAAACAAGTATTTGTTGTAACTAAAAGTAGCAACATTGCTCAAAATATCAGTACCTGCTTTATGTGTCTAGGGTAACCTATTAAGTGATTTGTCCTTGTTTAATTACCGTATAAAGAAAGATGCAAATAACGTCATAGTGTACCCCGCCTGTAGTATTTATAGTAAATTATGTCAAACGTGTTTTGTTCATACAAGCGCCATTACGAGTAGCAAGTAAAAATTTAGTTCTTCCGTATTAATGTGTTTTACAGCAAAAAAAAAACACAAAATAAACTTTTAAGTAAATTAATTTAACGATGAAATAAAACAATTTAAATTGTTTTATGTCATCGTTCAGTATGGATATTCATCAAGTAAAAGCCACATATATTCAATAATTAATTTAATGTTTTTGGATTATCATGATTCGTCGGTGCCAAGTTTGTCAGAAAAACAGCCGAAATGACCAAGGCCATGTATCCACAATACCATCCCTACTTTTTGTAATCCATTCAATATTTCACTACAGACTTTTAGGATTGTTGGCTGCTGAAATAAACGTGATTTTGAATGAATAGCCCTCTCTATTATATATTATTACTCTAAGGTAATTATATCTATTCATATGAACATCTTGTTCCAATAGACAGCTAGTAAAGCATTATTTCTTAAAAAACGTTACAGAATCGTGAATTAAAAAAGAAAATGTTTATTCTAGGCGCCGGAATTTTTCGGCTGGTGATCTTTGAGAGTTTTGGACAGACATTTAATTATTCAGTTCGTTTTAAGCATTCTTTAGAGGCACGGCTCTAGACGCGTTATTTTGTGCAATAAATAGTTTAGTGTAAAAGTACTTAAGCTATAATCATTTTAAAAACTTACTTTGAAGTATAGAATTCTACACAAATCCACAATCAACTGTTTCAGTTCCACCATCCGTTCTCTGCATGCAGGAAACTGAGCTGCTACCGTAAAACATTTTGTTATATGTATGCAAACTTGAACTGGAACTTCTTCTGGTTTAGATGAATTATTAAGCACATTTACGCATCTAGTGTATGCTTCCAGTAATATCTAAAATATATAATTACCAAACCTTAATACGAACAATTGTTATCATCTAGATATTTATCCTAATAGCTAAATTATAATAAAAAAGAGGTAATGAGAAGAAGATTCGAAGCATAGTTTGTGATTTTAATATTTTCTCTAAACTCTATCCTTACTTTAGCGAAGACTTCTTGTTAAAAATGCGTGACCACACATAGTAGTAAACTAACATTAGTATTAATAATATTTGTCTTTTGAAACGCATTCATAAGCCATGTGCTTGATCACAGTAGTTAGCATTTCAGCAACAATTTTTGTGCGTAATAAAGTTTTTGACTTTTGAAGTTAGATATACGTTTTGATATTCATTTGTAAAAAAAACAAAGTGACAATTACCGTAGAAGGTGTTGCAATTTATAGTATCTTACAGTGTTTGGAATTTTTTTTCTAATTTTGACATATAAAGTGACACTTTTTAAAACTCTGACGTTTTGAAACGTTTTACTTTTCGCAACTAGTTAGGAAAAGTAAAATATTTCGCAGCTGGTGATAAGTAAATTTCGCCACTATTTGCGAAAAACACAGAATAATTATATGACTTGAGCTACTTCTTTATTGTCATTAAATTTGATGTACTACATATAACATATGAAGATTTATAAATGTATTTAATTTTGAAACGCGAATAAAAACATAATTTATAAATAATAATAACATTTGAACAATTAGTGATATTAACCCCAGCTGACAACATGGTTCCATAGCAATAATGAAGTAAGAAATAAATATCTCCGATTTCACTAGACGATTTAAAAGGAATCTAGGTAGGGACGTTTTAGTACTTTTAATTTGAATTCAAATGATCACATCCTATTTAAAATTGGAAAAAATATTGTGTTAAAACACTTTTTTTCGAAACTCGCTCAGAAATCCGCTCGTTACTAAATATAGTGATTTTCCCAACTGGTTGAACAAATAACTATTGTCTAAAATAATAATTATTTTGGGTTCAGGTTTTTTAATGGTAATTTTTATACGAGGGATTTTGAAATAAATTTCCTCATTTGACAATTGCGAATTATGCAAAGCAGTACAGATTTTGAAAACAAACATTTACTAAAAAGTATTTTTTTCTAATTAGGATATGTTTTTAATTTTCTCAGGCTAGTGAATTAACCCAATTTTTTATACTTGGTTTTCAACTTGACATCATACTATTAATTTATAGTACGGACTCCGCCACTGGGATTGAACGAGTAAAGTTCGATTATGATTAGTGCGTAGTTTTTCAAAGTTTATCAGGTAAACAATTGACAATTATTCAGAGTTTTTGGACTAGTAATAGATCTCTTTATCATACACTTATCCTGCAAATTATAACGGGATTCGTGTTATTTTGATTTAATTAGTAAACAATAATAATAAATTTCTGTGTGATTACTGATAAGAGGTAAACCAGTTATTCTACACTCGCTGGTTCAGTTTTTCGATAGGCAACCAATTTAACACTATGGTGTATTTTGGTTTGCTGATAAATAAAACACAAAATTTCTACCATTAGCGTAACACAAGAAGCTGCCTTTGACTACGAGGGCAGCAACAATAACAACTCCCACATCGGAAACAAACCTTCAATGACTGAAAATAACTCTAACGTTCCTCAAATTTCCACTTCATATGTAGCAGCCGCAAAATCTACTCCAAAACCAACGTTTCCCAAGAAAGAATAAGCCATACTTATCCACTCCGCTGATAATTTGAAATTATTCAATTCGTTAAAGCAGTTGGTGATATTATAGGCCCAAGAAATATATGCTTCGCATCAAGAATTTCCAATAACAGAATCTGCATTTATCTAAACAAAATTGAGCTAGTTGACCAACTGATTACCAACCATTCGACAATTAAAGTTGGAAACATGGAACTGAATGTAAGATGATTAGTTACCCCCACAAAACGCCTTGTTCTTTCAAATGTGTGCCCATCCATTCCTCAAGAACTAATTGAAACAGCCTTAATAGATCTTGAACTACAGTTAGCATCACCAATATCATTCCTAAAAGTTGGCATTCCCGGGGATGAATACAATCATATATTATCCTTCCGCAGACAAGTTTATATTGTACCATCTTCCGAAAATTTTGAGCTCCAGACTTCCTTATTAATTACTTATGAAAATAATGGTTATAGAATCTTTCTTTCAACTGATAAAATGGAGTGTTTTATATGCAAGCAAACCGGCCATATTACAACCAACTGCCCTAATACCCTAATTGCTTCCCAGCCACCAGCATCAAACACGAACAGTCCTAATATCCAATCTGATCTTCCGCCACCAGCTTCCCAGAAATCAGTTATACAGCTCCCCCAATCCATAAACAACACACATATTACTTCAGAAATCATTAATGTTCCTCTGTTTACTACAGATCATCCAAATATACAGGTTCCACCTACACAAAAAAGACCCTTGCCAAGTTCCACAGACACAGTATCTGTTTCTCCCAGTACTATCAACACAGCCCCCACTTTCGATATTCCATCCATAGATATTCCAAAACCTGTCAAGAAAAAAGCAAAAAAATAATCAACACTGGATAATAAGATACCTGAAAGCTCCAGGACAATAATCTCCGACATGTATAATAAATTTCCGGACTCATTCACACTGCCCTTAGAATACTTTATAGCTTTTCTGGAAAACTCATATGGATCTAAGAATCCACTATCAGAATCTCAACAATTCACCAATTCACATGAAATCGTTACTTGTTGACATGCATACTATATATCCTGCCCTTACCGATAGATCCCTCAAAAATCAATTTACAAGAATCACAAAAAAAATCAACGTATACAACAATTAGTGACCGATACCCAAGCTGATATTGTCTGTCTCCAGGAAACGAACTTTGAGGAAAGTCACAAACGGGAATTAAAAAACTTTGTCGGTTACCACTATCTTAGATTCAACTTTCTTAGAGCTAGCGATAGAACTTCGATATTTGTCTCTTGTGATTTTTATTCTGTAGATGTACCATTAGTTACTCCATTAGAAGCTGTCGCTGTCACAGTTTGGGCCCCCCAAAAAATTACAATCTGTAGCATTTACATCCCTCCAAATTACAACCTCAGTGAATCCGATCTTGCTGATCTAGTAAGGCAATTGAAACCTCCATATATCCTAGTTGGTGACTTTAATGCACACAATGTCATTTGGGGATCAAAACTTACTTTTGGAAGGGGGAAAATAGTTGAAAATTTCCTAAATTACAATAATGTTTGTTCTATGTATCTTCTATTGATCTTAGTCTTTGTGACCCTAAAACTACACCATCACTTTCCTGGAAAACGCTTGACAGTCTTTATGATAGCAATCATTTTCCAATCTTCATCTCTGACAAATCAAAAACCACATTAAACTGTAAAACAAGATGGAATGCATTTAAATAATTCACTAAATATCAAATAACTCAGCTACAATTTCCTGAAAATATCGAGGAATCGGTTATAGCATTCAGTAACTATATAATCCAAGGAGCAGAAATATACGTTGGAAAATCTTTAATACCAGCATCACGAAAACTCGTTTCTTGGTGGAATGACTCTTGTGTAACTGCTGTCCGGGAATGTAAAACTGCATTAAATAAATACATAAAAAAGAACTGTGTGGTACGAACAAACATTATAAAAACATTAACTCACCATCAATGGGGAGCTGATGAAAAAATCCTGTTACAGGTGTACAAATCTCTTGTTCATTCCAAACTAGATTATGGTAGCTTTATTTACATGTTAGCAAGCAAATCCGATTTAAAAACTCCTAATTCTGTTCACAATACAGCTCTAAGAATTTGTCTAGGAGCTTTCAGATCCAGCCCTGCTGAAAGTATTTACAGTGAATCCAAAGAACCCCCTTATGGTTACGACGGGAATTACTTCTCATGTCATACTGTGCAAAAGTTTCAGCACACCCTGAGAACCCAGTATACCCACTAATAAATCGTCCATCCAACAATAGCAATTCTGGCACTAAATTTCAACCACTTCCACAAATCCTGTCAACACTCACAACTGATATCAACCTATCTGATACAGTTCCCATTCCTATCTCATCCTGTCCTCCTGGGTTAAAGCAACAACCAAAGTTTAACACATCTTTAAACTTATTTCCTAAGCATGAAACTCACAGTGGTCTATTGAAACATCTCTTTTTCAATATTATAAATTCCACTCATTAAAATAAAATATTGTTTACTGATGCATCTAAGTCTGAGAACGGCGTAGGTTGCGCTGTTACCAACTCCCATCAAATAATTAAACAACGTCGTCTACCATCTTTCGCTAGTGTCTACACAGGGGAGTTATATGCAATCCTTCAAGCTCTAAATTCTCTATCACCTGACGACAAACAATCAGCTATATGCACAGACTCTCTTGCATCAGTAAACTCCATTAGACAAATATATTCCGTTCATCCTATTGTCCAAGATATTCATGATTGTATTGGCCGTCTTGCGAGCTCTGGTGTTACCGTTACATTCATCTGGGTACCATCTCATGTCGGAATACCCGAGAATGAACTTGCGGAACAAACTGCAAAAGAAGCTTCGACAGCTAACCTCCAGACCGATAACTAGGATAAGACGTTTCATACGTGACCGCTGGGCAAATCACTGGACAAATTGCAATACAAAACTACACGAAATTCAGCGTTTCATCGACTTCAAAGACCTTCCTCCTATGTCTCGAAGAGATACAGTTGTTGTACGCAGGCTTACATATTGGGCATACTCGACTGACTAATGGATATCTAATGTCCGGCTCCGACCCACCCGAATGTCAGCACTGCAAAATCCCACTTACAGTTAAACACATACTGACAAGCTGTCTGAAATATTCCTATAAACGCCGTAACCACCAGCTACGAACTTCACTTCAAGAAATTTTAAATATTCCGGACCAGTTACCTCGCCTAATCAATTTTTTAAAGGACATTAATTTATATTATGAAATCTATATTGTTCATGAAATCTAAACAGCTTGTTAATGTTCAGTTCTTGTAGTTATTATTATTGTTCCATGTTGTGTCAATGAAATCTAACTTGTCTCATGTCTCAATGCTATTGTTCAGTTTTTGTAATTGTACCATGTTTGTAAACTAAATAGTTTGTTAACACTTATTTCTTATAGGTAATAACTGTACCATGTATCTATGATCTCTGTTGTCGAGACACGTTAATGTAAATAAAAAAAAATGTATAGTACATCAACATTCAAATTTTACTCCCTTACTTTCAAATTCGAATATAGTGGCTATTGGTATCGCTTCTGAAATGTTTCTTTTTCACTATTATATTGTTATTGAGATTGAAGTAAAAAGTTGATTTGATGTCTGCTACATAATAAAATTAAATCAAAAAACAGATTGTGTACTTAGGGTCCATAAAATAATTAGCATAGATTACCTAAGTTCATGGAAAATAACACAATTAAAAGGAAACTCACAAAAAGAATAAAGACCCAAAAAGGAAAAGAGAAAAAACACCACAAAGAAAGCGGCAGAAACGGATAGGAGGTGAACGGTTCGATAGAGTGTAAAATTATACACGTAATGATGAAGTTAATGCAAATAACAATGAAGAATGACAAAGAGGATATGAGAGGCAAAAAAGTACAGGAGGCTTTCAGAAAACGTATTGGAGAAAGGCTTGAAAATAAAGAAATGGTGAACAAGAAACAACTTTGGGACAAAGACAGGACTAAAACAAAAAGGTACTAGAATGGATATAGTATAAGGAAGTGGAATACACAGCATCTGAATACTAAAAGGAATAACAATAACTGTTGATACATGCAGATGATGTAGTAACATTATCAAAAAACTGGCTAAAGTATGCAATGAACCTTCGAGTTAATGGAGAAGAGTGAAAATTTATGAAAATGACAAAAACGCAAAGGGAAGAAGAACAAAAATGTTACAGTAGAACTAAGCTGATAAAAAGTAATGGAATTTTAACAAATAGGAAGAATTAATTTTTCAATATGTTCTGAAAAGTGCTGAACTAATGATACCATTTACAATCTCGCAAACATCAGTAATGTACCCAAAAACAAAACGTCAACAAGTAGGCCTACCATATCAATACTGTGAATTAATAGCCATACCAAAGAGTGTACACTGTAATAATGGGTGCTCAGGAAGGATAACAGCAGTAAAATATTCAAATTCAAATTAATGAAGGTCATCTAAAATCAGTCGTTTTAACAGAAAACATCAAATCTGCGAGAAAACTAAATGAAAAAGATCATCGTGTAACGTATCGTGAAATTGAGATATGTTTAAGCAATAATATGACCATCATACATAGATTCTACATTTGTTGACAGATGCTCATTCAGATTAATGCCAGAACATTATTGAAAAATACAACTCTGATGCATCAGACGTATACAGAAGTGTATACAGACATACATGAGAAGAGTAGTGGATTTATGCATATGGGATATAAAGAAAATGCCAATGGGTGTTTCAATGTGAAGGAAATCCAACAAAAGTTTCTCATTCTCGAAGCATTAAGAACATATTTATTTGATGTAAATTTATGGATATAAACTCATGGACAAAATTAACGCAACACTCAAAATTTTGCTTATTTTTGATTTAGAATAACTCTTATAATTTCCACCCGATTGAAATGATTTTTTTGGAATATTGTAGGAAATTCATTGTAATTATCAAAAAAGCATTTAGAATTTTTGTAAAAATGAATTTGACAATTTAGTATACTGGGTAGATTTAGCCTCTAGTTTACCCCTCAGAGTGTTTACGGTACATAAATATTGTTTCATTCCACCCAGTATACTGAATTGTCACATTCATTTTCATAAAAATTCAAAACGCTTGTGATAATTTCAATGAATTTCCTACAATGTGCTAAAAAATCATTCCAATCGGTTGAAAATTAAAGGAATCATTCTAAATCAAAAATAAGCAAAATTTTTAGTGTTGCGTTAATTTTGTCCATGCGTTTATTTATTTTGAATCAACATCAGGGCCGGATCGAGGACGTGGCGACCGGCGCGGTCGGCATTTCTGTTCATAAATTATAATTATTGTAATTGAATACGTTGTAGATGAGTACCCATATTGACTGTACAAACATGTTATTACAGTGCATGTAAATAGTAAATCATGATAGTATTGCGTTTGGCTAAATGTGAAGGTGAATGCCCTCTTCATACGTATTGGAAAAAAAATTGGACTCTCCCGCCAAGGCAACACCACGCGTGGCTTTGATTCCGGCCACTCGCACTCGTCAGTTTCGCACTTTACACTGCGCATACGCCCACACTCGCCCATTTCTAACCTCAAATTTTGACGTCATTTTTGTGCTATCGTATATAGACCATTAAAGGTCACGTGGCTTTGACAGGTCGGCAATCTTGCCTGGGAGCAAATAAAGCTCTTAGTTTGCGCATCTTAAGTTCATTTTTATTTAAAATATAAGTTCATAAGAACATTTGATCATATTATTTAGAACTCGCCTCTCATTCAGCATTTGATATCTTTAATTTCAGTTAGGTATGTACATCATAAGTAAATATAAAGTGTTTAATATTGAAATCAGAATACACAAAACTTTGAACATAAGGTATTGTTTTTTAGCTTTACATGTCACTTAATTGCATTGTAATTTTTTGAAACTAAATCATTGCTAAATGCTTTTCAAAATGACAAAGATCAATTTAACTCTATGTTCTTTATTCCACAGGAATTTGCGATGAACATAAATTAATTAAGGCCCTACAAACCACTAAAATTTTGTCAATATAGTGCTTACATTTATCATTTATCTGTATTTGTTTTTCATTATTTTTCGCTATATAGTTGCGCTTATTGTTACAAACTACCATTTAGTAAATTATCATTAATTTTATCTATAGGTGTTTAGGCATTTATGTTTTCAGATTATTTGCTTCATAGGTTCATACCTTATTTCTATTGTAATAATATTGATATCTTTCTGATCATGTCTATTTATCGAAACCATTAATATAATAGGAATAGGACCCGAACAAATAATTATTATTGCTAAATGCTTTTCAAAATGATAGAGATCAATAATTTAACTACATGTTGTTTATTCTATAGGAATTTATGATAAACATAAATTAATGAAGGCGCTATACATACCTCTAAAATTTTGTCAACATAGTGCTTACATTTATTATTTATCTCTATTTGTTTTATATTCATTATTATTCACTATATAGTTGTTGCTGCAAACTACGATTTTGTTAAATATCATTAATTTTATGAACAGGCGGTTAAGCATTTATGTTTTTAGATTATGGGCTTCATAGGTTCTTACCTCTCAGCCCTTATTTCTATTGTAATAGTAATAAGCATCTTTCTCATCACCTCTATTTATCAAAAGCATACTAATTAATAAGAATAGGACCTGATTAAATTAAAATATTTTTTAGAAGTCCTAGATCTCTCTCTACATGTATTCTAACATTGGCAATTTTTCGGGTACTTTCTAAATCAGTTAGATGAAGCTGTTCTTTATTTTGAATGAAAGCTGATGTTTCTAAATAAGCTCCTAATATTTCTACGCCATCTCCAATTAAAAACCTTCGATCAGCTAATATAATTTCGCCAGGTAGAATACAGTTTAACATAGATAACCTTTATCAATTTTGATTTAAGAATCCACCGTTTTCTATCAAGAATTTATGGCTCTTCGCGCTCTTTTGATAATGCATCTGATAATTCACCCAAAGATTATATACACAAATTCACCCCAATCGTACATTGTGTCTTTCTCTTCCCGCTGAACATCCAACAACAGAACAAAACGACGGTATTATTCTTAATTTATCCACACAATCTTGATTAATAACAACATAAACAAAGCGCAATTTAGATTTGTTTGCTCCCAGGCAATATGGCGGACAGTATGTGACGTCAACCTTTAATGGTCTATTATGCATTGTTTCTAGTTATTTTGTTCAGACATCAAACAACGGTTCTGATCACTGATAATGGTTTCATCAATGACTCCAGGTAGGTACTTAATTATTCCTGAAGTAGCACTTCTTTCAGTAAAAAACAATTTTTTAATATGGTATTCAAACAGTTAGTGCTTTTGACGTTGATGTTGTCTTTGGTTGTAACGGCAAATGTCAACCTGAATCATTTGACTAGATGATGGTTTGACAGATGGATCAGTCTGTCAGACGAATTGTCAGAACGTAGTTTCCTCTACTTTGTCAGTGCTTTAAGTACAAAATTAATTTGAAAAAATGTACAGGATTGTTGTTAGCGAGGTTTTGTATAAGCTATAATACAAGTGAATTAATAATTTTACAACTAGTGTTTTGGTAATATTAATAATCAACACAAACTAGTAACACTGAAAATTAGCCATTCACTTGATTTGTTGCTTCCAATAAAAATAAAAATATTTGTGGGAGCTTTCAAATATTTCCCAAAATATAATTATTTTTTTTTAATATTTTTTTGGCCTTATAATTGCATTGGGGGGAGGGGGGGTCGCAGATCATAATCTAGCACCGGGCGCCTATTAACCTCGGAACGGCCCTGATCAAGACAATTACAATAGAATTTCAGGATTGTGTACTTCAGTTGTAACAAAAAATAAAACATTCTTAATGTAGATATAAACACATTCTATTCACGAATTCTAATTAAATTAACATATATACATTTTTAACATTATTTATTAGAAAAAAATATTTCCCAGAGATTCATAAAAAAATTGTGCCCTCCGGAGAGACCATTTAAACTGGAGTGTGTTTTTCTAATTTATTTACTATTTTGTGGAGTTATATCTGTAATTTATTTTTAAATGCATTTCCAATTGAACTAATAGAATTTATTATAAATTAGATTTTTTTTATTTTTCGGTTTTCGGATATAGAGTTAGAAATATTTTATAATATTTTGTCTAAGAAATGAGTTTAACTACCTATGAATTTTAAATATTGAAGAATTTAATAAAATTATACCATTATTGTATTGTGAATGTTAATAATAATTACCTCAAGTCCATTTTCTCGTCTTAATTCTTCTGCATTTAGTGCTGAACAATGTACAGTGTGATATGCCAATTCACATGCAGCAGTAAGTAGGGGAGCGTTTTTGGAAAACAATTGTTCATCAGCTGTTTCTATCTTTATCGTTTTAATAAGTTGAGGGTATCCAGCATATTTGTATGGTTGTAATTCTAAAAACATGGAAAAATTTGATATAGTCTACTTATAATTGAACAAATTTATAGTAATGGAACTAAACAGTAGCAGAATTTTTCCCTGATTATTAAGCTATAGAAAACCGACTAATACTAAAAAATGTATTTTCTAACAGCCCATTTTAAAACAATGAAATGAAAGTTTAAAAACAGACATAAGTAGTTAATAGTTTATTAAAATTGCACTCATCTATTTCAAATTAAAAAAGTTATTTAAATGTTTGTTGTATCAAATTCTATTTCACCATTTGAGATGGTATTGTTACGAAATTGCACACTGGTGTAGTCCCTGAATCCGACTCTGTCTAATACTATATATAAAAGTTAAAGTTTTGGCGAGAGCGCACCGATTTCTGGGATGGATTATTTATATTTTTGTGTGATTCTTTTTATGGAGACTTCCAAGAAGGTCGATTGTTTGTTAGGAGCCGCAATCGAGAATTTTCATGATCCCGAAGGTTCGAGAAGATGGTCTTAATATTGAAATTGAAATTGAAATTTTTTTTATTAAGTACCAAAATACACATCCAAAAAATACATTTTCTATTGCCACGGAAGAAAATTCTTGTGTGTGGCTCAAAAAGATAAAATTAATGACTTACATATGTAATATATAATGCTATACTATTATAAAACAAAACCAAAAAACGTATTAAACTTTCTTAATATTTTAGAAATTTTCACAAATTTATGAATCTATGATTCCCCCCTAACGGCACCGGTCCAAAAAAGCAATGCAAGGTGAGAATAAGTTTTTTCCTAATGAGAAAAGATGTTATTAATTTGGTCATAGTTAAGTTTAATCCATTCAACAGAATGTTTCTTAAAAACAGTAACACGTTCTAAATTTTTAATATTAGTATCGATAAAATTTATAAATATATGAATGTAATGTAAAAAGTATCTCCCCCCCCCCCCCAATCTAGACTTTGTACTAAAAGAATAGGCATTATCGTTACTAAAATTTCTTGTGAAATAATTATGAGGTAATGCATTAGTGAAATTTTTTTTCATATACCAATTCATTAAAAGTGTCTTTACATATATTATCTGTCTAATATTTAAGAACGAACTAATTTGTAACAAATCTTTTGTAGGAAAATCGAATGGTTTTTTATACATGATTTTAATTATTTTTCTATGAAGAATATCCAGCGGCTTTAGAGTAGTATCAAAGACTCCACCCCAACCGAGACAACCATACCCTAGAATAGAATTTACAAGTCCATAATAGATAATTTTTAAGGAATGTATATCTGTAATATTTGCTAATTTTTTAAAAACATATATTAAATATCTTAATTTTTTGCACATGTTATCAATTTGGTAAGACCAACTTAAAAAGGGATCTATTATTATCCCAAGATATTTAGCCTTATTTTGTAAAAGTAAAGTATTAGAGTTACACGTGCATGTAGAAGTATTCATAGAAGATGCATAGCAGTCACAACTGAAATGTGTAATAATTTTGTTATATGAAGGTAAACTTTTTTTACGTTTGGCAGAAGGGATTATTACTGTTTTTGCTTCATTAAGAAGTAGACCATTAATGTTCATCCATTTCTTAGCTAAGTAAAGTCCAAATGATACTTTATTCCTAAGTGTATCCCAATTATTATCGTCAAAAACCAAAACCGTATCATCGGCGTAAGCCGTAATCTTGCCAATATTTTTCAGGCTAAGAAAATCATTGATGTAGCACAAAAAAAGAAGCGGCCCCAGGACTGTACCTTGGAGCACTCCTCTTTTAACAGTCATTTCTTCGCTAATAATATCTTTGATTTTTACTGTTTGTTCCCTATTTGTTAAATAACTTTTTAACAGTTTTAAAGCATTACCCCTAATACCAAATTGTTTGTCTAGCTTCTCTAATAAACGCAAATGTGGCACCAAATCGAACGCTTTGGTTAAATCTAATAAGGCAGCAATAGTTGGAGTGCTACCATCAACTGCTTTATACAACTGACCCACCACCTTCATAATTGCATCACTAGTAGACTTGCCCTCAATAAAACCGAAATGATTTGGGCTTAACAAATTACGATCAATAAAATATCGAGTAAGACGTCTTTTAATAATTTTTTCGCATACTTTAGAAAGGCTAGTAGTTAAGGATATAGAACGATAATTATTTATATCAGTATTTGTACCTCCTTTATGAATAGGAACAACATAGGCTTTTTTGAAAGCATTCAGGTAGACACCTTTCAGAAAAATATTATTGAAAATAAAAGTTAGAGGGTCTAAAAAATAACTTGAAAATTTTTTCAGTATAATGTTTGATATTTTACTTGGACCAGTTGAAGGAGAGTTCTTAAGAGAAGAGATTATTTGAGAGAGTTCCTCAGTATTAGTTTTATAAAGAAAAAAGGATTGATCGCAAGTCGAATTTATGTTAAAATCGCTAATTTTAAATATTAGTTGACAGTTCATCACCGATATTTACAAAGAAGTTATTCATTTCGTTTGCAATGTCTTTAGTATCAGTAATAGTTTTGGTATTATTTATTATTTTATTTATGTCCAATTTTTTATTTTTATAAATATTAGAGGATTCCATGGCCACTTTCCAGAGCGTCTTGCTGTCATTTTTTCCCGACAAAATTTTATCTCTAAAGTAATTTTGTTTGCTAATTTTAATTAGATTATTTAATTTATTTTTGTATAGTTTATAGTCTTTTAACAAACAAAGATTTGTAAGAGTTTGTTTATACATATAATTTTTTACATAAATAGAATTAACAAGTGCTCGCGTTATCCATGGTTTTCTAATATTATATTTAGGTATAATAGTGTTTGTAGATTTAACAATAGCATTTTCAACTTTTTGTGTGAAGTATTTAACCATATTGTTAACGTCCAAAAGAGTATAAAGAGGATCCCAATTAATATTCTCTAGTTCGTTTATAAATTGACTCTCATCTAACTTTTTTATGTAGCTACTCTCGTCTATATTATCATTAGTCAAAGGCAAACTTTTCTCAAAGTGTAAATTACAAAAAAAAAGGTAAATGATTAGTGATACTATAATCCAAAACAGCGGCTTCTATTTTTAAGTTACTTCTATTGTATATAAAGCAATGATCAATGCAAGTGCCTGTATTATTAAAATGACCTCTCCTAGTGATGCAATTTATATAAGATCTAAAACCGTACGTGTATAAAGTATTTAGATACTCATTTTTAATTCTTCTATTGTTGGCACACTTTTACATATTAATATTTGTATCACCTAAGAATACTTCCACATCACTTTTATTTACATTTTGGAGATACTCATTTAAATTTTCAATAAAAACATCAGCATTTATATCGTGTGACCTATATTGACAGGACACAGAAAAATTAACATCATTAAATTTAAATTTAAGATTCATAGTATTTAATAAACCGCAAGTAGTATAACTTATGGACTCGCAAAGCTCTGACCTTATACAGCACACCACTCCGTCACATTTATTTGGCGAATTGTTACTACTAAAATACATATTGTACCCTTTTATGTTAAAAAGTTTTAAAATTTTTTGATTAATCTCATTCCAGCTTTCTGAACATACTATCAAATGGAATTCCTCCTTAAAGGAATTAATTAAAAATTGCAAAAGATCAAAATTTTTACCCAGACTCCTCACATTGCAGTGCAATATTTTCAGACCAGTACCACCAAGAAAGATCGAGTTACAAATATCCTCAGGTGTATCACACTCATAAGTTTTATAATCTAGATCTTCAATATCATCAATAAAGTTTGCATTCATTCTAAATTATATATTATTCTAAAAAAAAACGAGTGAAAATAAAACTAAAATTATTATACTCTAAAAAATATAAATGAGCGATTTTAAATTTAAATATATTTATAATACCAATGTTTTCATGGTAGAGCCCAAAATTTTCTATTACATTTTAAACAAGTCTTCTTCACATCTAATTCTAAACTTTTTTGCACCATCCATTTTCCTCACAAAAATGTCACCATCAACAATCCATAGAAATCTGTAACCTAAACGCTTTTTAACTTCTTTGGCCTTAGCAAGCAAAATTCTACTATACGCAGTTAGGTCATGGTTTATGTAAATTTTATCAAACTTTCCATTACCATTAGTGTAATCCAGATCCTCCAATTTGATGTATTTCTTTTCTTTAAGTTTTGTTATAATATTCGATTTATTTTCACTATTGTCAAATTTTACCAAATTAGGGGCATCAGGCTTAGATGATACCCTGTAGGCCGAAAACTTATTTAATTCTTCCATATTTAACAGACCAGCAATTTTCTTCACGATTCCGACACAATTTTCATCATTTATTTTTGGTATGTTGCGAATGACCATATTATTTGATAATTTCTCCTGCTCTAAGCAGTCAATTTTATGCTCTAGTGAAGTAATCTTTGATCTGCATTCCACTAATTCATCATCCTTTTTCGTGAGAAGCTGGATCAAGTTGAGATTATCATTCTGCAGTTTTTCCATCTTTATGCCCAGTTCATGTATTAAACGTACAACACTGTTTAAGGAAGGTTCTTCTTCATTATCGCTAGAATCGGCTCTATTATGCTCATCTTTTCTATTCCCCGGGGTTATAGATTTTCGTACTTTTGTACATTGAGAGCAGACAAAATCTATATCGTTTTTTTGGTAATCTTTAATAGTTTGAATTGATAGATTCGAACAACCACTGCAGTGCCATATCTTGCATTTAGCACATATTATTTGATAATCTTTTTTTGTAAGTTTTCTGTCACATTTCTTGCATTCCACCATTTTATCAGAAATAATAACCATAAAATTAATTTGTAAACAAAATCCAAAACCAGTTCGAAGGCACACGGCAATCATACATATAAAATTGTACTTCAAACCACAAAAAAAAACTGGTTCGTCTGATAAGGATAAACAGGTATTTATTAGCAGCACAAATTGGAAGTTTCTATATAACGTAATTATGTTTTTAATTACTTACACGTAATTAGCGAAGATATTATGATCACACCAACGGATTTTTGATGGTTACTGGTACACTGATTAATATTTAGTTTTTCACAATTTTTGGAGCTTGATTTCCCATGAAAAAACTGGTTTTTATACGAGCATTTCTGAAGCGTGTGATACATTGTAAATGTAAATATGAATATATAATAGACTAACTACGAATGGCGAGGCAGTTTACAATTTAATGTCGTAGTGAATAGACGTGAACATAAATATAAATACTAGTGAAGTATTTATATAAATTAAGTGTTAGTAAATATACAGTGTCTAAATAAATTACGTAAGTAGATACACCGTGTGTATAAATGTATACCCCCCCCCCCGTTGTGTATTTAAATAAATAAGAAAAATATTACAGTATATTGTATTTACATAAGATCAACAATATTTAAGTTAAATTGATGAATTTTGCTCAATATCATAGTCTTTGCTATGGTGTTGATACAAAACAATGTATTCCCTCATCTTCTTAGTATTCACCCAAATATTCCACACCATATCCATCTGTTTTATATAATTAAATATACTAAACATAAAATTATAGGCCCACTTTGCTTTTCAAAATTGTTAGGATATATTAAAGTAACTTGAAAAGATAGATAAATAGATTGCTGTATTCAAACAGTGGAAGAGGCTTCTTTAGAGACAAACTGACTCTCGTATGTTGTATGACCGTCATTACACAAATTTTTGCAATAATTATATTTCAAAAATAATTATTAGAACCATAACTACATTATTATTTTATAAAAAAATATTAACAATCTATTTGAGATATCACCACTTATGTAAATTAGTGAATAAAAAATTACATATCTTATAAACTCAAACAAACTACAACACACAGAAATTACATTTTCAAATTTATATAGATGCTTACTAACGGTATAGAAAGACTACCACTCAATATATGGAAGGATATTCGATTAATACTGGAACTACTAAGAGATAAATATTGTAGAATAATGCAACAATAAAAATCCACAACTTTCTTTTGAAAAAATGACTTAGATCAGGAAGGATTGGATTAGTCCTCGGAAACAAAGATTCATTTATTAAAGGTCATATTTCTGGCTAAAGTAAAGTGTTGAAGGTGATCATGCAGAAATGAATGGAGAAGGTTTGACAGAACTTAAAAAAATGAGTTGATGATAACAGAAAATGATGCTTATCCAAGTAGTAGTTGAGAACAAATTCTAAAAACTAATTTAGATTTTCAAATCGTTTGTGACAAATACATCAAGTATATTGTTGAAAAAAATGGGAATAGTATTGTTTCCTTACATTCTATTGCCTTAAAAAGTATATATGATGAAGAATAGTGATTGTCTCATACTTTATGTTGAGACTTCATACAATTATAGAAAACAAACGTATATTATCGGGACAGAGGATTCATTTCTTGACAATCATGACAATGTGTACTTGTTCTATGAAGCAATTATTATATTGCGTTTAATTTATCACACTTGTGTAAATTATAAAACTTTAATCTTCGAATATACTTTATTTGGTATATCATCAGAACTGAAAATATATCTAAATCTACAATTTCATGTCAATACTGTCTATGTAGACATGTATAATTTAGTGTCCTAAGTTTTATATTGAATTGTTTACCATGGAGAAATTCCACAAAGTAAACACTGGTCATAGTTTGTTGAAAATTATGAAAAAATATATTTGTAGTAAATTAATAAATTCATTATATAATATAAAAAATCAATTTATTGTTAAAAATTACCTTCTGAATATCTTCGGAATAAAATACTTTGCGTTTGAAGTACTAGGACTATATTATTGGGATTGGGTCCATCTCCTGTCCAACTGCTACGGCTACACAAAAATTCGTAAGCAGTATTTACTTTTTCAAATACATCCTAAAAAAGGGAGTACATTACAAAAATTTCGTAGTAATTTCATAAAAATAGCATCTAATTTGACTGCCAATAAAGATATTCGACTATCATACAAACGCAGGAAACTGAATATCGGTTCAAAATTAGTGCCACTTGAGTAATTTCATCAAAACTTGCCATTTTATGGAAAATTAAAATGTTCTTATTTTTGTTAGTTGTTTTGCAGTTTGATAGTACATCTACCGTAGACGCGAGAAGTTAGATAAATTTTGCCACAAACGTGACATTTTTTAGGTATTCATACAAAACTGTCAAAATTGTTTTACTCCTGGTGAGTCGCTCACAATAGAAATGCTTGTGGGTTTTAGAAGCCGATGCTCGTTTCATGTATACATGAAAAGTAAACCAAACAAGTATGGATTTTTTTTTCATTCGAGTACCGGTAATTGAAGGTGAAAGACGTGCGACACAGCAATCCGTTTAAACCAAATATTACTGGTAAATTTTACGTGAAATAAACTTAAATTAGTGTAAAACAAGAGTGCATGGAAAGTAATAGAAAATTACTGAAAATCTTCCCCCCGACGGCGGGAGGAACATAAATAATCTTTCGAATATCAACAGCGAACCCGATAAAAATAACAGCGAGATGGGACCACAAGTGATCGAAAATCCTAATTTAATGCCAGTTAATAACCATACTAGCAGCATAGAGGACGAACGCCGCTCTATTCAGACGGCAACAGGTGACAATCCACAAAAACCCAAAACATTCAACATGGACAAATCGTATTTATATTCAGATAACGTTTATGTTTTTATTGAAAAGTTGAATACTGATAACATAGGTCGTTTACATCCCATGACCGTAGGGCATATTTTACACCAAAATTTAAAAATATCTAATATTAAACGAATACAAAAGGTAGGGAAAAATAGAGTTTGAGTTCAATTAGAAACTTTAAAAGATGCTAATAATTTAATTAATAACAAAGAACTTAATAATGAAAATTTAAAAGCATTTATTCCAAATAATTTATTGGAGCGTAAAGGAGTAATAAAAGAAGTCAATACAATTTTTAACAAAGAGTACTTACTCAAAAATATCATTACAATGAGTACAGTCACGGAAGTTAGGAGGTTTAAAAAAAATAGACATATACGGAGAGACTATTTATATACCAAAACAAACAATCCTAGTAACTTTCGAGGGTAATGCCTTGCCAACGCACATAAAAATAAATAGTGTAATATGTCCAGTAGAAAATTATGTACAAAAAGTAACACAATGCTACAATTGTTTAAGATATGGACACATAGCCAAACAATGTCGGTCAACATATAGTAGGTGCTTAAATTGTGGTGAAATAAAAGAAGACGATCGATTTCTAGAACATGCCCTACATTTGAACAACAAAAAAAAGAACACATGGCACAAAATAATACTACCTTTCTTGAGGCAAAAGCAAACATTTGTAACTCTTATGCTAATGTCACACTATTAAATAGTTTTGAAACCTTAATCAATACTCCAGAAAATTTTCCCGCCCTTCCAAACAAAAATATGAACCACAATAAAAATAATTATAATAGCCGCCGACCTAACATTCCATTATCCCAAACAACAAATCTCAGGAATGAAACAAATAACCCTCCTACCATACACGACCCCCCAACTCCACCAACACCTCTCAGCAATACTCCTAAAAAACGAAAGGTGAATATGCTTCCTAGAAACTTCGGACCAGAGCAACCAATTAAAATAGGCCAAAAACAACGAGTATGGAAGTTGACTTATGCAGTGATAAAGATGATCAATTAGTCACTCTTTTTCATATCTTAAAGGATATATTAGATGATATAACAAGTTTTGAAAACGGGAAAAATTGATATAGGCTACGTAAAAAATAAACTTAGCAAATTCCGAAATGGCCAATAAAAACAATACGATAAACATTTTGCAGTGGAACTCGCGTTCCGCTGTGGCAAATAGATATAGTTTAATAAAAATTTTAAAAGAAAATGATGTAGATATAGCAATCTTAGCAGAAATTTGGTTTAAACAGGAGAAACAAATCAAATTTGAAGGGTATCACATCGTTCGGGCAGATAGAGCGGATGGCTATGGAGGAACAGCAATCCTATTTAAAAACCACATGAAAGGCGAAAAAATAAATTTAAATCTGAATGTCCACGAACATATATCAGTTTGTGCCGCTCGAATAGAAATATGTAAATCATCAAAAATCTCAATATTATCCTTGTACTGCCCGCCAGGTATAAATATAAACAGCAACGATTGAGAAAACATATTTACTACTATAAATTTTCCCACTATTCTTGCAGGCGATTTTAACGCCCACCATGAAATCTGGGGATCCCACAAAAACGACCAAAGAGGGAGACATCTAGCTAATATTATAGACAACCAAGAACTAATACTTCTAAATTATGGATCACCGACTAGACTAACACACAACGAACACAAATCTGCAGTAGACCTAACTTTTTCTTCACCTAATATATCCAATAAAATAACCTGGAAAACGCACGCGGACACCTTAGGATCAGACCACTACCCAATCATAATGGAACTTGCTGTCAAAAATAAAACTGAAGATAAAGAATGTACCATATACCCCTCCATCAGATGGAATATAAAAAAAGCCGATTGGAATTCTTATAAACAGAACATTGACAACTTCTTTGCACAAGAAAATCCCATTTTCAGCAACATCAATGAGAAATACTCATACTTTATGGAAGAAATAAATAGTTCAGAAAATAATTTCATCCCAATAAATAAACCATTTAAACCAAGAGGTGGAAAAATAACACCATGGTGGGATGACGAGTGCGATGAAGCAATTCGGGCAAGGAAAAAATTAATGATAAAATTTAAAAATACCAGCACACTGGAAAACTTCCTGTCTGCAAAAAATGAAGCTGCCAAAACTAAAAGAATTCTAAGAAAAGTGGCAAGACAATCCTGGATTACATATTGCAATAACCTCAACAAAAATACGACCATGACTCAAATATGGAAACAAGCAAAAAAAATGAAAGGAAATCTAACTAACCGAACCAAGTCCACAGATGACAACTGGGTAGAACCGTTTTTATACAAAATTACACCCCCAATGGTACTATTAAATCCCAAGTAAATTACAACAGCAAAGCAAGCAGAAGATACACCAGAAATTTTCCAGAGGAGCCTGGAATTTGGGGAATTAGAAAATGCTCTCAATATTTCAAAAAATACGGCACCTGGAGAAGATGACATTAAATATGCAATGCTGCTACATTTACCTAAAAACGCCAAAATGTTTTTATTGGAAATATTCAACGAAATATGGTCGACCGGGAATTGCAACATACAAGATTGGAAAAAGGTGATAATCATTCCAATTCTAAAACCTGGGAAAGATCCCGAAGATCCTGAATCTTACAGAGGAATATCGCTTCTCTCATGTGTTCTAAAGACCTTTGAGAGAATAATCAAAAATCGACTAGAGTGGTGGATAAACCAGAACCAAATATTACCCATAACCCAATATGGATTTAAAAAAGGATTCGGCACAATTGACGCGGTATCACACATTACCACAGATATACAGAACACATTCTCAGAAAATGGATACTTAATTGCAACATTCTTAGACCTTCAAAGTGCTTACAATACAGTCAACATCCCAATACTAAAAGATAAAATGAAAGAATTAAACTTCCCGGAACGAATCTGTAACCTATTATGTCAAATGCTATCAAATAGGAAAGTATATATTAGACACAATAATTCCCTAATTGGACCATGACATACCTCACTGGGACTACCTCAAGGATCTACAGTATCTCCTCTATTATTTAATATATTTACCGCTTGTTTACACTGAATAACAGAGGAAACAACTATAATACAATATGCAGATGATATTGTTTTATACTCACAGGAAAAGAAATACGATCGTGGATTACAGAAACTAGAGAACTCATTCATTCCTTTGATTACCACCATCCAGAACCTAGGACTTCAGATCGCGCCTCATAAGTCAAGCATCAACGTATTTTCTACATATTTTACAAAAACCTGAAAATATCGAATTAGGTAATGCTCTACTACCATACAAAGATGAAGTCAAATATTTAGGAATAGTACTGGATCGCAAGCTAACATGGAAACTATTCATAGAACTCATACGAACAAAGTGGACACAAGTAATAAACTTCCTGAAAATGATTACGAGGACATGGTGGGGAGCTAGTCTAGACATCGCACTTTTGTTCTACAGAGCGTACATCCGATCTATAATGGACTATGGAAGCATATTGTACGGATCAGCAAATGACACAAACCTAAAACAACTAGATCTTATTCAGAATAAAGCTCTTAGAATTTGCATTGGAGCAATGAAGTCTACACCTGTCGAAGCTATTAGAGTGGAAGCAAAAGATCCGCCACTAAAATTGAGAAGAGAATACTTGGCCAAAACAATGATTTTAAAATGCAAATTAAAACAGTCGCCACTAATCCATAAAGTATCTGTTTTAAACTGCAACGATTTGACAAAAACATACTGGATAAAAAAAAATTCTCCTCCACTTTGTATAGGTTTTCGTAATACGAGCAACACAACATTGATGCAACATACGAGAGATAAATACTTTGAATTATATCAAAACAAACCAAAAAATATAATGCCGAAATACTTTGAAACTGTTTCTTATATTCAAAATTTACTCGAAAGAATTACAGATAATAAGGAAAGTAACATGGCAGTATACACTAATACATCAAAGAATGAGTTAGGTACTGGGTGTGCATTTTATATCCCCGAAGGAAAAATAGAAAAGAAATTCAAAATCAATTTCCACAGTTCGATTTACACCTCAGAGGCATACGGAATATTGAAAGCCTTAGAATACTTAGCATCTCAAAACCAACATAAAAACATCACGTTATTTTCGAACTCACTATCCGTCCTACAGAATATAAATAAACCAAACAATCCAAGCTCCCTTGTATCTCATCCGTATATTTACAAAACTCAAGTCATCCTAGGACAACTCACTTCAAGGAAATTCGACATACAAATGGCTTGGGTTAAAGCTCACATAGGCATAAAACAAAACGAGCACATAGATATTTTTGCAAAAGAAAGTATCGACACAGGAGAAGCATATTTTGAGAATAATTGCCTATCGGATTGTATTAACATATGCAAAAACAATTTGTATAAAAAATGGACCATACATTGGGAAAACTGTTGCAATAACAAAAATTCACAGTATACTCTATTACAAAAATACATACCAAAAAAATGCTGGTACAGGAACACTACTTACAGCCGAAGACAGACGGTCTCCTTAATAAGAATGCGATTTGGACATGCATCTTAACCCGCTCATGTCAACAAAATCAAAGTAATAATATCTGATTTATGCGAAGAGTGTAGACTTAGACCACATCTTCTTAAAATGCAAGAAATTCGAAACTCACAACAACATCCTAATAGGAGATCTTAGAGAACTTGGGATTGAATTCCCAATCAACATGCCATTCCTCTTGGGCGCCAATAACAAAAAGGTCCTTGACGTAATAATCAAATTCATCAATAATACAAATATATTTATTTAGAAAGTCCATTGTTAGATGCTAATACCTATGTTTTGTACCCTTATGTTTATATACCTTCCTATCTGTGGTCCACCTGTGTTGTTAGAATAATACCTTGATTGGCCCCTAGGCGAGAAGCGTGTGACCTTGTCTTTCCTCATAGTCGATATAACCCTTAAGCATGTACACAAACCCATACAATACTTATTGCGATTTTATCAACAGTGTTCCTGGCTGCATGGATCCACTCCTAATGCCAAAAAAAAAGTATGGAGTTAAGGTATTATGTCTTCGTGAAGCAAAGATTCATTACTTGCTCAATAGTTTTGTATAAACAGGCAAATCAGAAAATGGGCAGCATAATCCAAGAAAGATACCAGTAACAACCCTAACAGCCTTATCACTAATTGATCCAGTCAAAAATACCAACAGACATATTACAGCAGATAACTGTGGTTCACGTCAATGGAATTAGTTGAAGAATTGCGGATCAACCAACTAACTTATGTCAACACGGTACGTAAAAGTATGAGAGAAATACCTGAATATATAGTTCCAAATAGAAAAAACGGAGCCAGGTACTTTTAAACTTGAGTTTACTAGCTCTACAGCTTTAGTGTTGTAGAACGAAAAAACGACGTCGATGGTACATGTGTCCATAAAACAATGACAGTAAATATTCTACAATGTATAAGCGTAACGAGTACGTGTGTAAAACACACAGTGCAGCTACATTGTTATGTGAAAAATGCATGATGTGTGTGATAGGTTATGCAAGGTCTAAGGGCGCATTATTTTAATTTTTCTAAATTATCATATTTCTCTTTCTATTTTTTGAATTAGATTACATTACTCATTTTTAGAAAAAAGTATTTGTATTTGATTTCTAACAATAAAGTGTTTTCATTTCAAAGATTTTTATGTTTAAACACACACCTGTTTGTATACATTGATTAAATGATTGTAATTTGAAGGTTTCAGCCTTTTTAAAAGTATTGGGTCAGAATCGATTTGACCATACCAGTTACGAAGTAAAAAATGGCGATACCAGCCCAGAGATTAACAGAGCTAATTTTAGCCTTGGCAAATACTCAAGTGGTGTCCTTTTCACTTACCCTTCCTTCGGGATTTTTATCAGGATGATACTGTTGAGCCAATTTATAATATGCTTTTCTTATTGTTGCTTCATCATGATGATTGTCATTCAATCCTAAACTTTTATACGCATCTTGTATTGTCATTAAGGGAGGTTTTTTCTCTACTTCGGATCTCCAAGCTTCCAAAACATCTTTCAATAACTGAACCTACAGAAAAATATCGGAATAAAATTTCCCCCATCTAAAAGAATAATCTAATATTTAAGAACTTACTGAATCAGGTATAGGCCAATCAGGAAACCTGTGAGTATCGCACAGGTGTCGTAAATAAAATATGTTGCAGAATAATTCATGTTCAAGTTGGGGATACCTAACAGCAGGTATAGGAATGTAGTGGTATCTAACCATTGTATGGCTACGCAATCGAGGTGTAAAATCTGCTATATGAGCTGCCACCTTTTCTATCAACATTCGTCTGAAATTCAAATGTAAGAGATAATATTCCAAGTACACATTTAACATCTAGGATTAGTGTAATTTGTCAAGTGTTGCATTCATTTACAATGCAGTAAAAATATAATTAACAGTACTAAATAAATTATTTCTGACATTTATCAACTTTTTAGTCAATCTACAATGATTTATCTGAGCAATAAAAATTGAGATAAGTTTTAAGATGACTGATGGCCTGTTACTAGTTCTGAACCCCTTGTTACCGACATAAAGTAATGGTAACCACTCCAAGAATAGAACATAGAATCCTGATTCAACCATTTAATCTGAATAAGTCAACTTTAAGTGCTTAATTTCATATTTTGGACACGAACAAATGATCTTATGTCAAATTTTCGAATGATACAAGTATTGCCAGTGGCCCTATACAGGCTACGACATTACTATAATACAACAATAGTCTGGCATTAATAAACTTTATTAAAGTAAAATACGAAGGCAACGAGAGTTCACAGCGATACTATTAAGAGTTTCGTCATTCCCATCTCTATTAGAGCCAACTCAATTTAATCCTTTATTACCCAAATATATAAGAATGGTAAAAAAATATTATTTTTGCAATGTTGGCATAAGATCAACAAAATACGGAATTTTTTACTTATTTGTGCCCTATAATAAAAAAATGTTGTAATGCACTAGACTCCACAGTGTACAACACAAAACATCTACAAAAATATTGACGTTAATAGTAAAGAGAAGTCGATGTCTTAAACAACACAAAATTAAAGTTTGTTTACAAATTTATTCCGTGATATGATGCAAAGCAATGTTTTTTTCATTATAACAAATACACACACAACTCCACAAGTGCTGCACTTTTATCATCCCATCGACTCAGAAGAACCGTTACCAGGGGATAACATGCAGAGCCTGATGGACTACGCCAGACGATACAAATTGGAGCTGATACCAACGCACACCACTTCAGCTGGGGCAGCAAGGACAACAACACTAGAGGTAAGAAACTATTTGACTATTTATGTATTACTGAACTTGATATTGCGAATGTGGGCAACACGCCAACATTTAGAACATTGAGGGGCGAATCATCAATAGATATAACTCTCTGCACTCTACGAGTCAGGGAGATGATAAGGCATTGGCATGTATCGAATGAACCGTCTCTGGCTAACCATTCCCATATATACTGCGAAGTAGATGTAGAAAAATCGGTTATTAGAACATACAGAGATCCTAAGAGTACCCATTGGGTATCTTACAAAGAGTACCTGCTTTTTAAAACCCGCACACACCTAGACAGACCTAAGACTGCCTAGGAGTTGGAAGGCACAGCTGCATGGTTGCAACAACCATAGTGACTTCCTATCACAATAACTATCCGATAAGGGAGAGTCGCTCTTCCAGACAAACCGTCTAGTGGAATAAAGTGCTGACAACACTGAGGACAGAAACAAGACGCCTTTTTAACGAAGCGAAAAAAACGGGCAACTGGGGAGCATACAAGGCTAAACTAGCTGCGTATAATGAAAAAATAAAAGAATCAAAGAAAAGATCCTGGACGAAATTCTGCGAGGACATACAAGGTGTCCCTCACATAGTCAGAATTAACAGGATTCTCAAAAGGAACACTTCTAATAAAGTAGGCTCTATCCAGTTGCCGAGCGGAGGGTACACAAATACTGAGGAGGAAGCTTTAGAGCACCTCCTTAGTGTGCACTTTCCAGGCTCGGCAGATAGATTCAAATTACGATAACGGGCCGGTAGCCAAAACAAGGGCTACCAAAGAGGACTGGAAACTAACAAATGAGATTTTCAGACCCCATCTCTTTAGATTCATTTGATCCTTACAAAACTTCAGGATCAGATGGTATATTTCCCAAGCTTTTGCAAGAGGGAATTGACATTACCATGGGCCCTTTAGTTCTGATATTACGCAGCAGTAATGCTCTAGGGTATATACCAACTGCGTGGAGATAGTCAAGAGTGGTGTTTATTCCCAAACCAGGGGAAGAAACGTATACCCAGGCCAAATCCTACAGACCAATCAGTCTGACATCATTCATGGTGAAAACTATGGAAAAAGTGATACAGATGCAAGAGGGAGTGTTGAGAAGCATCCCTCTACACAGACTACAATGGGTCTATCAGGCAGGGAAATCAGGAGAAGCTGCCCTGCATAATTTGGTCTCAGGCCTCAAAAGCAGCCTGAACCAAAAAGAAATAGCCCTTGCAGCATTTTTAGACATAGAAGGTGCTTTTAATAACACATCGATGTTATCGATAAACAAATCCCTCGAAAAAAGAGAGATAAACAATACCACATGCAGATGGATAAGATCCATGCTTGAGCATAGGAGAAGATCGGCACACATACATGATACAACGTACACCGTCAGGACAACTAAATGGTGTCCTCAAGGTGGAGTACTTTCACAACTATTGTGGAATTTAATTGTGGATGACTTGATCTGCAGACTAAATGATTAAGGCATATCGACGCAGGGCTTCGCGGACGACATAGTGATTGTTACCAAGGGGAAATTCCCGGAGACAGTCGCGAATGTCTTACCAGAAGCACAACGAACTGTGGAAGACTGGTGCCTTAATGAGGACCTTACAGTCAATCCAAAGAAAACCAAACTAGTTGCTTTTACGAATAGAAGGGCTCTGTTTGGAGAAAACCTAGAAATATACAAAGAGGTGAAATATCTGGGAGTGACACTTGATTCTAAACTGAATTGGAGGACACACCTGGAAAAAACTACTACCAGGGCAACCAGGCTGTTCTGGCAATGTAGAAGAGTTATGGGCAAAACCTGGAGAATACGACCTGAGGTGGTACACTGGCTTTACACAACAGTGATTAGGCCAACGATCCCTTATGGGACGATAGCCTGGAGGAGAAGGACAGAAGTGTCCTCAGTAGGAAATAAATTAACTACAATCCAAAGACAAGCTCTCCTCGGTATTACCGGGGCAATGAAAAGCACGGGGACGTCATCAATGGAAGCTCTTATAGACCTTCCTCCTCTGTAACTTTTTTTTAGAGCAGAGGCAATGATGGCGATCCTCAGACTGAAATCGGGAGGCATGTGAAGCCCGAACAATGTTCGTGAGGGAATACCGATACAACTGGGACAATACTAGATGAACCGAACTTTCAAATGGGTCTGGATAGTGGATAGTATGATACCAGAGAATATATTCACTGAATGAGTGAATATCATTATTCCATCTAGGCAACAGGTGATGCACTCGGGAAATCCTGGAGATATCATCTGGTTCACTGATGGATCTAAAACGAACCACGGCACTGGGGTGGTATAAATGGACCTAGGAAGAAAATCTTATTCAGCCTTGGTAGATGTCTGTATTTCAGGCAGAAACAATTGCTGCTATAGCCTGCACTGATGAAAACATCAAGAGAGGTTATACCAGACAAAGAATAAAAATATATACTGACAGTCAGGCACTGCTGAAAGCTATCCGTAATCCAACCACGAAATCTAAACTGGTTAAAAACTGCAAAGAGTCCCTTAAAAAGCTGGCAAGAGACAACACAGTGTCTTTATTATGGGTGCTGTAATAAATGCGAATAACAAAAAGATAAATTTATTGTAGAAAATTTCAGAACACACGGTAAAACATATTTTATTTTAAATCAAAATAAAAAACTGGAATGCGACCCACATTTTGTTTAGAAAAATAATACGAAGTCAAAACAGAGTAGAACAAATAAAACATTTTACTGGGTCATAGCAAAATAATTGTTTTGAATACAATTATTTCGATAACGAAAATTAGCACGCTTCAAAACACAAAAAGTTGATTTTGCAATTCGACAAAAAAAACCCAAACCTAATTCGGGGGAAAAGCAAAAACGAGGTGCAGAGAGCGGCAGCAGGGAGTGCGGGTCGAAAACGCGAAGGAAAAAGTCCTTTCCCTGTCACGGTGACGGTAGTAGTTTTTTTTTAGTGTTAGCGGTATCAGAGGTAAAGTTCTATCCGTTGTGTCAGGGCGTAATAGGGATACTGAGATATCCTTGACGGTGAACACTGTCCCCCGTTTCGAGACACAAAACGGTAGAATTACCCTCTACGCTAAGTTTTTTCAACATAGTACGATTCCGGTTATTTGGCACTACCCGCGGCGGCTATAAAGATAGCGAAGAATAAGCAGTATCCAGGCCAGAGAAGGGAAGTTTTCCAACGCCGTAAGTTTTTGAAAAAAATTGAGATTTGAACGTTTTTTTTTCATTTTTGAGACATTTATTCGTTATTATTTGCGCTGGATTCTGAACTTGGGAGTTATAATTCAATTGCTATACATAGGGAGTAGCGATAACAAATATATTTAGTTGATTTTCTGATCTTTCAAGGGGTCTGGACACATCTGGTCGTTCTCAGTTAAATATTGCATGTCCAGGCTCACAAATTTAGGGGACACAGCTCGTTTCTGTAATATATATAATTTACCGTGTGTGCTGATATAACCAAATTTTGCAGAGTTTCGCCAACCTGACAAGAGTTAGGTTTTTTTCAATTAGTAGTTATTATTTTGTTGCGCCACATAATTCGCTTCCACCTCGTAGGTAGGACGGAGATAGAAATTTACGCGAGGTTAATTTGTACATGGTATCAAAAAGGCCGGAGCGTATGATTTTCCATTATTCTTAGGTTTCAGCGAACTTGCGCTGATAAATAATATAATATAAAAAAATTGTTATCTTTTGTTCAGACGGTATTCGAAATTTCTTAATTATTAGTAAAACACATAAATATTGCAGGTGATTCCAAGACTTGGAATATCGCAACTTGAAACGCCAGTGTCGATAAATATTTTATTGTTCTTAGCTCAGCAATATTTTATACGAATAAATTTCGCTTTCATTTTCTCAAGGTCAATGGCGAAAAAACCAACGTAAGCTGGAATAATATTTCGGTTAAAAGGTAAATACATATAATATTTTATTTATCGTCTCGACACCGGTAAATAGCAAACTTAGGAAAAAAGAAACCATACGCCTCTCATGCACTTTGGAAATACCAAAACGATAAGGGGGTAGTTTTTGTTGTTCTAACGCAAAGCGAGGGCTCTGTCATAACTTTGTTTTTGTGGAATAGTTATATGGTATACAGGGGTAGGTTAGGATGCACAATTTATAGATAGATGTATAGGTAGGCTTATACCAGGGGACTTTATTTATTTGGGTAATATCGGGATTTTGTGTTATATTTACATATATTTATATACTCAGAGAATTTTTTATTATATTTTTTTATACAACGTTGTGGTTCCACCATATTTTATTTATCATCCCTACCCCGTAATTCCCCCCTAGAGAGTGTAACAACCTTGGATGTGAGACAGAACCGGGAGAGCAATCCTGTCCTGGCAAAGGAGTACCAAACCGTTTTAAGACCAGGCGTACCCAGCTCAAATCGGACTGGATTTGCCTTACACGCTCAGCCGCACATTAGAGAAAGAAATTGGTGATTCGAATGGTCGGGATCAATATACCGAAAAAAGGTCTAGAAATTTATTACAGTGGTGACAGCGTTTCTTTTATTAATAACCAGTTAAGTGAAGGAAGTATAGATCAGCAGCATAGTATAGTGTTAGTGTTACACTGGTGACAGCTCTATTGAAGGAGGTTTCATTACAGTGCCGAGACATGAAGGGCTTGCAGGTAATGAACTGGCGGACCAGCTAGCTAAACTGTGGAATCACAAAGGATTACGTAAGAGGGAAAATCCGGAACTGGCTAGACAAGGAACACCAAATCAAATGGAGGTTGACAGAAGGTCACCTTCACACAAAAAGTTTACTGGGAAACGTAAACAAAGAACTATTAATAAGTTTATTGAAACTGAGCAAGCGACACCTGAAGACAGTTACCGATTTGGTTACTGGACACTGCACCCTAAGGAAACATTTATACAAAATGGGAAAAGTCAGTGAACATTTCTGTAGGAAATGCGAAATGAGGGATGAAACGCCTATTCATATACTCTGCTTATGTAAGAACTTACAAGGACTCATGCAGAAGCATTTTGGAAAGGAAACAATATAACTATCAGAACTACTCAAAATCCCCTCAAATAAGCTAGTGGCCTATATCGAGGACATGAAACTTTTGGAGTGGGAATGTTACAATGACTTAGGTCAAGTGCCCGGGCTGTTGAGCACAACCCTAACGAATGAATGAAAAGTGTTGCACTTGCTGTGGGGACGTGATTTTATGCATTGTGCACTGCAGAACTCACATCGGCCCCTAATTTTTCATATTTTATCCAATGAGTACTTCTGTTTCCTAGACGTACATCATCCAACACGCTAATATTGTATTTCCGACGCTTTAGAAGTGGCTTCAAAACAATCTTCTATTCTTGGGGCCACATTTATTCATGTTTATTAACCCTTAACAAACTGACTGTCTAAACTCAAGAGTGCTAATCTTTTAAACAAGATTACAATAAATGATAAATGCATTTACAAATGCAATTTCCAGAAAACCCCACATTAGGCGATGCCACCAATTTTTAGATTTACGGTTCATACCGCAAGGGCCGGTTTTACAAGAGAGGATTATACTTGATATAAATAACAGTATAGTTATTCTCGGTGTAAAGTTATGCTAGAATGAATTCCTGGTATAAAAGTAGTTGGTTTTACGATGCTTTTTTTAGAACGGTATGGCTATTCTAGGAGTAACGAAAAAGTAGTTGATATAAATTGATATCTCCTGTCATGTATGTCATCTTTTTCTTAGATTTAACCTCAAAACTTTAAACGAAAAGTGTTTTCATTGGGTTATATCATTTTTTTTATTCCTTGTTATTTTTGCTGTTCTTAGTGAGGTTTTTATATTATTGTAAAATGGATTTGAATGATATTCCAATATTTAAATCTTCCGATGAAGAAGATGTTTGCATTACGAAGGAAGCCAAAAACTATAAGTGAAAGGTAACTACCCAAATTCTTATCAAATTATCAATTCTTGAATAATTCATTATTGCAGGATCAATTACTTCGAAATGTTAGATAAAGAAGAGTTTGTGGCCAGATTTAGGTTAGAAAAGGAAATGTGTTTACATCTAGAGCACATCAGAGAAGATTTATTATCTGTTTCCCGGATGAGTCATGCTCTCACTGCTGAAACTAAATTGCTATTGGCGTTATTATATGCAACAAGCTCAATGTTGTTGACTGTTAAAGAGTTTACTGTTGACAACGCGTTCTTTCATCGCTTTTATCAAACATAATTCACATGATTCACCATAAACAAAAATACAAGTGTGTGTCTACAATGGACAAACTAGTGTAAATTAGCTGCGTATGCGTCACTTTTTCAGGTTATTCGGAGAGTAACCGACTTATCTATTATGGTTATGTTCGACTTGCTCGAACATCCCCAGAGTTGTATACCGTACGTCCAGATTGGTTTGATGACAGCTTTGTACACGAGGATTTTGTTCTCTAGGCTCAATTTCGATTTTCTGCCTATTAGCCAGTGTAGGTCTTTTATTCTTAGGTCAATTTGTTTCCGCTTCTTGAGTATGTGTTCTTTCCAGTTGAGTTTTGAGTCGAGGTGCACTCCTAGATATTTGGTGCTAGGGGATTGTGTAAGTTGGATGTTATTAAGTGTCACTGGAGGGCACTGTTCTTTTCTCAACGTGAAGGTCACTTGGACTGACTTTATTTCATTCGTTTTGATCCGCCACTTATGTAACCAAGTTTGAATGTTATTTAGTTGTGCCTGAAGAATCGAAGACGCTGTAGCTGGGTTTTCGTGGGCTGCAAGGACGGCGGTATCGTCTGCAAAAGTTCCAGTGAATGTTTCATTGTTGGTTGGTAGATCTGCTGTATGTAGTACATACAACAGCGGTCCAAGAACACTGCCCTGCGGTACCCCGGATTTAATTGGAAAATTATTGGAAAGACTTTCATTCATTCTCGTTCGAAATTCTCTGTCGCTTAGGTAGGATCTCAATAATTTCAGGTAGGTGATGGGAAGATATTTATTTATTTTGAATACCAGACCTGTGTGCCAAACCTTGTCAAAGGCTTGACTAATATCCAAGAAGGCAGCTGTACAATACTGCTTGTTTTCCATTGCTGTATTTATGTTATGAACTATTCTATGAACCCGCTGGACCGTGGAGTGCTCTTTCCGAAAACCAAATTGGTGGTGAGGAATCCATTCCTCTGTTTCCGGATCTGAATTGATTCTTTGTAGCAGCAGTCTTTCAAGTATTTTTGATACCATTGGTAGCAAGCTTATTGGCCTGTATGAGGTTACTTCGTTTGGATTTTTGCCCTCTTTTGGGATTAAGATTATTTCAGCTGTTTTAAATAGCTTGGGCCAGTAGTTTAAGCGTAAGATGGCATTGAAGATAAGAGTAACGAGTATGATTCCTTTCTCTGGTAGTTCCTTTATCATCCTAGGAGTTATTTTGTCGAGTCCAGAGGCTTTTCGATTGTTTAAGTATTGGATTTCTTTTTGGACTTCATCTTTGGTTATTGGTTTAATTGGTGGGATGTTTTCTGGAATGTTGATTAGGTTGCTTTCAATTTCAATATCTGGTGCGTCACTGTAGGGTGTAAATACTTGAGCTAGATGCTCAGCAAATAGCGCCGTTTTTTCATCGTCATTTCTGGCCCACTGTAGATTAGTTCCCTGCTCGTTTCTAATTGGGGGTACCTGGGTTTTAGGTTTTTTGGAATTTTTTATTGGTTTCCATATTGAGTTGTCTTGCCGGTTTAGATTCGTTATATAATATGTAAATGATCTTTCTTGTTCCTCTTTGAGTTTAGATTTTAATTGGTTACTTAGTCTATTCAGTGTGGTCTTGTCCGATGGGGCATGGCTACGATGCCATTTTGCTTTTGCCTTCCTTTTTTGGGCTACTAGCTTTTTAATTTCCGCTGGGATGTAGTGAACTTTATTACCTGTATTAGTTGCAGGGGTGGCATTTTGTGCGGCCTCTTTGAGCATATAATTTAAAGATGTTAGTGTTCCATCTATTTCGTCTGATGTTTTGAGACTTACTTGGAGGCTGATATCCTCTTCTAGTTTGGCTCGGTATTTTTCCCAGTTAGTTCTACTGTTATGTAACCTTGGTGTTATCGTTTTGTAAACTATGAAACTACTATGCTATAATCGGAGAGTGGTCTGATGAGAGGTCATAGTTTGGCATGACGTCCATGTAAGCAGGGGAAATACCATTGGTAATAAATAGGTCCAGCAGGTCAGGTGTCTTATTTGGATCTGTTGGCCAATAAGTAGGGGTGCCAGTTGCCAGGGGGTGGTAGTTGTTTTCATGTATTAAGTTTACTAATTCTCTGCCTTTAGTAGTTGTGATACGAGATCCAAATAAGATATGTTTGCTGTTGAAGTCTCCCCCGCAACGAATTTGTGGCCTAGAGTATCAAAGAAATTCCTGTAGTCTTCCTTCTTCAAGTTGTAACGAGGACAGTAGACTGCTGCAACTGTTAGCTCATATGACCTCATACTAACTTTTATAACTGTGGCTTGTAAACTATTTTGGGCGTATTTTGGTAGTTCAACATGTTTTATGGTGTTTTTTATCAAGATGGCCGATCCAGCATGGGCTGTATTGTCTGGGTGGTTTGATGAATAAGTTGTGTATTGAGGTATCCTGAAGTGAGTTCGACTTGTGAAGTGGCTTTCACTTATTAATAGAATGTCTATTTCATTGTGATGAAGAAATAACTCTACCTCGTTTTTATGTTGTGGAAGCCCATTGGCATTCCAGTCTGCGATTTTAATGAAACTATTGAATTTTGGATACAAGCGTTGATAGCATGTTTAGAACCATGCTGTTTTGTTGTAGTAGTTGTTGAAACATGTTTTTAAATTCCTCAAGAAATTTGTTCATTATGTCATTAATATTAAAATTTGTCTGTTGTTCACTATCATTTCTTACTACGTTGGCATAGCTATTCTGTGGATGTATAGGATAGTGGTTTTGGGGCACTGGTTTCGTTGTATGCAGAATAGGTCTAGTTGTAGTGTTATTTGCATTTTTTTGTATATTCATACGATTGTTGTCATTGTTTGGTTTAAATAGACTATGGTAGAATGCACATCCGTTATAGTTGGCTGGGTGGGCATCATCACATAGAGCACATCTAGCAGGGGTATCTTTACTTTTTTTGCAGGCTGTCGTATTATGTGCTCCACCACATTTGACACACGCAAATGGTCTGTTGCAGTATGACCTTGAGTGTCCGTACTGCTGGCATCTCATGCATTGTGTAATACCCTTTGTTGTTTTGGGCGGTTCTATTTGAATAGCTCTGTTTTGTAGATTTGACAGCTTGTAGATATCTCTGTTGTTGTCTGCTGGTTCTAGATCGACGAAAAAGATATTCAGCGGTTCTTTTGTTATTCGGCTCTTACAATTCATTACATTTCTCACCTAGTGTCCATTTTTGGTTAGTTCTGATTTTATTTCTTCTATGTCCGTAGTATGATGTAATTGTTTAATGACAATTCTATAGGCACGCTCTTCTTTAGGTTGGTAAGTATGGTGTATTACGTCGTTGTCCCTCATGTGTTTTATTACCTTCCTATATGTGTCTGGTGTGTCACAACATATCTTTACAGTATTGTCGGCTAGGGATTTTGTGGTGTATTGTGTGCTTTCTGCTATTGTGCCCAGTTGTTCTATCATCTCCCCGTAGTTAATTACTCCGTATACGTATATTGGAGGTGGTTTTGGTGTTTTATATTCATTTTCGTTGATTTTTGTGGCGTCTACTGTCTCTTCCTGTGTTAAGGGGCGAAACTTGTTATTTGTTACTGTCTCTTGTGGTCTTTTTGTTGCACTAATTTTTCTTCTCTTTGTGTTTTTAACTACTTGCCAATTATTTTTGTTGGAGCTATTATTTTGCTCGTACTCGTTGTAACCTGCGAATTCTTCTTCACTAGTTGATGACATTCTACAGTAGTTTTGGCTATGTGATGCTTGCTGTGGAGGGGATGGTTGGCTGACAGTATACTGGGGTTGTTGAATATGTCCATGCAATATTGGTTGAGGGTGAGTTTGAATTTGATGATATTGCGGTATTTGTGTATTGAAAGGTGGGACACCCTGTACAGTACTTCCATTGTTTTGAGGCATCATTTGTTGGCTATAATTAAATCCCGGCCCATTAAAATCTGGTAATGTGTTCATTTTTTTTTTCGTCTCTTTTATTTACTAATGAGTTGTCCAGTTTTTATCATTAGCTGATAAGAAATTAATTTTGTTTTGTGATTCACTTTTTTTTTGTCGAAGCACTATTGATAACCGGAGCGATACACGTCTTTATGCTACGAAATTCAAATGAATACTGTAAACTTAATTAATTTCAAAATCGACAATCTACCAATTCGTCAACCAAGTTCCTGCTATCATCATAACATATAGATTAAAATAATAATGCTGACATATGAATATTGATGGGATACTCGAATACAAAGAGTCAGAAAGTAATCGATTCTAATCTGTGTTCAAATATTCTCAGTCCTCACTACTTACGTTGTCAAGAATAAAAAATCGTACATATTTCATTTAAATTTTGTGATATACTGTTTAGAAAGTATTTCAGTTTGTGTTATTCGACATCAGGGTATTGATTCTCAATATCATTCGATTCTCTCAATACGAATGATGTTTATTTGTTTATGTTTTTCATGACGTCACAATCTTAGCGGATATCGTTTTTGGCGGTTGATTAAAAATGACATTTTCAAGTTAAACTTCTAGAGCCTTTACTCACTTTTATAAATTTAAATAGATAAATTTGGGTTCCTTTCGACACATATTTTACGAATTAAACATTTTTTCAATACATTTGGGTATGAGTCAAAAATAGCCTATTAATATTTTAATTTGACAATAAATAACTCAGTTCTATATTATGTAAAAATGTTGAATACACCCACCTCATTTCAGAGTTCCATATTGCTTCAGGCGTGTCAAATTCTCCAAGGTAAATTTGAGCAAATCTTTCGGCATCATAATTTTCTAAATAGTGAATCATTGCTTCGGGAAGGAGCCTGCCTAATATGCTTTTTTGAAGAATTGGCGATGTTTCCTAAAAGTTTTATAGTATTGGCAATGATTAATTACATCATTACATAAAAAACAAAACCTAGTACGAAATATTTTTCTATTAATCATACAGGGTGCGGCACCGGAAACGAAACTGATCGCATGTCTTGGAGACAAATTTTTTTTGGAGAAAATGCAAAAAGAGGTCGATTTTTATTTCAAGGGGGACATCTTTCGATCATACCCTCAACTATCCTACATCACTCCCCTCCCCTCTGTCACTATTACCAATAAAATTTAAATAGGGAAAATACTAAGTGTTCAAAATTCAAAAGGTAATTTTATAAGGAATTCGACTGTGTGGCAGTTTATTACGTAACTTTTGATTTTGGCGCCATCTTGCGGGAAAAATTTCCGTATTTTAAATAAGGATACTTCATTTGAAAGCAAAACTCAACTATTTAATAGACAATTCATAATAAAAATTAAAAAAAAATACAAAAGTGAACATAAAAATTAAATTGGAAAATTTAGAACAACTCCCATAATTAAAAACTAAATTACTTCAATGTAAATGCTGAAAGTGTAGTCCATTAACTTCCATACACGAATATAAATTACTCTCAAATCTTTGTCTGACGTTTTGGAGCATTTCTGGAGTTATTTGACGACATTCGGTAATAATACGTTCACGTAACTCTTCTAAGGAACCTGGCTGAGAGGCGTATATTTTACTTTTCAGATATCCCCAGAAAAAGTAATCTAAGGGGGACAGATCAGGAGATCATGGGGGCCATTCAATAAATCCTCTTCTTCCAATCAAACGTCTAGGAAAGTTTTCATTTATTTTAGGCAGTTAAATAAGAAAATAGTCACAGACAAATTCCCTTTACCCCGTATAGACGCGATTTTAGATCAATTAGGCAGAGCAAAATAGTTTTCAGTCTTAGATCTTATGTCAAGTTTTCATCAAATACCTCTAGAACAGTCTTCTAGGAAATACACTTCGTTTAGTACAGAAAAAGGTTCATTTCAATTTACAAGATTACCCTTTGAATTAAATATAAGTCCTAATAGTTTTTCGAGAATGAATAGCATTTTCAGGTCTCACTCCAGAAAAAGCATTTCTCTATGTAGATGACATAGTTGTCATAGGAATTTCAGAAAATTATCACTTAACCAATCTTAGAAAGGTGTTTGACGCATGTCGTAAATTCAATTTAAAGCTAAATCCACAAAAATGCCAATTCTTCAGGCGAGAAGTCACATATTTAGGTCACAATTTATCAATTGATGATGTTTCACCAGACAAAGCAAAATATTCAGTCATTCAGCATTATCCACTATCCAAAAATGCTAGTGAAGTCAAAAGATTTGTTGCGTTCTGCAATTATTATAGACGGTTCATTCAGAATTTTGCCGCAATATGAATCCCTCTAAATAAATTAGCTAGGAAAAATGTGAAACTTGTTTGGTCGGAAGAATGCGAAAACTCATTTCAGGTCTTAAAAAATGCGTTAATCAACCCACAAATTTTAAAATACCCAGATTTCAATAGGCAATTATGTTTTATCGCTAATAGACTTGAAGTAGCAATGACGCTAAACTAAAAAACAGACCTGGTAATTATGGAAACAAAAGCCTTTATTTTTATTTTACGTAAACATAGGCGTAGTAAGTGAAATTTTATTCCACAGGTAAATATGCATTAAAATGTTGAATTTGGCTTTCACATGAAAATATCCTTATTTGAATTGTCACATATCACAGTGTCAAATTCCTCATAAAATTACCTTTTGAATGATGTGTCACACTTAGTACCTTCCTTATTTAAATTTTATTGGTAATAGTGACAGAGGGGAGGAGAGGGATGTAGGATAGTTGAGGATACGATCGAAAGATGTCCCCCTTGATATAAAAATCGACCTTTTTTGCATTTTCTCCAAAAGAAATTTGTCTTCAAAATATGCGATCTGTTTCAGTGCTGCACCCTGTATATAAGGAATAGAATAAAAAATCAAGAGCATGTATGTAATACAAACGTTAATTTAATGGAACGTCCTTAGTATCATTGAAATTCAAAAATGAAATAAAGAAAGTACGATATTGGTACGATTGGAAAGATTCACTGCAATGTGAATATTTGAACAATTCATTTTCAACTTGTTTCACGCCAAAGCACAGTACTTGCTTTATGAGAAGAAAAAAAGGTTATAACAACTTACCTCTTCAGACTTAAAAGCTTGTTTCATATGGGTCAATTTTAAAAATCTAGCTACAGGCAATACATTGCTACCAGTATACATCATAATGAAATAAAATACTCCAAATGTATACAGCTTCGACATTTCTGGATTATCTCTCATAACTTCACAGAGAAGAGTAGCTACTTTTTCAACTAAGATAGGGTCAAATGTCAATAGTAATTGGACGACATTTGGTAATACTGTTTGATCAGACAATAATCTCTTAACTTTTGGCAAAGGTCTTATCACTGCATCATCTGCATCTCTACTGGGAAAATACTGACACATTCTGAAATTCATGAAAAAGTTTTAATCAAACAAGTAGAACCTTTTCATATATTACTTTGAGTGAAAAATACTTGGCTGTAACCATTTTTATCTATCTTTATATTTGAACAGTAATAATACTTGTAGTACAGAGTTTAAATATTGTTAACTTTCTTGCTGACTTACTTGATCAAAATATTTAAGATATGTGTTGCAAGCTCACTTTCATTCAAAACCGAACTACCTTTGGCTAAAAGATACCATTTTAATTGAGGTAGTTGAGACAGAGGTCGCCAACCTGTTACACCCATTGCCCAACATCGTGTTTTATGATTTATTAGGCCTTTTTCATACAAGTCTTTCATCTACAAATAATGTACAATGATTAAACAGGTTATACTGCTTGTAAAACGAGTTAAATATAACACACCCTCCAGTTAGATTTGTTTATTGTTATGACAGTATTCAAATATCCTCCACAACATTTAATTAAGAATTACATGTTTGGATTATTATTATTGTCACAAAAAGAAATTCGTTAAATCATTGAATAGGTAAAAATGTCTTGCAAACTAAAATTAATATACAAGCAGAAACAAAAAATATTTCTTAAGATGAGGGAAAAAATGTTAGTTGCGAAAATCAGTTCCCCCTCTTTGGCGATATTCTGCGGAGAAATGTGTGATTACAAAGAACACACTGCTTGCTGAGAAAAATAATGACAAGTCTAAAACCGTTGAAAATATTATAAATACGTTAAGAGAATAGAGAATGGTATCCTGAGTCATATTACTGTAGTTGGGAGAGTACAGAAATTAATTTTCGAAACGGAATGTTAGAGGCCAACTCAGACATTTTTTCCAGTGTTGCTATTATATCAGTAAAAAGCAACTCACCTCACTAAATGATACTGGACCCTCTCTACCCTTTTCACTGTTATAATACCACTCTTTTTCTTCGGCTATCTTCATACCGGGACCGGCTTCGATAACGTTAGTTTGAGTTGGTATCATTGCTCTTGATGTATGTAAGTGCGCTAACGCCATCAAATCCACTAAAATTTGGATACCTCCCACATCCAGAATATCCCGGACGTTTCTGTGGTGTAATATCAAGTTTTCAATAAATATTATTAACCTGTCTCTTTCCATCCGGTCAAGACACTGAAATTTCAAAGTAATTAGAAAATCTTAGAAATTACAATTGTATAAAGTGAAAATCATTTCTCATCAATACAACAATCAAATTTTGATGAAAATTGGCTTAGTTCTTTTATCCACATAGATAAATCATCCTGCCAAATTCTGGCCTATCTCTCTTATTCCATTTTAGAAACTTTAAAAGTTTTCCATTTTTGGAAACTTTAAACAATGAATATTGCAAAATGAAACTCGCTTGTACTATTATTTACCATTCATTCATAATAAAAATTTGAAACATATTCTTAGAATCCTTGTAGTTTTTTAAATGAATATATAGCTGAGTAAAATTTCGTATTATTAATAAAGTATGTGATAATAAAATGAATTTGTCAAAAATAATCCTTACTAAATGTATGTACAGCTGTCCCTCGATAATCCGACACTTTAATCCGACGTACTCGGTAGTCCGACGCGCTGCCGGCAGCAACATGCATCTCCCTCCCTCCGCTCCGCGCTCCGGCAGGATGCAAAACAAACCTGCAGTGACATGAATCCTCCTCCCTCCGCTCTGTGGGGACAGTTCAGTCCAGTGTAGTTAGTTCAGCAGTTGTGGTGTATAGTTTCGGTCGTACAGTATTTACTATTGCTTTGTGTTACGTTTTGACAGTGTGATAGCGTGTAGTGACAGTGTAAAAATGGCAAGCACAAGTGTGAAACGTAAACATAAAACATTAAGTTTATCTGAAAAATGGGAAATTATTAAACGAATAGACCGTGGTGAAACTCCGAGTGCAATATCTAGAGTATGACATTGGACGACCTACTGTCTACGATATTGTGAAAAATAGGGAAAAAATTGAAAAATTCATAAAGTCTGTTGATGATGAGCCCAGGAACAGAAAAACTCTCAAGACTAGCGAGTTGCCCGAGGTCGAAGACGCTCTTTTCATTTGGTTCAAACAGCAGCGAAACCGGAATGCACCTATTTCAGGAGACATTTTAAAACAAAAAGCCCAGTTTTTTACCAAGAAATAACAAAGAAATCTGACTTCTGCGCTAGTCACGGATGGTTTGAAAACTTCAAAAAACGCCATGGTATACGATTTATGCAGATGAGTGGCGAAAAAGTGTCTGCTAACGAGTCTGAAATCCAGGAATTCATTGGAAAATTGGACGCAAAAATCAATGAACTTGGCCTAGTTCCTGAACAAATTTATAACGCCGATGAAACCGGCTTGAATTGGCGTCAGCTACCAACAAAGTCATTTGTAACTGAAGATGAAAAGAAAGTTTCTGGAAGAAAATTACAAAAAGAAAGAATCCCTCTGATGGTATGTGCGATTGCGTCAGGAACTCACAAGTTAAAACTGTTAGTTGTTGGTAAATAAAAAAACCCACGTGCGTTAAAAAACGTAAAGGTCGAATCTTTACCAGTAACCTACATGTGAAAAAGCAGTGCATGGGTCACAAAAGAGGTTTTTCATGATTGGTACTTTAAAAGCTTTGTCCCTTGAGTTAAGCAAGAACTAAAAAAGGAGAAGTTACCAGTGAAAGCCCTTCTATTGCTTGACAACGCACCCGGACACCCTGACAAGGATGAATTAAAAGTTAAAACTGCCGATGGTTACATTGAGGTAATGTACTTGCCCAAAAACACGACCGCTTTGATCCAGCCAATGGACCAAAACGTCATAAAGACTCTCAAGGCACATTACAAAAAGCGCCTTTTCATGGATGTTGTCAGTCAACCTAATGATGACATTGCAGCCATTTTGAAATCCTTTAACATTAAGGATGCGATTTTGAATGCAGCATTTGCTTGGCAGCAACTAAAAAGCACAACCTTGATAAAATCTTGGAAGAATATTTGGCCTAACAACCCACATCTTACAACGTGCAACTCTTCTTCCAACGATTCTGAATCTATTTTGGAGGCTGCACTTGAAATTTGTAACAAAGTGGAACTTCCGCCAGCATCAAGTGAGGAATGCAGAACGTGGATTATTGAGGACAACCTTGCTACTGATGTATCAGACGCAGAAATAATCCAGGAAGTCATGACAGTAGATGACGAAGTGAACGAGGAGGCAGTGCCAGAGAAAAACTTCACCGTCAGCTGCGATGAAGCGTTATCGGCAACGAAAACTTTGCTTCGTTGGTGTGAGGAGAGAGAATTAGACTTTTCAAATATTTTGATGTTAAAAGGGATTCAAGAACAAGCAATGACGGACTTCCTGCGTACGAAGAAACAAAAGAAAATCACAGACTTCTTTAATGTGTAAATATGTATATGTATTTTACTTAATTCCGTATTTCTTTTAAAAACTTACATGTATGTATGTACTGTCATTTTGTATCCTGGTATTAATAAATTACATGTACCTTTACTGTTTCTTCCTTTTTTTTAACTTCATTGTGTTCAAACGCATTAAGAATAAAACATCTTTGATAATATGACATTTTTGGTAATCCGACATTTTCGGTAATCCGACACTCTCTCGGTCCCTTAACTGTCGGATTATCGAGGGACAGCTGTATTTCAATTTTATCCGTATAAGATATAATTTGAAAGTTGGTATATATTGGAGAGATTGGTTAATTCTAAAAATAGTGCACATTTTAAATGTAATTATATACCTGTAATTTATCATATGACTAAATAATTCTATGGAATAAAAATACTTATTATTTTGCACTACATACATATTTTAATCATTAGTTAATATAGTAACTGATAATAAATACAAACCCTTTCTAACATTCCTACGATATATTTAGTATCACTAAATGGTCCTATATCTTCATAATATCTACCATAAACTATCGACATCGCTTGGAGACATAAACATTTCATTTCAATTTTATTAGTTAACAAAAACCTATGATACAAGTCATTAAAAAACTCATACCTAAAAATAAATGAAAAATTTCAATTGAACAACACCTGTTTAATTAGTTTTTACTTACGTTCTACGTATGGGAGAATTATCGTCATTAATTTCTAACAACAGTCTTAAGTAATAATCACCAATTTTAACTTCATCAGCAAGACAAGCATAATTCACTTCAAATTCATGATGGTTCCAGGCTACTAGAGCCAGCCCAGCTAACTCCCTATCTGAAGCAAAATTCCGCACTTCGGCTTCCAAGGCACTTCTCAATTCTTCTCTTGTCTTTAATAAATAATTATTATGACAACATTTAAATAGATAAAATTAGATATAAAAGTATGCCAAGAGAAAATTGACAAATTCGTCAAGGGCAAATATTAACAGTTAACGATGAAATTGAAAACTATTTCACTTAAATAATGTTGAGATGTTTATCAAATAATCTGAGAGTTCCAGAGGTATGGAAGTAAATTAACAAGAAGTCTGAAGTTTTAGTATATACATGGAGTGGGTACTAGTTAGTTGAGTTCTCTGATTTCAAATGAATTATGGTAAACTGAAGACTTCTATAAACTCACCATTAAGTTGATAAATATGTTCTACCCAATGACGTAAAAAAAGAATAGACCCATTTATTTACATTAAGAGCCAATAACCGTGGCGCGTCCGCCAAATATGATTTAAAATAATAATGTTTTAGACTCGATTATTGTGACTTGATTTTGCTTTTGTTATTGGGCTAGTCAAATATAAAAAAAATATTATGTATGTATTTTTTTTAAGTATATTAATTTTTTCCATGAGATTTATTTTTTTCCATCGTTTATTTTAAAAATATTCATTCAAAACTATGCATAGCTTGAGTACCATGGTACTCTCAATACATGCTGAAATTCTGAAATTTTGAAGTGAAAATATTACATGGTTTCAGAGAAAATGGTACCGAAAATTTGAAAAATTATTAGTCGCTGATAACTGCACCTCCCTCGGAAAACACGTGCAGATTCACTGGTACACTCAAAGCCAAAGTAGAGTAAAATTATTTCAACCGGCACGGGCGATTGTTTTGAATTGCATATTACAAATATTTTGAGCAAAGTTAAAGTGAATTTGTTGTATGGGTTTTTTTGGTATTCAGTATTGTTTGTGGATGTGTTATTAGGTTTATTCCAACCTGCGTCACAAACAGTTTCTTACAGTCAGGATTCTGCGCACTAACTCAAATGTGTTCCAACCAAATTTTCTGAAAGTTAGTAAATGATTAGTTTTCTGTTCCAACTGATTTTCAAACCTGTTTGTAATCTATCAGAACTCTTTCTTTAAAAATATAACTTTTAACCCCGTGCCAGCCAAAGTGCTAAATAGTAAATAGCTTATAAAACTAGTCTTGGTCGATATATCGGTAACCACGATATTTCACTGGTGAATGTAAAATAACTGGCGCTACCGGTGATTCAGTTCTCGCAGATGCGGTTATCGGCGATTCAGTTTCAACCGAATACTGCAATATCGGGGTCATCGATTATCGACACTAGCATTGGAAAACTGCGCCGATTCGATATAAAATATCATTATTTACAAATATTATGTGAAGGAAAAACGGTGATTGGTGATTTAAGCCGATATGATGTTATTATAGAAGGCCGCAATCGGTATAGATAATATAAGTATATCGGCGGTGGCGGACGCCACCAAGTCAAAGAGAAAATACAAACATGCGGCCCGACCCGATACCAATAAGGGCAAACGTGCCGATTTTTCTGTGAATTGTATGCATCGCCAGTCACTGCACGCTGGTCTTATATTTTGATTTGCCTTTGCTGTTTATACTCAGTCACTGCGGTGATTCAAATCACCGTTTAGAATCATGGTGATTTAGAAATCACTGTCGCCGTTTCACCGGTTACCGGAAAATCACCGTATTTCCCAACACTATATAAAACCCCGACTAAAAATATGTTTTTATTTGAGTGTTTTGAAATATTTTTTAATAAATCGTTAAGTATGAGCGACGAAAATTTTAGTGAGATTAGTGACATAATATCGTCCATGGAAAGTAGTGGTGACAAAAATTTAGAATTGCTCCTAAACGAGCAGATAATTAAAAACCAAAATTATTTAGGTACATATGGTGCTATTTTTTACATTGAATGAATTATTATTTATGATATTTTCAGAGGAAATAGTGCCCCAGTATTCTGTACTCTTTATCAACCCAAAATATAAATTGATCAGAAAACCAGTATCTTACAGACATGGGCTTTGGAAACGATTTGCAAACTGTAAGAAATCTGTTTGTGATTGAAGGTTGGAACAAACCTATTGGTGTGCTTTTAGTTTATTTATCCCTTTGATATAATTTATAAGACTTTAAAAACTTTTGTGGAATAATTGATTAACGAGAAAAGTAAGTGTTATTTAATTTTTTTTATAAAAGTAATAATTAGTTAACAATTTGTATTTAGTTACTGCATAAAATAAATTCTCCTATACAATGGGCTTATAATTGTAATATGTTTTAGAATGTATAGTGACTATGTTATTGTAACACAGAAGCTAAATTATCTTGCATGAAATCCCCTCCAAGCATTTGAGATTTTTTCTTTTCCTCAATAAGTGTGCGTATCCTTATCCCGTAGTGATATGTACATTGTGCAGTGCGTTCCAAAAATCTGGAACAACTCAAATATCTCGAAAACTAAGGTGTTCTTAGAACTGCCCTGTGACAGGTCGATTTCTGATTTTAATTTACTGTGTTTTTACCTAAAATTTGATTATATAGGGTGATCCATCTAAAAATGAAATACACTATATTTTTAATCTATTTTTATATTTCATAAATGATATAGCCTGTGGGAGTTGCAGATATTTGAAACATATTTCACATTTAAAATTTGAATATACAGGGTGAACCATCTTAAAGTGATGATTTCATCATGAACAGTCTTGTAAAGTTATTCGGGGTGAAATATGATTTTGAAATATCTGTAGCTTCCATAGAGTATCAATTTTATTTGTCATCTTAATTTTTTTTCAGGGATCAGTGTTATTATTTGAAGATGCCTAGATATCGATTCATGAAAGTTTCGAGAAAAATGTAAGTAACTTTTAAAAAAATTTGCCCCTACATATATTATGATTTTGTTTAATAATTTAATAAATTAAATATCTGGATAATATGATACATTGATATAGCAAACACTAAGAACAAATATAATTAGAGTTAATTTAGGATTCTTTTATTTCAAACGTTTCACATTATTTTAAACAATATATGCTTATAACAGTTCAAGGAAACTATTTTTGTAAATTGGTTCATCCTAACGTTCTATTGCAGCTCTATGAAAAGAAGAGAAGAGGAGAAAACCTTTAAGTGCGCTTCCAGCGAACTTTACTCAAAATTCCAGTAGATCAGAAAATCATTTATTTGAACATGAACCGGAAGACACAATATATGACGACATTGAAATCGCAGAGGCGGAAGACTCAATATATGACGACATTGAAATCGAATCAATCAATATTAATGAAGAATGCTTTAAACCAAAACGTCACAGAATTTTGGACATAAATTATTTCTGAGAACAGTTAAAAAATATTAGCCATAAACCTTCTTTTGAATGCACTCTTCAAAACTGTGATATTTTGGGAGAAATTAGAAATGGATTTCGATCAACCTTTAAAATCGTCTGTAATATGTGTAATGAAGTTAGTAGAATAAATACAGAACCTGAAATACCAGCCGATATTAATATTTTAACAATTTTAGGTATATTTTTATTGTTTATTTTTTCATTCACATCTACAAATATTAAGTTTTTAGGAGCCACATCAGTAGGAGCTGGATATTCACAAACATCTGAGATGTTTGCAATCATGAATATGCCTCCAATAGGTCCTAGGTTATATTTTAAAAGTCAGCGTCATCTTCAGGAAAATGTAGCATTAATGAAACAACCGGAGAAAGCAATAGAAGAATAAAAATGGCTGGCAATTGAAAGAAGAGATGTTGATGCAGATGGTTTCCCTTTAATTACGGTTATTGCTGATGGAGCTTGGTCGAAGAGATCGTATAAGAACAATTATAGCGCCCTTTTTGGGAGTAGCTGTAATTATTGGTGAAGCCACCAGAAAAGTTCTATTTCTAGGAATTAAAAACAAACTTTGCATAATTTGTTCCAGAAATTCATCTAAAGGAATACAAAGTACCCATGTATGGGATGAGTCTTCAACCTCAATGGAGTCGGTCATCATTGTAGATGGTTTCAAAAATAGTATTTCGATGCACGGGGTCAAGTATTCCAGATTAGTTGGTGACGGGGATAGCAGTGTTACCACAAAACTTCTAAAGAAAAAACCTTATGGCCACTTAATGGTACAAAGAATAGAATGTATTAATCGTTTACTCAGAAATTCGTGCAATAAGCTCAAAAATGTATCCAAGTCGGCCAGAAGTCATTCAAATTGTAAACCCGTTCCAATTGTTTTAAGAAGAAAATTAGAAAATAACATCGTAAAATTCAGGATCGCAATAAAAAATGCAGCTGAAGTCAGAAGAAGTACGATTTCTATTCAAATAGAAAAATTCAAAAATGAAGTCTTGAATATTACAAACCATATATTTGGAGATCATAAAAACTGCGATAAATATTTTTGAACTAACAAGACGGCCATAATGAACCCAGGTTAATTTAATTCCACACATGGTCAAATGCGGATTATTTCAAGATATTTTAACTGCATTAAATAGAATATTATGCTGCGCCCCTTCATTTTTATTCAATAAAAATAATAATCCTGCAGAGCATTTTAATGGACTTGTGAACAAATTTGTTGGAGGAAAACGGGTAAATGTAAAATGATTTATTTGTAAGTAATATAACAAAATATTTTTTGGATAAATTTTTCTGGGACAAATTCCTACCAAATGAGATGTGAGTGTGCAGCTATATCATACAATTGCAAAGAAGATTATATTTTTGAAATTTTAAGAACACTGGGCGCACAGCCTGACACCTTCACAGAAAGTTACAGTGAAAATAAAGCTTGGAAAATAAAAAGAGAGAAGATGTACAGTGATAAAAAATTCAAAAAAAAGTCGCTAGAAAGAAGCCTAATTTAGGTCCTGATGAAGATTATGGAGATGTTGAAGAAATAGACGAAGAAGAATTTGAAATTAGAAAGAAAATATTAGAAGCTATTTTAAAGAAATCTGATGAAGAAATACAAATTCTGGAAAAAGAGACAAAAGGCCAGAGCACTAACCACAAATGGTTACATTTAGAATAACAGCTTCTAATTTTGGCCCTATTTGCAAACCAAAACAAGGCAATCCAAAAATATTAGTGTAGAAAATCCTTTATGGCACTTTTTCGGGAAATAAATGTATAAAGTATGGATTGCAATGTGAACCATTGGCAATACATGAATTTGAGGAAATTACACATTTTAAAGTGGACTATTTGTTGGGAGAGAAGATGAATATTTTCTGGGAGCTAGTCCAGATGGAATAATTGCATTTTAGGATTCAATTATGGAAGTAAAATGCCCATATACTTTAAAAATTTTAATCATAGCAGATGGTATTAAAAACAAAAAATCAATTATCTTCAATTCAATGAAAAACTAGAAATCAATCTAAAACGAAATCATAATTATTATTACCAAATCCAGGGTCAGCTACATCTAACAAAAAAAGAATTTTGTTATTTTATGGTTTGGAGTAATACAACTTTTCATATTGAAAAAATTGAAAGGGATGATGATTTATGGAACAGTAACATGAAAAACCAATTAGAAACTTTTTTAATTCACACCTTTTGCCTGAAATTTTAAAGCGACCAATATAGTTTTCTATCGTATTAATCCAAAAAGAAAAAATTATGTTGTCAGATACTTCACCGGGCAGATTTCAACATGGTCTTAAAGTACTTTTTGAATTTTTCAAAAACATTAAGTAGTGATCTAAGAATTTGAGAAAAACGATGTAGCTATGCTCTTAAACCTTATAAAGTTGATATTTAAAAAAATGTAATTTTTATTCCAAAAAAGTCATCTAAAATATGTACTAGGTTGTTGAAGATTTTTGTAATTTCAATATTGGTATGCAAATGTGTTATGATCAACAAAATTAAATCTGCATTTTGATTCAAGTATTTTTGTCATTCCGCCAATTAGACAAAAAAATTATTGCAATGAAAACTTTATTTTTTTATCTGTAAGTTACCAATATCTATAAGAAATGAAGGGTTCACCATGTGAAGACAGGCACAACCTGATCATTTATCAGTAGTATTTTATTATACTAAAACTACAATTTTCATATATTTATTTCAATAAATGGATTTGTATTTTTTTGTCAACCTCTTTTACCTCTATTCATCGGAGCTTATAATAAACATTAATTTACTGTAAACGTACACAAAGATTATAAAAAATTTGTATGTCTTTGTATGTCCATTAATATATTGAGATATCATGTTTTACTACAATATTATTTGCACTTTATTCTATATAAAGTATCATTTTATAAATCTGAAAAAACGCCACTTTGTAACTTTTGCCTCAGATTGTATTATTTCTAGCGTGCGGCTAATATTAAATAGGAGCGGGGCATCGCGTATCTCTTTTCGAACTTTCGTTTCTCTTTCTCGACTTCGCGCGTAATTTCGAGCGCATTGGCTCTTAAGTACTGAAACTAACATTGCAAACGTAATAACGAGTTAGTCGACTGTAAGCTCACTGTGCGCTAATGTCAACATGTGCTTTATTTCTGAAAACCACTCGAAAAATATATAATGGATGTTGAAAAGGCAAAGTAACAATGCTCTGCAAAAAAATTAATAGTCAGGAAGCATATGATATTATTGAATCATGAAAGTAAATGAAATACAGCAAACACATGTTCTTGTGAAGTATGTGTTTTCAATAATAAAATTATTCTGCTTTACATGACAACGCTGTAAGACCGAATCCATTCACAAAACGTACCCGTGTGTATAATCTTTGATTTCGTCACAACAAATCATCGCATAGTTGTCATTGCAGAAGATCGTGAAATTGTTTGTTTACAGGTGATTATTCGGGCATTTAAACAGTTATTGCAGAGTCCTTAAGTGTATTATAAACATTGTTCTTCAGTGTTATATTTGCAAAAAATTGTATCATTTGAAAAAAAATGTTTCTTTTCAGCGGTAAGTTGACATTTGATCTCGATTGTTTAAGAACCAGTGTCGTCTATTTATTAAATGATTTTCAAAGTTGAAAGTTATGCATTTTAATAATATGAAATATCTAAATCATCCAATTATTTTTACTAGTCAGTAGAGCCATTTTTCTATTTAAGTATAATGTATAAATAAATATCAAACATAATTCAATCCACTCTTTTTATATAATTAGTGCACTTAGTAGATTTTCAACAACATATATTGTAGGTTTTCCACAAATTATGAGTAAAGAAAAGTTTGCTTCTCATTGATTGGTGTTGAAAAAGATGATATAGTTCCATTGCGTACTTTAATATGCTCCTCTCATTTTGCTCCATGTAATATCCTTGATAAAGCAAACGGTGTTCAAATATATCACACCTGGGGCAAACCCACTACTTTCACATTGATCATCCGTTTTGGTATTCTCTAGGTATAAGTCCTATCAAAGATTTCTAATACTTACTATTTGCTTAAGAAGTAGGTACACATTAGAATTGATTCAAAAATTTCTCAGTTCAATATTGATAATCAAATACTAATTTATTTACACTTCGAACTCGACTAAATAAAACTAAACCTGAACTTCAGATGTAAGAATTGATGAAAGTAATAGACTCGAGTAAAATGTGTGGTATACATGAGTATATAATCTTTAAATTTTTAGAAAAATCATTGATTAATACTACAATATGGAAGATATATCCCCATTTTTGTAATTTTCCAGCGAATCAGAAAAGAATGCAACACAAATGGTACAAAACGATCGTTCTTCATCAGCTATACTGACTGCTTCGGAAAGTGGAGTAGAAAGAAATTCTTCGTACCTCAAAAATATTACAGATCCATCATATAGTACCATAAACTAGCAGTTCATATGAAAAATTTATAGATGCAATTTTTTTAATTTGTATTATTTTGCTTTAGAAAGGGGAGCTACGTAGGTGATATGGAAAGTTCTGATTTTTCTACACCGACAAATAGATGGTATTGACAACAAGCGTTTGTGTTGCATTCAGAAACTGGCCAGCCAACTGGACAAGTGAGAAAAAGACAAGCGTGTTAAATATGATTTTGTCCACAATCTTGAAAAATCATTTTCCCAAAAAATAGAATATTGTATTTTGTTTATTAATGAAATACTCAGGAATTTATTTTCCAAAATGTATTACTCCTTATCTACATGGATTAATAATCATATTTTAATTTTTTTCTTGGAGTCTAAGCCTTGATAGTAGATTAGTAATTTCTATTTCATTATCTACATAATTTGATTTTAGTCCTAGGTACCATAGGAACATTGTGCTCAGAGTATGCAACCAATTATACGCTTGTGTATTTATTTTACTGACTTGTAACAAAAGTTATTTACTTTTCTCACTTGCGAATAAAGTTATTTACTTTGCTCACTTATGAATCAATATGCTACTTTGCTCACGATTGTGGAAAAAGTGTTTTATTGGTTAATAGTAAACATTATATGCAATTATTCCTATATAGTTTAACATTGTTGATACACATTCATTGTTGTTGTTGTTGTTCGATAATTTAATTTGTTTCTTATCTATTGTTATTTTCTTATTATTTAAAAATCGAATAAAATTATTTCAAAGCTTTAATTATCTCTCAACATCCTTATTTTTTTTCAGATATTCATTGAACTAAATTTAAAATTTCTTTTTAATTCAGTATTGTACCTACATTCAATTATCTTCAATTCAATTCACTCTTTACAGTAAGTAATTCTACAGCATTTCTATTACACATCTATTTCTAAGTTGAGAATCTCCTCAAAAATTATGAAAGTAGTACGCCACTGGAAATGTTATTTAGACAGCGTTGCGAAACTAGGAAAATACTGTCATTTTCTAGCACGTTGTTAGAGAATTTAATGATGGCTTCAAAATGATCCCGATATTATGAATGAGATACTAGGTCTATTCTTTTTCTACTGCCTAGACAGAAAAATTAGAACAATCTGGTTTAGTATATGTTAAGTGTAAAAGCCACTATTTGATAATTTAAAAAATAACTACTAGGATGTTGGTCTGCACAAATATACTATGTCAAAAAATTACCGGAAAGCAATCAATGGACCAAAATTTGTATCAGTAATTGAAATTTATTCTATCTCTTGAAAGTTAGCTACTTGTGTGATACAATTAAGCCAACAAATAAGCCTTTCATCAAACCCCATTTTTAAAGCATGTTCGGGAATACATTTTAGTAATCACTAAGAATTCGGTATCAGGTGCCTCGAATAATAAATTTGAACTTTGGAAAGAGAAAATAGTTGGCCAGAATCAGCCACATAGCGGAATATAGTAATTGTTCGATGTTGAGTTTTTGGCTAGCAATTTGTTTACAATGATAGCTCTATCTGTGTTATTATGATGCCCAAAAAAGGTACGAATTAATTCATAAGACCAAAATATTACAGTGGCTATCTCTCATACACCTGAAGAAAGATCTTCAGTCACAATTTCCTTTACTTTGACGATGTTAAGTTCAGTTAAAGACGTTGATGCACTGCCAGAGAGAGGAAAATCTTCCACCACATCTTAAACGCTTTTTAATTCACTGTACCCCTCATACCACATATTTAAAGTCGATTCGAAATAAGCCTTATTTAACACTCAAATGAGTTACATAAATGTGACCTTATCAAAGCCCAGGCTTCTGATCTGTATAACTATATCATAATCACATATTTGCAAACAATTGCACTCAATGAAATCATTTCTATTATTGAATTAAAATTATCCTTAGGAAATGTACATCTATATATCATATATTTTTAAAATATAATATTGAAAAGAAAAATATAAGGAAGATTCCATTAATCACTATATGAGTGATGACCTATAGGAATGAATTGGTAAAGGAAGTCCCCAACTTTCTATTCTTCCATGAAAGTTTTTTTTAAATCAATCGGTATTCAAAAAATGTTTTTCAATGCAAAATAATAATTACCTTATGATTCCATATAAGATTTGGAAGAGCATGATCTTTATTAAAATTGTAATAAAATAGTAACCAATTAGATTCCGCTTTCTTCCTCTCTCGTCTCCTCCGTAATACAATAGGCCTTTCTTTAATTTTCTCCTCTCTTTTCAATTGAATACCCACTGTTGTTCCCCAATGTTGTAATGCTAGATTTGTGTAATGTTCAACTCTTTTTTCCATTAATTTGAACTGCCTTTCGACGGCAATCCAGTTCGGGTTCTTTTTAGTTTTATTAGCATGATCTTGAGCTAATTTTAGGTTATCCCTATTATTTAACATTTCTTGTTCTATAGCTTCTTTGGGTATTTGATCTTTAGAGTCCAAAAATGTTATTAGTCCCGTGGGCTGAAAAAGAGACAATTTATAGATTAACGATTACTACTAATAATCTCTTTAAGATTGAAAATAGATATTTTCAAAACGTAATTGTAACCGTTTACTGAAGGAAAAACAACTACTTTTTCATGGCCATAATCCTCGGGAGATATCAATAACTTTTCCCACCCGAATTTATTAAAGACGTTCATTTACAAATAAATCATAGCTAAAGTAGAAAACACCTTTAAAGGTCACTGGTTTTAAGGGTAGAGAATACAAATAATACTTTCCTTGTCAGTTTTTATAATCAAAAAGAATGATAAACCGCTCAAATGTAATGCAAATTTTCATTATCAATTGCTTGAAAATGAATATATCATCTTTATATAACAGAGTTGGAACATTAGAGTTATCAATAATGATGATACTATATGTAACATGATATATGTTGTATACTACATGAAAATGAAGGGAATAAATTGAAACAAATTTCTGATTCTCTTTATTTGTTTAATATTGTTAATAGATCATGGTCTGGTACAGGGTTCTCTAAACTTTCCAGCCTTAGATGGATTCTGATTACTCCAGTAAGTTCCAAGTAGTTTTACTTTTTCTGAGCATTTGCTGAATTCGCTAGTTCAATTACTATCATGTATTGGTATGACCGTGAAACAACATCTGATGGTCGAAAGCAGAAGTAGGTCTATTGCTAAATGGCCCTTAAAGTACTTTCGAAAACGCTGTACAAATAGAACATTCTAAAATAACCTTGTTTGTTGGAGAAATTTCTGGTGTGTTCCAGTCATACGCAGTAACTGTACAATCAAAAATCAGTGGTGCGAGCTGGAAGGCGAAGAAAGCAAACGAAATTGTTGAGTTAAAACTATTAATTCGCTTATAAAGTTATAAATACCAAAGTCAACAATACTAGCCTTTATTAATAGTTGTACCCCCCTTTTATCACCTGGAATACCTAAATATTAGATTGAACATCTATTTTGGACAGCTCATCATCAATATGTAACAATATTTGGTGTTTTGTATGTGATTCATATGGGAAAGAAATGTTCAAAGATTAATGAAAGTGCAAAATTACAATTATATAATCTCATTAGTACTTTTTACAAGTTTTACAATGTTATTGGAATGCATTTCAATTATTTGATAGCTATTACGCTTTTGTTAAATTTTCTGTTTATTATACTCGTCATTAAGTTTTAACTAGCAAGTAAATAAAACTGTTCTGTTTCTTATCCAACAATATGCCATTATCTGAATTTGGAGATCCCTGGTCCAGTATGTCAAAAGCTTTTGAAAAATATGTTTGCGAGACATATGTTTGTGGAGACAGGCATTTGGATATGTCTGGTATACTGTATGTGCAAATCGCTAGCGCACGTTCGTAAAATTTACGAAAGCTTAGTCTATACATAACTATTAGAATGCAATAAATGTACAATAGTTTTTTTTATTTAGTTAATAATTGGAACATACTAGCCAGATGAGCCGAAAGAATTAGCTGCTGATTTCAGCTTCTTATTGGATGATCACGTCAATTTTAGTAATGAGAGTTGTAATGAAAGCAGTGAATAATAAATGGTTTACAAGTGTACCCTTAGCTGACCAATTACTGAAAAAACCGTTCAAAACCAAAACTATTTGTAAAAACAAACTTGAAATCCAACTATAAATGGTGGACATAAAGAACCGAAATGTTGAAAGCTCAAAATGTTGCTTTGATCGAGAAAAATACTGGTTTCATAGCTAAAAGCAACAAAAATGTACTGTTGCTTTTAACTATGCACGAAGGCGAAAGCATTTCTCAGATTTCTGGAAAACCCGAAATTATCAAGACCAAACCAAACAAAATACTCAATAGATCAAATGTGTTCTGAAAAGTTGGTCACTTTGCATATTTTATGGCATGTTAAACACTACATGTATCAACTCAATTATTTATAATCAGCATAGAATAAAAAAGGGCCGAAAGGCAGTCGACAGAAAAGTGTATATGATGACACTTCAAGAGGACCTTATCGAACCTTGACTGAAGAAAGGAAGAAGTATACCTTGTTTACAACGATCGAGTATATAGCAACTATGCTTTACAAAACCCATAGAGGACGTAGCTGCTGTACCTGGAACGTCGTCTCGAACAACTTGTGCCACTGTCTTGCCAAAAAAAGAATAACAAACAATCTCTGCAACCTTTGTAGCAAGGCATTTTATCTAGAATATTGTGCCAAAATTTGTACAACTTGTGAATATGAACATAATAGTATACAAAAAGAAATGTTTATTTTTTAAATTGCATATTGAATATTTAAATGTGTGTACATTGTAATATGCACCAAGTTCGAAAGGGTTTAAAGAAAATAAATTCTTCATCCATGTTCAAAGAACAAGTATCGAGAATAATAGGGTTGTGTTGAAAAGACGACATATTAAGTTGCTCGTAAGTTACAATGCATATCATATTTATAAACATAATTTGAATATTAGCAGAGTGTGCATTCATCTATTAATAGTAAAATAGTATCCTTACTTTTCATCAAAAAGTTATAGAAAATTATCACAAACTTAAGGAAAGAAAAAACAAAAGTTAATGGAGTATTTTACAATTTAATAGAAAAATGGTCAATTTATATATAATAATTTTTTGGCAATTTTCAAATAGAAGAATATTTTATTGCCAAATATACTATTTTGAGTTAAGCCTACCGAATTATATATTTTCAATAAATTGTCAAACATTATACCATTATCCTTTTTAGGAGTCCCATCGCAATTGGATTACCAGTAATCCAAAGTCCTATTAAATGTCGCGATAATTGTCTATGTGTCAATAATCGGCCATCAGTGCCTTGAGTGTAAAGAGCTGCCAAAAGATGTCGTGGTAATGCACCTTCAGCCAATGCTAAATTTTGCATTTTTTCCGCCACTTCAGATTCACCTTCTTCTATGATAGAACGCATTACTAATCCAGCTCCCTTAACGATTGCCATAGATGGATGCTGAAATAAATTAATTAATAAATCCAAATAATAAACACAAAATTTTTCAACATACTTGAAATAAACGAAATAACATCCGACCTCTATCTGATACCATTTCTAAAAGTGTGTCAAAATGTTTGCCATCTGTTGTTTCACTATAAGGAACACACAAAGCAAATGTTAAAAAATCCAACATTGCTGATACGATCAAAGCACCAGTACCTACTGCCTAAAATGTAACATGAAATTAATTATCTAATAAAAACAAAACCACTTTGTTCATGCTTTGAAAAATGTTCAAAAAATTAGTAGGTGAAAACTATAATTACATGAAATGACAAACTGGAGGTTGGATGAAAAGAATAAAAATAATGGTAGGAACTACTAATTTTAAAAGATAAACCTGACTCTCAGTAAATGTAGTATGAGATATGACAGTAGCCAATACCAAATTTAGTATTTTTCTTGGCAAACAGATTCAATAATCATAAAATGATGGGATGTTAACATTCTCATGAATAATTACCATATACTGACGGTGACTATACTTTCTCTGCACAATTAAAATATTTTGTAAAATTTCAACATAAATATTCAAGTTAAATCAAAGATCATTAATTTATTCATAAGGAAATATTCTAACATGTAATGCACGATATTATTATTTGATTTGATGTTTTAATTGCAATTAGATCAGTGATCAGTTACAAAATATTATGGTTTTATTGATCTGCATCTGTATTCCGAAGATATAATAAATGTGATTCGTTAACTCCACTTTGCGATCCACTGTGTGCATAAATCATATTATCCTTTGATATTATTATTATTATTTTATTAAAGCAATAATAGTATTTTATGCAACGATCATGTAATGATAGCCATTAATACATCAGCATGTTGTAGGATACGAAACGAACCGCAGGTATAACTACTTTTGAAAATCAAAATTGACAGTTGTCAAATTAAGTGTCACTTTACTAAAAAGTAACGATTCTATTGGCCTAAAAATCTTTAACGTAATGAAGATATGTATCATAGTGAACTTCATTATAATACAGGTTTTATTCTTTTAAAAATAGTGTATTATAAAAAAGGAGTATAAAAATATTTCATTCATTGAAACATTCCTATATCACAAAAACGGTTTTATCATGACAGACGATAAACTTAAATAAACTGTGGTCTACAATATTCTGAAAAGTTGTTGTGCACTAACACTGGTGAAAAATGTATCTTTTGAGATGTAAGGTATTCAATTATCTACTTACAATATGTTCTGTCCACATATTTAAAAGACTTTCCAAAAACGGTTTTGTTTGTAATAAGGATGACTTATTTAGTTGTTCTTGTCTAAGATCATAATCATCGTGCATAGGATGCATTAGGGCACAAATGACATCTATTGCAGCCTGTGTTACAGCATAGTCATTCCTTTTTAAGGCCATTATAACTTTATGGCCAATGGCTTCTCTAAAACTGGAAAAATACAAATTAATGAGTTTTCATTTCCATACTGACGGAAAATGGAAACATTTCTATTGTTATAATTATATACTATAGTATAAATTGCTTACAAAGTATTACATAAAAGTTTGTATCGGCTGGTAAAGTGAATTTCAATATTTAAAATCCTCCTTTGTATGTTTTTCGGCACAACTTATTTAACAATGGCAACAATAATTGTTAATGGATATACAACAAAATACAAACAATATAACTAGACCTATCAAGCTTACTAGTGCCCCAATCTCAATATTGTAATGTTTTTGTTATTTATTTAAACAATAAAGGGGTGGGATAAATTTTAAACACACGGTAGGTTCACTTACTTAATTTATTCAATACAAACAATGGTTATGCTAATGCAATAATAATGGTAGTGAACAATAAACAAGTATTAAGAAAATAATTATCAAACTCCTAGAGAAATTCAAAAACATGGTCCAACAACTGCTACAATCAAACAGCATGATCCTAAATATGCTAACACTACTTATAATTTAAATGTAACAGCTTAATTAAAATAGCAGAGTATATAAATTCAATGATACATAGACCTTTTCAGTTCCTATGAACAAATGTAATTTTGATAGAGAGATTAATACAATTAAACAAATAGCTACATCCAACGGTTATCCATTACATATGATAAATTAATTAATAAAAAAGAGGAAAAAGTGGCATTACAACTAATATTTCCTGAACAAACTAACGAAATAAAAAATTATAAAACTATCAGATATGCAGGTAACATTCTAATAATATTTCAAATATAATATCTTTACTACAAATACAACAATTTCTTTTAAAACAGATAGTAATGCGAGTACAAAATTGTTAAATGTAAAAACAAAAATATCCCCAGTAAAGAAGTCTGGTTTATATAAACTTAAATGTCCAGAATGTAATGCTGTCTATTTGGGTCTAACCCTTAGAAATTTTGAAATTAAAACAACCAGATAAATCCCACTACGCAAAACATCTAATTGAAACCAAACATTCATTGACCCTGACACAGAACTAGAAGCACTGGATGTTTGTGATAGGAAACAAGAACTGGATTTCCTTGAATGAACAGATAAATCTAGAGAGTTCTCCACTTTTAAACTGTCTTCTCAAGTGATAATTGTAAAGATCAGCAGATATAGTTTTCCTGGTTTTCTATATAATTGCACAGTTATACTGAGCTTAATTGGGAAAAAGATATCCGGGATATCTCCATAGGGCTAATAATATCTTAGCTTTAATATTTGTAATATAAATTTTCGTTTAAGCTTATTCCCGGTAATCGGCCAACATGGTTAAGGTTAAAAATAAAAAGATTTTTTGTATTGTTTACATTCTCTTCTCATTCATTTTATTTTCTCCACTACGTTTCGGCGTATTACCATTTTCAAGTATTTATTTTTTTTCCCTCTACAATGAATAATGTGTTATTTAATTATAATACATTTAACAATAAGAGACAAGACAAAATTAATTTAAAACAATGAGCTATTAAAACTTACACATTATAAATCTACTGTCGACTGTGGACATTGCGTTCTAAAATATTTTAAAATCAAATAAAGTTACTCGAACCTGTCTGATTTATAAAATCATCAACAAAACATACAAATAATATTCATAGGCGGGTAAGATGCAAAACACCTACAGCTACTCTATTAAATGGTTGTATATTTTTGGGAGACTCTGTCTTATAGTTAATTGAATTTTTGTTCTTTTTGATACAAATCATTTCTTTGACTTCACGTTTGAATCTGTTATCTTCTTTGTCTAAAATTTTTATGTTTTTAAAATCAAAACTATGGTGGTTTTCGAATGCGTGTTTTGAAAGGGCTGTGGAATGTTCATTGTGGGTTTTTATGTTATATTGGTGATTGTAAATTCTGTTATGTAGGTATTGAGATGTTTGACCCACGTATTCACCATGGCAATCTTTACATTTGACATTATAAAATACATTACTTTGTTTCAATTTTTCGGTTTTCGGTTTAAATTTTGTGAAAAAGTCTTGGTATAATTATTAGGTTTGTGCGCTACATTTATATTATTTTTACTCAACAGCCCCTGAATTTTTTCTGATGCACCTTGTACGTATGGTAAACTGATATATGTTTTGGTTGAGATATTATTACTAGAATTATTACTACTCCTATTGTTTGTGTCCCTTGCATTATTATTGTTATACATTTTATGTATTCGTTTTTTTATTATAGGATTGTAAAAACTTTCTGGATATTCATTACTTTGTAAAACTTCTTTAATCTTCTTCAAATTATCAGGTCTGTTATTAGGATGTGAAAGTTTTAGGGCCCTGTCTGTAAGGTTATTAACAACACTTCTTACTAGCAATAACTTGTATAAAAAACCGGTGGCTAGAAATAAATAAATATACTTCTTTGCCCTTAAATGAATTTATAGAAGCCACGTTGTTGTGTTTGAATTCGACATATTTTAAATATAATGATGATTTTTTTTCGCAAATTTATGGTATAGCCATGGGATCACCAATTGCAGCAGTCATAGCAAATCTAGTAATGGAGGATTTGGAAAATACAGTTATAAATCAATTCAATTATGTTCCAAATTTTTATAAAAGATACGTTGATGACTGCCTTCTATGCATACCAGCATCCAAGTTAGATTATACACTTGAAAAATTTAACAACTTCCACCCTAGAATACAATTTACTTTTGAGAAAGATAACGAAAAACTAATAAACTTTTTGGATATAACAATTAAATATGATAATACCGGTAAAATTGAGACAAATTGGTTTACCAAACATGTATGGTCTGAAAGATATTTAAATTTTAATTCTAATGTACCGATCACATACAAAAGAAGTGTTGTTAATAACCTTACAGACAGGGCCCTAAAACTTTCACATCCTAATAACAGACCTTATAATTTGAAGAAGATTAAAGAAGTTTTACAAAGTAATGAATATCCAGAATGTTTTTACAATCCTTTATTAAAAAAACGAATACATAAAATGTATAACAATAATAATGCAAGGGACACAAACAATAGGAGTAGTAATAATTCTAGTAATAATATCTCAACCAAAACATATATCAGTTTACCATACGTACAAGGTGCATCAGAAAAAATTCAGGGGCTGTTGAGTAAAAATAATATAAATGTAGCGCGAAACCTAATAATTATACCAAGACTTTTTTCCCAAAACTTAAACCGAAAACCGAAAAATTGAAACAAAGTAATGTAGTGTATAATGTCAAATGTAAAGATTGCCATGGTGAATACGTGGGTCAAACATCTCAATACCTACATAACAGAATTTACAATCACCAATATAACATAAAAACCCACAATGAACATTCCACAGCCCTTTCAAAACACGCATTCGAAAACCACCATAGTTTTGATTTTAAAAACATAAAAATTTTAGACAAAGAAGAAAACAGATTCAAACGTGAAGTCAAAGAAATGATTTGTATCAAAAAGAACAAAAATTCAATTAACTATAAGACGGACCTTCAAAGTCTCCCAAAAATATACAACCATTTAATAGAGTAGCTGTAGGTGTTTTGCATCTTACCCGCCTATGAATATTATTTGTATGTTTTGTTGATGATTTTATAAATCAGACAGGTTCGAGTAACTTTATTTGATTTTAAAATATTTTAGAACGCAATGTCCACAGTCGACAGTAGATTTATAATGTGTAAGTTTTAATAGCTCATTGTTTTTAATTAATTTTGTCTTGTCTCTTATTGTTAAACGTATTATAATTAAATAACACATTATTCATTGTAAAGGGAAAAAAAAGAAATACTTGAAAATGGCAATACGCCGAAACGTAGTGGACAAAATAAAATGAAATAGAAGAGAATGTAAACAATACAAAAAATCTTTTTATTTTTAACCTTAACCATGTTGGCCGATTACCGGGAATAAGCTTAAACGAAAATTTAAATAATACGGTCAGGAAATACACACTGGAAAATATTTGTAATATAATACTTCTTCTTTTTTCTATTAACATATATCAAGTCAATCACAAGGTAGGTCACTTCTTGGTCTAGCCAAAAATAATTATTAAACATCAGGTAGGCATCAAATGAAATTTAACTTGTCATTCTGATAATGATATTTAATATCGAAAAAATTGTCAAATTTCTTAGAATCTCTAAAAAATTTTCAATATATTGTGGAGTTATCTAGAAACAGTAAGTTTCATTTAAAACAGTAATCATTGATAATGTTAAATTGTATTATAACTGAACATGAAAATGCTCATACATTAAATTTACTTACCCAGGTAATTTGGTAAATGATGCATACCCCACTTTGCTAGCAACTAATCGTCTTAAACCTTGGAATTGAGCTTCCAGTTCTGCTACACTAATTGTTTTTTGATCGCCTTCTTTAGACACCAAAGATTGCAAAACTCCCGTGATTAGTTTTTCTTTATTTTCTGAAAATATTCCCTAGAAACAATAGAAAATTACTGTAATATTTCACCTACTTTTAAAAAATTGCAAAGGTTTCATATATTAATTACAAGCTATTATCGGTGTTAATTAAAATTGCTTTTAGACCATTAATTCCATTAGTCTCATCCATGGCTACAAACCGGTTCGTTCATTTTTTGGCACCGACAATTTTTATTTTCAAGTAAATGCTAATTTTCTACTTCTATCTTATCTGTCAGTATACATTACATTAATATAGCTATTTATATAGAATAACCAAAACAGTTTACAAAAATATGGTTATTCTATGACCTATGAATTTAACAATTTCAAAATCAATTTTGCCAATAGAAAGTTGATAATTTATCACTTTTTATACATATATGTACTATAATATTTTACAAATTTTCGCTAAATCTTGACTGCAAAATATTAAATCAATATTTAAAGTTTTTGTGAATATTGGTAACAAATGTAAATTTTAAACGCCGCACCATCGAGTTCAGTTAAAACTATAGAATTTTTTTTAAATGTTAGAAATGATTGCAACTATTAGATCAATCCGAGACTTTCAGAGCTCTTGCAGAATATTTAATGAGACATTTTATAATTCATTATATAACAATTTTGTGCAATTACTCTAATAGTTGCAATTAATCGACCAGCTTGTTTTTTGCAGCTATAACTTTGACTATAACATCCTCATTTCATATTTTTCCAATTAATAATTTGCATACAAAAATAATAATTATGAAATTTACTGTGTTGCTCTTGTATTGTTCATGTCCATTTGTGATAACATTTGACATTATTAAAGAAAAGTCGAAAATTTTGCAAACACATTTCAAAACCACATCCTCGAATATTATGTGGTACTTCTATCTTATCAGTATTTTAATTGCTTTCAATAAAACAATTGAAAGCAAATAAAAAATGTATGAAAACACTTTGATTTACATAGTTACTAGGCTTTCAAAATAAATGAAAACAATACCAGCTGATTGCCATGAATTCTAGACAATCTATAGAGAAATTGTTCAGTCTATTTTTTTCTATAAATAGACTGTGTATATCAATTTTATAAATCGTTCAAGATTTTATGGTTTTTTATATCAAAAGTAATAAATGCTAAATAAACTATTTCAATGCCCTGTACTCGTTTAACGAAACAGCATACAACTATTTATGTCAAATATAACTTCGACCACACTTCATACTTATATGAAGGCCACCAAAATCACTACTATACTGAAATATTTAACCCAACTCTATTGTGCCATCGCAGCTGTATTGTGTACAATGCAAAATTTGAAAATTGTGAAGTATAAAAAATGCGATTTAAGTGAATTTTGTCTATACTGCATCACTTTAGTGGCAGAGTAATACTAAATCGCGAGATTTTGAACCATTTTTAAGAAAAAATGCCATACTTTTACAAATATAAAAAAAACTCACTTCCTGTGTGATGCTATATAAAAGTCCACTGTAGGGTATGTTAGTGTTAAATCTTTTCAAACATTGAGAGAACGGCTTAGTAGGAGGTGGATTCATGAGCAATTTAAGATGTAAACTTTCCGAATCCTCATCTACAGGTATATTGAATGGACTTAATCTTAAACCTCTGTCTGTAGCGACCATTGTTACATGGACATCTTTATTACCAGCAGCTCTAACTCCATCCAATAAAGAAGCTAATAAAGAGTCCCTAGAATTATATATCTTTTTGTATTACAAAATAAAATTAATATTGAGGGTTTCAATTAAAAAATTGTATATGAAATAATGCATAACACTACCTCTTATACCTTCATTTATTTATTTACATTATACACATAAGGTAAGTGTACTCATAATTCCAGTAATTGATACCTTTTGAATAGCCATTAAAAAATAAGAAAATTAGACTCTGTATGAGAAATTTCGCTGAAACATCTTAATTATTATAGCATTTAGAAACCATGTAGCCTACGTAATATATCTTAGGTGGTGCTATGGTCAGTTACATGGTTATTGAAAGAGCAAGTGCAGAGAAAGAGTGTTTATTTTAAAAAAATTCATAAGGTCAGTATACCAAATTAAATATCTCTATTTTTCATCACTTCATGTTAAATTGATTTAAACTATTCCTTGGTGCGTATTGACCAACACTGATGGGTTTTTATTTATTTTTACACCTTTAAATCCTATAAACCGTATACTATTAAAATGCTAATAACTGGAACAAGCAAAACTGTTTTGTTCCATTTATTGACAAACCCTGTCAATGACTGGTCCACAGGTGTATAATAATATATAGTGTTGTCATACTGTCTAAGCCGGTTCCACATCAGTGGATATGTTCGTAGTTCGTCGGGATATTTATTGATGTGGAGGGGGTGAAGCACCAACCCGGCGCGTCTACAGGTGGCGGATAGGAGAAAGGCCTCTGTGATGATTTTATATGAGGAGGAGGTCTGCGGGGAAATACCTGGGGGCTCGTTGTGTCTAAAAACTCAACTGGCAGGCCTCGCATACCCTCCCGCAGACCAACTTTACCTGTCCCACCTGTAGTATCGTGGCTAAGGGATTGCACACAGGGTTACGATGCCGGGTGAAATTTCGAGCTTACCTCGAAATCACCTGTTATATCAATGTCTCCTGGCTGTCTGTGGTCAAGTCTCGCGGCCAAGTGGGATGAGGGGGGGGGTCTTGGCTTTACTGCCCGGACCAAGAGGTGACAACCTCATTAAAAACTTAAAGTCAAGGTGGGAAACCAGGCCGAAGAATGCGTGGCTATATAGGAGAATAGTCCTTACTGGTTTCGACCTTGGAGCACCGGGGGAACTCCATTGTATTGAACCCCGTACCTCTGCATGCGGGGCTCTGCAGCGGTGGACCGTAATGACCCTAGCTTCTCGTTGGACCATTTATGGAAAGAGAAAGACAAAGTAAAACTTCCACCAGAAAAGTAGTGGAGAAAACCTCTTCATTCGGAGACCTCATAGAGGGAAAAAAGGCCAAAAGGCACAAAGGTCGTATGCCGTTCGACCTTCCAAAACTGGGAGAACCAGGCGGCATAGACGACACACTGAGAAATTGCCTCAGTGGAGCAGGGGTGCGGAAATACCTGCGAATCCTCAATCAGGGAATATCCTCTGAAGAGGCCAGAAAGCAGGTTATTCAGCGCTCAACCCTCCCGAAGGAACCACCAACGGGGAAGATAAAGCTTAAAAGAGGCCCGGAGCATATCGCTCCTCCGCAGCGACCTCTTAGCAAAAAACCAAAAACAGCTGCAACGGTAACCGGGCAAGCCACTGGTTACGCAGCAGCTGTCAAAACACAGAAGGCTTTCAGGGTATGAATAATGCTCAAGGATTATCCTGGGGTCACCCTGAAAACAGAGCAGCTCTCTATCCTGGAAGACACTCTGGTGGAAGAGCTGTGCCAGAGAAAAGAGAAGGGAATCCACTTCTCAGGTATCCATTTCCGTTGTGGAATGATACTGGTGGACTGTGGGTCCCAAGAATCGGCAGACTGACTCATGAAGTCAGCGCCGAAATTAAACTCTTGGGAAGGACCCGAATTGGTGTCACGAAGTGGAGACGACATCCCAAAGCCGGTCACCATAACGGTATTCTTCCCAAGAAGCCACGATATGAAATTGGAGAAGATCCTCCAACTTGTCGAGGTTCAGAACTCCAACATCACTACTGGGTTTGGAAGATCCTGAGCTCTAAAAAAGAGGGACAGGGAACTATCCTCACAATTGGGATCGAGCACCAATCTGGGGAGGCTCTGAAGGAAGGGGGTTACGCGCTAGACTTCCGTTTTGGGCGTATTCCTGTCTCGGGGCTGGGAAAATAAAAGAACCCCGCGGAGGATCCAAAGGACATGGAGATACCCTCCACATCCAGAACCTCTGGAAAAGGGGAAAAAGGCGAAAGCTTGACCTTGGGTCAACCCGAGATCTCCTCCGGCTCTGCAAGGGGACTAGGGATGCTGAGATCGCCTCTGTATCCCGGGAAACTGGGCGGAGCCGCCTGGGGGTCGAGGGTCTGACTCGAGATCAAGATACCTGCTCGAACTCCGAGGAAGATATTGCCATGGTGGTCGAGGAGGATCAGGAGGAGATAAAGGAGGGGGATAAATAGAGGCTGAGTAACTCGACCTCTCTCATCCATAATAATTCACCTTCACGTTCACGTTCACGAATGTAGCTTAACCTGCATCACACGAAGGGAGCTTCAGCCATGATTGCTAGATTCGCTAGACTACAACTGGATATTGTACTGATCCAAGAACCATGGATCAACAAAGAAGGCCAAATCTAAGGTTTGGCATGCAAGGATTCTAAATTGATTTATGATCAAAGGCAAGTATCTCCGCGTGCTTGTGTAATCATGAGAAATAACATAAAATATATTTGTGTTTCAGAATACATGTCACGGGACCTTGTTCCAATCATGGTTCACCTCAACATTGGGGGTATCGACCGAGACATCGTCATTGCCTACATCGCTGGAGACGGGCCGATGACACCGCCAGAAGAAGTACAAGAGCTAGTGAGACACTGCAATAGCAGACGGCTGCCAATTATAATTGGTTGTGATGCCAAGGCACACAATACCGTGTGGGGAAGCACTAACAACAACGCCAAAGGTGAGTGAGTGTTTATTAGAATATCTCTTAGCAAATAACCTTGAGACCTTAAACGTGGGGACAACCCCCACTTTTGTCACAAAAGCAAGAGAAGAGGTCCTGGACGTAACAATTGTTAATGTTGCTGCTAGGAAAAATGTAAAAGATTGGAGGGAGATACTACCTCGATTCCCACAATCCGAAATCCTAGAAATACTGATTGGTCTCTTTACAAGACCAATCTGAAGGACAATTTGGAACACGTCGAAGTGAATAAGGTAAATCATCCACACTACGACCTGGAACAAAAAGTCGAACAGATCTGTTAGGCAATAATGGAAGCTTTTCATTCCAGTTGCCCACTATCAAAAGCTCGTTCAGAAAAGGATGCTCCTTGGTGGAATGAGGACCTGTCAAACCTCAGAAAAGAGGTCCGTCGGCTCTTTAATAGAGCCAAACGAGACAGTAATTGGCAGGGGTACACTGAGAAGCTTACTCAGTACAATAAAGAGACTAGGAAGGTCAAAAGGCTTAATTTTCATGCCTTTTGCGAAAAGATCACTTCCACTCACACAGCGGCCAGACTACAAAACGTCATGGCAAACGGGGGAACTAACCCCACAATGTCACTAAGCCAGACGGATCATACACGGAAGGTGAAGAGGAAAGATCGATACTTCTTCTTAGAATCCATTTTCCAGGTAGTGAACCAGCAACAAGCAACGAAATAGTAATGAATTACACCAAAAAATCCCCAAAAGGAAGATGGGGACATTGCTAAGAAAATATTTACTAGACAACGGTTGGAATGGGCAATAAATACCTTTCAGCCATATAAATCACCAGGAGTGGATGGAATATTTCCAGCACTCCTGCAGCAATGGAAAATGGAGAAGGGCAAGGGTAGCCTTCACACCAAAAATAGGGAAAAAAGTTGGGACTGATCTCCGATCTTTTAGACTCATCTGCCTAACTTCGTTTCTACTCAAAACGATGGAGAAAGCAGTGGATAACTGCATAAGAACAGAGAACCTGGAGAATATACCACTTCATAAATGTCAGCATGCCTACAGAGCGGGTCGATCAACTAAGATGGCTCTGTATCAGCTGACCAAAGTCATCCAGAGAACTCTGAACAAAGAAATCGCAATGTGCGCATTCCTGGATATATCTGGGGCCTTTGGCAGCATAACTCATGTGTCCGTCAAAGAAGCACTATAAAGGCGAGGAGTAAATGAAACCATTGTAAAATGGATGTATGAGTTGTTGACGACGAGGATAGCTGAGACACAGGTGGGGAGTCAAACCACCTCAGTTAAAGCCACTCGGGGGACACCTCAAGGGGGAGTGATATCTCCCCTTCTATGGAGCCTCGTAGTAGATGAGTTACTCTACAGGCTAACGGAGCTTGGCTTCGAATGTATGGGCTATGCTGATGACAGAGTTCTAATAGTCAGAGGTAAGTTCGAGAGCACCTTGTGTGATGTATTACAAAAGGGTCTCAGAATCATTGAGCAATGGTGCTTGTCAGTGGGGCTAAACATTGACCCAAACAAGACCATAATAATTCCATTTACCTGGAAAAGAACCCTTCCAGCCATGAAACCCATATTCTTAAACGGGGAAATCATAGAATGGAAATCAGAAGTTAAATATCTAGGTATAACCCTAGACAGTAAGTTTCTGTGGAATAAGCATGTTGAAATAACTGCTAGTAAAGCAATAAGAGCTTTGATGGCCTGCAGATCTCTAGCTGGTAAGAGTTGGGGCTGCAACCCAAAAATACTGCGATGGATGTACGCCATAATTGTGAGACCAGCAATTAGGTATGGGGCAATAGTTTGACATGCAAAAGCAAATCAGTACAGCACGAGGAAGACTCTCGACAAAGTTCAAAGGCTTGCCTGTGTGTGCATCACTGGAGCTATGAGAATGTGTCCAACTAGGGCACTTGAGATCATTACAGAACTTACACCTCTACATCTGGTGATAGAAAGATCAGCCCAAGAGGCACTTCTTAGAATATCTAAGGAAGGTTCAGGCAATGAGAGTATTAAAAATCAGGGATCCTGGTCCTCTCTAACAAAATACATCTCATCAGCGAAAATTCCCAGTGACGAAATGATCAGGAAAGTAAGTATCGAAAATAATTTCACTACGATGCTAAATAAAAGGACAAACTGGGAAAGGGTACACACCACCCAAACTCTCAAAGAAAACACCATTAGATGGTATACAGATGGTTCAAAAACCACCATTGGAGCAGGCGCTGGAATATTTGGGCCTAGCACCAGATACTCATTATCGTTAGACTCGTTCCCGAGCGTCTTTCGGGCAGAAATACTTGCGATCGAAAGATGCGAGGAAATGAACCTAGAAAGAAACTATCAGAAATGTGACATATCGATCCATTCTGATAGTCAAGCTGCTATCAAAGCATTGAGCTCCCATGTCATTGACTCAAAGTTGGCATGGCAGTGCCGAAGAAAACTTGATGAATTAGGCAAGAATAACAGGGTCTCTTTAGTCTGGGTTCCTGGCCACTCGGGAATAACGGGAAATGAAGAGGCCAATACAGTTGCCAGGAAAGGAGCACAAACGCCCTTTATTGGCCTGGAGCCTTTCTGTGGCGTAGGAAAATGCTCCTATAAGAAAGAGTTTCGGAAGAAAGAGGAAACCGAAAGAGAAGCACTCTGGCGGTGCCTTCCCGGGCTGGAACATTCCAAAAAATTCCTGTGGAACTTTGACACTGCTGGATCCAAAAAACATTTGTATCTTAGTAAAAATAAGCTACATCTCCTCACGGACTTTCTTACAGGACACTGCCGCCTTAGGAAGCACCTAATGATAATAGGTCTAGCAGAAATTGACGAGTGTAGATTCTGTGGGGAGGAGGATGCTTTTTTACGTCCAAAAGACTTTATCGAAAAAAGATTATTCTTATTTTATCCCAACGGAAAGTTCACAAAGCAGGTGTAGGTGTACACAAAATTGCATGTATTCCAAAGGAAACTGCATGTATTCAAAAGAAATTGCAATTTATTTGAAACTAGAAAATCTGTGAACTTTTTTGTTTTGAATAAGCGTCCAAGAAATGTTTTAGGATAAGTATGAAAAACCCATTACCTAACAACCTCATCATAAATGCAGATTGATAAAACGATGACATTTTCGTTCTGCAACCGAGCGGAGAAATGATAGCTTTTAAGATGATGGCATAAAAACATGTTTTCTTTAGTTTGTGTCAATAATTGGTATGTTAATTAGGTACTGGTTCGTGAAAAAAATCAAGTGTCAATGACTGGTGAGTTAAAGGGATTTGTCTATACTTAGTAAAAACAAAATTATTAGAACTAAAACTACCCCACCAATGAAATCAACAAACTATAATCTTCAAGGAAAAAATGTATTATATACTTAAAAAAACTATTAATGATGAAAGTAATTATTTAATACATATCACTGTCTAATAGTGTCAATTATTGGTGTAACTAAAAAAATTATTTTTTTGGAAATTATTTACTAGACTATTCAATAGGATAATATTACCATTTTGAAAGTAAATAGGAATACCATTAGATTGAGAGTCCAAACAAGGAACAATATATATTCCTATGTTAAATCTCTGTGAAAATATAGTGGTTGCCGAGACCTATAAAAACTAAATGTACTACACAAAACAATACTGTCACCGTGCTAAGAAATCATCTGTGAATTTACTAACTACTAACATGAAATAAATAAAACAGTTCAGGAAAACCAGCAACAAAAGAGACTAATCAATTGTAGTTGATGAGGTTATCAGAAGAGTAGTTATTTTGTACATTTCAGGATATTTTGTTAGTTTCATCTTTTTTCCTTCCTACTCAATAACAACACATCCATTTGTTTATTGATTAGTCAATGAAATAATTCACTGGATATTCCTATATTTTAGTTTCATCACATTGTTCCAGACATTCAAGAATTAGAATTCTTTGCCAATAACATCGCAGCATGATTTCTTGTTTATTCTCTACCTTAGTGAAACTGTTAAGTTGGATGGTATTTCCCAAAAATTTATTTCAATGGTCATTAATAACATTTTCTTTTGTTTTTCTAAATAAAAACAAATATTTAAGAAATATAGTAAGAAATGACCTATCAGATAAAAACTTACCGATCTGTGGTTGTGTATGTTCGGGATTGTCCATTTAAATATTCAATAGTAAACAACTGTGGGTTAAAATTATCTCGCACGAGAGCAAAAATGTTATTTAAAGGTTGCAATGTGCAAATACTGTAAGTTTGTGGATCTCTTTCTAGAATGCAATATTCTGAAAGGCACAATGTCCGCCGAACTGGATCAGTATGCCTAGATTTTTGGATCTTATAGACTGAAAACTCTGAGACAGCTGTCACATATTCATCATCACTAAAATAAAAATGCATTATACGTAAATATGAGAAACTTTATCGATTTAACAGGTAACTAAAGCAATTTGTAAAGAAGGCCAAGTAACATTTCCATGTTAGATTACATACAATGCAATGTGCATATGGCATATTACATGTATTCCATTTATTTATCATAAACACAACAAAAACATATCTATTTTATTCAAATCAATACTTTTTTGCTTGCTTATGAACCAAATAATGAAGCATGCTTCCATGCTTATTGGGGCCCTTCCAAAACATGTATTTGAATTGATTAACTGCTTTTTTGAGAGCTGAAAAATATTTACACAAAGATTATTATTGATATGTAAGAATAAGAAGTAAATTGAGACCAAATCAAAGCTTTAAAGATAAAGGCCAGTCATTTTAAAGAATGAACCTACATTGATGATTGTTTTTCCTTATTTCCCCATATACTTTTGGCACACCTGTATAGTGGAATGCTGTTTTGTTTCAGGCTCACAGGTATAGATGCAAGATTTCAGTTGTTACACTGTTGGCATTAGAGGCAATTGTATTTTTTGCTATCTTAATCACGGTGTTGAAAGCTCTGGTACTGTGATTTCTAATTCACACATGCAGTATTGTTGAAACTCATTTGAGGAAGTGGCCTCTGGTTTAGTGTATCATCATCAGTAATTACAGAACACAAAACAATTCAAGAAATTATTAAAACTGTAATATTTCTTCAAATAAACTAATTCATATTAGAAATATTTTTAAAATGTTTAGCTACTTTGATTAAATCCAAAATGGAAAGTTAATATTTTGCCATATAACAATCAACATCATAGGTCACTTTCAGACGGGCAGGTTGACTGTCGCGTCGCTACCTGCCGTTACCATTTAATTCCTTTTCACACGGGCGTTTTGTCGACTGCAATCCAACTTCTGCCGCTGGTTGTCGCCGATCCCGTCGATTGACGACAACCCAAATGCAATATTTTTCTTTTCACACTGAGGACAACGCCACGATAACTACAAGGGTGCTTTGTTTACACAGTTGATAAAATGGAACCGTTTGATACAGATAGTTTAATTGCCGAAATTCATGATGAAATCGCGATTTGGGAGAACAAGAGTGATTCTTACTGACTACATTTTGTCGTCGAGATAAGTAGAAAAAATAGCTAAGTCATTGACAAATGCTCGAATTTTTGCTGTCGACTTCGACTGCAAAAAGTCACCAAGCTGAAAGCGGCCTTAGTGACCATTTTAAAAGAAATTGAAAAAAGCTAATCGGACTCCTGTAAAGGCATAAGTATAAGCCAAGAAGAAGAAGGAAAAAAGAAAAAATCTGGTATCAGCACAACAAAACATTTTTTCTAAAAAATTGGGACCATTTTACTTAACGCTAATCAGTTGTTTACTTTTGCAACTGGCATCTAAATAAAAATTGTATTACTTTTAAACCTACCTATATTTTCCAAATCTTTGTCCTTGAAAATCTTCCAATGTTATTGGACTACTTAGAACCTTAATGTTAATTCCTAAGTTTGCTGTTGCTGACTCAAATATTTTAGTTTTAATATCTTCATAATCTGGTGATTGGAATAAATGTAATCGACCAAACCCTCCACATACTATCACAAATCCACCTTTAAAAAAATAATTCATTAATTTAACATCATATGAAGTTGGAGCATATTAGTTTTACAATTGCAGGATAATACTTCATAAACAGGTTTGGGGTACCTATTGCTTTGAATTGAAAAGCTTCAACCTTATAATTTTTTTCTATCTGGTACCATTTTTTTGGTATGGAGTATTGGGGACAGCCACACAAACCATTCAAGACCCTACACAATCTACAATACGAATGATAGAAGAAGCAATGAATGGGATTACAGGGAAACTCGCTTCACTTTACCATTTTAAATGATATTTTTTCTACAACATAATTTTTAGGGCTAAGGTTTGACATTAAAATAACAATAGGAAGAGACGTGTATCGTAACATTATAGGAGGCAAAAATAGTAGTAGCAACGAAAATGGCACAGCTATGACCACAAAGACATTCATAAAATAGCATGCATAGCCCAAGAGGGTGGGACAAAAAATCAAATCGACCACATATTAAAAGCAAGGAAACATCTTAAGCCTACTATAGGAGCTATAGAGGAGCAGACACAAATAGTGACCACATATTAGTCATGGGGAAACTGAAACAAGAACTTCCGACGCGGAAAAAAATCAGGACAGAAAAATGAAGATGTGAAGTTAAGAAACTGAAAGAAAAAAAGGAAGCTCATAAACTCGAAACAGAAATAGAAAAAAAGCTAATTGGAAAAAATGATACAAACACATCAATAGAAGAGGAATGGGTAGCGTTTCAAGAAGCGATGGTAGCAGCAAAGCTTTGCTTAGAAAAGCCAAAGCATGAAAGAAAAGAATATTGGTTTGATGAAGAGTGCAAGGCAGCCCTAAATGACAGGAATAAATCAACATTGATGAGAGACAAATATAGAATCCAACAAACAAAAAGAGAGTACGATGAGAAGGGGAAAATTCTAAAACATATCTGCAGACTAAAAATGGGGGAATAATTAGAAAAACGCTTAGAATAAATAAAAAATCACTATGATAATAAAGAAATTAAATATTTCAATAGAGAAGTAAAAAATCAAAACGGGACCAACAAGAGTGAATTATTGTAGAGCCAATAAGGCCAGCTACTGGGAGACACAAAGAAAACTAGACATATGGGCAAGGTATTTTAAACAACTATTAAATGGCGACAAAGAAGATATACAGCAAGGAGAGCAAGGAGACAATGAGGACCAAAATTTTGAAGAAGAAGTTCCAACAAAAGAAGAAGTATATACAAACGAACTAAAAAACAATAAAAGTGCAGGAAAAATGGAATCTCAGCAGAAATCATAGAGTATAGTGGAGAGAATCTACAAAAAAAATATACAATCTGTTATGCAGGTTGTGGCAAAAAAAAATGGCAGATATATGGAGAAAGGTACTAATATGTCCAATTCTTAAAAATGGGGATAAGATCTTGTGAGGAAATTATAGGGGTATCGCATTTCTAGATACTGTATACAAAGTAATCGCCAAAGTGATACGAAATAGGTTAAGGAAGTATGAAGATAACATAGTTGGTGAGCAGGGCAATCAACACTTTTGATTTTGATCAGATATTTACACTTAAACTGATACAGACCAACAATATGTAGAATTACATCTTCTTTTTAATGATTTTAAACAGGCTTACGAGTAGATACACAGAAAAAATATATGAAGCACTTAAAATAGTGGGAATACCAAAAAAATTGAGAAATCTAGTAAAAATGACCCTAACCAACACAAATTTTAATGGAAAACTGCCTATTTGATGAATTTACAGAGGAAAAAGTACTAAGATAAGGTGACCTGTTAGATACACCCTATATATATATATATATATATATATATATATATATATATATATATATATATATATATATATATATATATATATATATATATATTTGGTACATGTCTTTCTATTAGACACAAAAAGGAGAAATAAGAGTTTTGTTTAGGTTCAATGAATGCATGCTTTCATTATTGAAAACTGTTGATGAAAGCATAAATTACTATTCTCTAATATATAAATATTAAGAAATTGACTGTCTCGACCCTTACTTCGTGGAATATGCTCATATTAGTGTTTTTAAATGAAACTCACGGTCTCTAGTTAATTCCACAATATAATACAAGTTATTGAAAATTCTAAATATTAAGATTTAGTCTTATGACATATGCTGTATCATAATAATCAATAAACAGCTCTCTACTTATATTAACTTGATTTAGTTGTTTTATTTGTAACTACACTAAATGGATAGCAGAAAGAAAAGAATATAATTTCAAAAAGGTTAACCAGTTCGGTTATCTAGTAGTAACTGTAGCATCCAAAAATCAAGAGGAAAATGAGATACATAAAAGAATTCTGAAAGATAATAGAGAGGTGGGGTGACTGTCAAAAATATTAAGAGCAAGAAACCACTCAAGAGCAATCAAAATTAAAGTGTATGAAACAATGAACCAGCAGTTCTATATGCATCAGAAACATAGACAATGACAAAAAAGAGGAAAACAAACTGAAAATATGGGAAAGAAAAATCCTTAGGAAAATATATGGCGGTGTCTGAACGGCAGAAGAGTCTGGAAAAGACATAAACAAAGAATTAATGAACATATTCTATAAACAGAAAATAACACAAAGAGCAATATGGTTAAGACAGATTGCCAGAATGTCACATTAGAGAATTGTAAAAATGGTGCTTGATGGAGGAGAAAGTGGGAAAATAAGAAGAGGACGCCCAAAGAAAAAATGGCTACGAGAAGTCACACAGGATATAGTTGAGGTAGAAACGATTGAATGGAAAAAAGTTGCAAAGGATCGAAGGAAATGGAAAGGAATAATAAAGAATATTGTCTAGAAGACCTGTAGTCTGTGTGTTGAATTCTAATCTAACTAGCATATACCTAAATAATTTGTTGCACATTTTATTAAATCTTGTTTTATTAAAAGAATAATACACCATAAAATAAGATACAGTAGTAAAATATCATGTAAAGTGTAAAAATAATGAATTAAGATTATGCTGTTTGTTATTTCACTTTGATTATTTTTTTGGGTTAGATTGGAGCATATATATTTAGTATAGTTTAATATAATGTCAACAATATATTGGTGTACATAGATGGTCCCATTTTTTTTTAATAAGTGAAATATAAAAATAATAATGTTAAGTTATATTAACCAACTAAATAATAAACTTTTAAATGATTCGTTTCTTAACACGCAGGTTTTAATAAAAGCAATACCGTAAATAAAAGTACTGAATCTTGATAAAAATCACACATGTGATCTAATATGTAAACGGGTGAGATATTATTTTCATTTTTTCAGGTCATATATATAATACTAAAAAGGAGCAAATCAATTTTTAAAAACTACTGCAAACAACTTAATATCATGAAAATGAAGTGAACTTTAACTACCCACAGGAATCTAATAACAATAAGTAAACAACAAAAATAGTATTTTCTTAGTGCTTTACAAACATTCACAAGAATTATAAGTATTTGAGTAAATAACATGAAAGAGTTATTGTCTTTCATCCATTGTTTGCCATTAAAACAAAAAATGTTCAAAAAAAATATAAACCACATGACACCGATAAGTTACCGATATGAGCTGATCTACAGATTGATAAACTAGATTTACCTAAAACATATCCACTTGAAAAAGAAGTAATATTCATGACAGATTGTATGGAGAACCTACTTTTGTGTCAAGGCAAATCTGAGGTACAGTTTGGGACTCAACATGAAATATATAAAGGTAAGATTTCATTAACTCAAGTTTTCTACTTGTAAATATAATTTATAAATAACTTCATATCTATTAAAAGCCATCCAACCAATATGCTTACCCTTTCAAAATATTATGAAGAAAGTTGTGAAATATTTTTTATAACAATTGAATAAATTATCGTTAATCAGCAATTATAATTAATCAGATAATCAAATCATCAAAAATCATTAATAGGTTATATTTATTTGAAAATATTAAATTTTCGACTACAAAAATACAAAAAACTATATATAAACAGAGGTTATTGAAATTAGAATATTTAAAAACATGAAGAAACATCATTCATACCACCAGTAATTACACTGTATTGATGGGTGATTGATTAGTGTGATAAAGCTCAGTATTTCCTATGTCCTATGAGATATCAATTTGAATATTTGAGGGATTATATCCATCATTAGTGTTCACATTCTAAAATTATTTACAATGTTACAGGGTGCTCCAGAATGCTGTACCATATCAAAGTTACATGTTTTTAAATGAAACACCCTGTATTTCACTACATATTTGGAATCTGCTGGACTTCCCCATTGCAACATTATAGGATTATTACATGTTCTACGGGGTATTTAAAAAGTTATAACCAATTTTCCATAAAAATCGTAACACGTCCAATACCCTGTATTATGTAAAATAAATTCAAGAATGAAGGTCTGTTGTGGCCAAAATATTCGAGTAGTACTCAAAATTCTGGAAAATTATTTATTTCGTTAATATTCATTGAATCTGATACAGGGTGAATCAAAATATAAATAAAAGTTGGCCATGATTTGTCAAAAACTGACATTTTATCATTGATGTTTGGTACTACAGAGGTTAAATTACAATTATAGAGGAAAGACAAGTATATTACAAATAAATTACAGAAACGAAACAATAAAAATATTCCTATTTTACTATAGGATAGGTACCCGTCTTGAGTATTAAAATAGGTATTCGGAATTACCTTCAAAGACATCTATGCATGCTTGAAAGTGATAATTAAATGAGCATTTCTACTGAAACATTCCGTATTTTCTGAGTTATGTCATCCCTTCTTGTTGGAGGTATATTGTAACATTTTATTGAAATCTGATGACCTTGGTGGCTACTGTACTGGAACATTTTTTCTGATCCATCTTCCAGGTAATCGATCATTCAGTTCACCATTAATTAATTGACGTGCAGGAAGTGGGACTTCTTCCAATAAAAAAGGTAATGAGTTAACCAGAAAATCTAAATACATTTCAGCATTTAAATGTTTTTCAAAAAAATATGGTCCCACAACATAATCACCAGCAATACCTCCCCACACATGTAACCACCAACTAGTTTCACTGTGTGTAACTATGTGATATGGATTAGTAGAAATAGTGAAAGTTATGCCTGTTAACACAACCATTTTTATGAAACGTGGCTTCATCTCCAAATAGAACATAGTCGAAAAAGTCTCTCTGTTAATTAACTTTTCGCATATTCCATCTAAAAATGCTAATTTCTTTTCAAAAGCATCATCAGTTAATTTGCGGTTGCAAGTGAATGAGGTAAGGGTGCATTTTGTTTTTGCCACGGATTTTTGCACACCGTAGTAACTCCTTATATGTGTGTGGGTTTTGCGGAACTGCCAGCAAAACATTAATCTCATTTTCTTCTGTCACAGAAACTTTTGATCGTTCATGCTTTCCGTAAATAACTGAACCCGTGCAATTGAACCGCTCCATCAATCTCTCCAAGGTTGCTTTTGTAGGTTGCCCCCTTTCAAGAAAACATTCATGGTGAACTCTTGCTGATAGTAAGGCGTTTTTATTGCATTCACCCAATATTCAGATCATATCAATAATTTCATCACTAGTGAAATTCATTTTTGCCTTGATTCAAATAGTTCAAAACACTAAAAAACCGCTAAGTCAAAAAACAACAATGTACCTATTATTATGACAAATATCAGTTTTGGACAAATAAATCATGGCCACCTCACAACTAATTGTTAAATGATTAGATATGTACCTAATAAATGTTTTGCATAGAAAAATCAAAATATCTCTAGAACTAATAAGTTTAGGTATAGTGAATGCTTAATAAAAAAAGAAGTATGTGGGCAGTAATTTTCGATACATACAAAAAACTGAAAAAATTATGTATTTTGATTCCCCCTGTATCAGATTCAATGAATATTGGTTATAACTTTGTAAATATCCTGTAAAACACATCATAACCTTATAATGTAATGGTGAAATCAACCAGATTCCAAATATGGAGAGAAATACAGGGTGTTTCATTTGAAAAATTGTAACTTTGATATGGCACAGCATTCTGGAACACCCTGTAACATTGTAAATAATTTTAGAATGTGAAGACTAATAATAGCTATAGTCCCACAAATTTTCAAATTGATATCTCAAAGGACATAGGAGATTCTGAACTTTATCACACTAATCAATCACCCTGTATACATTGAGAATGAATTTTGTAACTTGATCATCCATAGTTGAAGGTTAAAGAATTGTTTTGACTAAACATGTATGAAATATAAAACCTTAAGATAGCACACAGCATTTGTTATCATTATAAATAAGCATTATATTGTATTTAATAACAGCTCTGTTATCATTCATAATAAAAGCATAGGGGTTTATTTAAATAATTTACATAATATATTATATGGATTAAGAAAAACAAATATTGTTTGCTTAATTATTATTTAATAAAATTCTTTGTTTTTATTTTATTATAAAATGTATTTATTAATTTAGTAAAAATCTAAGAAAGGGTAATGGAGATGTTAGTATAGTTTTCCATAATAAATTTTTAACTAAAACTCACCTGGATAATCTGAAACTGTACATATCCCTTCAAAATCCTTAAAGTTATAACAGGCAAGTATAGAATTGCTAGTAGGATCTAGCTGGTCCAATGAACATGAAGTCACTTCAAGTATAACAGGAAGTCTTATATCTGACCAATGATGTTTGTAAGCATGGTACCTCTAAAACAATATCTCTAATGAGAATAACTCACTTCTTATAGAAATTATATTTATGGTATATCAAAGTAAATTATAACTACAATTATTCACTTAACAGCAGCTTATTATATTTTTATATATGTAAAAACTTATAGAATTTTAGGTAATAACCAACATAATTTCAAATTTATACACTTGTATAAACTTATTTTAGATTGGAATTGTATAAGATTGACAATAGGTTAATCATATTCAGGACCCGCCCATGCAGTACTCTTTTGAGACAAAAATATTGTATTTTTTGTGCCTTGTTAAATAATCCTTTAGTATGCCCACAGCATGGCAACATATATAGAGAATTTTGAAAGGGATGTTAATTTAATTTAGTTTGTGATTGAATACAAGTCATAAATAAGGGTGAACTGAAACTGAAATAATAGTTAATGTTGTCAAGTGCTTTTTGTTAGTTTAAAATTTAGAAACGTAAGTATTTTTGATTATTTTAAGCTCTTATTTTTATTTTGTCTATTTTGTAATATTTGCGAAATTTATTTTTATTGTACAATAATTCAGATGGCTGATGGTAGAAAGAAACTTTCCAGCTTCCAGTACCGGCAAAGAAAGGTCGAAAAAGACGAAATTAAAAAATCGCTTGCAGGCTCTTTAAAAAAATTTATTGTATACCCGACGCCAACGGCTATGGCCGTACAACCGTCAACAACCCCGGTAAGTGGAACCAGTGGATGTGGAGGAACAGTTAGACTCGGACAAGGACACGCTTTTCAAATTAAGTAACAATGATGGCTGGTTTCTAAGTCAAATAATTCTGTATTCTTTTTTCGTTGTAAGTTATTCAAAGTATCTGATGTTTTTAATGATGATAAAGGTAACATTGACTGGTGGCACTTGTCTCAAAATTTGAACAGATGCGAAAAAAGTGACGAGCATTTTGAAAGTGTTAAAAAATCGTTTGATAAATGTAGAACTGTTGATTCAGTCAACAAAAATTTAATTCAGTTAGTATAAAAAGATTGACATCAGTTAAAGAAATAATTATTTGTGCAATTCAATATCTAGCTGGACAAAATCTAGCTTTTAGTGGAAGTAATGAAAAACTTTTTATAATTCAACATTAAAATTATGTAAATACTATTCGATCATATTAGATTGTACACTGGATGTAAGCCATGAAGAAAAAATAGCTGTGGTTGTTAGCTTTGTTTTAATTAATGACATTTCAAAGAATGTAGAAATTAGGAACATTTTCTAGGGTTCTGCCCAGTTAAAGATACAACTGGTGAAGGATTAACAGCTTTTTTATTAAATTACTTGACAGAATTAAATATTGATATTAAAGATATGAGAGGACAGGGATATGCCAATGGTGCCAACATGAAAGACAAACATAATGGATTGCTAAAAAGAATTCTTGAAATAAATCCTAGAGCTTCCTTCGTCCCATGTCTTAATTTCGTTATAAATGATGCTACCAAAAGTTATTGTGAAGTAACAAATTTCTTTGCCATTGTTCAATAAATATATGTTTTCTTCTCAGCTTCCACCTATTGTTGGCATATTCTTATGAATGAAGTTCCTAGACTACTGTCAAACCATTATCTGATACACGTTGGGAAAGTAGAATTGATGTCATTAAAACTCTTAGATTTAATTTAGAAAAAATGTATGATGCTTTCTTTTTCCTTTACAATAATACATCAAGAGACAATGACACTAAAAGCCTTGCAGTAATTATTAAAATTAAATCATATAAATTTGTGAGTTCCCTAATAATTTGGTACAATATTTTATCAAGAATAAATATTGTAAGTAAAATAATGCAGTAATCTAATATCATTTTTCCCAGGATTGGGAAAATGTTGACAGAAATTCAAAATGTTTTCCATGAATTACGATCTGATAATAGTTTTACAGCTATGCTTGACAAGCAAAAAAATTGCTGAAAATATAGACTGCCAAACTGTTTTTCCAGCTATAAGTTTGGTTGGACCAAGAAAAAGAAGGTTTTTATGATTATGAATATAGAGATGAACCAATTGAATCTACAGAGCTGAATTTTAAAGTTAATTCTTGTTTTTATATTGTTGATGTAGTATTATTAAAGCTGAATTACAGATTTGAACAGTTAAAAGAGTATAATATTAATTTTTGGTTTTTAAATAATTTAGGTTCTGTATCTTGTGTGTGAAAAATTAATGAAATGTATAGATTTACAAATCAAATTAACCAATTTTTCTACCCAAGAAATGGATGTTGATGCAGTTGATTTGTGCAATGAAATTGAAATATTGACCACTTATATTTGTAATAAACCCAATGCGATTTCAGCGAAGGAGGTTTTAGAGTACCTTGTGACATGATTTATTAATACTTTTCCCAACTTATGTGTAGCTTTATGGATTTTTTTAAAGATGCATGTCACTGTTGCTCATGGTGAGAGATCTTTTTCAAAATTCAAAAAAAAATAATATCTATCTGAGATCTGCCATAAGCCAAAATATGCCATGGCTTTGATAAGCACTGAGAAATATATCTGCGGAATGTTGGCTGACAGATTTAATTAAAGAATTTGCAAATCAAAAAGCACGAAAAGTTGCTTTCAATAATTAAAATGTATGTACCCCAGTATAGTTTACTAGTTCAGTTTATATTTATAACTTATAATGCATCTAAGTTCAAACTGCTAATAAAGAATAAAATATTAATACAAAATTATGTACATAGGTAAGGTACTTTTTTGTTATAACTTAGGATTACATGAAAGTACTATCTTTTTTATGTTTGTTTCAAATATATTCTTTTTTAAAATTATACAAAGAAATAAAAGTTTACCTTATTTTTATTGGAAACTTTTATTTCTTAAACAGATTAACAGTTATCAAATAACTAAAATCAGAATTTTAAATCAACACTGTTATTATTATTGCTGTTCTGATGAAGAAGAGAGGCAAATTATATCTTACACGCAAGGAGGCGCATACCCTTGGGTCGGCCCTTATCATATTGCAAGAATTACTAAAGACTAATCTAGGAAAAATGCAATGAACAATTAATACAAATCTGACCTACCAATACATCTTTGGGCTTCTCAGAAAAGTGGTGCCTAAATTTAAGGGCTTCTGTTAATATATGTGTTCTGAGATCAGATGAAAATGTCATTTTGTCAATTTTTCGTTCCTTCCTCATCGTTATTTGGAACTCATTATGGTTACCTCCTCTTAACGGAGTGATAGAAATAAAATCACTGTAAGGCCATCTATTTGTTATTTCCAAATTATTGGGATTATAGGTAGTAATACCCTGTGTGCCAACAGAAAAAATTCTCTTGTATCTGTAATAAGATTTTTGTTATTGTATAAGTAATGAGTGAGTGGAATTGCACTTACTTTCCTTTCCAAGTTGTATGTTTAGTACAGAAGAAACATGCAACATCTTGATTATCCTTTACAGGCATCATATTGCTACGTTCTTAATACAATTTGAAAAGTAAATATTCCGCAACGTCGGCATAAAGTGTTCATCTAAACAAAATGTTCTTGAAAGAAAAACACTTGGAAACTACAACACTAAAAAGTAAAAAACGTATTAATTCATGAAGGAAACACAATTTTTATTCATCACAAAAACATTTTGGGGGTGTCAGCTGTTGATTACTCAAAAATCAAATGTCAAAAAACACATTTTGACAAATGATGTTCCAAATGACGAGATTTAATTTAACGAACAGATGGTGAACCAAGTAAATTAATTTTTTCTACAACTGCTATGAAAAGTAGCGTTTTTCTCATGGCTTACTTAATTTCAAATCCATATATTGCTCATGCTATGAGAAATGATATTTCTCACGGCACTTTGTCCACACTACATACATGTATATGGAGAATCCAGTAGGTGATCCTTATTAGAGCTGATTTTAGGCGGTGAACCGGTTATAAATAGTTTAAACCTATTCATGTTTGAAATATTTTAAGTGTCCGACGTCATCAGTGAGCCCATTGTGACGTCATTAATCTAAAAATATATAACCGGTATTTACCCATCTGTGAACTATGAGTAACGTTTGGTTTTATTGAGAATTGAGTTTAAAGTTTTCACTAAAAACTTCAAAATATCAAACCAGTATAATTTTCATTTGTTCCTCATGCCTGGATATGTTTTGATAATTCTAGATATTTCAGTCATGTCCTCCTCCGTTTGGGGAAATATTATATACTGCTTTTTAGTTTCATGGTGAGAAATAACATATTGTTGACTATATTCATCACCGTTGCAGGACACACTTTGAACCTATCACCTATATATAGTAAGCTACCTTGCGTAGCCATGTACCACCACAAATCACCCACAAACTTATTAACAAGCAAGTTTTGATATTTATAGGTTTATATCCATCTGTGTACGTCTTTTGAATGCACCTATCTTTATCTATATTTTTAGAGTTACCAGCTACTTTTCAAATGTATCTTTCTCCATCCTAAATAGTTGATAAAATTGTAAATTATCATAATCCTCAAGCCATTGCTCAATTAAAGGAGCATTGAACATGTAATCCTTCTTGATATACTTTTAAACGAGAAAAGCATAGTTATTACACATTACAAAGTGATGTCGTAATATACTCCAATAAAAGTTCATCCTCGAATAATTCTGAGATTAAAACAACCAGACGTTCAATTTTCACTTCTATTTTTGATTATAGATATATTTACATTTACAGCATTGAACATAACCTCATCTCCCACCAACTCAACCAAATGCATTTAGGCGGATTCCCCTTTTAGGTTAAAATTTGACAGTTTACATGCATAGGGCTTAAACCAAGGAATAACCTAAGGACAACCAAAGTTATTACCGGTTCACCGCCTAAAAACGGCTTAGATGTTTTCATCTGGGATTCCTCGCACTGACCTGTGGGTCAGTGGTTTCTTGATGCCTAGTCACTTTTCGGTGGGATGGCTCGATGCCTAGACTTTGTCTACACAACTACCTATTTACTTGTATTCTTTAAATTGGTACCGTTGTAGAAAAAGAATAGTGTGCAGCATGTGGGAAAAGTACTATTCTCACTCGTGTGTTCTCAAACTTCCACACTCGTGAGAAAAGTTGAACTTTCCCCAGCCACTATCGACAGTTTTGTAACATTCAAAGTCCGCCGGTACCATCAAATTCCCGGCTTAGTACTTACAAAAGTGACATTTGTTAAAAATTCACTAGAAGATGATTTAAATTTGATGGTATGAAAAATTTTGTGGATTACACGTTCAGAAAATATTTTGCGAGTGCTCGTGTTGCTCCGCCTCGGCTAGCAATACAACACACACTCGCAAAATATCATTTTCTGAACTAGGGATCAAAATAACTATTTAGTCAAGAAGCTAGTTTCGCTCCACGGCTATTTTATACATAGCTTTCAGCATTTTATAAATATGTTATTATTAAGGGTGTTTCATACAGGCGCGAATAGCGATTTAGGAATTGCGAATAACGTACTGATTGGTCCATTTGAAATCAATATGGTGGCATGAGAAGATTAAAATGCAAAATTTAAAATTTGAAGGCGGATTGACTTCAATAAATCAATAATATATTCGCGCGAATCACTGAAATTAATAACATAAACTGGAACAACCACGACACAGCATACAAATAAAGCCACTTAGTTAGACAAAAACAAATGCCGTGGGAGGGAAGTCAGTTGTGTTTGTAAGCTTTTTTGTGTTTATACTGTTTGTTGGAGATCTTTTAAATGAACCAGTATTGCTGCGTTCCACAGTGTTCCTCTTGGGTCAAGCGAAATCTTAATTTAAGTTTTTTTAATCTTTTCCCGAAAGCAGGAAAATCGAAGATTTTTGTGGAAACTGAGTGTGGATCCATGGATCTAATTGATAGAAGATTATTGTGGATAAAAACGTTAATAATCGGAAAAGTTTGTTAAATACGATGAAAGTGTCCTCATTGCATTTTCTCTAAAGCAATTTTTTACAGAAACGTGAGTGTTCTATGATTGAAATCCTTTTTATTCGATTCTTTTCTTTTTAGTTAGAGTAAAACGGGGAACATTAAAATAATTTGCTGTGCCGTCCAAGAATCTGCCACCACAGGGTCATGTGGTACATCGCCAACAGGACCATCATCCAGAGCACTTCGATGTGAAATATTGAGGATCAACAAAAGGACAATCTGAACATAGATTTTGGGAGCCAACAACTCGAGAAACGTAAGTATCAATGACAAGTTTTTGATTATGGTTCTGACAGGAGTACCTCGTAACGTCAAATATAAATAAATACTATTTAGGATGGATTTTCACGAAACTTGGCTGGGCATCGAGGACGGACTTCCATTTTTTTGTAGTAATAATATTTTATGATTTCAAAGTGCACCAATAAAAAAAATAGCGTAAAGTATTCGTGGATAACTGGTCTTTCAAACACTTGCTCTAATTCGAGCACTACGGCTGCGCCGTCGTGCTCGAAAATCGCGCGTGTTTGAAAGACCTCTTTATCCACTTATACTTTAATATACTATTAAATTGCAGTGATGATGCATTCAAAATAGAAAATAAAATGTATTGTAATGTTATTCTAATTTATTTAAACAATAAACGGGTGGGATAAATTTTAAACACTCGGTATGGCTACTTACTAATTTATTTAAAACACTAAACTAATCACTCACACTTAATTTATATATACTCAGTATATTCACTTAAACTAATTTATATAAACACTTAACTAATTTATATTTACTGTTTGCTATTTCGGTGTATTTATTGCACGAGATCACTTTATCAACTCCCTAACTCTTCCTGATCAGTCCCTTATATATTAAAGCCGTTTTTACTAGTAAATTCTCGGCTGCGGCTTACACAGTCACAAATAATTTTTCTGGCCTTTTCTAGATAACTCTGGTCACAAAAACAATGTTTACATAAGATAGTCGTAAACTCGTAAACAGTTTTTTATAACTGCGTATCCGCCATAATTTTAACTTTTATACCTGGCTTAGACAGAATCGGTTTTAGGGACTATACCAGGGTGCTGTTTCGTAACAGTATGTATAATGAGAATTAAATGTTCTCCATGTAGGTTGAGTTGTTTGGAAAACATGTCGGGACATTTTTTTGTGAAAACGTTTAGGTCTCACTGTAAAATATAGTTTTTGAAAAATATAGTGAGCGACGTATTTTGACATTTGTTGACATTACCGCCGGTAATAACCACTCGCTCGCTTGGACAGGCTAATAGTATTATTTTCAAAAAATTAATAAATGTTACCACGGAACACGAAACTAATCGTTACTGTCAAAAAATACACATTTAAAACTAACCTAAAATATTTACTTCAATGACGTCACACCATGTTCAAAGAAGTACATGGCGAAAAATACATTTAAATAAAAAATTCCCAGATATGGTGAAATAAATGTATATTAGCCCAACTAGCCGTCATGTTACAAAATATTACAAAAATAAGCTTGATAATCGTGTTAAATTGATACTGAAACTGTTATAATTTATCAAGATAGATATAATTTATTTACTTGTTGATAAAAATATTGAATAATTCTAAATAAATTTTCAAATCATGTCTTAAGTTGTTAGTGAGTACTTTTATAGTTATAGATAATCATGGATCAAAGGTATCCGAATGTCTCAAATTGAGTGAATAGTTTGTGAAGAACAGAGAAGAAATAATACGTTGGTTTTAATTTGCACTTCGAATGTGCTTGGTGTAACACCAAATCCAACAAATAGTGCCCAAGCAATCGGACTAGTATACACTTTCATTTAAGAAAGGAATTCGACCTTGATGTTTTCTTTTTTATTCCATCTTTGTCTTACTCTCAAGAATGAGTATGTGCCCAATTTTGTCTCGTTAAAAATGTCAGCTGAAAGGACCTTGAAATTATGAAATTGTCAAATCCATTATGGTGTCTTGACAGTGACGTTTATATTTACATAATTTTTTGTAAGTTTTTCGTTTTAAGTGAAAAATAGTGATTTAGGGAACTACATATAACAATTATAAAGTTACCAATATCGTTTTTCAATAATATCAACAACATTCCCACGGATACAAGTGCTAGATTTACCATTACATTCTCCACAGACTGAAGATGGATCTGGTTATTTAATTTATTTTGTTTAAACTAATATAAACATATAATATACAAATTAGTCAACCCTATATCTGTGAGAGTGTTTAGGAACGCTTGGTGTTAACCAAACAAGGATTGTAAGTATTAAAATGTACAATTTAAAAATTTAAAGAGCTCAGTTGCTTTTACCATCATGATTGTAGAAAGTATACATTTCTTTTTAGATCCGTTTTTACGACCTAAATTCCATTGGTTACAGATAATAAAAAAATATCATTAAATAATTTATCTCTAGAGCATCTAACTTTAAGAAGAAATTCTTGAATGTTTGAATAATTTATTTTTCTTTATAAACCATATTGCTAGTACCAAGTCTATTTTATATATTATCAGATGTAAGTTTTCACAGTTTTTTTATATGTAAATAAATAAAACATTTTATTAAATTATGTTTTAATGCAAGAAAAATAAAAAAATATGGGTTGGTATTTATATTAGTTAATTTTTCTCATTATCATTAGAGGTCACTATTAATATAGAAAGTAATTGATTTTATTCAACAAAGAAATGTCAGATATAAAACTTTAATTATTGCAATAAACCAATTTTACTACAAACATTACTAAATAGTAGGAATATTTATCAATAATGTTTTTAATATCATTCTATTGCTACTACACAGTTATTAGACGTTTCATTTATTAGATATTTCGTTAATATATCTGAATGTATTTTTAATCATTATTATGCCAGGTAGAATGAAACCAAAAATTGAAAGATGTATTAAGTACTGCTCGCATAATTTTCATATCCATTCATTATAAATATGAAGTATTTCACTTGACAGTTTTATAATGTAAATCCTTTTGAGAATGTTAATGAATTAACTATCTTCTGTTTCGATTCTTTCTCTGTGGAAAAGTAAAAGAACTATTTTCTTATTATTTTTCAAAATTTTATTGTATAAAAAATTTCATATGCATTATAGTGGTTGTTATGTTCACTTTTAATGCTTATTAGGCAATTATTATTAATAAATGAAATATTATAATATCAATATCAACCAAAAAATCTTATTTGAAAAAACTAATAATAAATAAATAATTATCCTGATTGATAACTGCCTATAATGAAGCCATGTCATTTGAATCTTCATACGCCGAGTCATTGATTTATAATGATATACAAAAACTGAAGAAGAAGAAGAACTGAAGCATAGGCGAACCAAGTAATTCATAAATCCATAGAAAATGTGATCAATTATTAGGTTTGGGAGAAGTCATTTTAATTTTTTTGGCAACACTGCACTAGACACCACCTCTATTTTCTCGCTCCCTCAGCTTTGAATGTTGTAGCGTCTCTAAACTGAATTGGCAACAGGGTCAGCAAATAATGAGAGCAACGAATGGTTGTTTACTAGAGTATTGCAATTATTTTACACGTCAAGATAAAAATTATTACATAGGTATATATGTTTACATAAAACATCATATCATATTTCTTTATTTTTGCAGATAAACTATTGTTATTTAGACATATATAAAGCTAACAAGGTCAAATCAGTAGAATCCGTTTGGAATAAGTGCAAAAATTAGTGCTAATTTAGTGTAAAAAGCTGAAATTTGATGCTCTAATACATTACTAGCAAGTGAGAACATTGCTAACTTTTAATTAAGCTAGCAGTGTACACCCTCATAAGCTGTAAGAAAACAGAAGATTCAGTGCTCAATGAGTGCTGGCAATATGTGATAAGAGATTTAGCGAAAAAAAAATTTAATATAAACAATCCAATCTTTTAGTATGACAGTCTGGAGAGGGATTCTATTTTACCACAAGTTTCATTCGATTGATTTGAAACTCGACTCCAATACCATCTTTATGGTAATGGCAATTCTATTTGTCAATCTTAGTAAAACTCGAAAGAGAAAGTTAGATAAATAAACTATATATTTTGACATTTAAAACTATGTTTTGTGAGTGATGTCAATGTCAATTACGAAAATATATTTATTTCATAGATAACCTTTATTTATATACGTGATAACCATCTTTCATTATAATTATAAGATATGTCTTTTAAAATAGGAGATAGCGAAAGGTTGACTCGTATTGCATATTTGTAACCTACAAAGACTCATATTATTTCTTTGTTCATTTTGTTCTGCTAATATCCGACCTCTAACAACAGGCAACATTATATGGTAGAACTTATTAAAAAATTAATACAGTAATGAAGCAATGACACATAAACATTCTCTATCCAACAAAAATAATAAGAAATGTAAGTATTTATAATTAACATGACAGAACACAAATTAACTTATTAACCTATAATGTTTTGTGGAAATGCAAGCAATTTGACTCGTTCCTGGCTATTGAGGAACTTAAATCGTATTATTCTGTAAAATTGTGAAACAGAATCTCATTTACCGAAAAATTCATCGACTTGATTTGCATCTGAAACCAGAATCCCACAGCTGAGCATGTTCTGGGGGTGAATACATAGATCTGCAACCATAGTTAATGGATCTATGGGTTTCGGTATTTAATGCTGAATGAGTGTTGATCTTATAATAGCAATAATGTACTTGAAAAAGGTTTTCAATATTTCTAACTGATCAAAACTGCTAGTATGACACTGAGCATGTTCAGGGGTGAATACACAGACATCCATCAGTAGTCAATAATTCTATCAGGTTTAGTATCGAGTGCTCAATTAGTGCTGGCCATAAGAGAGCAGAAATGTATGGAAATAAATTTTTCAATATTTTTTAATGATCAAAAGAGCTAGTATGACACTCTGAGCTTGTTCCGGATGTGAATACACAGATCTGCCACAGTAATTAATTTTGTTCTATGGAGTTTGATGAAGTGTTCAATGAGTGCTGTCCTAAGAGAGCAGTTGTATTAAAAGATATTTTTCACCCACAGTTTTGATCGTTAAAAAATATTGAAATTTTTTTTCCAGTAAATTATTGTTATTATACTGTCAGCACTCATTAAGCAATAAATACCGAACTCAATAGAACCATTAAATACAGTTGCAGATCTATATATTCGCCCCCAGAACATACTAGAAGTTTTGATTATTTAAATTGAAAAAATATATGGAGTTCTTATGGTATATGAGGGTGTGATGGCTTAATTAAAAGTTAGTAGCATTCTCATTCTCTAGTAATGTATGGCAGCATCAAATTTCAGCTTTTGGCACTAAATGAGCTCTAACTGTTGCCCTTATTCCAAACCTGCTGAATTGACCATGCTAGCTTTATAGACATGTTATTTACGACATTAGGAGCAATGTGGCAACGTCGATGAATTGTTTACCTTATGTTCGCAATTATTTGGATCAGGTAGTCTACTCTTTAGTTGAATGTTTTTGATACTATATAAGTTTCTATAATTCACTAAATTCAAAATAATTCAGTTTTCTGACAGATACATAGTACACTTTTTCTAGATCCAAATAATTAAAACTGATTTTATTAAAATGCAATTAAAAGTGTAGTAACATCGGAAATAATAATTTTTAATGGGGTTTCTCCTGATTTCAAAAATATAACATATAGGTACCATTCTTGAGTTATTAACATTGTAATGTTTTGTTTTGCTTTGACACTCGTCATTCAGCCAACAGGAACATAAAAAAAGACAATCATTTTACTCACACCTACATTGTAAGATTGTAGATTGTAGATTGTAGGGGGGTCGTACAGGCTGTACAGCCTTACAAGCACTTCGACCTATAAGTTCTTTTGTGCGTGACCCTTGATCTATTCGAGGCCCGGGATTCCGAGACTTCTTGTGAAGTTTATCAGTTTCCTGGGAGCTAAGTTCCTGATGTCGGAGGGCGTTAAAAAGGCCCCTTCCAGGAACTTAAGCCTCTTGCAGAAAAGCGCTGGGCATTCGCAAAGCAAATGTTCTGCAGTTTCCGCGAAGTTCTCGTAGTAGCGGCAACTGTCACTCTCTGATTTGCCCATCTTTTTGAGGTGATACCCCAGAGGGCAGTGTCCAGTAAGGAGTCCCGTTACCATCTTCAAGTCTTTCTTGTCCAACTCGAGAAGCTGTTTAGCTTTCTTAGGTGATAGGCACACTAGTCTTTTCGCTTGTCTTTGTCCTGGCACTTTATTCCAGTGAGATTTCATTTCATCGGTTTCCCAGCGTCGGAGCTCCTCTTTTAAGTGGGCTTTGGAGAGTCCACAGAAGGGTTCTGGGCCGGGAAATTGTGTATTTGCCCCTTCTTTGGCAAGGCAATCTGCTTCTTCGTTGCCTTTAATTCCTCTGTGACCTGGCACCCACATCAGGGTGACCTGATTGTTTGCTGCCAGTTGTCTTAGGGATTGTTTACAGTTCCAAGTTAGCTTAGACTCACAGGTGTATGACCTCAGAGCTTTTAGCGCTGCTTGGCTATCTGACAGTATATAGATTTTTTCCCTTCGAGTGCCTCTTTCAAGGCATTCCTGGGCACATAGTTCTATAGCATGTACTTCTGCTTGGAAGATGGTTGGAATGTTACCAAGGGGTTTTGAGAGCCTGAAATTCGGTCCTGTAACGCCCACTCCAACCCTTTCGTCCATCTTAGATCCATTTGTGTACCACACTGATGCATCCCTTCCCAGTTGAGGTCCGTTCTCTGTGCAAGTTTGGTGGCTGTTTATGACCACTTCAAACTGCATTTCGAAGTCGTACCTAACTGGCATGAAATCTGTCGGTTTAGACATGGCTTCTAGGGAAATATGTTCCAAAATCTTTAAGTGTCCGATCAGATTTCCTGCTTTTAGGCTTTTTGTCTGGCTCAGTCTGAAGGCACTGTTTGCTGCTTCTTTCTTTACACATAGGTGCAATGGCGGAAGGTTCAACATTACCTCTAGAGCTGCAGTAGGGCACGTAAATATTGCCCCTGTTATTCCCAGACAGGCTAGCCGCTGCACTTTCTGCAGCTTGACTTGTGCCGAAATTTGTTGAGTTTTTGGCCACCACACTAGTGAGGCGTAGGTGACCATGGGTTTGATGATCGTTTGGTATGACCAATAAATCATTTCTGGTTTCAGACCCCATGTCTTACCAAAGACTCTGCGGCATGTCCAACTTGCCGCTGTAGCTCTGGAAAGAATGTGGTTGATTTGGCTGTTCCAAGTCAGTTTATGGTCTATTATAACTCCCAAATATTTCACCTCTTTGGAAAATGTTAGCTGGGTTCCATTCAGAGTTGGGGCTTTAAGTTCGTACTTTCGCCTCTTGGTGAATGGAACCAGCACTGTTTTGCTAGGATTGACGTTGAGTCCCTCCTTTGCGCACCAGCTTCTGATTATGTTTAGGGCTAATTGCATGCGGTCGGAGATTACTCCGTCATGTTTGCCCCTAATGGTGACGACTAGGTCATCGGCATAACCTTGAGTCGTGAAACCAGATTCGTGTAGCTTTACTAACAGGTCGTCGACAACCAGTGACCACAGCAAAGGCGATAAAACTCCCCCTCGGGGGCAACCTTTTTCTGCTGTCATCTTGACTGTCTCTCCCCCAAGGGTCGCCACAATGATTCTGCTTTTTAGCATTGATTGTGTCCATCTGATCAGTGAGGCGTTGATATTCCTTTCCTCTAATGATCTGGTTATGGAGGCATGTGAGGTGATGTCGAAAGCACCCTCTATGTCAATGAAGGCACAAAGAGCCATTTCTTTTGCCACATATGTCTTTTCAATGCTTTCAATTAGGCATTGTAGAGCATTAATCGTGGATTTTCCTGCTTGATAAGCAAACTGTTTCTTGTGAAGCGGTCTTAACTCGAGGAGTTCGCTTCTGACATAACAGTCTATTATTTTCTCCATTGCTTTCAGGAGAAAAGAGGTGAGGCTAATGGGGCGATAAGACTTTGGTTCGTCCATTGGGCGTCTTCCAGTCTTAGGTATGAAAGCCACTACAGCCTCTCTCCAGGTCTTCGGTATGTAGCCGAAGATAAAGCTGGCTTTGAATAGCCTTTTCAGGAAGGGTTCTATTAATTCAAGGCCATGTTGCAGTAAGGCGGGTAATATCCCGTCCTTTCCTGGCGACTTAAATGGTTTGAAACTTTTGATAGCCCATTTGATTCTTTGGGTTGTGAAAATTTCCCAGCTAGGCTTTTGCTGGCTCTATTGGGGTTGCGAACGACCCCTTCCAGGTGAGCACTTTGCTGTTCATTTTCCACAACCGCTTTAGAACCAGGAAAGTGCGTCTGCAAGAGAACACTTAGACTCTCCTTAGGGTTATCAGTGTATCCTCCGTTCGGCTTTTTGATCAGACCGATACCGTTGGAATGTTCTTTTGAGAGAACTTTCTGGAGACGCTGTGCTGGGGCCAATTCAGTGATCCCCTCGCACAACTGTCTCCATGTTCTTCTTTTCGATTTTCTGAGTTCTTTGTTGTACTCAGAAAGAGCTGTTTTGTAGTCTTCCCAGTGTCCCAGACTCTTAGCTCTATTGAAAAGTCTTCTGACTTTCACCCGTAGTTTTGCTAGTTCCTTATTCCACCAAGGCACGTCCCGAGTGGTTGCCTTTTGTTTTTCGGGACAGCTGAATTCATATGCTTTTGTTATAGCATTTTGAAGTTGTGTCGAGGCTGCATCAAGTTCCTCTATTGATTCAATGGATGTTTGGAAGTCCTCCGTTTCCCCTCCAAGATGCTCTTTGTAAGCATCCCAGTTAGTCAACTTTGGCACCCTATATCCCTCGAAGCGTGTCTCCGACGTCTCCAGATCGAACCTAATGTGCTGATGGTCCGACATTGAAGAGTCGTAAGAGACATGCCAGTTGTTAATGTAATTTGTTATAAATGAATCAGCAAGGGTTAGATCAAGTACCTCTTTTCTGATCGCATTTATAAAGGTGGGTTTATTACCTCTATTGATAATGTCGATGTTAGTTGCCGCCAAATATTCTAAAAGGTACTCACCTCGTGCGTTAGTGTCCGTGCTTCCCCATGTTAGGTGGTGGGCGTTCGCATCGCAGCACAGAATGAAGTGCCTGTTCCCTTTTTTGCACCATCTGATGAGGACTTCCTCTGGTGGAGGGTGTGTTGTCGAGTCCCCTGGGAAGTAGGCTGAGGCAATGACCATCTGCCTCTTGCCTGCTTCAGTTGGCACTTCCACGATGGCAGTTGCCAAATCTCCAGTGATGAACTCTGGAACAGGTAAAAATTTTATATTGGGTGCGAGCAATATGGCAGCTCGTGGTTTTTCGTGAGAAGTGCAATAAAGTAACTTACACGATTTAATGTTGAGTCCTTGTATTCGTCCTCCGTTTATCCAGGGCTCTTGGAGCATCCCTATATGTAAATTGCCTTCAATAAACCTCCTTCTAAGCACACTCGTGGCTGCTTTTGAATGTTGGAGGTTTATTTGAATGCAATTGAGCTTTTGGCACATTTTTTCGGGGGCTTAGGAGGGGCTTTTGGTTTCCCCTCTTTCCTAGCTCCACCGGTATGAGGGCTGTCCTTGGTCCGAGGCACCTTTTTGCCTTTGGTTAGTTTCTGCCCTTTACTTGCAGATTTTTCAACATTTTTGGCAGCCTGTTCGGTCTGCTTCTTGTTGTTATCTGCACTCTGTGTGGTGCCCGAGGTACCAGGTTCTGAGGGATCAAGTGTGGCCGATTTGTTTTTGCCACCCCTTGCCCTGAGGGTTGTGTGACCAAACTTATAGTTGATCACCATCCCTGTTTTCCTTAATCTCTCGGCCGACTGAAGGTCCACCGAGACAGTAAGAAGTTCCAGAGGGCCTTCGGATGTTCTCCTACCCTCCAGTTCGTTGCGTTGAGGTCATTTTGGGCCTCTATTAATCCAAGGATTTTTTCCGTGGAGTATCCCTGGCTGCCTGGCAAGTACGCAACCAGAATCTCGCTGTGAGGCATCGCTGCCTCTTCAACAACCTCCAGCCGCGCACCCTCCCAGGGTTTTATGTAATATTAAATATGGAAAATTTTATATTATTCTAGTAACCAATGAAAGTATCAACTATTGTGTATAATAATTGTTATTTTGTTAAAGAAATTATTAACATGTTTTATACTGATGAAGAAAAATCCAAACATTTATACAAAATGGAATAACAGAGATATAGGGATTAATTATGAACTGTTAGATGGGTATTTCATAATTCCATTATTTCTTATCCATATTATCACTATAAGGACTCCCAGTCTCTTGATAATCTCAAAATACCTCTGAGGGGCGAGGTCAAATAAATTGAAAATTATCTAGACCACAGAAGGTCTGAGAAAAATTAGAACAATTCAAGTCAAAAGTTTATATGATTGCAAATGCTCTTTGTTATGTGGCAAATAATAGGCTCCTCATGCAGTATACAAGATCCGACAGTAAAAAACAAAATCAAAACCTTCTACCCTAATTATGCCCAACAACTTTCCTACCACCCAAATCAATTTGCTAGAAAATGTTGTACCCATTGTTTAAGCCAATCAGATGCCTTGATTTTGTCAGGTTGCCATGATGACAAACTAAATTTTTTGAAAAAATTTTCAGTCATGTGATCTAGCTGCAAAATTAATAATTGATACTTTCCCTGGCTTGACAGTTGTCACGTGTAGATGCCAGAATAACCGAAGTGAAGATTATTTTTGACAAATATTTATTTTCAATTTAATAGTATATCAAAGTATAAGTGGATAAAGAGGTCTTTCAAACACGCGCGAGCAAGTGTTTGAAAGATCAGTTATCCACAAATACTTTACGCTATTTTTTTTATTGGTGCACTTTGAAGTCATAAAATATTATTATTATATTATTACTACAAAAAAATGGAAGTTCGTCCTCGATGCCCAGCCAAGTTTCATTTCATAAAAGTCCGTCCTCAATGCCCAGCTAAGTTTCGTGAAAGTCCATCCTAAATAGTATTTATTTTATTACGAGGTACTGTTGTCAGATCAATAATCAAAAAGTTGTCATTGATACTTACATTTCTCGAGTTTTTGTTGTTACCATGGTAACTTTAAAAAACGCGCGTGTTTGAAAGTTCGATTTAAACACGTTGAGGTGTGCTGGTAAAATGAGGCACCAATAAAAAAAATAAGTACCTGTTATTTATTAATGACAACATTAATGATTCATTGCAAGTGTTTTTGAAGTTCATTTTCAATTTTTTTTCGTCAATGGCGATTAAAGCTTTCTTCACTAAATGTCTGTTTCATGAAATAAAAGTAATACTTCGATATAATTTTATTCTTCTCAACACTGGATTTATGGTTTAAATATGGTATAATTTCATGAAAAATATGCTAAATATTTTATATTTTTATGATAAATTTGAATCTAATATGGTGAATAATGTGAAACGTCATTTGACCAAAATGCTGCAGTTACAGCCTGCTTCTCAGATTTCATGTTACCGCGTAAAATTGTCATAGGTTATGCATGGGTCAATATTAATTTTCCTTTCTCTCTAGTAGTACAACATTATTTATAGTATGAAGAAATGTATTTATTTAAGACTGATTCCTACGTTTTTTTACTAGGACAGACGGAAAGTAAAAAAAATTGAAACTATTTAAAATACAATGTAGGTATAAAATTTTCGTACCGAATCTCCCGCTAGCTTGAATTATTCTCCGTAATTTTTTTCTCGGTTGCGAATTTTTTAAGAAAATTATTTTCGAATAAATTTACGGAGAATAATTCAAGCTCTTGGGATATAATAAGTGAAAAACTTTCAAACTAGCTGGTAAGGTTACTAAGACTTAAATGCTATGTTCCTATTGATCGTTCAATGAGTTTTGAAATCATTGGTGTAGTTGTAATTTTGTTTGCCTAGTTGTATGTGGTTCTTGATTCTTTACAAAAAAAAGTTGTCTATTTCTTTTGAAATAAAAAAATGTTTTTTAAATATCATTTCAAATAGCAACTGCTGTATATTTCTCCATTTTATGATACTCTTAAATATAAAAGTGAAAACTGCACGTCCCTGTCTTTATTATTTTGAAAGGTATGGGGTCATGAAAAAGTAAATTTAGAGAAATATCATTTTAATAATCCACAACTAATATTCAATTTAATTTTAATATTTCTCCTTCTATTTAGCAACATTCAATTATTTTCTAAAATGCTGATATAGCATGATATTTTTCATTTGTTATTTGAATTGTAAATACCGTTATTCTATTTCTAAGACCATTCAAACTGTCAAGTTTTAATTTTTTATACATTATTTTTTTAGGCACCCCCCATAGAAAGTAATCTAAAAGTGAAAAATCTGAAGATCGTGCTGGAAATTCAATAATACCTCTTCTTTTTATCCATCTATGTTGAAAACCCTCATTCAGATAATTTTGAACTGTGGTGATGCACCATCCAGCTGGAACCAAATGTCTTTGAAATTATTGCTAGCAACTTGCTTAATTGTAGGAACTGATTTTGTAGCATTTCTAAATAGTTTTTATGAATTTAAATTTCCTTCAAAGAAAAATAGATCAGTTGTTCCAATAATACCTTTTTTTTTAATAAAAATGCTTTTATTTCAACAAGTGTACAAAGTCACAGTACAATGTATGAAAAACTAATCTCTTAGCCTATCACATGTTCAGACTATAAAGGATTCTTAAAACTAATTACACCTAATTACAATGTTCAGGACGAGCTCAATTAATAGTCTTGAAAAAATTTCATACATACATACGCATACATATACATACATACACATATACACGCACACACATATACATACAACAACAAAACAAAAGAATATATGTATATAATCATAATTTTTGTGAAGCATTGTTCCTAATCAGCAATAAATGCTGGCACCGGAACCTATATATTTTAAGTTTCATGGCCACTTACAAATTGCATCATTTCTGCTTTGAACGAGGAATAACTATCTTTATTTTTTATATAGTTTGGCAAAAGATTGAATGACTGAAGACATTTAGAAAAGGGATTATTTAGAGCAATTTTCGTTCTCGCCTGGGGTAGATAAATTTGGTCTCGACTTCTAGTTTCATAGGAATGTATTTCATTAATTATATTCAATTTTGTGTTGCATTTCTGTTGATTTTTTGTTATTTTGTAGATAAATTTACATTGTTCTATCTGTAGAATTTTTTCCAGCGGTAATATTTTAGTTTGATCGTAGATCATTTCTGTATTAGCCCTGTAACCATAACCAAATAAAGTTTTTACCACCTTATTTTGCAGAGTTTTGATTTCTTTAAATAATGTCTGAGAACATACCCCCCAGTTTGTTATCAGATATCGGAATATAGAAAGAAAATAAGCATTATATATCATAATTTTATTCTGTAGATTCAGGTAGCTCTGACATCTATAAAGTGCTCCAATCATTGGTACAATTTTTTTGTCATGTGCTCTGCATGTTTGTGCCAATTTAGTTTGTCATCGATTACCAATCCTAGATATTTGGTATAATCGACCTTTTGAATGGCCTGATCCCCAATTTTGATATCTGGGTCCCAGCTATTTTTATTTTTGAAGAGCATATACACTGTTTTACTCACATTTATTTGCAGCTTTTTAGCTAGGAGCCATTTACCATATAGTTGTAGATCACTATTTACCAAGGTTTCCAGTTCTCCCAAGTTAGATCCCTCATATACTAGGATGGTATCATCTGCGAATATGTAATAGCGAGCTTTAAGATTTGCCTTTTTCAGATTTAGGGTGTGTAGTGAATATAATAGTGGCCCAAGGACTGAGCCTTGTGGGACTCCGCAGTTTATATTTGTGATTTCACTATTTACTTTATGCAGAGACACATACTGTTGACGATCCTTTAGATATGATTTTAATATACTTGCACTTTTTCCTCTTATACCTAATAGGTACAATTTCTCGAGTGTATTTCATGATCCACTACATCGAATGCTTTTTGTAAGTCAATAAATATTGTTAGGACAAATTTTTTGTCATCCAAGTTGGATACAACATGGTTCAGGAAGTCTGTTGTATCGCTTTGGGTGTTTGAGTGTTTCTGAAAACCATATTGATACTTGTCCAATTCAACATACCTAGTAAGAAAGTTCATGATACGTTTTTTGAAAAGAATTTCCACAAATTTTGACAATGCACAAAATACAGTAATTGGGCGATAGTTTTCTAAATTGTTTTTTGGTCCTGTTTTATGGATAGGGGTAACCTTACCCACTTTCAGCTCCTTCAGAAATTCCCCTGTTTCAAACATTTTATTAACCAAGTTGACTAAAATTGGTATTATTACCTCCTGTACTCTTAATAAATCTTTTGCAGAAATTTTATCATTACCCGGAGCAGAGTTTTCATTCATTTCATTCAAAATTTCTCTTACTTCTTTGATATTAGTATCATATAGGTACAAGGAGTTTTTTATATTGATTTCCTCGAAACAGTGTGAAAGTGGGTTACTTAAAAGTTTTGCATTGATTTTATTGACGATTGATTGACCTATATCACAGAAATATTCGTTAAATTTGTTTCCAATTTCTAATTTATCAGTTATTAATGTTTTATTTACCTCTATTGTATCTACACTGGTTTGTTTCTTTTCATGTTTTATTAGGTTATTTATGAAATTCCATTGTTTCTTTGGATTTCCATCAGCGTCATTCCATTTTTTTATGAAAAAGTTAGTTTTTAGATTTTTTTTTTCGTTTTCAACTTTCTTCTTTTCATTTCTGAAGTCCCCTAAGATTCGTTGATCTTGAGGAATTTTTTTTGTTAGTTTGTATAATTCTTCTCTTCCTTTCAATAATTATAAAAACTGGGGGGTTATCCAATCATTATTTTCCCTAATTTTCATTTTAATTGTTTTTGTAGCCTTATTTTTAGCTTCTTGTATTAGTTTGATCAAGGTTTCGAATGTATCAACTGGTATAGAGGTTTGCAATAGATCTTTCAAATTGTCTTCATATTTTGAGTTATCTAGTTTCTCAAATGTTTTCTGAACTTTACAATTATAATTTTTATTTTTCGTATATAATTCTATTTCTAATATATTGTGATCCGAAACTGTGCTATATTCAACGTTTACCTTACAGTCTATGTTACTTGTTGCTAAAACATGATCGATAATAGTATGAGAGTGTTTTGTAATTCTGGTTGCATATTCTATGCCTATATTGTTTCGGATTTCAAAACCATTGAATATAACACAATTCCTATAGTCACTGGGGGTCTCATTATTATCTAATAAATTTATGTTAAAATCACCAATTATTAGTGTTTTTTTCTCAGGCTGTAGTATTTCTTCCAATATTTCCAGGAATTCCTTCACATTGAATGATGGTGGTCTGTATAAGGCTATAATTTTTACACCATTTACCTGTAGATTCATCCCAATCATGTTGAATTGGCTGTCCCCACCAACATTGTTCATCTCAATGAACTTGATGTGTTCTTTAATATATATTGCGACTCCTCCGGCTCTAGTATCTCTACATGCATGCACTGCTGTATATCCATTAATTACGAATTGGTGAAATTCATTTTTATATAACCAGGTTTCCACAATTACTAATATATCATAATATTTCATTTTCACGAGACACTGTAGTTCCTCCAACTTGTTTCTGAGACTTTGTGCATTTATATATAAAATTCTTAGTTGTGCTTCTGCTGTTGGTTTGCTAAATTCATTGGATTTTTCTAGTTTTTTAGATTACTGGTGTCTTCGAATGGCTGAACTGGGCTATGTTCATCTTTGCACATATACATTTTCACACGACTTATCCATGCACATCTATAGTTATTTTCTTTCTTGTACTTCAACACTTCTTTGAATAGGTATTGATTTGCTTTTGTTAAATCATGATTTAGGTAGATAATGTTTTCTTCTTCGTATCCCAGGTCTTTCGCAATTATCATTTTCTTCTTTCTAGCCTCCAAAAATTCTTCCTTCTCGTTTTCACTGGTAAAGCATACTTTTATAGGCATCTGTCCATTGTGGTTTCGCCCTTTTCCAATTCTGAAGCATTTCAGTTTATTTACTGTTTGACCTTGCAGTGCTTCTCCCATTTTTTTGATGATATCTTGGATGTTTTCTCGCTTGTCATATGGTACCCCATTGACAATTATGTTGTTTCTCAGCTCATTTTGTTCATTCTTGTTTTATTCCTTTCCTAGTTGCGACTTTATTGTCAGGATTTCTACTTTCAGAATTTAGTTGACTTTAATTTGTTCTTCATATTTGTTCAGTAGATCGGTATATTTGTAATCCATATCCATTAATTTAATAATAATAATAAAAATCGTCTTTATTAATATCCATAAACAAAATTATAATATATTAGATGCAAGGCGAAGTTCAACCTTTACTGCGTAAAAAACGCTGTAAAACTTGCTCTTCCACTTAACCTTGTATACCCACTATACATACATAATATATTATATACCGCAACACAAGTTGTATAATATTACAGTACAGTACTTTGATGCGTAAGGCCATCAATTCCTCTCACAATTCTGAACCCAATTAATTCTGATGATCAAACAAGTATTTCCGAATAGACTCTTTGAATTTTTTAAAATGCTGATATTTGATTTCCATTGGCAGTCCGTTATAAACAAAGCCAATTTGATATCTAAAAGACCGTCGAGAAATGCCAATTTAATGGGACGTATAGTAATTACCCCTTTTATTAATGTTATGAAAGTCCGTCCTGAAGGAGATTTTCCTATATAAGTATAATGGTTTCTTTGTAATAATTAGTTTATTATAAAGACACGCAGAATGTAACATTCGTCTATTATCCATATTCAACCACTGTATTACTTTTAACTTGTTAGAAATAGTACGTCGTTTACGTATGCCAAATATTAACCGAATTCAGCAGTTTTGCATTTTTTGAATTTTCTTTTTATATTGCACACTTAAGTGTGGACCATATAGAATGTCAGCATAATTAAACAATGATAAAACTAATGAGTCACACAATGTCTTTTTTACTTGAAACGGTAAAAAATGTCGGACACCATAAATTGTTTTTAATGCTATGTATGCTTTCTGGAGGTTACTATTAATGTGCTTTTCAAATTTTAGATCGTCGTCAATTATTACTCCCAAGTTTTTAGCTTCCTTGACCATTATTAAATTCTCATTATTTATTTTCACATTAATATTATCGCGAACTTTCTGACGATTAGATTTAGACCCAAATAAAAGGATTTTTGACTTATTAGAGTTAATATTGAGTGAATGGTCTTTAGCCGCAGCCACAAAGGCGCCTAGGTCATGATTAATTACAGTAGAAGCATCTACTACTGAATCAGGCGAAAAAGTATAATAGAGTTGCGTATCGTCAGCTTATAAATGCTTACTGTAATTATGAATATAGGTCGATAATTGAGATGTGTAAATTGTGAATAGAGTGGGACCCAATATTGACCCCTGTGGTACTCCTGACAGAAGTGGCAGCAACTGTGAAATTGACCCGTCAAGAGAGACACTCTGTTCTCTATCTCTTAAGTAATTATTCACTAATAAACGAGCACTTCCTGAAAAACCTATATAGTGTAAAATATTATCAAGCAAACTATAATCAATAGTATCAAATGCTCTGCTAAAATCCAGAAGGACAAGCACAGTACATTTACCATCATCAATAGCTTTGACAATATCATCAACAATGTGAAGAAGAGCCGTTGTACAGCTGTGTCCCTTTCTGAAGCCGGATTGAATCGTCGGTAACAAAGAAATTTTTTCCAAATGTTCCTTAATTTGTGTTTCCATAGCTCTCTCGATTACTTTAGACAGAGTCGGTAATCCATTTTCCATTATATGATTCAGGGTATATTCCTGTTTGCTATTAGTATCATTTGAGTTTATTTTTGGAGGTTTTGAAGGGATTTTGTTTACATTTTGTACTGTGGTCATAACCTCATTCTTTTTACAAGATTCACAATTGTATCTTTCACCTTTCGGATTTTTCATTTCACTTGCAAAATGATTGAATAATGCGGTTGGTACCTTTTCACACTTTGTATGATACCATTTCTGGCATTTTATGCAATTAATAGCATACGAATTTTTGCAGGAGCTTGCACAGCTAGTACACATTTACATATTAATTGTCATTTTCATAGCTTACTTAATATTAATAACATTAAACTAAGATTTTCAACATTTAATAACCCAAAAACAGTGTAAAGTAGGGATAATATATTATATATTTTTGAAATTACGATAAAAAACCCATTTTAAAAATGTTTAAATATACATGATACTTATCCCAATAAAAAATCTTCTTGTATCCCCTAAAATTTACACGCTACTGAACTTTTAATAGCATATTAACAAAATTAAATCATAACCACTGTTATTAATTTTTTTTCTATAAACAATAATAATGACGATAAGGGGTGGATAATTTATAATAAATATTACTGTTTTAAATTAAACTAACTATTTCTAGATAATTCCACAATATATTAAAATTTTTTTAAAAATTCTAAGAAATTGACAATTGTTTCGATATTGCTATCATCGTCAGAATGACAGAAGTTACATTTCATGTGATGCCTACTTGATGTATAATAATTATTTTTGGCTAGGTAGGCATCACGTGAAATGTAACTTCTGTCATTCTGACGATGATAGCAATATATTGTGGAATTATGTAGAAGCAGTTAGTTTCATTTAAAACAGTAATATGAGTAGATTCCCCAGAGTAAGGGTCAAGACAGTAAATTTCATAATGAATATGATCAAACTAATATTTTTAAATTAATGAATAAAGTATATAATTGATAGTTTCTATAGATATGATAAATTTTTTATTGTAATGTCGTATTTGTATCCTCATTAGTAAATGATGCCTATTCTGTTGTATAATGATAATGTCCCAAATCTCTATTATTGTGTGTAAAACTTAGTTTAAAGAACTTCTTCTTAATTACTAGAATCAAATCAACAATCGTATCTGTGGTTCAAAATGTTTCCTATAATAAATGAAGCTAGGATCTTATTTGAGAATTCAGTCCTAAAGTCATGACATGGTATGAGGTATGGAACTAAATTTATTGTAGGTTCATACCAAGAATACTTCCAATAATTTAATCACCACTGGATGATGATATTAAGTTTGCTTTTTTAAGTAGAACATCCCATATATTTTAACATATCGATATTTTATGGTTGTAACTTTTTAAAATATTTCTGTAAAAATTAATGATGAACTCCATTGGTAGTTAAGCAATTTATAATTCTCAGGTTAAGTGTCATGGCCGACACCAGTGTCCTATGTGTGATCAGTCTCCTGGGTCATAGAGGACTTGACTTTTAAATATTTGTGCCCGCTGTGGCCCTGCACAGTTAAACACGGATATCAGGTTTGGTGTAACAGAATTTTTGGCTGAAAATAATTAGGTTTTTATTGAGATATAAATTCAAAAACTTAACTGTACATGAAATAGTGTTTTACTTCTTTAGTGATCTCAAATATTACTAACTTAAACATATTCTGAATAAAAGTATTAAATGTCGCTCTGCTCAACTTGCTTGAAGGTAAAGTGGGAGTTAACAATTGAAGTACTGAGTAACACTTCAATAGCCAATAGCCACCTTCTTGTACCACCATATAGTTCGTCACAGTGTCGTACTGTAATTGGACATCTGATCAGATATATCTATTGAGCTGTTGCCAGAATTGTAGTCAATTATTGCTATGGGTTTTTGAACGGGATTTCTACGACATTGAACTTGAACCATCGAATCACTGTGACAGGTGAATAATACTAATACATCACTTTTATCACGCCATTTGAGGGCACATATTCCTCTTTCATTTTCTCGGGCAATAACGTCGACTTTTTTAAGATTTCTCTATATTACTGCAGCTAGGTTTCCTTTGCGATTATTTGGCAAAGTTCCTAGACAGTGCATTTTGTTATCCAAGAGTATGTGAGCAAGCTGTATACTAGTTACACAAAGTCTACCACATCATAAAAGATGTGTTGCGAAATTTAAAACAACTTTGGTAGATACTGATTATAAGTCGCCTTGTTTCTCTTTTCCTGCATATATAGACATATTCCAGGTATAACCACTTTCACTAGACAGCTTAAACACGTTGACGCCGTATTTATGGCCCTTTTGTGGGTTATACTGCTTGAACAGTAATCTACCTTGAAATGACACCTTAGTCTCGCCTGCAAAATTTTTTCCCATGTGTATAAATTTTTTGGTAGTTTTTGATGATTTTATTTAGAAGTGGTTGCACTTTATATAAATGGTCTCCTCTGGGCACTGTGTGCTGTTTGGAAATGCAGCATTTTCAACAATACCTCAAATCTGTTATGACTTATACTATTATGTGCCACATCATTCTTGAAAAGTTTGATCAAACTGTAAATGATTTCCCTCGAAATCTCCACAAATTGATGCTGATAAATCACGCAGAGCAGGCTGAACTAGATTTCCAATTTCTGCTTGTTGTGGTTCTGGCATCAACACTGCTATGCTGCTCTGCTTCCGGTTCTTCTTCCATCAGGCACTCACTGCCAAGTCTAGTACGCTTACTTGTAGACAAGCCAGAAGGGCCGGGATCATTAAGGCGTTTATTATTTGTAGCATGGTTAGAAGGCCCGGGAACGTTATCATCACTATCATATTCATCATTGTCGCTACTGTCTGTTGGGATGAACCCAGGATCATCTAGGGAATTATCTGAGAATGGATCATTTGACAATTCATCACCTGAAATGTAATAAATTATTTCTTGAGCTCTTGCAATATTATATTTTATGCAAAATAAATCGAACAAACCACTCAGTGCCTCACCTATGTTATGTGTAGGAAAACTGAAAGCCACTTGGCGTTATTTTTATAAAGTAATGTTGAAAAATAAACATAAAAATTACTATCATAGTATCATGTTTCCTCCAAAACTAATTGCACTATCCTTTTGCCACGTTCACTCATTATTCCAACTATAATTCATTTATTTTTCACAAAAAATGGAAAAACATAACCTTCAGACATCCGCGACCAAATTTACAGCACACACTAAATAATAGGCGATAATACAACAATCCTGTGTAAACAGGTTCGTGGACAACTACGGGAAATGTCGTGTCCGCTCATCTTGAACCACGCCGACGGGCCATAACGGACACCGCTGTCCGCTCCAAAGTTCGCGCAGGCCAAAGCGGTCACAAGTGTCCGCTTCGTTTTTTTAAAACTATGTGAGAAAAAAATTGTCAAAATCGTTGATAATAGATGTAAGTCATACTCAATAATGAGAATCAGATAAAAAATATATTGGTCCACGGAAATATTTTAGTCAAATATACTTGGTGCTTAACCTGTTACAGAAAAATTGTTAGCCAATTTGTTGATTATATGTAAGATGTCATCAAAAGTATTTACTTTAATTGAGCATCATATTAAATTTTTAATTTAATTTTGTTACAAAAAACTCAATTTTTTTTAAATGAAAGTTCCTACATACTTGTACTCTTTCAAACTTTGCAAATAATTTCTTTTATATATGTCCTATTTCAATAGAAAGAGGATGCTGAAAAATATGATCACATTAGTTTTTCACATTATATTTCTAAAAGAAAAAGTACAAGTCAATGGTGTTTATTTAATAAATATTATTATCATTGTGTTGCTCTTCTAATTATATTGGACATTAATGCATTTATAATGGCTCTAATTCTGTCTTTCGTAACCTTATATTTTCTACTATTTAGTAGTAGTTAGTATTGGTCACTTGCTCTGTTCACTGTTATCACTTCTCTTTATTTTCTTTTGCCTGTGATTTTCATACTTTGTTTTTGTCTTATTAATATTCTTCTCATTTGCTATTATTACTTTGTTTCATACTTCTTTATTATGTTTACATTTTTTACAGGTTTCTGTACCCATGGACAATATTCATGTCCAAATCCTCACATCTTAAATATGCCTCATGTATTATATTTGCTTATTACCATACTTTTGGTGCCTTTTAATCACTCAAATTATTTTTTGTTCACATTATTTTTCATTTAGTATTTCTATATGTTGATATTCCATTAAAAGTATTTTCCATGTCCACATAATATACATACATACATACATACATACATAATCTTAACCCTGGTTTACCCTACAGTTGTCAGGGTGGCTTTTACATTTCATTCATAAATTTCGCCCATTCCTTTTTGTTTCGAGCCTTTGCAGTTACTTCAGTTCTCGTAATATTCCTCTTGCCTAGAATTTCTGCAACTACATTGTTCCATGTTTGCCTTGGCCGTCCTCTTTGTCTTCTCTTGGTTGTTCTGGAGTGGCATGTCCAGACCATTTCAACTGTTGCCTCTGTATCTTCTTTATTATTGGTTCGACTTTCAATTCTTCCCTTACGGCTTCATTTCTTATTTTCTCCCTTCTAGTATATTTATTCCTTTCACTTTACATAAGTCCTTCATTTCTGCTGCCTCTAGTTTGCTCTTGAGTGAGATTCCAGCTTTACCGTATGTATGAATTGGACAAAATATCATTTTATAAACCTTTAGCTTTGTTTGTTTAGATACCTCTTTTCTACCCACGAAATTTTTATATAAACTGTAATATGGTTTTACTGTGGCACTCACCCTTTAATTTGATTTCACTTGATGTAGTTTAGTTCCTGCTATTTGTAGATTTAAGCTTTCGTCTTATTTTCCCACCACTTTTACTTTTTTCCATATTTATCTGCATATTCGAATTTTTAGGGACTCTTTCCATGCCAATAAATTGTGTTGTAGATATCTTTCGTTCTATGTGCAAATAACTAAATTATCTGCAAAAACACACTCAGATATGTTAATAGCTTCCATTTTTTTGAATCCTATGTGTATTTTCTTTACCTTTTATTCAAGTTCCTTCAATACATCATCCATCACCATGATAAATAGTTCAGGACTCAATACACCCTCTTTTCTTAGACCCTTCTTTGTTACAGATTCTGCACATAATTTCTAGTTGTTTTATAGATGCACCTATTATTGTATCTTAATTTCTTTCCAGCACCTCAGTCGAAAGCTTGCCCAAACTAAATTTCTTGGGATGATTACAAATGCTTTCTGTTTATCTATAATACCTAAGTAAATTTTTTCATCTCGTGAATGATTTTTCTCTATAATTTGACACATTTTAAATAATCCGCATAATAAACCAATTCTATTATGTATTCTTCCATAATACTAAATTAATATATTTTTCATTTATTCAGTTGCAACATATTTTATATTGAGAGCAAAAAATATCAAATGTACTTGAATTAGATTAGCCATTTTAGGTCATTCATTTAGGTAAAGCATTGAGGATTCCTAAAGTAATGATATCACCAGAGTAAATACTTTACTACACAATAATTATTTGTTTATTTATTCCATTAAACTCAGATAGAGCTAATTTTTTGCTAATAAATAATTTATCAGATAAAATAAAGATAAATTTAATTGCTGACATAAAGAAATGTAAATGTTTAAGTTAAAATTTTATTTTGATATAATAATGGTTCTTTTACATACCAATGGCAGCTTCTCTTCAGTATTTCAAATATAAATTGCATCCAAGTTGGGGATTCAAGGACTATTGAAGATTATCAAACATAATTTATGCTATTATTCATTACACTCATTTTTTCATGAAATGATGTAGGTTTTCAAAATATCAAAGGTAAACAATTTACCTTTGGTCTCTGAACAAAAAATGCAATGTGTGTGATGGTTTAGTATAAATTACATGTAAATTCCCAAGTTAATGAATAATATAATGACTAAAACTGTTTTTAATTACAAAAAAAGATCAAATTATCAATTACAATATTTAATGGAAACAAAATATAAGTATCAAAATTTAATTACATCCAAGATTTATTCAACCAATTTATTGTTGAGAGTTGGGTATTCTTTGGAGGAATTGTTACTACATGACTATCTTATGGAGACATTTTTTGAGGCCATAAAAGTAAAACCACAATTCATCATCTCTAAGACGATGCTGGACACGTTTCCTATGTTGAATGATTTTTTATATCAATTTACCCTAGCGTCTGTTCTTCAGGAAATTACACTCAATGCTTTGAAATAGTAGTCCTTTTTGTGTAATCAAAAGCAATCGGTACCCCTTTGTTAAATATAGTTTAAATTTTACAATTGTTGATTCTCTGTTTTATAGGAAAATCAACTCCTATTACTCTCAATGATATAGTACCTTTCTGCTAAAAGTAACAGCAAACGTTATTCCAACAAAAGATATAATTTTTACCATTAAAATGTAAATTATATTTTGTACCCTTAACCGACAACTCCTATTAGCTCCAAAAGCACATTCTCTTTTTGCACACATAAATCAATCTATTTATTTACTGAAAACTTTGAAATATAAATTGTTATATTTTATATCTTTAACTTAATCTTGGAGACTATTTTGAACTCCCGTTTGTCTCTTATTGAATTATCAGAATTAATGATCGCTCCATTGGAAACAGCTTTATTTGTACTATTGAAATATCAAACTTTATTTTTAGTACCCCCAACGTTTTAAAAACCAACAACTTGTATTAACTTCAATAGTAAAGTAACTCTTAGCATAAGTAGAATTGAATGCAACTCCTTTTATAAAGTAAGTCTTAAATGCAAATAATTATATCACGGGTGCGTGTGTAAAAGGGTATAAGCCAATATTCGTGCATTCAAGATAATGTGCAATTCATGTTTGACAAAAACTGCAAGATCTCCACCAAACTGAAAGGGAAATCAACTCGTCAATTTTTTTAAAGGTAAACTATAGTACTATAGTGCCGAAAGGTCACCATATTTATTTTTTTGAACATATCTAAGGTCTTGAATAACTTACCAATTAGAATTAAGTGACTTCAATTTCTTATTTGAATATTTTATCAAGAACCTATTTAGTATTATTCCCATTGTCATAAAAATTACTATATTCAAATCTGTATGAAAGGATGATCTTTGTCTTTTTTTAAAATAAATTTTTATTGTTTGGCCTCACCCCTTACTTTAGATTTTTTATGTTTTGCAATTTGGTAAAATCTCTAATCTTCAAATTACTTATTTTTTTCATTTTTTATTATGTCAGACAAAATTGCATGGCGCCACGTGTTATGTGATGTGTTCCTGATTCACTCCCATCAATGCTCTCCGATGAAAAGCTGCAGTTCGCTTTTGTAACTCAAGTTAAAGAAGATAACAACCAAATTTTTTTAAAGAATCTAGTTGTGTTGATAAGGTTGATAAGAAACAGTTACAAAGTTGGCGCCCAAGGTGGGGCTTATGAATACGTCACATATATTTTTTTTGTAGTTTAATTTTGATTGAAGAAATTCCTTTGGTTGATCAGTGTATATAGAACAGGTAGTTAAACTTTTTTGCAATAGTATTAAAAAGGTGTTTTTCTATTTCAGGATTTATGTTGAGAACATAATTGAAATTCTTATATTGATTGAAAGAATCATTAAGGCTGGTATTTTAAACAGGTTTTTTGTGCCCCATAGATTAGTATATTAAAGTATAAGTGGATAAAGAGGTCTTTCAAACACGCGCGATTTTTCGAGCACGACAGCGCAGCCGGAGTGCTCGAAATAGAGCAAGTGTTTGAAAGACCAGTTATCCACGAATACTTTACGCTATTTTTTTTTATTGGTGCACTTTGATATCATAAAATATTATCATTATATTATTACTACAAAAAAATGGAAGTCCGTCCTCGATGCCCAGCCAAGTTTCGTGAAAGTCCATCCTAAATAGTATTTATTTTTATTTGACGTTATGAGGTACTGCTGTCAGATCAATAATCAAAAAGTTTCTTTATTTATATTTAAAAGGATACAATGTATATATGAACATATAAATAAATTTTGCAGAAAAAACCAAATAAGGCATTGGTTCACAATGAAAATATACAATTTAAAAACTAATAAAAAAAGTTGTCATTGATACTTACGTTTCTCGAGTTGTTGTTGTTACCATAGGAACTTTAAAAAACGCGCGTGTTTGAAAGTCTGATTTAAACACGCTGAGGCGTGCTTTAAATAGGTAATATGGGGCATCAATAAAAAAATAATTATTATCCTTACGATTTAATGTGTTTTTATTTTTTATTTTGGCACTATTACAAGTACGTAGGTACTTGTTCATTTAATTGAATTTGTTCAATAAAATACTTTTTATTCGTAATTTACTATACCGGGTGTCCCAAAAAAAATAAAAAATAAATAGAAATTTCATATTAGAATTTAGAATGGAGGATTACTTTAAAGCGAAACATTTATTAATCGACGAGCTAAATTACGAGTTACGAATTCGTGGTGTTGTTTCGACTAGAGATCAGAATGAGAAACGTAAAATTTTAACTAGACTTGTAGAACGCGAACGAAATAGAGTCAATTTAAGATTGTTAGTTGATCCAAATTATGATTTCAATACGGAAAGACGTGAAATTGAAGAAACTCTCAACTCAATTTCGACTCTTATCAATGATTTTGAAGGGAGTACAGTTGATTCGTTGTTTCAAAGAATTAGATCTCGACTTTTACATGTTACGCATAGAATTAATAGAATTCAATTATTGGATCAAGATCCAAATATTGCTATTGTCACAGATTATAAAAATGAGTCATATGCTACTAGTTTACATCTAGAAGCTGAATTGTTTTCTCGTATAAAACAACCAGATTCTCCTTTAAATGTTCCCATCGCTGCTGCTAGTTTTGTAAATTCCAATTCTAATCCTATCCATCCAGTTTCTGCTGGAAACCATTAAGACTATTTCTGTTTATAAATTAGGAATAAATTTCGACGGTGGCCCAAAGAAGTTATTTTCCTTTATAGAATGCGTAGAAGAAATGGCTGAACCGAGAGGCATAACAAAGACGGAACTATTCGCAGCAGAGAGTGATCTCTTTTCCGATAAACTTATATTTTGGTTACGTCAGGTAAAAAATAGTCTAACTGATTGGGACTCCCTAGTTTTAAAACTTAAACATGATTTTCTTAGATCTGATCTCGATGAAGACTTGTGGGATCAGATAAGGTCGCGACGACAAGGAGAGCGCGAATCTGTGGTGCTATATCTGTCATGCATGGAAGGTTTATTTAGCCAGCTTTAGCGACAAGTAGCTGAGGTAACGGAAGTAAAGTATATGAGAAATGGTCTACAACTAGAATATCGGAAAAGGCTGGCCCTTAGAGAAATTGATCTGGTAGCCGACTTAAGTGATCTTTGTAAAAAACTGGAAGAAGCCGATGTCCTTAGTTTAAATTCGGAATCTAATAACTGGTATTTAGTGACTATTGACCAGGAATTAGCATATGTCAGCAAGAATTTGCCCTCGGTTTCCTCACATTCTCGCGATGCCCAGACAGTAGTAATACTCGAAAAAGTCGACCCAGTAATAATCATGTACCAAATAGTAGAAAATTTTCTTTTAGCCAAAATAATTTTAATTTGGCAACTACTTCAAGTGAACAACCTAAACAGTTATTTGTTGGTGTTGGGGTCAGTTGAACCACACTCACCGTAACTGTAAATCTTCTAGTAAAACTAAATTTTGTTATAAATGCGGTTTAGCGGGGTGTACCGTTCATACTTGTGATAGGTGTAAAAAAAACTAATCTCCGAGTCTCGTGTAGTTGGCTCTCGAGTACTCCCATGTGTCAAAGCCAAAAATTATTCTGAAACTTTCAGATGTCCCAAAAATTTTGAGATTAATGATTGATTATAATTTTTTTTAAAGGTAAACTATAGTAGTATAGTGCTGAAAGGTCACCGTATTTATTTTTTTGAACATATCTAAGGTCTTGAATAACTTACCAATTAAGAATTAAGTGACTTCAATTTCTTATTTGAATATTTTATCAAGAACCTGTTAAGTACTATTCCCATTGTCATAAAAATTACTATATTCAAATCTGTATGAAAGGATGATCTTTGTCTTTTTCTAAAATAAATTTTTATTGTTTGGCCTCACCCCTTACTTTAGATTTTTTATGTTTTGCAATTTGGTAAAATCTATAATCTTCAAATTACTTATTTTTTTCATTTTTTATTATATAAGACAAAATTGCATGGCGCCACGGGTTATGTGGTATGTTCCTGATTCACTCCCATCAATGCTCTCAGGTGAAAAGCTGCCGTTCGCTTTTGTAACTCAAGTTCAAGAAGATGATAACAATCAATTTTTTTTTAAATCTAGTTGTGTTGATAAGGTTGATACGAAACAGTTACACGAGGTCACCTAATCTTAAGCTGCTAGAATTAGGACGATGATTATGGTGAAACGTTCGCAGCTCTTGAAGATACTACGTTGTCCATTTTTTCCAAAATTTAGAAACCAATTGTTCCCTCGATTTCCATTGTTTAAGTATATTCGGTTGATTTCAAGCAATTTCAGATTTAAGGAAAAACCAACATTTTTTGTTCCCACTAGGAAATGCGCTGGGGTAAAATCAATAAATTGGTGTCGTCGTCATCAATATACGCTAATGGTCTTGAGTTCACCGTTGATTCTATTTCTGTCAGAATTTTCTGGAGTTCATCACTATTTGTAAGAGGCTTACCGAGAATAATTTTAAGAGCATCCTTTACTGTTTTTACCATGCGTTCTCAAAATCCTCCCCACCAAGCTGCTCTTTCGATTATAAAATGTCATTTTATTCGATATTTTTCAGTAATTTCTTGAACTTCGCCTTGCTCGAGTATCGTTAACAATGTTTGAAGTTCCTGTGCGGTTCTACGGAACGTTTTAGCGTTGTCCGAATATATAATCTCAGGAACTCCTCGACTAGCTATGAACCTCCTCAACCGTCGAGCACAACATTCGGTCGTTAAGTTAAGAACTAACTCCCAATGAACTGCTCTCACAATAGCGCAGGTGATTTAACCATTAGTCTTGTCGAGGTGACAAATCTAGTCTTGACAGTGAACGAGTAATCGTTGACTTGGTATTATACAGTTTACGAAACGCGGAAATGTCCCTTTCAATTTTTACCGGAACTATTGTTAAAAGTTTTTGTATATATGTGTCCACTATATGTTCAGAATTAGCATATTCGTGCGCGTCTTTGTACTAGAAGTCAATCCGTTAATAATTACCGCGGCTTTATCAGACAAATAAGACTTAAGATAAGCAAATTTTGCAGCATCGTTTAAAGAATCATTCTCGTGAACGACCAACCGGAATTGTTCCCAAAATGCCGGCCAAGCCTCGATATCTCCGTTAAATTTAACAAAATTTAGTTTTGGTAATCTTACTGACATGTTTCCCTTACTATTAACGTTACCGTTAGATGACTGTTGCTCCAAGCTTCTCTGATCGTTTTGTAGCGGCAAAGATTGTTCCAGCTTCAGACGTTGTTCCAATCTCGCAACTGTTGCAACAGCGAGATCATCGTATTCCACAATCTTCGCGCACTCAGCTTCAGCATGTTCATCACTAAACGTGGGATACAATCGTTCATTAACACTATTTAAACGGTCCTTCTGTGCTTTAATGGGAGCTATTAAAGCGGGCACGTCACTAATATTTGCATTTTCGTTATCAATAATGTCGTTCGCGTTATTCACTAGCTTCGTTAATGCTGCGCGTAGTAAATCCATTATAATCGTTTTAGTTCGATCCGATAAAAGATTTCTAAACAATAAAACTTCCCTGGTTTCGGCGCCATCAAATTAATATGATTTCGTTGAAAATAAAGCATCCGAGCTGTTTCGTAAATAGTTTCAATAATAGTAATCTTAAAAAAATGTAACACGGGTTTTCTAATTAAATTGTCAAGTTGAAGTTTATATATCTGTCTGTTTACATTTTTTTTGATAATGTCAGTTGATATTTTTGACAGTATCCTCGAGCTCCAGTAATAGCAGAACTGCGGCATACGTACTGGAACCTGGCCGATATGCGTAACGGTTCTTTTGCTGGCGATGTAAAATATTTTTTAACAATACGAAAACACTTTGCTACTGCTAACAAAACAAAAGAATTCTCTACTACTGCTAAATATAAAATGGCGTTTCTACTGATAGCCAAATACTTTCCCATCATTGCAAGTAGAATTCATTCATAATAATAAGGCGACTTTGCAGTAGTATCTACAATTTTCATTGTGATAGCCAATTATGGATTAATAAATTTTTTTGCTGATGAATTTTTCATTGTTGAATGCGGCAAAATAGTATACGCATAGTAACATAATATCTACCTTCATCCCCAAACCATTCGTCAGCAATTTGACGCGTGGTAGCAAAACGGTCTCGTAGAGCTAGTTGCCTCTGAGGCGCCTATCTTGACTCGGTTCTCCAGTTGGTCTTCTTGTGTCTCTATATTCTTATCCCCACATACGACACACACGCGTGATCGTCATTGCAGTAAAGTTAACACGACGGGCAATTTCGCGCTAGGATAAACGAACATCTCAGGTATTTACGGAAATGCCAAAATGCCTGAAATAAATGAAAGGTACATAACAGAACTGTTGAATTTCCAAATACAATCTTCAAGGCATATCTTTCGGCTTTTGAGTCTTCGGTCATGAAGACTAGAGAGTATCCAGATCTCTACTTCAAGAGCTTCTTTTAACAAACTGAAAACCAGGTAATTTTCTTGGATCTGCTCAGGGTGCAAAATGCAAGATAGAGGTAAAATGCACCAATTTTTGAGGCTATGAACAGAAATACGACACACGAACCGCTAGAATCAACAAAGACAATTTAATGTGAAAATTCGCGTTAAAATTATGCTATATCGTGGTATGATTTGGAGAAGATATAGGCGCATATTATAACTTATGTCCTACTGTTTTATTGGAAGACGTCTATCTGTATCGTGGTATGATTTGAAGTATACTTACGCGCATTTCACATATACAAATCATACTGCGATATAGAATGGCATTCATCTGCATAATGATACAGAACATGAACGTAAAAACGGTACCCGGGAATATTTATCCGGTAAAATTAGCCCGAGAAATCGGGACACCCTTGCATAAATTCCCAAGAAGCTGAAAACTTACATGAACTTTAGGGATACCATTACAATAGAAATTGTGAAAAGTACCCATCGATCCCATGTGTGCAAAATTTTTTATTCAAGGTCAAAGTTCGCAAAAATGGGTTTTTTAAATTTTTTAGCGAAACTGTTAGTTTTATGATAAAAATAGCTCAGAACAAAATTGTAGATGAGGCAACTATCTACAAAAATTGTCCTTGGTATTTTTTCACTAAAATTAATTATTTCGGAGAAAAAGTGATTTTAAAATTTAGTAAAGTAATATAAGAAAAAGTATTAGTCTATGTGACTAATATATGCATATTGAATGATAATTTTAAGAATATGATCTGAAAAGAAACTCAGTCCCTCATTTAATGTGACCATGTGCAACATCTGTCTGCTGCTTCAATAGTCTACCTGGCAGTGCCCGTCTACCTGCTTCTTTTTCTAAGGTCCCAACAAAATACCGTTAGTTTTGAACTTTCTTTGGTAGTGAAAACACGTGGTAATTGCTAACATGCTTTACAAAAGTTTGTGCTGTGTTCAGTTTTTACAATTTCGCAATTTTGCTTCATTTGTAATTTTGTAATAAACCTTTGCCTACAAGTGAAATTGTTACTGTTGATCGTGGCATTAAGACGTCTATTGCCAGTGGAGTCGTTGGAGATGATAAAATTAACTGCCACGAAGCTCGCGAAGTTGGGATTTCCACCATGTCTAAAATTATAGGACTGACATGTGATAATATTAAACTCAAACGTGCTGATACTGTAATTCCTCTTTTAGCTATGAGTAGCACCATAAAAGTTCATTATGAATGAAGAGAAAGTACGTGTTAACCCTGTGTTATTATTTCAACGCATGAGTATTACTACGACATTTGACTTGAATTGAAAAATATTTTGAATATGAATTAGCTCCCTACCCGTTGTGTCGATGAGCTTGGAATGCGAAAACCACAAAAATCAGCCATTTATTGTTTTTAAAAAGTAAACATTAGTATTGACAACATAAATGCTACATATACTATCGATGGAGGATATTTATTGCACCGTGTAGTGTGGGATCGAGAAAATACATTCAGCAACATCTTCTATGTTCAGTACGCATCCATTTTGGTTTAAAAGTAACCGTAGTATTTGATGGCTATACCGTTTCTACTAAAAATATTTAAAGCCGTAGAACAACGTCGCAGTGTGGGAAAAACATCGTCGTCTACTGATATTCTCTTTAACCAATTTATGACAGTCCCAACTAGTCAACAACAATTCTTGTCAAACATGCATAATAAGTCTCGGTTTATCACAATGCTAAAAGAAAAATTTGCCACTGAACACATTTTAGAGAAGCAAGCCGACAATGATGCTGATGTACTCATCATAGAAACTGCAATAAATCAATTCAATCCAACTGATATAAATGTTGTTGGTGAAGAAGTTGATCTGTTGTTATTACTTACCGCTCGAACTCAAATTGAAAAAATACTTTATTTTTTAAAACCAGGCAAGGCTCAATAACCATCGCAAATATACTCAAATTCGAGAAATTATTTTTACATGCTATGACTGGCTGTGATACAATATCTGCAATATTCCGGAGGGATAAAACAACATCTTTTAAATTATTTAAAAAAAAATTAGTTACATCTGCTAAACTTTTTGAAGATATCAACTCTGCTCCAGAAACTATAATTGTCCACGGACTTCGTTTTCTTTTATCAGTTTATGGAGCACCAAAAAAAGTTACCTAACTTATTTTTTGGAAAACTTACTCGTAATAAAAACATGTGCAATCAACTTGTCTTCCTCCAACCTCGGCTTCTGCTCAACAACATTTTTATCGAGCATATTATCAGGTTCAAGTATGGCTTGGTAATCAACTAGACACAGAAGAATAGGGTTGGAAGCTGATTCATAATGTATTGGAATCACTCCACACATTACTTCCACCAGAGAAAGCTCCTTAATACTATTTTTGCAACAGATAAAAGGGGTGTAATTCGAAAAGTGGCTGCAAAAAAGTAGGTTTATTTTGTTAACCAGCATGCACCAATTGTCAAGGGCAGTCGTGCTCAAATGTTGAATCTCCAACAGAAGAAGAACATTACATCGACGACGAAACAACTGATGTATCGGTGTTTGAACAATATACGTCAACTTCTGGAAAAAGAAGAAGATGGGGAAAGTGATGAAGAAGAAGAAGAAAAAGACGAAATTATGAGAAGACTTTTAATTAGGCAATCCAAACCACGTCACTTTTTAGCTGTCAATATGGCGGCGACGGTCAAACATTGTATTCAGTACCATCATTTATGGTTAGAAAGCTCCAGAGTTTTATAGTTATAAAACAGTTTTCTTTGTATTTTGTGGGGTTTTAAGGTGTTTTGTAGTGTTTGAGAAGAACAATTTTTCTATTTTAAGATGAAGCGTGCTTATTTTAAATCGTTATTAGTGGAAAATCCAGATGTTGGAGAAACATAAATTGTTTATCTAAAGGCGGGTTTATACAACATTTACATAGTCATAATCACAATCATAAGAGTTAAACTAATTATTTCTTATAGGACCGTTTATACAATTGTCACAATCATAAGCATAATTTTACTGACCTTGAAGTTCCTAACTTTTAACTTTATGATTATGATTAAGACGACAATTGAAATGCGCATGCGTCGAACCTAACAGGCGTTGAGCAATGGTGACAAAAAGGCGTCTTGGTTGAATGTATTTTATTGGCCGTTTTTTGGAGGTATTTCTGTGCACCGTCAATCATTGTTTATGTTATACTGATTTGACTGTTGGCTAATTTCATTTATATGAATTCTGACTGTGATTATGATTATGACTATGTAAATGTTGTATAAACCCGCTTTAATAGATATATTATGTGTAACCTTCTGCAATTAAATCAGTTTTCTATTTTCTGTAAATAAAAGTAGAACTAAGTTAGCCTTTCATTAACTGTAAGGAATTATATATGTATTTGAAATTATGTAACGAGTTTATAAATGATTGTTTTTTGTAGATGTAGTCTTGTGAAATTGTTTCTATGACATTAGGGGTTTTATATTCCAGCCTTTTTTGGTGTTTGGAAAAAATAAACTGTTATATAAGGGTTTTATTTTTTTATTGTCCCTAAAGAGTGTGACATTTAATGCATTAGAAAAACAATTATTTTACACTGCAAAATATAAATTTGATTTCATTTTGACATGTGTACATTACAATAGTATATTGTACAATGAGCATGAAATGACATACATTTCCCACGAGTAGATATATGCACAACAAAATTTCATATACTTACGAGTTGGAAATGGGTCATTTCATGCAAATTGTACACTATACTTTTTCTACGACCATCTTAGTCATAAACAAATCTATATTTTTCATAACAATTTTTGTTATTGACTTTACTGCCGTCATTGTTGCATGGTTTAGAGAATTTTTTCTCTGAAATTATTAAGTCGGGTTCTTAACGCTGAACGAACCATATGTTTTTTTCTTTTTGTATGTGTACCTACCTACGTCGTGAAACAAATAACGTTCAACATTTTCAAATTTTCATAACTCGGAAATAAAAATACTGTATGCAGAAAAAATCGTTATAATTCACCTGCGGAAAAAGTTATCAACGATCGTGTCTCTTTAAAGAAGTAATATCACCTCCTGCATCTACCAGGATAGTGAGCGATGTTCTTCTAAACCAATGGCTAGTTTACATATCATGCTCACTATCGCTACCCATTTTCGATTATTATTTTGTTTTTCAATTCCGAGACTAATGTGGTCACTTTACTCTCACATGTTAGAAACTAAAGTGTCACTTTTAGACCCAAGGATATAAAGTTAAAATCCCATGGGATTTAAAGTACAAATAAAACCGTACATCTGCGACGCATCTTAGAAGTCCGTCCTCGATGCCCAGCCAAGTTTCGTAAAAGTTCCTCCTCCATGCCCAGCCAAGTTAAGTAAAAGTCCATCCTAAGTAGTACTTATTTTTATTAAAAATGTATGTAGAATTACCAGAATGGCAAAAAATATTGTATACACCTCTCGACTAAAGTGACAGTAATCCCTTAGATGGATTAAATGGGTCACTTTAGTCGCTTGGTGTATAATATACTAATTATAAATGAATTTTGTAAACACTGATGTGAAATGTCAAATTATTAGACAGACGTTAACAAACATGACTCGATCATATATTATAATATAATGACAGTCTAGTAGCTCATGAAAGTCGTGGGAAATGAAACATTTCGATACAGCTAGCCCGTGGGAAATGAAAATCTGTACTACAACGTGGTAGGTTTCTTAATCGAACACGCATTTGAAATGTACATTTTTCTTTATGGTCGTAGAAAATACATATTTCTAACATTAACATGAGTAAATTCAATGAACTTCAGCCTCATTGTTCAAAGATTTTGATCTTATTGACAAAGCTATGTAAAAATACTATAATAACACATAGTACATAAACGTTATACGTATTATGAAGAGACAAGAATTATTACTAATTTAAGTACAAATCACAATAAAACATTCATTAAATGTAGAGAAATAATAAAAGTTGCAAAGTAATATTTACTAAACGTTTAGCTTCAAAACTAAAACATAAATACTTAAGTATCATAGACACCCCAGTCTCCATACATTCCATCAATATCCATGACCTGTTGACAAAGTAATTTTCAGCAACTATCAATACATAACTTAACATTGCTATTACTAAAAATTAACATTATTTTTATCAAAATAAAGTGTGCAAAACATGCTCATAGAGTATCTTTTCTTGACCAGGACGATCAGCTAAACATATCCCAATCAATTGCCATTATGCTCTTGAGACAATTTACATAAAAAAGGACTACTATTAATTATGTTTTACCTTAGTGTCAGTCAGTTTTGTCCTTTTATCTCTGCGATTCTTTCTGTCAACATCTGCAGCCCTTTTTTTTACTTTCTGGGACACATGTCCCATATATTGAGATGATACCCATTCAGGGTGATCTTTATCATCGAGGACAGCAGATTTGCCTAAAATGAGTTAATACCTACTTGAGTACAAACTATGTATACTAGGAGCTAGGAGAGTTGATATAGTATTTGATAAGAAGCCTACTAGTTATAAAGTATCTACTGCAACCTTTCTGGTGTTTCAATATAGATTCGGTCAGATCGTCTCTATTGCTGCAATGCATGCAGCCCTGCGAAGTTTGATCAAATCGTTTTTCTCCTTTAAAAAACCTGTGTTTTGTCTCTGCGGGAACGCGATAAAACGAAACTTCATCACGATTAGAACGGATTCTACAATCAACTACAATTAGTACAGGAGGAATCGGCGCATGAGTACCGAAAACTATTCCACCTCAATTTTTTTATGCGATCCTCTTTGAATTGCCCTAATGATGATATAAATGCATGTTGCCATGGGGCAACCTAGTGCCATATTGTTTAAACCGAAATTGTTTTAACAATTGGAAGGAATTGTTATTTTTCAACCGGACAAATTTTTTTATATTCTTTATTGAAATACAAATAAAAAAGGTCCTATGACTTTTCACGATAAAGTTAATATTTTTAGAGATATGAATTTTTAAAGGTTCGAAAAATCACAAATTTGAGTACTTTTGACCCATGAAAAATATATTAAAAAATTAAAATAAAATATAAATAATATTTTTTTTTAAATTCTTTATACAATAGTTTATAATATTCTTAATAGAGATTTAAGAAAATTTCATTGTTTATACCTGTTTTTTAATAGTTAATTTCGCGCGCTCACAAGTATGCGTCGCTACCTTTAAGTATCGCCGTCTCTCTCTGACTCATGCGCTGCATACGGTCTCTCTGTGTCCTGAATCATTATTAATTATTTATCTAAAAAACCATTAACTTCATCAAGATTAGTAAAGAGAGCAATGTTATTAATAATTAAATTGTCTACAATTTGTTTTTAACAAAAGTAATTTAAGTATGAATCGGAACATGTAATTAAAATTACTTTTTTGTTATTATCATAGTAATTTATGCATTTTTATCGACAATAATAAGATATAATGGTATTTGAAAAATTTTTGGAATCATAATTATATATAAATAATAAGCTTTTGCTCAAAACATACATTTGGATAAATGCATTGAATCCGGAATATAAAACATTAGATTTTACGAATTTCGGATACAAACTAGAGAATGATACTTTGCTAATACCTTTATTTATAAACAAAAGCCCATTTCCAACTGATCAAAATCTAATGTTTTATATTCCGGATTCAATGCATTTTTCCAAATGTATGTTTAAGCAAAAGCTTATTATTTATATATAATTGTGATTCCAAAAATTTTTCTAATACTATTATATCTTATTATTGTTGATAAAAATGCATAAATCACTATGAAAATAACAAAAAAGTAATTTTAATTACATGTTCAGATTCATACTTAAATTACTTTTGTTAAAAACAAATTGTAGACAATTTAATTATTAATAACATTGCTCTCTTTACCAATCTTGATAAAGTTAATGGTTTTTTAGATAAATAATTAATAATGATTCAGGACACAGAGAGACCGTATGCAGCGCATGAGTCAGAGAGAGACGGCGATACTTAAAGGTAGCGACGCATACTTGTGAGCGCGAAATTAACAATTAAAAAACAGGTATAAACATTGAAATTTTCTTAAATCTCTATTAAGAATAATATTAACTATTGTATAAAGAATTAAAAAAGATATTATTTATATATTATTTATTACTTTAATATATTTTTTATGGGTCAAAAGTACTCAAATTTGAGATTTTTCGAACCGTTAAAAATTCATATCTCTAAAATTATTAATTTCATCGTGAAAAAGACCTTTTTTATTTGTATTTCAATAAAGAATGTAAAAAAAATTTGGCCGGCTGATTTTGGTTTAAACAATATGGCACTAGGTTGCCCCATGGCAACATGTATTTATATCATCAGTAGGGCAATTCAAAGAGGATCGCATAAAAAAACTGAGGTGGAATAGTTTTCGATACTCATGCGCCGATTCCTCCTGGACTAAATACATATCGAAGCCATTTCACAAGGCAAGCACTACACTATTTAAAACCACAATTTACAGCCAAAAAACAGAAAGAAAATCAATGAAACGTAGATTAAACAAACACACTCTACAGTAACTTTATTATTTATTTGACCGTCGCCGCCATATTGAATTTATTTTGACAGGTCGTTGGATTGCCTAATTCCTCTAGGATTAAATAAAATAGGCCGTGGAGTAGATATTTCGGGGAAACCACATTAAAAAACGCGTCAAGTACACTACCTCGCAGGTGGCGTAGAAACGTGTGCATATTATGGGGAAAATCGCCTTTTCTCCGAAATAATGAATCTTAGGGAAAAAAGTGTAAGGACATTTTTTGTAGATAGATCTATAAATCTACAATCTGAACTATTTTTATCATAAAACTAACCATTTCGCTAAAAAATCCAAGAAACCCATTTTTGCAAACTTTGACATTGAATATTTTTTTTGCACACATGGGATCGACGGGGACTTTTAATAATTTCAATATAATGGTATCCCTAACTTTCATGTACATTTTCGGCTTCTTGAAAATTTATGCAAGGGTGAATGTCTATTTTGACATGGGGTATATATCGGGTGAACGTATTACCGAAATGATAGTCGGCGCCTCAGCGTTTGTATTGTCCAGAATATAGTTCTCGCAAAGCACCATGCCTCGATAGCATCCGGAAGTGCATTCAAATTTTCGAAAATACCGGGTCAACTGTGAAGATACAAAATACAGTTGGCCGACGATCTGTTAAAGATCCATCGTTATCACTTTGAAAAAGAAGTCAAACACTTAATATCCAAAAATCATCCTTACACTTAATTTTGAAAAAAGGCACATCTGAAAACGAATGAATCCATTTGGTTGAAGAACTCAAAGAGCCTAATTATGATAATCGACTAAGTTAGCAGATGAAATGCTGCAGAGGTGCACTAACTCGGAAAACGTTTTTTTGCGACGACGAGTTCAAATTTCATTTGAAGATACTCTCATCTGGGCAGATGAGGGCCCAAATAAAAATATCCGTGACCACTTCATAGTATTTTCGTTTTTTTGTATGGGTCTAATTAGTATAAATTTACTTCCTTTTATTCCTTTGATTAATGGTACAAATTAGTTTAAAATGATGAATTACATCCTAATTATTATTGTCAGGTAGATAGACGTCGTTTAAATGCACTGTGTAATTATTGATTGCCATTTGAAAAACAACAAAAAATTCTTATTGAAACTTGCATTCTTTTGTGCATCAAAGTATTCAATATAGAAAAAAAACGTATACCTATTAGTAGTTTTTGATATGCAGTTTGGAAACAATGATGCCTATCTTTATCTATCAGATAAAATGCATTCGGATCAACATATTGGTATTAATTCGTTGTGGAAACGGTTATTAAAGTTTATTGATTATTTTATAATTATAAGATGAAAAAAATAAACTTTTAGTGACGTTCTGGAGTTGGTGCATTAGACTGTGTGGTTATTTAAAATTAAAACGGAGAAATATTTTGATAGTAGGTATATTAAAATCTAATCAGTTTGACGTCGCGTAAGGGCTACTGTACTAAACAAAGGATTGGAATTTATAAATAATTAAAAGATGTGTAAAAAATATTGTAAATGTCAATTCTCACCTCTTCACTCTATAAAGTAACTTAACCGTGACGTAATTTCGCTGGTTGTATAATGATCGCTCATTTAAGAATTATTACTGAATCTAGCCTACCTTAACGTAAAACATTTTGTTGCATATTCCAATGAATATCTTAATTTTACTTTTTAATTTGAGATAAAAAAGATAAAACCTTTGTCATTTTTATCTTTTCAAATTCAAAGTTATATCTACAATTATTATTGAACTATTCACCAGTTTTTTATTGTATATACTCAATAAATTCTGTTAATCATTCTAATGATTTTAATTTTTTTACATGTTTGTTGTAATATGTCTCACTCATTTTCTTTTTATTTTCTAGAGTCATATTAAATTTTTCCGAATTTATTTGTTTGGGTCTGAGGTTACTCTCTACAGATGGTATAATGGTCCTCAATTTGCGTGACATTAATATCTCTGAAGGGCTGTATTCATTGTCAATTTTCATATTCCTATATAAAAGCAAAGCCAAAAAAATACCACCATTATCCTCTAATGTTTTTTTTAAAATATTTTTAGCTGTTTGAACATTTCTTTCTGCCATTCCGTTGGACTGTGCAAAAGTTGGTGATGTGATTACATGTTCAAATTCCCATTGGAGTGCAAATTTTACAAAATCTTTTGATGAGAACTGTGGCCCCCCATCTGAAATCACAGTTAACGGAATGCCATGCCGAGCAAAAATGCTTTTTAATTTTTCAATAATATGCAGGCTGGTTGTGTCCTCACCTAAATCTTCTACTTCAATTTATTTAGAATAATAGTCTATTATTAATAAATATTGTTTTCCCTTTAGATGAAAAAGTTCACAATCAACCTTATTCCATGGTAATATAGGGATATTATGACTAACCAATGGTTCTGCTTGTTGCGATTTTGAGTATTTTAGGCATATGCTACAGTATAAAATTTTCTGTTTAATGTCATTTGACATATTAATCCAAAAAAGGGATTCTTTGGCCAAAGAGAAGCATTTATTTAAACCCATGTGATTATAATGTATTCTTGACAACATTTATTTTTGAAGACCTTTAGGAACGACAAGTGCTTTCCCTTTGAAAATTAATTCATCAATAACGGTTAAATCAGATTTAAATGGGACATATTGCTTAATACTGGTGGGTACCTTATTATTATTGTTAGGCCAACCATCCAAAATTGTGTTTTTTAAAACTTGTAGTTCCTGGTCTCTTTCTGTGTATTGTTTAAATTCTGTCCACTTATTTTTTGTAATATTAATTTCTGAAATTATCATACAAACATATTCAGAGATATCTTTGTCATAGACAACACTTTTGTTATCATTTATGTAGGCTCTAGATAACGCATCTTTGCTTCTCTTGTACTTAACGTCAATGTCATATTTTTGTTAACAACATTCTTTGCAATCGGGCAGGGCATTTGTTAAGAGGTTTTTTAAAAATAGTTATCAGTGGTAAGTGATCGGTTTCTACAATTATTGTTTTTCCAAACACGAACTGATGAAATTTGTCAAGTCCTACCACGATTGCAACAAGTTCTTTCTCAATCTGCGCATACCTACATTGTGTTTCGGTAAAGGCCATTGAGGAGTAAGCACAAGGTAGGTTATTTTGTAGGAGAACAGCTCCACATCCAGCTTTTGAAGCATCGACTGACACTAAAGTGGGTAAGTCTACATTATAGAATTGTAGAACAGGTCTGCTCTTTAACACATTTTTTATTCTTTCAAAAGCTGCTTGGTGCTCCTGTCCCCATTGGAATTCTATATCTTTTTTAAGAAGATCTCTTAATGGTGAAGTTTTCTCTGAAAAATTGTCACTAAATTTGCTGACATATGTCAATAACCCTAGCAATCTTTGAACATCTTGTTTGTTTTCATGTCAAGGCATATTTGAAATTGCATTTAATTTTGATTCATCTGGCAGAATACCCTGTAGAAATGATTTGGTATGTTGCAAAAAGAACAAATTTTTCCAAACGCTGGACATCTATTGATTGGATGTTCCATTTTGCCACATTTATTACAATTTTTAACCACCTGTCTTGGAATGCTGGAACCCTTATAAACACTATCAACCTCACTTCTTATTGTATTTGTAAAGCCCATCATAGCCTGGCTTCTAACTTTCGAAGTTTCAATTACATGACATAAATCTATAGCCTTCTGTAGGTTTAGTGTGTCATCCTGTAACAGTCTTTCACGTACTGTGTCATTCCTTATGCCACACGTTATTACTGTTAAAATGAGGCTGTCTTGTAAGGTCTCCAAGTTACACCTGCTAGCTTTTTTCTGGACTTCCACTATAAAATCTTCTGTGCTTTGTCCTTCTTCTTGTCTGTATGTAAATAGTTTATACCTTTCGTAGGCTACATTTTCTTTTCCTATAAAATGCTCTTGAAACTTTTCTAATAAAGGTTTTAATTTGTTTTTTTTTCAAATTTGAAAGTCGTGTATACTTTAAAACCATCGTCTCCAATGTAATGCAGTAATTGCGCACATTGGGTTTTTTCATCTTTCTTGTGGACTTCTGATGCAATCAAGTAATTTTCGAACCTGGCACGCCACAGCTTCCAGTTCTCGGAAACGTTACCTCTCAATGACAATGGAACAATGCCGCGATTGTCACCCATATTTTAATTATTTTGCTTTTCGCTCAACTATGAGGTTCAGTCAACTTTCTATTTATTTAGTTACTGTACTGCGCCATGTTATAAGTTGTATATAGGAGTTGGTTGTAATAATTTATAATAAAAACTCACTATCACTGACAATCCGTGTATCGGCCTTCAGCCTGACTTTTTATTCCTTTTTTTTAACCGTCAACATTACAGTAATCTATTTACTAAAAACACACCTTAACTTCTAGCCTATTATATGCAACCCATAACACACACATGATGTATTATGTTTTGCATAACTCCTTACACCTTTCTCCATATCGGTAATATGGAGAAATATCGGTAATATGACTTTGATGCCTAATTGTTGCCCTTTTAGACCTTCTTGGAAGATGTTTTCAGAGTAAACGTTAAACAAGAGTGGGGAAAGGACACATCCCTGCCTTACACCTGCCACCATTACAAATGAAATACCAAAATCCTTATTGATCCCATGTCTGTTAAAAAGTTTCTTTCTCTGGGGTCATTTGAAATCGAAGGTATTTACAGCACAACCTGAATCTCTAGAAGATTTACATCAAAGAATCATTTGCGAATGCCGTCTATTAACTCCTGATGTGCTCAGAAATGTCCGTGATGCATTTGAAAATAGTATATACCATTGTATGGAAGTCAACGGAGATCATTTTGAACAATACATTCGATAATTTAAATTCTATCCTTCGTGTTTTTATTTTTAGAATCCAAAATTATTAAAACAGTTATTTTCACAAACCAATTTATACATTTTATAAAAATTTATAGACAATTGTAAAGAGAATTTAAAGATCTTTTAAAAGAGATATGACTCGATCCCCATTGCAATGTAAATGTTTTAAGGGGGTGCAGTGGCGTACCTAGACTTGTACCTTTGAGGGGGAGGGGAGGAATATAAAAATATTTTTGACTAAAAAAAATATTTATCTATCGTGGTGATTATAACAATTTTAAGTATTACAATACGAAATCTATGCTCACTTGGGCAGTAGCGTTTCTTAAATAAGTTTTTATATGTTTTAAGGTTGAAAAGGTCCTTTCTGGTGTAGCAGTGGACACAGGCAGTGTATAAAAAAATGTTAAGAGATTTGTGAACATTCGGGTGGGCCTCTTCTTCTTCTTTAGGTATCTATCCGTTTCGGATGTTGGCAATCATGACTTTGTTTGTAGCTCCTCGAAACAATTCTGTTGAGGTTTTCCAAAACCAAGTTTGCAGATTCCGTAGCCATGACCTTCTTCTCCTGTCGGGTCCTCTTTTCCCTTCGACTTTAGCTTGTATTATGGATTGCAGTGGGGAGTATCCGTATTGATTTCTCATGACGTGTCCCAGATATTCGATTTTTCGGTTCTTGATGGTGTACATGATTTCCAGTTCTTTATTCATTCTTTTGAGCACTTCTTTTTTCATTATGTGAGCTGTCCACTGTATTTTGAGCATTCTCCTGTACAGCCACATTTCAAACGCTTCAAGTTTTTTAGTGGTGCATTCTGTTATTGTCCAGGATTCTACACCATACAGTAATACGGAAAAGGCATAGCAGATGCCTCACCTTTGTTTCGAGCGATAGGTTGTAACCTTTAACGACGGCGCTCATTTTATTGAAAACCGTCTTCGCTCTTCTTATGCGGCATTATATTTCTTGTGCATTGTCCCATTGCTTATTTATTATAGTTCCAAGACAACAATACTGTTTTACTTGTTCTATCCGAGTTCCGTTGACATATAGGTGAGCTCCGCTTATTCTTGCTAATTATCATTTGTTTTGTTTTGTGCACATTGATACTGAGACCATGTTGTTAACTGTATTTCGTGATTCGGTCCATTGACCTTTGTAGTCCCTCCAAACTGTCTGCTATCACTAGGGTATCGTCGGCGTATCGGATATTGTTCAATCTGACTCTGTTCAAAAGAATACCCTCCCCTATTCCGTTAAGTGCTTTGTTGGTAATTATTTCCGAGTCCATGTTGAATATTAACGGCGAGAAGATACAGCCCTGTCTGACCCCACATAGTATTTTCACCTGTTCCGTTCGCTAACCATCAAGCCCCTTGCATGCTGTCTAGTTCCATTATAGATTTGAGATTATTCTGAGCTCATTATCGTATAAGTCGGCATCATTTAGAGATTTTGAGGAATCAATCTCTGTCTAACTTGGATATAGCTCTCCGCATTACACTTTCCACTCCGGCTACAAATTGTTCTGGGGAAAGGAGTTTTTCCTGTTTAAAACGCGTGAAAAATTATCAAAGTTCTTCATTGTCTCAAGAAAAAATGAATTCTCTAGCTCTACTCGGCATAGAAGCAGAGATAATGAACACCATAAACTATGATGATGTTATAGATGATTTTGCTATTAAAAAGTCCTGTAAAAAAACTTTTTTACACTCTTTCTTAATGACTAATTCATTCGTTTATTTAACTTTAAGACCTTCTTTACTACAAATGGAAAATTATTATTTTAGAAAGGTATGTACATGGGGCGGCGGAAATAAAGTGGCCTACACTCATAAAAAATATAAAGCCGGCACTGAGGCTGGCCCTTTGACAATAAAAAATAAAAATAGTAAAATGATCGTACTTATTTTACTAAAACGAGAAATGTACCTGTATTATTATATTTTTAGATGATGCTGGTCCTAATGTTATCGCCATGGGAACTCCAGGCGATAAATCAGGCAGCATCGAAGAGGTAGTGAAAACAGAACCCGAGGAGACTGCACACCGACTGCCGGATCCCCTACAACAGGAAATTTTTTTTCCACCACAACCGCCACCCTTACAAGGTTTGCCAGTGTCACCAATTTTATCCTCGCCTGAACAATCCATTTCCACTGACATGGGTGTTATTGAAAGGATACCATATTTTAGAAGTCTGGTCAGTCCACCTACACATTTGGCGGCTAAGCCAGATGCCTTTCGACAAGTTCAGTTAGAACAATCCACTATAGGTAAATATAAGGAAGTGACACATTTTTCGGGTTCTGGGTTGATTGAAAACTACAGAATATTATTGCGTTAGTCATCTGTTCACACATCTACATTAAGATTTGAATATTATCACTGGCATATATAATATGATTCGCTTTCCTAATTTCAGAACTTTCCTATTAAAAATACCAAAGGAGTTTTACTCTGCTGTAAATGTAACATACACTGCAAAATGAGTATATTTGAATTACTAGCTACTGTAACTATTTCGATATAAAGCAAACACACATTACACTAGAACAACATTAACACTTTTTAACTATTTGACCCGTGTCGAATAGTGTAAAACTGTTAGTGCTGGTGTGCTGATAGTGTTTGGTATAAAATAACAGTTCCAAAAATTTAAACTTAATTCCAATCTATATATAGTTTATATTGAACACACTATTCACTACCATTAACCCAACACTCACAATTACACTGTCTCTGGAGACGATAACTTGGTTATAGAAACGCGAGTCAGACAGTGTAATTGTGAGTGTTGGTTTAGTGGCAGTGAATAGTGTGTTCACTATGAATATCGCCAACGGTTCCAGTAATTCCAATTTAGTTATAAAGTTTGTGTTTCAGTATACCCACCTCTGCTGAATATATGCATTAAAATTTACCATCTAGCTCATTATATTTTACTTTATCAAAAATTTGCTAGTAGATTCGTGACATATAAAATGATATTTGTTTATGTATTTTGTTTTCTGCTGTAATTCCTGCAACTTCACATTGAAACGTTAAGAATGCACTAAGCCTGTTAATCTGATCAAATTTTACTATCAACTATGATTGAATAAAATGTATTTAAAATCCATTTTATTTGTTTTAGAACATTATTATGGGCAAACCAAACACTATCCAGATTACCAGCAGCCTTCTACAAGTTACCCATTACCCTCAAAACCAAAAACATTCCTTATTGCTTCAGATCAACCAGGACCATCTGGCTTACAAACACCTAAAACGAAATCGGCAGCTTCTGCAGGTCCAGGAAGATTGAAAAGAGCAAAAAAGGTAGCTCAAGAACAACAAGGAACCCCTCAAACAAGAAAAACGTACCAGTGTACCTACTCATATTGTAAGAAAACGTTTACTAGTTCAGAGAAACTGGAAAGACATGAACAAACTCATTTAGGTAATTAAATAAGTACACTGTAGTAAAGAAGAAACATGTATTACATTAATAATAAATTATATTATGTGGGAAAATATAATTTTGAACAGTTGAACAGTTCTGTAATTGAAAACCCACTCTTGGTAAATGATTCAAATTAGTGAGATGTATTTGTGCGTAATTCCATGTGGTTATTATTTAAAATCATTTATTTTTAAATCTTAGGGCTTCTAATTCACATGACTGAATGTCCTAGGTCATAGACTGTAATTAATTCCTCATTTTGATTACAGAATTAATCCACAATTGCCGCTTATTTCAAACATCGAGATAATGCAACCAGAACTGTATTTTATTTCGAAAACCTTGTTTAATCCTCATTTTAAATTAAACTATTCACGTAATTTTACAAAATGTAAATACAACAAACAACAACTAGTTTTAATTAGTTTTACATGTTATGCCCTTAAACAAAACATTTTACAAAATGTGTACTATATAAATAAATAATTTCAACATACATACAAATATAAAAGGCATTATTACTATTTTTCTACAGCTCATTATTATAAAAAACTTTTTTTAATGAACTAATTGATTGAAAAACTAATTAAATGGTTTTAAATTATCATCTCCACTTGAATTTATTGTACCTTATGTCAATACAGATGAGTCTTCCCTGTTACTGATATCATCATCTACATTAATTACTGATTAAAAATCCAGTAAGTTATCTACAGTCTACCTATTTTTCTCGACATGCTCAATATAGTGACTCCCTTGTTCGTCTCTAACATGTTGGTACCCTTTTTTAAATGCTCTACCAATTTCACTTCCAGTCTTTGTAAAGAAATAATTTCAAAGGAACCAATCTTGACAAACCATATTTGATTGAACTGATAGTGTATATTACTTGACACTAAATTAATATTATTTACTAATCATTAATATGTTTTAAATTGTCCATAAACCACATTTCCTGAAAGTTTTCTGGAATTCTCTAGAATCAAAAGTAAAAGCTATGCTTGAAAAATATACTGATTAATAGTAGGAAACTATTCCAAGAAATTCTATAGAGTATCGAAAAATGTGTCTGTTCTCCATATTACTGCAATTTTTTTTTCGGTTAAATTTAATGAGGGAGGGAGAGAATAATATGTTTTATTGCCAACAAAATTACAACAATAGATTTAGTCAAGTAGCCTCATACACTCACACATCATAAGTTGCATCAAGTGAGGGTAGTTCGTTTCGTTTTTTTCCTGTATGGGATGTGCCTGTGATGTGAAATCCACGTTTTCGACCTCGGCAGCCCTCTGGAACACTTTTTCATATCTCGAAAACTGCTGAAGGTTTGCACTTTCTTCCTATTTTGACCATGAAGGAGACAAAAACTAAACTATACATTTTTAAACTATATTACATTTTCTAAAATTTGAGACCAAAATGGGCTCGGTAGCCCTAATAGTTTTCGATATACAGATTTTCAAAGTTTGGCAAAATCTCCAAACTTTTAACTTTTCATGTTTCATTGTTATACAATTGTCTTCTTATCTTCAATTACCTGTCTAACATGAGTCAGTGAAATAAACCTTTATTCAATTTAACATTTTGAAGGAGATGGGGGTTGGAAGGGGAACGGTTGGATGGCTGAAGTCACAGTTCACAACCAAACGACTAAAGTTGACATAAAATATATTTAACGTATATGTATAAATGTTGTAAAATAAATGATAAAGTTAATTATCTTTTTTCCTCTTTGAAGGAATATGGCCAAGGAAATCATTCAAATCGTCTTCTTCCACGTCCTCAGTTGTCTGAAATGAAGTGAAAAAATATAGGTATATTAAATAATATAAATAATGGTAATTTTCAACAACAATACAAGTGTAACTATATCTCATGTTGTTTTTCAACTTCTTCAATATATCTGGCAAGTTGGCTGACTATCGTCGAGCAACCTATCCATCTCGTCGTCGTCGAGGTCGTTCAAGTCAAGGGTGTTATCGCCCACATCTATCTTCACTTCTGGGTTGTTTTCGCAGGACTGGCCATTGCAGATATCACAGACCAGGGAACATTTCAAACCTTTCCTGCAGGTGCAAGCATCCCTTCTTGTAATTGCAGAAAATCGTGTTCAGCAGGTTTGAAGAGGATGCTTCCTTCGACATCATCTTTACAGAAAAGCCTCTGGCTGTAGCAACCCATGTTTTTTTAAATGCAACATTCGCAATGAGTATGTCATCCACATACTTGTCGAACAGTCGTTTTTTTATTATTCGAATATCAGGTTTTTCGCATTCTATTAGGTCGACAAGTAGGGAAAGTGAAAACTAACTCGTCTACATTTTCTTCAAGATAATGGATTCCATGGCTTCATCAACTGTGGGAAGTCGACGACCACCGCTTGGAAATAATTTGCTTTGTGCTTTATACAGCCTCCTTTGGTAAAACAAATGGTATCCTGCGTCGAGTGCTACTAAACCAGTCTCCTTTCCTTTATTTTTAAAACTCATTCGCCACCTGTTCGTTCAGCTGCTTTCAGTATGTTTGAGTTCAACTTTTTCTCAGCAGTGGTTTTTTCTTCTGATCATCAATAATTTGTTTTGTTATGACATATTCACATAGAAAACATTGCTTTCTGAAGTTGAGCTTCTCAATGGAAGCCCTTGTTGGCTTTGTCACATTTATGCCTTCACGTTTAACAACTGCTTTGATCAACTTAGGACGGTTATACGCTTCAAACCTTTTAATAAATGTTCATTCTCCATATTTTTCAATGCAGCACTGGAGGGTTTTAAGGTTTTAACTCACCAACACTATTTCACCTTCCTTCAAACTCTCGCCGAGAATTTAGGAGGATCTCAACAGCATAAATAACTACTTTGAACTACACGATATATGATATTATTTAAATATATATATATATATATATATATATATAATGTGTAATATTTTTCAAAATAATTTCTTTAATAACTAGTATGAGTTTCTCTGTAAACAAAGAATTTTATTGATTAAAATTATTGAACAACTTATCCTAATTTAAATATCTTACCTGTAAACAAAGAAACGACATTCAATCTATTGGTTTACACTATTATAATATTTAATATCTAACTGTGAAATTAATACAAAATGACTTTTTTAATCTAACTGACATCTCCTGTCATTTTCCAAAATCAGGTAGACTTGTTAGTCAATTAGTTAGTGAGTTAGTTAGTAAGAAGGATTAAAGTAATGCATATGTTACTTTACATCTCCTTCCCTTTGAACAAAATTTATAAAATTTAAAACAAATATCATCTTAAACTTAGTATTAAATACTAAAATTTCCATTATCTGTATCTGGTACTGCAATAAGTTTCATAATATAAAATAAATTTGATTCGGCTTTTTTATATCCTGTGTCTACTTTGTAGATAGAATTCGAAATCTTTTCTATAATCTGAAAAGGACCTATCCTTATTTCATCTAATTTTTTTTATTTAAGAGATTTTCATTTTCTACATATACCATATCTCCCTTGTTCAATTCTATTTGTTTTCTATTTCTATCAAATAATGTTTTAATTTAGTTGTGTGATATTTTGTGTTCCTTGTAATAAGTATATTGGCGAGAAGCCTGTAACAGTATGTTCAGTTTCATTATATTTTCGTATACATTCATGTGCTATTGTCGTCCAAGCTTTTTGTTTCCATATTCATTGATTTTGCTTCGTATTTTGTTTACTATAGTTTGATTTAATATTTCATTCAGTCCATTAAAAAATGGTGTTATTGACTGAAGTAAATACTAAGGGAATGTTTTTTTTTTATTTAAAAATACTTTGAATTCTTTTGAATTTATTCCTGGGTACTGATCTGACAAAATCATACCAATTCTGTTTGTATCTATAGCGTTTTCCAATAGTTTTATAAAATCACTCGCATTTTGCGTTTTTGAAGGTAAAATGAATGCATACCTTGTAAAATGATCGACTTGACAATCTTTTGTCCAAAGAATTTTTTGTTATTGTCTTAACAAATTGTGTAATAGCTATGTTTGGTATATGTTTGTAATAGAAATTTATTTTCCCCAAAAATTATCTAACATTTTTTTGAGTTTTTGGTACCGGAAAATTTTTAATTGAAATTAAATTGTCTTTTAGGGGATATACAGAGTTTTTGCTCATTACATGGCCTGGATATTTTACAGAACTTTTCGCAAATTTGCATTTCGTAAATTTTAATCTAAAACCTACATTTTGTATTGCTTCTAGTAATTGTGTTAAATTTTCTATAAGATCATTGAAGGATTTTGAAAATATCAGTATGTCATCTATATAATTTACTACAAAATATGATAATTTATGTTTCCTAATTATATTACTTAAAATTCTCTGGAAAATTGCCGGAGAAGTTTTTAATCCGAATGGGAGACAGGTCCACTGGAAATGGCCTTCTTGTGTAACAAAAGCTGTTTTCTTTCTATCCTCTATTCTTGAAGGGATTGCCCAAAATGCAGAATTTATATCCAATGTTGAAAAATATTTACAGTTCCTTCTTTTAGTTATATCAGAGGAAAAGGCAGTGATTGCGGTATTACTAATTTATTTAAATCTCTAAAATCGATACATAATCTTGTTTTTTTTTATTTTCCTCTTTCTTATATACCAGCGTCTCTGGCGCCGCATATGATTCCTCATTGAGGTTTTTCTCGAGTAATTTAGCTATTTGTGCTTCAATTTCTTTTTTATCTTGTATATTACATCTATATGGTCTTTTGCTACAGTATTTGTCAACAAAAAGGTCAACACGTGCTTCATAATTTTTTACTGTACCTACATCATATCTACCTTTTGCAAAAATTGCACTATATCTTTCTATCAATCTGTCTATCTCAAATTTTTCTTGATAGTGTAAATGATTTACAGAAATATCAATATCTGATTGATCTATATGTTCATTGAAATTTATAAAATTCATATTTATTTAAAGTGTTTCTCTTTTCTGTAATATCATTTTCTTTCTGACTAATATTTAAATTTTAATCTTGGATAAGTTTAAATTCTTTTATCATATCTAATCCGATCAGAAAATCATATTGAATATTATCTCCATCTACTACAGTCATGATTTTTTCTATATTAAATATTTTTATAGATACCATTCCTTTGGTTTTTTTACTCCATTAACCGTTTCGAAATTTGTTTTCCATATATTTTCCAATTTCTCATTCTTTTGGCACCTAAATCATATAATGCGAAAATTTCAATTGTATCTTCAAGTATTACTTTAATTTTGATTATTGGTGGAGTTACAAGTTTTTGGAATGAATTCAAATAATTATGTCGCTATTTCCGCGTTATTAACAAATTTGTTTTGATTCTTATCTTTCGCATCTTTCTCATTCATTTTATACCAACATGTAGATTCGGGGTGGTAGCGGTTGGGCTTACCTTTTTTTTCACAAATTTTACATGCCCGTTTTTGTTGTTTTTTTTTCATGATTATCTTGTGTATTAAATTCGGGTAAACCTACTGCAATAAGATTAATCACATTAACATCGTCAATTGTGTTATTCATTTCTAATAGAATTCTTTCTTTTTTTAAAGCATAATCCAGTAACGAGCCATGTATATACTTATATAGGATTGCATACCTGATTAAAGACCAACCTTTGTTAGCATATGTTTCACAAAAGTTTTCTTTCCAAGTATTCCATTCTGATGTTAAGGTATTTCTTATAAGCATCAATCTATGACTGATACTTCCAAAAATAATCTCAAAACTTCGATTCTTTCTATATCTTTGTTGATTTCTAAACGAGTGCATTCATTCTCAAAAGTATCTAGCCGTTGGATTGCATTAGACTTTTTACCTGTAAATCTTTCAATAACAAATTTCACTGTTATTTTCTTTAAATTTTTACTCTTGTTTTCTCTATTTGTAGGTGTTTTCTGTTATTCTTCTATAACTTCTTCTGGATAGTAATCATCTATAACTACATTATCACTTTCATCCAAATAGATTTGTCTTAATTCCTCTGTTACGGTTATCCATACTTTTCTTGATTTATATCTCGCTTTTAAAACTTTCGCAACATTTTTGACAATATTGGTAACTAGCAATAGTGGTTAGACACAGAACATTTGTTTTTGGATCTGTCAATACCTTAACTTCATTCATAAACTGCAACTTATTCATTGTCGTGACTCAAAATGTCGTTTTATAATGTGTAATATTTTTCAAAATAATTTCTTTAATAACTAGTATGAGTTTCTCGGTAAACAAAAAATTTTTTTGATTACAATTATTAAACAACTTATCCTAATTTAAATATCTTACCTGTCAACAAAGAAACGATATTTAAACTATTGGATTACACTTTTATAATATTTAATATCTAACTGTGAAATTAATACAAAATACTTTTTTAATCTAACTGACAATTCCTGTCATTTTCCAAAATCAGCTAGACTCGTTAGTCAATTAGTTAGTCAGTTAGCTAGTAAGAAGGATTAAAGTAATGCATATGTTACTTTACATATATATTAATGTATAACTATTAAAATTATTCAATATTTTAGTTAACAAGTCAAACAACCGTATGTTTACCACTCGGGTACAATACAACAAAAGGAACAGAGTTGAAAGTCAATTGTAGTCATTGGGTTGTGAACAGTGACTTCTCACTACCCATCTCACTGTTCCCCTTCACCCCACCTCCTTCAAAATGTTAAATTGAATAAAGGTTTATTTCACTGACTCATGTTAGACAGGGTTATTGAAGATAATAAATTGTATTACTTCTTTAAATGAAACTTTATTTTGCATTCTATTTTTTTTATTTAATTCAAGGGAGAGTTCATCGTAAAGTTTTCCCTCTATATATATGATGAGTTTTTCCCAATTCAGAAGACGGAGTTGGTAAGAAGACATCCCTCTAATAACATATCTCAACTTAATGTCATTCATTTGATTTTCAATCATTCATACAGATTCGAAGATGTATAAGAATGGAAGGGCTAGCTGTTTGTTTTGAAATAGGTCTTAATGTGTTGACCTTAGATTATATTATATTAACGGAGTTAGTTTACCTTAAGGTTTATTGTATCATTTCCAGGCATCTTTCGATTGCAAGTATTTCTGCCTGAAAGATGCTCTGACAGGAGCCTAACGATAATGAGTATCTGGTGCTTGTCCCGAATACTCCAGTGCAAGCTTATGTTGTGGTTTTGAACCATCTGTGTACCATTTGTTGGTGTTTCTTTTGAGAGTTTGGGTGGTGTATTCCCTTTCCCAGTCTTCCCCCTTACTTAGCATCTTGTGAAGTTTTTTTCGATGCTTACTTTCTTGATAATTTCGTCACTGGGAAGATTCGTTGATCAGATGTACTTTGTTAGAGAGGACCAGGCTCCCTGATTTTTAATACTCTCATTGCCCGAACCTTCCCTAGATATTCTAAGAATTGTCTCTTGAGCTGATCTTTCTATCATCAGATGTAGAGGTGTGAGATCTGTAATGATCTCCAGTGCCCTTGTTGGGCAAGTTCTCATAGCTCCACTGATGCACACACAGGCAAGAATTAATCTACTCACACCAAATATTTGTTTGACAGCCATTTTCGAAAAGGTAAAGCACAGCATTCTGTAATATTTTATCAGTATCTTCTTTCAGTCGTCTTGCTTCTCCTAAATTAGAAGACCCGCAAATAAAATCACAAAAAACTTTTTCGTGATTGCTTTATACATAAATTTAATATCTATTCTCTTATTCTGCTAGGATGCTATGTCTAGGCTTCCAAGAAAAATTGCTCTACCCGTTCCATATGCACAAAGCTATTCCCTGGAGATTCTTTGAAAATTAATTTCCCATTCCAACTTTTCTAATGCAAATCTCTTGTTTGTTAATGATAGATAGTTTTTACAAAATCGTTCTAGGTTTTCATGTTATTGATGTTTGTTTTGTACTAATAAGTAAGGTATGGTATTAACCACTAACTCTATTCTTGTCTATCGAGTAGTGAATAAAATATTTGACTACCTAATATTAATTTTACTGGATTTAATATTATGAAGGATCTGGAAGTACAAATATTGTATGGAATGTTCCATACTGAATGGGTAAAATGTTATCAGTAATTTGGTCTATTTTATGAAATAATTGTTGGCTTCAAAATAATTTGCTCAACAAAAGTTAAAAACTTTCATAAATTCTGAGATTGTGTTTTAACAAATTACGATTTTTGGTCACCAAGTGTTTTTATGTTATACATTGAATGTTTTTTCTTGTATAACATTTGTGTACCCTTTTGAACAACATGTTTGCAGGTCGAAACAACAATTTGAGGTTTTGTACCATTTTAACTTTTAAAAGTAAAGTACATACGAGTATGCTTTCCTTTAACAGAAATTACCTGATATTAACAATATAAAATGTTATAGTGTTCAATTTTTACCATTGTCCTTTAACTATGGTCGCCTTATTCAGGAGCTCACTTTTTAAATAGTTTTTTCGAAGTAAAGGCTCTTCTTTGTTCACCAATGCTGGACTCTTTTAAGAAAGTCTTTTGTGATTTTTCACTGATATGTCCCTCCATACATTCTTTACTCATACGGACTCTAGAAAGGAAACGTTAGAGATTCTACCACATAAGCACTTCCCAGGTAGTCAGGTTCTGGAGAACAAGCCACACTTCAGCTAATTGGTCTGATGGAGACGATTGGAGACTCGTAGCTAAAATTGTCTCTCTCTCAGCACAGTCATATGGGCGGTAAACTCCTGTTTACCCTTTAAATCACCGGAAGAGGATGGAATCTTCACCGCCCTTCTCCAAAAAGGCATAGACATCCTGGTGCCGGTTTTGGTAGGAATATACAGAGCAAGCCTAGCCTGGAACTATATTCCACTAGGGTGGATATTTCTCTACCTAATTCCTACAGTCCCATCTGCCTAGCATCATTCCTCCTAAAAACCTTTGAGAGGATCCTAGACAAGCATATTAAGGGGGACCCTACGGAACACTCCGTTAAATCTCTACCGATTGCTTACCAAGCAGACAAGTCGACAGACCTTGTCCTAATCAACCTTGTAGGCAAAATCGACCATTCTCTTAAAAACAAATATATTGTGCTGGGTGCCTTCTTAAAAATTGAAGGTGCATTCAATAACGCACTCCTCTATTCACGGCTCTTTGAAGGAAAGGGATAGAAAATCTAATCTACAATTGGATCAACAACATGTTGACCCACCACAACATTTCAGCACCACTGCAAGAAGAGACATTGAAATTTAGGCCTGTCAGAGGATGTCTCCAAGGAGGTATACTCTCACCTCTTCTCTAAACGATTGTGGTAGACGACCTGCTGAATATCCTCTCCAAATAGGGCGTGGAGGTCCAATCTTAGTGGGGGGAACCATGAGGAAGTCATTTCCAACATCCTTCAATAAGGCCTACATGATAAGCAGTTGGTGCAACAGGGAACATATGTCTGTGAACCCTGGCAAAACTGTAATCGTTCCATTCACACTAAGAATGAAACTAGATAAACTACTGATACCCTTAGTGTCTGGATTACGAATCCAGTTTGAGGAGGATGTCAAATATTTAGGTATTATCCTGGATAAAAAATTGACCTGTAACTCCCATCTGGAAAAGAAAATAAAGGAAGCCTAACCTCTCTGCATATAGGGCTAGAGAGAGATAAGCTAGGATGGTCATCTACAGACTTACAACGTCAAGTAGTCATGGCAACAAGGAGCTACAAAGAGATCACACGGGTTTACTGAGTGAAAAACGCCACATACTCGAAATGATCACAGACTCAGTAGCTCCCCAGCTGCACATAGTAAAAGTCCTCAACGTCCTCTTTCCCGAGAGAGATGATTGGCATAGGACAACTTCTTTTCACCCTCAGACTATGTGCTGAGAATGGCGTAGGAGCGGGGCGCAAGACCCAAGAGATAAAGATGATAGCTATAGAACTGGACGTCAGAGAGCTGAGTTACAGGTATCCAGTGAATAGGTCTATTAAAATCATCTCAGATAGCTAGGCGGCTCTAAAAGCACTGAGCTGCAAACGAGTGCATTCTAAGCTGGTTTGGAACTGTATTCAGATCCTTGACCACCTGGATAAGCGGAACCAAGTTACTTTGATCTGAGTCCCAGTGAACAGTGGTGTGGAGGGCAATGAAGAGGTCGACGCTCTCGCCTGAAAAGGAACCGATTCTGCGTTCATGGGACCAGAGCCCGTCGTTGGCATTGCAATAAGTATTGCCAAAAGCTACATCTCATATTGAGCAAGTGTAAAACACTCTGACTCTGGAGAGACACACTGGGGCTCATACACTCAAAGGAGTTTATCGTTAACCCCTCGAAGAAAGCCTCTCAACAGGTTTTGACCTGACACTTGAGAAGAAGGATGGGTCTGGAACAATCGGACTTATGCTTCTGTTACGAACTGCAGAGCATATTCTCTGTAACTGCTTTGCACTGGAAAAACTCTGATTCCAGACTCTCGGTTTTACCAGTCTGGAACCCACGGACTTTAAAGATGTTTTGCATAGTACGACCTTTATTAAAAGGTGTGGTCTGTACAGCAAACTCTAACAAGGCTTGATCCACAATATACACATCTGGGTCGCAGTGGAAGACATCACTTATCAACCCACTCACCTATAACTTTAAACTATACATTCTTGATAGAAGCTCCAATGTTTGTACGAGGCTCATGGCTATAATTTATAAAGGTCATAATATAATTTCTTCTACCGTATTCAAATATCCATGTCAAAATTCTTCATCGTTTACTGTATTTAAAATACTATTTACCATTATAAATTGTGCACAGTTTAATTCTCGATTTAATTTCGTCATCTTATGTGAGGTTCTTTGAAAATACTAAAAATGAGCGGACAGAATCTCCACACATTTTAAAAACATCTTCAACAGTTAACTCTAGTCATTTTATTAGTTCATATCCTAGTTCAAGAAATTAATTATTAAATGTTTCATTGTTTCTTTGAAAGGCATAACTCGTTAACATTTGTAGCAATTACTGGCAAGGACACAATTATATAACACAAAACTTTTAAAATTATTGTAAATATGTTCAAGCAATCTCAAATTCAACTTTAATAGCATATTGAATATTGCTTCATTTAAAGAAATTGGTGCATAATCGCTGCATTTCATTTAAACTATAGATCTCACTATAAATACGTAAAGCAAAGTCAAGAATTCATGTGAAAAATTAGTGATATATGATTTAAATATGAACTGACTACGATGTAACTTGGTTAAAATAAATAAATAATTTATTTATTTATCGATTTTTTTTAGGTTCATCGCCGTTTAAATGCGAAAACTGCAAAAAGACCTTCACCTCAAAGTTCAAATTGGTTAGACATGCTCTCATTCATTCTGATCGTAAACCATTTAGTTGTACAGTGTGTGACCGAACATTTCACCGCAAGGATCACCTTAAAAACCATATCAAAGTTCATAGCCCGCAGAAGGTCATTCACGTTTGTGATGCCTGCAAAAAACAGTACACTTCCTTGCTCAGTTACAGGTAGTATTTATTACTTTTAATTAATCTCAATAATTACTATTCAGTGAGCTCAAAAAAAATCCTGATGAATGAAACACATTATTAAGCTTTTGTATCTGAACTTAGCTATGCTTGGTTCTTAATACACTACTCCAAGAATTTAACGCACAACCAAAAGTTTAAAGTAAATTTTTGTCTAAACTGCTTGTCCGATTTGAATGAATTTTTTTTTAATGACAGGTTGACACTTCCAGAGAGTTAGTGTACTACTGTATTAGCATACAAACTTATTTTTGTATAAATACGGGGTGTTGCAATGACAACCTGATTTTTTCATAAAATACGTAACACCTTGTGGAGTTCAATAGTAAAAATATCAACTTAAAATTAAAATCAAACTGTAGCTTTATCTTTTTGTAACATTTTGTTTTTTGATTTACTCTATTATCTTGGCCACAACAAGAGAAAATCAATTTTATAGCATATGTTTTTTATTAAAATTTATTATCCAACTTTAACAACGAAAAACAAAGAAACAAAACGTAAAAAGAAGTCAGTAGCGAGTATTTCCGCCTCTGGCAGAAATAACTGCTTGGCACCGAGGGCCCATACTTAAAATAAGCGACCGTATATCATTTTGGTCAATTTCTTCCCATATTAAGAGTGTCCCAGAGATCTCTATGGGATTTAAATCAGGGCTTCTAGCTGGCCGTGCCATGATATCGATGCCAACTTCCTCTAGATAATTCCTCACAACTCCAGCAACATGAGGCCTGGCATTATCGTGCATCAACAAAAATCCTTGCCATATATATGGCGAATATGGCATTACATGTTGATCTAAAACCTCCAATATGTACCTTTCAGCTGCAAGGCTTCCATTATTTATGACCACAAGTTCTGTGCGACCAGTCAAAGAAATACCTCCCCAGACCATCACAGATCCTCCTCCAAATAATGTGTTATTTGAGAAATTACACTGAGCATATCGTTCGTTAGGGCGTCGATATACACGTATGCGCCTGTCATTATTGTACAAACAAAATCTTGACTCATCCGTAAATAATAACTGTTGCCATTCCGCTACTAACCAGTTACGATGTTCCATGGCAAAATTCAGCCTCGCTCTTCGATGATCTCTAGGTAGAGCTGGCCCCCGAGCAGCAATTCTAGGTCTCAAAGTGTGTTCTCGTAGTCGCTGACGAGCTGTTTCACCACAAATTTGTACACCAGTAGCATCTCGAAGCCGGGTTTGAAGGGTTCGGGCTGTTACAAAACGTTGTCTTCATGCCGATAATTTTAAAAAACGGTCATGATTAGGGGTTGTTATTCGATTCCTTCCTTGTCCCGGTCTGCGACCATGACTTCCAGTGTCTCTATATATCTTTGTATAAGTCGTGAAACGGTTGTATGGTATACATTAAATCGTCTACCAATTATTCGGTAATTCCAGCCTTCCTCGAACAATATTAATGCTTGAGCACATTCTTCGCCAGTAAGATTTCGTGTTTTACGTTGCATGTTAATTAAAATAAAGGTTTTTACAAAAAAAAACGTAAGGGCTAACACTAAAAATACACTTCTATTAAATGCTTTTTGACACCTGTATTTAGCTAATGACAGTTTACTGTAACTTATTGTTTTTCATAGCCTGCTACTCACTTTTATTATTATAAATTTTAATAAAAAACATGTTATGCTATAAAATTGATTTTCTCTTGTTGTGGCCAAGATAATAGAGTAAATCAAAAAACAAAATGTTACAAAAAGATAAAGCTACAGTTTGATTTTAATTTTAAGTTGATATTGTTACTGTTGAACTCCACAGGGTGTTACAAATTTTATGAAAAAATCATGTTATCATTGTAACACCCCGTATTTATACAAAAATAAGTTTGTATGCAAATACAGTAGTACACTAACTCTCTGGAAGTGTCAACCTGTCATTAAAAAAAAATTCATTCAAATCGGATAAGCAGTTTAGACAAAAATTTACTTTAAACTTTTGGTTATTTTTTGGTGGTGCGTTAAATTATTGGAGTAGTGTATTTGATATTTTATTTAAATTTTCAAGTTGACAATCAATCTAATGAATTAATTAATTTAGTGTTATCTATCTGGCACAACCGGAAAATAGTCAGTCTTAAATGCACTGACAGGATCTAAATTTTGTACTTCCTTCCTACTTTATAAGTTTATTTTTGAGAATTAATGTTTGTGTCATCGGCATCAACAACTAAGATTTTATTTAGCCTTGTGTGTCCCGTGTAGGCTTTGTTACTGATTTGACGGTACCAGTAAGGAACAGCACTATTAATTAGAACCCAACAATGTTCGGGTGGGGATTCACACACCTAGGCCTTTTGTAACGCAGCATACGCCGATATGCCCCTGCCTAATCTAGACATTTGGAAGTCTAGGTCCATGGAAGAGAGAAGAGCAGTAGTTGACCGATCATGCGCGGTAGGGAAACATCGTTGTTAACCAATCTAACTTTTACTTTTATTATGCTTTCAGATGTAATATAATATCAAGAGATTAAAAATCCAAGAATTTACTGAACATATCCCGTCTCATTGCTACAACTAACCCCCAACTTAGGGCATCCTAGGTTTTTCTCTTTATTTGATAAGAAAATCTCGTGTTACGACCTGAAATCTGGTAAAAGTTAATGGGCGCGAGTTTGTGTTGTACCTAGTGCCCGGTGAAATTTTCTCTAGGTCGCGGTGTGTGCTGTCTTTTGGACTAGAAAATTTCAATCGTTTCTACAGTGTGTACTGAGTGTTCCTTAATTCTGCTCCCGGCATCGCTGATCTATTGACGGAATTAACACTCCTGTCCCGTTATTTTATAACGCGATCCTCAAGTTCGTTCGTGTGAAACAGAACCGTACACCTACAGCTCCGATTAGCTGTCGATCCTAAAGATTCGTATGCATTTTGCTTCATATTTGTGTTCTATGTCAAAAATCAAGCTTCTGTTAACTTTTCAAGGTATTTTCAAGTAAAAAGGTTTTAAAATACTTGAGGTCCTTCTGTAAGTACTATTCTTATATTTTGCATGCTTCCAGTCAGATTTATTCAAAATTACGGATAGACGCAATTATTCGTATTTTTTGCGTTCTACACACGTGTCAAACTAATGAAACTCCACCCTCAAGCATGGAGTCTCCACTGGAAAACGCAAATAATCAAATTGTGTTAACAAATGAACAATTTCAACAATTAATAGCTACCTTGTCGGTACGTGGTGACCATAATCCAAATATTCCGTTGCAAACTGGAAACTTTTCTTAACGTTCGTCTCGATTGAATGGCGCGAGAGACTCAGATGTAAATGCATTTATTGACGCGATATCGATTTATAAAGACAACCTTCAAATAAGTGACTGAAAATACTTTGAAAGGACTTACTTTATGGTTTTGCCGCGACTTGGTATTAAAAATACTACAGATACGTGGACATTAGCATTACATTTGTTACGAAGTACTTTCGGACCTCAAAAACCGCCGTATCGTGTTTATCGCGAGTTATTCGCAAACGAACAAGATTCGAAAACGCCTGTTGATATTTTTGTGTGCAAAGCGCGTGCTATTATGGCTCAACTACCCGCTAATACCTTGTCAGAAGAAATACAGTTAGACATGGTATATGAACTCTTAAATAAATTGATTCGTGAAAAGCTTCCGCGAGAAAAAATAAAAACTTTTCAAGAGTTAATTTCGCAAAGTCGGCATATTGAAGAATCGTTTAAAAGTAAACATAAATTTAGCTCAACAGAAAACGTAAACAAAGATAACATATAGCGTAATCTCGATCGTAACCGTTTTTGCAACTATTGTAAGAATCCTGGATATTTAAAAGATGAATGTCGAAAACGTTTGGCCACTCATTCAAAAATGCATGAAACGAAAACACTGAATAATAATAATATTAAGGTCGCTTCAAGTTCTCCGTCAAATCCACCTATTTCCTGTTACGGTTGCGGCTCTCCTGGAGTTATTCGTTGATACGTTTCAATTTTGTTGTTGTGCGAATTCAGTTACAGAAACTTTCAAATATTCTTCTATGCTTAACGTTATTTCGACTTACAATGTATATTAGGTCCAGTGTTATTTATTTTTGGAAATCATTTATAATATTGTACAACTATAAATAATAAGCCGATGGGTAATAAAAGAGTTATAACATTCTTTTGTTGTCTACTAAATGCATGAATTCTTGTCACCATGTATTATTATGTTTACATTTGTGACAGATCTGATGTCTATGTGAGTATCATTCACTACAGACTTGCGTTCGTTGTGGCGATTCAGAGCTCGGATTAAGGAATCTGTGTCGACAATTGATACAGTTTTTCGGTTGCCGAAATTGTTCGGCAAAGGTGGTTGTGATTCCCCCATGTAGTCGCTAACTGCATGAGGGTAGAGTTGGAGCATCCGCGAATTATTGTCTGTCGTCGACAGTCAACACGCTGGAGTTAGTTGTGTGTGATTCAGACGGTTAGGTTAGGTTTCACAAGGAACACTCATAGTCAAAACCAACCTCAATCCCAAAACATTCAGACCTTCGCACAAGTATTGAACAATAATGGATTGCCCCCTCAGACTACAAGCATCAACTTATATATAACAAACAAATTGGCAGACTTTTTAAACGAGTTCAAAAATATGTTTAACCAGCTTATTAGCCAAAATAGCGAGGTACTTACTATACTGACAACACTAGTAAATAAGTTAAGCAAATAAAATTCAATAATTCAATACGGATTGCAGCATGGAATGCGAAAGGTTTAAGTAGCCATGTGCAGGAAATCATACTATTTATAGAAATAAACAAAATAGATATATTGCTAATATCTGAAAGTCACTCCACAGACAGAACGGTCATCAAAATCCCATATTGTTATACTTATTTCTCAAATCATCCTGATGAAACTGCACTTAAACATTGAACGGGTTGAGCTAGCTTCCCAATCCAATACATTAGGGAACTTAAATCATATGCACTTGCATACCAATCCTTCAATATACATGGACGTAGACAACCAGCACTGGAACTGAAGTAATCCTTCCCAAATTCCTCAAGGTAGTGGAATTAAATTGTTGACGAATATTTTTTATAATTATATTTCAACAATAACCATAAATAACGTATGCGTCTGGTTGCATTAACCCGTATTATCTCTCTTAATATAGAAAAAATTATTACCTTAATGGAACAGGTGACAATTCACTGTATTACTTGCATTTCTTAACTTTTGGAATCGGTGAATCGGCAAAGGAATTCTTTTTAAAAAACGGATGACAGTGACATTTACAGTTGTTACCGAACAGACATATTTTTTAAGCACACTATCTACGATTAAAAGAACATAGACACTACTGATAGAGATGAATGCGTTTAACTGGTAGTGATAATTGAATGAACTAGAATGTTATAAACTGTTTTAAAACAAATATCATGTTCTAAAACCATAAACAACTAATAAACTACTGTGTAGAAGTGTTGAACTAAAAATTGACAACAGACCAATAACAATTGCTTCAGTGTATAGTCCACCTCGACACAATATAAGTCATGAAGAATATAATGAACTGTTAGCTGAATTCAATACAAACTTTCTAATAGCGGGTGATTGGAATGCAAAGCATACCACATGGGAATCTAGACTAATCACGCCAAAAGGAAGAAACCTATTAAAAAGTATTGAACAAAATCAAATACATATTTTGTCAACAGGTGAGCCAACTTACTGACCAACCGACTTAAATAAAATCCCCGACTTACTAGACTTCGCACTAACCAAAGGTATATCCGATATTTACTGCGATATTGAATCCAATTCGGATTTAAGTTCGGATCACAGTCTTATCATCATAACTATGAGTACCAGACCAATTTGGAAAGCAGCACCACTGAGGTTATGTAACAGTAAAACAGACTGGGGAGAATTCCAACAACAAGTTAACACAAACATTAAATTCGACTGGTGGGTAAAAACTAAACACGAAGTTGAAAAAGTAGTTCAGCACATAACAACTGTGATTCAAGAAGCTGCTTGGCATGCCACACCAACTAAGCACAAAACATTAAATTCTAAATATAACATTCCTTTCCATATAAAAGAACTTGTTATTGAAAAGTGTAGAGCACGGCAGAGATGGCAAAATAGTAGAAACCCAGTAGACAAAACACATTTAATAATCTTACTCGAAACCTAAGTAGAGCTATTCGAGAAACGAGAAATGAATCCTTTCCGATAAACTTATCAAATTTGTCTCCTAAAGATCATTCCTTGTGGAAAGCAACGAAGAAATTGAAAAGACCTATGGTAGCTGTTCCGATAAGAAAAACTGATGATACTTGGGCTCGATCTAATTCTGAAAAGGCCAACACATTCGCTGAATTTCTTACTACAGTACTTTCTATCCCGCATGAAATTGATAATGAAGACGATGCTATAAAAGCACCATGTAAATTGTCACCTCCATTAAAAATATTTTCCCCTGCTGAAGTACACAAAGAAATAAAATACCTTAAGTCATATAAAGCACCCGGATTCGACCTCATAGTTGCAGAAGAAGTCTTGAAAAAGCTGCCACGAAAAGCAGTAGTGCTCTTGACTACAATATTTAATAGTATGCCGAGATTATGTCATTTTCCTGGTCAGTGGAAACGCGGATACATACTAATGATTAATAAGTCTAGAAAACCAAAAACTGAAGCAAGTTCATACCGGCCAATAAGTCTTCTCCCCATAATGTCCAAAATTTTTGAACGGCTAATTTTAAACAGGATTGAAGCTGTAATCCCTATTGAAGACCTTATTCCTTACTATAAATTTGGGTTTAGCAAAAACACTCAACAATTCAGCAGTGCCACAGAATAGTAAATAAAATTAGAAAAAGCTTTGAAACTAAGAAAATGTGTACTGCAGTGTTCCTCGACGTTCAACAAGCCTTCGATAGGGTATGGCACAAAGGTCTACTCTACAAAATCAAGCAAAATCTCCCTGATCAACTATACCTCATTTTAAAATCCTATTTAGAAAACAGGTGCTTTCAAATAAATTATGAAGATGAACTCTCAACTTGCCATCAAATCAAATCTGGAGTACCTCAAGGTAGTGTCCTGGGACCCTTCTTATTTTTACTATTTACAGCTGATATACCAATAACTCAAGAGACAGACTTAGCAACTTTCACTGATGATACAGCAATATTATCATCTGACACTGATACCGTAAGAGCTTCTAGCAAGTTACAAAACCATATAAACCTTCTGCAGTCCCGGCTAAAAAAGTGGAAAATACAAGTAAATGCAAATAAATCCTGCCAGATTACTTTCACCACAAAAAGAAGTATCTTTCCTCAAGTTAACATTAACAATGCTCCCATACCTATAAGTCAAATACTTTGGTCTCCACCTGGATCAGAAATTGACGTGGTGCACACACATTAAAACCAAAAGAAAACAATTGGATTTAAAAGTCAAAAATATGTATTGGCTAATTAATAAAAAAATCGCAGCTGTCACTAGAAAATAAAATTTTAATTTATAAAACTATATTACCGCCAGTTTGGACATTTGGCAGTGAACTGTGGGGGTGTAGCAAGCCATCGAATACTAAATTTTTACAGTCCTTCCAATCCAAAACTCTTCGAATGATTCTAAATGCACCATGGTATTATCAAATCGAACTATCCATAACGATCTAAGAAATCCATATATGGGCGATGTCATCAGAACCCATTCAAATAAATATAGAAATAGATGTACAGATCACGACAACGAACTAATCAACGTCCTATTCTGGAGGACAGAAGATTGAAAAGAATCTGGCCAGACTTATAAACCCAGAGAACCGTCACTGGGCGTACCTGACTCATGCCTTCTATCTATGAGAAATCAGTTGCTTATTACTCTATTTTAGTAGTAGATTGTAAATTCGAAGGAAATAATAAAAAAAATATTTAATTACGTAAACGTTATTCTGTGCCATAGATGCCTATGGTATACTGTATTGATTTAACCCTATAGAGTATTCGAGACTCAAGTATATAGTTTTCTCATTTTTATTGGGTAATTAGGTTTTGAGAAGTTTTATTTGTATGTAGATACTAGTTTGTACATATCTATACCCAATGAACAATCCAGGTTGTAACGTAGGATTTCAATTGGGGGGAATTATAGGATTTTACTTGGGGGTATATATATATATATATATATATATATATATATATAGGATTTTAATCGAGGGATTTATAGAATTTTAAAGTACCATTGGGTACTTGAGAGTACAACCTGTCAATATATCCTTAGTACAAATTGTGGAACTCAGGGATTGAGTTACTACTGGGGAGGGTTACATTGGTTATTAAGGTACGGGATACATTTTGCTTGGGATATTTGTATATATTTTTTATATCATTCCATCAAAGGGGAATTTCACTTACCTATAACAAATTGTGGTTAGGATTTATGGGTTTTTAGGATATTTGGGGATTTCTTGTAATTTTGTGAAACACTTGTATGTACTAACGGGATCTTTGTAGGATTTTCTCGACAAAACTAAGGCATTTTATTAAACTTAGGGTAAGTGACATCTGACTTTTATTTCTCCACCTATTTGGTAGTCTTGGGATGGGAAAACTTGTGTAGGTAGTTATCGGGAGCCAAGATTGCTTGGCACCGTTTTACACTTTACTTACTGTACAAACAACGGACCTCCCCATCTCCGCAAGAGTTAGAGGCAACGCCTAAAAGCGTACCGAATGAACCCAGTTTTAGGTTGATGATTAACGGTAGGTGGCATCATTTAAAATGTACTGCATGCAATCCAACAGAGACGGCTTCAGTGGAATTTTTAAGTTTAGATACATTAGTCGATCCGCAACCGAGGCCTGCTTTGAGCATTCATATTTTAAGTCACAATGGATGCAACACAAAGTATTGCCAGCCATACTCTGTACAATATTTTGAATAGTAAAGGTCAAAGTTTTACGCCAGAATTAATTTCAGTGAAACTCGCGGATGGCAAGGCAAAACATGAAAATGTACTTACTACATACTTAAACGTTATTTTAAAGAACAATACCGTCCCTACCAAATTTATAATTTTTTCCAATACTCAAAATAAGACTGCTATGTATCGATTTTTTACAAAATGCTAAATTAGCTTTAGACATTCCTAAATAACACTTGGTTTTCTCCATGCGCATAATAGGCATGATTTATCTTTTGAATCCGAATCGCAGCAATTAATAGAAATTTCTAGCTGTGATAATGTACGCGCAGACGAAAGTGGTAATATTGACACCTGGTCAAAGGTGTCGCTTCGATAGATTTTTAGAAGAACACGATATCTTCAGTCTGGGGGGAGAAGCATCTCCTTATGCGGAACATCATATAGACACGGGTAATCATCAACCAATAGCGTTAACGCCATATCGATTGTTACCAGCTAGGAAGCAAGTTTTAAAAAACGGACTAGACAAACATTCTCTGATGTGGGCGGCACCGATTGTTTTAGTACTTAAGAAAGACAGTAGTACTAGACTGTGCGTGGACTATAATCGGTTAAATGCTATAACGACAAGCCCATCGTATCCTTTACCGCGAATGGACGATCTACTCCATCCCGCGAAAACGACATCCTATATGACAAACATAGACTTGCGTAAGGGTTACCATTAATTGCGCGTCGCGGACTGTGATAACGACAAAACCACCTTCCTGCCACCGTTCTGTACATATCGTTATCTGCGCATGCCTTTCGGTTTAAAAGGTGCATCTAGAATGTTTCAACGTCTGATGGACCGTTTTCGTCGTGGTCTCAAAGATATTTTTGTGTTGAGTTATCTAGATAATTTAATCGTTCTCTCTAGCTCTTTTAACGAACATGTAAAAGAGTTAAGTGTTGCTTTTGAAAGTCTTCAACAATTTAAACTATGTATTAACCACTAGAAGTCAGTTTTCATTCTCGAACAGGTAAATATCTCCGACATTTGATAACTCCTACTGGGATATCGCGCTAGATCCCGAAAAGACCGCCGCTACAGCTAATCGGTTAGCACCTCGTAATGTATAAGAAGTCCAGTCATTCCTACAAACTGCAAGTTGGTATCGTGTGAGTGACTTGACCAAGAAAAACCTCCCACGAAAATGGACGTCTATACAGCAAGATTCACTTAATAGATGGGGGAACTCCTGATTCAAGGTTATGATATTAAAATATATTATCTACCAGGCAAAAGGAATGAAATAGCTGATACTTTGTCCACACCTCTATGTAATCATGAACAATCTCACGAATATGAAATCTTCGAAGTTGTAATTGAACTTCCTCATCGAAGCGCATATGAAACAAGACTTGAACAACTTAAAGATCCTGATCTTGCTAAAATAATTCAGTATTTTGAAGATCCTACTGGTGTAGAAGTCTCCAAATGGGCGGATCGGGGATATTTACTTTCCCAAGGCGTTCTTCACAAGTACTCATCTGAAGAAGACTTGGAAGAAGCTCAATTGGTGGTACCCACTCAACAGAGGGAGAGTTTACTCAAGGAATATCATGAGACGTTCCTACTGCACGCTATTATGGAGCAGAACGTACATTCGCTATATCAACGCTATAAAGCATCAAATCAGAAACCAGCTGGACTTGTTCAAACTCCGGCGTATGCTAAGAGATTCGAAACCCTCTCAATTGATCTATTTGGGCCACTACTAGAAGGTTCTAGTAGTGAAAAATGGATATTAATTGTAGAAGACGTATCCACCAAATGGGTTGAACTTCTTGCCTTGCAGAAAGCCACAGCAGAAGAATGTGCACATACTCTACTCTATTATATTCACCATCGTCTAATATGGTTGAAAGAAAAAACCGTGACTTAAAACCTAGATTGTCAATATTATTTAAAGATGACCATTGTGCATGGCCACAAAAGTTACCTACTATCAGATTTGCGATTAATAGCGTGTGGATCAACTGGTAAAACTGCGTTCCTCACCTTTGGTACACTTCATACACCGGACCACAAATCACTCCATATTTGAAGAAGACAACAACCTGGAACGAATCCAAGTCAATAAATGAGTCCGCTCAAGATAAAAATAAGAGGTTCGCAGAGAAAAGCAGGCGAGATGTACCATAATTAAAAATAGAGGGTATGGTGTGGGTAGATACTCATACTCAGAGTAAAGTAAGCAGGTCCATAACTTCAAAATTTCATCCGAAACGAAAGAGGCCGTACCGGATCTCGAAGATAATATCTCCTGTCAGTTAACAAGTCTCAAACCCAACAGACATACACTCACAGTTAGGAATCTATCATATATCAGCTTTGACCCTAGCCAATGCTGAAGCAGAAGAGTCTCCCGTTATTCTCTTACGAAAAAGAAGAATCAATCTACTGGTACATCTTCGGGACGAATTCAGGACCGGGGGGAGACTGTACGCACCATACACCGATACGCCCCTGCCTAATCTAGACATTCAGGAGTCTAGGTCAACAGAAAAGAGAAGAGCAGTAGTTGACCGATCATGCGTGGTAGCGAAGCATTGTTGTTAACCAACCTAAGTTTTATTATGTTTTCAGATGTAATATAAATAATATCAAGTGATTAAAAATCCAAGTATTTACTGAACCTATCCCGTCTCATTGCTACACTTTTAAAATAATTTCTAATTAAATAATAATTAGAAAATATTTCCGCCCTAGGTAGGAATCGAACCTGTGACCTCTCGATCGATTATCCAGGCTTTATCCATTATTATTAAGCAGCAGAAATAACTAAATAAAGTTTTATTTGAAATATCACGTGAACATTGCTTTTTTTAACACAATGTATCTAACTATAAGAGGATCTTAATGATTTAGATCACAGTAAGGTTTGAAAAAAAATCCATATTGTTGTACGAAATCAAAATGTCTTCTTGGAAAAATGTCACATGTGGACTTGTATAGCATAACAAAAAATGAGTTAACTATTGCTTTTGAGTAAAAGTTTGATTATAGAGTCGATTTATTATGTTTGGTTATCTACTAAATGCATAACTTTTAATAATGGTTAAAATCAATTTTATTGTTATATACAAGTTATTCAGGAAGTTAATATAAAAAATTCAGGAGCGAGTTAGAAGTTCATATAAATTTTTGTCTTACAAGACCTCGTTTGTGAGTTATAGTTCTCAGTAAATTTTAGTTTCAAGGGTGCAATAGATATACTAAAAATAAAAATCTACATTTGTTCATATGTTCAACAAGTTTTCACTTCAGTGTTCAATGACATCAGGATGTTTACATAATAAAGTACAGTAGAACGTCAAAAATCCGAACCGTCGATAATCCGGATTCAATTCTGGCGAAATAGTATATTACATTACGAGTTCGGAAAGTGACACTTTTCACACGAGTGGGAAATATTGTAGCACGAGGCGTAAGTCGAGTGCGATAATCCCACGAGAGTGAAAAGTCACTTTCGCACAAGTAATATACAATATTTTTCCTGTGACCACCCATTTTATTAAACAATATGTAAATATCAGATCATGTATATTGAGTTGCCTGACTAATCTTACGTTTTATTTGTGACAGTATATGTTTGAATATTGTTTCTATAAAAAGTGCACATGTATTTATAATTACTTTCATAGTGAAATATAGAAATAACGATAATTAATGTTTATTTGAAAAAATGACAATAAGTAAGTACTTATTAAATACAACTAAGGAACAAATTGAATTATTTGGAACAATAAAAATTGAAAGTGAATTGGTTATTGTTACAATAATAAATTAACAGTTTTAGGATTTCGTTGTTATTCCTTAATTACTTCAACTTTAAAATATTTAAATTTTATTTTAATAAAGTGAAAATATAAGAAATGTCATAATTAGATTACTGTAAGTACATATCTCTGATAACGATAATTCAAATCTGAATTAGCTCAGTTGAAGAGTATCTGGTACGATTACCGGAAGGTTGTGGTTTCGATCCTCGGCGTCAACAATTTTTTTCCTTCCTTTATTTTTTATTAATAATTAGTTTTTAGTACCGTTTTTATGTAAATAATATCAATAAGGAAGAGCAATTAATAATTACTTTTGTAAATCTTACAGGATTCATGGGATCGATGGCTTATTGACAGCCGTGCGGAAAGTTACTTTCCGCATGCGTGAGAATAAAGGTCACTTTCTATGGGAGTAGAGAGTGCGATATGTGCTACTTTCCTATGTGGTCGTAGGAAAAATATATTTTAATACATGTACAATAAACAAACAAACAATAAAAATACGCCCAAAGCGCGTGCGAGAGTCGTGTTGTGTGTCGGCGGTGTGAGTTTCTCCGACACTGGGGCGTCGGTGCCAATCACGCCGTACAGCTGCACGTGAGTGTTGTTTTCTGTGCCTGAACTACATTAGCTTTTGTTTGCCGTTTGTGTTTATAGTGTTTGTGGGTGCACCAGTTTTTATTTCTTCGTTACTTTACTGTATTCCTTATGGCATCAAGTTCTAAGAAAAAGACTTTTTTAAACATTGAAACTAATATGGAGATTTTAGATAAGTTAAAAAAGTGGTGCATTGCTAACGAAGTATTATGGGATGGGCACTTCAATAATAAGTGATATTAAAGCAAAAAGAGCCTACCTGGAACAATACGCATTAAAACTGAACTGTGTAGAAGGGAGCCTTAAATGAAAAACTTTGATTTATGAATAAGTCTTACAGTTTAATGGACCCAAAGATTTGAAAGCCAATTTTGGCTGGCTTAAGAACTTCAAGCAGAGGCATGGAGTTAGAGAATTGGTCATCGAATGAGAAATAATTTCATTAGTTATAGTAGCTGGAAGCGTATTTAAATAGAAGTTTATTAAGGAAGCTCTAGAAAAAGGGTACAGTAGTAATGACATATACAATGCCAATGAAACCGCAATAAACTGGCGAGCCCTTCCACGCAAGTGACTAGTGTCAAGAACAATCCACCCCCAGTTTTTAAGTTAGCAAGGAGAGAATTACAGCTATGGTGTGTGCGAATGCCAGTGGGGAGCACAAGTTAAAATTATTAGTGAATGGAAAAATAATAAAACCTCGTTGCTTTAAAAATGTGCAAACTCTTCCTGTTGCATATACGTCTCAAAAGAATGCATTGGTTACTTTAAGCATTTTCCTTAATTGGTTTAGAGACGAATTTATCTCTAATGTTAGAAAATTTCGCGAGGAGAAAAATAAAAAAGGGAATGTTCTCCTTATCATTGATAACGCATCCATCCACTCCCTCTCTAGGAACTAAACGAAATTGATCAGATGTTCTTTCTTCAAACGTTACTGCCATCTTGCAACCAATGGACCAAGGTGTAATAGAGAATCTATAGTAAGCAGCTCCTGCGTCGCCGTTTGTTGGCAGAAAAGGAAGAGAAGAACGTTATTAAATTTATAAAAAACTTGAACATAAAAGAAAGCATTTACATGCTTGCTGATTGTTGGGACACTCTTATAAAAGATAATTTGGAAAGAGCATGTATAAAGTTCTGGCCTAACAAGGTAACCAGGACTGAAGAGGTTGAAATGTTGATGATGTTGTAAATGAGGTAACGGAAATCTGTAGCTTGATACCGGTATTTCAACAGTGTGACAAAAGTGATGCCAAGGATTGGTTAATTGTTGATCACAATGATCCTGGATGTCAGATTTTGAGCGACCAAGAAATAGCTGATATTTTGTTTGAAGGTTGGCATATGTACATACCTTAAAAGCTTACAGTTTTTTCAATTAATTGTGGACAACATTTAGTGTACAGTATTTATTTCATTTTAAGGGGACCTAGAAACAGAAGAATCGGATGAAGATAATAATTAAAATGAAATTGAAGAAACTGGGCTGACACATTCTGAAGTTTTTATAGCAATAGAAACTTTGATGATGTGTTTGAAAACCAAAATGAAAACACACCAACCAAATGAAGATCTTGGTTGCGGCAAAAATGACACAATACAGTGGTTCAGAAATCCATAACTGATTTTTTGTAAACGTCAAATTTAAGTTTATTTATTAATCACAGTTTTACATTAGGTATTTTAGTTTCATATAGAATAGATTTGCACAAAATATGACTAAGTAAGTTAAACATTTAAAGCTTTTATTTATATACAGTAATGAATAGATGTATTTATACTCTCCACTTCCGTAAACAACAACGTGGTTTATGCTCTATTGCACATAACTTTTCATTAGCTTTTTGTCCGGATGGGGTCAGGCCCCAATTGATCCGGATTATTGACTCTCTACTGTATTTACAGTATTCTATGTTGAATGTATCCTATCCAGGAAAAATGCAGAGCCAAATTTATTAGATGCACTTGGTGGCGATTTCACAACCAACATTCAAAAAGTTTCAGCTCATATGTAATGTATCAATGACACATGTGCATAATATCATATACTAGCAACTTTACACTTTTCATATCTAGAAATCTCAAGCCATGGATATAGAAAATATCTAGTAAGACTTGCCCACGCTCGTTGATTTTTAGACAAGTAACTAGAAGATATTAATTTTATTAGAAAATATGCACCATATAATATAAATAAAGAGCCTTTTAACTTCTGTATTATTTTGTAGACAGAAATAGTGCATAATTATTTAGTAGGCTCATATTTTTTTGATAATTGTCCGAATGGTACGTACCTGAGTGAAAGTGATGTCCCATTGCTTTCGGAATAAGTTTCTCTAAAAAATTTTCTAATCCAACAGCAAATTTATGTACGAAATAATAATTTTTTAGGATATTTTAAAATATATACGAGAAAGAAAATATTGAAAGAAGAAGATGTTTTACAACTGAATCCAGAAATGCTCTTTAGAATACAAAGAAATATTCTCCTTTTGTAAAAGTGCAAGGCACTTACATTTATTGTAACACTATTTCTTTCTTCTTTAAACAGTCGCATATTTAATTATTGATAGGGACAGTAGCCTAAAAGCTAACTTTTTAATTATACTTGTCATTTCCAGCTATTTTCAATAAGTAGTGATAATTAATTTTTTGTATCAACTTTCTGGATATCTTCAGTAATCTGATACTTTGGTGTGCCTACTCAACCTATGTACAATATTTCTAAAAAATTTTTTTTTAATCTTTGATTTCTCCAAGAGCTTAGATTCACATCTATTTCTCTCCAATAATGTGGATAATGCATTGTTGGCGTCGATAATCACAAACTCAAAGTGAAAACTTGTTGAACTGCCATATTGTTTAGATGAATTTTTATTTTATCTTTAGTATGTCTCTTGCGCTGTTGCCACTAAAATTTCCATTTGTTTACTGTTTTTAGTACGTGTGCTAATGACTTTTTTTCGTTAAATGTAATATCCACTTAATCATACTTTTATATTTAATTCTAACAATCTCATTTGGACGAATGGGAAAACTTACTAAACTCTTATTATTGTTCAGACATCATGATTTTATGAAATTAACTGTCTCGACCCTTACTTCGTGGAATCTACTCATATTAGTGTTTTAAATGAAACTCAACGTTTCTAGCTAATTCCACAATATAATGAAAAATGTTGAAAATTCTAAAAAATTGACAATTTTCAACATTTTTCATTATATCGTGGAATTAGCTAGAAACGTTGAGTTTAATTTAAAACACTAACATGATTTTATGCATAGAATGCCAATTTCTACTAATTTTTTTAGATTCTTCTTGCTTTTAAAGAGCTTTAATGACTTTTTTGTTGTTCATAATATTCGTTTGGTCATAATTTTGTATTTCGTTCTAACAGTATCATTTGGATACATTTGAAGACTTGTTAAAATGTTACATTGTTCAGACGAACTTTGTACTGAGGCTATTGAAAATTCAAGTACTTGATGTTTGGATTGCTTGTGAAAAACGGAATTTGAGCAATAGCGTTTATGTTGAATATCATCATACTCCGAAGATGATACATCTTCTCTACACTACCAAACATGTTTTTTATCTAATTGTTCTTCCATGTGATTATCTTCTTGACTGGTTTTGTTGAAATTACAACCATGAAGCCCTAAAATTTTAAAAATTGGAAAACAAAATAGTTAAAAATAATATAATTATAACTTCGATATACTACTATTCAATGTATGGTAATTACAATAGACTGACTATGTACAGTTGCGGCCAAAAAAAATAGGACAGTTGTTGTTGTCTAGTGTGATTGTGACTTTTCCGTTTTCGGGAAAAATGAGATAGTTTTGTCGTATATTTAAATGATAATAACACTAAAGTGTAAATAATATTGTTTTTCATTATTAAATAACAAAGGCTATTAAATAATTTTTAATTTTCAATGAAAAACAAAAATTAATATTTATTAATTCCGCCATTATGCTCTATGACTTCTCTTAATCTACTGGTCATCGATCTATATAATGTGGAACAATATTCTTCAGTTCTTTCCTCCCAAGCATTATTTATAACTTCCAACAAACCTTCATGCTTTAAAGCAAACCCCATTTTTGTTTCTTTGTGACTATTATTTAATAATAGTTATAACTTTCATAACTTTATTCAATACTTGGCAAAATACAATACTACTTTTTAACAATTCAATTTATTAACACATCAAACTATTGACTGACTGACTCTGCCACAACTGATCTCTATTTATATATAGAAAGAACTTTCCAGAATGAACTAGAATATTCTACAACAACTAGTACGTCTATATGGAACACAATAGAAAAATCTTGCAAATTCTAGACTGTCACCATGATAGGTGACTGTGACTACTCCGCCTATTTAGCCCTCTTCTTATTTTCAGTCCCAGCTGTAAATCTGACATTCATAGAACAGGTGTAACATTGCCTCCCCTCTTCAAGTTATTCGCCTCAAATAACAGGGACTTCGACGTCTTCTTGAAACTAATTGGGTGGGTCATCACCGTAATAGCGAGCCAATCTCTCGATATGAACGACCTTAGGTTTACTTTTTGGTGCCAGACGAATGCGATAAATTAGGTCGTTGATTTCCTTGTCCACCAGGTAGGGACTTTCCCAATTTCGTTGAAGTTTCGGAGTTAACCCTTTCTTTCTTCTGGGCTGGTACAACTAAACTGCATCACCGGGCTTAAATATCTCTTCTTTGCGGTTTTTATCCAAGTGTCTCTTCATGTTTTCGCTGGTTAGTTTCAGTCGCGTCCTCGCAAACTCGTGAATCTTCTCTAACTTTTGTTGAAGGGCTTCAACATATTGAGGCAGGCTTTGGTCTTCTTCTCGGGATGAAGGAGGAGGTTTTCCAAAGAGGATATCTTGCTGGTTTTGGGAGACAAATAACGATAAATATTGGCAAATTATCCTGTTATGACGTTCCACTAAACCATCAGACTGTGGATGCATTTGTGTAGTTCGTGTTTTCTTAATCCCGAGGATTTTCATTCATTCTGTCCGCAATTCTGATTCAAAATGTCTTCCTTGATCGGAATGTACTTCCAATGGTACTCCGTGTCTTGCGATGACATTATTCATAAATGCTTCAACGACAGTTGCAGCCTCTTGGTTAGGAATTGGTACTACTTCTGGCCACTTGGAAAAGTAATCCATTAAGTACTTGTTGCCTTTTTCTGTTTTTGGTAGTGGCCCGAGTATGTCTACACCTACTCTCTGAAATGGTTCACCGGACAGTTATTGAGTCATTTTTCCACGAGATCTAGTTTTTGATCCTTTCTTTCCGCTGCATAAGTCAACTCCGGCTAAGGTTTTCTCAACTCCGTAATGTCCTCCTGAACGACTGCTATGAAGTTCTTCCATCACTTTACGAACAAGTGATTTAGGCAAGGCAAGTTGGTGGATCGTAGATACACCGTCAGAGCTCTCCCACGTCCGAATGAGTACACCATCGCAAAGAGTAAGGGAATCCCATTGAGCCCAGTATCTCTTGATCGTTGAACCATACTTGGACACTTCTTGCCAATCGAGTCTAACTCCATTTTGTAGCCAGGTCCGGACAACTTTTATGTCTTCATCTTTCTTTTGAAATTTCCTTAGGTTATCTACTGACCACATGTTTTCGTCCGAGTCGCTTCTTATTGTTGTTCCATGCAGCAATTCTATCTTTTTATCTTTGTTTATTTGGTTACTACTACTTTCCTTTTCCTCAATTCTTTGGCAATATCTGCATTGTTGTTGAGTACATGGCCTTCTGGATAGGGTATCCGCATTTCCGTGATAGCGACCTTTTCTATAAACTATTACAAAATTGTACGGCTGAAGTCTTTCTAACCATCTTGCAATTTGTCCTTCAGCATTTTTGAAAGACATCATCCACTGTAGTGTTTTATGGACGCTTCTGATGATGGAGGTTCCGCCATAATCGTATGTGTGAAAGTGTTCAATAGCAATTACTTTTTCTTCGCCATCTTGTTGCTGTGAAACGACAGCTCCTATGTTGTGAAGCGTTGCAGTCGAGAATAAATTGACCTTCTTCTCTAGGGTACGCTAAAACCGGTGCAGTGGACAACCTCTTTTTCAATTCAGTAAAGGCATTTTAGCATTCTGGATCCCAATCGAATAATGTGTTGTTTCTTGTGGGGCTATGAGCTCTGTTTCTAACTGGGCTCTGCGAGGATGTACGTTGTCTTGATGTTGTCTGGTTATCCGAGTTCCTAACTTGGCTTCGAGATCTTGATGGAACTCTTACATGTTCTCTGCAGATCTCCAATTGAAATATGTCTGGGATTCTTGAATTGGTGTACGACTTTGTAGCGTGTCTTTCACTAGGTTTTCGATTCTAGCCATAACTTCGGTTAAGTTCTTCTCCTCGAAGTGGATTGCTCGTAATTTTGGACGTCCGGTTTTGGAAATGGTTTTAGCAGCTTCAAATTCTTGAGCAAAAGTTAATACTTCTTGTAGTGTCAGATGGTGGCGTAATCGAAGGGCTTGTTGCATTTCTGTATCTTTTAAACCATAAATGAATGCTTGAACGCCAAATTGTTCTAAAAATTCTTTAGGTGTCTGTGGATAGGCTAAACTCAATAGTCTTTCTATGTCACTTCCATATTCTTGGAGGCTCTCGTCTAATTTTTGCATGCGCACCTTCAATTGACTTTGGAAAACTTGTTTTAAATGTTGCTGTCTATATCTGTTCTCCAAAGCTTGTATAATGTCGTCATAGCTAGGGTTTCCTTGGGGTAATAATTGCAGAATGCATGCGGCTTGTCCATAAAGAGCAATCATAAGGAAGGTGGGTTTCTCTTGATCATTCCACCCATTGGCACTAGCTGCTGCTTCAAATTGGCGTCGATATGTCTCCCAAGATGATTGGCCATCATATGTAGGTGGCTTGATAACTTGGTTGTGTCTCAAATTTACTATTTCAGTTCTGGCACTATCACTAATGAAACTGCTATCATTGGGATTAGCTTCTATTTTCTTTACTAATGCATCTAATTTTTGTCTTAGGTCAATCTGGTCTGTTTTTAAATCTTTCTCTGTCATTTTAAATCTTTCTCTACTGTTTTAAATCTTTTTCTACTGTTACCAAATCTTTCTTAACTGTTTTTATATCTGTTTTTAGGCCTTCTTCCATTGTATCTAATTTGTTATCTAAGGCCGCTATTTTACTTTTAAAGGTAGAACTAAAATCGGACAGTGCCTCTAATATTTGCTTCCTTCCTCCTCCACGTTACTGCTGTGTTCTTTTTCTTGTTTTCTACGGTTTTCCTCTTCCTCTTTTTCTTTCTTTCTTTTCCGTTCTTCTTCCCCCTTTTCTTGTTTTTTTTTCTTGTTTTTCCTGCTCTATCATCTGAAGAAACCATGTTGGTGCTCCACTATTAGCTTCCATATCGGTGTCGTAATTTATACTTCTAGTATTGACCATAAATTACTTTTACCACTGTCACCACTGTTATAACTTTCACAACTTTATTCAATACTTGGCAAAATACAATACTACTTTTTAACAATTCAACTTATTATATATAGAAAGAACTTTCCAGAAAGGACTAGAATATTCTATAACATACGAGTACGTCAATATGGAACACAATAGAAAAATCTTGAAAATTCTAGACTGTCACCTTTACAGGTGACTGTGACTACTCCACCTATTCAGCCCTCTTCTTATTTTCAGTCCGAGCTGTCATTCTGACATTCATAGAACAGGTGTAACAATAGTTTCCTTGCTGCTGCGTGGCATTTCAATTCAGACTGTGCTACTCTGCGACGGTCCGTACGATTAGATGCTGGAAAATTTGTTGCTGGAACATCTTGAACTACGCCTTCAAATGTATTTGCTCTTAAATGGTTAATCAAAACAGCATTCTGTTCAGCAGTTGACTTTCTCGGACTTCGTGAGCCTGGAGTTCTATTAATTCTTCCCTCATATCGCCATCTTCTTACAATACTTGAAACTGAGCTCTTGTTTACATTGTAAAATGCCGCAGTTTGCCTCACTGACCACCCATCGTCTATTTTTGCGATTATTCCACCTTTCGTCACTGAATTAATATGTGCCATAATTACTTTCGAATTTGGAATTGTCTGATAGATGTCAAATATTCAATGACATATTCATAAGACAAATTCAAGCAGCTAGAATTAGCCGAAAATCTGCTATAAGAGTTGTTCCATTTTTAATTAGCCGCAACTGTACATACATTCAATGAAGTACCAGGAAGTTATTTAAAATGCTTGCTTTAAATGATTGTAGGCATTATTTTTGTTTCTAACTGCCCTCTATACTAACGCGAAGTGTGAGCATCACCTAACATTTAGTTTGTTTACAGTGATCCATTTTGTCAGTACCAGTCAAGTGTGTATGAGATTTTTTACAATGGATAAAACTATCGAACAAAGAATCTGATTAAATTTCGTTTGCAAAAGGGCTGAAATTGTCACATAAAACTCTCAAAAACACATAAGTATGAGTCGAGATGTGGTGGAAGATTTGCCTCGCTATAACGGACCATCAACGTGTTCAACGGAACATCTGTAAAGTAAAGAAAATGGTGACTGAAAATCGCTGTTAAGTCTGGGCTAAAGTTTTTATGTATCGCAAACAATCTATTATATGGGCACCACGATAACGACTCAAAACTGCCATTTTCAACTAATTTCTAGCCAAAAACCATATCTAATAACTTCTTTATTTCCTGATGCCTGTCGATTTTTTCAATAATACTTGAATTTTTATTTATTTTGTATATTATTGTAAATGAATAAAGTTTAAAATTTCAGTACTATAAATTAATATGTATACAGTATTGTGGTAATATTTAAGGAAAAAAACTATCATAGAATTATGAGCATTAATGAATAATTTGTAAAAGTCAATTCTTCTACTACATCGAATATTTTTTTGACACAATGCATATCATTTTCAGGAAGCATCTGGCTTTACATGCAGCTGAAGAGGGTAATCTGACTTGTCAAATGTGCAGCGAAACTTTCGATAGTAAAGAGGACATTTTATACCATTTGAAAATACACGCAGGTAGCCGAACAGTTAAAAATCCAAACGATAAAAAATTCAAATGTGAAGAATGTGGTCGAAAGTTTTTTACAAGAAAGGACGTTCGCAGGCATAATGTTGTACATACAGGTAATGCTTATGAATTATTAATACATACTTTAATTCTAACTCACTGTAGTGATATTTGCCAAATTAAATACAGTACAATCTCGATAATCCGACAGTCCGACACACCCAGTAATCCGGCCCTCTCGCCAGAACCCAGTTCTCCTGTTACATGTTAGCGAAAACATAAAACTTCAACACAAAGGCGACATTTTGAAAAAGTTTGATAAAGGTGAAACAACGAAATCTTTTGTTCATGAGTATGGTGTAGAATGGTCCACTATCTAAGATATAAGAAAAAATCGTAAGAAAATTGAAGAATTTATTAAGAATGCGGAGGCGAGGACAAGCAAGAGGTTCACCCTTCGACACAGCGAGTGCCCTGAAATGGAAAAGTATTTGAATAGTTCCTTCATGAACGGCGGTAGCATACACCAATTTCTGGAGAAATTTTAAATGAAAAGGCTGGAAAAGACGATTTTATGGCCAGCGATGGATGGCTAGATAAATTTAAAGGCGTTTTTGGGAGAAAGATTCTTACTATTACAGGAGAAAAACTGCTATCAGATCATTCAGCTGTCAAACCTTTCCACGATAAATTCACGTCTAGAATTCAAAAGTTGGGTCTAAGTCCAGAACAAGTCTACAATGGCGACGAGAGCGGACTTTTTTGGAGACGGTCTCCGAACAAAACTTTTATTCATAGGAATGAAGACTCGGCTCCCGGTAGAAAACCATCAAAAGATCGTCTGATTTTCATGCCGTGTGCCAATGCTAGTGGCACTCATAAATTAGATTTGCTTGTGGTTGGAAAAGCTAAAAAACGTGCATTTAAAAACCTTTCAAGCCTTTCAGTGGTTTATACAAACCAAAACAAGGGATTGGTGTTAAGATAAGTCTTTACGGACTAGTTGGAGCATGAATTTACTCCTAAAGTAAAGACTTTTCTAAAAAAATAAGTTACCACTGCAAGCTCTTCTAATTTTGAACAACGCGCCGAGACACCCTCCAGTAAGTAATTTTAAGGTTAAGAACAGTTTCATTGAAGTTCTTTACCTCCCAACTGCACCCTCTTATTGCAGCCAATGGATCAAGATGTGATCCAATCTGTAAAAACTAATATAAAAAGAGCTTGCTTACAGCGTGATAACCCAAGATGAAGATATACTTAAAATATTGTAAAGGATGTCGTTTTCAATTTGGCTACTGCTTGGAAAAGTCAAACATCATCATCAATAAAAAGCCATGGCCGACGCACCCTTTATCCTTAGATACTCAGACCAAAGATGTCAAAATCAATGTCATGGAAACATTAAATGCCGCTGCTTTGCCAAGACTTTATGAAGACCCTACAACGGAGTTTGCTCAAAAGATTTTCAAAACTCGTTGACCGAAAACTTTCTAACGGATGACGAAATTGTCAGCGAGATAACAAGAATCGAAGAATCGGACTATATTCAAGAAATCCCTACAACCTCGATGGTGAAACATGGAGAAGCGGTCTCTTCGTTGGATAAAGTTATCGTGTGGGCAGAAGATAATTGTGATTGTAATGATATTATGATAAGAAAATTAAGGGAGTAAGCTGTAAAACGCTAATTAAAAGTTAAAATGCAAACAAAAAATAATGTGCTTTTCAAAGAAATGTAACTAAGATCGTATTGTATAACTCATAAATGTAAATGTGTATGAACAATTTTTTTTAGTATTTATTAGCAATCAAAACGAATATAGCTATAAGCTAATGTGCTGACTTGAGAGCAGACTTATGCTCTACCATAGCATGATGAGGTTTTTTCCAACGACAAATCCTCTTCAACCATTTGTTAGGTCGGCCGGCCAGTTCCTTTTCAGTCTTCTTCTATTTTGGGGTTCTAGTAGTGGATGGAGTAGTCCATTTACATGGCTTCCTAGTCTGTCGTGATGGTTCGCGCTTCACTCTGCAATTTCATCCTGGATGTATGGAATTTTTAAGTCTTCGTGTAATGTTGCATTAGACACATACCATGGTGCATCTGCTATCATTCTGAGGGTTTTGGATTGACTTATTTGGATTATAGCTAAGTTTGATCTGCTCGCACATCACCATAGCTCAATACCATATGTCCAGATTGAGTTTTATGATCGTTTTGTACAGGAGAAGTTTATTCTCCAGTGCCAATTTGGATTTTCTGCCCATTAACCAGTGTAGATCTTTTATTCGCAAATCAATTTGTTTGCATTTTTTGACTATATGTTCTTTCCATGTGAGTCTTGAGTCCAAATGTGTTCCTAGTTATTTTATACTCGTGGATTGTGGTATTTGAATATTATTTAGAAAGTCTGGAGGACATCGATCTTTTCTTAGTGTGAAAGTAACTTGGGACTAATTTTGTCTCGTTTATTTTTATTCTCATTTTCATGGCCTGAAAGTATGCCTGTGTCATCAGCAAATGTTCCTATGATTGTTTCTGCATTTGTTGGTAGGTCAGCTGTATACAACACATACGGTAAAGGTCCGAGAACACTACCTTGTGGAACGCCTGATTTTGTTGGGAAGCTGTTGGACATACTTTCAATTACTTTTGTTCGGAATTCTCCCTCTCCTAGGTAGGATTTTAATAGTTTGAAGTAAGTTATGGGGAGATGCTTCATAATTTTGTAGTTTAATCCCATATGCCAAACATTGTTGAAGGCTTGGCTAACGTCTAGTAAGGCAGATGTACAGTATTTTTTGCCTTCCAGGGCTATATTTATGCTGTGAACTTGTTGCACCATAGAGTGTTCTTTCCTAAAGCCAAATTGGTGGAGGGGTATCCATTCTTCGGTGGCTGGGTAAGAATTTATTCTTAGTAGTCTCTCAAGTATTTTAGACATAACTGGCAGGAGACTTATTGGTCTGTATGAGTTAACTTTATTAGGATCTTTGCCATGTTTCAATATCAAAACTATTTCAGCTGTTTTGAACAATTTTGGCCAATAGTTTAGACGAAGTATAGCATTAAAGATAGATGTGACGAGGACCACACCTTTGCATAGTAGTTCCTTTAGCATTTTTGGGGTTTTTCGGTCTATTCCAGGTGCTTTCCTTGCATTTAGGTAACTAATCTCTCGCTGAACTTCATTTGTGGTTAACTGTTTGATGGCTGGTATATTCAATGGGATATCGGCTAGCTCTCTTTCTACCTCAATGTTTTGTTCATCGTTATTGGGTGTGAATATTTTTGCTATGTGTTCAGCAAATAATTTTTTTTTTTTCGTTGCTTCTGGCCAATTGTGGATTTGGTTCTAGTTCGTTACGAATGGGAGGAACTTGAGTTTTTTGTTTCCATATTGAGTTGTCATATAGATTTAAGTTGCTTATGTAGTCTGTATATCTTTTCTGAGCTTCTTTGATTTTGGATTTTAGTTGATTAGTTATTATATTTAATGTTGCTTTGTTTGCAGGGCATGGGTTCGGTGCCATTTTGCTCTTGCTTTTCTCTTTTGTGATATAATTGTTTTGATCTCCACTTGGATGTTGTATATTTTGTTGCACCTTGTAGTAGTTATTGGTGTTGCGTGTTGTGCTGCCTTTTTGAGTGTGTAGTTTAGTGTTGATACCGCTTCATCAATTTCAGTTAAGGATTTGAGACTGACTTTCAGATTGACTTCTTCCTCTATTTTGTTTCGATACTCATCCCATTTAGTTTTATTATTATGTAGCCTAGGAATTGATGTTCTGTGGATAACAACGGTGCTTATAGTTCCTATTATAGGCGAGTGATCAGATGAGAGATCGTAGCATGGAGTGACTTCCATATAGTTAGGAGATATTCCACTAGTAATAAATAAATCCAGTAGGTCAGCATTTTTATTAGCATACGTTGGCCAATATGTAGGAGTCCCAGTTGACAGAAAGTGATAATTCTTTTCTTGGGCAAGGCTTACTAGTTCCCTGCCTTTGGTTGTTGTTAGGCGTGAACCATATACTGTGTGCTTGCAGTTGAAATCTCCACCTGCGATGAATTTGTGACCCAACGATTCAAAGAAGTCTTTCTTTAGATTATAACGTGGTGGGAAGTAAACTGATGCCACGGTTAGTTCATATAAACTCAATTTTACTTTTATCACTGTAGCTTGCTTGCGGTAATTCCACATGTTTAATCATGCTTTTTATTAAAATGGCTGTCCCAGCATGAGCAGTGTTATCTGGATGATTTGCAAAATAAGTGGTATACGATATTCTGAAATGGAGGAATAGTTCTACTTAGTTTTTATGTTGTAGAAGGCCATTGACATTCCGCTCTGCAATGTTAAGAAAATTTTTGAATTTTGCTTTATAAGCGCCGTGAGCATGTGTAGAACCATGCTGTTCTGTTGGATTAGTTGTTGGAACATGCCTTTGAATTCTTCCAGAAATTTGTTCATAGTGTCATTTATGTTAGATTGCTGATCTCTGCTATCATTTGTCGCTTGTGCATAGATTCTAGGATGCTGCTGTTGCTGCTGCTGTGGTTGTTGTATGTGTGTCCATTGCATTGGATTTGTGAAACTGTTCGATGCGGTGTTTGCAATGTGTAGAATATTTAGTAGATTGTTTGTATTATTTGGTTTAAACAGTGTTTGGTAGAATTCGCAGCCTTTGTAGTTAGCAGGACGAGCACCATTGCATAGGGCACACCTGGCTGGGGTGTCTTTATTTTTTTTGCAAGCTGCTGTATTATGTGATCCACCGCATTTGACACATGCATATGGTTTGTTGCAGTATGTTCTGGAATGACCATATTGCTGACCCCTCATACATTATATGATTCCTTTACTCGTTCTGGGTGATTCAACTTGGATAGCTCTATTTTGCAAATTTGTTAGTTTATATATGTCTCTGTTGTTGTTTGCCGGTTCTAAGTCAACAAAGAACAGATTAAAAGGTTCTTTTATTGCTATACTACGACCGTTCATTATGCTTCTAACCTTGTGCCCACTACTTGCTAGTTCCTCGGAGATTTTTTTGATATCTGTTGAGTGATGCAAGTGTTTGATCACAATTCTAAAGGCACGTTCTTCCTTAGGTTGGTAAGTGTCTCTCATAAATTTTATATTGTTTCTATATGTCTCTGGTGTATCGCAGTTTATTTTAATTGTGCTAGGCATTTCGCGATATATTGTTTGTCTTCAGCTATGGCTTTAAGTTTATTTATCATTTCAATGTAGTTTATTACCCCGTAGACAAACATTGGAGGTGGTCTAGGTATTTTGCTCTCTACATCTTCCTTTTGGCTGGTACCTTGATTTGGTTCACTTAAGGGGCTGAATCTGTTGTTTGTTTCTATCTGTTGCAAGGTATTTACTCTGATTTTCTTTTTTTTGTGTTTCTGCTTTTAACCGCCTGCCATGGATTTTTCGTTGTTGCATTGCTTTCGTTATCATCAAATCCTAAGAATTCCTCATCACTGGTAGATGTCATTCTGTATTTACTTATCTGCTTATTACTGTTTTGGTTTCTTTGTAATTTTTTATCACTACACTCATTAACTTTTTATCGGAAATAAATGCACGTCGATGGCTTACCGAGGAACACTCTGAACAAAATTATGTTAAATCGTGATTTATTAGTATGTATATATGACTTTTATGAAGTTCTTATTATTTTTGAAATTTTTTTTCTTTTCAGTAATTTTTAAATAAAACTTGTATTTGTTATCCTTATGACAGTTTTTAACACAGAAGGTTGGATAAATTTATACACACGGTATATCTACTTGATTTATTTATACACTATTCACTTATGCTTAATTTATGCACACCCTTAATTCTAATTTATGTTAAATACACTCTTCCGTAGTCGTAGGTAGTCGAACCTTCGGTTACCTGAAATTTCTCGATTGCGGCTTCCAACAAACAATCGACCTTCTTGAAATCACTGTAAAATCAATCACAAAAAATACCCGCTCTTTCCCAGAAAACAATGCGCTCCCGCCAAAATTTCAACTTTAGATATCGAACTAGAACAGAATCGGCTTTGGGGACTACTACAGTGTGTACATATTTTAAATTCGATCATAAATGTCATCGAATATCCCCTAATTAATTATGTTTGAGAAATTTTAGTACATGCTTCACAAAACTATCTTAAACTCTTGTGTATGTGTGTGTGTGTGTGTGTGTTTTAGTTATTGGCCTTAGTCGTAGACCAATTGGCCAGCGCTATATTTTTTGTTAGTACTATATCTAATACAGTATAATATTTATTTTTATATATATACATATTTTGTTTTATACATACATATGTTTTTTTAAATAAACAACCATTCCTTATCATATAACTAAGTTAATCAGTTATAGGGAGGGATTACATTTTTTCTCCTTTTTTATTATTTTTTTTATTTTCATTTCTTCTCTTTTTTTCTTTCTTTTTTATTTTTTTTTATTTCTTTTCCCTTATTTCACTTTTTTTTCATTTTTTTCTTTTCATTTTATAGCCTCAATTCACTTGGACTTTCCTTCAAAGATACTGTGCCTCGTAATACAGTGGGAGTTCAGAATTTAGTAAAATGCAATATGTCTTACAAATATTACAATGAGATATACATAAAAGATACGTGAGGATATTTCTAGTCGAAAAGGATCATATTCTATGCTATTACAATTTTAACAACACAAAATAAAAATGGCATTATGAAAACGTTATATTTTTCTAAATATATAACGATGTCACAGGCATAAAAGAAATTATACCCTTAAATTCACAACAATATCAAGAGAATACAAAAAGAATTTATATTCTCAAATAGATAGCCGATAGACTAACAATAATTCACATTCTTAACTATATAGCTCTATATACAAAATTAAAAGAATTTACATTCTTGAATATTCTCCCCCGTTGAGAGAATACGATCAACAAATATGTTTTCAAGGTCTATAAAAGTTTAACTTCAGAGTTCGACGGTAGAATCGAAAGTAACGCTACCTTTTTCACATTGCGGATAACTGAAGTTTTCGCTGTTTTTACTAACACGGTACGCACTACACCATCACTAGGTGTATAGTATTTCAGGATTAATCCCAGTGTCCATTGTGAGGGTGGAATGTTGTCTTCTCGTAGTAGGACCACGGCTCTTTTGGTAATTTTAGGACCGGTTTTTTCCCATTTGGTACGAACAGTCAACTCGTTCGAGTATTCTTTACTCCACCGCGTCCAAAAATGCTGTATGTGCTTCCAGTGAGACATACGATTACTTGAAGTCAGGGGAAATACTAGTTTCGACTTCGTATTAAATTGCTCACACGTAAATAACATGTGGCGACCGGCAACTTGGTACAAATGCTTTTTACAACTTTTCACTTCCGCTCCCCATAAGCCCCCAACATGTGGTGACCGAGGAGGATTAGTCTTGAGCAGGTACAACATAGTTTTATATTTTTATACAGTTGACTAAGTCCGTCAATAATCCAATATTTACGACATATCGAGTTTAAGGTTTGCTGAGCTCCAGCATGCAAATGTTTCTTATGAAAATACATTATAACTAAATTGGTCACGTGGTTATTCTTAGGTAAGATATTGGAATGTTTAGCGTCGAATGGTAAATTAGACAAAATCAAACGGCCGCTTACCCTCAATAGGCCAAGCTTGAGGCCACCGTAATACAATATTTATAGAATCGGACCAATAAAAAGTTTGAACTTCTTCTCCGAGGCCTATATTACAGTCTCCATTAAGGTGGATAAGAAGCGTGCCCCGCATTCTTAGTTTCTTCATGAAAATAATCTAGCAGACAAGACGATGCTTCATTTCCCTGCCAAGCCAATTCAGCGGCCGCTATTTGATAGAACCTTTTTTGAAGTCCCTCTGGGGTGTCTTCATCGTAATTTAAAGCAATGGTCTCAATTTCGATTGCAGTTGAAGCTGCAGCTACTTTCCTCTTCTCCGGCATACGTTTGAGTTATTAGCGCTTGCTGTTTTTCGCAAGTCTCGCATTTTCAAAAATGTTCCCCTTAAAGGGATCAATAGAACGTCTGTAGTCATTGAAATATTTTCTTTGCACTAATATTCCACATGATTTTCACCACGCTCTATTTGTATTCTGTTCCATCCTTTTACTTTTCTGCACAACCTATCTAATATGCGAGAAAAGTATTGGTTTGCCCCAAAAAAAGTTGGAATTTTGGATTTTTCTGAGGTATTTCTATGTTTTTTTTAGAAAAAAACATGGTCTTGTTAACACAATACAGCCTCTGGAGTGCGACATGTCACCAATTTTATGATTGAATATTGTTCACGACATCTCACAGATAAACCCTTTTGGTTTTCAGCTCACCAGAGCCAGTACAACGGGTGCTATGGTCTTGAAGTACGATATTTTTTGAGAAATTTCAGTTTGTTAGCACGATAGAGCCTCCGGAGTGTACACAAGTGACCAATTTTATGATTGGATATTTTTCAGGGTGTCTGACTGATGAACCCTATTGATTTGTAGCTCACTACAGCTAGCACAACGGATGCTATGGTTCTTCAAGTACCAAATTTTTGTCCTTTTTGGAGAATTTTCAGTTTGTTACATGATACAACCTCTGGAGTGACTACAAGTGACCAATTTTATGATTGGATATTGCTCAGGGCATCATATAGATTAATCTTATTGATTTTCAGCTCACTGGAGCCAGTACAACGGGTGCTATGGCACTGGAAGTGCCACCTTTTTGGTCATTTTTTGAAAAATTTCGGATTTTTAGCATCATACAACCTCCGGAGTGTATACAAGTGACCAATATTATAATTGAATATTTTTCAGTGTGTGTCACAGATGAACCGTATTAATTTTCAGCTCACTAGAGCGAGTACAACGGGTTCTATAAATCCAGATATACTACATTTTTGGTTATTTTTGGAGAAATTTCAGTTTGTTAGCACTATACAGCTTCCAAAGTGTATACAAGTGACAATTTTATGATAGGATATTGTTCAGGGCGTCTCACAGATGCGAAAAAGTTAGTTTTGATCTTTAAAACCGTTTATTTTCTCATGTTATATGCCCAATCTTGCAAGATATTTGCCAGTTCTTCTTATGTTCGATCTTCTGATGTGTATTTGCGTGAATCACAAAATTCCATAAACTGTCTCCAGATGTAACTTTTCGATCTCACAGTATTCGGAGGCTTGTTATTCCTTGTGGACTCTTCAATATTTTTCAGAGAAAACCAAGAATAAGTATAGCAACTGCTGGAGTGACAGCATGAGTGATTTTATTAGTTAAATGATTATCGCTAGCTAAGCATCAGTAATAATAATAGGGAATTAATATATTATGAGTTGTATAATAATTCTAAGCTAATACTACAATAATTTCTATGAACGGGTTTATGTCCAATCCTTCATTGATATTTGCCAAAAACAAAACTAATTTCAGCGGCGTATCATGAGGATATGAGATATGTGAACTATTTGTAAATGGACAAATGCTATCAAACATTGAACTGTATTAGGTTATAGTAAATAATTTATAAAGAACAAAGGCTTATCAAATTTTATTGGACATTAATTAAAAAAAAATAACCCCCAGTGAAGGAAATGTGGTTTTTAAGTTTATTCATTAGAGTTTGTATATTCTGTACTGATGACACATAAAATATAGGATTTAAGTTAGCATCAAATGTTTTCCATGAATTAATTTTAAGTTATAATAACTGTAAGTCTCTACATTCATAATACTGAATGAAATCAGTGTAGATTTTTTGTGAAATTATTCCAAAGTTAGCAATAGCTTTTTCTCATTATATTCATTGTTTAATTTTGTCTTAATTTCCCATAGGCAACCGGGATTTCTTATGTCAATTTTGCCCTCAGAGGTTCGGCCGAAAAGATCACTTAGTTAGGCATATAAAAAAGTCACATAACACCAAATACATTGCTGAAGATACAGTAACTACTGCCACTATTAAAGCTGAACCAACAGAAGCTCTTCAACCTTCGGATATTTCTGTCAAATCAGAATATTCAGAAAGTAGCCTTTCAAATGCTCCCGAAACTTTCGTACCTGCCGAATTAAGTTTGCCGCTTATCGAAGGAGACCTTACCCCATTTTTAGGTTAGTACATTTGTATTTAAGTATAATTATTAAGAAAATATAACTATTAAAACATTGTGCATGACTAAAAATCTATCATTTAAATTTCAAAAAAAGATTTTGGTGTCTACAAAGAGACTATTATTCTTCGAAAATTCGACGTGTCATGTAACTGACCAATAACATTTTTTTGAAAAAAAAATAAGTTCACTTTACGATCTATTCCTATAATAATACCAAAAACAAGTCATATATGCTATAACTTTAAAACTGAAGCTCTATAGTATGTTCCACATTTTCATTAATGTAGTTTAAATATGAAGCAATATTTTACTAATATTGAGTTGGTTGCTTTCAACGATAAGTGATTTCTATCTTTGTTAACTAATAAGCTACGTATTGAGAGTGGAAAATAGTAAAGATGGGATGCTATATCGTATGTATTTTAAAGGTAATCATTCTATTTGTTCAATTTTTTCAGAAAGTGAGGCTTTATTAAACGTTGAACCATTGAAAGATTTCGGTAGCACCATTTTGGAAGTCATAGAAAGCGTACCTTCTACTTCTGGGATACTCACCACTGAAAATATAAATGCTAGTCAAACTGTTTTAGACGATGTAGTATTAAATAATGCCGAATTACTACTGTTGCAGTCAGATGGTGAAAAAAACTTACCTTTGCCTGGATTTAGTCAGACATTTCAGTCACCCCCTCCAGGTCCCCCTCCCCTATAAACACATGAAAACATATAGAATAATATTCCATTACTGCCAGATTCGAACAAAATTTAAAATATTATATTTATTTTGATGATCCAATGGTTGGATTATTATTGAAATTACAATTATTTTGCATCGAAATCCTTTTAACTGGTGTTCATAGATATATCGTAACTGCACTTCAAAATTAATTTAGTAGTAGTAACTGATGTAACTGAAGACAAAACGCTATTTTTTAAATACTTAATCTTAAATATATCAAAATCCCGATGTTATGGATCAATATTGACCCCATATTTGGATTATATGCACAAAATTATTGCTTAAATGATCCTTCACTTTCTTAGAACAAAATCATATTGACTTGTGTTATTTGCTTCAAATTGTTTACCAATTATATAGATTTTTGCACTAGCTCATTTAAGTTTATAGATTTTAACAGAAAATAAACAGTCTGTAGTAGGTATGTATGTATTCTAAAAGTTTAAATATACATTTTCTACCTCTGTGTTAATTTTACAGTTGCTCTTTTTGCATCCGAATAAGCTGCAATTGCTCCAAAAACAGTAATCTTTGAAGTTGAGCTGTATTCAATTTTTTCGTTTCTTCTGCTTCAATATTTTCTACGATTTCAGAAGTTGAAGTACTCGATTGTGCTCCTTTAAAAAGCTTCTGAGTTTCACCTTCTTCTTACATAAAGGCAATTTCCAATTCGCAAGCTCCTAGTTAAATTATATAATTTTAAAAAAATATAAATTGATAAAATAAAAAAATCTATGGTTACCAGGCATTTGACTATATACAGGATTTGTTTCCAATTCTAATATTTTAACCAGCAACTTTTCCCATTCCCATTAGTTTGATCGGTTTATTTCCAGTTTTATTTATATCAGTTTTCTCTTTTTAGTTTTGTTTTTCATGTTGTTAATCTTTTTTAAAACTTGCTTTTCGCCAAGTTCTCCTCCAAAAAGTGTTGTATATTTTTCCTTGAAGTGTTTTAGGGAACTTTCTTTTTTCGTTTTTATACTTGGAATCTGTGATTTATTTGGTATAATTTTATATTCTTATATGAGTTTTAGGAAAGCCAGGAGCGACTTTTTATCTTTCGAATCCGAGGAAGAAGATTCGCTAAGGGGACATATTGAACGACCCGAATTTCGCACATATATTAAAGATATCTAAATATAAATAGTTTTCTTACACACGAAAAAAAAGGAAAAAATAATTTAATAAACAAATAAAAATGGTACGCTTGGCATGTTTATACAAGGCCAGTAGTGTGTGACAGTCTTTATTTGCTATACCAACTTATTTAAAAAATGAAGCACATACTACCTAATAACAAAGAAGATGCTTTAGTGTAAAAGCATTTTATTACTCATACAATTTAAAGCATTTGCTTTTACTACAAGCAAATGCTTTTACTACACATAGCATTTGCTTTAAGCTGATGCTACCTTTTTATTCATATGACTCAATGTGTCGTTCAAAGAACCATTCAGCGATTTATTGAAATCGGTAAATATGCTAGCAGGTCAGGATCCGCCCTTAGAAGGAGAAAATCCACAAATGTTGATAGGTTTACATGTTTGAGAAACAGACACTTCAGTGTGAATGTGTAAGTAGGTGTACAATTCGTCAATGTGACGCAAACTAGAGTAACATATTGTTCTTGGATGAGTCTAGGTTGCTTTAGATCATCAGACGTTCACGAAGCAAATTGGAGAAGATCAGAAGAGCTATTTGCCCAATGGAATATTGGGGAACCTGTAAGCTAGCGAGGAAGCTCATTTATGGTTTATACTGGTATTGTTTTGTGGTCTGTAAAGACTTTGTGATTGTGGATGAAACCTCGAATGACGGAATAAATATACATAACAATCATTTTAGACGAATATGTGGTACCTTGTGCATCATATAAAGGGCCGATTGGACGATAATGTGTGCCCACACCATGCAATGAGTATTTACAAGAGGTGGGAATCATCCGCATGAATTGGCTGGCTTCTAGACCCGATGTTAGTTTTACAACTTTATAAATTAATTAATTGTTTGTATTAGCTAATTTTATTTATAATGTACGTTTCTCTTATATTTATTTCCGATCTAAAACATATTCCCATTTTTTTGTTTTCTCCAAATACGAGGGCAATTCAGAAACTAACCTCCGATTGGTCACAGTGCGGGTAGTGGGGGGAGTAGCGCGCCATCTGTGCATTCACACGCTCAGCAGGTCAGTCGGCATCAAGCCGTAGTCGAGTGAACATCGTACCTGCGCTAGTTTAGTTTTTGTGGCAGTTTGAAATGTGTGCTGCAATAGAAAATCCCGCCAAATGTGAAGTGCGTGCTGTTATAAGGTTTTTTACAGCCAAAGGATACTCTGCAGCAGCTATTCATCGTGAGCTTTGTGCCGTGTACGGACCAAAAGTTATGAGTGAAGGAGTTGTCCGTGAATGGGTACGTTTATTTAAAAGTGGACGAGAAAACGTCCATGATGAAGAGAGGAGTGGTAGACCATCCTTGGTGACTGACGAACTCGTTCAGACAGTTGATGCAAAAGTTCGTGAAAATCGACGTTTCACAATGGCGGAGTTGTCTACTGATTTTCCACAGATTTCTAAGACTCTTTTGTACGAGATAGTGACAGCAAGATTGGGTTACCGTAAGTTCTGTGCACGATGGGCGCCCAAAATTCTTACCGACCACCACAAAAGTCAAAGAATGGCCTCTGCATTAGACTTTCTGTCACGTTATGAGGACGAAGGAGAACCATTGTTAAACAGAATCGTGACCGGTGACGAAACCTGGATTAAGTACGTGAACCCTGAGACAAAAGAACAATCAAAGATGTGGGCACATTCAGATTCGCCTACCAAACCAAAAAAAGCCCGGCAAGATTTTTCTGCGAGAAAACTGATGGCAACGGTGTTTTGGGATGCCAAAGGGGTGTTGTTGGTTGAATTCATGGAACGTGGGACGACCATTAATCAAGACGTGTACTGTGAAACACTAAAAACATTACGACGGGCTATACAGAACAAACGCCGTGGTATGCTGACTTCCGGTATCGTTTTTTTGCACGATAACGCCCGTCCTCACTCTGCTCGCAGAACAACAGCCCTTCTTGAGTCCTTCAAGTGGGATTTTTTCAACCATCCACCTTACAGCCCAGATCTGGCGCCAAGCGATTATCACCTCTTCATGCATATGAAGAAATGGCTCGGGTCCCAGCGGTTTGATGACGACGAAGAGCTCAAAGATGCGGTCACAGGCTGGCTCAAGGCACAAGCGGGTGATTTTTATGCAGAAGGAATTTCAAAGCTTGTGAAGAGATACGATAAGTGCCTCAATCGTTATGGAGACTATGTCGAAAAATAGTGCAAATATGTAGTTGTAAGATGTATATATTAAAATATTTTTACTTAACTTGGTGTATTTTTTTCAATCAACCGGAGGTTAGTTTCTGAATTGCCCTCGTATTTTCTGTTTATCTGAAAAATAGGATTTTATCGATTTTTTTGTAACTGAATGTATTTTAGGATATTTCAAGTTATTTTCATTCTTGTTTTATTGGTTACTTTCCGATATCTTAATTGTAGTTCTCAATAATCTGTAAAATATTATAATTTCAGCGATTGTAATACAGCTTATTGTCACACATTATCCGAATTATATAATTTATATTTGATAAAACATGGTTACCTTTTGTGACACACTAATATGTGTATTCTCTAGTTAGTCTAGTTGGTGATGTTAATTCTATAATTTTTTGCGAAAAAATTATCAATAAGATATCATTCATGTATTACGTAAGGGTCCTAAGGGAGAGAGAGGGTTTCCAAAATTTCTTCATACCCTTATTTCGGGAGGAGGGGGGGTCACAGTTATTCTTACGTAATATTTTACATTGCTGAAAGAAAGTCATTCATTGAACCTCGAGATTACGACATTTCACCCGAAGATAAAATGCAGCATTGTTTCGGCAATCAAAAATCGCACAGAAAATTAAAAGAAAGTTTCAAAAATTAAGAAAAACTCAATTTAGACGTTCCACTATTTATGAAATAGTTTTCTCTTAATATTCACTTTTATTTACATGCTTATTTTAAAAAATTATGTTTTATTATCCTTAATGTAGTTACACATTTTGAAGTGTATAAATTAAAATGATACTATATTTTATTAATTTATATAATATTCATTTATTTGTAAGAAATGTCTCTCTACTAATAGCGGTGTGTTATTTAAACGTGTTGAAATCATCTTAAGATGATTTAAATTTTTATCTTTAATTTAATACAATTTTTTCCATAGACTAAATGATTATCTTTTATAAAATAATTTTTTTATGTATGTAGAATTATGAATAATAATTGACCCTTTTCTGGGTCCATTATTCACGTATAAAGGAAATTTTCGGTGAAATATTACGTAAGAAAGGGGGTCCAAGAAATATGTGTCTGTACAGGGGGTTATAGGGGGGGCTTCAAAAATAGCTAAAGTCGTCCTTACACAATTAAAGAATGGATCTTAATGAGTTTATATCGGATATCATTTACTCACTAATACATTTTTCGTTAAATTAAATTGCTATTACGTATTTTACGATTACCAAATACGTTTATTTCAAATAATTATTTATTCTTCTACAGATTCGAACTGGCAGTGGTAAAATATTATTCTTAGTTTAATGTTTCCTTCTTATTTACATTTTGTTAAATTTTATTACATTTGTTATTATTATAAATATTTGGTAAATTGGCCTTTGTTGCTGTTGATATACAAATAAAAAAAATATTACCAGGAGAGAGACATTACTAAAAAATTATAAAATGTATGTATTCTATTTATTTTGCTTGATGAGAACGAATTTATTCTTCTAGTACTAATAAAATTATTTTTGGGAATTTGGTAAAAGACTGACACAAAGTTAACTTCACATTTTTGTGTATTAAAAATTGACTATGCGATAAATAAGTTTTCTGATATGGATATGTTTAGGTATTGACTTTTTTAATGTAAAACAAGCTCAAAGAATATTAATAAGAGTATATACGATCCAATCAGTTTTCTAGAAGTGATTTGCAACTGTATGAACATATATACAACGCTTTTACCAAATTCTTTATTGTCAAATATAATGTAATACACTTACGAAGGCAAAGGCCAATGATTAACCTTCTAATTATGAGATTTAATTCGAAAATTAATATTTGATCTGAAATTAAAAAAAAACGTACCTAACCTTAAAACATTTTCATGGTTGGAAGATTCTTTTCTGTTGAAAGTCTCATTTTTTATAAATAAATTTCTATATTTTTTTTTAGTTGTTGAAAGTTCTTTTAGCATGAAAACATTTTATATAACAGAATCTTTCATCAACTAATGGAGTCTATATGAATAATTTCCAGCCATTCTTTTTTCATGAGAAAATAATACAGATTGTTTTTATAAAAGTTAAACAAACAGTTAATATCAACCAAAATCCAATTTGAAAAACAGAATCAATGTACAAAAATTTGCTCAAAGTTCAAGGTAATTAGTTTTTCCTTATCTTACATTTTTAATGCAAAAATGGTATTTAATTAAAACAGCTATTTTTATACCTTTTCATGCTCCTAACTACGAAATCAGTTCTCCTTGTATTAGCTTGATGAGTTAAAACATTTTAGCCATTTTTTTTCTGTAGGGGCCTAATCTATGATAGCTAATGGCTCAATATACCAGAATAGGATAAGGTTCTATATCTCATTTAATAGAGAATTTTATGTAGTATTACACTTCTTGATTCACTATAACAAAACACACAACTTTGTCTTCAAAATATAAGCTAACTTAACTTTTAGATTGAAAAATGTGACTCCAAAATTGAACAATTTTATCATAAAAGCATATTCTGAAGTGTGAAGTTTTAATTTAAATTCCACAGTCACAATACAGAGTTTAAAATTAAACTTCCTAGGTGTTGTTTGCTAAGATAATGCCTTGAAAGCAGGGTGGCTACAAATTGTTCACAAATTTTATTTCTTCATATTTTTCTCAACTCGATGCTAACTATCGATTAAACATTTCTTTGACACTACAAAATAACATACCATATATGTATGTATTCATGACGTTCGTCTGTCTGTACTTAATGATAACTTTATATTAGTACAATAATTACAGGATTGAGAATAAAAGTCCTTAAAATATATTGGAGGTTTTTTTAATATCTTGAAAAACAAAGTTTTTAATTTTTATCTTTTAATTATTCACTTAATTTTATTAGTACGAAATATTAAGTAACAAGTGACAGACGAATTAACTTCTACTATACGCACATTCAGTAAAATAATAATAAACAAAACGCATTTCAAATAAATGAGATTTATATAAATTAATAGTTTAATAATTTCCAAAATTAAAACTATGATTGTTATTCCGAAGCTTTTTAGTAATTTTAGGCTATAACAGTGATATATGTTGAAATCAGCTTATGGCAAGGAATCCAAACTTGCAACAATAACAGTACATTCTATACTAACAAAAATTCCGATCCGCATGCTCACACTGTATATCCAAAAATAATAGTTGTTTTTATATCAGACATATTTAGTATCACCTGATGTATCCAGAAAATTATTTCATCTCAGGTTTTTTGTTTGAAACATCATCAATATCGTACCAAACAGACGGAGCACTTTTAAAGGTTTTGTTCATTCTTTTTTTTTTTGAATGAAGGTAGCTGTGGTTTCGTATTTCAACTCTTCCATTCCTTCTCTAGATTTCCATCAAATGATTCTTGAGAAGCGCTTGTCATCACATGTTCAAAGTACATCTTGTATTTTCTTTTATATTCTAGAACTCCGTTAATATTTATCAGTTATCTCCAACATCCTCCATACTTACACTAAATTACAGCAAATTTCAATATTTGTTATATGAAATATCAACTTCATTCATCTATATATATATATATATATATATATATATATATATATATATATATATATTATATTATATTTTGTCATGTTTCATTCACCAACTTTGCTCCCATGTTTCACATCTTTTCTTGGTTGTACCGTACCGATGACGGCTAATGAGCCAGAAACATGCATGTCTGCGGTTACCACTTTTTTCAGTAGCCCCTTCTTCTATTTGCGTGCAATACCCACTATTCAATTCGTTACTTATTGTATATATATATATATATATATATATATATATATATATATATATATATATATATGAAGTTGAATTTTGTGCATCGGTGCGTAAAATAAAAATGATTTAAACCTTATTTATTTCCCATAATATCTCCATAGGAGACCACGTAGTTTCACACAGCGACCAAAAAATATGTTTGTTTTTACCGTTTTGTTTTAACTGAAATGGCAAATTTAATAGTAGTTGTTTCATTTTTTTAAATATTTATAACAGTTATAAATCATACTGACAATAAATTGGGTGAAACTTCCAAGTGTAATTTAAAAATTTCGCCAACTGTACAAAAGTTTTAAATGAATTCTACAAAGTAAGGATATAGGGTGCAAGACTTATTTTGGGTATTTGAATGCACTCGTCTGGTTTGGAACATGAGCTCAATAAAATTTGATTTAACATATTTGTTACTATTATCAGATGGTTTTGCTTAATTATTATTTTATGGAATATGTTGTTATCTATTTACTTATTGTACCTTCATGATTTAAAAATATGTTATATTTATACCTATGCATTCTTCATGCCTGTTGCTGTTTTTAAATTGCTCTACAGATTGTTGAACACTGCCTATTATATATTTTGTTGTTGAATGAACCTTATTGCAGTATTTTATTACATATCACTTTTCATATGTAAGATATTTTAATGAATTTTTGTTGAAGTATTTACATTGCAGTTTCACCAGGATTGGTTTGTTGGATAAAGTCAAGTTAATTAAAATAACATCGGGTACTTCATTTAACTTTCCAAATATTTGATTGCATCGATTAGAAATGAAATATTGATATTCTTAGTATCCATTCCTGCCAAATACAGTTACCTTCCTGACATTTCTAGAAGTAATAGATAAACAAGAACTTTATCTTTGAGACTTTGACATTGCAGATGGTGCTTTAAACTGGCGTTATTGTATTTCACACTATGAAAATCCTGCTTATTCATTTAAAAGTAAAAATACCTACAATACACCAGTTGTTGCTAAAAATCTATAAAATTTCTCAAAACATATACTTATTGAACCTTCTCCTGAGAAGAAACGAGTACTTTTTGTTCTTAATACTTCACTAAGATATTTTAAAGTGTTTCGTGATATTCAGTACCTAGTAGTTGTTTATTAATTGAAAAAAAACTTCAACGTTTCGCTTAATTTTGTTTTTGAGTTTTCGGATATGTTAGCAATATTGTTTTAAATACCTAAATTTTTAACTTTAAAATTTCTTGTTTTAAAAAGGAGGCTAAAATAGTCAAAATCCTTATTAAACCGATGTTATGTTGGCATATGCCAAGGAAAGTTGAATGTAATATCTGGTGTTTAGTAATGGTTACATCAAAAACAAAACAAAAACCTTTTATAAATTTAGTTGCAATTATTTTCATAAAATTAGAATCACTGAAGTAAGCCAAGGTCTTGGTGAGGCGCTTTATACAGGGTGATTATAAGATAACTATTTTTTAACTATACTAATGAGCTATAGAAACTAAACAATTTATTTATGTTATGATACCTTACAACTTTACACGTTACCGGTAACCCAAAACCCGAATGAATTAGTTATAAACAATTATTAAGTTTATAAATTCTAAGTTGTAAATAATAATTTAATTGCCAACATTGTACCATATAGAATGAATTTATTTAGCAAAAATATTTGATTACATTACGTCAGTCATCTTTTCCTTTCTCACCTTCTATCATTCTCAGAGCATAATGGGCATCAATTAAATAATAACATACTACTAAATAAGTTTAAGGAAAACATTTGTAATAATAATCTCTATTTAACAAGTCATTCCATTTTTGTTTATGTCAAATCTTGTTTTTGGACAGGTGGGAAGTTAATGATTCGTTTCACCAAAGAACCTATTATATCAATATCACATATAATTCAGTCGCCTAGATGCAAAAGCCGACGAGTCCACTTAACCCATTAGTGCATGAAGTTATAAAGTATTCGATTTTTTGGATTTTTTCAATGCAATATTTTAAAATACATATAAAAGTAGGTAAAAAAATGTAAAAATAAATTTAGTATTTTTTATTACCCCAATTTTAAATGTCCCTCTAAAGGGACTCCATGCAAACTGAACATAAAACAAGTGCAAACTGAAAAGTATTAAAACATAAATTATAAATAATTTTAATTAGTATGATAACCTTCAAAGCAAAATTTAGGATGAAGTCCACAATCACATTTTACACAAATAAAATTTGATTTTTTCTTGCACACTTGGCACCTTCTGTCCGTTTCATTATAGCGAACCATGTGGCCTATGTTGTCAAATCTAGAAGCAACGGGATGTGGTAGTGTAGTTTTTCCTCGGCTTGGTTTTTTGCCATATGTTTGAAGGAAACTAAGTGCTATATATCTGCGAAACACTAGTAGTGAGGCACAGTTAGGATTACTTGGCATCATTTTTTTCATCAAAATCCATGAAATTGACACACTGGCATCTAACAAGTACGACACTATTGGCCAATACCATTTTCTTTGTCGCATTTTGGTTCTATATACTGCAATAAGTCCATCCATTATATCGACCCCACCCATATTTTTATTATAATTTGCAATAATTTGCGGTTGTGTAATCTGCTTTTTACTTTTGGAGTCCTTGCACCACCTAGAAGTTGTTACAATATCATTAGATTCGAAATTTGTTACTACAGTGACAACTTTATTATCCTTCCATTGCACAAAAGTGACATTTTCGCATGACATAAAGTAACATCTTCCCCTTGGTTTGTCTTTCCAAAATTTTACATCAGGAAATGGGCATTTTTCTGTTCGGTCCTGTCTCACAGTTCCAGTGGCGCATATATTGTTTTCAGACAAGTGCTGTAATAAGCGTAAGCTCATAAAATAATTATCGAAAAAAATTTTATGTCCATTATCGGCTTTCTGAAGCAGTGACATCACCACATCTCCTCCAAGTCCAAAAACCTTTTCTGAGTTTGATTTTCCAGTGTAAATCTCAAAGTTAATCATATACCCATTACTATTACAAATTGCCCAATTTTTGTAACCAAAACGTATAGGATTTCCCTTTATATACTGTTTGGCGTAATGTTTGCCATAATATGGAATCATGCTTTCGTCAATTGATAAAGCTTCTTCTAATCTACCATGTCGTTTAAAATTTTCATTGAGTGCATCTATTAGTGGACGAATTTTGTAAAGTCTGTCACTTGTATCAATTTTAGTATTGTCATATGCATATGACGTAACAAAGTTTCAAATCTATTCAAGCGCATACTCTTAGATAACATTTTTGGCACATCTTCTGTTGAATGCCAGTACATTCTTTTGTGAGGGTATTTGCCATATCCAGATAACAGCATTCCACCCAATAAAACGAAAAACTCATCCTTTTTGAACTGCAAATCCCTATTTTTTTGTTGTGCAAATAGATTTGTTTCTTCTACAATTTTAGATGTAAGATTTTCATCAAAAAATAAAAGAAAAAAATCTACAGGTGTCTGGGCAGATTTAGCTTCTGAAGAAGACTCTTTAGGTACAAAAATTCGATTTGCTGAAAAATCAGGAGCAGCGCCTGTCCAACTATGAAGCTTCTTTTTTGGACCTGACTGACTGGTGGTGGCATTGGATAAATCAGGAGCAGCGACTTTCCAACTATGAAGCTTCTTTTTTGGACCTGACTGACTGGTGGTGGCATTGGGTAAATCATGAGTTTCAGGATGAGCAAATAGTAGTTGTTCTGGTAAAGATTCCTGTATGTCATCTAGATTATTTTCTTCTTGAGATATTTCACAATTTTGTTTTAGTATACCACGACATAAATGATTTATGTCACCAATATGTTCATCATCCGATTTGTCGCTGTCTTCCTCTGTGTCTGCTCCATGGTCAACAGGCGGTTCTATATATATGTTTGCATTTCGTTGATCCGCATCTTCTTCCAGTAAAGATATAAGCTCGTAAAGGGGCAAACTGCAAAAAAATATACAATAAGGTCCAGAGTGCATAGAGTCCCTTATAGGGGACGACAAAAAAAACAAGGCTTACTGTCTCAAATAAAAAATATTTTGTTTGCAAAAAAATACAGTTATGATACTAAACCTTATAATTATGCACAGTTAAAAATTTAAAAAAGTAGCTCTACCATAATCCAAGATAAAAAATAAAAACTTACCCGCCCTTCCTAGTAGAGTAAAGCACGGGATCCATTATCACATAAAATAGACAAACAACCTCACACCTCTGCTAATTTATAAAGACTGACTGTATGTGGTCTTAAATCGAGTAACAAGCGCGATCACACTTCGAAAGTAAGGTTAGGAAGATGTAGACTTCGTAAAATAATAGCGTCCCTTTAGAGGGACTCGACGCACTAATGGGTTAAACGGAAAGTGAGAAAATGCCGAAAAACAAGTAAAAACTGTATTGTTTTTTTAAACGAAATCCTTTTTTGAGATAGGGCATTAAAAAAGAACGGAAATTAAAATACATATTTTCGGAAATCTCTCATTCCTGCAAATCGTAAAAAACCCAATGGTTTTATGGTCAGGTGGGATGTAGGAATAACCAACAACTGGGAGTACCAGCTTCACTTTTTCAATGTTTGAAGGTGCTTCATATTGTAGCCAATATATTGAAATGCCAATTACAGTGGAATTTTTATTTTGTGCACCACAACCATCACAAACAAGACGAACTATTTTAATTTTGTCAGTAAAATTGAATTTCAAAAGTATGTGATGGACAGCCGACGAAACTTCATTGAAATTCCTTTGATGATCAAGTGCGGCCCAAACATGAGATCTAACGTTTTCTTGATTAAGTTTGGCTTTTGATGACCTACAAACAATCGCCAAATGGTAAAAGTTAATTTGCATGCTGAGATACGGCTGACTGGTCTGGAAGTTTTGGTTCTTTTGGAATGCGGCTAAGTCGTCGCTTTCTTCTTGAAGCAGCTGATAGAAACAATTAGCCCTGATTTAGTGTAGTTGTTGTTGCGATTTAAGTTGCCTTTTTTTGTGTCGTCCTTTTCGTTATTTATATTAGCTTTATATTGTAAGCAGGTAGAGCATAGGTCCGTTTTCGGTGTACCAAACCCCGGGCTGAAATTTTTATTCACATATTCTCTAAAAATATTTTCTTTTACCTTTAACGCTTCATCGGTACCTCCAGTATCGTTATAAATTCGCGTAAGTTTAATGATGCTTAGTTCGGAAGGTAAATAAATTCTATTGAATGTTTTCAATTGACAATAGTGAGACTGCGTGCATTTCAAGGATTCCATAAACTCTTTAATAGCTTGTTTTTCGTTACCAATTCTATCGCCTCCTCTATTTTCGACTGGAAAAATAGATTTCTGAAGGAAATGTTTTACCTAGTTCAAAATCCTATTTTTTATGTTTAGGATATTTAGTATCACGCTTCTGCATACTGGAACTACCAATCCATTAGATCTTTTAACCTTATATTGTATTATATGTATGTGCTTATATATTTTCTTTCTCTACGACTTGTCGGTATTTTGAGTCACAGTATCATATGAACATGTGCTGTTTACGTTTTCCTTGTTTTTATAGAAAGCCTCATGAAAATCCATCACGTCTTTCATAGACAGCTGAGAAGTGCACTGATATGGTTGAAATGCTTTACCTTTATGACCGCAACGGGAATATGGTGGTAAACCTTTTGGAGTGTACCTAAAACAAACAATAAATCATAAGGAAAGCCCGCAATAAAGAATAATATTTTTCAACATGGTCAAAGTTTAAAGATTAAAACCACATGAGTACAATGTTGCTACATACCTTATTCGTTTTGTCGTTTTGTTTGCAGCTTACTTCTTTTAGTAGCTGTAATATCGACACATAATTTAACCTACACAGTCTTATCTGGGTTATTAAATTTATTCAACTGATTCATTATAAAAACAACTATACTTTTGTTAATTTTTAATAATTAGCAAATCGTGTTTATCACCGGATAAACAACTCGGAACTAAATTAAATCAGCTGACAAAATATTGCATGCGTGTTGAGGTCACGTGGTACTATTATACTAAGCCACCACTGGCTCAATGGATGTTTGGGGTTTTACAGTTTACATGCGTATGGACTTTCATGTTTTGCATCCAAGGATCAATTCTAAGTGGATATGTTTAGTTTTGCACCAAATATTTTTGATGGACATGTATTTCAATATTTTTGGTACAGTAAACCCGATTTTGAGAAAAGCATGACTTGTCGGCTTTTGCATCTAGGCGATTGAACTGTGGGTAATATAATAAATTCAAAGTGGCAATACCTTCCCATTAAACGTTTAAAGTTTAATGTTAGAGGTTTCAAGAATCAAAAGTTTTTCATTCTGTTTCCTGTGTCTTTAGGATCCTAGGTGAAATTTGTTGTTTATTTTACCCATTATATGTCGTAAAATTAGTCACACATGTGATTTTTTGTTAACCAGATGGCCTCCATTTATGGCACCACAAAATGATTTATTTGTGGTATATTATTGTATTCAAGTGTTTTTCAGGTAATCGTGAATTCCCTCTATATCTTTTACATAGGAATATTTCAAGAAACATAACATGGATATAAAATATTGTTAAAGCATCTTTAATGTGGAACAAATAATTTATTTATTCTCTGGCAAGTCCTCTTAAATTGAATCTCTATCCAAGAATAAGTTAGTAATTTCATCTAAAGTGGAGAGATTCATCATAGTAAGGGTTGAATGAATAGAATGGGAAAAAATACAAAAAATCATAATTTAACACATAAAACTTTTCAGTATAACTCATGATAAAATTTTATATCACACTCGGTTTGATATAAAATTTTATCATGAGTTATACTGAAAATTTTTCAATCATACCCTACCATTTTTTTAGATATCGAAGACACTCAGGATTTTTTCGAAGTAATTTTAACGGTAATAGATTCTTAGTGTTTTTAAATGAAACTCAAGGTCTCTAGTTAATTCCACAATATAATACAAGTTATTGAAAATTCTAAAAAATTGTCAATTTTTTAGAATTTTCAATAACTTGTATTATATTGTGGAATTAACTAGAGACCTTGAGTTTCATTTAAAAACACTAATATGAGCATATTCCACGAAGTAAGGGTCGAGACAGTCAATTTCAGTAATAGATTCTGTTTTTTTTTCAGAAAAATCTATATATGTCCATTGGCTTATTGCCTTTGATAGCATTGTATATTAAAATCACTCTGTATATTTCCAGGATTGAGACTAAAATGGAAACATCTTTCACCACACTGTGTTAAACTAGCGTTTACCTAAAAATATGTTGGTGCTAAAAAAACATAATTGTTAGCTTTATTATATTATATATAATTTTGAAATGTTCTCAAGATTTCTTGGACGGAATGAATATGTGATTGTAATATAATAAGGAAGGTAGTTTCGTATATTAGAAATTTTGGAAACGTTTCAACTTTTGATAGATGTTAATTGTTAATTTTTAATTTATAGTTATATTAAAAACTCATAACTTAATGTAATCAAGTACAAACCATAGAAATTTTGAAAACCCTCTACTATTTCCAATTTAGAATTGACGATTTTGGAAATAGTAGAATGTCCGATATTAATCAAAATACAAGGTCATAAAAATGCATCTTTCTATAGAAATGCACAGAAAGATACAGTCTGTCAAAACTCTGGAAACACCTATGGGTACTCCATACTAAACAAAATTAAAAATAAAATTATTTTGGCATATGTGGAATTTTATTGTTGCTAGATTTACCTTTTTCTGAAGTTATTAGTCTCTTTGGTTTTTTTAATACATGATCGTGATGATATTATTCATTTGAGCTCTGCTTTAATGCGAGTTCAGCCAAATATAACATTTGAAATTACATGTTTTCAGGAAAGCTTTAACTAAATTGCAATGATTTAAGGTAATAATTAGAGTAACGTAAATCTACATTAGATACGTGAAATCTGGTAAAATTGATACTCAATTAATTAGGTCGTTCTGTATTGAAGAAAATTTTACAATCCGATACACATGAAATGCCATTTAGAAATGAAATTCTACCTTCACTGTTTGAAACCAATTTTAATCAGAAATGTTTTGAGCTAGACGGAGCTCCAGCTCATGTTGGTGGAAATCCCACGACGTTATTTAGATGCGACATTTCTCAGAAGAGATAATGTTGAATGGCCTCATTATTCAACCGGTTTGAATCCTAAAGATTATTTTTATAAGGGAAACCTGAAAAGGAGAGTTCACATAATTAAACCAGCAAGTTTTGTAGATTTAAAGCGAGGAATTATCAATGAATCTATAAATTATACAATTGATTAGGATAATGTCAAATTAAGACCTGCCTATTTAATTGCATCAGTAGACTTAACAAATTGTTACTGGACATTTCTTCCACCTGTGGAGAGATAGGTTTATAAAATTCTAATTTTTTTAACAATTACAATCTTTTATGTTCATTTCAACAAAATTTAAGACATGTCGATATAAGTTACCAGTCGCCTCGTAAACCTGACGTAACTAGCCTTGTGTAGTCCGCGATTGACCACGGATGAGTATAGTGAAACTTTTTCCCCTCATATAAACTGTTATGTTTCCTTAGTTTTGGTAAATTTTCCCTGAAACTATGAAAAACGGGGCTTCTGACGAGACTGATTTATATTGAGAACAGCAATTTTGATAGAAACTTTCAAGTTTATATGGGGATATACATATTTTCATTAAAACATTTAACACGTTTTTTTTTGTTTCTGATCAAGTGCAGCTATTGAATTGCTTGCATTTTTTTCGTATCTTGTATTTTGATGTAATTCCGTTAATAATTAATCTACCTCATTTTGCAACATTTCATGCTGTACAATCAGCTAGTCATAGTTTTTAAGAAAAAAATTAATTTTTTATATAATGTAATATAAAATTAAGTATATTTTACCAACAGTTATGTATATAAAAATATTTAAGTATTTTAAAGACATTATGTACAGACTATATTTTTATACAAATTATAGTATTATTTATAACTGAAACTCGTTTTATTTGTCATCATTCAATGGTTAAAAAAATAAGGTAGTTTCCACAATCCACGAATATAAATAAATTTTTAAAATTAATCGTTTTGGCAAAACAACAATGGTTTCGTAAATACCTTAAATTACCTGGCCTTAAACCGATATATCCAAATTTTGTTCGTATGAATTATTTCCTATCCACAGAAATGAAGTAGCGTGCTTACTTTAACTCAGCTTTTTTGAAACTAGTCTACACCAAAATGCTATTGTGACTTGACTGATAAAAGCGCCAAATATTTGTAAGGTTTTATTTGCAAGGAGTACTACTATTAAAGGTATATTTTTTCTGATCTACCTATTTTACATGATAATTGATTGTAACTACTATTTCTTAATTACTCGAACATTAAGGGCAAATATTATACTTAACAATCCATTTTCAATGGTGCTTTTTGATCCCGTGACATATTTTTAATACAACTGCAGTATTTTCTTACTACACATTGTGTTTCTACATAACATATTAATACCTACATCAAAATTATAATAAACCAATAGGATGTCTTTTGGGCCCTACTGTGGCGTGAAAAGGTTTTCTTCAACGACTTGTTCAACTATTTTGTAGGTCTGTTGGCCAATTTCTTTCCATTCTTTCATCCTAAGGTTCTGAAAGCGGATGTAGTAACATATTTCTATGGTTAGCCAATTGTTCATGGTGTTTTCTACTTGGCTCTCTTATGACTTTTTTGATAAAACTAACCATATTCTATGATCCTTGACTTAACCTTCGCGGATCCATTTATAACTAATTACATTCACAACTGGCATGTCTCTGATGACTCCTCAATATCAGACCATCAGGTTCGACTTTTTTTTTCGGGCTGAAATGGGAAACTCATGCTCGAATACTACCCTAGCGTACTTCAACTTGGGCGGCGGTCTATCACACAATCCAATCACGCAGTCATCTTCTCCCTTCTATCACTCCTACCTCTCATGCCATATCTCCTACTCCCAATAGCTCCTTTTCGAGCGCTCTCATACTCCTCCCACCTTTTCTCCATTTCCTCATCCATCCATTCCTGTACTTCCTCACTCGTCGCACTCCTCCAGTGTTTATTCCTGGCCCTAGCTATCACGTCCAGTGGGTAGGACATTGACAGCACCACTGTTGTCAGTCCCCCCCACTGTCCTGTAGCCCTGCACCACCCTAAGGAGTATCCCTCTCTGCACTCGAAGGAGTGGCCTAACCCTCGCTCTTTCACCCCACACATCCGCACCATACAGCATACTCTGCTCTATTATCATACCTACTGTGGCGTGAAAAGGTTTCCTTCAACGACTTGTTTCAACTATTTTGTAGGTCTGCTGGCCAATTTCTTTCCATTCTTCTTTCATCCTAAGGTTTTGAAAGTGGATGTAGTAACATATTTCTATGGTTAGCCAATTGTTCATGGTGTCTTCTACTTGGCTCTCTTATGACTTCTTTGATAAAACTAACCATATTCTATGATTCTTGACTGAACCCTCGCGGATCCATTTATAACGAATTACATTCACAACTGACATGACTCTGATGACTCCTCAATGTCAGACCATCAGGTTTGACTTGGAGGCATCTGAAACACGCTTCGAGGGATATAGAGTACCGAGGTTGACTAACTGGGATGTTTACAAAGAACATTTCGGAAGGCTAGTGGCGGGCCAACTAATATCCATTCACTCAATCGAGGAATTTGAAACCACCTTGAAACAACTTCAAAATGCTATAATAAAAGCATATGCAGGTAGCTGTCCTGAAAAACAAACGGCAGCCACTCGAGACGTGCCTTGGTGGAGTAAGGAACTGGTAAAAGACTTTTTAATATAGCTAAGGGTCTAGGACAATGGGAAGACTACAACATAATTCTCTCGGAGTACAATAAAGAACTCCATAAATCGAAAAGAATAACATTGAGACTAACTTGGAAGATTAATGATTTGGCCCCAAAAAGTTCTCTCAAAGGAACATTTCAACGGTATCGGTCTGATGAAAAGACCAGAAGGGGGCACTGATGACCCCAAAGAAAGTTTAAGTGTTCTGTTGCAGACGCACTTTCCCAGTTCTAAAATGGCTATTTATAATGAACATCAAAGTGCTCTTCTGGAAAGGGTTGTCCCCAGCAGATCCAGCAAAAGCCTAGCTGGCAAATTCTTTACAGTCCAAAGAACCTACTGGGCTATCAAAAGCTTTAAACCATTTAATTCGCCTGGAAAGGACGGAGTATTTCCCGCCTTACTGCAACAGGGACTTGAAATAATAATAATAATCTTGAGAAGACTATTCAAGGCCAGTTTTATCTTGGGTTACATACTTAAGACTAGACGTCCGGTGGAGTCTAACCGCCCAATTAGTCTGACCTTTCTCGAGAAAAGTTAACTTGTTATATCAGAAACGAAGCAGTTTGCGTATCAAGCAGGTAAATCCACGATTGATGGGTGTGTTTGGCAGAAAAAAGCGCTTGTATGCAAAAAAGTGATCGCTAAGCGCTGTCAACCGCTAAATACCAGATATTTTCCTCTAGGACGCTAAGTGAGCTTTAACAGGGAAACCTAAATTAACTATATGCTTGTAAAATATTCATATTAAAAATCAATTATGAATAACATATTAAATAATGTAATGGAAGATATTTTTGATGATGCTTTAAACCAATTTCAAAATAAATAAGCAAAATGGCGGATTGTGTCAGCGCTATTGAAGTTAGCAAACTTGTCCTGACCAAGAACTGCATAGTTCGTTTCTTAGCGCTAGCAAGCGCTTTTTTTCTGCCAGGCACACCCGATAGTCTACAGTGCCTAGTTGAAAGCATTGACAAGACATACGAGGCAAAAGAAATGGCTCATTGTGCCTTCATTGACATAGAAGGTGCTTTTGATAACACCTCACATGGCTTCATCCCCAGATCACTAGAGGAAAGAAACATTAACGACTCATTGATCAGATGAATACAATCTATGCTGAAAATCAGAATTATTGTAGCGACACTTGGAGAGGAGACAGACAGGATGACAGCAGGAAAAGGCTGTCCCCAAGGGGAGTTCTATCGCCTCTGCTTTGGTCACTGGTTGTCGACAGCCTGCTAGTGAAACTACACGAATCTGGTTTTACGACTCAATGATATGCGGATGACCTGGTTGCAACCGTCAGGGACATATATGAATGAGTAATTTCCGATTGCATGCAAGTAGCACTAAACATAATCAAAAGCTGGTGCACAAAGGAAGAACTCAATGTTAATCCTAGTAAAACAGGGCTGGTTGCATTCACCAGGAGGCGGAAATACAAACTTAAAGCCCCAATTCTGAGTGGAACAACCAGCTAACATTTTCCAAAGAAATTAAATACTTGAGCATCGTAATTGACCAAAAACTGACATGGAACAGTCAAATTAACCACATATTTTCCAGAGTGATAGCGGCAAGCTGGATATGCCACAGAGTCTTGGGGTCTTAAACCAAAAATGATCTACTGTACATACCAAACGATCATCAAACCCATGGTCCCCTATGCTTCACTGATATGGTAGCCAAAGATTACGACATTCCTCGGCACAAGCCAAACCGCAGAAAGTGCAACGATTAGTTGGCCTAGAGGTATCACAGGAGCAATATCTACGTGCCCTACTGCGGCTCTAGAGGCAATTCTGAACCTTCCACCACTGCACGCATGTGTAGTGAAAGAAACAGCAATCAGTGCCTTTAGACTCTGAGCCAATCTGTAACCCTTTGTAATGGGGTGGTTACGGATTGCCAGGTAGGGTTTTACAGTCGGAGACAGGATTCCAAAATAAAATAAGTGTATTCTTATAAAGATATTTACAGACGCTATTTACATATGTACAACAAGATCAATACCTGGCCTAAAATTAAATACTTATTATATCGGTCCCTATAAGGTTGCGTATCTAATTATTTCTCGTCGACCGGGGAGATAACCTACGGAATAGTGGTTTGAACTCTGTGGGTTATCTGTGGTTTGGACGATGCAAACGCTGAGACTTCGGTACACGGATGTAGGCGGTAATACGGGTTCTGGACGCTCGCCTGAGTCAATACCTCGGACGAGACGAAGTACCTCAAGTCAGTACCTTAGAGGCGGGAAGTACAGAAATGTGTGAGAGTCAATACCTCTCCCACGGGTGGCCGTCGTTTGGTAGGTCAATACCCCACCAAATGGAAAGAAGGATGATCGGCAAGTCAATACCTTGCCGACGGAAGGGTAGAGTCTAACGAGTCAATACCTCGCCAGACTGGAGGAGAAGTCCTTTCGAGTCAATGCCTCGACCGGACTGTCTCATCGAAATTGTTGGTCGGTTTATTTATCCATCAGCTGTCGATAAAAACTGGATTGGTTCGAACCATAGGCGTATCATCAGCGGTGTTCACCGGAACATCGTTACAAATCAGTCAAACTACAAGTAGAAAATACAGTGAGCACTTACGAGCTTACAGATTAAAACAACCAGATAAATCCCACTATGCAAAACATCTACTTGACACCAATCATTCATTGACACCTAACACAGAACTAGAAGTGCTGCATATTTGTGAAAAGAAACAAGAACTGGATTTTCTTGAAGAACTGGAAATTAGAAGACATTTAAGAAACCCAAAATATGAAGTTGTCAATGAACAGTTAAATCTAGGGAATTCTCCACTAATAAACTGTCTTCTTAAGTGATAATTGTAAAGATCAGCAGATATAGTTTTCCTGGTTTTCTATATCATTGCACAGTTATACTGATCTTAATTGGAAAAATGATATCCAGGATATCACCATAGGGCTAATAATATCTAAGCTTCAATATTTGTAATATCACATCTTCTTCTTTTTCTATAAACATATATTAAGCCAATCACAAGTTAGGTTACTTCTTGGTCTAGCCAAAAATATAACTACTAAACATCAGGTAGGCATAAAATGAAATGTAACTTCTGTCATTCTGACGATGATATTGATTTATCGAAACAATTGTCAATTTTTTAGAATTTTCAATAACTTGTATTATATTGTGGAATTAACTAGAGACCTTGAGTTTCATTTAAAAACACTATAGATAGTAGAAAATCTGTTCAGGCGCATAAATATTTCGGAACACACTTACCTAGAAGCCATTTCTAAACCGACAGATATAATGCTAGTTAGGTACGACTATGGATTGCAGTTTGGAGTTATCATAAACATCCACCAAATTTGCACAAAGAATGAACCTCAACTGGGAAGGAACGCATCAGAGTGGTACACTGATGTATCTAAGATTAATGAAAAGGCTAGAGTAGGCGTAACAGGGCCTAGTTCGGGCTCTCAAAACCGCTTGGTAAAACCCGAACCATATACCAAGCAGCAGTGTACGTGCTATAGAAATGTGTACCCAGGAATGCCTCAAAAAGGACACCCAGGGGGCAGAAATTTATATATTATCAGATAGCCAGGCAGCACTGAAAACTCTTAAAAGTCATACGCTTGCGAGTCTAAGCTGACTTGGGACTATAAACAATTCCTAAGACAACTGGTAGCAGTTAACCGGGTCACTCTGATTTGGATGCCAGGTGACAGGAGCGTTAGAGACAATGAGGAAGCAGACATCCTTGACAAAGAAGGAGCAAACTCCGAATTTCTTGGCCCGGAACCCTTCTGAGGACTCTCTAAACCCCACTTGAAAGAAGAATTTCGATGCTGGGAAAACGATTTAATGAAATTTCACTGGAATAATGTCCCAGGACAAAGACAAGCGAAAGGGCTGGTGAGCCTATCGCAACAGCTTCTTGAGTTAGACAAGAAAGACTTGAAATTGTAACGGGACTCCTCACTGGATACTGCCCTCTGAAGTATCACCTAAAAATAATGGGCAAATCAGAGAGTGAATGTTGCAGATATTGCGAAAACGTCGCTAATACTGCAGAACTTTTGTTTTGAGAATGCCCAGCACTTGTCTACAAAAGGCTGCAGTTCCTGGGATGGGCTTTCCTAACGCCCTCTGATGTCAGGAACTTATTAGTCCCTATGAAACTAATAAGCTTCGCACGAAGTCTCGGAATCCCAGGCCTTGAATAGATCAAGTGTTACAGACAAAATATCTTATAGGTCGAATTGTGTGATTGACTGCAGAGGGCCTTTATTACGACCCACCTTACAATCTACAATGGATCATCAGCTATCATTCAAAGTATTTGAACTGACTTAGGAACAATCCCTGAGGGCTAGTCAGATAAGCTTGATTATGGTTTTATAAATGAGCTTATTTTCAAACATTAATATGGACTTTCTTCCAAATAACCAGTCTTATTTTTAAGTCGATTTATATTCCGTTTTTAAGATGATCAATCCATGTCAGTCTTGTGTCTAACAAACAATGTTCTATGCTTAGAGTAAAAGTCACTGGGGCAGCTTGCTTAATTTATCTTGATTTTGGATTTACCCAGTCATGTTTAAATGTCATTAAAGTATGTCAGCAGAGTTATGAAAGCTACACTAGATTTTCATTGCTTGTTAGGACGAGTCAAAAAATATGTAGTATGTTTTGATTTTCAATGCCTGGATTATTGTGCGAGTTATTCTGTTGATTTGCTATATAGAGTTGAATGTTTCTTTATGAGAGTCTAAAGTTTATTCTTTGTATTAGTGATTTTTCTAGGAGTTATGACATGAGCGGCAGGAAAAGCATATCAGTCAATATGAAGACATTTGTATTTTTGTGATTATTTCTGTAGTTTTGACAAGTAATTTAGAAGTAAAATGGCATTGAATATGTAGTATTAGTTGCAAAACATGAAACTTGTAGAATGTAGTCGAAAAGGAACTTCTACATACTTTATGCTAATATATAGCAAAGGACAAAGGTGATTATGCTAGCGCAGGACTGTTTCTCTTACTGCATAAATTTCAGTGAGAGGCATGGAAGATATTGAAATGCCATTCAAAGAAATTTTGAAACTTTTAAAAACTTATTATACTTTAATTTATTCCTATTTTTCGTCAAATATAAAAAGAAAAAATTGCATTGTATTGCAGAAGAAGTTATATTAACTTAATCAAAGTTGTATTTATAAATAAAACAAGCAAGGACTTTGAAATGGATATATTCAGATATAAAAACATAATATTAAAGCATAATTATTGTGTAAATCGCATCAAGTTGAATATGAGGATTACATAATATCAATCTGTTGGATTCTGAACTACTATGAGAATAAATTCTTTATCTGGAGCTACCATTATTTCATGCTTCTTTGATCTAATTCTTAAAAAGGTCAAGTCATTTGATGGATCCAGATCTCTAACTACACTTCTCGCTTTATCTGCTAATGAACTTATTAAACCTGCATACTGAACTGTTGTTGTATTGTCCAAAGTTGTTTTTATTGGAACTCCTAAAATCACATAATCAGTAATTAGTTTAGTGTTTTAAATGAAACTCAATGTTTCTAGCTAATTCCACAATATAATGAAAAATGTTGAAAATTCTAAAAAATTGACAATTCTTTCGATAACTGAATATCATCGATGGTATTCAGTTATCGAAACAATTGTCAGTTTTTTAGAATTTTCAACATTTTTCATTATATTGTGGAATTAGCTAGAAACATTGGGTTTCATTTAAAACACTAATATACGTAGATTCCAGGAAGTAAGGATCGAGATAGTTAATTTCAGTAATTAGTTTACTTTAAAATACATTTTTTACCTTCTGAATTTACTACTATAGTTCCTACAATTCCTTTGTGGGATTGTATTCTTTTCATAGTTTCTTCTACTTCTTGTGCCTAAAATGAGAACATATTTAGTATTTTTTTCAAATAAATGTAGTTATACTTGCCATTTTATTTAAATTGTTTTTACTCCTTTATGAATATTAAATAAACCTATAAAAGTAAATGACAAAATGTCAAAATTTGTGTTACAAGTGTTGACTCATCAAACATATCTCTTTCTTTTTCTTATGCAGTGCATTAAAATGAAAACGACTATTTATATATGATTATACTTTATGTTGGTCACTCTGAAACGTCCTTTCTAGTTGATTTTGATTACACTAGTTATTTTGATTATAAATTAAATACTACACACGTATGCTAGGTATAAAGTTATAAAGTTATAAAGTTACTCGGTGCATAGATAAAAAAGTAGACTTTCACGACATCTATTATTGGTGCGTTCTTTTTGACTGAGATCTCAGATCGCTTCAGTTAAAGTGATCTGACATAAAGTGATGTGAGTAAGCACCAGGGCTGCCACATGCACCTGATCAAATATCCGTAGATTGGTTCGGAAATTTCCGTAGATCCAGAATAGAGCTTCAACATACAGTATGGGGTTATCTGAACTTATGAACATCTGATCCTTAATGACCTTGAGCGCTCAAGTAGCGTGCCTGTGTGGATTTTGAATTTATTTATTGGACGATATACAATTTTTCAGCTTCAAAGTTATGGCAACTGTAATTGTTTTTTGCATGGAGTAGTCGACTCTGGGTAGGTATTGGTAACCAATGAGTTTCTGGTGCTAGTTTTGTTTATATTAATTGAAGAAAAAATTATTTCCACTGTTGCAGAAATATGAGAAAGAATTCTAATGTGATTTGTTAATTTTACTAATAAAGGAAATGTTAGTTCATCATTTGCATTTTTAAAAACTGATACTTTGGGCCAGAAGTTTTCAAAACTATCCGAGAAATTTAATTCACATTTTCACTTATTACTATAGGAAAATCGGTAGCCGAAGCTGCAATAAATGGATTTCTTTTGTTTTATTTTTGTGGGAATTAAATAATGAAGATTTTTAAGTTTTTCGTCTGTTTTTTGTTAGGGTTATATTCATGATTCATGTAGGTAAGTTAAACAACCACAAAATACAGATTGGTATATGTCAGGTTATCTACTCTCCGCACTCTTCGTTTTCGTAGTAAGTATTTTGTTAGTGGGTAATATTTTGAGAAATAATTTACTCAGAGAACTCGGAGCAAACAGTATAACAGTACATAGTAATTATTATCATTGTCATTGAAAATTCCGTAGATTTTCGAGACTTTTCGGAGATTCCGTAGACATCTTCTGAATTCCGTAGAACTACGGAAAATTCCGTAGATGTGGCAGGCCTGGTAAGCACCAAAAAGAACGACATCTCAATTGAAGCGCGCGATCTGTCGATAGATTCAAACTATACGACAGATTCGTATCAGCATCTAAATAATTTTAATTAATGTATCCATAATTTGTAACAAAAGAAAAATAGATTATATGTGTTTATTGTTTATATGTCAATGGTTAAAACCTTAGTTAAACTACAAATAAACCAAGCAAATCAAATATTTCTTCGTTCCCTCCACTTTATTTCCGACTCAATTCAAACTTGCAACACATTCAGCATCGGTGACGGGGGAGGAAAAATCTCAGCTCACTTAAAGTGAGTAAAACAAAAAGAACGCTCACATTACTGATGTGAGCTGAGATTAACTGAGATCTCAGTCAAAAAGAACGCATCTATTATCATGATTGTGCATCGATCCAAAACTCGATTCGAATACGACCATAGAAAAAGTGTATATGATACCATATATTACGTATATGATATGATACATAATACGAAGGCTTAAACCGAGGAAACCGTGCCTCGCTCATATACGTAATATTTATTTATATGTATATGGCCTCGCTTCGGTTCTTCGTTCGTGAATAATCGGAAGGCGAACGACATGCTCGGCAAATTTAAAAATTTTGAAGTAATGTTTAGTGCAATGGCTCGCGCTCGAACTTGGATGTTAAAATCTGGTCGTATATCTTAGGGCTTGAGGCAATAGAAATGAAAAACTTTTGAGCATATCCATTAATAACGGAATGTTGAATAGTGAAAAGCAAAATTGAATATTAAATACTACACCCAAATAAAAATGAATAATTTATGACTAGTGTAGAAGAAAACGAAGAAAACAAGATTTTGTTTAGAAAATGTATAGCTAAATAAAAGTGTGACTGAGTTCGAGTTACGGTGTCTTCTTTTCTTCGTTTTAGTCGATCTTGGCAACTTGATTAAGAATTTGGTGAAAAATGGCTAAAACTTAAATTTTTAAACGCGATTTCTGATAAAACGGATACATTTATCGACTTAAAAGCAGAGCACCTTATTTTATCTAATCTTCCAAAGTTCATAGAAAAATAATCGAAAATATAACAAGAAAAAAGTTAGAGCAAGAATTAAATTTGACTCTGTTGTTGTTTGGATTTTGAACTTCTGGCCATGCGTTTTAAGTAAGGTTAGGACAGTGCAAGGAAGTCGTTTCCGTTCCGACTATTCACGAACGAAGAACCGAAACGAGGCACGGGTTCCTGCATTTATGGATGCCTTCCTATGATACATATACGTAATAAATACATATATTTTTTTCACTTCTAACATAAATGTCAAATAACGTCTATTATAATTGTCTAGGTTACTTCAAAAGGAATAGAAATTAAGTAGATAAACATGAAATATATAGTGAACACATAACCAATTAGAGTTAAGGTGTAACCTCATGCTATCGCTCGTTTTCAGCGACAAATCTGGTCACGTGACCGAATTTTGAAATTCCCGCGTCTCAAAAAAGTCGCTACAACTCACAAATCGCCGCGATGAAAAGTAGCGACATGTCACAAATCGTCGTGATGGGTGATGGAAAGCAGCGACAACATGGCTGCTTGTAGCGATCTCGAAAGTTGACAGACAAAGATTAATGACAGATAACCTTAAAACTGATTTTCTAATTTTGTTTATTTCTATTCTAGTGGCAGTGATACAAGTGAATGAAATAGGACTGAATAAAAATAAAATAGCGTTTTAATCTATAATCAGCGACACTCTGCTATGATAGTAGGAAATTTACGAGATGTGGTTTGCTTACAAATATAAAAAGTGGGTTGATCAGTGTCAACAAATTTGTATCAGAGCTCGGATTCAGAAAATTCGGCAAAAAAGAATATTGGCAGCTCTCGTAGTAAATGACAAATGTAAAACGTTTTTGGGTTCACCCATTGTATACATTACGAATGGAACATTACTTTTTTAACCAGTTTTTTTCTACACTCTTCTGGTACACAGGTAAATTTGAAACTTATTTGCGGATGTCACCGAGTCTATTCGAAGTGCAGGTATTTTTATTTGGGCCTCTCATAACAAAACAATGCAGTGAGGGAGCCCATTTCTGCAGTTGCACAACTTCTAATAATTCTATGATAATATTGCTTAACAACATTGGTTACAGTCATTAAACTAAATACAATTTTTCAACAGATATTTAACTACAGGTGACTGTTTCAAATCCATATCGTACCACAGTATCTGGTAGAGACGACAACAGCGAGCATAATTGCAGAAATGTGCAGAGCATTTTGGAGTTGTCTCAAAAAGGAAGTTTTACTTCTAATTTATGTTAAATTTTAAACGTTTGCTCATCTCCTGATAATATTATGTATAAATATAAATGTTCTAATTTTTTTATTTTAAATTATTTTGGAATATTATTATTAAACCATACACTACCCTATGGACAGGCTTTGTATTTATGGGAACACATTTGAAGTTAAATTCTTAATATTGTATGAATACTGCATGTATATTGTTATTGTATTCTATTGTAGGAATACATTATTATATTGAGTTGTCCGGAACTGATACTAAAAAAAATAAAATTTTGTATTTTTTGTTTATATGGCTAATTAATTTCTGTTTTTGAAAGAAACCCAGATCCCAAGAAGTCCACAAACAAATGAACTTAATAGATTCTAGAAAACACCATGGTTCAATATCGCACGTGAACAAACACACTCACTTAAGGAAAGAAAATTGAAACAAAATAATTGATTATAATATATTTAATTTAAACTAGGATACAGAGCGATTTTTCTCATTCTCATCAGTATAAAAATGTTTCATTTATTGATGTAAGAATATTATATTATTAAACTAGTCAGCATGAATAGTTTGTTTCTTTTCAGTTCTTTCAATTATCACAATCATTAAAAAATTGTCCTTTTTTTGTTAATAATAAAAGAACATGAATTTATATAAATAAACAAAACACATACATAATTATCACAACAATCATTTAATATATGTCATCTAAAAACTTTTACAAACAAAACTGGTTAAAAAGTTACATCATTTCTCGATAAAACTGTATAACAAAATTATCGGCTTAAACGTATATTTTCATACCAATTAATAATCTTTTAAAATATTTACCTCACCTGAATCCATTGTTTACATATAACATTAACAAAGAAGTTGCAAATTGAGAAAAATCATATTATTATTTGATTTGTCTATGAATTTCATGTCGCTCAACTCTAACGACAAATAGCTCAACAATTTGAGTTTTTTCACAATTTTTTTAAATCGCGGGAAATTTAAAATACGGTTACGTGACCAGATTTATCGCTGGAAACTAGCGACGAGCGACTGCATGAGGCTACACCCTAACGTGTAACGGTCAGCCTCTCGCATATTGGTGACGTCGCCTGTGACGTATTACTCGCGATGTTGCCGGCAACACAGAAAACAGACCCATTGTCCGTATTTTGTGGCCGGCAAACTAAGGCAACCGTATTACTAATCTCTGGTATTATTCCATATTATCTTATCTATGTATTATTCTACAAACCGTGTCTGCAGACAGCGGCTTCTTGAATGGACTATGTCACACCATTTGCTTACGCTAGCGCCACTTTGGAGGATTTTTGAACTATTATTTTTTACTGTTCATATTCTGTGACCTTCTACATTTTCCAATCTATTCTTCTACATAGATTAATAAAAAAATATAATTTTCTACATAAGTTAATAAAAAAATAGATTTTCCTATTCAAAGATTATAGAATGGGTAAATTATCCCACAGGATGTAGCCCAAAAAAGGAACGAGAAGAAGAAGATTATACAAGGAATTCCATTACATGCTGACTATGATCTGCTCAGGAGGATCAGGCAATCAGGCTCATGCGCATTTGATTTATATTTCATAGTTCGGTTCGGGGTTCGGGGTCAAAGTCTTAAAAAATAGATTCATCCATCCATTTGTGTATGTGTATATAATATTTGGATTCTTGTACATTTTGTTCCTATGGTGATTGGTTTAGCTAGTGCAGATATTTTTATGAATAGTTTATCTACAATCTACATATTAGAGTAAAAATGGCTTTAAGCTCGGCAAGTAATATTATTAAAAATCAAGTATTTTATGGATTAACAAAGCAAGGAAGTAAGTTGATTTTATATTTTTTAATTGAATTTTATATTTGTATTCAGTAACAACTTGAACCATTTTGTTTTTAGGCATTGCACGATCTTTTTCAGTTGGAGTCAACAATAAACAGAAAAAAACTTTAACTCCCAAAAATGGTCAAAATATAGTTTTAGTTGATGGTGTCAGAACCCCATTTTTACTATCTGGAACTGATTATGCAAAACTAATGCCACATGAATTGGCTAAACAAGCTTTGAGGTAAAAATAATCATCCAGTAGACATGAAATGTGTTAACTAAATGTGGCCCTCTAAATGTAGATTACATTTTCCAGCCTTATTATTCTAATGAGCTTAGAGACTGAATCTTTCATGTAGTTCCTTACCAGTGGCTTTCCTATGCCTAATACCGAGAACAGCACATTTGTTAAACTATCGCAGTGACATAGAATGTGCTCGGCAGTTTCTTCCTCTGATCGACAATGTACATAAGTACTCCTCTGTCAACCCTATCAATTTTAGATGCCTATTGAGCTTACAATACCCTCTTAACAGACAGACAGTTTTCACCATTTTCCTGTCTTTACTTATCAGGTCTGCTGTGAATTTTGACAATTGTTCTAATATAACCTGTTTTTGCTTGTCTTTGACCTGGTGAATTCTTCCACCATAGCCTAGACATATACTCCACACATTTTTTTGTGGCCGCTTTTGTTACTGATTTTGCAATGCCGCAGAAGGGTTCCGGTCCAATAATGCCAAATACCATTGATGTAGCTTACTCAGCTGTAACCAAGCCACTGTGACTTTACTATGGTCACCCAGTGTGCTTAGAGCACACACACAATTCCATACTATCTTAGAGTTGACCTCCACCAGCTCTTGCTTTGATGGTGGCTGGACCCAGATTGGATTCTACCATCCTATTTTCCAGCTTAGCTTCTATCCATTTGCATATTGATAAATGAGCTGGTAGTGACATTGTTGAATGTTCCCTTAATACCAGGAATGTATCCTTGTCTTTGAGACCAGCCTCTTAGATAACTGGAGGCATACTAAAGCTGAGCCATAAAGATATTTCATAAATTGTACTCATGGTTGAACATTAACCTGCTGTGGTAAATTTAGTCACAATTTATAAATAGAGTATATAATCTTAATAAAATGCATATTTTTTGTCCCAAAATTAGGATGAAGTCAGTATAATTACTTATTTGTGAAATTTCTCATCAGTCTTGTGTTTATTACATAGTGATTATTCTGTATAACCTATAACCACCAAAACACTTTGGAATGTCTAAAAATCTTTCACGTACACTTATTAGAATAATTGATATAAATGGTGAATGTTAGAAATGTAAAAAAACTGTTTTTCAATAAAAAAAGATAGTTCTTCTGAAATACTTTTAAAAGTACATGTAATTTCAGTGGTATACTCAAGAAGACTGGAATACCAAAGGATGTTATTGACTATGTTATTTATGGTACTGTTATGCAAGAAGTGAGAACTTCCAATATTGCAAGAGAAGCAGCTCTTGCAGCTGGATATAGTGATAAAACTCCAGCACACACTGTAACAATGGCTTGTATTTCTTCAAATGTGGCTATGACATCAGGTATTTATAGTTATAAATCATATAGAAGTAATTAATAGCTATTAATGTCTGTCACATAGACTTTAATGCATACACTTGATGTTACGCTCGCCGATGTCAATTGCGCTCACTGTTCTGTTCTAATTAAAATCATTGAAATGCATATGATCTTTCATAAATAGCGTTCCTCCACCATTTGTCAGCAAACCTGCCGTTCTTGCTGTTTTAACATAAACCAATTTTATCTTTTGCTTCATAGCTAATAGAAAGAGCCAATTAAATTTGTTTTCACTGGTCACATGATACTAATTATATGTTGATTCTTTTGTTTACCTCTGTGGGATATATTCTGCAATTGACAAAGTGCCGTATCTGCAAAACTTTAGTTCCATGAAAATCTAATAAACATATTTTGGTCTCTAATAGGTTCAAAAAGCAGTATAATTTCTTCTCGGGCCATCAGCTAAAACGTTGGTTGTTCTTCTTTCTACATCCACTTTTTCATTAATGGTTTTTCATCCAGCCACTGAAAAATGTTGATTGCATAATTTTTTGAATGATTCCGTGCAAAGAGGCTAAGTGCTTAAGCTCGTAAGTTATGATTATGTCTTTCTTCATTATTTTCAACTTTTTATTTTCATTTTTAGAATTTCCTGATTGTTTTTGTTTTTGTGGGATTCCTTTTTTTTTGTAAAAGTAGAAGATTCATTGTTGTTTTTTAGTAGTGAGGGAGTAACATTGGGTATTATTATAACATATTCAACCAATATGCTTTTATCAGGCATATCAGATTGGCCACATCAATCATCATCTTCATGTATCATTTCAACAGGTATGTCTTCATGTTTTTCTGAACTGTTAAAATTTCTGTATGCATGATAAGAATATTTGATTTGGTACTTTTATCTCTGGTGCTAAATCTGCTTTTATCAACAAAGCGTTTTTTGTTAAGAATTCCAATTCTATTGAACCGGTCAATCCACCTAGTAAATCGGATAATCAAATTTATAGTTCAGTGAAAAATGTCTAGTGCAGATTTGTGCAATAATAATGATAACTCAAGGAATGTGCGTTACAATTCAACATACCAAACAGCATTTTAGGAAAGCCAAAACTTAGGAAAGGATGAAGAAAATAATACAGAAATGCGCTTGTCAAGTCAGACGACAGGTATTTCAGTACAAGTAGCAAAAAAGTTCAAACTTGATAAACCTAATTTATATTCAATTGATAAAATTTACATATTTATCAAAAACATTAATAATTAAAATTTAGGAAATTTACATCCCATGGCAGTTGGACACATATATTACATAAAAAACTAAAAGTTCAAAACATAACTAAAATACAGAAGGTAGGTAGAAATAGAGTAAGAGTAGAGGTTAAAACTACTGAAGACACTAATATGTTAATAGAAAACGAAAACTTGAAAGAGGAACAATTAAAAGCATTCATACCCAATAATTTAATAGAAAGGAAAGTGGTAATCAAAGAAGTAGATACCACATTTAGTGTCGAGTATTTGTTGGAAAATATTGAGTCTCCAAACGCAGTCACCAGTATTCGTAGATTTAAACGAAAAATTGATATTGATGGAGAAGCAGTATACATCGTGGGGTTACAAGCAAAAAGCACTAAGTCAACAATTTGGAAAAACGTCTTTTCATCGGTTACTCTATTAACTTTTGATCATTTATGTACTGCTAAATCGCACTAAGTCCACAATCAACTAAAAATAGAGTTACAGCAACTGACAAAATGCACTAACATCACTTTGCTAGATATTAGTACAAGCAAAACACATTAAGTCCCTTAGTGCTTTTTGCTTGTTCTCTAATCTAACTTGTGTAACAAAAATATTGCACTAAGTCACTTAGTGCATTTAGCTTGTAGTTATTCAGCATTGAAAATGTAATAGAGCATTGCATCACGTGACTTAGTGCTTATTATAGTCGTTTAAAAGTTAGGTTTGAAACGTTCGTTCCGTACCGTAATTGTGTTTTCCAATTTAAAAAAAGGTGAAATAAGCTAAAAATGAGTGGCCGGGGTGCTTTAATGTTGGCAATGTTGGCCAAGAATAAAGTGGAACAGCAAGTAATAAATTATTTTGTTTCACTTTCTGTTTTGAGGTTAGTTTATGTAAAAATCATACATTTATAAAGGTTTCATGTCCAGAAAAAGACATTCGACTGAAACATAAAGAAGACATATAGAAAAACAAGTACCACAAGTTCCTTTGAATAGTTTTTTAAAAACCCCCAATGAACCTGTTGTATGCCAGACATCAAATGAACACGAAAGTTACATTCATGAAGAAAACGTTGTTGATAAAGACTATGAACCAAATCTGAGTGATGAATCTTATGACAGTTTGAATTCAAGTACGGAAATGGATGATCAAGAAATTGAACAAGCAGAACCTAATGAAACTGAACGAGCAGGGTCAAGTAAAAAAAGCAGATGGCGAAAAGCGAAACCGGAAACCTGGAAAAAAACATAAGAATAGAAAGTTGAGAGATGAATGCCTTCCATATGAAAATTACAAAGGAGTTAAACAGGCTCCGAAACATCCAAAGCAAGTAGATTGTACAAAGTGCACTAACAAATTTTCTGAAGACGAACGAAAAATAATTTGCCAGAAATATTGGATTTTGTCATCGTATTATAGAAAAAACGATTTTATACTATATAACGTTTCAAGTTCCGTTCCGTTAACAAGACGTCCTCGAAAAGAAAATGCCAAAAGAAGACAAAATTCCAAACAGTATTATTTTAGCAAAGATTCGGAAAAATTACAAGTCTGTCATAATTTCTTTATGAAAATACTTTGTATATCAAATCGTGTAATTCTATCTGCTTTCAAAGACAAGGCACTGATAAAAGAGGAAAAAAACCTCCCAGTAACAAAACAAAAGAAGAGGTTGCTGCTAAAGTAAGAGCACACATAGAGAGTTTCCAGTCCGTGGAGAGTCATTACACGCGAAAATGTACTCAAAGGAAATACTTGGACAGCACTTTATCTATAACAAAAATGTATGACTTATATAAAAAAGAGTGTGAAGAAAGATGAGAGACGGAAATGGTTAGCTTAATAACATATCGCAGGATCTTCTGCAGTGAATACAACCTTTCTTTCTTTCATCCAAAGAAGGACCAATGTCTTACTTGTGTAAAGTACCAGCAAGCTACTCCTGAAGCGAAAATTGGATTGGAAGGGGAATATAAAGAACATCTGAAGAGAAAAGACCAAGCACAAGAAGCTAAAACAGGAGATAAAGAAGGAGCTAAGAATGATAATTCATTCATGTCGGTTTCATTTGACTTGCAAAGTGTACTGCAAATTCTGTCATCTGAAGTGTCTTTAACTTATTACATGCGAAAGCTAATTATGTACAATTTGATGGTGTATGAATCAGCACCACCTGACAGAGCATTTTGTTTCTGTTGGACAGAAGTCAATGGTAAAAAAGGAAGCTGTGAAATTGGAACTTGCTTGCTGAAGTACATTAACAAATTACCTCCCCACATAAAACATTTGTCACTATTTTCAGATACATGCGGAGGTCAAAATCGCAACTTACAGATTTCCGCATTATTTCTCTATGTAGTACAAAATTCCCAACTTGAAGTTATCGAACAAAAATTTTTGGAAAGCGGGCATTCATTTATGGAGGTCGACTTGATGCATAGCGCTATAGAGCGTAAAAGGAAATTTGTATCAGTTTTTTGCTTAAACGATTGGATGAACATTTTTAAATTAGCACGCTCTGCAAGAGGAAAGTTAAATGCTTCAAGTATGAAAAAGCAAAGCCAAATTATATCCAATACAGATATGACTACAGTAGCGAGTATGTAGGTATCTTAGTTACCGCAAATTGACGTGGGAGAAGATCAACCAATAATTTGACATTTAACGATGGTTTACCAAAACTGTACTCTGAAGAATTGAAAATAAGCAGGGCAAAAAAAGAAAATCTATTAACCATGTGTAAAAAAATGAATTTTCCTGAAATTTTTCATCCATGGTTTGAATCCCTTCCAAGTGATTTGGCAGTTAGAGACGTTTTGCCTGAAGCCGATATTCTAGATTCTGATCCAGAGGAGCAAGCTTAATTTATATTTTTTTTATAATATAATTTTTGCTTTTTTTTGCCTGTTTGGTTAGTTTGATTATTTTCTAACATTTAGTAATAAAACCAAAATAATTGTAACTAAGTCCTAGATAATAAAATTCTTTACAACCAAAATGCACCAAGTCGTTGTTTTTAACATTTTTTTTTAATTTTTGGGGATTGCAATATTTTTTAAATAATGTAAAACTATGGCATGGTATTCCTAAGGTGTATCTCATCTATTTGAAACAGTTTTTAACGCCTACAATATTTATACAAATTTTTGAAGTTCATTCAAACTTTAAATTGCTCGTAACTCCTAAACTTGTTTTTAGACTTAGTGCTTTTTGCATGTAATCCCACGATATACGAAGGCAAACAGTTTTAGTGTCATTCGAGGGGAACGTGTTACCCCCATTTGTTACAATTAATAGTGTTGTATGCCCTGTAGAAAAATATATTCAAAACGTAGTAAAAATACCAATGCTTAATAAAATTAAAATATTACAATGGAACGCGCGCTCAGCGATTGTAAATAAATATAGTTTGATGAAGTGTCTGCCAGAACACGATATTGATATTAGCGTTATATCTGAAACGTGGTTTAAAAAAACAAAATCATCCATTTTCTAGGTTATAATCTAATTAGAACAGATAGGGATGACGGATATGGAGGTACAGCAATACTAATAAAGGTAAAAATTGATTTTAAAAAAGTAGATATTAACATTAAAGTAAATACTGACATCAACATATGTGCTGTCGAAATTAATTTTAATAAATATTTACAGTTTAAAATATTATCTGTGTATTGTCCCCCAAAAATTAGCATCAATAACAGCGACTGGAAAAGCATATTTAATATTATATCTAAAGAAAACGGCATAATATGTGGAGATTTTAACGCACACAACAGAACATGGGGTTTGTAAAAAAATGAGGGGTATGCAACTTCTATACGTTAGAAAATCATGACTTAATATTGGCAAACGATGGAACACCTACTAGATTAAACCGTAACAGGGAAAATTCTGCAGTGGACCTGACACTTAGTACACCGTACCTCATAAACAACATAGATTGGAACATAATAAAGGACACACTGGGTTCAGATCACTTTCCAATACTTATTAACATCAATGTGCCTAAAAATAAGTGTCTACAAACAAAGGAATTAATATATCCTTCCAATAAATGGAATATAAATAGAGCAAACTGGTCAATATTCAAAAACGAAGCAGAACTGTATTTCAGCAGACTGGTCAATATTCAAACACGAAGCAGCAGAACTGTATTTCTCACAAACATCACCTATTTTTAATGACATAAATGCAAAATATGAATATCTAATACAAATAATAAACACAGCTGCCAACAAACAAACCATTCAACATAAAGTCAAGAACACTACCCCACCTTGGTGGGACAGAGAATGTGATATAGCTGTAAGAGATAGAAAAAATGGTAACTGCCTACAAAATTAACAGCACGCTGGAAAACTTCATTACAGTGCAAATAATAGCAGCAAGTACAAAAAATTTTTTGTAAGAAAAGGCAAGATTCTCATAGAGAGCATACTGCACCAATCTGAATAAAAACACATCATTTGGAAACAGGCCAAGAAAATGAAAAGAATTTTCATACGGACAGGGAACATTCATTTCAGCAGTGAGGAATGGAAAGAAAAGCTACTAGAGAGAATAGCTCCGCCATCAACCTTCTACCAAAATAATTTAGAAAATGAGCAGGAACATGAGGAAACAATACCACAAATATTCGAAAATCTGATAAATATTCAAGAACTAGAAAACACAATAAAACAAAGAAAAAACACTGCACCAGGCTTAGACAATATCAGATATCCGATGTTATGCAACCTACCAAAAAATGCCAAATCTTTTTTATTGGAAATATAAACAACATACTACAAATGGGCAAATGCACAATACAAGATTGGAAAAACCTAATTGCAGTTCCAATATTAAAACATCAAAAAGATCCAAATGACCCTGACTCCTACAGAATCATATCATTATTAGCATGCCTATTGAAAACATTCGAAAGGATATTAAAAAACAGGATAGAATGGTGGTTAGAAAAACACAAAATATTATCAATTCATCGGTACGGATTCAGGAAAGGATATGGCAGTGAGCCAACTTGTCACTGATATACAAATTAATTTTGGAGAAAATGGGTATACTGCAGCTACATTCCTGGATGTAAAAGCAGCATACGACTCGGTAGAAATTCAAATACCGATCGGAATGTTGAAACAAATCAGTATGCCTATCACAATATGAAACATTCTGTGCGATATTATGACAGACAGAAAAATATTTATAAGACAAAAAGACGTATTATTAGGACCAAGACATATATCTAGACGTTTACCACAGGGCTCTGTTTTATCACCACTCTTATTCGACATATATACCATCAAAATGCATCAAGCATGCAGGAATTACACACCTTTACAATATGCTGATGGCTTTGTAATATATGTTAAAGACAAAAAATATGAAAATTGTCTAAATAAGCTAAACAAGGCCATCTCAAACATCATAAAAGCTATTGAAGATGTAGGGTTCGATCTATCAACGTCTAAATCAAATGTCACGATATTTTCAAGGCAGTGTATCCGAGAAACTCGGAATATCCAGTTGGGGGACCACATGATACCATATATGAAAGAAATTGAGTACTTAGGAGTAACATTAGATAATAAATTAAATTGGAAACCATATATCGAAGCAATCAAAATAAAATGTAATAAAGCCATTAATTTCCTCAAAATGATCACCAAAACATGGTAGGGCACTGAAAAAATGGTAGGGGAGGTCGGGGTATTAGCGTGGGTAAAATTTTGTTGGCTTTAAATTAAAGGATTTTATGATAGAAATTTGTATTTTTTTGCAATATGTTACTGACTATGTATTTTTATGTTTCAAATCAAAAGACGCTAGGTTGATAAGGAAAAAAACCAGCTGATTTGTACCCATTTACCCCTTTATCAACATAACTTGGCCATTCCATACACATTCAGTTCGTTCCAACCTCGCAAAGAACCATTCTAGAATGGGACTGCGCAAGTGCATACAGTAAATGCCGTTCCAAGCTAATCGTGACCGTAATAGTACGGTTCTATTTTCGTTCCAACCAACTGGTGATCGTTCTAGAGCCGTCACGGAACGGTGATTTCGATACTCGACCGAAAGAAAGAACTGTGAGGACTGACATGCGCTGTTAGTATTTTGTCAGTTATTTTATTGTTTTTGTTTGACGTGTTTGTTGGCAACTCAACTTTTGTTCTGACTGGGTTATTTTTCAATACCATGAATTAGTTTATTTCTAAAATGTGCAATCATTTTTTTAAATAAATAAGATTTTAGTTTCATTTTCACCTAACTAGATTTTTATAGTTTAATTTAACAAATTAAACAGAAAATATTGCATAATACCACTAATAAAGTCCATTAAATACAAGCATATATATTATAAAGTGAGGTCACAGTATTACACAAACAAAACGATCGCTGAACGATAATAAAGCAGGCCTAAAACCGTTCCAACTTATATCAGTTCTGGGATGGTATAAAGTTTGCGCCTGCGTATAAAATGATTCCTAACAATTCCAGAATGGTTCCAAAACGGTGATTTATCGTAGGTTGGAACAAACCTAGTAATTCTTGTGCCTGCATTGGATTTCATCCAGCATGCACACTGATTGTTAAATTCAGTTTTTAAAGGCCCAAAAAATACTCTGTCCAATGCCTGTGTTTTATGAGAATTATGAGGGGACAAGGATACCATATTTGCCATGTTCTTTAGGCAAGTCATATACTGGAAGACAAATGTGGCTCTCATGATTATCTAAAATGAAGCATACCCTACGGTTCATAGAGGATCTTACTGTCTCTATGAAATGTTGTATCCATTTCGTGAATATTTCAGAATTGCTCCAACCATTTGAGCTAGGGAAGCCTTTTGAACCGGGATGAGCATTTTTCATAAGTCGGTCGTTCATGTTTTTTCTAGGGAACACGATGCGATGAACATAATTTTCAGTAGCATTGAAACAACAAATAATAGTAACGGTATCTCCTCCTCTTTCTGCACTGGCGATCTTGCCTATTTGATTAACACGTTTTGGAGCTAATATTTTGCAATGTTTATGTACGGTTTGTATTTTTCTCATACATGAGGGACAGGCTCTCGAAAAATCTGCCAATTTCTGCCCAATTAAAGCCAACAAATTTACTCAAACTTGTAGCTTCAGGTGTCCTTAATGATATTTCAGGATGTTTCTTCTTAAAATTCCAATAAAAATCCCAACCTGCAATTTTTTCATTTTTTTGTTTTTCATTCGACGCTCAACACCTAAATTTTTAGCAAACTGATATGCCAACTAACGAAAATCCATAATAGTGAGATAAAAATATCGTTGTGAGAGTTTTAAACAAAATTCTACTATGTAGCTGATTTTTTTTGTCTCGAGTAAAAATTGGTTTCTGTCTACCACCTTTGGTATCACAATCTTATATAATTTACTGGCCTAATTTACATTTAATTTGTTTGACGTGACATCTTCTACAGTTTTTCTGAGGTCTACTACTCCCACTGACTCCTTACGTCAATTTCTTGTACGTTCTTGGCATCTGAAATAAAAAAATATAGTAAAATTATTTAAAAAAATATAGGTAATAGCGGATTACGCTAATTCCCCGACACGATATCTGCGCTATTTCCTCGATGACTACAATTAGGTACAACATTATGACGAGAAACATTGTTGGTTTAAAGCACAAGAACATAATTTAATTGTAATTAGCATTGCACTAACTCTAGAAACGTATTTACCACCAAATTTTACAGAAGTAATATCACGTGAAAAAACTGTTTTCATGTAATTTTACAAAAAGCATTTTGTATTTTAAACGCACGTGTTCGCATCGACAATTGGTAATGCACTGACCGGTGTTTCTCTAAACCCCTCCTTGGGTAATGAAGCAGTGTTGTCAAAAGTCATAGATTTCTGGTAAATTAAATATGCGCTATTTCTCGGACTGCGCTAAAACCCCTACTTAAGAGTAAAGCAAAAAATTGTACACTGATGGCAAAAAATATGTGAGTTGAATACATTGGGCCTGACAAATAAATATTGGGAAAAAAGAACTTGCCACCGATATGCATCGCATTTTGGAACACAAATAAAGAAGAAATTTGAAAGTATGAAAGCTGCAATTACTTTGAGAACATAGAACACTCTGCAAAAATAATAATTCCTGAGTACTCAGAAATACCAGAATTAAACAAAGAAAAAATTAACAGACTTACAAAAAAACATCGACAGTACAATAACAATATATACAGATGCATCAAAGACATCGAAAGGTACAGGCACAGCTTTTATATGTGCAAGAAACGAAAGAAGGAAAAAACTTTAAGCTAAGCAACTACTATTCTATATTTTCAGCAGAAGCTAGAACATACAATCCACCAAAAAAAGAAAAATGTATCTATCCTAACGGATTAGCTGTCTGTCATCCAATGTTTGAATAATAATGCAGTAGATACCATATCTCAACTGCACATTAAGAAAATTCAATCCCTATTACACCAACTTACTAAAGAGAGTGACGTTCAAATAACGTGAGTAAAAGCACATTATGGAATTTACGGCAACGAAAAAGCTGATCATTTAGCCAAAACAAGTGCTGAAAAAGATGAATGTCCATCGAGCGAAGTGGCACTACAAGATTGCATAAATACATACAAAAGAAAATTTCAAGCAGCATGGAAGGAGAAATAGGATCACTATGTAAAAACAAACCCTACTAGATACACACTACTGCATAGGGAAATACCATAACAACAGTGGTATAAAGGAATTAATTATTCACGTAGGGAAATTAGCTGTATAATTCGAATGAAATTTGGACACGCGTCGTACCCAGAGCACTTAAGCAAAATAGGCGTAATCGAATCAAACTTATGCACAGCCTGCAATGTCATAGGAGATCTGGGTCATATATTTTTTGAATGCCTGGAATATTGTAATGCCACGAAAGAATTTTATAATAACATAATACATGAAAAAATATACCCTCCCGTCAACATGTTACACTTACTGGCGCTGAATAACATCAAAATATTAGATTGCCTAGTCAAATTTCTAAGGATGACTAACATATTGATATAGTTAAGTTATGCTTATGCTTGTGAACTTTGTTACCCTAACCCAAATGTTTACACCTTCCATCCGAGGTATACCTTTGTACGTGTTCAAATAATGCCCTGAACGACCCCTGGGCGAGAAAACTTGTAACCATGTACCAATCCTTTAATCGAAAAGCGGTACTAACTTGAATCGCAGACGACGATAGTTTGATAGGTTAAATTAGGGCACTCTTAAGTAATAGGATACATATCCACAACACGAAAATCAATAACAAATTCTGATTAACACTTAATTGAAATTGGATTCAATTATAAACATCACATATATTACTATATATACTGTATATATAACCTAACACAAAGTATTTAGCTGCATGGATAACTCCAAATGCCATAAAACCAACAAAAAAACCTGCTTCAATGCAGAAAGGCTTGTCAAAATCCGGCAAATCATTGGTTAAAGTCGTTGGTTTCGAGGTGACATGAAATTAATCTTGATGGGCTGTCTTATTAATGAATTTCTGATTCTCAGATGTTGGGATCGAGGTGATCTTGAAAGGCTGTTAAAGTATAGAATGTCTGTGACTCAGAGATTGTAGGTGAAGTAGTCAGAACTTCATCTTGAAAGATTATTAAGTTATGCTATATCTGTGACTCAGATCTCTTTTGAACTTCATCTTGTGGGGCTGTCAAAGTATGGAGTGCCTGTGAGACTCATATGTAATCGAAGTAGTCGGTACTTCTTCTTGAAGAACCATTAAAGTATTAAATGTCTGTAATTCAGATCTTGTGCTTTGAACTGCATCTTGAAGGGCTGTAGAAATATGGATGTCTGAGATTCAGATGTCGGGGTCGAAGTGGTCTGAAGTTCATCTTGAAAGGCATTTAAAGTATAGACACAGTTTAAAACTTACAGAAGCAGTTATATCACTCGTTGTCGGTACCTTTGGTCTCTATGTTCCATTTTTTCCACTGCGCAACCTGAAATTATTTCCTATGAGGTGGAGCCAACTGGTACAATGATGATTTGAAAACAGCGAACCACTGTGCGTTATAAGTTATAAGTGACAAATCTTGGGTGCATCTTGAATTTATTTCTTAGTAGTGGATGTAAGTGAGAGAGAAGATTGGAACAGTAAAATCGGCAGAGTGATCTAACTGTTTCTGAAAGCAGTAAACTGTGGCATAGAATTAGTGCAGTAAAAACAAATTATGCGCTGGGCAAAATTGCAACACCTATGGTTATTTTGCATTATTCTGTGAGAAGAGTCCATTACTCTGTTAGTCACTTGTTAAATTTCTTTGGTGCCACTCAACTGAATAATATTGTGAATGGTTATGATAGATTGCTTGATTTAGATATAACAAATGAGTTGTGTTGTTAGTCGTAATTTACCACCTATTGTAAATTAAGATTTTTTATCATCCATCTCTACACATACAAATTAATTCTATTATCAATAATGAAGGCGTTTTCTCGCCCAATGTACATAAGAGATTATACAATTTTAAACGTGCAAATTTCATGAGACTTTATCAATATTTGTGTGAAATTGATTGGTCATTTCTGCAAAGAGTTACTGATGTCAATGTCGCACTCGGTGAATTTTATATTATTTTTTATTTATTTGATCTGTATGTTCCAGTCTTCAAAAATTTAAAGCGTAAATTTCCTCCATGGTTCAATACTGCAATTAAAAATGGTGTAAAAAAGAAGGATACATTGATTCAGGTAATGAGTTTGTTGGTGGGCTTATGAATACTTGAGGTCTGAAACTATAGATGTATTCAGGAAGATTTTGGCTTATTCTTAAAAATGACATTGAGGAAAGTGATTTGATGCCTAAATTATTTAACTCATTTATTATCAGATTGTGAGGAATTGTGGGGCTCACATTTGATAGTATAAGTATAAGCTGGTGTGACAAGTCTTCTAGCCTCTACAATTTCGCCATTTATTTTAATTTTTCAATCATGTTCGGTCATGAATTTATCGAGTATAGTGGTACTGGTTAAGTATATACGCATTCGGTTGCGAGATCATTTTTAAGAAAACAAAATATTTTTTGGTTGGATAATTTCTCCAAGTGGCATTAAATAATCCTGATTTTTTTCATTATTACCTGTGGTAAAAATGATTGCTTGGTCTTTTTTTGGTAACTGTTGTTGAGTTATTGAGGAGTAGGTGTTTTGAGAACTTCTGTAGGCAGAAGTCTCGCCTGATATAATTTCCATAATTGTTGCTAGTGCCTGAATGCGGACATGTATTCCAATTTATATTTATCTTATCACTTGAAAAACTACGGTATTTGGTCTGTTTTGTAGTAAGTAGATAAAATGATGCAGGTTAATTACAAATAATCAGGCGTTTTCACAAGTTTATGTGGTGTGAGTCAAGAGTAACTTACGTGTTCGATGGAGGAGTACTAATATTCACTATACTGCCTGTAATTGAGTTTTACTTTGATCAATAAACACTGTTGAATTTGAAAAATGTTAGGAATTGACACAAATACTGTTTACACATTAGTTGCAAAAACCAAGCTCAATATCAAATTTTAGTGTGTGTGTTCCCTTAAATTTCAGATAGGGCTATATAAGTAAGTTTTGTTAGTTAGAGTACTCTAACCTAAAAACTTTAAGTACTACATACAGTGTATATATGGTTTTTAAAGTTAAAAATAATTTAGCAGTTCAAATAGTAAGAAAACGTGTATAATCCGATATTTAACAAAAGCAGATACGGCACTCTTTCTTACGACGACAGTATATTGTAAGGATTTTTTTCATAGTTTATTTGTTGGTGTGTTGAGGAGTAGAGACTTTTTAAATTGGATTTTAAATAAATATTCATACAAATAATGTAAACAGAAAATTTTGGAATATGTTTATTCAAATATCTAGGGTACATGACGGCAAGTTCACGAAAGGTAGAAGTTTCTATCTACGGACGGCGAACGACTGTCGGCAATCCTGATGCTGGACGGAGAGTGATCGGTTGGTTGATGCATAAAGCCGGTCCCATACACATCACAAATATTTGTAAATACAGGTACTTGCGATGTGTGTGGGAAGAAAAGCTTGCGAATATTTGCTAATCACACTCGGACTTGCCTATACAGCGGACTGTCAGTAAATTTGTTCCGATTCAAAAGGAATTCATACTCGTGATTACTTGCATTTCCAATGCTGCTGTGCTAAGCTTAAAAGTGGTAACTACACTTTTTGTCAAATGTAGTTACCACCATAGGGATCATGGTGGGACTATTTCTCGCAGGTTTTGTTGACTCTCAAGTCGAAAATACATATTATTGCCGATGCAGAATAATTTCGAAAGTCTTATATCCGAAACTCCAGCGTAGCAGAAGTCTTGAAAGTGAAGATACAACGTTAAAGCCATGAATTGTATCGTCACTGCTGAAGTGCAACTTTTTGCCTAATGGAACTATGCGAGGCATAATAATTAATATTTATTTTGTTGTCAAGCGTTACGACATTCTATATTTTTATTCGTATTTCATATTACCTGACAGATATAATTACGAAAAAAAATAAAGTAGTGCACTGGCTTCTAACATAATTGGTAAGTAACTACCTACTTTTATATTTATATCTGGCGTAAATAACATAAAAAGGATAAATTCATTCGGGAGTGAAACGGATTTATAGGTTAGAAAATTCAGAATTCATCAATCAACGCCGAGGTTGATAGATGGATAGTTGTAGTTTAATTACAAACAGTATTGCCGGTTCTTGCGATTTATTCAAACAATAAACTATTTTGATCTATGTGCACATGTTTTGTTACTAAGATACTCTTGTAGTTCGTCGGGAATATAATTTATATTTAAAATGGAAAAAATAGTTGTCTTGCTCGAAAGTGTAGTGATTGCCTTTCAACAATAACATTGTTTAATTTTGTATTCACCGTTCAGTTTGATTTTTATTTAACTTGATTTACAAAGGAGGAAATATAGATCTTTATTTTACAGAATAATTGTGGATAGCAGTGGCAAAAAGTTGAATAAAATTACGAAAAGCCGTGGCAAAAAATTATTACGATCACTCTGGCAATAAACAAAGAACTGAATTGCGAAAAAGAAGTAGATAGATTTGATAATCTGCTAAGAGGTAGGAATCATACTTATGCAGAATTTAGACCAGTTGAATTGCCAATAACCGATCCTGTAGCCTCAACGTCTCGGAATAATATTCCTGCATATCCCATTCAAGAAATTGACATGGTAGATCAAGAGCCTAATGATGTTGAGATGCCCGGAGATGATACTATTCCGAAAGATTATGGTTTGGATGATTCTATAAAGATCCTGATTATGAGATCTCAGATCAAGAAGAAGATCAGTTAATAGAACACGAGGATGTACCAGGGTGGCAAAATAATGGTGAAAGAGAAGATAAGATTGAATATACCAAGAAAGGTTCTATTCGAAAGCGGGTGAAGGAGTCAAAAGTTGCAAAAAATGATAGGATAGTAAAATTAAAAAACAAAAATTGAAGCATTTGGTGTAACCCGCTTGTACTAACTGTAAATAAAATGCGAATCTAGTTTTACTGAAATCGATAGAAATGATATTGGAATATGTCGTTTTCTGTAAGAAGAAATTTTGTTTCAAGTTATACTACGGCAACAGATGTGACACGTCATCGGGGCCCTGCTAATTCTTGACAAACAGATACATTCAAATACTTCTTCAAGGATTCGCATGGTGAAAGAATTGAGGGATGCAAACACGTTTTCCTGACCACACTAGGCTATAAAAAAGGTAATAGGATTGTTCAAGATTGCTTCACGAGTAAACATTACCGAGAAAGAAAGAAACTAACTTTTATGGCAGTCAGCCGGGCAACCATGCAAAAACAGAGAAAATCGATAGAGAACTGATAAAAGCTCATATTGAAACTTTCCGCCCAGCAGTATCCCATTACAGAAGAGAGCATGACCCGAATAAACGATATTTTCCAAGCGATACTATGATCACACGACTAGGGCAAGAAGAATGCGAAAGCTGCGAAACTTTCTTGCTGCTTGATCCACAGCATGGAAAAAACAGTATTTGTGGAACTTGTGAACTCTGTTCGGCATGGAAAATTCATATAGACAAGTCTAATCTAGCTAGAGAGGCTTACCGGAAAGATAGAGAATTATTATTATGAAACATTAATGATAGTATCAATAAAACAACATGTTTTTCGGCAGATTTAGAGAAAGTAATAATAATCCCCTTAATGGAAATGTTCAAGCAAGTCGTATTTTGTCCGAGAATCATTGTTTTAAATCAGTTTCGTTTCATTAGGTTCCCAAAAAAAAAAACTAAAACATACACATTATTGTTTCATGGCATGAAGCGATATCTGGTCTAAAAAAGGAAGATATCATAAGTACTTATAAATTCGTGATTAAGAAACAATTGTTTTGTGGGTAGATAATTGTTGCACCCAAAATGAAAATTGGACTCTTTTTTCATTCTTGTTACACATTATGAATTCACCAGACATTTTGGCAGAGAAAATAACATTCAAATATTTTGAGCCAGGGCATACTTATATGTCCGCCGATTATTTCCACCACCAAGTGGAGTAATCTCTGAAGAAGAATCCAAAAATATATGATTTTCCATATTTTGTTGATGCAGTTAAAAATCTAATTCTTCGAATGTAAAAGTTATAACTCTGATTGAGTTTTACAATTTCGAAGACTATTCTTCAGTCTACAAAATAAATAAGCAACATCCTCGCCCCTATATCAAAGATATGGTACAGGTAACAGCTACAAGAGGTACAAAAACATTAACGTATAATGAAATTGACTGTCTCGACCCTTACTTCGTGGAATATGCTCATATTAGTGTTTTTAAATGAAACTCAAGGTCTCTAGTTAATTCCACAATATAATACAAGTTATTGAAAATTCTAAAAAATTGACAATTGTTTCGATAAATCAATATCATCGTCAGAATGACAGAAGTTACATTTCATTTTATGTCTACCTGATGTTTAGTAGTTATATTTGGCTAGACCAAGAAGTAACCGAACTTGTGATTGGCTTAATATATGTTTATAGAAAAAAGAAGAAGATGTGATATTACAAATATTGAAGCTTAGATATTATTAGCCCTATGGTGATATCCTGGATATCATTTTTCCAATTAAGATCAGTATAACTGTGCAATGATATAGAAAACCAGGAAAACTATATCTATATCATTGCACAGTTATACTGATCTTAATTGGAAAAATGATATCCAGGATATCACCATAGGGCTAATAATATCTAAGCTTCAATATTTGTAATATCACATCTTCTTCTTTTTTCTATAAACATATATTAACCCAATCACAAGTTAGGTTACTTCTTGGTCTAGCCAAATATAACTACTAAACATCAGGTAGGCATAAAATGAAATGTAACTTCTGTCATTCTGACGATGATATTGATTTATCGAAACAATTGTCATTTTTTTAGAATTTTCAATAACTTGTATTATATTGTGGAATTAACTAGAGACCTTGAGTTTCATTTAAAAACACTAATATTAACGTATAAAACTTCTTTTTCCACAGAAGCAAATAATTTCCAGAATGTAGTTTCATTTGTAAAAGAGAAGAAGCCAGAGAAGGGTATAACTGAAACCAGAAAAAAAAATAATTCTGCCAAAAAATAGGCTACAGTTTTGGGAAAATTTACCTGTAAATGACGAAGTGATGAATTTACTTAACAACACATTGAGGATGAGTAATGGATTCTTGCTAGATTTCTATGATATGAATTGTTTGGATTTGGACCAAATCCCAACTGTGACGATTGCAAGTCAATAGAATTCTATTTTTGTTAATTATATTCTACATTACAGAAAGTGCAAGATGTGTTGAATCTCTCTTGTTGTCGCATTCTGGTGTGACTTTAGAATGCAGCCAATGAGAATGATGCCGGTATCCTATGCGTAGTCCATTTTCTGACAGGATGCGTCAGGGTGAAAAAATAGTAGTCGAGAGAGAATGTTTTTCATTTAATGTCACACATAAAAAGTCATGCTCTTGTGACATGTTTTTCTTAAGTTTTGATTTTTTGAGTATAAAGTGATAAAATATATTATTGACGGTCAGAATTAACGAGTCGGACCTGGTGTCCCATTGTTAACAGCAAAGTCTTTTATTTCTTTGAGCATATTGGATTACAACGCATGGAACTACGCCATAGCGTTGTACACAAACTAGGAAAATTATAAATTCCTGTTCATGAATAATGCAGATTGAACTAAGCTGTCATGTTGTTCTATATATTTATAGCTTTTATAATTGTAATACAAATAAATGCTATTGAGTTATTTTCCATATTGGAATTACCACAAATTATCATTCTATTTTAATTAGTGTTTTAAACGAAACTTACTGTTTATAGTTAACTCCACAGTAAGTTTCATTTAAAACACTAATATGAGTAGATTCCACAAAGTAATGGTTGAGACAGTTAATTTCATTCTATTTTAATTTCAAAATACTTTAGTTTAAAGTAGCATTGACCATAGATTTTTCAAAATAACATTTTATCAACTGAACTTCTTATGATATTATTTTCATCAAATACATCTCCACTGTAAAATATTTCCCAGATTATCATATATTATCAAGTTGAAAATAACTTTAAACGTTAAACTGAATTATCTCCAAACTATATTTTTGGAGTTTACCACTTTTAAGCTAAGCACGGCAGAATGGGCGCGCTGCTCCCACACGCGTCGTGTCAATTGCGAGTCTATACTTATAGTAAACAACTGACCAACCTACTCGGGAAGGGGCGCCTGCGTGCAACTCACGATTATGTGCGAATGAAAAGTGCAAGGCGTGTGGGGGCTCCGATGACTCGTTACTCATACTTGTACATACTCGGAAATGTTTGTGCTCCTTAGTACTCGTGATGTGTATGGGAAAAATTAATTAGAAAAAGTGGAAAAATAATAAGATTAAAATGTAAATAGTTTGATTAACAATATTCATATATTAAAGATATTCAAATAATTAGAATAATATAATGAAAAACTATTGATGTTTGCCCCTTTGCAATAAAAACAGAACTATTTATAATTATTGTTTTCAATTGCGTGTCATGAAATAAAACTTCTTATTTCACTTTATAACAATAAATCGATTTTTGAATAGCTTAAAAAAACGTTAACGTTATCATTTCCAAGATATGGAAATGAATACTTCTAAAAGCTGTGAATTAGACTATAAGGAACTTTCCAAACCATGTCAGATTATAAACTTTTTTCAGCTATCGGCCTAATTAATAGTGGAATTTATGAAACCATAGTATGTGGTGGAGTTGAATTCATGTCTGACATTCCCATCAGACACAGCAGAAAAATGAGAAACCTATTGCTAAAGGCTAATAAAGCAAAAACATTACAACAAAGGCTTGCTTTGTTGGCTAGTATTCGTCCAGATTATTTTGTACCAGATTTACCATCAATTGCAGAATTTTCATCGGGTGAAACAATGGGACACTCTGCTGATAGGTAAGAAAAAAGTGTTGAAATTATAATCAAGAAGTCTTAAAGTTAAGAAGATTCAAGCAATGCAACCTTCTATACATGCTACAATGTATTGATGATTGCTAATGTTATTCAAGAAATAATGTAGTAAATCATAATTTTTTTAGGCTAGCTGCTGCTTTTGGAGCTACTAGAAAAGAGCAAGACGAGTTTGCATTGCGATCTCATACAAAAGCTCAAGAAGCAGCTAACAAAGGTTGGTTAACTGATATTATTCCATTCCAACTTCCTGGTGTTGCTAAAACTGTTGAAAAAGATAATGGTATTCGTGTTTCTTCTTCTGAAAAACTAGCAAGTCTTAAGCCAGCTTTTATCAAACCACATGGAACTATAACTGCAGCCAATGCTTCATTTTTAGTAAGTTTATTTCAAGTTTTGATGAACTGAGTTTACACTAAAACAAACTTTTCCTCAGTTACGGCAATGATTACTTTTTAATGTAATTTTAGAATGGGTTGAAACATATAGACTTATTACTTACCATATGAACACTTAACAGTTCCTATATATTATCCTCATCTTCCTATAAAATCAGTTTAATAATGAATATTAACAATAAAGCATAAAATTAATTATATACAGTTGTTTGTAATTTTTAAACCAGTATTTTGGAACGTTTTGTTTTGATCTAGTTCTGTTTCTCATTGTTTAGAATGTTGTTAACATTGAGGGTATCACAAACACCTTGCAGGAACCATTTTATTTGTCCTTGAATTAATAATTGCAATTTAAATGACAAAAATTTCACAAGCTGTTTGATTTGTATTTTTGGGCTCTTGCCTATTTATTTTATTTTAAAAATGAAATGTATAAACATGTATTCCATAATGTACAGGGTGTCCCACGACGTTTTGACAGTCCAATTTCTTGTAAACTATTTACATGACATTAAGTTTGGCAGCTATAAACAGTCAAAAATATTGAAAAACAAAATTCATGCTCAAAATTTGTACAGAAATCGTCTTCCTCATAGAATAACTCCAAGCATAAATACTTCTGCTTATGTTGAACGGAAGCTAAGAGCTGGTTATTTTCCAAATGGTCAAAATCAGGTTCCTCACCAAAAGAATGCTCAGACAGATGACAACGTAATAAATATTCTGGCATATCTTCAATACGATTTCTTGAACAAGAATAAGTAGAAGTTAATACAAAGAGTATTAGAAAATTATAAGTACCATCCATATAAAATACATTTCACACAAGGTTTAGTCAATGTAGATCCTGAAACCTGGTTAAATTATTGCTGAAATGTCAGTACAAAGTAATGATGACCCTTCTTTCTTAGAAAAAATATGGAGTAATGAAAGTATATTTCATAACAATGGTATTGTTAATCACCATAATTGTCATTATTGGTCGCAGGAAAATCCAAAGTATATGGAAGAAACTAATTTTCAAACAATATGGGGAATTAATGTTTGGAGTGGTTTATTTAATGGTCTGTTGATTGGTTAAAAAAAAATCAACTAAAGAATAGACTACCTAAGATCCAAATAGTTGCGATCAAACATAAGGTAAACAATTCATTGACGTTGTCACTTTACTCCTAATTTTTTTCTTGAAGTGTAAAATAATCCATTTATGTTTATTTAGATGGACAAAACAATCACAAAAGTCCCTAATTAGTGCATATGTAAGAGTTAAATTGTTCACAATGCAAGCAGACATGTTCATTCTTAAGTTGTATTCTGCATGCAAATATTATTATATGCTAGTAAAAAATAAATCGATTTATCCCGAAAAATTATTGTGACAATCATTCATTATTTGCCGACCGTGTTGCCAATTCAGTTTAATAACCAAAAATTAAAAAGCTCGGCGAACGAGAAAATATCGACGTGGAGGCTAGTGCAGTGTTGCCAAAGCAATGTAAAATGACTTTCTCCCCAAACCTAACGATTGGTAGCGTTTTCTATGGATTTATGAATGACTTGACTCGTCTATTCCGCGGGCAGATCCTCAGGGGTCCGCAGGAGACTGAACGGGGGTCTACGTTGCCGGAAATAAAAAGGGGCGTCACAAGTTGTAAGTGGGGTCCATGAAAACTTCAATAGTTAGCTTGAATATTTTTTTGTGTGTGTAGTGTATTTTAAGGAGTTTATTTAGCACCTGTTACTTGTTAAAACTTGCCTATTAGATATTCAGACAACTCGCGTCGAGCGAGATTTGCAAAGCAAGCAAAGAAGAGTTGAAGGTGAAATTCAAAAAAGGCTATCAAGCATTTTAGTTGCATGCAGAAATAGTCTGTGGTAAATTGCGAGAATATTTTTGATAGCATCTACCTGATCATACCTTGTCGAAAAAGGAGTCCTTACAAGCTTATTAACAAAACAAGGAGCAGATTGAACATCACAGACCGGAGAGATTTACGGTTATTCCTTATAAATCTGAAACCAAATATTGATAATCTGCTGTCAATCCACCAAATACATCCCTCCCATTAAAATTATGACTATATTTTTTAATTCTTGATTTTCATTATTTAACTTATGGTATGTTATTAATTTTAATGCTATTAAGTCTATAATCATAATATTTTAATAAATAGAACACAGAAAATCTGGACAATTCTTTCTGAATCAGAATTTACGGCTGAAACTCTGCCGCGATGCAAGTGTCTTCCTTAAGATTCACATTTTAGACTAGTTTTGGAAGTATGGTAGAAATGTAGCATCAGGGGGTCCACCGTTATGAGAAAAAATATTGAAACTGGTCCACGAAAAAAGAAGTTTGGGAACCTCTGGCCTCTATTCTTTAGTTGAATGTTTTTGATTTGTTCTTATTTTTATTAAGGAACATTAACGGAACAAAGATACTTAGATTTTATTCAAAATATTCTACCAGAATTACTTGAAGATAGACCCTTAAATGAAAGGCAAATAATGTGGTGGCAGCAAGATAGAGCATCTCCTCAGCTTTTTGGACAAGTTAATAACTAATCGATTGGTCAAAATGGTATGATTCTGTAGGCACCTGGTTCTCCGGAAATTATACCTTTCGTTCTCTGGGGTTACTTAATAGGTGAAGTTTATGTCATACCCCTGACTGATTTAGATGATTTAAAGGATAAAATAAGACATCCATGTCAGACCATAACATCCGAAATGATTGCAGGAGCATGTACAAGATATCTTTTAACAATGTTTGAACATTATGTCAATGTACATGGTCATACATTTGAATGTTTACTTCGATTTTTTTAATTACTTGTGCTTTTTAATTGCCTATGTTACGCTTTTTAATAAAATATTGAATTTTTGGTATTTACTATTTAAAATTATTCAATTATGTATTTAATGGCCTCTATTATTATTACAACAGAATAATGACAAGGGTAGTATGATTGAATTTATTTTTGAAAGACATATAAAAAAATGTAACATTATACTGGTAGCACGCATTTAAAAAAAATGTTGGAGTCACGTGACCGAAAATTATATGAAAGGTGGAAGTATTTTTATAATAAATATAAGCATCAGTTTCGACTGTTTATAGCTGCCAAATTTCATACATGTCAAGTGAACAGAAATTGGACTGTCAAAATGTCGTGGGTATAAGTAAGAGCATGTTACTTTTACATTTTTGAAATGACGATTATTTAGAAACATGTAAATATTATTTCCTTAAAATCCATTTTTTTCAGACTGATGGTGCTTCCGCTTGTGTAATAACGACTGAATCGAAAGCAAAAGAACTGGGTTTGAAACCAAAAGCTTATTTAAGGAACTTTTTATACGTATCTCAAGACCCTATCGATCAACTCCTCCTTGGACCAGCATATGGTACACCACAAATTTTGGATAAAGCAGGTTTGACACCTAAAGAAATTGATGTATGGGAATTCCATGAAGCATTTGCAGTAAGTGACTTATATAATCTTTATTAGTATTCAAAAGTTAGTTCCAAATTATTCAAATAATTTTATGATACATTTTATTATTTTGGACAAAACGTTAAATTAGTATTAGAATACATTGTATTTCACCAAAAGACAGTATTTTCTTTGAAAAAATTTCACATTTGTTTTCGTATATTAAGTTTACTGTTCAACTAGGGCCAAATATTAGCCAATTTAAAAGCATTGGACAGTGATTGGTTTGCTCAAAATTTCATGAACAGAAAATCTAAAGTTGGAGCTCCGGATATCAACAAATTTAATAACTGGGGAGGATCTCTATCAATTGGACATCCGTTTGCTGCTACAGGTGTTCGATTAGCGATGCACACTGCTAATAGATTAATCAGAGAAGATGGACAATTTGGTTTAGTTGCTGCATGTGCTGCTGGAGGACAAGTAAGTAATGAAAATAAAGCTTTACCTTAATCGAATTAAAATTTATTTATCACTATATTTCTTTGTTAAATTATTGCTATACGTGTTCGATATTGTAGACCACTTGCGAGATATTTGCATATAAACTTTGCCTTACTTTTTATGCTCGCCTTTCTCAATTTTTTGAAATAAATTTTAGTTTTTAAACGACAGTTTATTTATGATACATTTAATCACCAACTCTGTGAAGTAACCATCCTTCAATCCAGGTATTAATTCTTCCTGGAAGGGGGCATATGTGGTATCTTATATACAAATTGTGAAATAGTATTATTATCCACTATAAGATGTCAACAGAATATTTTTAAATTTCAATATGTTGTTAATTTTAATACTGGGTGTCCCACTATAAAGTAACACATTTTGATGGCTTATTACTCCAGAATGGAAAGAGATATCGACGTGGCGTTTTCGCTAAACTTCTTATATTTCCTTCAAATTTTTAATGACACAGTTGCCAAATGTATATTTTTTCCCGAAAACGCCGAAAAAAATAACCATTTTTGAAACGAAATTACCGTTTTATTTTAAATACAATATTTTTTATTACCATCTGAAAGTCCCTTTCCCCAAAAATGTATACACTATCGGCATATACTCAAGTTTTTAGGGAAAGATTTAATTTTTCATGAAACCATGTCAATAACTTCCAAACGTAAATTATCACATTTTAACAGCTTTGAAACGTTATAACTCGAAAATGAGACAAGGGATTAATGAGCGGCTTTCACTGAAATTCTTAGAAATGTTTAAATTTTTTATGACACCGTTTACAAGTCTCAAAAGTCGTCTAAAATTTTCATAAGAAATTTACTTTTGTTAATATTTTACGGAAAGGTGGCTTTGAAACAAATACATATAACTGACATTAACAAACGTCAAAAGGTTATTTATGTAGTATGAAGTATAACAATGAACACAGTCAAATTTATTAATAGAAAATTTATACTTTGATAGAAAAAGCGCGATGCGTCGTATTATATGCCGAGACAAAATCAATAACAGTGACCAGAAGGAGATTCAGGGCCATTTTTGACAGAAATCCGCCTACACGAAAATCGATATTAACTTGGACACAACAATTTACAAAATCCGGAAAACTAGAAAGGAAAACGAGAACACCTGAAAACGCCCAGGACAATATGCTCAATGATATTCTGGAAGTAAGGGAAATTCTAGCACTTAACAATAATAGAGTATCTGTTCGAAAAATATCCCAAATCACACAATTTTCAAAAAGTAAGGTTCACCGGCTCCTAAAATTATTAAATTTAAAGCATACAAAATACAAACTTTCCAAAAAATAGAGAATCATTCATTTGAACAAAGATACTTCATGTCAGAAACATTGTTGGATCTGGTAAGACTCCAGCCTAATTTGAACCTAATAATGTTAGACGAAGCCACATTTCATATTAATGGAAGAGTTAATAAGCATAACTGCAGGATTTGGGGAGATGAGAATCCAAGAGCGTTCAACGAATTTGAAAGGGATGCACCTAGAGTAAATGTCTGGTGTGGTGTATCTAAAACTAAAATCTACGGCTCCTTTTTTTTCATGAAGTAACAGTTAACGGAAACACTTACGCCGACATGTTGGAGGAGTTTTTGTATCCCCAATTACAACAAGATGAAATTATAAACACTGTATATTTTCAACAAGACATTACTCCTTAGTTGGTCGAAATTCATTATCAGATCATTTTGGCATCAGATGGATAGGTCGAGCTGGTCCCATCAAGTGGGCCTCATATTCCCCAGACTTAACCATACCAGACTTCTTCATATGGGGTTATGTAAAGGAGAGATGCTATAACCCAATCCCTACAAACCTTCATAGTAAATGTTTTCAATACCATAACACCAGAAATGCTGCAAAATGCGTTCAGTAATTTTTGGATGAGATTAGGATTATGTAGAGATGCAGATGGAGGTCACATACAACAACTTATTTATTAAATATATTAATTGTTTGTTTTGATGTGCTTTATGATGTTATGTTTGGTTCTTTGTTCTTATATGTAAATAAAAATGTTTGTTCTAAATGTTTTCTTTCTTTCTAGTTTTCCCGATTCTATAAATTGTTGTACCAAAGTTAATATCGATTTTCGTGTATAGGCGTATTTATGTCAAAAATGGCTCTGAATCTTACCCTGGTCACTTTTATTAATTAACAAAAGTAAATTTCTTACTAAAAGTTTAGACGACTTTTGAGACTTGCAAACGGTGTCATAAAAAAATTAAACATTTCTAAGAATTTCAGTGAAAGCCGCTCATTATTCATTATATGGCAATGTTAAAAGTGTTAATATTCATAAATAGCATTGTGTTCAACTTGAGTCATAATCATATAGCCTAAAAGGAGTGGAATCACATCATGTGTTGTCTAGTTCAAGTTTTATAAAATTATAATTCCTTCAATACCTTTATACAATGCAGTTATATTAAAAAAACATTTTAATTTATTGGTGGTCTATATCCTTGTAACGAACAGAATAATTTTTAAAATTGAATATTACCAAACCTAGTTAGTTTCAAATAAATGCACGGTTATCCCGATTTATAATTTTGTCACACTGTTCATTCTTAAACTCACTTTTCCGATTTCAAAGCTAGAACTAGAAATTGTTTTTGAGTAATCTGAAATATTGTTGTGACTGCTACCTCTTTCAATTTTTATACAAAAAGTTATAAACATGAATGTGTCTTGTTATTAATTGAGTCACGAGGTGTCGACTTTTTTGTAATAAACAAACTCTGGTTGTGAGCAATTTTTCCTTAGTGACACCACTGGTTTTAAAAACTAATAAGAAAAAACAGCTTCATTCGAACTCGTCCTACATGACCGGCGCCTCATTTTAACTCGAAACAGGATTTTCGCAGGTGTTTCAGCAGTGGACTCATTGATGCCAGATCGATAATCCATTGCTAATAGGGAAATATACTGGTCCCAATCTCTCTGGCGGCAGAAAACTACTTTGGACAGATATTTTCCAATGGTCCTGTTAATTCTTTCGGTCATTCCATCTGAGTGTGGATGCAGCGCTGTTATCCTGGTCTTGTCACAAATTTCCTGAAATACCTGGCTCTAAAAATTTCTTCCCTGATTGTTGTGGACTTCCAAGGGCATTCCATATCGGCTGATGAATTCATTCACCAATACATCCGCAACAGTTCTGGCCTGTTGAATCGGGATCGTGTAAACCTCCATCCACTTTGTGAAACAACCAGAATGTATTTTTTCTACGACTATTATAGAATTTCTATATTCCGACGTAGTTTTTGATTATGGAATAGCTTCATTTTAACTAGGGCAAAAATGTTCATTCTCGTCCTTGGTATGGAATGAATACTTGTGGCGCCCTCTAAATGTAATGGTTCATCTGACAGATAAAGAAAATAGGCGTGTTCCGTTTTCAACGACAGCTGCACTATGGAGAGTAGAAGTAGTGCAGAAATATCAAAATGCATAAAAAAACCTCTGAAGTGAACGCAAAATGACTAATATGGTCATTGAGTATTAATTGTTAGAGCCAGAAGCATACGTGTATTTTGTGGCACTTTTTAAGAAGAAAATAGAAAACGCTATTTAGAACAATTGTCAGCTGTCCAAAATGTCGATCGTCAAAGTTGTTTAATTATCTATTTCTTTAAATCAAAATTTATTAATGCATCATAAAAAGTAAGTAAATTTAAACCATAGCTATTACATGGCTTCATTCATTTTTAGTGTTTGATACTGACAGCAGTGATGATTTCACCACAACTACTCCAGAAATTAAGGAGTTAGCAATTCAATATACGTTGTTTTGTCTTTTATTTGATAGTTGCAGAAAAAGTATAGTCTAAAACACGGTGGAATTCAAAATTCTACACTCTTAAAAACATTTCCCTCGCCTACGGCTCCGGAAACATCTTTCTGCTCGTGTAGAATTTTGTTTATTCCACCCTTGATATAGAATATGCCATACCACCATTTCTGTCGTCGGAAATGCTCCAGCGGTATCTAAAGTAATCCTTTCGAAGGGGCTTCCAACATTATATTGTTTCATAAGTGCCTTTCTCTTGCGATGTTACTCATAGCACAAGTTGTACATTTCTTACACCAGTCCTTCGCATCATCGAAACTGTTCATCCGATAAAATCTTTCACGGACTCGTTGAAGTGTTTTCTTCACTCCCAGATGACCTCTTGATGGACTGTCGTGTAACTTCCTGGCTATCTTTTCTTCTCGGAACCATCATGGTTTTCAAGGCTTCTTTTCAACTGGCATTCATCTAGGACAAGGAAGTCCCTCTAAACCCTGATCTTCTCTGATCCTGGTGGGTGACCATTCTTTGTTGACTTCTGTAGTTCTTGAAACTGTAGCTTCCTTAGATTCCACCTTGTTGCAGTGGCGGAATTTCGGTGACCCACACCAGCTCTATGTTTGGCCCTCTCTAGTTTTCCCTATGACTGGGGTTCTTGGGTTGCAGGAGTCCTGGAGCACTTACACGAACTGCCTACATGCCCTAGTTCGCCACAATTCCAGCCTCTGCATCTTTTCCACCATACTTTTTATCATGTTGATGATCTGGTCAAGTCTGTATTCGTCAATTTCTTCTTGGATGGTCCTACCTTCGTTGTTTCCCAAAGCGTTCATGGCTGCTTCATATCCCAATATCTTGGGATGGGCTAAACGAAGCGTCCTCTGCATATGGTGGTCACGTAATCCATCGATAAAGGCCTGGATGCCCAAACATTCCCTCATGTTCTCTGGTGCTGATGAATATGCAAATCAAGCTAGTCGGGCAATATCCACTTGATACTCTTGATGGGTTTCGTCACGTTTCTGCCATCTGTTCTTTAGCTGGGATTGGTACAAGTGTTCTAGATGTTCATGACCATACCGCATGTCCAACCTCTTCTCTAGCTGCTCGTCATCCGTTCCTTCAAGGGGTATCATCTGAAGTACATCTAAGGCATCTCCCCGAAGCGCGATGGTCAAGTTCACTGCTTTTCCCTATTGGACCAATTATTCACTCGAACGGCTGCTTCAAACTGTTTTATATAATCGGTCCATGACGTCTTTCCGCCGAACGTTGGGGCTTTGACTCGGTCAAAACTGCCCATACCTTCTATCTTAGGGTGTATTTCTGGTTTGCTGGGTTTTATATGTTCGATCTTCATTTCTTCAGCGTGTCTTGTGTTCTTGAATCTGCCATATATCTCTCTAACTCCTTGATTTTCTCGTCCATCGTTGTCATCTTATTCCCAATATCAGATTTTAGAGTCGAAATTTTATTTTCGACGTCAGCGGCAATGTCATTTTTCATTGATAATATTTCGGCAGAAATATGCTTCTTCGTAGCAGAAATCTTCTCGTCCATATTAATAGAAGTATCGTTCTTCATAGCAGAAATATCGTTCTTCATATTAGCAGAGATATAGTTCTTCATATTAGCAGAGATATAGTTCTTCATATTAGCAGTAATATCGTTCTCCATAGTAGAAATCTTCTCGTTCATATTACCAGAAAGTGGAGGCCTCGTCCTTCTGGATCCAAGCCGTCACTTTCCAGTGCCATTTAGAGTCTTTCCACTAATTTACTCTTTCCGGACGTTTCCAACTCGCTATTTTCCAATTCTGCTTTTCGTTCCGTCACTGTCAGGTCACTTAGTGTCTTAGCCATGTTTACGTACTTATTTATTTATATTATCCCACACCTGATACCAAAGTAATGTTTTTCTTATTTATTTAAAATGTCTAACCCGAACTCACTTACTATTTGTTTATTTACTTACATTTTCCTTCGGCTGTCCGTTTACGATGTATTTTAACGCATTCAAAATCGTTGATTAATGACCCTTATTAATGAATGATTTTCTATTAATCAACGATTTTATTATATGCAACCCGGCGTACATTGTTCTTATACATTTATATTCGCAGTGACCTGTGGTACCTACTAAAACATTCTGTCATTCTCATCTACCATTGTATGTCATTATTTATTTTATTGCTTATTTTTTTAAAATTCTAAGTATATTTTAAAATCAAAAGTAGGGTCGACGGAAAAGTTTTGTAATGAACTCGTGTATTAATAAGGGCGATTAACAATCTCGGACATCAACGCGCTCGCTTCGCTCGCTCGTTAAATTATCTTGATCGTTACTCGCCCTTATTATTACACTTTTTAAATAACTATTCATTTATCTACACAATTTTACACTCAATAAACTGCTTCTCTCCGCGGCACTCGTCTTTATATATCAAAATCCCGTTCTCGAAAGATTGGATTTCTAGAATTTGGTTTCCAATAAAAACAACCCAAAAAACTACAGTCCTTCTTAGAAGTGTCTCGTCCTTCCAGGAAATCACGCGCATTTGCCAAAATTTGAACATTCGATCTTTGAGACAGGACCGGCTTCGAGGACTACGCCAATGTGCGATTCCCCGTATTTAAATCTTTCCAAAATATAGTATTTGTCTTGTGTCTTTGTTGATTCTTTTTTACGCCATATTAGAATTCTCTTGAAGTATGTGCTCTGACTAAAAATAATTGTGCGCAACTTCGTTCACATCTTGAAACCTGTGAAAGGCTCGAGACACGGGAAGCAAAACTTTTCGACATGCTTTTGTCACGTTTGCCGCCTATACCGCGCCGACTGCTTCTGCCGCTCACGTAGGCGATCGCGTAAGTGGCAATTACTGCGACAAACATAAAAATCAATCCAAAAAATAATAGCCTGTAGACCCACGGCCGATAAAAAACGTTATTTCCTCATTGTTGATACTTCGTTATTTATTTTGATGAGTCCCACAAACTTCTGTAGGCGGGAGAGCTGGGTAGCGGGGCGTATTTTTTTTGGCATCCCTCCAAAGTTAACAATTTGGTGCCGGGAAAAAATGTATTACCTCATTCAAAATTTTTATTTAAATAGAAGTTTTTTATGTAAAAAAGAAATAAATTTTGTCCGACAAATATGTTGGGGATTTTTGACCCGTTCGGCACCCCGAAAAAAATTATTACCTCACTGCTACTTTTTGCAATATCGTTTATTTTAAACATATCGAACAAACTGGACAAATATTTGGAGTCAGTGGGCTGTCCAAAGCCCCAATATGCGCCATCACTTGGTGGTGTCGGTCAGCCAAACTGACCCCAAACTTTTGTCGTATGACAAAGTTACCACTTTATTTTATATGTTTAAAATAAGTGATTCTGCAAAAATTGGTAATTATTTTTGATGGAATAACATTGCCATGCTCGGGGTGGCGAACGGACCAAAATGCCCCAACATATTTGTCAGGTAAAATTTATTTCGTTTTTTACATAAAAAAACTTCTATTCAAAATAAAAATTTTGGATGAGGTAATACATTGTTTCATGACATCAAATTGTTGACTGAGGTGTGTAAAAAACGCCCCACTACGCAGCTCTCTCACTATCAGAAGTATCAACGGCGAGGTAATACTTTTAATTCGCCCGTACGCCTACGGGCTTGAACAAGAATTTTTTATGATTCTGATGTTGTAGCACCAGATCTGGTTTTGCTTGTGTTTATTTAATAATAATATGTAAATAATCATTAATGCTATATAACTCAATGTCTACAAGAAGTCTTTTAATTTCTGAATATTAGGGTTTTTATTTGATTGTAAAAATTGATTGCCATATATAATGGATATTTTTCAGTTATGGTTAATTGGTTATGTGGATAAATAAAATCGTTTTTTCCTGGTTTTATAGCTGTGGGTTACAGAGCAGCCTCAAATATTTATTTATTGTTAAAAAGGTACATTAAACATTAAAATACCATACAAGGTAAATATTCCATTTACTTTAAATATGGATTTGCAAGAATCCTTAAATTTCATGCAATTTATTATGTGAATTGCCCTTTTCTGTACCACAAATATTTTGTCAGAGTCTACCCCAGAAAATAATGACATATCTTAAAATAGACTCAAAATTGGAAAAATAGAGGATCTTTGATATTTATTTATTAAAATATTTGGTTATGTCAACAACCTGCAATCCATACTGCTCAGTTTCCTCGAAGTCTCATCAATGTGCTGTGACCAATTTAAACGTTCATCAATAAATACTCCTAAGAGTTTTGTATATATCTTCCAACTCGACAACCTCAGGTTTATTTTCTATTTGTATAGTGTTGAAGAGTATGTCGTTAGTTTTTGATTTATTTAATATCAGTTTATTTTTGTGAACCACTTCTTTGTCTTTTTAAATAAATCGTCACATTTTGTTATTACTTCTGGATATGGTTTTCCCCCTACCAAAAGTTAGTATCATCAGCATATACCATCATAAATTGATTATTATTGAAATGCATTAGACATGTCATTTATATAAATAACAAAGAGCAAAGGACCAATAATGCTCCCATTTGTAGTAATAACCATGAATTTACTACTTTGAGAGCGCTTACGAATATACACTCTTTGTTGTCTATTGCCCAAATAGGATTGGATCCACTTCAAGGAATTACCCCTTACTCCGTATTGGTCTAATCTAATTAATAAAAGTCGATGGTCAAGACAATCATATGCCTTAGATAAACCAAGAAACATACCCATTGCAAGTATTTTTCTTCCATTAAATTTACTATGTTTTCTGTTTATTGACATATTGCTGTTTGCGTAGATTTTCTATTTAAATAACCATGTTGATTATTACTAAACATTTAACATTTTTTAAAAAAGATACTTAGTTGGGACTCATGGCTAACTCAAATAACTTTGAGGAACTGGGCAGAATACTTATAGGCCTGTCATTTTCTATTAATTCAGGATTTCCTTTTTTATGTAACAATTTTATTACTGCTAATTTTAATTGAATTGGAAATACACCAAATCTAATAGAATGATATAAACCAAGACATCACCTATTACTCTCGCTATCTTCTTAATTATGTGTATTGGAATTCCATCTTCACCGCAAGTGAAATTATTTTTTATTTTATTTGCCAAATTTATCAGATTATTTGAAGACAACCTAGGCACAAACATTGTTTGAGGGTTGTAAGGAATATTAAAATTAAATGGAATGTGATTAATTTGTGCAATTAAGTCTGGAACAATTGATGGTAAATATTTATTAACCCAGCTATTTTTTATGAACAAACATGATTCTTTATTTTTCTGATTAATTCGTTACGTATACTCCACATACATTTGGATTTGTTGCCAGAGTTTTTTATTCTACTTTTATAATTCTATTTTTTTAGTTATTTATTTTACCTTAATACCTTTTAATTCAGGATTGTGACTAGATTATTTTTTTATTCAGTTATTTCTACTGATTTTCAATAGTTGAACTTTTTATTGCCAATTTTTTTAAATTTCATGAGAAAACATTAATCAAATATAGTGCCAAAATAATTCATATACAACTTCCACTGCTTATCAACTTCGGACACCTCACAATTATAATAAATGTTTCTCCAATCCTGAATTTTAAGGTGACTAATAAAATTATTCACGTTTTCATAACTGAAAAATCTCTTATATGTGTATAAGATGTTTATCCAGTTTAATCTTAAATTTAATTATTTGAGCAGAATGATATGACATATATGTAAATTAATTACTTGTGTGGTATAGATTCCTTTAAAATTTGTGAAACTGTTATCAATGCAACTCTTAGTTCTGTCAATTATTCTTGTGTATTGATTTATTAGGTACATTATAGGTGTCAAAAGAATATCTTAATGCTAGCAATTTGAATTTTACATTGTTATTGTCTTTTAATTATATATTAAAATCACTAACAATAAAAATAAGTTTATTTTGATTTATTATTGTTAGCAAAGATTCAAATTTTTCAAAAAATATTTTTAAATTCTCCCCCAAAGGTCTATATAGAGAAATGATTACAATTTGCATATTCGATAAACTTACTTCCCCAGCAGAACATTCAAAACGTTTACACACGATGCCCGCGTTTACTAATGCTAAAATGACTAATATAGATTGGCTTAGAGGCTAGATGTATATACAATATTGGAAAAAATATATCTTGGGTATTGCGTTTTAATGAGTATGTAAAAGATGGCCTACTTAATGATCGAGATAGCATTAGACTTCCCCTCAAATAGCTCCAAGAGAGGATACATTCGATGTCACTACACCAAGACAGGTTAACAAATCTTACAGTGGTTGTTGTGAACTCGGCTTGTATTTGTCAAAGTCAAGGTGTCAAAAATGAAAATTGCTAAAAATATGGTTATGGTCTGACAAGGGTGAATAGGATTATTTTAATTTATATCGGATTTTAGTTCTAATAAAGTAAATAAAAGTAAGTAAACCTTTAAAATGTCTCACCATGTATATTTTATCATAGGTGTATTGCAAAAATTGTAATAGTAAATATTTTTGGCCACTTTGCAATTTGGAGTTTAAGAACAAAACATTTTTAAAATTAGCATCTGACATTAATCAAAGGGAACAGTGGTACAACATTTTAGAACTTCCTTATACATCCAATTATCAGAGATCGTGTGAAGATAATTTTGATAATGATACATTTACAGGTACATTATGCAAAAGACTTGAATCTGCTTTACCTTTTCAACCCTTACATCATACACCACCAAAAGTAGTTGAACATAGTAATAATACCCAAGCTTTTCAAAGTACAGTATTGTCTGTAAAAAGAAAGCTTACTTTTGTAACAATGATAGTCAAGAACTACAACACAAATTGTGAAGCAGATGACTGCAGTTTATTAGATAACTTAGATTTTTTTAAATTTTTCATTATGAACAAAAACAATTCACTTCCGTAGATATAGGTCTATCTGCAAAAGCCACTATAAATGGATTTATAGAATATATTACAGAATTACCCCCAAAGTACCGCTTAACGATCTGTACTTTCTCTGCGGTTGTGTAAATAGTCGGAAGGTTTCAGCGGTAATTTAATTTTTGAATGTTTTCGCAACCATGGTCGGCAAATAATGACTCATCCACACTAGACACTGTCATACCGTTTTTAAACTAGAAGTGATTTAAGTTGGCAATTCTGTAGTTTCCTAATTTGTCTGATCACAGCCGGTTTTATACAACACTTTTGGATCGAGTAGGGTAACAGGAGGGGAAAACAGCATTCCTTCTCTCAATTATGTGGTATAATATAACCGCGTTCCTTGTTACTCTTACAGATTTCTGTCTATACCCAAGATATATTTTTTCCTACTGCATGCCAAGGATTATTACATAGTACAGTTGTCCAGGCACAAACCATTTCTATTTCTTCACCTGAAGAAGCTAGCTACCCGATCTTAGTACCTCATATGTGGAATTTTGATTGACCGATTATACCTTCTAAAAAGTCATACATGGTCAATTAGTTTGATTAATTGTAGTCGCCCAGTGAGACTTTTTTATCGTCTGACCCCTGTTGGCAAATAATAAAATAGTTAAAAAATTAACTGTCTCGACCCTTACTTCGTGGAATCTACTCATATTAGTGTTTTAAATGAAACTCACTGTTTCTAGCTAATTCCACAATATAATGAAAATTGTTGAAAATTCTAAAAAATTGACAATTGTTTCGATAAATAAGTATCATGAATGACAGAATGACAGAAGTTACATTTCATTTGATGCCTACCTGATGTTTAGTAGTTATTTTTGGCTAGACCAAGAAGTGACCTAACTTGTGATTGACTTAATATAGGTTAATAAAAAAAAGAAGAAGATGTGATATTACAAATATTGAAGCTTAGATATTATTAGCCCTATGGTGATATCCTGGATATCATTTTTAAACTATATCTGCTGATCTTTACAATTATCACTTAAGAAGACAGTTTATTAGTGGAGAAGTCCCTAGATTAATTTGTTCATTGACGACTTCGTATTGTGGGCTTCTTAAATGTCTTCTAATTTCAAATTCTTCAAGGATATCCAGTTAATAATTCAAAGCATCTTTTAAGTGATTACGAAATACATAAGAACTGTCCACAATTATATGGAACCGTTAAATTACATAAAATAACGAAACCAATTAGACCTGTAGTTTCTTATGTTAATACTCATAATAATATATTGGCAAAGAGGCTTAACAATATACTTAATAGTTACGGATATGCATCTAAATACTCAATTAGAAATTCAATAGAACTAATCAATAAAATAAAAGCAATCAATTTGCAAGATAACTATAAACTTATTTCATTTGATGTTACTAATATGTTCACTAAAATTCCTCCTAAAGAATGTCTAATACTTGTAAGAAAATTACTAGAAGATAAAAATATTAATCCAGGAATAATATCAGATATACTTAATTTATTTGATGTATGTATTAATCAGAATTATTTCACTTTTGACAATAAGATATATATTCAAAATGAAGGTTTACCAATGGGATGCCCTACATCACCTATTTTGGCAAACATTTTTATGGACAGTTTAGAAAAAAAGATCTTTAAAAGTAATATTTCGAAAAATGTTTTATTTTGGTATAGAAATGTAGAAAGACATATTAGCTTGTTTTATGGGTAGTGAACGACAATTAGATGTATTTTTCAACCACATTAATAATTTACACCCAAAAATTAAATTTACATTAGAAATTGAAGAAAATAGCTCAATCAATTTTCTTGATTTAAAAATTCAAAGAGTTAATAATGTACTTGATTATTCAATTTACCGGAAACCAACACACACTGATGTGACAATTCCATATACATAGTTCCATTCACCCCATGGCACATAAACTAGCGGCATATAATCCAATGATACATAGAGCATTTTCAGTTCCTATGAACAAATGTAATTTTGATAGAGAGATTAATACAATTAAACAAATAGCAACATCCAACGGTTATCCAATACATATGATAAATAAGCTAATTAATAAAAAAGAGGAAAAAGTGGCATTACAACTAATGTTTCCTAAACAAACTGATGAAATAAAAACTTATAAAACCATCACATATGCAGGAAATATTTCTAATAATATTTCAAAGATAATATCTTTAGCAATGAATACAACAATTTCTTTTAAAACAGAAAGTAACGTAAGTACAAAATTGTTAAATATAAAAACAAAAATACCAACATTAAAGAAATCAGGTATATATAAACTCAAATGTCCAGAATGTAATGCTGTCTCTTTGGGTCAGACCCTTAGAAATTTTGAAATCCGATACAGTGAACACTTACGAGCATACAGATTAAAACAACCAGATAAATCCCATTACGCAAAACATCTACTTGACACTAACCATTCATTGACACCTAACACAGAACTAGAAGTAGTACATATTTGTGATAAGAAACAAGAACTGGATTTCCTTGAAGAGTTGGAAATTAGAAGACACTTAAGAAACCCACAATATGAAGTCGTCAATGAACAGATAAATCTAGGGAGTTCTCCACTAATAAACTGTCTTCTTAAGTGATAATTGTAAAGATCAGCAGATATAGTTTTCCTGGTTTTCTATATCATTGCACATTGATCTTAATTGGAAAAATGATATCCAGGATATCACCATAGGGCTAATAATATCTAAGCTTCAATATTTATAATATCACATCTTCTTCTTTTTCTATTAACCTATATTAAGTCAATCACAAGTTAGGTCACTTCTTGGTCTAGCCAAAAATAACTACTAAACATCAGGTAGGCATCAAATGAAATGTAACTTTTGTCATTCTGATGATGATATTTATTTATTGAAACAATTGACAATTTTTTAGAATTTTCAACAATTTTCCTTATATTGTGGAATTAGCTAGAAACAGTGAGTTTCATTTAAAACATTAAATAAAATAGTTGTCAATATGTCTTCTGCAGAAGACAATATAGCGTTGATTGCTGCTGTGATTGCAAGGAGGAGGAAAAAGGGAAGAAAGCCTTGGATTCATCTGTATATACGTGATAATTGGTATTTCTCGACAGTCTCAACAAAGTCTATATTAAATTGTTCATTGGTAAACATTTTTTGCTAGACATCACGAAAATTAATTAACTGGACACTAAACAAATCAAACAACGTCTGCATTTTTGCAAAGCCACTCCCGTGTGAAACCATCCATTTATTTGTATAGTTTTTAAAACGAGCAGCATGTTTTCTGACAGCCAATCGCACTTTGCATGCGAATTTGTTGTGAAAGCTTACTATTTTTTAGAGTGCAAGCGCATGCGCACAACTGTCTACGCTACTTAATTAATTTTTTAAAATATAATCAGCATATCATTATCTATCGAATACAGCTATTCGTTTTATATTTGTGACAAATTATGTGCTAGAATTTATGGTTGACCTTGAAAAAGTTTGGGGCTTAATAAAAATGTTTTTATCAATGACCAATTGACCTTATATGATCATTTTCTAACCTGTTAGATGGTATAATCAATTAATCGAAATTCCCCATATGTAGTGCTAAAATCGCGTAGCTGAAGAAGCTGCTTACAATAGTCAACGAAACGTCGAGTTTGTAACTCAAAATTACGCAGAAGTTTCTCTTCCCAAATTGACTGTGGTAGAAGCCTTTGCTTTTTATGACAGCTCCACATGTAATTGGGGCTGACGCCCCTTCACCCTATTTCAGTGATGCACTCAATATGTATGAAATTGGTATTAAAATAAAATTGTAAATGATAGAAAACTGAAAAATAACTAGAAAACTATTAAAAATTGTAAATTTATGACGTGACTTTTTTGTCGGCATACCGTAAGAAACTGGTGATCCTCTACCCAGGTTTGTTTCTATCGGTGTAATTTGCAATTTCCCCACTATTTAATGTTGGTATTATGCACTGCACATCTAAACTCTTCTATTATTGAATCAAAAATAAACTCACAAAGAAGTACCACGTGAACAGTCTTTATAATTTTTTAGGGGGTAGCCATGATTTTGGAAAGACATCCTGATGCAAATCCAAACTAATTTCAATACTGGATTATATATACATAATATACTTGTATTTAAGTAATATATAAAAGAAAGGGCGTTCGTATTTTTATACAATATTAATTTTATATCTATGAAATATGTTTTTTTAATAATGTTATAGATGCATAAGAATGTAGAGTTAATTATATATTTATATCACTCTTGTAATTAATAAGTCAAAGTGAAAACTGTAAATAATTGTTTTCAATTAAAAACTTTATTAAAAAGAGATTTTTTGTTTATTTTTACACTGACTTCCTTAGTAGCTCCAGTATATGTAAAATTATGGATGGCAGCACATTACATTTATAAATTGTATTAAAATTATTTTGCAAGATGACTAACTTATATGTAATCATATAAGTATGTTTATTGAGACTACAAGAGAAATAAAAATTGTGTATTATAAATATAATTGAGACTATTTTTACAGGTACCGTAAGACCCCGCTTAACGCGTAGGATACGTTCCATCAAAGTAGAGCGTAATGCGAAACAGCGCTAAACGAGACTATTTTAACATGTAAATAATGGAGTTAGGGGAAGTTGGATAGAAAATTGGTTAGGTATTAAATTTAAATTTTTTTTTAATAAAAATAAAACCAAACATTTATTTCTTACAAAAATAAAAACAATATAAACGAATAACTTATAAAAACAAATAAAATTCTAAGTCAGTCAAAGCATTCAGTCTATTATGTGTTTCCAGTTTTCTGTTTTTTTTGTCAAGAAGGCATCTAATGTAGTTTGCGTTCTGTTGTTGATAAGTGGCTAAAGCATCTATAACACCCCGTCTTGCTTTTAAACTCCTGTCAAAATTTTCAACAAATTGGTCCATAATTTCAGTTATAGTGGTCAAATTCCATCGAAAGTTCTTTTTGCTCTTCTTCTAAACCACTACTATTATATTTTTTGGTTTCTTCTTGCTCAGTTAATTCCTTGAGCTCATCATTAGAAAGACTAGCTGCTGTTTCTTGAATTATTTCTTCGACGTCTTCCACATTTACCTCATTTAAACCGGTTTGTTTCGCTAATTCCACTATTTCATCCATATCTACAGAATGTTCAAAGTCTTCGCTCTTACTTAAATCTGGCCAAATGTTCTTCCATACTCCTTTCAAATATCTTTCTGTTATCTTATTCCAAGAAAGGTTTATGTTTTCTACAACATTCATGATATTGTAGTTTTTCCAAAATTCTCTTATTGATTGCTTCTCTTCTCCGTCTGTTTTTTCAAACATCTGCTTAAATGTTCGCCGCAAATAATAACCTTTAAAATTGAATATAACTCCTTGGTCCATTGGTTGGATTAAGGCAGTTGTGTTAGGCGGCAGGAAAACCACTTCGACTGGAATGCATGTTGTTAAGTCTGATAGATTTGTAGGGTGGCTTGGAGCATTATCAATTAATAGTAGTGCTTTTTGTTCAAGTTATTTAATTTCGCAATAAAGTTTAACAGGCGGGCAGAAATGTTCGGTGAACCAATCCTGGAAAATTTTCATAGTTATCCATGATTTTTTATTAGACTCCCAAATTACAGGTAAACTAGTAGTGATTTTAATTTGAAGTCTCCGCTTGGGTTAGCACCCAGTAGAAGTGTTGAGCGATCTTTTGCAGCTTTAAATTCTGGTGCTCGTTTCTCTTCACGGGATAGAAATGTTCGTTTTGGCATTATTTTCCAAAACAGGCCTATTTCATCTACATTAAAAACCAATTCTGGAGGATAATTTCCTTGTTCAATTATTGTTTTTAATGTCGCTGGGAATTCAGCCGCCGCTTTCGTACCACCACTTGCTGCTTCTCTCGTAATATTTATGTTTAAATCTATTAAACCATCCTCGACTAGCAACGAAAATTTCACTTGTGTCACTTGCCTTCGCCTGAATGTGATCAAAAATTTTTCCATTATGATAGAGGCTTAATGGCAATTTCGTCGTCGATCCATATAGACAGTCGTATTTCCATTTCCTCTAAAATGTTATTTCTAGAACGGGTAATTCTAGTTGCAGAGCTTGACGTAGTTGCAGTTGACGATGACAGTATTTTTTCTTTATTCTTAAGAATTGTCCTTATTGTTGAAGTTGCCAAATTTAATGCAGAACTAATTTGAGATTGACGATCACCCGAATCTAATCTTCTAATCACTTGCATTTTAGTTTCTAGTGAAATGCTTTTTCTTGTTTTTTATTATCATCCATGATAAAAATTAAGGCTATGGTCCGAAAGTAACTGATTTGCGGTTTACCGTCCCGAAAGTAATCAAAAATTAGTGGTTGCTGAAAATGTGGTTAGTTTTGGAGCAAGGTTTCCTGAAATATGGTTAATGAACTGTCAAACTAGTAACCAGCCTTAGGAGCCCGGTTACTTCGGGTTTCGACTGTCATCTGTCATGCAATGTTTATTATTTTTTGTTGGCATATCGCCGCGAATTTCAGGGCTTGATTAATGATTATTGGACCATCGAAAATAAAAACAACACTGGGATATACAAATAAAAGTTTACGATAAAACATTGAAGGAAAAAAATAGTACAGGAAATTCAGGAGGAATATATTGGATATTTTTTGATGACTTTCATGATATATACTTTAAGGATCCTCATTTCAACCCAATATATACGATTAGCAGTACAGGCTTTTCTAAAAAGAGACCATGTACTGAAGGTGAACTTGAAGGTTCATCTAGTGACTGTGGTAATGAAGAAAATTTAAACAAAATCATTACTAACAAAAAATTGAAAGGTAAATATAAACAGATACAGTACATTGCTACAGACATGAGATATTCGACTGGTTCAAAGAAAACTTTAAAAAAGACCAATAAAGTAAAATTAGCTACTTCTTTGTGATCCTAGAGTTTTTTTTGTGTTAGCTGCTGACAATGCACCAATCCAATATCTGTTTTGGGGGTTACCAGCATAAAATATTTCAATATGATGTATATACATTTGTGTTTTTAGTGTTTATCCCTGAAATGTTACTTTGAGTTTTTAGTTATTTTTGACATATTTTGTAAACTGTGCATTATTAAAAATATTTTCGTTAATTTGTATTAATTTTTAATTAAGAAATAAAACAAAACAAGTAATACAATAATCTTTATTCTCCAAACATGTCACATAGATTCTGCCTTTTCATAGAACCTAGCCTTTGTACATTTCTGTCAAATTCTTGTACATGTCCTAAATGTTCGTGGTCTTCATTTTCTTCAATAACTTCAAAATCTATTATATCATTTTGATAAATACATATATTATGAAGCACACAGCATGCCATTATGTACTTGCATGCCCATTCTATGTATTTTACATCAAAAAACTTCAAACATCTAAATCTGGCCTTTAATAAAGCAAAAGCTCTTTCTATGACACATCTTGCTCTTGACAGGAGGTAATTAAAATGATTTTGGGCATTTGTTAATTGGCCGTTATCTTTAAATGGAACCATTAAAGTTTGAATGCAAGGATATGCTTTATCACCAACAAGATGGCTATCATTTTGAAATTTCTCAAGTCTTCTCTCTGTTAAAAAACTAAAAAGCTCACTTCTCTTCAACACATTAGCATCATGGGTTGCACCAACCTCTCCCACATAACAATGTGTAAAAAGCAATCTGTGGTCACATACACCCTGTAAAATAGGAACAAAATAATTAAACACAAAGACAATATAGATATTAAATACATACTTGTAGAATTAATGCTGGAAAGTTTTTTCTGCAAATATATGATAGCCCATTTTCTTTAGGTATTGGTATTTGAATATAACACCCATCCAGAGCACCAAGTGTATTTGGAAAACCCATTTCATTGAAGGCAACTTTAACAGATTCTAAGTAATCCCCAATAGGCCATCTGATGATTGAGTCAGAAATGTTCAAAATTGCATCCGTCACTCTTCTAACTGTTCTCAGCGCTATTGCTTTCCCAATGTTGAAACGACTACAAATTGATCTAAAATAAATAGAAAAATGCACTCCCACTCATGATCTTGATACAAAGTAAATTTGGAAATAATTCTCTGCACTAGAGTGGGCCTTTTTCACTAAAGAAAAATTACTTAAGGCTATCAGATATTGAATTATATATCTAGAGAAAAACAGCTGAGAGAAAAATGATTTTGCCTTTTTTGCCAGATGTAATTCAATGCCTCACATATTCCTAGTAGCTCTTCTCTAATAAAAAAACAGCACCCTTTTGTAAAGTTAATTGCTTTCATTAACTTGCTTGTTTGTCTGAAGGCTTTGATATTATTTTATTGTAATTTTTTGGTACAATATACCAAATGGTCGTTGATAAGATCCCTTCAGCTTTGTGTTCCTCTTTTATTGATCCTACCCAATTATGTAATTTAATTTATATAAAACTGAGAAAAATGCATACCTATAACAGTCAGGTGTGGCAAAGTACCATATAGTAAAAAGCAACTGATTTTTTGCAAAAACAGGATTTCTTCCCATGTTATTATCAGGAACCAATTTGTCCCTAACTATAGACAGAATATAGTCAAAAGTTTGTCTAGACATTCGAAAATTCTCTCGAAACTCTCCATCAGTATATAATTCCACTACTCTGGTGACAAAATTCTGAATTCTTGGCCTTAAAACTAAAGAAAAAAAGTAATTATTGAATTAATAAATTATGCTAGATAGCTAGCTGCTTACCTTGTTTACCCCTTGCAACCCTGTAGTCATCATCTGAAGACTCTTCATCAGAACTTGACAAAATAAGATGGTAAAACACAAAAGCATCCCGATTGTCCATGCTTAAAAACAACTGAAAATTTCCAAAATCTGTTTTTTGGAGTAACAAACAACAAAATCCGCGGCAGTTTTGAGAATATATTTAAGGTTATATTTTCGTCTCGTACTTTTACCGGTTTTATGTCCCGAATACAACTAGATTTTTCAGTTTCATGCTGTCATCCAAAGCTGTTAACCGTGGTTATGATCAGTTACTTTCGGACCATACCCTAAAAATCATAATATTTGTCACTGCTATATTTAAATTTATACTTACAGTAATGTCAACAAATGTTTCAAATGCGTCCGTACAGCACCGCGCCAAACAAGAAACACAACTACACTGTTTCGGATATGTTATGGACATATTTGGAATCCCCGTAGTGCTGCGAGCAATTTCGGGGAATATCCGGATGAAATAAAACAGCGCTAAACCGAAACAGCATTAAGCGGGGTCTTACTGTAATTCTGTTTTGTTTTCCTGTCAGTATTGCATGAAAATGTGAGACAATAATAATTGGTTGCATATAAAACTACGGTAACTCAATATGCAAGTTTTCTTCTTACGACTTACTAAATAAATATTGTATCTCCATTAGTTACATATCAATTGATGCAGAAGTATGTTATGTACTGTATGTGATGTGCTGCACGTACTGTATGTGATAATGTATAAGTGGCGTTGCAATATTTCTGACCTGCAAATAGGGGTTACACATTTTATTGATAATGGGCATAGAATAGTTCTGATGTGAACTAACAGTACTGATCACACTACAACAACACTTACACTGCCTGACGCCCGTTTCGATAACCAAATTATCATCTTCACAAACCGATGTTTACCTTCAAAAACGCTGACAGAGACTGCATTAATTCCTTTCAGGCTATAGACAGTCACTACTGCAGGAAGGTAAGTGACAGAAAATATCTTCCACAAACACTGAATATTACAAGAATGTATATTGATAACATTGCAATGACAATAATAGCTCTGAGGTAGCAATGGAAAGTATGTATTTCAGTTTATAATTCAATCTCAATTCACAGTTCAGAATTCAATCTCCCTTTTTGTCTACCAAAAAAGATGTGTGCAACCATGTCGCAAATATGACAGTTAAAAGGACGGAGATGGAGTACCTGCAACATATTACAAATAAAGAATTGATTCGGAAACTTAACATAGTTGACAAGGATATAGTAACTCAAATGTTGCTGTTTTTTATTTGCAACAAATACTACTGGTGCCAAAAGCTGATGTCGGTTGAGCATATTAGGTACAAATTAAAACTCTCAACATGTAATTTTATAGTCTCTAATTTTGAAACCAAAGAAATGTATTGTTAAAAGAGACTCTGGTTGCAACATTTTCAATTTTTTTCTGACAACTGTGGGCGACAAAATCAGAACAATAGTTATTTTAGGCCAGTCATATTGTACAAAAACAAACGCCGAAATTACAAGAATTGCGGTAAACTTGCTTTTTTGATATGTTGTTTGGGTCCATCTATATAGTATTTATACACATTTGCAGCATTCGAAAATGTAAGCGCGCTTAGTTATTGCTGAAAAACCGCTAAATTTTTTAACTTTTTTTATTTTTGTGCAAAAAAAACTACAGGATTGTCTGACGAGACAGGTCATTTTTACTTTTTCAAATTAAACAAATATTTCTGACCGCTTGATCCCTATCTAATCCAATTTTCTAGGTCTAATAGCTCCCAAGATACAATGTTCTTTATTTTTTCCCAAAAATGAGGTATATACGGGCAAATTAATGGAAAATGAAGGTGTAGCAGATTTAATTAACTTCATTTTGAGACTAGTGTTCGCCCATAGACGTGATAGTTTGTTACAATAAAATTACTAGAATTCTTCTCTATGTGTTTATTATCTAGTTACATATATTATGCTAATCTACATTTAATTTAAGTGAGAAAAAAGAGAAAATATGCCAAAATATTCATAAAAACTATCATTTAAAAAACTTTATATTATTTGTCTGTAACTAGGCTCACCACCACTGTTGGGCTTAAGTTAATATATGTGTCTTCTTTGAGGGCCCAGAAGTATCAATATCAACTTCGACTAGGAGGTCTCCTCCTTGGTTGATATCAATGGGGAGGTTGATGTCCACTTGAAGAGCATGAGAGATATCAAACATTTCTTCAATAGCATCATCGAGGTCCTCTCCATCTTCTACATCATCGATTGGTGGGACATTCGTGCACTCACTCCCCTTAAAATATTTGCAGAGTGTAAAACACTTCTTATCAGCCTTCTTGCAAGAGCAAGACCCAGTACCTTTCTTGCCCTTGCAGGAGAGGCTTTTCAGAAGGAGCTGAGGGGAGGGGGGTATGTATATCGTGGTTAGCATCAAACCTAGTCTATTTGATGCCCAATTACAGAATGAATGAAACTTGGGTGCATCTTTGGTAGCTGGAAGGCGAGCTAAAATCATTTTGTTGCTTGCCAAAGCCCTCACAAATAGGGTATTGCGCAGTGTGTTGGGAACTTCTTGGCCATCTCCTCCATACAGAGCAATTAAAAATGCCTTGTATGTACTCTCGATATCTTCTGGAAGGGAATCTGGCTGCAAGAACACTTCCAGATGGTGAATGAGGTCGGGGCTTTTTTGATGACACGAATTAATATTCAATTTTCCCTGTCCAAAAAGGGCAGAGGTGGTATAACACCCACTGAATGCATGTAGGAAAAGCACTATGCCCATCGGAAGGCCATCAATCCCGCTATTGAATGAGGAGGAGGAAAATTGGGTGGAATCTGAACCCCATCTGCCACTTATGGAGACGTACATTAGCATAGGTGGAGCCTAGTCCATGCAGAATGCAGAGTAAATCAATGTCCTCTCAAAAATGATGACATTGGTGACGCTTGACTTTTTGAAATCGCCGTATCCACAATCAATACATCAGCATCTTCTTCTTCTTGCTTGGCTTCCACTCCATGCCTCTGGAATTCATCCATCAACATTCTTATGAGGCGTTCCTAATTGCTTCCATAGGACAGGAATTTCTCCTGGGGTGCTTTGATTATGGCGTGCCTCTCGACTAGTATACCCCCTGACAATGATCGGTAGCGGCAGCGAGATCGCTCAGCACGTAAGGGTACATTTCAAAAACTACGGAGACAACACAAACTGGTTAATAACAAAGGAAATGTATCCAGTGAGAATTATTAATTCAAAAAAGTTGTTTTTGTAAAATTGATTCGATTGTAACTTTCCCTTAAAACTATTTAGTTTTTTTTTGTTTATGGTCCTAAATGAGAGAAATTAAATTTGCTACAACTTCATCTCCCATTAATTTCGGCATAGAGACCTCATTATACCTGATATTTTGTTACAAAAATTTTTTTCGTGAAAAAATTTGTAAAAACCTAGCAGCTTTTCAGCAATAATTCTGCGCGCTTACAATTTAGAAAGCTGTAAAACTGGATAAATACTATCTACGTGTGGTTCCAATCAACTTACCAAAAAGCAAGTTTACTACAATTATTGCAATTTCGAATGTTATACAAGGGATAAAACTATTAGTTTTTAGCTTGTAACAAAAGCGAGAGCTAAAATATAATATTTTCCCGTGTATAATACACTATTTTTTCTGTGACGGGAAAAACGACGATTTAATTTTGAAAAAGTATTATAATATGTTAAAGACAGAAAATTATCAGTGTGAAATTCAAAGTTTTAAATTGGTAGGATGTTGTACTTACAGCGACAATTAGACCTCCCTTGCTAAGGAAACCTTTAAAGTAATCAAATATTTGTCAATTAAATTCTGTAATTTGATTTAAAAATTGCGAACTCGGTGGTTGTTTATCTGTTATTTTGAATAATACAAAGTTAAATTTAATAATTGTACTTTTGATATAAAGAAAATGTAACTTTTGTATAATACAATATTCTAAAATTAAATATCTACCTTTACTTATATATATATATATATATATATATATATATATATATATATATATATAAGAATATGTAGGAATATCGCGTGATATGTTAACAACAACAACAACGAGATTCATGGGAAATTCACGCAAAATAAGGGCTACTGTCCACGGTTACCACTCTATTTCAGTAGCCCTTATTTTGCGTGAATTACCCATATATATATATATATATATATATATATATATATATATATATATATATATATATATATATGGTTAGTTTATTTCTTGAACCTATTTTATTTATTTTTCAAAACAATTATTCTTGGGATTTTTTGGTTCTGCATAAAATTGAAAAGTATTTTCAGTTTTTTTTATTTGACGCTTCTTTTAATATTATTCGGTCCAAAACTTGTTGTGGTATAATCGTTTTTAAATAATTAACTATCCTAGTAATTTCATTTTGCAAAGTTATCAAATTTTTTGTTGTATCTGTAATTAATAAATTTAATGTTTTTTGTATAAACGTTTTTTTGATGCGCTCGGAGAACCTTTGTTCGAGGTATTTACAATTAAAATATAGGTGTTTAGTTTTAAAATTCAAAAATATAGGTGTGAGACCATCATTTTTACATCTCAGCAAAAATATTCTACGATTTTTTTGTTTACATTGTTTAAGGCAAGCTCCAGAGTACATCTTCAATTGTGTCACAACAGCCTCTCCGTATTGTCTACTGATATTAGAATAAGATAGCATATCTTCTCCCATGCTTGATATATTTTTTTGGTTAGTTTATTTCTTGAACCTATTTTATTTATTTTTCAAAACAATTATTCTTGGGATTTTTTGGTTCTGCATAAAATTGAAAAGTATTTTCAGTTTTTTTTATTTGACGCTTCTTTTAATATTATTCGGTCCAAAACTTGTGGTATAATCGTTTTTAAATAATTAACTATCCTAGTAATTTCATTTTGCAAAGTTATCAAATTTTTTGTTGTATCTGTAATTAATAAATTTAATGTTTTTTGTATAAACGTTTTTTTGATGCGCTCGGAGAACCTTTGTTCGAGGTATTTACAATTAAAATATAGGTGTTTAGTTTTAAAATTCAAGAATATAGGTGTGAGACCATCATTTTTACATCTCAGCAAAAATATTCTACGATTTTTTTGTTTACATTGTTTAAGGCAAGCTCCAGAGTACATCTTCAATTGTGTCACAACAGCCTCTCCGTATTGTCTACTGATATTAGAATAAGATAGCATATCTTCTCCCATGCTTGATATATTTTTTTGGTTAGTTTATTTCTTGAACCTATTTTATTTATTTTTCAAAACAATTATTCTTGGGATTTTTTGGTTCTGCATAAAATTGAAAAGTATTTTCAGTTTTTTTTATTTGACGCTTCTTTTAATATTATTCGGTCCAAAACTTGTTGTGGTATAATCGTTTTTAAATAATTAACTATCCTAGTAATTTCATTTTGCAAAGTTATCAAATTTTTTGTTGTATCTGTAATTAATAAATTTAATGTTTTTTGTATAAACGTTTTTTTGATGCGCTCGGAGAACCTTTGTTCGAGGTATTTACAATTAAAATATAGGTGTTTAGTTTTAAAATTCAAAAATATAGGTGTGAGACCATCATTTTTACATCTCAGCAAAAATATTCTACGATTTTTTTGTTTACATTGTTTAAGGCAAGCTCCAGAGTACATCTTCAATTGTGTCACAACAGCCTCTCCGTATTGTCTACTGATATTAGAATAAGATAGCATATCTTCTCCCATGCTTGATATATTTTTTTGGTTAGTTTATTTCTTGAACCTATTTTATTTATTTTTCAAAACAATTATTCTTGGGATTTTTTGGTTCTGCATAAAATTGAAAAGTATTTTCAGTTTTTTTTAATTTGACGCTTCTTTTAATATTATTCGGTCCAAAACTTTTTTTTTTAAAAATACTAAATTATGTTTCCCAATAACAAAGAGATATTTTAAATTCTTTTATTACAATTGTAAGTTTCCTAGCAGACACCTATGTATTTTAAAATTTCCAAATCGTAACATGATCTATCTATCATTAAATACATTCTGCATAAATGTCATCAAAATTAAAAATGTCAAATTTGATATATTCTGAATCTTTCAAAATTATTGATTTCACATACAATACAGTGTATATCAAAAGTATTGCACACAAAATATAAATAATTTTTCTTATTTTCAACGTTTCTTTTAAATTTCAAATAAAGGATCTATATTATATATATATATATATATATATATATATATATATATATATATATATATATATTATTACCATACACTGTATTATTTACTTACTTTTATTATGAAATTTAAATGTAGATGTTTATTATTTAGAATTTTTTTGTTTAGTTTGGCTAGCTCAGTTGGTTATTATTACTTTGTTTAGTAATTTATTTTAATTTGATTATTCGGGAGCATGAAACCCTTTTTACTCTTTAAGTCCTGGCTTTTTTATAATGTTGTATTTGTTTAAATAAAAAGAAAACACTTTATTTTTAAATAGATTTAATTTTAAATTCAATATTTTATTTTTGATAATAATAATTTGAGACGCCTATGGATATATTATACCTACTTATTTATTTTGATAATTTCTTCAGTGCGCGTGCGTGAAAAAACTAGTCATGCGCTTTAGCATAAAACGAACAATTCTTACACGAAAGAAGCATCTATACATGTAATACAAACATAGTTTGTTGACGATGCAGACAAGTGAATGGTTCAAAACACATAAAAGAATTTATATATAAATCATAGTTATATATGATATAAATTGCTGTGGAAAGAAAATAGTTATCTACATAGATAGAAATATAGGAATTATATACAGATGGACATAGGTATTACATTAATAAAATTTCAAGCACCATATTTATGCGATTACAACATGGCGTAAGTACATATTTTAATTTATTTAAATTCGGCCTTTTTATTAATATTAACGATTTATGCAATTAATTAACTATATAAAGTCTGTTCTCTTTCTTTTTCAGATCGAAACAACTCAAAAAACAATATATTGTTTTTTGAGTTTTTCATTGATTTATGTTTAAAAGAGTTTATTATAAAAATTTACAACTATTCCAAAATTCGCTATAGATTTTATCCCTTGATAATGAATGAAAATCATTCGAAAGCTCGGGAATAAATATCTGAAAGAATTTACTCTGGAGTCTTATTGCCACATCCCCACAAAAATATCCATTATATATATATATATATATATATATATATATATATATATATATATATACATACATTATAGTGGATATGTTATATTTTATATATACTTATATGATTTACCTTTATTTACCCGTTTTTACCTTCGGCTAGCCCTATATGATTATATGAAAATTTTTTAATTGTATGTATTGTTTAAATTTTATATTGCAGTCGGAAGCATGAGACTTCTCTCTTTGAGTCCTGGACACCTATTAGAAAAAATTTTTACACATATGAATATTTACTTATAATGATTTCGTGATAGGTCTATTCCTGAATAAATTATATATCTTTATTTCAATCATCTCACCATATGATAATCGAATGAATGATTTAAACAATGTTCGTGAAAAGTGTTATGGACATTGACTGGAATAAGAAAAATACCAACACTTAAATAAAAATATTTTAATAAATTGTTGATGAAATCTTCAAAATTTTACACACACAAATATTCCTGAACCTCCCCTGTATTCTTTGATGGTCATGCGCACTGAACGCTTATAGTAGCTGCTTCGGCGCAACGGAGCAGCTCTTCCGGTTCAACGTTTCTCGTCGTCACAAAATTATAGTACACAGTTAACGTGGAGGATGCAAACGTTTAACAGTTCAATGTGCATCAATTTAGTGCATTTAGAATAATATGGTTGAAAACTTATATTAAACAGTTACATATATAATTCAAGTTGTGAATTAAATGTGTGTTTGATAGTTATAAGAATAGGTCAGCATGCAAAGCGGAAATTAAGATTGGAAAAGCATTTATGAGTGGTGTGAACTTTGATTATTTTACAAACGAAAAACTTTTTACAAGTAAGTACATATTTAATATCTAAAATTATTGTTGCAGAAAATTAGAGTTCTTTAATTATCCATGGATAAAATTTGGTATTAATTATTTTAAAGTTTCTTTGGCCAATTTTAGATTATTCAAATTTTAATGTTCAAATTAATTTCAAAAGTTCACTTTTTCTTTGTTTGTTTGGAATTCCAAATTAAAAACTCAAATAACACAGACCTTATATTCCATTCTCGGCGTGGTGGACCTGCAACATCCCGTCTCTTTTCTTAGGTATTCCTTACCCAAGAAATACTCGTTTGGCACGTTTCACTTTTTCACAGGGGTTAATCGACATTAATATTATGAATTTTTTATTGATTTAGATTTAAAATTATTACTTTTACTTTAAAGTTTTTACAAAAATCTTCTCAGAGAATTACATCCTAGTTCCTCATTCCCCAACTAACTCTCGACTCCCTTTTCTTTTCAAAATCAACAACATTTTTTACAATCTCTAAAACACAGCCTCCTAATTTGTTATTTTATTCAACAATTGTCAATGATAATGTTTTTTTTATGGAAATACTGAATTCTTCAATTAAAATAGTCTTGGAGAGTGAAATCACTTGTATAAATGGTTTAACAATATCTTATAGAATATATAAATAGTCTTTTACATGTATTACAATGGTTTCAATCCTTGTAATTCCTTTTTTTTTAGTAAATTTGTGTACAATTAATATACAATTTCTACAATCTAAATTTATGATTTATATATATGGAACTGTTTATTTTTTAATTCTTCAATTAGCACTAATTTCGCTTTATATAAACTCTAACTTAATTTCAAATTTACATTCTCTGTTTTATATTAACTTCCAACTCATTGAATTTAGGTTGGCAATATTATAACTAGATTCAATCACTTCCTTCATTGATTTCGATTTGATTACTAGATTTCTATGACATACAATATGGCTCTTATTCCAAATGTCATATTTCATACAGTTTTATTTTTATAAATTACTTTTTTCAAATTGCAACTTTTTATTGTATTTGCATATCGTTAATAAATTAGTGATTTGATTATTAATTCTTATTATTTTAGGTTTTGAACAAATTAACATCCTTTTCCCGATTCAAGTGTGGACATAGCAGCGTTCAGATTGATTTTAATGAAAATTGTTGACATTGACTTGACCTTAGGATTTATTTGTGAAGGTAACATTTTCTTAAGAATTAATTTCTATATTATCATTACCATTCTATTTCTTATCCTTAATCCATTTCTTAAATTGATGTACTCAATATTTTATAATACATTTGCTTAAGTCATTCATTCGTTTTATGTTAAATTTTGTTCTTAATTAGGTAGTGTCTAATGATACACCATACGTATATACAAAAAAAAATTCCTTTTTAATTCAATCTAATATATGAATATTTATCTATACTAGAGGACTGGCTTAATATATATATATATATATATATATATATATATATATATATATATATATATATATATATTGTCACATACAGGTTGTCCCACCATTGTAGTGACATGTGTTGATCACATATTTAATATTTAATTATTTGAAAGAAAGTGGTATTTTGAGAAACATAATTTTGAGTGTACCGAGAAATTTATTAGTGTAGGAATTACAAAAAGCTGTGAAACGGGTGTTAACGTCTGAAAAGGTATACGGAAGTAGGAAATAAGTGTCTTAATTGAGAATTGTTATGATTAGAAAGGAAAATGATATGTTCAATGCGGTTGTATTGATGGAAGTTGATCTATTAATTTGAGTTTGACAATACATGACATTGATTAAAATAAAAATAAAAATTTATCTGAACAAGCCTTTAAGGAAACTAAGGAAGGAAGTGAGGAGAGAGGTTGTTGAAACGGGGGACTATTCACTTGACATATTTTGGTGACGGAAGTTTTTTATCCCGAAAAGACGGACAATAACTAAAAAAATTATATTAGAGACGATTCAGGGATTGAAAATTAAAATAGCATAGTCAATACGAGGAATAGAACAAATCTAATTGAAAATTGAAACAGTATATGGAAAACGGAGATTAAATATTATGGAATGATGCAAGACTGGGAAAATAGTACGTGAGATTATTTTAACACAGATAGTAGACATAAATAAAATATATTTAGAAGATTGTGAGCAAAATAAATAATTTGAGACGGTAACTAATAATTTAAAGAAGAACATTATATTGAGAACAGAAATAAATATTTTGGAAAGAATCAACATGGTAAAGAAATACATGAACCCAATATAAGACAGCGGAACCACATAAATAAATATAAACAGACGAGTTTGCGGAAAAAGAACATTAAGTTAAAAGGTCGGTTAAATTTTATACTAGTTAGTTTTTTTTAAAGTTTTGTAATTATTAAATTTGGTTATTTAGTTAACAATTTTAGAAAGATCTAGTTAATTTTATAGTAGTTTTTTTAAAGTTGTGTAATTATTAAATTAGGTTATTTCGTTGATAATTTGAGAAAGTTCCATTTGATCTTATTGAAAATTTTTGAAGTCGTATAAATTATTGAAATTATTTTGTTAATTATTGGATCATTGGTAAGCTAAGTACTGAAATTCATCCAGAGCAAAGATCTTTGTTTGAGGAATTCAAAAGAAGCAGTCCTGTATGAAGAAAGGTAAGAGTTTTTAGTATACAATTTAGAGTTAGTGTTGGTAAAATTTTGAATAGTAATAAATTTAGGTCAAATTAGAGAAAATTAACATACAGGGTGTTTCTTGAATTAAAATTTAGAATAAAAACAATTGTAGAACTGTGAAAATATGTTAATTTAGATTTATAAAACAGGAAATAAAAAGAAAAGATATATTTGAACACTGCAATTCATTCGAGAACCGACTCCCTGAAAAGAAGAGGTCTTATATATAGCCGGAGCATATAGATTTACATTATTTTTCTTATGATAATTTGAATTAAGTCAGAATAATTATATTAAATTTTACTTACCTATTTATGGTAAGTTGGCGTAGCAATACGCGTTATATATATCAAAATAAATTGTGTATATAGAAATAATCACAATCATAATAGAATTTGTCGCTTTAAAGTGTTAATTATAATATATATATATATATATTCGGGAAAAAAGTACTCACGTTTTCCCGGGAAAAGAGAATTTTTTGAAAAGGATATTTTGTTGCCTGTCCACGGAGATAAAATATCAAACGTTTGTAATAAGTACGAATATGGAGAAAACAATGAAAAATAATCTTCTGTAGTAATAAATCCAGAAATACCCTGTGAATACATATTTCGAAGTCCAAACAAAATTATGCGAGAACTCGACCTACTTTTTGTTTACTAGATCGCGTATTAGTCAAAACATTTGGTAAATTTCGTTTAAATATAACACAACTTTGCTACACATATGGATTGCAAAATGTCGTAACGAATTTTAAAAATATTAAAAATTGTTGAAAAAATATATTCAAAGTACAAATAACGCGACATTTAAAACATAGGAGGAAAATTGATGGTAAAAGAAGGAAGAAGAGAGAGATTGTTCGTTGGCGAAGGTGTCGGATAGTTCGACACTAAACGTAGAGGTAAGATAGCGCTCCCCCATCTTACGACGCGAATAAGTTTATCAGTTTCTTTTAACTGATTTTGTGTGTGTGTTGTTCTGAAACTACTTTACTTGCGTCGCGTTCTGAGTGTTCCAGGTGATATAAAGATATCATCGGCAGTAAGGACTGCCCCTCAGACAAGACCCAGGGAAAGAGTTCAGAAAGTGAATCATCATAACTTCGACGCGAGTGCTGGAAACTCCGTTCCGTTTCTTCGCTTCCTTCGGGTACTCAACCACCGGTAACCAAGTCACCCGGCTCCATATCAGGAACCTGCAGAAACAGACGCTCTGTAAGTTGTTAACGCAATTTGTTTATTAGTGGGAAATATTTTTTAGCTGTCTTAACTTGAAAATTCATGATCATATTCGTACTTTCACTCGCGGTACCCTAATCCCAAATATTAGGAATCGAAGGAATTATAATAGTGACGTACTGTTCGTCGTATTAGTATACAGAGAATACCCTCCCTGGGAGTGAAAGAACTCACCCCCGACAATTTGTACTTTGTGTGAAAGGTTAATATTGTATTTTATAACTGGTAACTGGTTTGTTTGACTATAGGGACACAGCCGTCCCGATTCCCATAATTGTTTTTTTCGGTAGAATAAAATTGTACGCTTATAATTAGCTGTAACCTTTTATTGGCCATCGAAACCAGCTTCCTGACTTGTTTCACATTTTGTAATTTTAGTTTTATCATTTTGTTTTAACGGCTGTTGTCGAAGTAATATTTGATTTTCATACTTAAATTTCCGTCCCCAACGGTAATTAAAAGAAGCAGGTTATTAACACTGAAACAGCTTTAAGGAACAAACAAACTAATCCGAAGGTCGCAAGTCAGCAGATTGTATTTCACGAATTACTGTTAATTTTTTTGATTACACCTAGACAATGGAATATTCCTTTTATGTAATTGTTACGTCTGATTAAGCGACAAATCGGATATATTGGTCTAGGTCACTTCCTCAATATACGGGGTGTACGAAACAAAATCCATCGACTGAACGAGTCAAAACCCCAGCCTGAGATTCGACCTTCGCGCGCTACCCTTGGGGCTAATCAGAAAAATATATGTCTTTAAATATTTCTTTGCTTAATAGGAAATAACGTAGGCCAGCGAAATTGTTAGCTTATCTTACTTAAGGGTCATACTAAAATTATTGTTGGTAATATAGATGTAATTGTTTGTTAAGTTGAATCTGGTTTATTCGTTCCCCTACTCAAATTATTCCTATAGTTTCTTTTTTTTTGGTATTTTGTGCACGTAGCTAGCCGAACAAACCTGATCGTGGCAAATGTTTCAGCCCAGGCGATTCACACGGAAGCCCTTACTGCTCGAGCCCGAAAGCCCTCTCTCTCGATTTTCTTTTGGGAGAATCTCTCGTTCTCCTTCGTGCCTGACGGCACTGGTAACAGCGCTGCCTATACTGAGAGGGGAAACGAGGCACAATAAATAAACGTAATCACCGATTATTTATGACATTTATTAGACTGGTGACAGAGTTTGTTACACTGGTGACAGCGGTTATTAAACGTTTTCCCGTCACAGAAAAAATATCTTTTCTCATTATACAACCCTAAAACAATTAAAATTCGTTATACTTATCTACTGCCACTTTAGATTCCTTAATTGATAAAATGTTTCATTTAGAAGATTTTTCTCAGATATTACCCAATGATGAGGATCTAGCCTGCTAGAAAATATTTTTAGATAACGTCGTTAGAAGCCTCTCTAGTCGATATCCTGTAGTCTTGCAATTTAAATCCGATCCTGACCAATTGGGTAACACCTTGGAGTAATAATAAACATAGAGAGGGCTATTCATTCATAAACACGTTTATTTTTGCGGCCTACAAATCTAAACGCCAGTAGTGAAATAATGATTGAATTCCAAAAAGTGGTGATGGTATTGTAGATACATGGCCTTGGTAACTTCGGCTGTTTTTCTGACAAACTTGGCACCAACGAACCATGATAATCCAAAAACATTAAATTAATTAACTCATTTTGTCACTAAAAGTCTAGAAAAGCACATCAAAACGAAAGAACTAAATGTTTACTCTCTAGTCGTAATGACGCTCGTATAAACAAACCATGTTTGACATTATTTACTACAATACTACGGCGTATTCGAAACAATCGTCGATCACAGTCTGACGATATTTGCATCTCTCTTTATATGGTAACTAAACAAGGACTAAACTACTAAATAGATTACTATTGACACATTTAGACAGGTACTGAAATTTTGAGCAATATTGCCACTATTAGTTAAAGTATCTAAAGTTACAACAAATACTTGTTTAAAATTTATATAAGAATATGTCTTTATTAAATAAAATTCAAGTATTATTAATTGATTTTAAAAGCAGCGACATAAATTAGTATGACTATTTTTTTATTTGCATAACTTTTTAACAAATTTTCAATTAAACTTCTAATTTAATTTCTGCAACTTAGAAACTTTGTAAATATGGCAAAGCAGTGGAAATGTGAGCTTAGAATGTGACTCGATGTTTGGGGCAAGGAAAAATCAAAACAAACATATCTATTTTATTTGTTAATCTGAGGGTAACACTCCTTTTCTAAGTCTCGTTTGTTGTCATTTGAACGAAAATTAAATAATTTCCTAATCCTCAGTTTTCCTGATATTTATCTAGAACATAATCATACACAAAATGAGAAAGATTCTAACACACTGTGGTAGAGAGAGCAGCCAAAAATATACATGTTTATACTACCCATCAATATCTATAATTAAATTAATTAGAGCTAGAACAAAGCTTTATGAAGTTCTTGAATTGTTTCGATGTATATGATCTAAAAGCTCTCCAGGAGAACACTGCTATTAATTTTGATAAAGATGAAAATAGCGAAAACTTATTCATTTCCCTTATGGAATAACAGGAACCAATCGGGAATTTCCCAATGGCCTGCTATTTAAAACTGACTCTGCTAAAGAGTAGTTCACCAAAAAAATACGATCATCTCTGTGAAAAAGGTGTGATAAAGTCCCAGTACCACGAATTTCTCATGCGTTTGCCTATTACTATTAACAATCATGAAGATACAGATAGTGAATAACAATTCGCACGATTACATTATACAAAGTTTTAGATCTGATTTTTTTTATAATATTATTTGGAAAATGCCAAACTAAAGTCTTTAGTTATTTTTGTATTGTTATTTTTTGTAAAGTGTTTGACAAGACTCAAAAATATAGTTTTGGTTTATGTTTTATTATTTCATTGTTTTCTATTTCTTTATTAACCCCACTGAAATGAATGACTAAACTGGAACAACTACGACACATTCTAAAAATGAAGTCATGCAGTTAGACAAGAACAACTGCTGAGGGAGGGAAGGCTAGTACATTTAATTGGCAGAAATGTGATAATTATCATTAAATTCTAAAGAAAAACTTTTATTGATGCTAAATACATTAAAAACCTATTTTATTAGGTAAGTATATGTACGAAAATGTAAGGCAAGGTTACTAGCAATTTTTTAAAACATTCAATATGCTTTTATATTTATAACACATTAAAAACATGTAATAAAGAGGGCGCTCTTAGTTTTATTATACATTTTTTTCCTTATTACTTATTTGTTTTTCAGGGTTATTATTTTAATCGATTTAGAGTTGTTAAATTAAATGTTGTACAATTAGACATTTTCCAAAAGTGTGCAATGAATAAATTTAAATAAAGTTATTAATTGAAGTTACTCAAAATACCTAGAATGTCAAAAAGAAATGTATATTTGTAATCAACAATAAACCGAATTCACAAAACTTAAGAAGCATAATTTCTCAAAACACAAATAATCACCATTAGAAAGAGAAAATATTCCCTCCCATGGCATCTGTTCTTGTCTACAGTGTGGCTTCAAATTTGAAAGACATTCGACCTTTACGTGCGAGTTATGTGAAGTCAATTTGCATATTATATAATAATATATAGTATATCATATTGTCAGCATTTAATTATAAACTAACTTTGTATTTTTCTCACATTTTGAATACATTCTGTTTGTAACTTTGAAGCAATAAAGTTGTATTTTAAAATTCGAATTAAACTTTCTAAAAAAGATAACTTGTGAACAAAATATCTTAACTGGCGCAGTCAGTAGGATATAGTCGTAGTTCGGAATTTTCGAGTCACGGCATCGAGACAGGTTTTGGGAAAAGACCAAACGTGAGTTTCAACTCTTAGACAACCTACACCATCCAGGAACAAACAGGATCACGTAGGGAGAACTCCAAGAAGTACCAGTAACTACCGAGTTTTCCTATTACACCTTCCTAATTTTAAGATAAGTAAAATATTTCCCCGTAGGAAATATACTTTACTTTTAATTATAGTACATTAGTTAATAGAAAATAAATACATATACAGTTGTCAATTTATTAATGAACGAATCTGATACAAATATAGAAGAATTGATTTAAGTTTCAATAATTCATTAAATTTACAAGAAAACATTAGTTGTAGTAATATTAATCCAAACAATATGGCTAATAATAATGAAGAAATTAACATTCAAATGTTGAAATTGACAGTAGATTTAATTTTACCTTATGACGGCAATAGTTCAACTCTCATACAATTTATAGAGAATTGCCAATTTCTTATAGATACATATAGTAATGAGGTAATGTAGTTATTAATAATTATATTTTACGAGCAATTCGTTTTAAATTAGTAGGAAGAGTTAATCTTTTAGTTGGTGTAGAACCGAACTAGATAATTGGAATTTATTAAAAGACGCATTAGAACAATGTTTTGGAGATAACAGATCACTAGAATGTTTGGAGCAAGACCTCTTAACTTGTTAAAAACGAATCAACATTAGATTTGCTAGAAGACTACAAGTGTTAAAAAGCCATCTGGTTCAAAGAATTAATAGTTTTTCAGTAACAGAACTGCCTGTTAATACTAAAGAAACATATCGTAGACAATACGACCAAATGGCTTTGAAAACGCATATTAGAAAATTAACCGGTTTGCTACAACATACAATTAGAATTAAGAATCTAGCTTCAATCGAAGCTGCTATTACTTTTATTATAGAAGAAGACAATTTTAATTACTCTCAAAATAATTTTCAATTTAAAAGTAATACGAAACTACCATAAATTCAGAAAAGTTCAATAAACAAATACCAAATAATCATAACCATCATTCGAGTTATACTGTCAATCAAAATCAATTGCCCAGACAATTCCAACAAACACCTCAAACTAATTTTAACTACCGAAATCAAAATCCAATACAAAACTCAAATAATCAGAACCAAATCAATAATTACAAAAACCCTAACCAATTCCAATTGAACCTCGGCAAATGACTAGAAATTACCCAACCAATAGACAAGTATTTGGGCAACCAAAAAATGTTTTTGCACCCACTGGTAAAGCCCCAGAAATAGACCAGAACCAATGTCAATAAACTCGAGAAACACTTTTCAGCCTAATCAACCAAACAACTATTTTAGATCTACTAATCCCTGAAATTTAATTTCACAAGAATTGCACCAAATTCAAACCAAGTCCGACTCACTTGACTCGAACATTAATATCCCATACTTTCAGTTAAAATCCTTACGACGACGAAAACCAAACTCATAACATTGATCCCGATTACATAGATACCGTCACGTATAATGACGACTCTGTAAATAATAATAATAAAAAATTTCGGATAAAGAGGCAGGAAGCCAATTGAACGTAAACGAAATATTTTCGGATTGCAATAGCACTGAATTACCGTATATAAAAATCAATAATCCTCCAATTAAACTATTAGTAGATATTGGTGGTACGCAATCGATATTAGATCCTATCATCGCATAAAAATTCTTTCCTAATACTATTTTTCAAGAAACAACTAGAATTACAACAGCAGTAGGTCATAAAACCGCAAAATTCAAAGCAGAAATTCGAGATTTCTCTGAATTTAAATCACCCTGTACAATACCATTTATCTTGCTTAAGTTTCACAATTATTTTCACGGCCTCGTCGGCTTGAACGTAATTTAAAAAACTTAAATTATGTGTTGAAGAAATATATAACCTTTATTTCCCGGAAACTATTACAATTGCTGATAAAGGTTTCGCTAAAACTGAAATAATAAACCGCAGTGATAAACGTGTTGAAATTGTAATAAAAGACCGACTGAAAGTAATACCTCTTACTAATATTCAAAACTATATTAGAACCGAACATTTGAACGCAGAAGAAAAAAAAGCTATCCTTGAATTATGCAACGACTTCAAAGACAAACTATCTTTTACGAACGAAGTAAAACACGAAATAAAAACATTTGACAAAATACCCGTCCACACCAAATCTTACCGCTATCCTTTTATACACAAAGACGAGGTTCATCGACAAATAATGAAATTGTTAGATGGAGGAATAATTAGACCAAGTTCCTCCCCATGAGACAGCCCAATCTGCATAGTCCCAAAGAAAACAGATTCCAGCAAAACATTGGAAAACCGATACCCTGTCCCACGAATAGAAGATCTACAGGATCGACTAGGCAGATGCCAATATTTTTCAACCATAGACCTAGCGTCGGGCTTTCATCAAATTCAGGTGCATGAAAACTTCATAGCGAAAACAGCCTTGAGCGTAGAAAACGGGTATTATGAATATCTACGTATGCCATTCGGACTCGGAAATTCCCCTGCCACCTTTCAGCGTGTCATGGGGAACCCAACCCAAAGAAAATAGAAGCTATAAAGCGATTTCCTCTACCAAAAACATCCAAAGAAATAAAATAATTTCTCGTTCTATAGGCTATTATAGGAAATTTATTAAGAACTTTGCAAAAAGAACGAAACCTTTTACTAAATGCCTGAAAAAAGGAGAAAAAATTATACATTCTCCCGAATTTATTGAAACATTCGAACTTTGCAAAAATTTATTAACAAATGATCCTATCCTACAATTTCCTGACTTCGAAAAACCCATTAATGTTACCACGGATGCCTCCAATTTTACTTTAAGCGCCGTGCTAAGTCAAGGACCAATCGGTAACGATATACCAATTGCCTACGCGTCGCATACACTCAACTCCGCCGAAATTAATTATAGTACGATAGAGAAAGAACTTTTAGCGATAACTTGAGCCCGAAAATATATATCAAATTAATTACTGATCACAAACCCTTTAGATGGCTCTTCAATCTAAAAGATCCCAAATCTAAACTCATAAGATGGCGACTTCTACTGGAAGAATATGATTTAGACATCCACTGCAAGCCCGTATCACAAAACTCCAATGCTGATGATTTGAGCCAATAGAAATCAACGCAATAGATATTGAGAACGACCTATCTTGGGAAATCCAGGAGATATAGACGAAATAATAGGAACCCTTACAGACGAAAATAACACCGACTAACAAAATCTAGCCTAACAAAAAATAATAGACGAAATTGAAAAACTTTTAAATTCAAACAACAAAACACCTAACGAAACAGACGATGACGAAACTGTACATTCAGCCCAAGAAAACCCTATATTGAGCATACCATATAGCGAAAATATAACCAACTCTTACAACAATCAATTAATAATTAAACAAAATGGAAATAAGTCTTTTAATATTACTAAGGAAAGCCCATTTGATACTAAACGCGTATTTCAGTTAATTTTACAAATTATTTCTAAAAAGAACTCATATACGTATTCAAAAATTTCATAGACCCGAAAAAACTCTATTGCATACATATCATTGAATCCGCAACCGAATTAATCCCAATACTAATTACTATACTTTTAAAATTTAAAAATCACGCATTCAAATTAGTAATTTCAAGAAAATTTGTCAGATATGTAGAAAACGTTTAATAACGCAAACAAATGATGCAGTATCATCACGAAACCAAAACATGCCACAGAGGAATCAACAAAAGCTCTCGAAGCTTTAAAATTAAAATATTACTGGCCTGACATGAAAAATGACGTCACCCAGTATGCGCATGCGACGTTTGTCAACAAGCGAAGTATGACAGACATCCCCCCGGTTATTAAAAAATATTCACTTACTCTCACCCCAGCCAAACAATTTGAGATGATCCACATTGATATATTTCAAATAATGAAAACAAAATTCTTAACATTTTTGGATTCATTCTCCAAATATGGTCAAGCTTATTACATAGAATCAGTTAACGCAATATCAATAATCGAAGTTCTGTCTCTTTTTATAACTCATTTTAGCGTACCTTCAGTAATAACCTGCCACAGCGGAGCCGAATGCCATTGCCAACTGTTACAGAAATTCTGTAAGTTACATAAAATCAAACTACACTACGCCGAGAAACTCTAATAGTAGTAGTCTCGTAGAATTATTTCATTTATCGCTATTAGAAAACGCCCGTGTTATTCATCTTCAAAATTCAAATATGTCCGAAACAAATTATTCAAAATGCCGTGTTAGGATATAATTCTTCTGTACATTCAGTTACTAAATGAAAACCTTTTGTCAGGTATATATAAACTCAAATGTCCAGAATGTAATGCTGTCTATTTGGGTCAGACCCTTAGGAATTTTGAAATCCGATACAGTGAACACTTACGAGCGTACAGATTAAAACAACCAGATAAATCCCACTACGCAAAACATCTATGTAATATATTGATCTGATCTTCGTTGAGATTTTTGTTCAGTTGATTTTGTCAATGTCAAGTTGTTAAAAGTCGAATAAAGCCTATTTCAGATCAGGTTTATTTACTACAATTTATTCGACTTTTTTTTGATTCTACATAAGATGGATAAACTACTCAGACCAGAAAGGTTAGAAGTTGAACCAAGCTCTAGTACTGCCGCTCAACAGTAGACACATTGGATTCGGTCATTCGAGAATTTTATTGAAGCTGTCAATGCCACAGAAAGCAATAAGCAACTGAATATCCTAATTAACTATGTCAGTCCCACTATTTATGGATTAATCAGTGAATGTTCAACCTATGATGAAGCACTCGCAATCTTGAAAAAGATCTATGTCAAACCACGCAATGAAATTTTTGCTCTATACTCCCTTGCAACAAGGCGTCAACAAGTTAGTGAGTCTATTGACCAATACTTACAAGTTCTGAAGGAAATGAGCAAAGAATGTAATTTTAAATCTGTATCTGCAGACGAAAACAAAAATGATTACATAAGAGATTCGTTCATCAGTGGTCTCAGTTCTCCTCACATCAGACAACGACTTCTGGAAAATAATACACTAACCTTACAAGATGCTTTCGACAAAGCCAGAGCTCTTGAAATGGCTCATTATCATTCAGAGGCTTATGTATCTTCATATGGATTCTTTAATGCAGCAGCTAATATGATAACAGACAATCGCTCTGAACAAATTCAAGAATGTTCCGATCAACCAACAACTTCCGCAATTTCTTCTAAGTGTTTCTTTTGCGGTTTTGATTATCATTCTCGTGATATGTGTCCAGCTAGAAATTGCAACTGCCATGGATGCGGGAAGAAGGGACATTTTTCAAAAGTCTGTAAATCTCGAGGCAATTCAGCAAAATCCACCAAATACTCAACCAAACAGACATCATCAACAATCCTGGCTACAATTTCAGCTGCATCCCCAGCTTGCCTGTGAAGAGCAATCCTTCAAATTGACGTTAATGGAATTATGACGGATGCGTTGATTGATACAGGAAGTTCGGATAGTTTCATAAATAATAAAATAGTACAAGCAAGAAAAATGAAGATATTTCCTTCCTCATGTAATGTAGCCATGGCCTCTACGTCTAAAGTGTCTCAAGTGATCGGATGCTGTATCGTGACCATTAAAATGTTGCAGAATACGAAAACTTCAAATTACTGGTACTTGATTATTTGTGTGCAGATATGATAATAGGTCATGATTTACTCAAAGAGCACTCAGGTGTAGAAGTGACTTTTGGTGGACCAAGAGATTATTTGGCAGTATGTAATCTAGCTTTGGCTAACGTTAATCCATTTCCTCTATTCTCACATTTGGCTCCAAATTGTAAACCTATCGCAGTGAGATCTCGCTGATACACATCTGATGATTCTAAATTCATTGATAATGAAGTGAAGAGACTATTAGAAGAAAATATTATTGAGCCAAGTAACTCACCGTGGCGTGCACAAGTTTTAGTCACCTCAAGCGAAACTCATAAAAAGCGTATGGTAATTGATTATTCACAAACAATCAATAGGTTTACATTACTTGATGCTTATCCATTACCACGGATAGATGATATTGTTAATCAAATAGCAAAGTACGAAATATTCAGTACAATTGATCTACGCAATGCTTACCACCAGATTCCCATCAGAGATAACGAAAAAAAGTATACTGCTTTTGAAGCTTGCGGTAAACTTTACCAATTCCGTAGAATTCCATTCGGAGTAACTAATGGAGTAGCCTGCTTCCAGAGGACAATCCAAAACATAATCGAAAGTGAGGGTTTGAAAGATACCTATGCTTACTTGGATGACGTAACCGTTTGTGTATCGAACAAGATGGACCACGATCATAATTTACAACTCTTCATGAATGCTGCAGAGAAGTATAGTTTAACGTTGAAGAAGGAGAAATGTATGTTTTCCACTGACAAAATTAATATTCTTGGCTATACTATTACGGGGAAAACAATTATACCAGACCCAGAGAGACTCAGACCACTTTTGGAACTTCCCGCACCAAATAGTTTAGCTTCCCTTCGCCGTATAATGGGAATGTTTGCTCATTATTCGAAATGGGTGCCTAATTGCTCTGAGAAAATTCAACCACTGGTACAGTGTAAAACATTTCCCATGTCTGAAAATGCTATTACAGCATTCGAACTATTGAAGAAAATTATTTCCAGTGCTGCCGTGAAATCTATTGACGAATCCATTATGTTCACCGTAGAAACTGATGCGTCGGATTTTGCTATTGCTGCCCAACTCTCTCAGAATGGAAGACCTGTAGCGTTCTTTTCAAGAACTCTTTCAAGTACCGAACAGAGACATTCCTCAGTTGAAAAAGAAGCATATGCTATTGTGGAAGCCCTCCGGAAATGGAGACATTTCCTTATTGGCCGACATTTATTGTAGTAAATAAACCTGAACTGAAATAGGCTTTATTCAACTTTTAACAACTTGACATTGACAAAATCAACTGAACAAAAATCTCAACGAAAATCAGATCAATATATTACATATTTGAAACTAGAAATTAAATAAACAACAGATAGACAAAATGATATCCATCTGCTCTTTAATGTGCTATGACTATAAAATTATTTCATTTAATAATATTTGGATATTTACTTCTTAGTAACAATAAACACAGCGAAAATTAGTCGTAATATGTCTTTTTGATATAATCTTAGGTGATACTAAAGCACTCGACCCTTTCGACCTCACCGAAGAAAATATTATTAATGATTTTTTTAGAAAATAGGCATCAACGACATACAAATCTTTATCAATCAATAGCAGAAAGGTCATTGAAAGAAAAAGTAATTTCAAAACGCAAAGAAAGTCGCGAAGAACCAGTAAATTTCGAAGACAATCAATATTTATTAAAAATCGTGAAGCCAAGCGGAATAAAATAAAACCTCGACACGTGAAATCTAAAGTAAAACGTGACTTAGGTTTAAAAATACTTTTAGATGAAAATAAGATTCACAAATATATTGTTAAGAAACCCAATAATAAATAAATCATTTCTTTACAGAATTATGAACAGAACGAAGTTAAACCTTATCCTTACCCTATTTCTAATCCTAATACCAAACCCAATAACCTCTGACATTGAAATCCACGAATTAGATACCCCAATTATGCCACTTGACTTAGGATCAGCTAAAATAATTGAAACCAAACATACATTTTTACACTATATCGATACAAACCAATTAATTTCTCAACTACAAAATATAGAATACTTATATATTAGAAACGAACGACTCCTAAACACTACAAATTAAGGAAATAATAAAAATATGATAATCGATTTAATTTCCCATGCTAAATACTTACTCAAAACAACCACAGCAAAAATTAAACAACAACTCCTGTTAAACGACAAAAACGCGGATTAATTAAACATCAATTAGAACTCCAAACATCCTTAAATCTCAACCTTAGCGACCAATACAACAAAACTGTTCTAAATCTAAATAAAAATCAACTTACGATATAAAAATCAAACTAAAAGAATTGTCTACAGAACTAAGTAATTTTACAGAAGATATATACAGCGTGTCCACGGATGGGATATCCTATAGTTGAAAAATGTTTAAATATTAGTTTTAGCGAAAAATGTCATTCTTGATAAAAAGTTTTGCTTGTTCTGAAACCACATAAAATGAAATAAAATTCAAGTTTTTCAAAACCCGTCTCATTTTATAGCCAGTTTTATGAAAACCGTATGAATTTTTGCACTAAGTTCGAAAATAATGTATTAATTTAGTGAGTGACATTTACGATGTACCAAGTAACTGTCAACTATAATAAATAATTTTCTTTAAGAAATATTTGACAACAATGTCAACTATTCAAGAATTATAACCACTATCAAAAATGACAATACAGAATAATAATGTAAGAAACACTAAGTAAACAAAAAACATCTAGTCAATATCTCCTCCCCCAGCTTCAAAATATCTCTCAATTCTCTTTCTAAATCCTTTGTAAATATTTCGCAGCATTTCTGGGGTAATTTCGTTAACGACATCAATGATAGCTAGTTTCAAGTCTTCAATATTATGGTTTAAATTATTTGCGTAAACTTTTTGTTTTAAGTAGCCCCATAAAAAAATCTAAAATAGTTAAATCGGGGGATCGGGGCGGAAAAAATATTGGTCCATAACGTCCCATCCATCGCCCAGGAAAATATTCATCCAGCCATCCTCTAATTAGCAAAGTCGAATGTGACGAACATCCATTATGTTGAAAGTACATTTTATGCCTTTGCTCCAAGTAAATATTTTCTAATTCAGGTATTAAGAAGTTGTCCATCAAATATAAATATACCTCCTGATTTAATGTATCTTCCAGAAAATATGGTCCGATTAGTCGATCCGGTAAAACAGCACACCAAACATAAACTTTTTTTAGCAAATTGACTATTACAGTTAATCCTGTAGCTCAGGTTTTCACTAGCCCAATATCGATAATTTTGGGAAGAAACGACTCCGTTGCTTCATCAGAAAACAAAATATTATTGTGAAAGAATCGGCCATGCATAAGTTTTTCACCAATCATCGCGCAAAAGTTTTAACTTGTGTCATAATCATAATCTTGTAAGGTATAAATAAATTTCGGTTTGAATGGATGAATTTTGTTTTGCTTAAATATTTTCTGTAAGTGACTCTTGCAAAAACCAACCTCCACTGCTCTTATTCGTAGACTCAACTTGGAATTTTCCCTTAACGAATGCATAGCTAGGGCTTCACACATAATAATATTATTATCGTAACTTATTATTCATCTACACTAGTAGTATTTTCAGGTTCAATATATGCATTCTCTGGTTCAACAAGGACATTCTCATTGACATCATCATTTTCAAGTATAGTCCGATAAAATATACCGATGGTCTCATGTAATGTATCTTTGCCGCTGGTGGTATCCACAAAGCGTTCAAAATTATCAAATACCACTACAGTAAATAAAGTATTTGATAGAGAATATAGATATATTCTGAACAAATACCAATGCGATTCGATAAAGCAAAAGTTGCTTCCGTTTCTAATTGTTCTATAACATTGTAACTGCTGTAGTGACCATATTTGTTGATAATTTCGGCAATATTACGGCTGCTCGTTAAACTTTGCAATGTCATACCAATTAATTATTGTAAATGTAAGAAGGCAAAATTATTATGCAATTATAAGTGTCATTATTCGAATTCTTAATAATGTGTCAATAAGTGACAGTAAACTTTACTAAATGTATTCTGCTTCATTATTTTTCCCCGATATTATTAGCATTATGTTATTACGGGAAGTTTATTTGAGAACATGTTTATGTAACTGATAATAAATTGCTTTGCTTCTATTTTATCGCAAACTGTGTCATGCGAACATATAATAGAATAACCACTACAGTGATAGTATTTTGTGACTTGCAGTTTATTTCGGTGTTTACCTGCCACACATTTAGTAAACCTAGGATTGTCGTAACAGAGTGCAGGGAAAGTTCAAAATAACTAAGAATTTCGGACTGTGTCTGAAGCATGCCGGAAATACGCACTTTGTCTACGCAAACCTAGTTACGGACATTGACGGTTACATATAGATAAAATTAATCAGCATGTCAATATATACAACTTTTGTTTCAAACAACATTTGTCTAAAATGACCCGTTTACATTTTTGCCCGTTTTTTAATTTACATTTACCTCCAAAACTTTATTAGTTTGTACTGGTTTGGTTTTCCATTCATGATTGTGTTGCTAGGTACTACAGCTCACGTGCTTATAACCTAAAACTGTCCCTTTTCAGTGTTCCGATTTCAACTTATTTTGCACATTTGTACTAAATTGCTGGTGGTCTATGTGCCAGCAACAGCAAATTTTGTATTATGTATTTGCAAAGTTGGCCTATATGTTTTGATGTTGATGCTATTATTTCATAAACTGAAAGTTACATGTTTGCTTTTTAAAATAACTTGATATTATTTCCATGGCATTATTTCGTTGTCAATTTTTAAACTACTTTCGGAATGTAAGGTAGGTAATAAAATGTGTATTTTTGGTTTCCAAGTTGATTTTTATTTACGAAAATTTAAAAAAAAACTCCATCTAATGAAATTTGAGATGTAAAAATGAACAAGTGTACACATCCCGACGGGGCCAGTATAACCAATAACTTCAAATAAGGATCCACAATTGAAATTATACAATTTACAATAATACTTAATTTAAAACTAATTTATTCATACTTATTTTATATAGGTTGGGATAGTTTTAATAGATATATTTCAGTTTTAATGTTAAAAGTGTACTTGATTTAGTTCATGGTAGTTAAACTTTTCTTTTGCTAATCTGGTTGACAATGTTGAATGAAATTGATGTATACTCTTCAAAAGTTTGTCATCATGTATTATCTCAAGAGATTTGGTTAATATACTTCCACAGAAATAAATCTTAAGCTGTGGAACACATCTTACCATTCTACTGGATCTTGTAAATCTTACATTATATCCCTCATCCTAACGAAATCTAATTACGCCATTTTGAAAAGCTCAAACTTTCGACGATCAACATATCAATTATTCAATTTTGAAATTCCTCTAGATTTACTTAATTGGTTGAATTAGAATTTAAAATTTAGCTACTCTTTGGTCTAAGAACTGCTGATTAGTTAATCATATTCATCAAATTTTCTTAGAACTCCACAGGTAACTTAAAATGCCATCTTCTGTTTTTTAAAACATATTGACAACTTTTTCCCATGTGAATCACCTACTTATATATATATATATATATATATATATATATATATATACTTATATTTGAAAATAAAATTTGGTGCATGAAAACTATTTCCACTTAAAACAACTATGGTGAATGTACCTGTTCACTGACCTATATTTGCCTGTATAATAAATAAAATAATAGCGAAACCTTTTAACAAAATAATGGATTAGTTTTTGACAACTTTGATGTATCTTGAACAAGTAGCTCTACAATGAAAATATAACTACTGGTCAGTCACAAGGATCTATATTTAAAACTGTGCCAAGTGGGGATCTGTCCGATAATAGTAACTAAGTAATGATAAGGGATGGATGACCCCTGAAGTATTTTTTGAATACATTGCGAACGAATTTCATAAATGGGTACTATCAGAAATCATAAAAAGACCAATAATTTACATAGGTTGGGATAGTTTTAATAGATATATTTCAGTTTTAATGTTAAAAGTGTACTTGATTTAGTTCATGGTAGTTAAACTTTTCTTTTGCTAATCTGGTTGACAATGTTGAATGAAATTGATGTATACTCTTCAAAAGTTTGTCATCATGTATTATCTCAAGAGATTTGGTTAATATACTTCCACAGAAATAAATCTTAAGCTGTGGAACACATCTTACCATTCTACTGGATCTTGTAAATCTTACATTATATCCCTCATCCTAACGAAATCTAATTACGCCATTTTGAAAAGCTCAAACTTTCGACGATCAACATATCAATTATTCAATTTTGAAATTCCTCTAGATTTACTTAATTGGTTGAATTAGAATTTAAAATTTAGCTACTCTTTGGTCTAAGAACTGCTGATTAGTTAATCATATTCATCAAATTTTCTTAGAACTCCACAGGTAACTTAAAATGCCATCTTCTGTTTTTTAAAACATATTGACAACTTTTTCCCATGTGAATCACCTACTTATATATATATATATATATATATATATATATATATATATATATATATATATATATATATATATATACTTATATTTGAAAATAAAATTTGGTGCATGAAAACTATTTCCACTTAAAACAACTATGGTGAATGTACCTGTTCACTGACCTATATTTGCCTGTATAATAAATAAAATAATAGCGAAACCTTTTAACAAAATAATGGATTAGTTTTTGACAACTTTGATGTATCTTGAACAAGTAGCTCTACAATGAAAATATAACTACTGGTCAGTCACAAGGATCTATATTTAAAACTGTGCCAAGTGGGGATCTGTCCGATAATAGTAACTAAGTAATGATAAGGGATGGATGACCCCTGAAGTATTTTTTGAATACATTGCGAACGAATTTCATAAATGGGTACTATCAGAAATCATAAAAAGACCAATAATTGTATTTATAGACGGGCTCAAATCCCATGTGAACTATGCCCTTAGCCAATGGTGCAAAATCTTTTATGCATATCACCCAATACTACACACATCCTTCAACCAGCTGACATCAGTGTTTTTAAGCCAGTGAAAACTGACTGGAAGAAAATAGTTAGATATTGAATTATTTGATAATAATAATTCAAATAATGAGAATGAAAATAAAGTACTGTCTCCTCTAGGGATGTACCGGATCGAGTATTTGGCCGGTCCGGCCGAAACCGGAATTCCGACCGGTAGCCGGACCGGACCGCCGGAATCCCGGTCGGATTGGGATTTATATGGAAATATTTCAAATTCCTGCAGTTTAACGATATTTTACAGGTTCTATCTATCTAAAGCATAAAACTCTATATTATTCTCTTTTTTCTTGTATACACCGGTCCTTAATTTATTCCATTCCGCCTTATGAATTATAAATAAATAAAAAAATTAAATGTCATTGCTTTGTGTAGTGCCATCTATTATTCTAATAAAGCACCCTGACCTCCAGTAAATAGGTCAAGGGCTGTAGAGATGCAGAGATAAACAGTGAGGGGTGTTTTATAAACAAACTGCAATTAATAATAAATGACAGTATAAATTCTCAAAGATGAACCATATCAGATGTGATTAGTTGTGCCCACCGAATTGTAACTCATTTCAATCACTATTCTTTAGCATGCAGCAAATTAAGTGAAACACAAGAGTTGAATATGGATCAGAAGAAAATTGTCCAAGATGTACAAACTCGGTGGAACTCCACTTTCTACACGTTAGAGATGTTTCTTGATTTGAAACGTTGTGTAACTATTTATCACACTGAAAATAGCGCTATAAAGTCTATAAACAATTTAACCAAATAATCAGTGGGCCTTGTTGCAATCTGCCCTTGAATTACTTAGACCTTTTGAAGATATAACGAAACTGATGAGCAGCACGGACTTTCAGAAGTAATTCCAACAATTGCTGTATTGAAGCGCTACCTTTTGTCCGATAAAATAGAACAGTTATATGGCGTTGGAACTCTGAAAGAAAGTATCATTACAGGAATTAACCAAAGGTTCTCCGATGTGGAGTCCAATGACTGCTTTACGATATCGACTATTTTAGATCCCAGATATAAAGTACACTTTTTTTCGAGTCAGACTATAGTTGAAGATAAAAAAAACAAACTTGTGAGAAAAATCACCGAAATTAATAAGAGCAACACCGATGAATCCGAATCTGAAATACAAGAAGATGATGAGGCTAATGGGGTTATTAGCGAAGACGAGGATAAATAACCATTCGCCGCTATACAAGAGAGTGAGGATAACATATGAAAAAAAATATACTGTGGATGTGCTATGATAACTTTGTTCCATCTTCGACACCTGCATCCTCTACTAATGATTCGATAGGCAATATACTCTATCAACTTAAAGTATACTATCGAGTACCCGTTATTGACAGAAAGTCAGATCCATTTGAGTGATGGAGCAAGCACGGTGGAACATTTCCTGATCTAATTATTTAGTAAAGCAGTTTTTATCAAGTCAGGCAACTAGTGTTTATTCAGAGAGACTATTTTCGGAAATTGGTAACATATATGTTGATAATAAATGTAGGTTCTGAAAATGCAGAAAAGCTCTTATTTATTCATCACAATCTAAATAAAATAAATTATGAATATTAGTTTTTGGTTTATGTCTTTAATCTTTTATATGTACCTCGGTTTAATACATTCGTTTGTTTAAAAAACATATTGTAATGATTTACGACTTTCAATTTATGAAAGTTCAAAATATTTTTCTTGCTGTTTTCTTTATATTTAACCTATATTAAAAAAATTTAATGTTCCGGACGGACCGCAATCGCGATTCGGCCAGAACGGCAATTCCGGCCTCTAGGCCGGATCGACCGAATTTAGTGGTACCGCCGGAATTCCGGTACATCCCTAGTCTCCTCTTACTAATGCATTTGAAACCCATCTTGAACATCCTGATTCCGTCAAAAGGAAGAACATGATTGCAAAAACAACAGACAATAAATCTGCAAGTGCTATTTCCTCTGCAGAATAGCGAGAATTTTATAGAAAAAAAAGATGCAGAAAAATCTCAAAAGCAAATGGATATTTGTAAGAGAAGAGAGACATTGGAGGAAAATAAGATACCAAAAAAATGAAGCCAAAGAGAACAGATAGTGGACAAGGTAACTTAAAACAAATATCACCATGTGATATGTGTAATGGTAACAGTGACACAGAGGAAAAGGACTATAAAAATATACCTAAGCTGTGATTTTTGCGATAAATAGTACCACAAAAAATGTACTGCTGTACTTGCTGTTTCAAAGGACTATAAATGTGATCAATGTTAATAGGTTGTTAGTATTTTTGAGTTCTCGGAATTTGTATATACTTTGTTTTTATATCTACTTTCGAGAATTGCGACTGGTAGTTGAAAACAGACTAAAATGTACATTTTACATTCATTTAATAAATTATTAATAAAAGCACTAAAAGTGACATTTTAACCCCATCTAAAGGCTTCAAACAATCAAAATTTTTGAAATTTGATTTAATTTTCTTGTATTTATTACATCTCAAAGTTGAAATTTCTGTTAACTGGTCACAAACAGGCACATTCACCCTATTAATTAGCTGATTCATTGCAAAAATGTTAATATTTTTAATAATTCTCTAGAGATTAACTTTATATAAATCCCAAAAAAATAAATTGATTTGATAAAAAAAATCTATTCAGTAATTTGCAATCTAGGATCCCATTCAAATAATTAAGAGATTAAAACAAGGTACAATATTTGCTCCCTTTTACCTCACAATCAATATTTTGTTTCTTCGGAAGGGGAAAATGTATCATTGTTCAATGATTATTAAAATGACTCCTCACTGACTAGTACTAGCCCACCCTGTAGAACTTCCCATGTCTCTAATATGTAGTTTAACTGCTGCATCTAAAATGTCTTTAATATCTTTACATCCCTGTAATGCTTTACTTAAAACTTTATCTAAATGATCTAAATGGAACCTCTGGGACATCTCCATAAGAACTATTTTCCCAGACATTGGAAGAGCTGCTACTGTTAATGTTGGTCCACCCATTATTTCCTCTTGATGAGAAATGTCCAGCATAGGTACATCATTATTTGCTAAGCTTGCTGTGCATGCACATACATACTCCTTCAGTGGGATACCAGCATCTATTAAAGCTAAAGTTGCAGCATTCACACAAGCAGGGTATATCCCCCCATCTGCATGAAGAACTTCTACATACACATCTATCTGACAGAATGGATACAATTCACTTTTTATGGCAGCTTCCAATGCTTGTTGCAAATGCATAGATAATTCTGATGATTTCCTATCTCCTCTAGGCCTTTTTTTCCGATCTGTTGTAGAAAATACAGCCATACTGAATTGACAATTTATAACTGCATTATCATGTTGTGCTTTAGATCTTCCACCTTTCACCTAAAATGTTGATATGTATAATTGAATTTAGTTAATATATATTTTTGTAGCATCTTACTTCATGGGGTCCATACACAGCAGCTAAAACTTTCGTTAAACCTTGTTCAATATACGCACTTCCATCTGGTTTTGAAAATACTCCTAACTTACAACGTATTCTTCTAAGTTCATTAGCTCTTCGGCCATCTAAACGCAGACCAATTTTTGAAAGTAATTCTTTGTTCCTGCTCATTATTATATTTATTTAGAGATTTGAAATTAAGGTTATGTTGTTATCATAGATTAAAAAATAAATTGTTACATATGGAACTATAGATAAACTAGTTGTTCATATACATATAAATAAATTTATTACGTATGTTGTTGTTCATATACGTATGTCATAAGGGATGGTAAAGTCAAAAAATACACAAACTTTGGTAAAGTCGACTCTAACTTTGGTCAAAAATCGATTTTTTACTTAAAAAATCGACTTTTTTAGAGTCGAGTTCAAACCACAGAACTAAAAACACTATGTTTTAGTTTTGTGGTTCAAACACTTCAAGTCGATTAGAATCGATTTTAACTTGATGACTTCGACTTTTTTTAACAACTTGATGGTAAAGTACTATTCACAGTTAATACACTATATCAGTTGTCTATGAATTGACCGTCGTCTTCTGTCATTGTTATATATTGTTCTATTCAGCGCCATGCATCAAGACGGTGGAGCGGTTGAACTAAAGTAAAAAGATGTTCGTTTGCAAAAATTTGTGCATAACAAATCTCAAAAAATACAATGATTTGAGATTTCATATTTTCAGAATCGAATTCTCAAAGCTTCCTTTTGGGGATCAGGTTTTGGTGTCCAGATTGGTAACCACAAATTGTCAAAACTGTCAAAATCACACCATCACTTAATGGCTTATATCTTTTTTATAACAATATAAAACTCAACCAAAATACCTGATCCCCAAGACAAAGGTCCAAGTTATATTGTTAAAATTCAATACTTAATTTCCCTGCGTTCTTTAGATTTGTTGTGTACAAATTGACCTAAATTTTGTTGCAAATCACGGGTGCCAACTGTTTTCAGGTTCCTAAAACGTGAGGCCCCTCTTAAAGCGATTCATTTTCGCGAATAAGTAATGACGTCACGCTTAAAAACGCTTGAAGCGGAAACTGCCGTGGTCGAGAGTGCGCCAGAAAGCTCTAAAGGTACAATTTCACGTGACGCTGGAAGCTCAAATTTTGACGCTCGAACCGGTGATCACATGACTAAATATGCAGTTTTAGCTTCGCTTTAGGAAGTTCGTTTTATACAAACTTTCAGCGTCGATTTTCAGCTTGAACCAGTGTTGCCAGGCGAAAAATATTACATCTTCAACCATCTTATCAAAACCGTGCCAACCGTGATTTAAAAGTTCCCAACATATTAAATTAAATGTAACAAAATTTGTACAAATAAACTTTTTATTATAAAATTATGTAAAATCAAGATACAATTTTTTTAATGCACATAACAACTTCAAAATAAGAACATTCTTCTATATATCATCATAAATAAACAGAATATTACTTTGTACCTTACTTAATGAAAAGTAAGCAGATTTACTAGGTTCTCACTTTCTACCAATAAAATTTAAAAACCCTAATAATTTCGTCACTACGTTAAAAAATCCCCAATTTGAGGAAAAATCGACACATTTGGTAACAGTGGTTTGAACTGTGTTACTCCATATACAAATCGAATAAGTATTATTTGCCTTATGGTTTATTAATGTGTTAACAAAGAGTATATAAATATTGAGTAAAATGAATGAAGAATTGGAATCTATGATTTATATTGAGTCCTTACACTTGTGCTAAATATTGTATATTCCGATTATACCATTCAGTATATTTTTGATGATATTCGGCAACATATTTTCCATATCGATCTTTATTTGACATTTTTACAGTTGCTTATCAATATAATTATTAACAGGAACAATTAAATTTAGGATTTATATGTATTTCATTTGCAAGACGCTCCAATTTCGACGCTGGAATACCTTTTTCATGGAAGCTACAAATTTGAGCGCTCCATTTAGACATGTGACAGCTTTTGAAGCTCATTTTTGAGCTTCAGCGTCACGTGAAAATGTACCTTAAAGGTATAATTTCACGTGACGCTCGAAGCTCAAATTTTGACGCTCAAACCGGTGATCACATGACTAAATATGCAGTTTTAGCTTCGCTTTAGGAAGTTCGTTTTAAACCAACTTTCAGCGTCGATTTTCAGCTTGAACCAGTGTTGCCAGGCGAAAAATATTTACATCCTCAACCATCTTATCAAAACCGTGCCAACCGTGATTTAAAAGTTCCCAACATATTAAATTAAATGTAACAAAATTTGTACAAATAAACTTTTTATTATAAAATATATAAAATTATATAAAATCAAGATACAATTTTTTTAATGCACATAACAACTTCAAAATAAGAACAGTCTTCTATATCTCATCACAAATAAACAGAATATAACTTGGTACCTTACTTAAGGCCGATTTATAAACTTGCAGTTGCCGTTTCCGTTGAAAGTTAAAAAGCTACTTTCACATTTACGCATTTATATTCTCCGTTGCTGTTACCCTTCGCCGTTGGGCGTGACGTTCCCTGACGTTCAGACATAACGAAGTTCTAAGTTTTGCAGTTCGCTGTTCATGCCGTTCGCATATTAATCAATCAAAAGCCTGGTCGTTTGGCAAGAATCGAGTTTAGTGGGTTTAACATAACCTTAAATACGTTATTAAAGCCTGGGCAGCTGATTTACGATTTATTTTTATTGATATGATGATTTGTATTTTGTGAAGAATGAATTTCGATGTGGATGACAATAATGTTCTTCATGATATTAACTCAAGAAATCATTGTAGAAGTAGAAAGATAAAAATTATCTACCCTGAACACAATGGCGGTGAATATCAAACGTCAGGTTTATAAATTGACACTAACAACGGCAACTGCAACGTCAAACAGCAACGGGAGCGGGAACGGTAACGGCAACTGCAAGTTTATAAATAGATCTTTAATGAAAAGTAAGCAAATTTACTAGGTTCTCACTTTCTACCGATAAAGTTTAAAATCCATAATAATTTCGTCACTACGTTAAAAAATCCCCAATCTGAGGAAAAATCGACACCTTTGGCAACAGTGGTTTGAACTGTGTTACTCCATAGACAAATCGGATAAGAATTATTTGGTCTATGGTTTATTAATGTGTTAACGAAGAGTATATAAATATTGAGTAAAATGAATGAAGAATTGGAATCTATAATTTATATTGAGTCCTTACACTTGTGCTAAATATTGTATATTCCGATTATACCATTCACTATATTTTTGATGATATTCGGCAACATATTTTCCATATCGATCTTTATATGACATTTTTACAATTGCTTATCAATATAATTATTAAAAGGAACAATTAAATTTAGGTTTTATATGTATTTTATTTGCAAGACGCTCCAATTTTGACGCTGGAATACCTTTTTCATGGAAGCTACAATTTGAGCGTTCCATTTAGACATGTGACAGCTTTTGAAGCTCATTTTTTGAGCTTCTAGCGTCACGTGAAAATTACCTTAAGCGGTTGATAGCTATGACAGAATAAATTGATAGGGCCTGGACCAATGGTGTGGCTATTATTTATTTGTTATTACTAGGCAACAATTTGAATTTATCAACAAACTCATAGATAACAAAAAATTTGTTTAAACAGTGTTTTTCCCAAACAACATTTATATCTCTGCGGGGTCGTTGCGAGGTACCGTGTCTTTAGATATTCGAAATTAAATATAAAGGCGGGTTTATACAACATTTACATAGTCATAATCATAACCACAGTCACATTCATAAGAGTTAAACTAATTATTTCTTATAGCACCGTTTATACAACTGTCACAATCACAATCATAAGCATAATTTTACTGACCTTGAAGTTCCTAACTTTTAACTTTATGATTATGATTAAGACGAGAATTGAAATGCGCATGCGTTGTAACCAACAGGCGATGAGCAATGTTGACAAAAAGGCGTTTTGGTTGAAGAATGAATTTTATTGGCAGTTTTTTGGAGGTATATCAGTGCTCCATCAACCATTGTTTATATTATACTTCATTGATTTGACTGTTGGCTAATTTCATTTATATGAATTTTATGCTTATGACTGTGACTATTAAAATTGTATAAACCTGCCTTAATTTAGATAACGGCTTATCCATTCTTCCTCATAAATCAACCTGATGTGATGGTCTTTTACAATTGAAAAAATTATTTGCATACTTTTTATTCTTCTTGAGAGCTTATTTCTCATTAAAAGATGTATCCTCACTGAGCAGCACCATTAATTGCTTGACAGGCCTACCTACAAAAACATCACAAAAATTTGAATAAGTAGATTTCACTACATTTTACAATATTGCCAAGCTTAGGGAATACTTAGCTAAGGAGTCTCTTAAAGTTGATAGTGCAAACAAAAAAAAGAGAAGGGCAACTTAAAGTTCATGGACTCCTTAACGTAATGTTGGTGCAATCGGCATATTCGAAATGATCGTCTAGCACACTTTGACGATATTTTCATCTCTCTTTATATGGTAATTAAACAAGGACAAAACTACTAAATAGGTTACCGTTGACACATAAAACAGGTACACAAATATGGAGCAATGTTGCCACTTTTTGTTATAACCATAAAGCTATCTAAGGTTATAACGAATACTTGTTTAAAATTTATATAAGTTTATGCATTTATTAAATAAAATTCAAGTATTATTAATTAATTTTAAAAGCAGCCACTCAAATGCATAAATTTAGTATGACTTTTTTTATTTGCATAACTTTTTAACAAAATTTCAATCAAACTTCTAATTTCATTTTTCCTGCAACTAAAGAGAATTTGTAAATATAGCAAAGCAGTGGAAGTGTCCGCAAGTGAGATTAGAATGTGACTCGATGTTTGGGGCAGGAAAAAATCAAAACAAACATATCTATTTTATCTGTTAATCTGAGGAGAAGCCATAAACGAACGCACCATAATATGCCACTTCACTTTATTGTAATTTGGCGCGGAAAGTTTCCGTTCTGTCATTTCTTGTTTCATTAATCCATTTGTGCGGCAAATTGCTTTTACAACGGTTTTGTCAGAATTTTAACATATTAAAACAACATCAAAATGTTTGAAGCACGTTTAGTAGAAAGTGCTACATTTAAAAAAGTGTTAGATGCTATTAAGGACCTTCTAAATGAAGCATCTTTCGATTGTTCTGAATCCGGTATTCAACTCCAAGCTATGGATAATTCTCACGTTTCCCTTGTCTCCTTAACTTTAAAATCAGATGGATTTGATAAATATAGATGTGATCGTAACCTTACAATGGGGATGAATTTGGGAAGGTAAGATACTTTTGTGAATAAAGCATTCTGAAACTCGTTACTCGAAGGTGCTAAATGTTGGAAGAGTTTCTATGAAACTAAATACATTTTCTTTCACTTGTGGCTATTTCCATATTCTTATCCAACGAATATATTCAAATATGCTTCTCACAATTTTAATGCAAATTGCACAAATCTAGTAATGTTTAGAATTTTCTTTGTTTAACTAATGTAACCATTGATAATTATTTATTATGACTTATTTATATTAAATTAATTTTCTTATATAAAACCAAACTAATGTCGATATTATACCTAATATATTTATTTTTAACTTCTACTATGAACTTAACATACTTTCAGTACCTATTATTACCCTTTAAGGTTAATCTGATAGATTAAATAGATCAAGGTTGGCCTTTCCATCTAATGTGTTTATTATTTGCAGTATGTCAAAAATCTTCAAATGTTCAAGCAATGATGATACTGTTACTATCAAAGCTCAAGATGATGCAGATACAGTAACCTTCATGTTTGAAGCCAAAAAACGGGACAAAATATCTGATTATGAAATGAAATTAATGAATCTCGATCAAGAACATCTGGGCATCCCTGAAACTGATTTCTCTTGTGTAATAAGAATGCCTGCCGGTGAGTTTGCAAGAATAGTGAAAGACCTTTCACAATTTGGAGAATCTATTGTCATATCTTGTACAAAAGAAGGTGTAAAATTTTCAACATCTGGAGATATTGGAAGTGCTAATGTCAAAATTGCCCAGACAAGTAACTTTGAGAAAGAGGAAGAATCAGTTGCAATTGAAATGCAAGAACCTGTTACCCTTACTTTTGCTTGTCAATATTTGAACTCATTTACAAAGGCAACACCACTTTCCAGCGTTGTTCAACTTTCCATGTCAGATAATGTACCCCTTGTTGTAGAATACCAAATACCTGAGTTGGGTCATTTAAGGTATTATTTGGCTCCTAAAATTGAGGAGGATGAAAATTAATTTTATCGATCTCATGTTATTGATAAGTGCCTTCTGATATAAGTAACTAAACACCTGTCATGTAAACTTTTATAAAAGTGAAGTGTCAAGTTATTTAACAATAGATTAGTTATTTTTAATACCTTTTGTTTTAATGTTCCATAAATAATTTTATCACTAATGTGTGGCATTTAATTGTCACCTTTGGTAGAATGGCTCAGGACCAATGCCAATTCTCAACAATTATAATTTGAAACTGTTTTACTATTTATATCTTTATAAATACAGAATTAATACAAAAAACATCAGATTATTATTAAAAAATGTATATGATCAGTATTAATGAGTAATATTTAAATGTTACAAGTTTTTCATTATAATATGGAAAAAACAATATTTCTTGGATATATTTCCCCAAATGTGTATCTGTTCATATTTTGCCTTTTATCATCTGAACCTCATAATAAAATTTAGATCTCTTTGATATGTCCAATCTTCTATTGTTTTTATCATTAATTAATTCCCTAAATGTCCTATGTGACAGAACTATTTAAATCTGACATTTTACCATATTGACTTGCCAGTTAACATGTCCGTTCAAATAAAATGACGCCTTATCTGAAAATAAAACGTTATTCATGAAATTGTTTTTCGAATTATTGTTTTAATTCATCATGTACTCACAGAATTCAGTTCTGCTATTAGTCATCTTCAGCCAACTCATGAGATGTATTGTATAAGCATGGTATTTTGCTTTTTTATAATATTTGATACTGAAGACTTTCAAATATTCAAATCCCTAGGACCCCAGGTATTCTCCACACTATACAGTTTTCAGTGCATCGTCTACTGCTGAAAAAACAACATATTATTGAATATTTGCATTGCTTCAGTGCATATATAACGTGCCCTAATTCTCTGTATTTCTGTTCTTGCCATATATTGAGATACATTCACAATCTGGGTGCATTTCATGAAATAACGGGATCTTGTCGAGTCCTGATTCTGTCACCAGCACCAACAATTAAAATTTCAATTCTTTCAGTTAAAAGCAAAACAGTTTGTTAAAAACGGATATACATATATCAGATTAATAATGACAGTTTTTAATGAGAAACTGAAAAACAAATGGCAAGAAATACTTTTAAACTTTTTCTGTTTAGTCCAGTGGCTAGGATTACTTAAAGTGGATATATACTATGTTAAATTAACAAACAACTTTTACGTTTGTATCCATTCTGTAGCATTTTGAATTAAGATTTTTGGAATCGGCTCAGCAAGAGAAAACCGCAATTGAAAAAAGGGAGGTATTTCATTAAAAAAAAAACTTCTGACTTCATCATTCAAGACTATGAAAAGTAAAATAAAAAATCGATGATCTGTTTCCGTATTTTTTCGTCTCTTTTAGATAATAATGAATTTATATAATTTTGGCAAAGTCGTGACGAAACGTTAAAAAATATTTCTATTAAAAACACGTTATTTGTTAAAATAGAAAATCAAGAAAATAAATATAAAAAGGTCTAAGAAGTAGAACATTTTCAATATTCCTCTTACATTATAATGGGGTGAAATTAGCAACCCTTACATATATAATATCAACTCTTTGTTCAAGATTTAGGTAGTTTTGTAAAATAAAAATATTACTAAAAATCCTCAACAAGGAGTACCGCACTATCTCCTTTACTCTACAATCTGTACTGTTATGACATCTACAACTTTGAGTTTAGCAGCAGATTCCTTAAACTCAAAAATACATATTGCAGTATGCTGATGATACCGCTTTGATCAGTCATAATAACAGCCTAAAAAAACAAAGTATAACAAACAAAAACATGGGCATTAACAAGAAATCTGCAGCAAACATACAAAAGTAGGTATCTGTATGGCCATATAATGTACAAGTCAACAAGAACATTTGTTTGGAAAACTACTGACAGCAGATACAACAACCATGACTCACAAAAATGAGACATTCAAACCCACTCCACAATCCATCAAACAAACCTCTATATACCAAACCACAAAAGTACAGCAACTCAAGGATAGAATAACAACTCTGACCAAAACTTTTTCCACAGGGATGCATAATATGGAAATAATGGATGCACTATACATTAAATGAGATCACACACAACAATCGAAACGAAAATCTCAGAAGACTATTTGGGAAGTAGTAAAAACAACACTAAAGGAAAACGAAAGTGACCAATATTGAAGTTAAAATACAATCAAAGACAAATTTCTCTCTTTTTATATACATTAATGTTAAGACTGAAGGACCTCGGTTACTGGCAATTTAATTGTACCAATTATTTACCTTTATTATTATTCCCAGTTTATTTTAAAACGCAAAAAATAAAATACAGCTCTTTACTAAATAATAAGTTATATATTGAGAGTGGAAAACAGTAAAGATGGAAAATGCAGAATAAAATACGATTCATGATAAATGTTGAAAATGACTGCCACTAGCTAAAATACATGGGGGTACTCTAAATCTAATCGATGGTCAAACACATTCAAATATTTCAGACATTTCTTATAGTATCACATGCTATTTGAATATGATTCTTCAAATCATTAATATCAAGTATCGGTGTATTGTAAACTAATCATTCAAAAACATGGATTTAATTCTGAAGATCGAGAAGGCCAGTGTTGTGGCCCTCCTTGATGAATTCAACAGTTGGTATTAGTTACATCTTACAAGTCTAACTAAAATGTACTGGAACACCATGGAGCATGAATCATATGTTCTGTCTAATAACGAGTGGGATGTCCTCAAGTAGTTCTGGGAGATCATTTTCAAGAAAACTGGTGTAACCAATTCCATTTAATGCCAGAAGCAGAAAACATGGCCTAATTGAGTTGTCCTCTATTATTCCACTCCACACAATAATTGAAAACACATTTTGAACACTATTGGTATAATAAATCAAAGATGTAAATAGTTTAGCTTGCTTACTACCTTTTCAGTGATTGTGAAGACTGGCTTAACCAGCAGATATTTTTTATGAATAGATTCCACAAAGTAAGGGTTGAATTTTAGAGTTTTTTATTAACAAATTTCATTATTGGGTTCAGCCACATTCAAAATTTTAGATGTATTATTCTATCAATAGTTATTCCACCTTGTCAAACTTTTTTTTAATAGTTACATGCTTGTCATCAAATGTGTTCAATAATATCCAAATGAACATTACGAATGAGGAAAAAATATTGATGCTATTTTTACTTTTTATTTAACATAAAACTTTGGAGTAAATATTTTATACATTTCTACAATTCACTTTAGATTTAATACAGTTTGTTCCATTCTTCACGTTCCTTTCTTTCCTTGACTACCTGTTCAACAACTGGAGTAAGGTACAACTTATCTTCTTCGAGTTTGGTCCATTGTTCCTTTGGTAGAAGGCTGTGGGTAAGGGAGAGTTGAGTAGCCCTCAGGATACGGTAATTTCTCTCATCTACTGTGCTTTGTGGTAAACGTTTCAAAGCTTCTTTAACATCTTCGGTCTCGTGAAGAATGTCGTCTCTCCAGAGACCATATTTATTAAATCCGGATAAATTGTATGCCCACTTTTGCAATGCACTAGACATAAAACGTTTTTGGACAAAACTTACTGCCATTATTGTAGTTTTAATGATAAATATATTTACCTAAATGATAATTTGAGTATAAAATGTATTAGATAATCGGCTCCGTTTAATTTGACAAACGACTGTTACCAGTGTCAGCTGTAGTGCGTTCACAAAACAACGCCTTGGGTGTTGAAAGACATACTCAGGTACAATATGAGCGTTCATAAAACATTTAAAATATACCTCTCTACACTACAGCGTTCATAAACACACCACGGGAATCTGGAGAGTGCGCTCGGAAAAGTTCTTAAAATCCACCGATAGACTCTATCGATAGATGTCTGTGATATGTCAGCCTAATGTCAGGTAGAATGTAGTTGATCTATCGGTAGGCGATTATAAGAACGTATTGGTTAGATTCTATGGTAGATTGAAATATATATAAAAAAGAAAGAAGATTAATTTGACAATCATTTTCAAACCAGCCCAGCAGCTATCTTTATTAGTATTGACGCAAGTAAACTTTTATTTTTTGTATTACCAGGGACATGTCTACAAAATAAATATACACTGTAATTTATTGATTTTTAATTCGATACAAAATTTCATCTCGTAAAAGCATGACGTGCGTATTTAGGTCAACCATCACTTTAAACATTTCAACATTATAGGATAATTCCATTTCATAATAATTTTTATTAACAAAAAAACAAGTATTAAATTTTTAACAGAACAAAACCACTAACCTCAATAAATAAACAATCTGTAAGATTGTTCATTGTCATTGCATATGGTTGATGATTGTGCTTTCCCCTTCCAAATCTACCAGATTTACCGAGACTAAAGCCCGGTAGAACTGATGGATGTTCGGTAGAACTATCGGTGAATTTAAGAACGCTGGGATGATTCTATCGACAATCTATCGGTAAATTTAAGAACGGCTTTGGTAGACACCGTATTTACCGATAGATGTATCGGTAAATTTAAGAACTTCTCTTCCTCCTAGTTTCCCGCTCACGATCGGGGAAATGATTACCCTGACACGAGCAATTCGTATTATAAACATTTTCATGTTATAGAGGTTAAGGTGCCAGTAATGTTTCTTCCTTAGACAAGGAATTCCTTGTCTAAGATTTATTCTGTAGGTTAAGATTAGCTATAAGTTTCAATCAACAGAAGATTATTATCAAATTCCATTTGTAATATTTTTTACAGATAAAAACATTCCACGATCCCTGTTTTTCTGCAACCAACGTAAAATAAACAAGACATTTCAATGTCAAAATCAAATTTGGAGAGTGCAAGGCGAGCTCTAAATCGTTCTAGTTGGCTTCTCCCTTAGAATATAAAGTAGTGCGCTAAGAGAGAGAGAGAGAGAGAGAGATTCGTGAATGAGTTTGGGGTGGGTTGGGGTTTTCTTGGTTGATTTGTCGTTTTCTTGATGCTGCCCTGGTATAGGATAGGTTTCCTCTTCAGGGCTGTGTTGGGGGTGTGTTGGGTGGTTTGGTGCGCGCTCGGCCGAGAAATTAGGTTGGGGTTTAAAAGTGTCTAGTAAGAAAAATTTTTAAAGGTGATTAGGAAAATTTGTTTAGAAGTGTCTAGAAATGAGAGTTGTTGGGTGGGCTTTTCGCCAGAAGGTGACTGGAGGGTTGTGCTGTGTTGGGGTGAATTGGGGGTTGGTCTCTGGAAGCAGCGAAGCCCAGTGCGCTATTTCCACTACAGTAGAAATAGGGGACTAAGTCGGCCATCTTGGATAACCATTTGTGACGTCAAAGGTTTTGACTCCTGTTATATTTGTTGTGGTTTCTTGTTGAAAAGTTAATTTATGTGTTACATTGAACTTTTTATTGATTATTTAGTTCATATTAAGAATATTTAAACAATAAATTAGTTTTGTGATTGCATATATATATAGTTATTAAGACAATATGGTTAGCTGTAGAGCTTGTGGATGTTCAGACTCCTAAAAACGACGTTTTGAAAATTACTTTTCATCGGTAGGTACCCATTTTTTTAATATTCACACATTACTTTCGTAAAATAAGATGTTTTTATATTCAAAACAAAGAAATTAATTATCATGATTCCTAACCTAAATTTTATTTTTAATTGACATTGGCGTATCATATTGGTGTATATAATTTCATCTAAAATATTAGAATGTAACATTATAAAATTCAATTTTAAAATAGTAATTATTGATCATTTCATTTCAAGTTTCCACGTGATGAAAATATGAGAAAAATGTGGCTCAATGTTGTTGACAAGGATAATTGGTGTCCTGGAAAAAACAACAAAACGAAAATAAGATAATTAATAAAGATAAAATTGTGTGTCAGGTTTTAAAATATTTCATCAATAAGGATATATTTATAAAAATCATTTTTCATGACCATAATCCTTTAGAAACTCACAAAACATTACTAATCAAGAGTGTATGCCAAACCTTTTTAGATGTAAGGATTCATTATATTTGTGAGTCAAAAACGAATAATTGCTATAAAATAAGACAGGTTTATACAAAACTTATCCAATTTAAAGGGCAATAACATATATTTTTATATTATATATTTATATTATTTGTAAATATTGTAAAATATAAATTTCTTAATTTTAAAAAGTTGTTTTATTTTTTATTAACCAAATTCATATGGAACGCCACTGCTGACAAGTAGCCATTTTGGATAACCATTTAGGTCAACGTTTCTTAATGAAACGATCCTTCCTTACTACTTTGTATTGTAAGGTTTCTCCCAAATATATACACGGATTTCTCCCTAGGCGTCTGACTGACACGTTACTGGTTACCCTGTCAGAGTTCGCTCCATAGACAAATCAAATAAGAGACAACTTGATGTATAGTTGGTATATCACATATACCTAATAAATAAAATATACTGCTAACTGCCTATATCTCCAATAAGCGAAATGCGTTCTATTAAGAGTGAGAGGTCCGACTACACTCTGTGTGGCCATGTTAGTTATGCGCAAGTGCAGTATTTGCCGCCTGTAATATTTTTAAACGAAGGTATTTGAGTCAACAAAAACTGATTTTTGATTTGACCAAATAAAGTGCAATTATATAATTACATTTTTTTCACTTCTAACATAAATTTCAAATAACGTCTATTATAGTTGTCTAGGTTACTTCAAAAGGAATAGAAATGAAGTAGATAAACATGAAATATATAGTGAGCACATAACCAATTAGAGTTATTATTTTTATAAATCATTTCTTCGATATCTACACACTAATATAGCCATACATATTGACAAATTAAATGACGATGGAGTATCTCATGCGATGATTTGTTTTCAAACGGAATTTATTTTTATATACCTTAGACCTATGAAAATTTAAATTAGGACCAATCTCATTAAATAAAAAGCACCGTTGTGGAGACATAGTTTTTAATAAAAGTCTAAATAAAAGAAACACGTAAAAATCACAACACAATGATAAAACAAATAACAAAATCACTAAACGTCCAAACCACAGCCTAATTTTAATTCTCTGCTGTATCCAAACAAACAACCATAGAGAAAATAAAATATATTATTTGTCTATGCTAACAACCTTTACCACTCCCCTGGGCTACGTTCATAACTTTACTCCAGTGAGTAGAGCGGAGTAAGATCACGTGACTAGAAAAGTATGTTTGATGGTTACTCGGAGTAACCGTTCAAAGGCTACACCGGCCGGACGCAAATCAAATGTCATTGTGTTGTGTATGAATTTGGGGATATATTTTTCATTTAGAAAATAGAAATTAATTAAACATGGATGAATAGAATATTAATATCATAACACAATGTTGGGAACTCATGAATGTAAGTAAATCCTTTCTAATTGATAGCACAGAGTAATCCATTATTGATATGTGGATTTATTAGCCATAACAAACTATACTCAGCTTCAATGCAATCAACTGTAACCATATATCTATTAATAGATTTATGACTGTATCAAAATCAAATAATATCAATTTATCAATAAAAATAACCTTGCAGTAATCTGAACTGTTTTACTGTATAAGCCAAACTGTCATAGTATATAATACTCCATTAAAAAGTGGAGTATGCAGAGTTTACTCCGGGTAGGTTTCTGAACGTTTATAAAAGAATACTCTATACTGGTAGAGTAAATTTATGAACGCTTCGGAGTAAACTATACTTACTCTAAGTAAGTTTATGAACGTAGCCCTAAAGGTCTAAAAGCATCAAAGCGGGAATGATACAGCCAATGATATTAAACAATGCAACGTCTCGTGACTCGCATGCGCGTATTGATCTTGGCCACAGACGGTGCAGACATATACATGTCGGCACTCTGATGATCGCCACTCGCCATGCTCATAGATAAGATAATATGGCCACGCTTCCCTTACCGCTAGGCGCAGTATATTTTATTTATATGTATATGGTATATCACAACGTTTCTGCGCAACTGACCCGCGCATGGAGTCTCTGCTGTCGCGAACTACAAGACTGTTTTACATAAGCAAAATAGAATAAATAATTATACATTTAAACATATCGCCTTAAATGTCGATAAATATTATAAAATATCCTAGTATATTAACTTTTAAGTCATTAAAAATAAAAATATACAAAATCAATCTTACATTGGTTGATGTGAATATAGCTTGTGTTTGTCAAAATGTGCGTTCTTTTTGACTGAGATCTCAGTTAATCTCCGCTCACATCAGTATTGTGAGCGCTCTTTTTGTTTCACTCACTTTAAGTGAGCTGAGATTTTTCCTCCCTCTTCACCGATGCTAATGTGTTGTAAGGGGGAATCAGTTGGATTTGAGTCGGAAATAAAGTGGAGGGGATGAAGAAATATTTGATTTGCTTGGTTTATTTGTAGTTTTAACCAATGTTATCTATGGTTTTAACCATTGACATATAAACAATAAACAAAAATAATCTATTTTTCTATCTACGGCAATTTTCACTTATGCATTTACACAATACTTATTAAAAAACAAAACAAACCCTAAATAATTTACGTAAATACTTACCAGATAGAAACAAATCCCAGAAGGACGTTGAAGTGTACAATAGGGACAGCAATGCCTTACACGGCAAAGTAAATTACGCGGCAATACCGAAGAGTTTTGTAACTTTGAATAAAATGTTCATCATTCAAACTAGCTATTCGCACTAAATCAGTAATCTCCGTTGGATTAGATCATGTTTTTTTTGTTTGACAGTTACTCATTACAGTTTATATGATTTGTTTACTCAAAATGATACTTGTCTTTTAGTTGAATAAAACCTCATTAAGACAGGTTTTGCTTTATAACAATTTATTCAACTAAAAATAATAAATACTAATCAAGACAATGGACAAGTATTTTAAGCGTGAACGATTTGAAGTCGAATACACCTCACCTTGTGCCACTTCCCAATGGACTCACTGGAAGACCACCTTTGAAACCAATTGCTGCTAAAGAAACTGACAAATTACTATTACTCTACAATCATGGGAGTCACAACATTTTTGAACTCATCAATGACTGCAAATCTTATGCTAAGGCTATAGAAAGATTAGACTCTCTTTATATAAAACCGAAGAATGAAGTGTATGCGAGGTACAGACTTATGACTAGACATCAACAGTCAGGGGAAACTGTAGATCAGTATATACAATCGTTAAGAGCTTCAAGTGCAGACTGTGGTTTTAAAGCAGTGACCGCTGAGAAGTACAGGGACGAATACATTCGAGATGCTTTTATTAATGGACTAATCACCCCTAGTATCCGACAAAGACTGTTGGAAAATATAACTTTAGATTTAGAAGAGGCATTTGATAAAGCACGTGCCCTCGAATCAGCACAAACATTTTCTGAGACTTTTAATACCCTCCAACCACAGTTAGCTTCAACGTCAAATAGTGAGACTCATGAGAAAACCTTATACAGTCCCTTAACTTCTGCTGCAACCAACAAGTCGAAATGTTTCATCTGTGGATACAAACGTCATATGCGTTCATCTTGTCCCGCACACGTGAAGAAATATGCAAATTGTGCAATAAAAAAGGACATTTCTCTAAGGTTTGCAGGCCATCCAAGTCGAAAACCTCTGCTGCCGCAAAACAATGTGACGACTCTTTGGAAGAAGACTTTCCAGCTTTTGCATCAGTTCAAAACATTAATTCTCGAAAGTCTAAAATTTCAGTGGCTTCATCGACTAGTCTTTCCAAGTCAGTAATCACATTAACCATTAATGGATACTCGGCGGAAGCACTCATCGACACCGGAAGTACAGAAAGCTACATCAGTGACTTGTTTGCCGCAAAGCTGAAGATCAAATTGCACCCGACACAATCGAAGGTCAGTATGGCTTCATCCTCATTACTGGTACCAGTTAAAGCTTACTGTTATGGAGATTTGGAAATTCTTAACCATTCTTATTCTAAATTCAAGCTGAGTGTCCTCAAAAATTGTTGTGCAGATATTATTCTCGGACATGAAATTCTTAAACAGCACTCGAATTTGTCAGTAAACTTTGGCGGTGACAGACCAACTTTGAATGTAAGTAGCTTTTTAGCATGTGCTAAAGTTGGGCCAGCGTCCCTCTTTGAGCATCTAGCGCCCAATTATCGCCCTATTGCTGTTAAATCAAGAAGGTTTTCCAACGATGACGAAAATTATATTAGGTCACACGTTCAGAGTCTCCTGAAAGACACAATAATTGAAGAAAGCCTATCCTATTGGAGAGCTCAATTACTCATTGTAAATGGCACTCACAGAAAAAGAATGGTCGTTGATTATTTTCAAACTATCAACAAATATACAATGCTGGACGCATACCCATTACCATCAATTGAGAAAAGTGCATCAAGTGTGGCCAAATACAAATTTCATAGCACTATTGACCTGAAAAGTGCATACTATCAAATCCCCATCAGGAAGGAGGACCGGCCGTGGAAATATATCCTTTTGCTATCCCGTGCACCGATCTATCAGCTCAAACCGTCATACAATCACTATCACAAATATTCTCAGTATTTGGTTATCCCACGTACATCCATTCCGATAGAGACACGTCAATTGTATCAAGAGAATTCGAGACATTTCTACACTCCAAAAATATAGCCACGAGCAGGACAACTCCCTACAATCCCTTGGGAATGGGTAAATTGAAAGATATAACGGCATAATTTGGAAAACTATTTCCCTTGCTTTAAAGTCCAAACGGATGCCAGTAAATCAATGGGAGAAAGTACTACCGGAAGCTCTTCACTCAATAAGAACACTGCTTTGTACGACAACCAACGCTACCCCACACGAGAGGATGTTTTACCATAAGAGGAGGGGTGTCACTGGCACTGCCCTCCCATCGTGGCTTCTCTCTCCAGGCAAAGTTTTGATGCGGAACTTCGTTCGACAAAGTAAATACGACCCCTTGATGCAAGAAGTCACGCTGGTGGAGGCAAACCCTGATTACGCCTTGGTCCGTCTCCCTGATGGCAGGGAAACAACTTTTAATCTACGAAACCTAGCGCCTGCAGAGGAATCATCAATGCAGTCTCCACTAGGCGAAGAACAAGAAGAGGAAAATCAAGCAGACAGTCCTCAAGCACAGAACGAAACTAATTTAGTCTCTCCTGAATCTATATCTACCCCACGAGAACCTGTATCAACCCCGGAAGAAGAAGGAGCAGAGAACCAACACCAAGTGGACTTCTTATCTCAACCGATCGACCATCCACAATACCAACTAACTAAGACCTTTCGAAGATCATCTAGTCCAACAAGACGTCCTGACTATTTGAAAGATTATGTTTCAAAATAAAGTGGGGGAGAGTGATATAGTTAGCAGTGATATAGTTGTCAGTGTTGATTAGATCATGTTTTTTTATTTGACAGTTACTCATTACAGTTTATGTGAATCGTTTACTCAAAATGATACTTGTATTTTAATTGAATAAAACCTCATTAAGACAGGTTTTGCTTTATAACATGCCCTTTTCAAATATAAACATCAGTGTAAGCAAACAGCGTCTGAACAGTCAATTAATAATCTAATTAATTTGAATTTTCATGAATGTTTTACCGAAAAAATGTTTTTGGTTGAAATTCAACCTGTATACATGAGCAACCTTCTTGTTAGACTAAAAAAAAGAGTGTAAATGTAATAAATATCGGAATAAGTGAAACGTATTCGATTAAATTTGTTTTGTTTTGGCAATTTTCGTTAAAAGTTCATCCACACATTTTATTGCCTTAAATGTCTCTATGAAGTAAATTTTCGATTCTACTATAGAAAATTGTTTAATTCCGAGTGTCGTAAAGTGCACAAGAACCTTCTTCACGTTTGATTGCTTTCAGCTATTCTTGGCATCGAAGGCAGATAATTCCTTAAGATTAGTTCTATGTTTTAACTATAAAGGTGCATCCTCAATCAATCTGTTAGCGAAGTGTCAATTCGGCATGCGTGCTGCAAAAACGGATACCCATCCTCAATCCTGTCAATTCAGTCAGCCTGAACGTGATCGCACATGCACATTTTCTTTTGTTATTGTTATTATTGAAGTAATTAAAAAATTGTGAAATTTAACCTGTGAATATTCCTGTAAATAAAAGTAGTCAAAATGGATGATAAAAATAATTCCGCTCCATACTAAGGTACCACACAACTACTTATCAAAGACAACAAATTATTATAATAACGCAATAAGAAAATAATGTATGTTCGTTTACAAAAATAATAGAATAAAATAGAGTTGGGATACTTAAATTATATTTTCCACGATAAAATTCACTTGTCACAATTCGGCACGCACTGAAAAAAGCTTGCGGCCCTAGCAAGCTTGCACTTTTAAGACGGCGAGCATGTCAGAATGGAATTGAATTGAGGACACTTACGTTTAAACGTCACGTCCTAGCACGCGTGCCGAAGTTTCACTTCGCCAACACATTCACCACTAAATTGATTAGGGATGGGCACTACTTGTAGAATTCGGTAAAAGTTAACATTATCTCGGTTACTTCTACCCCCCCCTTTGTCTGTTGCTTCCACACTGAACTATATAACAAAACGAAGGCATTTTTATATATCCAAGAGCCACACAACCACTAAACACTTCAAATTATCACTTTTGTTTACAGAAACAGTTCAACCAAAGAATACACCAACAACAAGAAGCGAAACCCGGCGTAAATCCTTTGATGTTTTGGGGGCAAAATTTCGTGACCTTCAAACTGACGTTGACAGATAACTGACCATCGTTACTTGATTTTACACTAAGAAAAGTGTTCAAAAAATGTAAATTAAATCTTACCTACACGCAAAAAAGTGAAACCAAAGAATCTCAAATAATTATTGTTTATTTTTATGGCTTGCTTCGAAAATTTTTTAATTTTCAAAGAAATATTTAAGCATCCAACCGTGTAATATTTTGAATGTTGGTTGATAATTAGTGAAAACTCATTTAATATGAAGAAATACCAAAGTTTAATTTTCACAATAGGTGTGTTGAACTTAATTTATGAATTGTTAAAGTTAATTTAACAGCTAAACAAACAATGTGAAAAATATACTTTAACAATTCTTCATACATACAGTTTTAGCTTCTGTTTTTGGAGTTCCATCCATTATTAAAAATAACGAGCTATTGTTTAACCAAATGATTTTCATTTTCTATATTGTTATCGAAATTATATGTGTAAGTATGTAAGTAGGTAGGTAGGTAGTAGTATGTAGGATAGGGTGAGTATAAAAACCAATACAATAATATAGATTATATATTTAGAATACCAGTTTACAATAGAAACAATTTCAGTAAATGATGATATAAAATTACAATAAGTATGGTACTTGAATACAAAATTTTTATAATTGATATATTTAAAAGTTACACCTCACCAGATTCTGAATTAAATATTTTACAAGAGAAAATCTACTGATGTATGTGACAAAGAAGTTATAAAAAAGTAGCGACAGTAAGCTTTTCTGCATAGTTATCGAAGTTTTGTTGCGTTTTTCGTTATTATCATATTTTGAGCTTTTTTCTGGTTGAACAGTTTATACTGTTTTTCTGGTAATCCCTCCAATTAATATTACGATATAACTTAGACACACATAATATAGTACTTCTTGTGGCACTAGCTTATTTTTTGTGATCGCTTGTAAAGGATAATTTGTATGCTTATTTCGTGGATGATCCTCCAATACTTGAGAAGGGAACTTTGTTACTATCCCCAAGGACGATGTTAGGTATGTGTAATTTATTGAGATGAATGTCCCACTTGCTCAAACGGCATGGTATCTGTAATTATAAAAATAATTGTAATAAACAGCAATTCCAAATAACCAGTTCAAAAAATGTCAAGCATTCTTAGATTTGTCACTCTACACTCTAAAGAATACATAACATTGCAATTCTATACAGCTGTTTAAATACAAAGCATATGGCGATTCACCGATAGGCTAAACGCAATCTAATTATAAGAAAGCCATCTATTTTGATGCATATTATCTACAAGAGTTGTATCTAAACGATGATTATATTTACCAAGAGATAAAGAAGCATCACCAATATGTCTTGTTGTGGCTTGAGACGAATGTCCCACTTGCTCAAACGACATGGTATCTGTAATTATAAAAATAATTGTAATAAACATCAATTTCAAATAACCAGTTCAAAAAATTTCAAGCATTCTTAGATTTGTCACTCTACACTCTAAAGAATACATAACATTGCAATTCTATACAGCTGTTTAAATACAAAGCATATGGCGATTCACTGATAGGCTAAACGCAATCTAATTATAAGAAAGCCATCTATTTTGATGCCTATTATCTACAAGAGTTGTATCTAAACGATGATTATATTTACCAAGAGATAAAGAAGCATCACCAATATGTCTTGTTGTGGCTTGAGACGAATGTCCCACTTGCTCAAACGACATGGTATCTGTAATTATAAAAATAATTGTAATAAACATCAATTTCAAATAACCAGTTCAAAAAATGTCAAGCATTCTTAGATTTGTCACTCTACACTCTAAAGAATACATAACATTGCAATTCTATACAGCTGTTTAAATACAAAGCATATGGCGATTCACCGATAGGCTAAACGCAATCTAATTATAAGAAAGCCATCTATTTTGATGCATATTATCTACAAGAGTTGTATCTAAACGATGATTATATTTACCAAGAGATATAGAAGCATCACCAATATGTCTTGTTGTGGCTTGAGACGAATGTCCCACTTGCTCAAACGACATGGTATCTGTAATTATAAAAATAATTGTAATAAACATCAATTTCAAATAACCAGTTCAAAAAATGTCAAGCATTCTTAGATTTGTCACTCTACACTCTAAAGAATACATAACATTGCAATTCTATACAGCTGTTTAAATACAAAGCATATGGCGATTCACAGATAGGCTAAACGCAATCTAATTATAAGAAAGCCATCTATTTTGATGCATATTATCTACAAGAGTTGTATCTAAATGATGATTATACTTACCAAGAGATGGAGAAGCATCACCAATATGTCTTTTGGCGGCTTGAGATGAATGTCCCACTTGCTCAAACGGCATGGTATCTGTAATTATTAAAATAATTGTAATAAACAAATAAACAAAATGCCAATAAGGTATTAATGAATCCTGTTGAAAAGTTATAATTAATTCTGCACTAAGGTGGCAAAAATAAGTATCAATAACAACTGATTGTAATATTTACTTAAATTTAATATTTACCAGACTGAATAGCTATTTTTGTTGGTGGATCGCTCAATAAAACATGGCCCTTGCGTTTTAACCATGGAAATATTGTAGGCACAGCTTGAAGACATAGGTACTTTTTACGTCCCCTTTTGGAAATAAATTTATCCTCAAAGTGGAGTTGACATAACTTATAATTGTTATGTAAAGAGTCTAGGGTTTTTTCAAACAAATCTCCACGGTTACATGCATCCAACCATAACTGTGCTCTAAAATGTAAATAAAGCTAAGTAAGTATATTTATATTTTTATTTATCATATGTGTATAAAAGAAATAAACTACTACCAATTTATATTGATTATTGTGTATTATTATTCAACATATTCAAGCTGAACTCATCAGCAGTGACGCTTATTGTAGTGTATTCCTTGATTGTGTTATTATTATTTATGTTATCAAAGACACAGAGAAAGAGGAATGTTAACACTCAAAACATAGATTCGCGCAACTTACAATGTATAGGTGCAATGGAAGAATAACATATTTAAAAAAAGAAATATATATTTATAATTTATTGCATATAGAAACAATTCCTCTTACCTTACAGGATCTTTAGGAAATCTAAACATAGTTGTTCCGTCTCCATCTCTTGAATGACACCCACGAACTGCACAAGTTCTTGGCGCCATAACTAATATAATAGTTTTTTAAACAATTAAAAACACAAACAAAATATATATTATTATATTGTAAATAAGGGAAAACCGTACAACAAAGAATATTCTTTGCTAAACAATGTAAACATGTAAACAATAAATGAATAAAATCACATGACATTGACAGATAACTGACTCTCACTCAGACCAAAGAATACACCAACCAACAAGAAGCGAAACTTGTGCTATTTTAGAATTCATTTTCTAAGTGCGCATGTCTGAGTGAGAGTCAGTTATCTGTCAATGTCATGTGATTTTATTCATTTATTGTTTACATGTTTACATTGTTTAGCAAAGAATATTCTTTGTTGTACGGTTTTCCCTTATTTACAATATAATAATATATATTTTGTTTGTGTTTTTAATTGTTTAAAAAACTATTATATTAGTTATGGCGCCAAGAACTTGTGCAGTTCGTGGGTGTCATTCAAGAGATGGAGACGGAACAACTATGTTTAGATTTCCTAAAGATCCTGTAAGGTAAGAGGAATTGTTTCTATATGCAATAAATTATAAATATATATTTCTTTTTTTAAATATGTTATTCTTCCATTGCACCTATACATTGTAAGTTGCGCGAATCTATGTTTTGAGTGTTAACATTCCTCTTTCTCTGTGTCTTTGATAACATAAATAATAATAACACAATCAAGGAATACACTACAATAAGCGTCACTGCTGATGAGTTCGGCTTGAATATGTTGAATAATAATACACAATAATCAATATAAATTGGTAGTAGTTTATTTCTTTTATACACATATGATAAATAAAAATATAAATATACTTACTTAGCTTTATTTACATTTTAGAGCACAGTTATGGTTGGATGCATGTAACCGTGGAGATTTGTTTGAAAAAACCCTAGACTCTTTACATAACAATTATAAGTTATGTCAACTCCACTTTGAGGATAAATTTATTTCCAAAAGGGGACGTAAAAAGTACCTATGTCTTCAAGCTGTGCCTACAATATTTCCATGGTTAAAACGCAAGGGCCATGTTTTATTGAGCGATCCACCAACAAAAATAGCTATTCAGTCTGGTAAATATTAAATTTAAGTAAATATTACAATCAGTTGTTATTGATACTTATTTTTGCCACCTTAGTGCAGAATTAATTATAACTTTTCAACAGGATTCATTAATACCTTATTGGCATTTTGTTTATTTGTTTATTACAATTATTTTAATAATTACAGATACCATGCCGTTTGAGCAAGTGGGACATTCATCTCAAGCCGCCAAAAGACATATTGGTGATGCTTCTCCATCTCTTGGTAAGTATAATCATCATTTAGATACAACTCTTGTAGATAATATGCATCAAAATAGATGGCTTTCTTATAATTAGATTGCGTTTAGCCTATCTGTGAATCGCCATATGCTTTGTATTTAAACAGCTGTATAGAATTGCAATGTTATGTATTCTTTAGAGTGTAGAGTGACAAATCTAAGAATGCTTGACATTTTTTGAACTGGTTATTTGAAATTGATGTTTATTACAATTATTTTTATAATTACAGATACCATGTCGTTTGAGCAAGTGGGACATTCGTCTCAAGCCACAACAAGACATATTGGTGATGCTTCTATATCTCTTGGTAAATATAATCATCGTTTAGATACAACTCTTGTAGATAATATGCATCAAAATAGATGGCTTTCTTATAATTAGATTGCGTTTAGCCTATCGGTGAATCGCCATATGCTTTGTATTTAAACAGCTGTATAGAATTGCAATGTTATGTATTCTTTAGAGTGTAGAGTGACAAATCTAAGAATGCTTGACATTTTTTGAACTGGTTATTTGAAATTGATGTTTATTACAATTATTTTTATAATTACAGATACCATGTCGTTTGAGCAAGTGGGACATTCGTCTCAAGCCACAACAAGACATATTGGTGATGCTTCTATATCTCTTGGTAAATATAATCATCGTTTAGATACAACTCTTGTAGATAATATGCATCAAAATAGATGGCTTTCTTATAATTAGATTGCGTTTAGCCTATCGGTGAATCGCCATATGCTTTGTATTTAAACAGCTGTATAGAATTGCAATGTTATGTATTCTTTAGAGTGTAGAGTGACAAATCTAAGAATGCTTGAAATTTTTTGAACTGGTTATTTGAAATTGATGTTTATTACAATTATTTTTATAATTACAGATACCATGTCGTTTGAGCAAGTGGGACATTCGTCTCAAGCCACAACAAGACATATTGGTGATGCTTCTTTATCTCTTGGTAAATATAATCATCGTTTAGATACAACTCTTGTAGATAATATGCATCAAAATAGATGGCTTTCTTATAATTAGATTGCGTTTAGCCTATCGGTGAATCGCCATATGCTTTGTATTTAAACAGCTGTATAGAATTGCAATGTTATGTATTCTTTAGAGTGTAGAGTGACAAATCTAAGAATGCTTGACATTTTTTGAACTGGTTATTTGGAATTGCTGTTTATTACAATTATTTTTATAATTACAGATACCATGCCGTTTGAGCAAGTGGGACATTCATCTCAATAAATTACACATACCTAACATCGTCCTTGGGGATAGTAACAAAGTTCCCTTCTCAAGTATTGGAGGATCATCCACGAAATAAGCATACAAATTATCCTTTACAAGCGATCACAAAAAATAAGCTAGTGCCACAAGAAGTACTATATTATGTGTGTCTAAGTTATATCGTAATATTAATTGGAGGGATTACCAGAAAAACAGTATAAACTGTTCAACCAGAAAAAAGCTCAAAATATGATAATAACGAAAAACGCAACAAAACTTCGATAACTATGCAGAAAAGCTTACTGTCGCTACTTTTTTATAACTTCTTTGTCACATACATCAGTAGATTTTCTCTTGTAAAATATTTAATTCAGAATCTGGTGAGGTGTAACTTTTAAATATATCAATTATAAAAATTTTGTATTCAAGTACCATACTTATTGTAATTTTATATCATCATTTACTGAAATTGTTTCTATTGTAAACTGGTATTCTAAATATATAATCTATATTATTGTATTGGTTTTTATACTCACCCTATCCTACATACTACTACCTACCTACCTACTTACATACTTACACATATAATTTCAATAACAATATAGAAAATGAAAATCATTTGGTTAAACAATAGCTCGTTATTTTTAATAATGGATGGAACTCCAAAAACAGAAGCTAAAACTGTATGTATGAAGAATTGTTAAAGTATATTTTTCACATTGTTTGTTTAGCTGTTAAATTAACTTTAACAATTCATAAATTAAGTTCAACACACCTATTGTGAAAATTAAACTTTGGTATTTCTTCATATTAAATGAGTTTTCACTAATTATCAACCAACATTCAAAATATTACACGGTTGGATGCTTAAATATTTCTTTGAAAATTAAAAAATTTTCGAAGCAAGCCATAAAAATAAACAATAATTATTTGAGATTCTTTGGTTTCACTTTTTTGCGTGTAGGTAAGATTTAATTTACATTTTTTGAACACTTTTCTTAGTGTAAAATCAAGTAACGATGGTCAGTTATCTGTCAACGTCAGTTTGAAGGTCACGAAATTTTGCCCCCAAAACATCAAAGGATTTACGCCGGGTTTCGCTTCTTGTTGGTTGGTGTATTCTTTGCTCAGACATGCGCACTTAGAAAATGAATTCTAAAATAGCACAAGTTTCGCTTCTTGTTGGTTGGTGTATTCTTTGGTTCAACTCTGTACCACTGTTTGTCATCCAATCGCTATATTGGTTTAAATTTGACAGGTCTCTGGAGTGGCCTATCCTATCACAGAATACACATCCTATCTTAGACTAGGAAAGAGAGGGGACTCGTAACGCTGTCAACTATTGTGATACCAATGTCCACCAAGTTATAAACTTCATTATCGTTATATGATAGTTCTAAAGGAACAAAATTTTTACTTTATAAATTAATCTTTATGGATGGGAAATTTAAAAATAAAACTATATTGATTTATTTAACCTATATCAAAATAGTAGGCATTAGTAATTATGATCTTTTGGGGTTAGGAATTCCGAGAAACTGAACAATAAATTCGTTAATTTTCAATGAAAAAGTTTCGTAATGTCTTTAGCATAATTGAATTTATTATGAAATACGTTTTAACTGACTAGTGGGGTTTTATGATTAAAAGCTTATTTTTTAAGATATAAAGAAAAAAAGTAGCTACCAAAAAAATAAGTTAGCAATAACTTACCTATGAAACGAAATTTCAGGTTCTTTCTTTCTGCTAGAACTCTTACACTGGTAATCACAACAGTTAACCAACTCAACAAAATCAAAAGTACACTTTAATATCACTTTAATCGCAAAAAACTCTCCGGTGTTCACTATAGCGTTTACCAGCAAAAAATGGCTTCGGCTTTGAAATATGCATCTAACCGTCACCACAACTTGCATAGAGAGTTACGCGTCCCCTCTCTTTCCCTCTAGTCTAGCATCCTATCTATTAGGCAATCCAACGACCTGTCAAAATAAATTCAATATGTTATTGTCAGTTACTGTAGAGTGTGATTGTTTAACCCATGTTAAATTGATTTTCTTTCTGTTTATTGGCTGTAAATTGTGATTTTTAAATAGTGTAGTGTTTGTCACAGAAAACGGATCGTCCGTATTTTGTGGTGTGTGTGTTGTTTCTGTCCCGCAGACAAAACACAGGTTTCTAACGAAGAAAAACGATTTGACCAAACTTCGCAGGGCTGCATGGATTGCAGCAATAAAGAGAGACGATCTGACCGAATCTATATTGAAACACCAGAAAGTTTGCTGTAGACACTTTATAACTGGTAGGCTTCTTAAAAAATATTATATCAACTCTACTAGCTCATAGTTTACGTAGTTTGTACTCATTTTAGGTAAACCTGCTGTCCTCGAAGATAAAAAGAACACCCTGACTGGGTACCATCTCAACATATGGGACATTTGTCTTAGAAAGTAAATGTTGACAGAAAGAATCCCAGAGAGAAAAGGACAAAACTGACTGACATTAAGGTAAAACATAATAGTAGTCCTTTTTTATGTAAATTGTCTCAAGAGCTTACTGACATTTGATTGGGATATGTTTAACTGATCGTCCTGGTCAAGAAAAGATACTCGAAGAGCATGTTTTGCACACTTTATTTTGATAAAAAGAACGTTAATTTTTAGTAATAGCAACGTTAAGTTATGTATTGATAGTTGCTGAAAATTGTTATAATTAATTACTTTGTCAACAGGTCATGGATATTGATGAAATGCCTCAACAGTCCCAGGATGATCAAATTGAATTTATGGAGACTGGGGTGTCTATGATGCTTAAGTATTTATGTTTTAGTTTTCAAGCTAAACATTTAGTAAATATTAGGGGAGGGTGGTACACATTGAAACAGGGTACACAATGAAACATTGCAATTTGTTAAGTTGAATGTGCCGCTACAACGCCACTAGCGCTGTCGTGAATTAGTCTTATGATGTTGCATCAGCCACCCGTTAGTTGCTTTTGATATTCGGAAGAGTGCACATTTCATGACCCAATTTGTGTTTTTTGTGTCTTAAAGTAAAAAAAGGAAGCCGATATAAAAAGGTATGTTATTTACAATTAAGCAGTTTTAGTGTCCGTTTATATTTGTTATGAATAATTAGGGTATGCATTTCAGAAATATTCTTGACTTAGATTTACTTCCAATTAAAAAAAAAGTGCGTAGTGGTACACATTGAAACATAAGGTGGTGGTACACAATGTGACACCTCGTGTCTTTCTGACCGTGGAATTTTTCTTTGTAGGCAACCATGGTAAGGAAGAAGAAGGAGCGAACAAGAGCTAAATTTACAGGAGATCAAGTGACCGCAGCAGTCCAAGAGGTCAAAATAAATGGTACTTCCTACCGCATTGCTGCAGATATGTTTGATGTGAATTTTGTCACATTAAGGCGTTATGTGCTAAAGGAACGAAATGACCCTAATACTAAAATGGAGCCGAATTATGCTGTTAGATCAATATTTAGCACCGAGCAGGAAAGATCTTTATCTGAATATATAAAAACCTGTAGCAAAATGGCATTTGGGTTAAATACTCAAAAAGTGAGGGAGCTGGCATATGAAATGGCGCTCAGAAACAATATTAATATGCCAGATTCCTGGAGAAGGAATAAGTGTGCGAGTAAGGATTGGCTAAGAGCTTTTATTAGAAGAAATGCGTCTTTAAGTATTAGAAAGCCAGAAGCTTGCTCTTTATCCAGGCTTTCTTCTTTCACAAAACCTAATGTCGAAAGATTTTTCCTACAGCTTGAGAAAATATATAGAGAGAACCCAACAGTTGTTCAGGAATTCAAATTTATAATTTGGATGAAACTGCTACTACGACTGTACAGCGTCCACATAAAGTAGTTACACAGAAAGGGGTGAAACAATTGAACCAGTGCACAAGTGCCGAAAGAGGATTACTAGCCTTTACTTGTGCTATAATTAGAGCAAACGGAACTTTTCTACCGCCGATAATTATTTTTCCCCGAAAGAAGTTTGTCCCTCATATGTTAAATGGCGCGCCCCCAAGCACATTAGGACTAGCAAATCCAAGTGGGTGGATGACCGCTGAACTGTTTGTTGAGGTGTTAAACCACTTTATTAAACGTACTGGTGTGACAAAAGAAAGGCCATGCCTATTAATATATTGATAACCACGAATCACATATGTCCCTGGAAATAGCGGAAAAGGCGAAAAACAATGGAATCATTATCCTAACCCTCCCGCCACATACGAGTCACAGGTTGCAGCCTTTAGACAAAGCAGTGTTTTACTATTTTAAGAACTTTTACAATAGTGCAATAGATTCGTGGCTCCTCACCCACCCCGCCATACCTATGACGTTATATCAAATAGCTGAATGTGTTGGTATTGCCCACTCAAAATCAATGACGCCTGAAAACATACTAAACGGGTTCCGTTCGACGGGTATATCTACCCTTTCAATAAAAATATTTTTACGGAGGCCGACTTTCTTGTTTCATCGGTGACTGACAGAACTGAAGGCATCCAAAAGGAGAACCTCCAACAAGGAATGGTTGTAGTCCAAGAAAATCTGAACGATGAACAAGATGCCGGCGGCAGCGGCAACGATATCGCAGATGCTTCATGTAGCACAACTGATCCTCAACAGTGTGCAGATGATAAGGAAGACTCTACTTTGGAAATAGCGTCGACTTCAAAAAATTCTTTTATTTCACCATTTGAGATACGGGGCTTTCCAAAGGCAGCTCCTCGAAAAAACTTAAATCGAACACGAAAATCGAAGAAAAGTGTAATTTTAACCAGTACACCAGAAGGTTGCTCATTGGCCGTAGCCAGCCTTCATAGATAAAGGATAGGTTAGGTTAGGTTGATTTTCAAGCCTTGGTGTAACGGGATTTAAAACGCTAGTTATATCTATTAGCTAAACTATTTATGTTTCTCCAACATCTGGATTTTACACTAATAACGATTTAAAATAAGCACTCTTCATCTTAAAATAGGAAAATTGTCCTTCTCAAACACTACAAAACACCTTAATACTCCACAGCATACAAAGTAAACCGTTTTATAAATAAAAAAACTATGCAACTTTCTAAAGATAAATGAAGGTACTGAACACAGGTACTGAATCCAATGCTTGACCGTCGCCGCCATATTGACAGCTAAAAGTCACGTGGCTTGGATTGCCTAATGAATGAGTAAATATTAGAGATGAGCGATATCGTGATTTTTCAATCACACTGATATTTATTATTGTGATTTTTAAACGTGATGTGATCACAGTTTTAAGTACGCGTAACGTAAGTCGCGTTTGAGCCGTCGTGATACTGCTCGTTTTGTGTTTATTTAGATTGGTTAGTTTACAGTTTACTTATATTAATGGCATTTATTTTCTTTTCTGCTTAATAAGATTCTGAGATCTATATCCTGTTTTTTCGTTTGTTATGTAATTTAATACAAAAAATTATAATACTTATTATTAAATAGAATCGTTTTTCCCATCTTACTGCTTAAACGACTTCTTCGTTCAGAAATTACTTGGCCTGCTTTAGAAAATTGGCTCGCAACGGCACTGAAGTAGCTAAATTACAAAAATTTTGTCGAACTAAAATTGGCAAATATTTGAACATAAATTTATTTTCGTTCCACCATTCCAACGGATTTGATTGTCGTAGTGCAAAGTCGGTCTCTAAATATCGCTGCATTTCTATTATACCTGTAGACAATACTGTACTTGTAGGCCTAATTTGTGTTATATCATTATCAAAGTCTTCCCAAATTGATAAACTATCATCATTATCCATGACCATGAACGTGGTTTACAAACTGTATTTCGGTAGAACTACACTGCGATACGCTACATTAAATATGAAAATGCTACCCGGCTTTCGTAGTGATTCGTGATAACGAATGCTAAGTTGCGATCTATGAACATGTATAACTGCGATAAAAAAGAACAGATATCAATTCACGCGTTGTGAAAGAAAGAAGTAACCATAGACAAATAATAATATAAGTATATGTTTATTTCTCTATGGAAGTAACGATCGTTATATGTGATTTTAAAATAGGTTTGTTCCAACCCATCAAAAAACCGTTCTTGGAACGGTGACGCGCATGTGCAATAGCAAAAATGCGTTCCAACCACGAGAGAACCATTTAGCGAACGATAATTGTTTTGTTCCAGCCCGATTTGGTATCGTTATGGAATCGGTTCAGGAACGATGATTTCGATACTTGACTAAAAGCAGGTATCAAGGGAACCGACTTGCGCAGTACATATATCCATATCTAGTTTTAGGTTAGTTGACTTGATTTGTTGATGTATTAGTTGAATTTTGTGAGAGCGATCTTATTTATATTTGTTTGTGCTATTTGTTGATATTTTCCAATATGAGTGATAACGTTTTGGACTCGTTCCAGTGATTTAAGACTCGAGTCAGTATCCAAACCGTTCCAACCACGATTTATTTTGGAATCGTTATTAGAACGGTAAACACTTGGCGCCTGCGTAACAAATCCTTAAGAACGATTTCGATAACGATTCCGGAACGATTAAAATTTGTGTGTTGGAACAAACCTAATATCAGTTAAAAAATAACAGTTCGTCAAATATCGCTCACCTCTAGCAAATATATAACCTAACTAAACATAAAGGTATGTGAATAAATAACATTTCAGTTAATAATAAAATTTTAACAATGCCAGTAGACCATAAAAGAATAAACGGGCCGGAAGAAACATTGCCGTATAATCTATTCGCAAAATCAGACAAGAAGTCTTTACTTCAAGAATATGAAGAAATTGTAAAAAAAGGAAAACGAATGGATTCTAGATCTTACCTAGAACACCGAAAGCTTTGTAGGTATTTCTTTTAAATAGTGTACAACAATACATTTTTTTCTTCTAGTTATTAAAACAGGTGTTGTGAGCCAAGCCAAGGGTTCTGCTTATATAGAATTAGGAAAGACTAAAGTCATTGTATCAGTTTTTGATCCCCGAGAAATTCCTAATAGAGCAGAGTATTCTCTTAAAGGTGAAATCTATTGTGAATTTAAATTTGCAACTTTTAGTTGTAAAAAACGGCGATTACACCAACATGATGCAGAAGAAAAGCAATATAGTGCCATTATGAAACAGGCTTTACAATCTACTGTTTGCCGTCATGAATTTCCCAACTTTCAGGTTTGTACAATTACATAAAAAAGTTATAGTTTTCGGAAGCCAGTGTTTTAATTTAGTTGCTTATCATAATATATTTTAGTTGAAATATTAAAATCTAATTTTTTGTGTGTTTTAGGTAGACATTTATGCATTGGTCTTGCACAATGATGGTTCTTCTCTGAGTGCTGCAATAACAGCAGCTGGTTTGGCACTTAGTCAGGCAGGAGTTCCTATGTATGATATTATAACTTCTGTAACATTAGCTATTCAGAAGGACACTATATTTGTAGATCCTACTGTTAAAGAACAGCACATTTGTTGGTACCCAATCTCGAAGGAATCAGAACAAAATGATCATGGTATTATTGTTATCTCTAAACTTCATTCACATAATCAGATATCCCAGTTTTATCAGACAGGAAATGTTTCATTGCATAGATTAAGTGAAGCTATTGGATTTCTCAATAAGAGTTGTGAAGATATTGTTCCTCTGGTACAAAAATGTTTAGTTAAACATGTTATTAATAATTTGAAAAACAGTGAAGCTAGTGATAAATAAAAATTGAGTAGTGTGTTTTATTATTATATTGAAATAAAAATCCATTTTTATTATTCTTTTTTGCAACATTTGGATTCATATAAAATTTTGGTAAACTATATGGAATTTTATCAATCATATTGAAAATTGAGTATGTTTCAAAATTGTTTACTTTGCCCAATAAATTGAATGCTGTAGGAAATCAGTGTCATTGTTGAGCTGGTTTGAACTTTATGAATAGCACAAAATTTTGGATTACATTGAATATATTGATCGTAGTCTTCACATGAAACACAATAATGACCATGCTGTATTTCTGTAGTCCATCTTTGAGTAGCTTCAAGTTGCTTACCAAATTAACAATCCAAGTGGACCTAGCAAATTTTAAAATTGTTGCTCTGATAAAAGTATATGTTGAAAATGTTTACATTGTGTTGTATGAGAAGCAAAGTTGTACATGGGTGAATACAGTGGCAGCTTGTGGTGAGAAGCATAGGGTGTTCACAAAATCAAGTATGCACAGACTTTTAACTAAAATCGTAAAAAAAATATGTCATCTAGTAGGTAGCTATCCTTTGTTACAGTCTATTTATAACAGCTTCGTTGAAGTTGAGCATATCTTGTAAAAATTGCTTTTCGATAGATAACATTGCTAAGGCCGTCAGTCTTCCTTGATTCATAGATATATATCTTTCACAGAGGTGGCCTGTGGCCTTACATTCTCCAGCCTTATTCTTCTTATGAAGTCTATCAGCTTAGAGACTGAATCTTTCATGTAGTTCCTTGCCAGTGGCTTTCCTATGCCTAGTACCGAGAACCGCACGTTTGTTAAACCTTTGCAGTGACATAGAATGTGCTCGCAGTTTCTTACTCTGATCAACAGAATCTACATAAGGATTCTTACAATGCACTGTTAACACTCACAACAGTTTTAACTTCGTTCCACTGTGGTCATTGGATCAGTTATTAAAATTTGTAAGAGAGCAAAGGTGGCAGAAAATATATCTTGAAGGTTATTATCTGTTATGAATTTCAGCAGATGAATAGCACCACTTATGTTCCTAAAATCAGGTCTTCTATAAATTAATTCTAACTCTGTCTACAGGTAAACTTTATCAATAAACGGGTATGCCTCTACTCTAGCTTCTAAATGTTCAAAAAATGTTTGCCCCTTTGTGGAAATCTGTCTGCCGTAAATAGAATGAAGGCATTCAAATGTTTGGTAAATAAAAATATTTCTTTTACGTTAGTGATTATAGTATCACAAACTTCCGTAGCTGCAACATTTTTTTAAATATATGGATTTTCATGTTTGAACAGTATAATTTTCAGCAATTTCAATTGTCAATTTATTTCTTTTCAAAACATGTCACTTAGCTGCATGTATTCGTACCAGTTACAGTTTTTTGTAGTTGATTATGTAAAATATAAGCATGCGGCACTATTAACCAAAACAAAAACCTTGAATTGAATCCTGCAATATACGACAAATAGCATTTGCTTGATTGATCCTTACAGTTTGTATTGAAGTGACTTCTCTTTTCCATACATTCTATCAACAAGTCACGATGTTCATATACTGCACTTACAGTCCTACTTTTAAAATTCCATCGAGTGGCAGAGGAACGAGAAACTCTGGTCGACTATCTCATCTAAAATTGCTACTCTTTGCGGCAATAAGTGAGAAAAAATTTGCGATGTCACTTCAATTAGAAAAAAATACATGCGCTTCTTGATTTTGCCTGGTTGCTTGAGACAAAATCAAGTTGGGTTGATTGGCGTAATAGTGAACATAAAACGCATACTTTATCATCATTTTTAATAAGAGTTGGAAAATAGTTCTTAAGCATTCTGATAAATTAACAGCATCATGATCAGACGGGTTAGTAAAACACCAAAATCTTTTCAACTGGTGCACCATCTGCTAGAATATATCTAAATCTTAGAGTAATAATATACATAGAGAGGGCTATTCATTCATAAACACGCTTATTTTGCGGCCAACAATTCTAAACGCCAGTAGTAAAATCATGAATGAATTACAAAAAGTGGGGATTGTATTGTGGATACATCGCCTTGGCGTCATCGTCAAAGCATAGGCGTACCAAATCTATTTAAAAACAACAAATATAAAATTATATTATTGGAATTTCGGTGTTTATAAATATTTCATTTGATGAAAATAAAGTTTGTTGATTTTAATTAATGTATTTTTTCACGGAGAATATTTTTACACTATTCTCTTTGTTGTAGTTTTTCACCAGGTAGCGCTGCAGCATATAAAATTCTACACCGTTCAACCGGTTACCCTTAAAATGGGCATATATATGTATTTTTCTATGCAGAATTTGTATTTCCTATCCTTTTTGTTGTAACTTCCCACCAGGAGACGTTGCAGCATATCAACTTTTATATCGTTTACTTTTTCCAGGAGCACAAATGTTTGTGCCACGAGCCGTAAGGCGAGTGCTGCAGATCAAGGGAGTGGAAAAAATGCCTTGCATACGAATTGTACACAATATTTTTTCTACGACCAAGTTTCTTGATGAAAGCAAAAAGTAACTTATATATGTATTTTATTTAAACGTTGAACTGCAAGGATTTAAAAAATGAAAAACAGTTAAACCTAGGTATAGTTAATTTTGAAATTTTAACAATTTTGAATTGTTATACCTGGTGTATCTTTTTTTAATAATAAGTTTTAATTACTTCTAATATTAATATCTATCAACGAAATTCATTATAAATATAATATTAGATTGTCAAAACGGGTTTTGACATTGAGATTTCCTTCCCACCAGGTCAGCATATCAACTTCTATATTGTTTACTTTTTCCACGAGCACAGAAGTTTGTGGCACAACCCGTAAGGCGAGAGCTGAAAATCAATGGAGCGAGAGAAGAGATTTGCGTACGAGTTGTGCACAATACTTTTTCTACGATCAAGTTTATTAATGAAAGAAAAAGTAACTTATATAGGTGTTTTATTAAAATTTTGAACAGAAATAATTTAAAAAATGAATATTGAAAAATTAGTTGAGCGTAGGTACAGTTAATAATGAAATTTGAATAATTTTGAATTGTTTAGCTTGGTCTATCTTTTTTGATAATAAGTTAGAATTAATTGTAATATTAGTGTTTGTCAACGAAATTCATTACAAAGATAAGTTTAGATTGTCGAAATAAAATTTGACATTGACATTTCCATTCCAACAGGTAGCGCTGCACCTCATCAACTTCTATATCGTTCACTTTTTCCACTAGTGCTGAAGTTTGTGACACGAGCCTCAAATCAAGCGACAAACTTAACCCGGGAACGGTCGCGTTAATAACCATAACATAAGATGTCGCGTGTTAGATTTGATCAAATAACATATTCTCATCTGAAAAAAAGTATATATATTTTTGATTTAAATAGAAAATAGTAAAGGCATATATTGCCCACAGTATTCATTCAATTATCCGTCAGAATTCTCACCATGGGCTGCACAGTTGGTACATGTAGCTAATGTAGTTATGGTACTTATGTTCTTTACATATTGGGGAGGCATATGTTCCACATTGTTGTATCGTAAATCTGTTTTTCTGTCAAGACAGTATCTGCATATCATTTTAGATTGATTACCTTGTAATTTTATGCACACTGGACCAACTTTCTTCCCATATACACACACGTAAAATTTGGAATAAATAAACGATTGCGTGGTAGATTTACAGTAACAAGTGCCTTTATTTCTCGTAACAGTTATCTGTACACCTTCCATTGTTGCAAGTGTTGGTATGTGTCATCCCTGGAGGCATTCCTAGATGGCGACAGAATTCTAGTTAATTAGTGAGTTATTATAAGAGAAAACCTAAAAACGTTAGACAAAATCTAACAACGTGACTGTTCCCGGGTTAATTTTACCTTTTTGTTATTTTCACCATTTTCAATGCACCTCTAAAATCAGATAAAGGGCCTACAGCATCTTCGGACAGCTTAATTGGGTTTTCTTTTAGGATTCCCAAAAGTTGTTTTTCAGTTGAAGAAGTAGTGCTGGTAGTAGGAGATAAGGACTCAGCTGGCGTATTATATTTAAAAAGTCCTGAAGGACCAGGTTCCGTAAACCTAAAATACATAAATCAGAATAGGTTGTTGATTCTAGTCACTGGAACAAACTGTAAATACATTTTATTGCCTATTACAAAAACCTTTAAACATTTAGGAGAAAATATATACTACAACTACAACAAACCTAACTAAAAAACTAACCTATATGCAAGTATACGAGAATCTGAAGTAAGCAATGATACACCACTCATAAATGAATCATTCTCAGTTACTGTTACTAGATCATCAACAACTTCTTCTACTGGTAAACTAAAAATAAAACACAATTAACAATTTTTTTGTTTTAATAACAAACTTTTAAAAAGCATTACTTTTTTAAATGAAACTAATTGTCAATTTCTTAGAATTTTTAACATATTTTCAATATATTGTGGAATTATCTAGAAACAGTTAGTTTCATTTAAAAAAGTAATATAAGTTGATTCCACAGAGTAAAGGTCGAAACGGTAAATTTTATTAAAAAGCAGTTTAAAAAAATATACTCCCTAATTTCAACATAAATTACTTAAATATTTACCTTTCGACATCACTTAGAGTAGCACTAGAAGCTTGCTCAGACACATTTTGTGCTGATAAATTTTTTGATGGCAATCTGAGTTATTTGTTGATGACCTAAAACAGACATATTCTTTTAACAAATTAATGTAAGTCAACTAACTCAGTCATCATTGCTAACTGAATAAAATGGATCATATATGTGGCCAAATGACCTCTTAAAATAATTTAATTTTTAAATACAGTTCAGTTCCAAAATAGTAGGCACTAAATTCTCAGAAATATTGCATTAAACCAAGAACAATTGTAGTTTAGCTTAGTGCCTACTATATTGGAACTGAACTATAGTTATCTAGACAGCCCACAGTGTCACCATTCGCCCAATAAAGTAATGACTTATAATTAATAAACTGTTTAAAAATTGTCTTTTATGGCCGCTTTATCAGCTGTAATAAAAAGAACTTATTATACTGAAAGGAAATTTTGTTTATCAGGACAGCGACTTTTTATTTTGGGAATTACTTTAAGGGCCCATAGTACCAAGAAAATGTGTAGGTACTTACATTACATCTGGTGGATTAAATTCAAAAACTGACATGGGAAGAGCATCTTTGTTTAGAAACTTACGGCCACTACTCTTATATATAAAATCAGATTGTTTAAAATGCTCCGAACAAATTTCAGGTCGTTTTGGTATATCATGAGTCTTGCTTAGACCCAGTAAAGCAAACCAAATTGGTGGGAAAACTAGAATAAAACAACGCCAAATAGAAATTTGCTTTTTATAATTAAAAAACTTTTAAGCATTTTAAATATTATAGAAATGAATAATAAAAGTCGCCGCCACTGGAAAGCCGTTCAAATATTTACATACCCGTGGAATGAGAGTTGACAGTTCGGGGTAATTTCGGCCGTTTTCCGACAGAATTGGCACTGACGAACCATGATAATAAAAAACACTAAATTAATTAACTTAAAACCAAAGTTTGTCACTAAAAGTCTTGAAAAACACATAACATCGAAAGAACTCAATTTTTACGTGCTAGTCCTAATGGCGCTCGTAATAAACAAACCAAGTTTGACAGTATTTACTATAATACTACAATCCAATACAAATGTTAGTCGAGAACGCTCTGACGATATTTGCATCTCTCTTTATATCGTAACTGAACAAAGACAAAACTACTAAATAGTACTAGACAAACAAAGCAGGTACTGAAATTTTTAACAATGTTGCCACTTTTAGTTACAACAAATACTTGTTTAAAATTTATATAAGAATATGCCTTTATTATATAAAATTCAAGTATTAGTAATTAATTTTAAAAGCAGCGACTCAAATGCATAAATTATTATAACTTTTTTTTTTAATTGCATAACTTTTTAAGAAATTTTCAATAACATTTCTAATTTCATTTTTCCTGCATCTAAAGAGGATTTGTAAATATGGCAAAGCAGTGGAAGTGTCCCGCAACTGAGCTTAGAATGTGACTCAATGTTTGGGACAGGAAAAAGTCAAAACAAACATATCTATTTTATTTATTAATCTGAGATCTAAATACCACAGTCATTTGATATTGATTTGCTACATCTGTAGTTTCATCAGCTATAATGGAGACATATTCAGCTTTCAAAATTTATTTTTTAATAAGATCTTTAGCAACTGCCAACATGCAATCCAACAGCTCATTTTGAATAACTTTTGAAGCAGGCCAGTAATTGGCCGGTTTATGATTTTTTAATGCCAATGTTTGACCGAGCCATATTAATTTTCTTGTAGATAATTATACATTTAAATAAAATAATCAAAAATGTGATTAAACATACATGTCATTCTTTCAAAAGTTACCCCACATATTAAATGTATCATCATTTTCATATAAACAGTAGAAAACATTTTTCAGAGCACAGACAATAAATAAACAAAATATGCAAAAATGGCTTAATATTCTTACCTTATATTTGGGAGAACTTCTTAACAAAAAAATTACCTTTCTTAATACGATGTGCACAGCCCGCTGTTAGAGCCGATCTAAACAACAAAAACGCGGGAACGGTGTTATAAGCGGGGACATTTTGCGTAGTAGGAAGTGGAAAAAAGACGAGGTTGGTTTTATATTTGCTGAAATATTCCTGGAATTCTTATTTTTAACATATTTTCACGAAAACGGTCACATTGGCTGACGGTCAATTACTGGCGTTAACAACAACAGAATTTTGAAAATGATTATTTTAGTGCTATATCTAATTCCGAACTGAAATTTATTAGACCTTTGAAAATTCCGGGATTAGAGGAATCCTTCGTTTCATCGTGGCCTCGAAGTGCCAGGTCAGAAGCCCAAAAACTTTATGCAAGAACATATCTATTTTTCCTTACTTCTCTATTTCATTGTTGAATATTTCGTCGAGTTGTTGTCGTATGTCTACTTTTCCCAGCCGCTTAATCTCTAATTGAGCGTTAATGTGAGTTGGGCATTCTCATGTTTATTTTTTGGGCCAAATGACTCAGATCCGTCACTCCAATTTTTGACCAAGACGGTTCTGCGGCACCACGACAAAATAACAAGCAAGGGAAGCAAAACAAACTGCACCCACAAATGCAATCATTGTTTTCGCACATGTCCTTAAAATTTCTTGTAAACTCACTAGATTTGCCCTTTGTAGTTTGTGTCAAATTAAGTTCAGGTTTTGGTCTGCTCACATTTTTAACTTGAATTATTTATAGTTTCTTGAAGGATGAGTTAGACAAACTATATAATGCGAATTTAGTTTACAAAATTCCCTGTCGGGATTGTTCTGCTTTATATGTTGGCCAAACCAAGCGGCTCCTACTTGATAGAGTTCGAGAACACAAAAATTATTGTAAGAATAAACATTTTACTGACCCAAATAAAACAAATTTGCAGATTCATCATTTTGAAAGCAATCATGACCTTTGAAAATTTATAAGAATACTAACTAGTGAGATGGTTATGATCCAAAAATTCTATTAACAAAAAAACATTACAGATAAATTAAGTCGTTTATATAACCATTCAATCAATAATTTTAATCGTTCATTTCTCGACAGAATTTGGCAACACCTCAATATCAGATATTCAGTTTTCTGATATATTAATTATATTCTTAGTTCTTGAATTGCTGTTGAATCCATTAGCTGCTTGTTTTTTTAATAGTTTTTATTGTTTTTTACTTCTACATCCGTGTTTTACAATATTATTTTATATATTTTTACACCCCTGTGACCTGGTTTGTTTCGTATTTTTAGGTGGGTTTTCCTCTATTGTTGATACGCTTTTGTTTCTTTTTACCTTTGTTTTGCATTTTAATTGTCATATGTAATTTCAAATTTATTGTTGAACTATATTTTTATTGTTATGAAGCATCATTACACAAAAAATTTTAAAGTTCTACTTTTCTCTTTCCGTAACTCAAATCACCCCTTGGAGACACCCATTTACAGTAAATAGAAGACACGAAAGAAAATCGTGGCGATTACTGCGATGAAAGAATATTGGATTTTGGAAGGTGGTGCAATAAATTTTATTTTACTGGTATACTATATATTTCTGCAATTTGTAACAATTAGGGAAATATGAAACATTAATAAAGATACCTTATGTTTCTAATATATAAAATTCAATTTATTCATTTCAGATATTTTGTGTTGGTATATTAAAGAAACTATATAACTCACTTCAATATTCCCACTCATTAGGTTAGGTGAACATATGAGCCAACAATAAATTAGATAATTATTATAGGGGAATGTGAGGTAAAGTGGAATGCAGGGCAAAGTGGAATTTAAATTTTATGGGTAGTATAAGAGGCGCCATCTAGATATTTATGTCATAAGATGACTTCAATTCAGTAGTTTCCCAGATGGAAAATATAATTTTTTGTCTGAATTAATGCACATGTTCTGTTTATGGAGTAAAATTAATTACTGGCAAATTGTCATATAACCTGATAAGAAATAAGCCAATTATTTTACTGTTTATAATTATAAACATATTTAGTCAATAATGCAAGATGCAACATATTTGTGAACAGTGAGAATACATAATCTTCAGTATTTACTGTGATAATTTTTTATACTGGATTTTATGCAAAATAGATATGTGGGTCATAGAGGAAATCATCAAATGAGAAAACATTTTCCAGTTTACCTCTGACGGTTTTTTATGTACCTCTGTACTAAAATTGTTTCAGGATGATTCATGTTTACAAAAGGAAATCCAATCAGCATTCTTGGACAGAAGGAAAGGAACATATGCTACAAGAGATATTAGAAATGGAAAATGTGGAATGTCTACAAGCTTCACAGAAGAGTTAAACCAGGAAAAACAGCAGTTAATGCATCTAAAAAATCCTTAGGGAATTATAGGCCCATTTTTACAGGAAATCAAGAACATGAATTGGCCAATTATATTCCCTTGATGGAAAATGAACTTTTTGGTTTGACTAGAAGATACTTGAGAGCTTTGGCTTTTGAATAGAATAGAATTCCCAATAATTTTAATGCCACAACAGGACTGGCTGGTGTTGACTGCGTCTATGGATTTTTAAATCAATATTTTGCCGTAGGCTTACCCGAAAACACCTCAGCTGCGAGAACAGCAGCTTTAAATAAGCCGAAAGTGTCAAATTACTGGGCAAATTGATGCACAAATATAAATTTACACTAAGTCGTGTGGAAAGAAACAAGTGGGTGTTCTTTCATCTGGTGAGAGAGAAGTCCTTGTGACTGCTGAACTGCTGAAATTTATTTTACCTCCTTGGGATTATACATACTACCATTATTGATATGTCCTAGAGTAGGAAGAAATCCATCATTTGAAATAGAACTTCCACCAGAGAGCATTGAGAAGTATCACCCATCCGGATGGATGCAATGCAATATTTTTGCACCAACATGGCTTAATCATTTTCTGAAATATGCGAAACCAAGTGCTGATTATTCTGTACTCCTAATTTTAGATGGGCATGCAACACACACTAGAAATGTATTGTTAGTGGAAATGGCAAAACAACAATGTTCACATGTTTGTTTTCCCACTGCATACTTCTCAACGCTGGTCTCATTCATGTTCCCATTAAGTGCATAATATGAACAAGGGGCAAAAATGGTTAAGAAACCATCCTGGTTAAATTATAACAGTTCATGATGTTGGTGCACTTTTGGGTGCTGAGTTTCAAGAGGTACAAAATGCTATTAACGGATTTAAAAATACAATCATATGGCCTTACAACCCTGACATTCCCTGAAGAATTCTATAAAACAGCAGAAACAACTGACTTGGATCAAAATGAAACTAAGTTACCTGCAGAAAATGAGGAAAATGAACAAAGAACACATTCACCATTGGCATCATGTATCAATTTACCTGTTCAAGATAGTGGAAGTACTTCTGAATTCCAAAAAGTTACCGTTATGAGTCCTATAAAAAGAAACTGGATAACAGAGAAAACTTATTTCATTTCCAAAACCTAGCTATTCTTTTGTATAACCAGAATCATCTATTGATAATACTATTTACTATTCTCCTAATACCGATTCTCAAAACAAAGAAAACAACATAAACATGGAAAAACAGTGGTATTAAAACAGCTACTCCAAATCTAGTCAAACTCAAAGCTTCTGTTAACTCTACTTATAAATTTAAGATAAGGACAAATCCTGTGAAAAAATTGGTTCCAAATGTGAACAAACGAAAAAATAAACAAAACAAGTTTGAGAATAACGATTCTACAACACCTGAATCATCGTATGATTCTTCAGACAGTCATTAATTCTGTGAGCTGTCAACTGAAAAAGTAACATTGCAAGAAGTTAAAGAAAATTATTTTCTACTTGTAGAACTTCAAAATCCAAATGGTAAACAGAAAAAAAAATGTGGCCAAAATCCAGTCTACAGATAAAGAGACAGTTCATGTTTCTTTTAACTGTCAGTATAAGCAATACTAGAACAGCTCCCAATAACAGTGCTGTCTACCCAGAGGAAATTATTGGTCGCCTATCCATTTATGAGAAGCATAGGCATGGAATAATCAGATTCAGTTTGTTTGATTTTTAGTACGGTTCACTTATATTTTCCATTTTGCGTAAAGTGGAAAATTGTCAATGATTTTAAAAAACTTAATAATTCTTTTGGTTTTTCTAATTTTGCATTTATTTACATTACTCACAATGAAAAAATCATTCTGGTGAAGTTTTTGGTTTTTATTTCATTTGACCCATTTTTTATAACTTTAAAATTAGTTTTCACTTTGCCCATATTCCCCTATTATGTGCATATATATATATATATATATATATATATATATATATATATATATATATATATATGAAAATGTTACACTACAGAAGGTAAACACATGTTTCTAGTTCATTTGTTTATTTGTCATTATATGTTGGAATCTAGGAGCATCAAATTGATAGCCATAAATGTGCGGCTGGTTTACTTGTGCGTTTCCATTCATTAGATTTTATTGCCGGTTTCTAACTATGCTCCCGACTTTTATGTGAGTAATATCATCAATTACAATATATATTCAACAAAATGAAAGTATTGATTTATAACATTATTTGATATTTAAGTGATTTTTTGACATGTGATATTAAAAGCCGCCCATCATAGCTCAGTGATGCAAACACCCATGGTTCTGCTGGAGACCATTCAACACAATATACACTATCTTCATGTTCACACCATTGAAGGGGTCCATCTTTTAATCTGTAGAACATTATGGTAAGTTGCAATAACACTTCCTAGTTTTTATATATGTTTACAAGATGCAAATGTCATAAATTTTTCATCTTTATATGTTTTACCAAAATAAATAAATACACTTTTTGCTTACAATTCCAAGTTGAAATGTCCCTAGTCTTCCAATTATATTTGGCAAAAAATTGAACAGGTATATGTGACTGGTCCAAAATTATTAATAGTAAATAGTATTTGGACAGCCATTTGGAAATGAGAGGATCTACCGGTAAGTTTGAATAATACTGATTTCTGCAGCAAGTAGATCAGGAAATATTGTGATCTACATGAAGTATTTGAAGATTGATTGTGACTAAGACTTTTTTGTCAATCAGATTAATGCATGATATCAATAGTTACTTTGTATCCTATCAGTTTGTTATAAAAATTGAATAACTGATTCACAAAAATAAATTAAACTCATATTTGAAATTTTTCAACACAGTAAAATGATATTTTGCCGAGAGGGTTAAAACGGTAAAACATGTATTTGTGTTGATAACAAAAGCTAAAACATAATTTTTTTATGTAAAGATTGAACACAGCTTTTCTACAGCATATCATCACTAATCTATGGGGAGTTGTGAAAAACTTTATGTAACATTATTTAATGAACACGTTAGGAGACAAATAATAATTGGTGCGAATATGCTAAAATGTTTGGCACTACACTACATACCACGGTTATACTCTCTTTGAATTAGTGTACGGGAGAAACGCTAACTTTCCAGAGAATGTTAAGACAGAACCGCGTTACAATTTTGAGACATATCAAAACGAACTTAGATGTAGACGTGAATTTGCACATAAGCGAGCCAGAAAATGTCTTATAAAACAAAATGATAGGGAAAGATCAAAACGATCAAACTTCTTCACTAATACATCTAAAACCCTGAGATTTAGTACTGTTAAACAGGGAAGACAGAGCAAAATTTGATTCACAATATTTGGGTCCATTCAAAGTCATAAAAATAAAAGGCGTTAATTGTGAAACTAAATTAGATTCAGGTAATACATAGTTCATAAAAACCGATTGAATTACTATCCTGGCAGAATCGCCATGTAATAAAAAAGGTGCCATCATGGAATAATGGGGAAATGTTTGTTCTCTTGGAACCATTGTAATTTCACAGAGAGATTCACTAACTATGTACAGTTGCGGCCAATAAAAATGGGACAACTCATAGCAGATTTTTGTCTAATTCTAGCTGCTTGCATTTGTCTTATGAATATGTCAACATTGAATATTTGACATCTGTCAGACAATTCCAAATTTGAAAGTAATTATGTCGCATATAAATTCAGTGACGAAAGGTGGAATACACGCAAAAATAGACGATGGGTGTTCAGTGAGGCAATCTGCGGCATTTTACAATGTAAGCAAGAACTCAGTTTCAAGTATTGTAAGAAGATGGCGATATGAGGGAAGAATTAATAGAACTGCAGGCTCAGAACGCCCGAGAAAGTCAACTGCTGAACAGGATGCTGCTTTGATTAACCATTTAAGAGCAAATCCATTTGAAACAGTAGTTCAAGCTGTTCCAGCATCCTGTCGCACGGGCCGTCGCAGAGTAGCACAGTCTGAATTGAAATGCCACGCAGCAGCAGCAAGGAAACTATTATTAAATAATAGTGACAAAGAAGCAAGAATGGGGTTTGTTCTAGAGCATATTGCTTATAACGCACAATTCAGGAATCGTGCTATTTTTACGGATGAAAAGGTTTTCCAATCGTCAAATAGCGGCAGTATTCGTGTCTATCGCCCACCGAATACACGGTTTGACGAGAATTATGTCAATTTCACAAATAAAAGTGGTCGTTTTTCTGTAAATATTTGAACGTGGATATGTATGCAGGGACCTGGAGTTCTATGGCATATTGGCGAAAGATTTAATAGTGAAGCATATATCAGAATTTCAGAAAATGTTATGCTTCCTTCTGTTGAGATTCTTTTCCAACAAAATAACTGTGCAGTGCATAACTCTGGTGTAGTGACTGAATGGTTTCGTGCATGTAATATTAATGTTCTTAACTGGTGTAGTAAAAGCCAGACTTGAATCCAGTAGAAAATGTTTGGACAATGTTAGTAAGAGAAATTCGAAAGGCTAATATAAAACCAAACCAAAACGTCGTTCAATGTTTGTTGGAAGTTATAAAAAATGCTTGGGAGAAAATAACTGAAGAATATTGTTTCACATTATATAGATCGATGACCAGTAGATAAAAGAAAAGTTGTAGAGCATAATGACGGGATTGCTAAATATTAATTGTTGTTTTTTATTGAAAATTAAAAATTATTTAGTAGCCTTTGATATTATTAATAATAATAATAAAACGTCATTTATTGGTACAACCAAATGGCCCTCGACCGAGGTCCTTCAGCCCGTAATACTTACATTATTTAGTGTAATAGACATAAAAGTAACATTGTGTGTGATTGTATGTAAAAAAGGTATAAACAACTAAGCAGAAAGAAAAAAAAGTTATTGTTAGAATTTTCACTTCATAATTTTCCTTTAATGACTATTTACCACTTCCCAAACTGTCTTATGAGGATATTTTCGTTTCGACTGTTGTGTGTAATCTCGTTCTATGTATAGTGTATCCATAATTTAATTGACTGTCTCGACCCTTACTTCGTGGAATATGCTCATATTAGTGTTTTTAAATGAAACTCAAGGTCTCTAGTTAATTCCACAATATAATACAAGTTATTGAAAATTCTAAAAAATTGACAATTGTTTCGATAAATCAATATCATTCTGACGATGATATTGATTTATCGAAACAATTGTCAATTTTTTAGAATTTTCAATAACTTGTATTATATTGTGGAATTAACTAGAGACCTTGAGTTTCATTTAAAAACACTATCCATAATTTATTTATTATCCATCCGCTTGGAGAATGCTTGGGACAGAGTTGACAATCTACCTTTTAGTGGCTGCACCTTTGTGGTTTGGTATAGAAGTTTGTTTTATGGATTGTGGAGAGGGTTTGATGGATGTCTCATTTTTGTAATGACTCTTAAGGTTGTTGTCTCTGGTGGTTGTAGTGTTTTCCTTCTTATTGTCTGGTATATTATATGGCCATACTCGAGTATGGGTCTACAGATACTTTCGTATATGTGTGCTGCAGTTTTCTTGTGTATGCCCATGTTTTTGTATGTTCTGTATCAGTAAAGTTTGAAGGGTGAGTGACCCCACAGCACTTAGGCCACAATTGGCCCATTATGCATCCTTCTGAGGTTCAAAACTAGCTCGTCACCCAGCCTACTTCCTTGAAGTAGGCGATAACGTCGCCTGAATTAAGTTCCCTCATATTGGCGTATGTTAGCCTGTGCTCGCCGAATACATGAAACCTAAAATGAGAGTGTCTGACATTCGCAAAGAATGTATTCGACAGTCTCATCTTCTTGTTGACATCCTCTACAAAGTGGAGTGTTAGACAGACCCAGTCGTGAAGGTGTTTTCGTAGGTGGCAGTGACCAGTCAGAATACCCGTGGCTGTTCGTAGGTTCTGCCTGTTCATAGTCACGTATTTTTTGGCTACTTTGCTGTCCGGATACTGTAACAGTTCCTTGGCAAGCCTGCAGCCTTCTGCGTCGTCCCATCTACCCCTAAACTTATTAAGGGAGTGTTCATTTAATAGGTGGGCCGTCGCTGACGCCGATAGACCAATGAAAGTGCCAGGTCCCAAGAGTTTGTGGGAGGCTGCCTTCCTGGCTAGCGAGTCTGCAATACGGTTTCCTTTCGATATCTTGTGGCCCTTGATCCAGCCTAAAGTGACAGTGTTGTTGTTACAGGCTTAGATTAAGGCCATGTAACATTCTAATACTAGGCCTGATGTAATGCGTGGTCTGTTCAGGGCTAGTAGTGCTTGTCTACTGTCCGTAAGGATGTGTATATTATTACCTGTGGTTTTCCTTTTGGTAATCTCTTTTGCAGCTATGCAGATAGCAATGAGCTAGCTCTGTTTGAGCAACACTTGCATTGCAGCCCATTGCCCATTTTATGTTTAGATTCAAGAGTCTGGAGAAAATTCCACATCCTGAGCCCACATTTGATTTAGACCCATCTGTGAAGATGCGAATTGCGCCTTCTTCCGATAGGTCTTGTGCGTTGTTTTTAAAGATTACCTTGTAGGGCCTGTTGAAGGCATATCGCGGTGGAATCGAGTCCGTATTGGCCTGCAGCAGTGGGACCTCCCTGAGGGCCTCATGCCACAAGTTACGCCTCAGTTTACCGGATCCTACATCAGGTTGTATACCGGTAGAGCGTAGACGTGTCATGGTCATCAAAACAACCTCCTTGATGTATAAGTCAAGGGGAGTGAGACCGAGGATTACCTCCATAGCTCTTGTTGATGTGGTTCTCATGCATCTTGTTGTGTCGAGGCATGCTGTTCTTTGGATTTGATCCAGTTTACGGACGACTGTCAGCTGGTTTCCTTTAGCTCCCCAGGCAATCGCGCCGTACGTCAGCATAGGTCTGGTGATGGCAGTGTAGATCCAGGCAGCGACCCTGGGTGACATTCACCAGGTGTGGCCGATGGTTCTACGACACTGCTCATAAGAAATATATGCTTTTTTAACTCTACTTTCTAAGTGAGAGTTCCACGTTAACTTACTGTCAAATGTGACCCCTAAATATTTCACCTCTGAAAAGAAATTAAGTTTGGTATCTAGGAGCTTTGGGGCTTGATGTTTTGCAATCTTCCTTTTTTTCGTGAAAAGAACCATCTCCGTCTTTTTTGGATTTATTGACAGTGAATGGTCTCTGCACCATTGTTCTATGATGTTGAGGGCCTCCTGCATTAAAGCTCAGAGTGTCTCCTCGAATCTTCCTGTTAGCAGAATCACTAGGTCATCTGCATATGCTATTGTGTAGAAGTTGATATCATTGAGGCGGCTGACCAAGGAGTCTAAGACCATATTCCACAGTAGTGGTGAGAGTACCCCTCCTGTGGACAACCTTTTACAACCAAGTCTCTGATGGTTACATCATCTACACTGATTTTTATTGCTCTTTTTGAGAGCATGTTATATATCCAGCCATTTATGGTTTGGGGGATATTCTTGTTGGAAAGTACATTTGTTATTTTAGGAAAGGTGGTTATATCGAATGCGCCTTCTATGTCTATGAATACACCCAGGGTGGACTCCTTTTTTTCAACCTTTTCTCGCCCTCTACGAGATGAAGAGCCGAATCGGTGGATTTCCCTGGAGTGTATGCATGTTGATTTGGATGCAGTGTTATCGCCACATCTCTTATGTATCGTTCGCACAGCATCTCCAAGGTCTTCATTGGAAACGATGTGAGGCTAATGGGTGATATGCCTTTGGGATGGAATGGTTCATTCTTCCTGGTTTTGGTATGAACGCAACTTTAGCTTCTCTCCAACTTTTTGGAATATACCTCAGTGCCAGTGAGGATCTGACGATTCCTACCAGGTGCGGCATTAGGTCATCCAGGCCCCAATGAAGTAGGGCTGGATAAATGCCGTCCGTTCCTGGGGATTTAAACAGAAGCCTGAGATGGCCCACCTCAGTCTGTCCGCGTCGACGATTTGTCGTGATATACGCCAGTCATCGTCCGTCGGGTAGTGATTCTCCTCATCCTCCCAGGCTGCTGTATTTGTGGTTCTGGAGTCAGGGAAGTGAGTTGACGTTTTTGTATGTTATGCTTCGAAAGTGTTTTCCTCGACTAATACATTCTTTCTTTGCTATTTCTACGTTTTTATTAAAGTTAAGTCTGTTGTCGATAGTCATACCAAGGTACTTTACAGTTAATGTACATGAAATTATGTTGTTGTTAATATAAATAGATGGTGTTTTATGTGTTGGTGTATGATTAAAGATTATTAATTGAGATTTCTAAGGATTAGGCGTCATTCTCCACGTTGAACCATTTCTCCATTCTGTTCATTAGTGTTTGCAGTTCGTTCGTTGGTTTTTTGATGCTGTTATTATGACTAATTAAAGCGGTGTCGTCTGCGTACTGCAATATGCATTTTTGTAAATTCACGTGATCTGGTGCTAACCCGAAGTTGTATTTGTCATAACAGTAAAGATTGTAGAGCAAAGGAGAAAGTTGGGAGCATTGCAGGTCTCCTTGTTGAGGTATAATTGTTTGTGAAAAACAGTTGTTAACTTTTATTTGTACTGTTCTGCCACTGAGGTAATTTTTTATTATTAGTAGCAGTTATACCGGGCATTTCATTTGTTGTAGTTTGTACAACAATCCACAGTGCCAAACACTGTCAAAGGCTTTGTTAATGTCCAGGAAAATAGTAGCACTGTGTTCTCCTTGTAGCTTAGATGTTTGTATATTCGATGTCAGGATTGCTATTGGATGTATAGTGGAGCACTTTTCCCTAAAACCTAACTGATATGATGGTATGCATTTTCCGATTTCCCTCTGTAGTAAGCTTTTTATAATATTTTCAAAATTTTTGGCTACGACCGACAGGAGTGTTATTGGTCGATAATTTTTAAAATCCGAGTGGCATGTGCTGGGTTTTGGAATCGTAATTAAGATCCCGTGTTTCCATTCCTGTGGAAAATGCGATGTTTTTAAACAAAATTCATATATCTTTATGATATATAAATAAATTTTATAGTTCAATTTTTTAAATATTTCCCGGGTTATTTTATCATATCCTGGAGCTGTGTTTCTGCCCCTGTGTATGATTTCAAAGTATGTTTCTTCCTCAATAGTCCTATCTTTTCGTCCGATATTTTCTTTAAAGTGTGTGTTGAACCATGCTAGAATATTCTGATAATGCCTATTCGCATATTGGGGATCATCGTCTTCTGTGAATGCCTCTGTGGAATGTTCACCAAATAGATCTGCTTTCTCTTGGTCAGTAGAGAATATGATTCCGTTTTTTCCAGACCTGGTATGATGTGGTCAGCTTTATATTTACTCATTCTTTTAATTTGTTGCCAGTAGTTTTTTTCCCTTAGTTTATTAATTTCATTTATGTTCTCTGTACTGTTTTATTAACGTTTGGAATATTCTTGTTATAGGTGTTTATGTGACGTTTATAATCTACATTGGGATTTTTTAGGTAATCTCTGTAAATTTTGCTCTTGTTCTTAATTAGTAGTATTATGAATGGTGGTAGCTCAAAATTGTGAAAGTGAATTTTTTCGCTGGAGGAATTTTCTATAATAGCTGATTCTAGCAGTGTGTTAAACTGTTTAATGTCCTCAACAGTTGTTCGGGACTGTTCATGTGTGTTTTCCTGCTCCTCAATATGCTTGGTTAGTTTTTTGTTAACTTCCTCTATGTTACATTTATTTAAATTAACTCTGTATTAATCACAGAGATCTATTTTCTTTTTTAAGTTAATGGTAATTTCTATTGCTGAGTGTTCACATCCCAGGTCCGGATGAGTAATAACTTGCTCTATGTTGTGTTCTATGTTTTCTGTAAATAGCATCAGGTCTGGAGTGGCATCGTTATTGTTTATCATGTGGAATGTAGGGGGGGTTTGTGCTTATTTAAATGAGCTGTTATCCATAAAATCCTTTAGCCTTTTCTCTTTTTGTTTATTTACATTGAAATCCCCCATAATTATACAAAATTTGTACTTGCTTGCTTTATTAAGTATTGTCTTCACTATTTTAGTATTTAGTTGAACATAGATCAGTATGATGTGTAGTTTGTCTTCTAGAAAAGGGATAGTAAAATGTGTTGCTTCACTTAACAGTTTGTTCATTTTAGGAGGATTGCTCCTTCTCATGTTCAGCTTGGGATGAACCTGCACCAAACTCCCATCTCTTGTATTTGTGTTAGCTATATTGCCAATTTTCTTAATCACGTCCCAGTTTCTATAGTTTGTGTTACTGTCTATATTGGTTTTTGTTTCTACAAAGAGTGCACAGTATATTTGATGTCTTTGGATTATGTTATCTATTAGTAATTTTTATGGTATATAGCTGATGACGTTGGCATAGAGAATACTAAGTTTCGATAAGAACTTAATCATTATTTACATTGTTGATGGATTGTGTTGGTGAAATCGTTTGAGTTTCGTCGAGATCAAACATAAGTATATACACTGTTACCAGAAAAGTGTGCAACTGTATCTATGCTGTATTCTGTGATAAATCGTTTTCTTAGTTTTGTGATCAGCTCATCTCTTTGTATGTTTTTTTCTTTGTTAAGTTTGAGTTCTTGGTTGTTTTTGTATCAATTTCTGCTGATTTTATTGTTGGGTATACCTTCTATTGGTTTTGTTGGCCTGTACTGGCATTTTAGTGACCAAGCCGCATGATCTTCAGCATTACAGCTGGAATATTTTGGAGGTGTGTTTTACATTTTGATTCATGATGAGGACCTCCACATTTGGTACATTTGATTGGTTCCTAGCATTTGCCTGTAGTGTGGGTATACTGGATAGTGTCTGTGTTTGTAGAAAAAACCTTTGTTCAAAAGTTTTTCAGTAGAGGTGATGCATCCTCAAATAATTCTAATAACTGTGGTAGCTTTTTGTGTGGCTTTTGAAATGATTCTCTTGCTGTACCTGTGATTTATGCTGACCTTCTTTAGCTGTTCGCTTATTTCTTCATCTGTTATTCCATGTTCTACCGAACCTATGCACACTGTATGATATTGATTAGTTGATTACATGTGTTTGGTGTTTTGTTGATGTTTGTGTTTCTGCAAAATTTAAAATTTGTTTATCGCAAATTAGTTTTTGGAGAGTTTGAGTCGTTTTAGGTTTTTCTTCATCTGATTTCAATAGAAATCTGATTTTGGTTTTCATTATTACATCATTTGATTTGGGGTTTTCTAGTTCCCAGATATATGCCAGTTTTGTTCTTGTCAGTCTCATTGGCTTTTATGTAGTACAAATGTTTGTAGTTTCTATTTGTAATTTCTCTCATTTTGGCAGAATTATTTTGGTGGAATATCTGGGTAGAAGGTCCTGGTTTGTTTTGAGTTGTATTAATTGTAGCTTGATTGTTTTGTTGAACTTTTTGTGGAGACAGGTTTTTTGTTAGGTTGTTATCAGTTAATTGATGTTGCTTTTGTACATTAGTGTGGAAGCTTGTTCCAATTATGTTATTTATTTCTTCTTGTGATAATTGTGGTATATCTGTGTGTTTTCTTTTGATATGTGGGTTTTCCCTTCTGTCTTTGTTTTTCCTTTTGATTCTCACTTTTTTCCAATGACCTGCGTCATCTATATCCATCTCGGAGTAGCTTCCTTCTGGTTCTGATATTTGGTATGTTGAATTATCGCCTTGACTGTCCATCGCGACACTCAGGTGTTCACTCAACGACTTTCGGTACACGACTGCCTTTGATATTAAATAATGGAAAACAATATTATTTACACTTTAGTGTTATTATCATTTAAATATACGACAAAACTGTTTCGCGGAAACGGAAAGGACATATTCACACTAGGCAACAAAAACTGTCCCATTTTTTTGGCCGCAACTGTACACTATTAACATAATAACTGAATCCTACTGACTAAACTAAATGTCATATCTTTAATTCTCTTGTGTTACTTCATGTTTCTTTGTTACCTCTCGAGATTATACTAATCTCTATATATACTACATTGTCGACATATTTATTATAATTATCCAAATAATGACTGACCTTACATACTCACGTAAGTGAACGTGAATATATGCATCATCTAAAGATAGTTGATATTGCATGTTTCTATGGAATTTAAACAGTATATTAAAATATAAGGACCAAATTGTTACAAGGTTAATACATATATCACTGTAAGGATTGAAAAAATATTAAGTTCAATATATTCACTTACTTTTGCTTAGTATCAAATCCTTCTTTATCATCAGTAATTAGAGTTTCACTGATATTTTCTGAACTAACACTTGCAGCACTAGAGAGCAATACTCTTGCATCAGAACTGGCTGTAAGAACTAGCTGATCATGAAATGGATTGAATCTTACACACCAAATCCTGCAAAAAATGTTTATCTGAGCTTCTTACCTTGAGTTGGGAATGTGAAGGTTTTCTCTATTTTGATAATAAAAAGTTTCAATTTACAGAAGCATGTTAAATAACTTACCAATGTGAATGATCACTCCTAGAGAATACTGGACTGCTTGTTTGCCTAAAATCCCAAATTTTCAAAAAGCCATCATCTCCACAGGTTGCAAGGTGGTATAATTTATTCATATTGTAGTCCATATCTCTTATAAATTGACAATGAGCATTATCTATATTCCAGGCTAATTCTCCAGATCTTATATCATATGTCTTTATGTGAGTTTCAGTCAATGTACTGAACTATTGATAAAAAACAGCATTTTTAATAATACCCCCTGAAGAGCAAATACCTAGGGTAAATGTCCCAGTTATCCACCATGTTTCAGTTATCGGCCATGTCTCAATTATCGGCCAATTAATTAGATTTTTCTAAATAATAAGATTTTCAAAAGAATTCAATAAAATACTATAACTCTACCGAAAAACTGCAAATCTTTGCAACATTTCTAGTGCCACTTACACCCTCTAGGCTTAGACTATAACCTTTAAATCGCTAGTCATTAGTTGGGTGTTAGCCAAAGATTATATATATGGTGTTAGCAGTCGTGTAGTGAACTAGATTATCCACTAATAAAGTAAGGAATGACTTTACCATTAAATGTGTTTAAAATGTTTTATTCGCATGTACTTGTATACATTTTTGTGTGTGGCATATTTAGGCTTAGTAACACCATAATATGCTGAAATATTTAGTTTTTTTTTAAGTAAATAATTTATTTTCTGGGTGGCTGAAAACTGGGACATAAAAAAATTAGCCACCAGGTGGCCGATAATAGAAGCTGAAAACAGTTTGTATTCTAAAAAATTGTATATTAGTTAAATATTAATTCGCCATCTATTTCCAAAAAGATTGATCTGTACCCTGACCAGTTATCAGTCTACTATTTTTCATTAAATAATCAGTCTAAATAGTTTTTAAAATACATGGTAGATAATAGGGACAAAGAGCGGCTGATAATATAGACATTACATGCCTGATCTTGGGTTCTCTATGATAAATTACGTAAAGACCCAATTATCGACCGACAATGTTGTTTTCATTTTAATTATAGGCTGCTTATATATTTGGATAAGTATCTATTTGGTGTATTTTCTTCCCTGTGAAGTTTTTTTTTAATTTTCTTATTTCATGTAATATTGTTTTATCCTAAATTCTCCTATATCTTGCGGCTAATATTATTTTTTTCGTTTTTTTGTTTTTACAACTTTGTTGTTATTTACCAAACGTGCAGATTAGTGTTTCTCTTTGTTATATTTAGATAAAAGAAAAAATAATTAAACTTTTTAGGTGTTAAACATCAAAATGGCAACGCACAGTAATACTCTGAGGATGACATGAGGCAAGCAATAGAGGCTGTTAATATTAGTGGAATGTCCATTAGAAAAGCAAGTAAGGAATTTAAAGTTCCCAAATGCACACCTACAGATAAAATTGCAGGGAAAACACCTATAGAAAGATAAATTGTGTCTACTACAGTTCTGAGCACAGAATAAGAAGGTGTTGTGGATTTGAATCTCAGCAAAAGCTGGTTTTACTATAACTAAGACATAATTGTTGGATAGCGGTCAAATGCTGATACGTGAATTAAAACGAGAAAATCCCTTTCCAAATGATCGACCAGACCAGCATTGATATGAGCATTTTTTAAAAAGACATCCTGAAATTACCACGAGGTTACCACAAAATCTTTCTGGTTTAAGAGCACACGTAGAATAAATAAATATTAGCCAATGGTTTGAAGAAGTTAAAGCCTATCTGAAGGAGCAAAATCTAAATATTGAGGAACCCAGTAGAATTTACAATTGTCATGAAACACCAATGTCTTTCTGCCCAAAAGGCGAAAAAGTTCTAAAAAAGGGCGAAAAAACAGTATATACTGTTTCTACTAATGACGAAAAGGAATGTTTAACTAAATTATTTATGTGGCATTTTTGGACCTAGAGAAAGCTTTTGATGCAGTGTCAAGACATAAAGTGTGGAAAATACTTTCGGACAGTGGAATAAGTAGTAAAATTTTAAGATTAACACAGAAAATTTATAAGAACAATGAAAACGCAATTATAAAAAACAACATATCACAAACATTCACTACAAGCACAAGGCTAAGACAAGGGGGCAGCTTAAATCCGTTACTTTTTATAATATTCATGGGTGAACTAATAAAGAAATGTAAACCGCTAATAAAAAATTATTGTGTAGGACACTTACAATTACAAAAAGTATATATTACTGAAGGAGTATTAGCATATGACGTTGTATTACTGACTGTAAGTGAAAAAGACTTGGAAATAAACATAAATGTATGGAAACAGTAATGAAGGAAAATTGAATGAAAATAAAACAAAGGTAATGGAGGAGAGCATGCAGAAAAATTAAACAGCTACATCGATGGAGAAAAAAGAGAACAAGTAAATAATTTCCAATATCTAGAGGTAACAGTAGATGAAAGAGGGACACCAGATGCCAATATTAAGAATAGCATTCAGAAAATGAATAAACTTTACTATGCAATGAACACAAAATTTATAAATAAAAGAGATATTTCAAAGCTAACAAAAATAAAGGTTTTCAAAACAATATATCGACCAATACTAACATTTTGATGTAAATCTTGGGTCTTAACAGAACAACAAAAAAGCAAAATACAAGCAACAGAAATTAAATATCTTAGGAAGAACTTTAGGAGTCACCAAGAGAGGCTGACAAATATAGATATAAGAATATATATAGAGATACATTCCACACTGGAATTTATAGAAGAGAAACAACTACATTGGTGGGGACATTTGCAGATAATGAACTACGAAAGACAAGCAAAAAGAGTTTGGACAGCGAAAATTTAACCAGAAAATGGGCAGACCAAGAAAGACAAAGTTATAGGAAAAATACTAAATAAAAGCGATATAAACTGGAAACAAGCAGACACTGGCCAGTCATTTTCCGAGTACATTGCAAACGTCTTTTGCCTTGGCTAAAGACAAATAATATAGAGATGCCCATTATATTATTTGTAGATGGTCGTTGATCACATCTTATGATACAATTAAGCAAGTTTTGCTCAAAGATAAAAATTATCCTGATTAGTTTATATCCAAACTCAACCCATATATTCCAGCCGTTGGATGTGACAGTTTTTCGTAAAGAGTCATTCACACCTTTTATGGATCGAGTGCTTAATTAAAAAGATCGTTTTCCGTCCATTATACTGAATGGTTTTAAGACTTGTGGCCTTGCTCTGTTCAACCCTAACAGTATCAAATTTGAACAAAATCTCAAAACTTCTACTGCTAAAGATAATGGCGAAACTATTTCAAAATATTTTTTGGCTTGCTTCGAAAAGCATCACAAAGATAAAATGATGGCATTCAAATCCTCAGAGGATACTTGGAAAGAAGATGTCAAGGATACAAATCTATTTTACTTTTGGAAATATTTAAATAATACAAAAAACAGGATGATAAGGAGAATAAGAGAGAGGATTTTATGGATATAGATTTAGAGGAAACATTAGATCAAGAGCAAATTCAGGATTTTGAGTTAAATGATCAAGAAAGACAAATATATTTAGAAAACGATCAATATACACAGCTAAAAGAAGAACAAAAAAACTTTGAAAGAACAGAATGAAAAAGAAATACAACTAAAATTCAAGAAATAGTCATCTGATGGTGACAGAGCAAGGAGTTACAGTAAAAGCAACGGAGTCAAGTGGCCGAAACTGAAAATGGCCTGCCAAAGAGGATATTTTAAATGACCAAAGATGAGATGTGATACTAAAAACAGAAAAACCTATAATAAGTGTTTCTTTAGTATCTGAATTAAAAGATTTTTGACCGACTATTAAATGCATATTTTACTAGTTAATAAGTATAAATTTATTTTTAATTTTTACTGTTACATTTTGTTTCCATGAATAATTTTTGTTTTGCTAAAAATAATCAACTTTAGTTTTTGTAAATTTTTCTTCTTACTTATTAAAAGTATTTTTTGTTACAGATAAAAGCACAAAAAAATTTCCCAAATTGTCTTATTATTACCCACGACCGATGATTGGAACATATTTAGGCCTATAATCGAGACATTATGTTTTTTGGGCAACCGATAATAGGTACATTTGGGGTTTACGTCATAATTACTTGTTTTCATCAAAACTGTAAATATTTTGTCTACATTCAATTAATTGCACTAACAGATAAGGGAACCAAAAATGTAATGTGTTTCAAATTTAATGTTGAAATGAAATTTCTACAGTCCTCTAAACGTGGCCGATAGCTGGGGCATTTACCTTAAATAATAGATTCATTTTCAAACACCCACCTGGTTACAATTTTGATGTGGATTCCACTTGCCATTAGTGAATTTTGGACTATTCTTGCCTTCTAATGCTATACTACTTACAAGTTTCCCTTCTGTTTCGGAAATGTCCCAAAGAACAACATGGGAATCTGTCAAAGTGACAGCCAAATTAGAATCTGTTGGATGAAATTCTGTTGTTCTAATGTCATTTCCCAGTGAAGTAGAGTCTAGTTTTGTAACTATTTCTAAATTTTCAATAGTATCATGATTTTCCATTTCAGGTAGTTTTAAAATTGCACTTTTCATAACACAGCTGTTTTCACCGGTCAGAGTGTTGTAGCAAGTAGATATTTTTTGTGGGTCTGTTGGACTTGATGTCAATTTCCATATTTCCCCTTCAGAATGATGAAATACCTATAAATTTAAGCAAGAAAAGCAAATTAATAGTTATATTAAAATTTGAATGTAATGTAGTCAGATTAATCATAAGTTTATTATTGATACAACCTAAAATAAGCCAGTGGATACAACCAGGTATATCCTATTCACAAGTAGTTAACAACAATATACCAAATAATACTGATAACCAAACAACATCAGTAAATAACTAAACAGTCAATAATTTGAGGAAGCTTGAAGAGATGTTCAGGAAACTCATGGAGCAGATGGAAACAATGCTCAATTTACTTACCTCTTTCATCAATAAACTGGCCTAATGGATAAACATCAAAAATATAAAATGGCAGTATGGATAACCAATGGCCTAAGATAACACGCACAGGATCTCAAAACATTTTTTTATGAACATAACATTGAACATTATGATGATCTCTGACGCATGGAAAAACTTACGGATTCCCAAAAAATATAAAGTTTACACACCCCAATAACAAGGCACATGGAGGCACCGCCATTATCAGAGATGGCATACAACCACCAAGACACAAAGGTGCACTTTGAAGGATTTTTTAAGACACTAGGAAATAAATTCATCACTTGAGGAGATTATAATGCCAAACATGTTATATGGGGATCAAGGTTGGCAACAACAAAAGGTAGAGAACTTTATAAAACCATGGAGGAAAATAACCATTGACAAATATCCACTGGAGAGCCTACATATTGGCCCTCAGACACAAACAAAACTCCCAATGCCATAGACTTTTGTGTCATAAGAGATATCGATACAAAGAAATGCAAGACAAAATATTGCAATGATTTATCATCTGACCACTCGGGGACCATTCAGGGAACATCTAGACAAACTTATATCAGTAGAGCTACCATCAAGATCCGAATTGGAGACAGAATTAGCAGCTGAACTACTATCCAAGAATATACAACAAGTGGTTGATATAGTTAATAGAATTAGATAACTTAAAAGAGGTTACTCACTGGAGTAATTCTCTACACGACATTTACCATCATAACAAACGCTTACTGCCTTATAGGCAGATTGCTGAGAGTTTAAAAAAAATATTGATAAACTCAAATAATTTTCTGACCTACAGGCAATTGTTATTTCTTCATATTATTTACAAATTGAACAGACAAACACGAAGATATAAATCTACTCACAGAAGTTTTTATTGTAGATATTTCCTCATTAAATTCTATTAAATGGATTTGATTATTGGTTTGTTTCAGTGACTGTGTTCCTATTATAAATCGTATTTTTTCGGTTTCTGCGTGTTGTGGACATAATGCTCTGGACTAAAATATTAAAAATTCAATTTTTGAATACATATATAAAAATGCTATATACCAAACCTGAAACTCCAGACCATAAATTACAGAATTTTCATTATCCATAATTTGAATGTTTATTTTCTTTTCTTCATGACAGTGACAGCATGAGATATATGTCAAATAGTTCTGTCAATGTCAAAGTTTTTGTTCTCTTGCAAGTAACTATTCTCAATCTTACAGAATAAATTAAATTCCATATAATAATTATTGAACATTATATTTAATCTGAAGATTGTCTCCTATAGCAATTATCTATATAGAAATTGAATTTAGCATTTACCTGTTCTGTATTTTCTATATTTGAGGATAGTAGCCCGGGCGAGCAAACGTTGGTAGACATTTTGTTGTCTTTAGTAGCATCTGAAAGCAAGTAAAAAACTAAAACATGACCGAAAAATTTGATTCCAATGGTGATTATTATGCAGAAAATTTTAAAAGAAAATCTGGCGCAGAACCTAGTACAAATGATACCGAAGATAACGCGGAAACTGAAGAAAATACAGTAAATCAAAAAGCAACTGAATATGTAAGAGAATTGTTAGCTGAGAAGTTATTGATTGATCAAGACAAATTACCTAATGCCGCTCGGTTGTTGGAACAAGGTATTTACATTATTCATTTTTTAACATCTAGTAATTACCCTTGCAATTTTTTTTCCTTTAATACTAAAATTAATACAATATATACCTACTACTACTATTTTAATAGAACACATCTTATGAATTTTTGAATATAAAAAGTTGATATTTTCATATTGATATCTTTAACAGTCATTAAAGTTTCTTAAGTTGTAAAATATATATATCTAAGTAATGAATATTCATTATACAAAAAAATAAATTGTATAACTTCACTTCCTTGAAGACATTTTGTTGGGGTAAATGTTTCTTCTCCATGAAGTATTTATATATTCATCTATTTAAATATTTCCTATGAGTGGTACTCCTCAAGGGCATATTAAGGATCTGATCTAGAGGGTGCAGCTGTTAGTTTGGAGGGAGTAGCAAGGTGATGACGACTTACAAAATAAAACTTCAAAAGATTCTGGAAAATTGTTTTATTCATTATTTTTATGCTAATAACTTTCTAGGATTTGCTGAAAATGTTTGGAAAACTTTTTCTTTGACCATCTCACAGTTTTCTTTAACAAAATTCTGATGCACACTCATCAAACATAATCTCTTCAACCGTTTCTCTCTCATAGCACTTCTATGCCAGGTCATCACTTTTCGAAGTGTACTGAAGGACTGTTCTACAGTTGCCGTAGTGGGTGGAATTGCACTCAGAATTGCGCTTGCCTCATGATGGAAAAAACATTTTTGCTTGAAAGACATTAACTATTGGTTCCAATACTACCGAGTATTTTATGATTGTGTTTATGACAACAATGAGTGAGGGTTTCGTAACCTCTGAATACAACTGGTACGCAGATTTTCTTGTGGCGTAGTTTCCCTCAATGGATAGTTTTTGAAGGGCTTTGACAAGCTCGGGGAAATTTTGTGAGAATTTTCGAATGCTTTTGTATTTTTCAGTCCATCTGGTTTCACACACTTGTAATATAGCAGTCATTTCTCTGAAAAATGTTATAAGGTTTGTTCCAACTTCATTGAAAACCGTTAAGCAGTAGTTACGCTCATGCACAGTACTAAAAAAGTGTTCCAACTAAAAATTGACGGTTCATCGGACGGTTTTGATGGCGTTCCATCTGATTTTGTGACCGTTTGCGAACGGTTTTGAAACAATCATTTTGGTACATGGTCGTGAGCTGAACCTGAAACTGAATTGACTGACTTGTGTACTATTCTATATGTCCTGTTATCGTTTACCTAATATTAGAAAATGTTAATGTTTTATAAACATTTTTATTTTCAATAAATTGAGAAATATTTAATAATGTGAGACATAGGAGATGGTGTTTTTATGTCAGGTATTTTGAATGAAGATGAATTAGAGTTAGAACTAAATAATCCCAGAATCAAAAATGAAAATTATTTAGGTACCTACCTATGTTTGTTTGTTTGTTTGTTGTATTGTACAGCTGAACAATGATGTAGGTTAAGCTGATGCTAAAGACTCTGATGATAAAGGCCATTATAAAATATTAGAGAGATAATTACAAATACTTAGCCATTCTGAAACAGTATTTTCAATTTGACACTTCAATGTATGAATGTGAATATTTTCAAAAATAAATCTCATGGTTAATATTAAAGTTATTTTTTATTATTTACATTTGTTTTCAACTGAACAACTCATTATTCATAAACAGGTACAAATGTTTGTGATTGAAATATGAAGTAAAAGAAAATGAACCGAAAATATAATTTTGTGTCAACAAAAATTCCTCTCTACACTGCTTTTACAATTTATCTTAGGTGACAAAATATGATATACGAGGATGTATTGAAAAATTCTAAGCCTACTATAGAACCAAACAAAATTTCAATGTCAAAATATTTTATTACTCAACATATTCTCCTCTTAATTGGATACATTTATTACAGCGAACCTGCAACGTCTCTAGACCTTTTAAAAAAAATGTTTCTTCTTGCTCTGCAAACCAGACCTCCACAGCTTTTATTACCTCCTCGTTGGAAGAAAATACGACCTTTTAAACTTTTTTTCAGTTGAGGAAAGAGATGATAGTCGGACGGAGCCAAATCTGGTGAATAAGGGGGGTTCTAGTAATTCAAACCCTAAATCACAAATTTTTTGCATGGCAACATGAGATTTGTGTGCAGGGGCGGTGTCCTGCCAAAACAAAACACCTTTGGATAGCTTTCCGCATCTTTACCCTTTAATTTTTTCCTGTAGAGTGGTCAGTAATGTCGAATAGTAATCTCCAGTTATTGTTTTACCCTTATCCAAAAAATCAATCATGATTACTCCATGGCAATCCCAAAAAACTGAAGCAAGAACTTTTCCAGCAGATTTTTGGACACGAAACTTCTTAGGTCTTGGAGAACCAGAGTGTCGCCATTCCATCGATTGTTTCTTTCTTTCATCCTCGTATCTGTAACTTTTGTCATTGATATTTTTTTAATTATTCAATTTTAAGTTCACCTTAAACGATTATTTTTCAGATTTTGACCTCAACTTTTGTCTAAAACTCTTCATCCAGTGAACATTTTCGGGATCGTTTGCAAACAGTGTAAAGTCTGGACCTGCACACAAAAACAGTCCAAACAGTTTCTTAATAGTTTTGTGACGATCTCAAAATCGTCGGTTGGAACAAACCTATAGTATCCTTTATAGTGACAACTGTGTTTCTAATTTCTGGTACATTATTTGCATTGTTCACCACAAAATTGAGTTTGTGATTTGAGCAATGGAAATATAATGCTTTGGAATACTTTTTCCTTAAAATTGCTTGTACACCACCCTCCTTGCCTGCCATTGTGGAACAGCCATCAAAACCAAATCCTACACAATATTCTGGTTGAAAATTGTAGCCAACCAAAAATCTATCAATTGCTGCGGCAATTGATGAAGCATCTTGTGCTTTCAGTTCCACAAAACCTGCGAATTCTTCTGCGATGTTCCCTTGGCTTTCGTTGTAGAATCGCAAGACGATAGATAGCTGTTCCTTCCCTGCTATGTCCGTGTGTATAATTTTATCCCACCCGTTGTGTATTTAAATAAATAAGAAAAACATTACAATATACATGTACTCAGAGGGTTGATAGAAAGGAAATTCCAGGAAGGAAAAGAACTATATCCAACATACATAGATTTGACGATAGAGAGGAAATATGAAAATGCTTAAAAGAAGTGGAAATACCAACAACACTGGTAAATGTAATAAAAAGCACATACCATACAGTAAGATGCCAGATACAGATAGGAGGAAGAACATCAGAAGAATTTCAAATAAATAAAGGCACAAAACAAGGAGACAGCTTAAGCCCGTCACTATTTTTTTGGTCATGAATAAGATAATTAAAAGCCTGATTAAAAAAGTTAAAGGGAAAGGGAAGACAACTAGATACCAATAATAGGGTACAAAAACTTAGAACCAGTTAGACTCTGTAATTTGTTATATGCAGATGACATAGTATTGATGCAAATTAGAGAACTAAATACAGAAATTAGTAAATATATGGGATATAGAGGTTGATTGAATGAAAATGGAAATAAGCATTAACGAGATGAAAGTTATAAAAGTAAACAAAAGCTGATCAAAAAAGTAAAGAACACAACAATGACAACAAAATATTAGAAATAGTATTGGCATATGAATATCTAGGCACAATCGTCACAGTAGACGGAAAAATAGAAGCAGAATTAACAAATAGAGCTAATAAATCAACAAGTTTATACCACACAATAAGTAAATCCATCCTAGGCCACAAACAGATAGATATTGAGACAAAGAAAAGAATACATAATGTAATAACTATTCCTACAATGCACAATGGGCCAATTGCGAGGGGGTAACCACCGAGGAGATTTTGTGCTTCTAGTGGGAGGAGATCCAGGGAGATACGAGGAGATCCAGGGAGAAACGAGGAGATTCAAGGAGATCCGAGGAGATTCAAGGAGATCCGAGGAGATTTAAGTCAATTTGAGTATCATTTTTGCATACGCAAACTGTCTGATGTTAATTTATACCTAAGCGAAGCGAAATTTCATAGATCTCTTAAACACATGTACACATCCCTAGAAGGATACAGCTAGTAGCTACATCGTCGTTACCGATTTTTCTTATATCTATTGATCATTTGAAACACCTCATGAATAAATTTGATAAAGGTGTTCACTTTCTGGTCGAAACGGACTTAAATGGTGACGATAAAATGAATTTTACCTCTGTGTTAAAAATATGTGACTTGAAGGTGGTTGAGTTATTAGAAAATGAAGTTCCTGACAGTGAGGGCACTGTGCAATTTTTGACCATATTAAGGAATATACTCGATACTTACCTGCAAAAAGAAGTAACAGTTCATAATAGGCTGTATAAAATGTGGTATTCAGTATTTCTTCTCAGAATTTGGCGACAGTGGATCTTTGAAACATGAATTTAAAAGATTACTCTCATAAACAGATTGACGATAAATCAAAAAGTTGTTTTTTGAGAGTTGTTCTGGAAAATGTGCAACTAAAACAGTGAAAAAAACGTCATTATGTTGGTTGTTGGATAAAGACACTCCAAAACTTAGTTCAGATAGATTAGAAAGGTTCAAATGTAGAACAAATACCAAGAATGTCGATCGTAGAATATATTCTACAATAAAAAGGCCAGGGAAAACCATGAAACCAAAAATTCCGGTATTTGAATCTGAAAAAAAAATTTATTTTGAGGATTTTTCTGATGAATGTGAAAGTACAGAAAATTTAAAGCATGAAAAAGAAACAAAAATTGAGATGGAAAAATATTAAGGCCATCAATGAAAAAAAAAAAGAAAATAAACGTAAAATAAAACTTAAATTTCTGAAAGAAGAGTTGGAAGATTTTGTATGGCCTAAGCAGGACAATATGCAAGAAGTTGAAGAAGCCCAAATTTTTTATGATCCAATTCAAATTCTTGGATGTCAACCATTAAAACTGTCAAGATCAGACCGAGTAAAGATAGTGAGTCTATACAAATCTTCAAGAAAAGAGTTTAACATGAGATCTTAAGACCGTTTTGTTTTTATACGTTTTTATTTAAACAACTGTCAATAATTTTTAGTATTTTTTATATTTCTATTACTGATGGGTTTCGTTGAGATTTTTTGAGAATAAATATTTTTTGTTTATTATTTTTATGTTTTTTTTTCCTTGAACTACTTGGCAACAACCTGTGTTGGATTGTTTCGCCATTAAAAATTAGCATCATTCACAATATTGGTCAACACTGTACCTGCTACATCACACATATCACTTATCATTGAATAATAATACTCCAAATATGCTACCCAGCTATACATCAAACTATTTCATACGTCAACTTTAAGAGACATGAAAGTTTTTAGGGCATCCTGTCGCAATATCTTAAAGAAACTTAAATACTTGAATTAAAAAATGTTCTTTAATGAAAATAGTTCTACGTAAATTTGTACATCAATCTGTTAGGAGCAATTTGGTTAAAAAATGTTGCCAACAATAAATAAACAAAACGTGAAATTAAGGAGTTGCTGAACGTTTCGGAGTCTACATCAGACTCCTTCATCGGACAAACTTTAATTATCCTCAGAATCGCTGTTTTTCTTTCAAAATCTGTCAAATTGACATTGGTAAACACACTGAGAGGTTAATTCACTGTACCTTGAAATTTCCCAATGCAAATTCGGTTTTCAATAGAGATATACAAATGTCTACTCCTTTCTAACAAAATACAGGTACATTTTTTCTAAAAGACCATGATATTCTGCTCTAATTCCATTGTAAATTTTATTGTACGTTATTTTTATTTATATAGCATGACCAAAAATTAATTTAATCAAACATCCATCGTTTCCATATAATATCAACATACAATTCTGAATTTTCATAAATTGCTCCTGAACAAATTGGTGCAAATATTTATGCAGGAGAATTTTCATTATTAAAAATTTCTGATTCAATTATTGGAGATTCTTTCAGGTATTGGAAGAGAAAGCCCTAAAAAGTTTACAATATGTAAAATCCTCCCACAATATATTTCAATAGATATCTTAAAAACGAACATTTGCCATCTATAGTTATCTTGACATACTGCCAACGATCATATAAATAAGGAACTAGTAATTTAAATACATATTTCATACAATTCCACAAGTTTCAATATTTTTCAATCAAATAATATCGATTATAACCGAAAAATGCTTTAAGAAGACCCCGTAACTATATTAAGAGGAGTTCCGAGGAAATCCGGGGAGATCCGAGGAAATCCAAGGAAATCCGGGGAGATCCAAGGAAATCCGGGGAGATCCAAGGAAATCCAGGGAGATCCAAGGAAATCATGAGGAGATCCAAGGAAATCCGAGGAGATCCAAGGAAGTCCGAGGAGATCCTGAGGGGAGGCAATCTTTTACCACAAAAAATCTCCAGTGGTTACCCCCTCGGCCAATTGTGGCCTAAGTGCTGTGGGGCCACCCACCCTTCAAACCTTTACAGATTTAACTATTCCTACAATACTATAAGCAACAGAGAATTGAGTAATTCAGAAAAAGTACGAAACTAAAATAGAGGCCATTGAAATGACACATTTGAGAAAAATAGGAGGAAAAACGAAATGGAACAAAATCAGAAACGAACACATAAGGGAAATAACGGGGCAAACATCGATAATTAATAAAATAAAGAAGAATCAGTTAAGGTCAGGGCATCAGTAGCTGACAGGTTAAGACGTATTTTTCTCTATAGATTATATTTCCATGATTTGTGAAATTAGCTTATACATATCTGATAAGTGAAACAATACAATATTCGCAACATATTTCAACTACAAAAATGTTTAAAAATGACAGCAAAACTTAAATATTTTAGAAATAACTGTACTTGAACCTGAAGCTGACATGTCAGTATGACACACAGTGAACCTATACCTGACAGGCATGTAATTTTTTGGTTGATACATATTCTTTAATCCTATGTACAAAAACAATAATTATTATTTTGTTTTAATTTATTAACTATCAAACATATCAAGAACATAAGTAATTATTTTTCATTTATTGCTTTACATGCTTATCATATATAATACAACGTGTGGAATCATGACTATAGATAATCGCTTGAGTTGGGACACGAAACATGTTGTCAAAAATTAATTCTCCATCAAGCTAATTCAGCGGCCGCTCTTGAAGTCCTTATGGGGTGTCTTCATTGTAATTCAAAGCAATAGTCTGAATTTCGTTTACAGTTAAAGCTGCAGCACTTACTTTCCTTTCCTCTGGCAAACGTTGGAGTTCTTTGCGCTTAGTGTTTTTCGCAAGTCTCGCATTTTTGAAAATGTTCCCCTTAAAGTGATCAATAGAACATTTGTAGTCATTAAAATATTTTCCACTAATTTTGTACTAGCATTCAACAGGAGTTTCAAGACACTCTCTTTGTATTATGTTTCATCTTTTTTTCTTATGTTATATGCCCAATCTTGCAAGATATTTGCCAGTTCTTCTTCTGTCCGATCTTCTGACTCTTGACAATGTGTATTGGCGTGAATCACAAAATTCCATAAAATGACTCCAGATGTAACTTTCTGATCTCACAGTATTGGAGGCTTGTTATTCCTTATGGATTCTTCAATTTTTTCACAGAAAATCATGCAACACGTGACATTATTACAAAAGTAATGACAGTTTTTGTTTGTAAGAAAACCAAGAATAACTATAGCAACTGCTGGAATGACAGCATGAGAGATTTCCACTTATTAGTCAAATGATTATCGCTAGCTACCTATAATAATAGGGAATAGGGAACAAATATCTGACCTTATCCCCGGCAGTTACAATTTTGGGTGGGTTTAACTAACTAATTTGATCAAATTTTACAAATGATATGTCATTTACGTTTGTTTTTCTACCTTTTCTTTATACTATAGTCTTACCATTTTTGAGAAGTAATTATGGTGAGAACTTTTTCTTTTTTGGGATAGTGACGACTTTTCAACTTTCAGGCCAAAAAGTGCTTTTTTAAATGGTGTTGGTATGAGCATCCCAGGAGACTTTTCTGTATTGTTCACAGTTTCTAATTTATTCAATTCTATAGATATCGAAGGAGTTGAATGGTCTAAAAACATTCGTGATTGCATATCTGAATATAACTATTAATGGAGGTGCTAGTGCTCCTGCTGCATTGCAGTTCACTAATACCATCAGGCATTCCTTTTTGTCCTTATTGGCAGACCGGATTTTTCACCTCTAGAGGCCAATATTTTCAACCCTTTGGAATTGAGAAAAAAGCCGGCTTGTTCGCATTGAAGACATGGGATATCAAATAGGTTGTTGGATGTAAGGTATTTTTCAACTTCTAGGAACCAGCTTCTAATTTGTTCTTCCGTAACATCTTTTTGGCTTTTTATGAGATTTTAACTAACTCTGACTGATATTGGGAATTGGGATGTCGTTTCATAAACCCCAAAAACAATTTTTCTCCTAGCTAAACACATCCATTGCTATTATCTTTTTTATGCTAGTCTTCTGGCACATAAGATAAAATTGGTTTTTGTTGTTGGAAACCTTTAGCGAGCCAGTAATTTTCTTCTTTCAACAAGTGCAGTCTATTCCTTTTGTGAAAATAATGATGATGGTCCCATTATCCTTTGCTCTGGATATTTCCATGTAACTTGCACCATTTTTGGAATGGAGTATTGCCTTGCGACTGTGGCTAATTCATTACGTACTGCTGTTAGTGCCTGATTCATATTTTCTTAATTTTTTGTTGGTGGCATCTGATAAATAATATTTCAAGAGAATTTGTTTCATAAAAATACGATTCAGGTTTATGTTTCGTAATTTTTCGATAGAACTCTATGTCTGACACCTAATGTCAGGTACTGGTTCAATGACAAAAAAATGAAACATATAGCTGACACCCTTACAAATTATCTTGTTTTAGTAACTTAATGAATTATGACCTAAGAATAATTTAGACTAATCCTATATTAATCACAAAAAAGTCTTAAAATAAATAAATAATATATAATTTTATTAAGTATGTAATCTTACCTTTATTCAATTCTTAATAGAAAACACATGAAATTTGAGAAATAAACGACATAACAGCTTTCAGCTGGAGCAGCCATCTTAATTTGATAAAACTGCTACACTGCTTGTGTAGACAACTAATACAGGCACCTTGTTATGGATTTAGCAAAATAAATAGATTTTTTATGAGTAGGTACTAGGTATTTTTGATAATTGAAAGTCGATGTGTCAGGTATAGGTGCACTGTCAGCTACTGGTGCCTTTACCTTAAATTGGTGTGGACATATAATGAGAATGTGCCAACGAAGGTAAGCTAGGGACATAGTGGAGGTAGGTAACCAAGGAAAAAGCAAAGAGGGAGACCAAGAAGATAATGAATTGACCAGACAGAGGAAATAGGAAGAAATAGAGGGAAAACTCAGGAAGATATGAAAATACTTGCCAGGGAAAGAAAGGCATGGAAAAATGGGTGGAAGACACGGAGTTCCAATCTGACGGCTGAAAAGGCATAAGGATAAGCCAAGAAGAATATAATATAATTTCTACAATCTGCACCTGAAGATTCACTTGTTTTTCCTACAATGTATTTGATGTGAACATATTACAATATTAGAACCTTGATACTTAAGTAACATGTAGGCTATAATATTTAAGTTCCTATCTATAATGATGAACTCTTAAAATGCTTTTAATTAATATTTGATTTCTTTGATGTAAAAATTCAATATTTTTTTATTGAATAAGTAATTAACTGTCTCGACCCTTACTTTGTGGAATCTACTCATATTAGTGTTTTAAATGAAACTCACTGTTTCTAGCTAATTCCACAATATAATAAAAATTGTTGAAAATTCTAAAAAATTGATAATTCTTTCGATAAATCAATATCACCGTCAGAATGACAGAAGTTACATTTCATTTGATGCCTACCTGATGTTTAGTAGTTATTTTTGGCTAGACCAAGAAGTGACCTAACTTGTGATTGACTTAATATATGTTAATAGAAAAAAGAAGATGTGATATTACAAATATTGAAGCTTAGATATTATTAGCCCTATGGTGATATCCTGGATATCATTTTTCCAATTAAGATCAGTATAACTGTGCAATGATATAAAAAACCAGAAAAACTATATCTGCTGATCTTTACAATTATCACTTAAGAAGACAGTTTATTAGTGGAGAACTCCCTAGATTTATCTGTTCATTGACAACTTATATTGTGGGTTTCTTAAATGTCTTCTAATTTCCAATTCTTCACGGAAATCCAGTTCTTGTTTCTTTTCACAAATATGCGGCACTTCTAGTTCTGTCTTAGGTGTCAATGAATGATTGGTGTCAAGTAGATGTTTTGCATAGTGGGATTTATCTGGTTGTTTTAATCTGTATGCTCGTAAGTGTTCACTGTATCGGATTTCAAAATTTCTAAGGGTCTGACCCAAATAGACAGCATTACATTCCAGACATTTGAGTTTATATATACCTTATTTCTTTAATTTTGGTATTTTTGTTTTTACATTTAACAATTTTGTACTAACGTTACTTTCTGTTGTAAAAGAAATTGTTGTATTCGTTGCTAAATATCTTTGAAGTATTATTAGAAATATTTCCTGCATATGTGATGGTTTTATAAGTTTTTATTTCATCAGTTTGTTTAGGAAATATTAGTTGTAATGCCACTTTTTCCTCTTTTTTATTAATTAGCTTATTTATCATATTGAGTGAATGCAAACGACAAATACTCAGTGTGTATTTGTTTATTAATCTCCAGCTAAGCGCTTTTCATTAAAAAATAGGTGTCAAAACCATCCAGTTGATAAAAAAAACAATGCTCAAAGTTGAATCATTGTTATGATGAAGTCATTGAATTAAAAACATTAAAATTACCCTGTTGAAAGGGTGTACAATTATAATTTACATGATGTAAATTCCATTCAGGTTTTCATTTCTGTATGTTCCTCTATTTGAAATTTAAAAGAAACATTAAAATAAGAAAAATTATTTATATTTGTATGCAATACTTTCGATACACACTGTATTATATGTAGAATCAATAATTTTGAAAGATTCGGTATACATATCAAAATTGACATTTTAATTTCTGATGACATTTATGCAGAATATATCTAATGATAGATATTACAATTTGGAAAATATAATTGAAATTTCAAAATACAAATAATTGAAATTATTCTATTATACAATCAGATTATAAATCCATACATTATAAAGCCAGTATGTGCATAATTCGAAGAAGAATTGCTTCGTATATAGTGTAAGTGGTTTCAGTTTTCTAAATTATATATCTAGAAAGTATGCAGAATTCTAAATACGTTTAGAATACGTACGAGTTTTCCTGTTCCTAGTTGGTGAGTCCGCTCCAGCTTTTTAAAATTATTTCTCGAGAATTAACAGGCCTTTTAAATACATTGAAAATAGATGCATCTATAGGATAATTTGAATTCAAACAAAATTAACGTTACATATATGAAATTTTACATCAAGTGAAGAAATTTTTTGAATAGACAATTTTGAACGGAGATTGTGTTATTTGACATTGATACACGTCAAGTGTAAATTCGACGATTTGAACTTTTGATAAAAATTTTTAATTAGGTTGATTTCTAGGTTGTTATAATTTTAAGGTTAGTAGAAAATACTATCTTTGTTCTTTTATGGTATTTTTGGGAATAATAATTTTTTTTGAAATTTGTTATCTGATCGTATAATATATAATTTTGATTCCAACTCACTGTGGTATTCATTAAGTATCTATTTTCATCGAATTTAACATTTTGCATTCAATAGAATTTTCGATCTAATCAGTGACATTTGTTTAATTTTCAGTGACAGTAAAATTGTAAATGTCATAAGATAATTAAAGTGCCTTTTATTATATTGAATAAACAGTTACTCGAGACTCTGTATAATAGAGTAATATTTAATTTGGAGAATCCGTTAAAATTATAAAATTTGAATTATTATTTTTTTAAAAATTTTGATCCCACCCTGAGACTAGAGTGATTAAGTCGATTGTGATTAAATTCATCTTTCTAAATACAAAAATTAATATTTATCTTAGCCGGGCATTGTTTGACAACTACTGTCAAAGTTGAAATAGGTTACATACACTGCTAAAGGTGCGTTTGCAATAGTGTCGCTACAATCACAGATTGTAAATCGTTGACAAATAATATTTCATATTGTTATATTCATATATCCATTAAAATTCATCACATAATATTAGATATATAATAATTTGTCACCACAACGTGGGGCAACTATAAAATAATATTGATATATAACAATATATACATACATACATACACGCACCTAGATACCAGATAACACATTATAGATAAAATCAAAAGGAACAGTAAATCATAAGAATAACAAAAATTACAAATTACAGAATATCACAAGTGAAACAAAATAAATATTAATGCCTTAATGTACCTACAAAATAATCATCTAGTGAAACACACACAAATGTAAAATTAACTGTATATATAAAATCAGAAGGTGGAGGACAGTGAATCTTAAAAATCACAAGATGAGTGAAATAAAATAACTATTACTACTCCAATGTATCTATGAAATACTCGTCCAGTGAATAGTATGCTTTTTTCAAAAGTTTTCAGCTTCTTGATGTGCTGTGCCCTTAATGAGTCTGGTAGTTTGTTATATATGTTGATTACTGAGAAAGGGACATTTTTCTGTATATATGTGAAATTGGGCCTAATATTCAGAAGAATGTTTTTATTTCGAGTATTATGTCTGTGATTTCTGTCATAACATATATAAAGTGCCATATTTTCAGTTACAAATATAACAGCTTCTTAGATCAACATACTAGTTAAAGTAGGAATCTTCTTATCCACGAATAAATGCCTACAACTGTCTCTTAGTGGTATATTAAATATGTTTCTTAGGCAACGCTTCTGCAGTATGGATATCTTATCAACATCAGTAGACAACCCCCAGAAAAGGATTCCATACCTAATACGACTTTGTACATAGGCATAATACTCTAGCAATGCTGCTTCTATGGATATATTTCGTCTAATAACTTTCAACGCATAGCAGTATCTCGATAAATTTTTCGAAAGTTCTCTTATATGACTTTTCCAATCTAGCTTCGAATCGAGCGTGATACCAAGAAAAGAAAGTTTAGATTCAGGATTTAAGGAGATTGTGCTATAGTTGATGCTGTCCATATTATTTTTTTGACCAAAGTGAATGATTTGAGTTTTGTTGGTGTTCAACTTCAGATTATGTATCGTGAAATATTTCTCCAGTGTATTCAAAGTTTCAGTGATACTGCCCTGTACTGATTCTTGATCATCACAACTGAATATAATTGAGCAGTCATCAGCATATTGAACCATGTATTCACTTATAACTTCCGGATCATTATTAGTATAAATTATATACAATAGAGGGCCTAGCACTGATCCCTGAGGAACACCACGAGTAATAAGTAATCTTTCAGATATGAAATGGCCATCCGAATTCAATTCAGTCACACATTGATATCTGTTTTTTAGATAGGAAGTGAGTAGATTGAGTGCTAACCCTCTAATCCCATACAAAGACAATTTTTTTACCAACAGGAGGTGATCTACACTATCAAATGCTTTTGACAAATCAAGATTTACAGCAGTGGTTACATGTTTCTCATTGAGAGATTCGATTATCCTGCATAATGCCTGATAAGTAGCTCGAATAGTTGATTTATTCTTCCTGAATCCATTTTGTCTATCACATAGGAGATTGTTGGATTCCAAAAAGTAAGTCAATCTTGTAGATATTATTTTTTCAAATATCTTACTGATATTTGACAAAATGGCAATGGGTCTGTAGTTGCTGATGAGACTTTTGTCACCTTTTTTAAATATCGCTCTCACAAATGCTGTTTTTAATTTGTCTGGAAAGGTACCTGTTGAGAATGAAATGTTAATTGGGAATTCCAAAGGCTTGCACAACTCATGGGTTGCATATTTCAGAAGTTTAACTAGAATTTCATCAAACCATCATCACCCGCAATCGAAATTAAGTCAGGAATATTATAATCTCTAAAAATTAATAATTCATGATCAGGATTTGTACTAAACAATTCAAACATACTCTCAACATGACCTTGATAAATTACCAAATTTGACTTAGGGGGGGATGTATACTCCACCAATTATATATTTATCCCAACCATGCTTAAGACTAACAAACAGCTGTTCAATATTTTCTACATAGGTTTTAACTAACTTAGTAGACAAACATTTACGTGTAGCAATAAGTACTCCTCTCCCTCTAGTTTTATTAATGGTGCTTGAAGAGCGATATTATCTGTATATAGTGAAGTCTGCGAACTGAAGTTCAGCATCAACAATTTCTTGGTTAAGCCAAGTTTCAACAATAATAATGGCTACACAAATTGACGCTATGCATTAACTAACAAATCAAGTTTAGCTCGAATTCCACCAACATTTTGACAGTAAACACTAAGAAAGGAGTTTAGACGTTTTTTTTATGTATGCCATTCCATCTGTTATTGTAATTCATTATTCTAAGAATACCGTTAATATAGCGAATACTAATATTAGTTTCACCCTTACATTTTCTGTCATCCAACTTTTTGTATAGTTGTTTGATATGATCCCTTTGCATAAATGTCAGATCAGCACTAATACTAATGTTTGGGTGAGATGTGGAAATTTTACGTTTGTTTCTTAAACATGTTAATACATTTACTTCGCTACAGAGTGTAACTTTTAAAGGCCTGGGCTTATTTCCTGGACGTCCCAATCGATATACTTTCATATCCCCATCAGTATTCACTTCAAACAGGTTTATAATCTCAGCAGCTTTTTCGACATTGTGAGCAATTCTATTTTTATGATCTGGGTTATTACGTTCTTCGAGGTTATGAATAAGAATATTTCTTGATTTTCATGGATTTCATTGTACAAAGATTAAGCATTCAACACATTACCAGAATTGGACTTCAGTAATTTTACTTCATCTTTCAAGGATTTAATTTCATCATCAAGTACACTAATTTTCCGAAGTAATTGTGGAACTTATTACATTCATCACAGAAAAAATAAGCATTCGTTTTTGGAGAGTGAAAACCCTTGCCTCAGTAGAGCTCATGATGCAACATTTTTTAGTGACGTGGAAGACAATCCTGCAACTGTCACATTGTACAAATTCCTAGTCACCCTCCTTTACTTGTTGATTGCAATGGGGACAATTTACCATTATAAATGTCCTGAGTCCGACCCTGAACAATCGTAGTTTCCTCGGTACTTCAGCACTTCAACTATAATTTCGTTTTACATATTGATTCAATTCAGTGCCTGGCCTATTTTTCCATTCCATTAACACTAATAAGTAATGAGTTCTCTGAGGACAGGATCGTGATCGGAGTTGAGGTCGGGAATGGTTTTTATTTTGGATATGTTGCGTCCGATGGCAATATCAATATTGCTGGGGGTGTGACTTGTGCAAGGAAAATGTGTAGGGTCGTCTGTGCTGTAAATGTTACAGTCGGAGTTGTCACAGAATCTTTGTAGAGTATTTCCGTTAGTGTTAGGAAATTTGACGTAAGAGTCCCATAGTGGATGCTTAAAGTTTAAGTCACCCACTATGAGAACATTGTGAGTTTTAGCTATATTATAGAAATCTAATTCTTTTAATTTATTGTTTGGTGAGCTGTAAGCTCCCACTATTTTAATTTCATTTTCTAATAATAGTGCGAAATGCTCAATAGATGAGTTATTTTGTTGCAGAAGTTGAAAAATTGATACCTTTTTTGATTAGTAGTGCGATACCGCCTCCGCCGACATCCGCGAGGCGGTCCTGCCTAAAGAGACTATATTCCGGGTTTCTAAAGTTATTAATTTTATTGGGTTTAAGGACCTTGTCGGTTCATGTAAGAAATAAATTACGATAGTCCGACTCTTAGCACCATGTAGTAGGGCGACGTTTAATTGAAAATGTTATTTTTGTCTGTGCCTAGCTTCTGACATTCTTTAAGAGATGGCAAGTGTTTTTGACCAAGTGGTTACACTAGATTTTGATGGGTTGATTGTATCACAAGTAGGGTTTGTTTGTTTTTAAAATTGTTAGCTATTCATATGGTAATTATTGATACACCCTGTACAATTATTATTTATTCTACTGGATAGCATTTTATGTAAGCTTTTTAATGATGTATCACTAGTAGGGGTTTGTTATTTAATGATGCAAGCTTAACATCTGATTTATTTAGGCGAGACTATCCTTTATTTCCTGATTCTTAATGTTCCTCTATTTTTTAGACTCTCCGTGCATCCCAATTTACTAAATTTGATTTTGATGCATCTGTGAAAATACTACATGTTTCATGACACCAACCAAAACTATTAGTAAAGAGGTAGATTATTTATCAATAAATTTTAAAATATTATAATTGTAATATTACAATCAAAGTTAACTACAAAATAATGAAAAAAGCAGAATTGGCTATTTCATTATTTTTACAAGGTTTGATACTTTTTATATGTCTGGCCTAATAATGAATAACAAATATTTGTCAAAATTGATTTTTTTTCCACGAAGATCAATACCCTTTTGCAAGCATTTGAACCAATTTTCAAAACACTTTCCACCCCAATTAGGCAATTCCAAAGCACGCGTTTTCCATCCACCCCTTTGAACATATTTTTCTTCCACCAATTATCAACACAATCTTTCTTTTGAGCATTGTCAGATTATGTAGGATTTAACGCAAACAAATATATCAATATCTTATTTATGCTTGTCAGTACTAATCCACAAAGTTATTGTAATCAACACAAATCGCTAAGACAAAATAAAACGTCCTGAATAAGGTTTATGGTTAAACTAGTCAAAGTTGCAATTAATCAAACAAAACATCTTGCAAACATAATTATCAAAGAAATAAATAGGTTTAATTTTCTGCTAAAATATATTTACGATGGCAACTTACTAACATATCTTATTTTCAAGTCAAGGAAATTTTTCAATATTAAGTAACCAGAAAATTTATAGTGTTGCCTATTGATCCTTTGAAGGATAATTGATTTTGCAATAAGGAATTCTAATTTATTGAGCAGTAACGACTGCACGTTGTGCATATAATAGATGGCATTACTATTTGCCGGGTCGGCAAAATAACTTACTTATATAATGAGAAGGAGTAGCTTGTCTAAATTTAGATACATTATGTTAGGTTGTTTATTTTATGATGTATATTTTCCATTAGGAAATTAAGCATTCTAAAATATTCATTTTATTCTATTGTTTTTTGGAATTCTAATAGCAATTATTATTATAATTTCTGATTTGTATTGAAAGATATATTTTTCAGACCACCTTAAAAATAATTTAATTTTTTTAATCATTAAAAATTCTTGCTAAAAATTTTTGCATTTAACATTGTGGTGGCTCTGTCCAATAAAATTATCATTCGCAGAAGGTGAGTAAAATAATTTTTGTTGGAAAACTTAAAAATAAAGTATTACAATCATTAAAGCCCAACTGTAATTATAATGATTTGAATGTAACAAATTGCAATTATAAAATAAGAAGCTTTAGAAATAAGCAACAACTTTCATCTAAAAACAATGTGAAGAATAGAAACATTATACACTAAACTTTTAAATTAATAACTTTCTTTTGGTAAGAAAAAAATATTATTTCACCAACTGCATGCAATCTCTCTGTTTTATGTTTAAGACTAAGTTAACCTTACATTTTTTGGTTAATTGTATTTTTATAAAATTGCTTGAGGGAATAATTCATATATTGATTAAATATTATAGTGAACTGTAATGAATTCATTGCAACATATATGGAACTGAGCTTACAGTATAATAATTCACAATCCAAGAGGAAACGTCCAAATATTTTTAGCAAATTGATATTACGATAATATGAATGAGGCAATGAAGCAACAATCTTATGTTAAGGAAGATTCTTAATTCTTTTAAGTTGAGAGAATTAATCACAATTCAGCGATGACACAAAAAATTTAAAAGTGAAAAAAACCTTAACATACGGAAAATCGAATTAAAAAAATATAAACAGCATGCTCAAATTCTTGATTTTTCATCGCGACAGATACATGACGCCAAACTGATATTTTCAGAACATTACAAAGGGGTTTAATTATATTGGAATCATCACTTAGTGATTTCTTAATGTATACGTCAATAAAAAATGTGATCTGTGCGATAATTTTGAAGAGTTTATTATTAATGCTTTACATTTTCAACTAATTAATAATTAATATTCCTGTATGTCGTTGTTTGTACAATTGTGGTTCAAATTAATATTAATCATATATCTAGATATCTGTAATATAGATCACTGCACTGCCATCGATTGCAGTCAGTTGTTAAGTTGTTAAAGCTTTATTTTATTACATCATGCTACAATTTTGAAAGATATGATAAAGAATTGAAATATAGGTTACAATACGCCCACGAGAGAGCTAGACAGTTTTTGTTAAAAAATGAGTTAATTACGGTAAATAAAAGCGAAAAAGAATCTCCACCCGTAAATTTTAAGACAGGAGATTCAGTTATATTGAAAAATGAAGAAAGAACTAAGTTCGATCCTTATTATTTAGGTCCATTGAAAATAACGAAAATAATAGGAGTAAACTGTGAGATTTTATCTCAAAATAATAAAAAACAAACCGTTCATAAGAACCTATTGTATAAGTACAATAGTAATAATATTTGTAATCAAAGTGAGGTGAGAGCGTAAACAAACAATGCAGTGTTTAAAAACAGACAGTTACTGTAAATAAACAAACAACGCGAGAACTATTAACAAGACGTTATATTTATCGAAAAACTATCTGGGATAATTTTTCTCTTGCAAGAGAATGTGACGAACCATAAAGTTTTAGAAAATATTATCATCGGCCAGTGAACTCGAAGGTCACTAATAGATTATAGGTAAACTATTAACCAGAATGAAATCACGACTGTTAGAAAACAACAATAACACGTTTTAATTGTATAAATAATTTAAGTACAGTGAGGTCAAATGAGTCCATCGACTGTGTGTATGTTTATTTTTAATGATTTATATAGGAGTTCCTTACGAAGAATAATACACATGTATTTGAATCCGATTCGGTTCTTGTCAACCGTATCATGTTAATAGTACGTATTTTAGTGTAAATTATCTGTGGTCAGGATTCTATGTTATTTATAGTAATATATACGTCCCAGTGATTTTGATATAATGTATGGTATTATTTATCCCACCGATTGGAGGTAAGTGTTCTCCATCAGTAATGGTATAATGGACTAATGGCCTAAGAAGAGGAACACTTACTTTTAATCACCACACTATGATGACGTCACATATACCCTGTATACCTCGGATGAAATTACTGTAGGTCCCAAAAACATTACCCAATTTTCAAATAAACCTATTCGTTAATTCATGAGTTACAGCCTGTAAAAAGTCTTGGGACACCCTGTATACCTTTTTTCTGCAAGGGATTATAACCCAACCGCCGGACCTAGTCGGTAAGTATCCGTATGTACCGGTAACACATTGGGTTATTATCACAAATTGAAACTTATTTTTTCCAACAGAAAAAGCAATTTTGAAACAGAACATGAACCGTATTATCGTGTTGGGAATCTCTTCTGCCAATTGGTGGTGATAAGGTGATGATGCAGTTATTTTTATTTTATAAGTATATCCTAAGCAATTTTCTTGTATTGTCTTCTAACATTTTTTTCCAAACTATTTTTATGCCACTCAAAAAAGGAAAAAACCTGTAATGGCGAAATTGAAAAATTGCAAGTATATTTTTCTTTTTTTTTAGAGGTAGCGAAAACGCAATCTTTAGGAAGAGTTCCTGCGAAAGAAAATAAATATGTTGACATTTATAGAGAGAAGCCCATTAAAGTTACTGTTAAAGTCTTGGTACCTGTCAAAGAACATCCAAAGGTAGGTTATTTCGTTATTAAAATTAGAATTGAATACAGTATATTATTCTTTATTGATTCAATTTGTTATTCCTGGTATAAGTAACTTCCCAAAAAATGTCCATAGCTTGTCAACATATTACAATAGCGAATTACGCAAATATGATAAAAGAGTGTCACGGATTTTCAAATAATACTTATATAATATGCAATAACAAGTAATTAAAAAAGTTCCCATTAATTCCCTGCGACGGGAATGTATGTCTTTGCCGACTCGTAATTATTTAACATTTTATTGAGGTGGTTACAATTAAAAAGTGTACTCATCTAGGATTTTATTTCTAATCTATCGAAAGTTATTTTCAAAGAATGTCTTTCAATTATGAATATATATGAAAATAAACGGTTTTAAAAATTAAAACTAACTTTTCCGCATCTGTAAAACGCCCTGAACTATACCCTATCATAAAATTGGCCACATGTATACACTTCGGAGGATGTAACGTGCTAACAATCGAAATTTCCTCAAACATGTATATCTGGATTTATAGAACCCGTTGTACTCGCTCTGGTGAGCTGAAAATCGATAGAGTTTATATGTGAGACACCCTGAAAAATACACAACTATAAAATTGGTCACTTGTATACACTTCGAAGGATGTGTCGTGCTAACAACCCAAAATTTCTCCAAAAATGTGGTTCTTCAAGTACCATAGCACCCGTTGTACTGGCTCTAGTAAGCTGAAAATCAATAAGGTTCATCTCTGAGACGCCCCGAACAATATCCAATCATAAAATTGGTCAATATACACTCCGGAGGCTTTATCATGCTAAAAACAACCCGAAATATCTTAAAAATGACAAAAAATGTGACACTTCAAGTACCATAGTAACCGTTCTACTGGCTCTGGTGAGCTGAAAATCAATAGGGCTCATCTGTGAGATGTCCTGAACAATATTCAATCATAAAATTGTGTTGCACTTAGGAGGTTGTATCATGTTATGAAAAGTGGCCGACGACAATGACGACATACACATAGCATTTTTTTCTAAAAACAGTTTTTTCGTGTGGTTCTTTCTGAAAAACCAAAAAATAACTCAAAAATTAATCCAAATTTCAAACATTTTTTGGGGTAAACCAATACTTTTCTCGCATCCTAGATGGGGTTGACGGAAAAGTAAAAATACGTATAAATAAAATTACAACTTGATAGAAATTGTAATTTTTTAAAATATTTTTTATAATTCGCGTATAAAAGAGACTTCATTATAACATTGTTTACAGTGTCACAATGAAGCTCTTTGAACACTGTTATAGTGATTTTTAGTGTACAGTTGGTTATTGTATTTAGTTATATTTTTATTTGACATTTGACTTTAACCTTGACACAAATTATAAATAAAATGGTCTAGCGTTCTTCTAGCTAGCAAATTATTATATTAAAGGTGAATTAGAATGCTTTATATATTAAAAATATTAATGAATAAAGTACGCTAACGTTTATTTATCAATGATTTGTAAATTGTTTATTTTTATAATGTATAGGATAAATATATAGGTATACATAACGTTCGATTTTTGGGACAAAATACTAGATATCTATGTGAAGATCTATTACAGAAATAATTCTGTTCATGATATAATATAAATAGATTGCAAGAGCATATATGAAAAAGCTCTTTTTTAAACAAATAATCATCCGCTTTTTGCTTAAATGAAAGTTTGTTTACAATTTACACAATTATTCGGTTATAATATGTCAAAAGTCAGAAGTGCTGAATAAAACCATCTGTGATCTGACCAATTAGGAATCTACAGAATTGCCAACTTAATTCAAACCACTCCTCCTAGTTTAAAAACAGGGATTATATGAAATTCTATTTTATTTAAATAATTAAACAAATGCGAATTATAAAAAATATTGTGTAAAACTTGTGCCACAATGACTTTCTGTAGTACTCGTGATTTGCACAACTCACCGCTTCGCGGTTCGTTGTGCAAACTTCACTCGTAATACAAAACGAGTCATTGTGACACCTGTTTTACAAATAACTATTCTTATTCGTTCTTACTTTAATGGACTTGTTGAGTCAAACTGAAATACGTGTAGGTTTATTACGTCTATCCATAAAATTACTCCTCAATGTTGGCAACAGTTACTGTATGCGTGAATTTTGGTACTTTGAATTGTGGCCGTTTATAGTTGCAACCTTGTTGGTAGAATTTTCTTTCAGGGTTTATATATTATGTGGTTGTTGTGGTTGCCCCCCAGTATCTACAAAAAATATACTTACCTTAGTACTTACCTCGCAGTCTACATCATTGCCCTAGTGTCATTTCTGAGAAGCTGTCAGTACTATTTTACTATTGCGTGTAATACACTCATGGTAATTATTGAATTTGTACACGAGAAGTACCAAGCATATTTTTTTGGACAATCTGCATCTACACATAAAGTTAATACATTAAAGATAACTACGGAGTGAAGAAAACGGATGATCAGTTAATTTGTGTTATAACAAATATTTCTTTGTTTCGTCCCATTGACTAATTAGGGATTGTACTAAGAGGTTTTTGAAACAATGTGGTTTGGAACCGACTTCTGGTTGTCGACCCGTTCTAGTTTTTTTGTTGTGGAGTTTTTTGGTGTGCAGGATCATTGCAGAGTACCAGACAAGACATCAAATATTGTTTTGCAATGGGCTAATCGTAGCATCCTTTGCATCTAATGGTTATGAATCCATCATGTTCTCTGGAGATCATGAGTAGTCAAATCGAACCAACACTTCTTATTCCTAAAGTTGTACACTTTTATCTATCAGCGGCTCCTCAACCAATATTGATCGAAGAACATCCGAGGCGTCTCCAGGATGCAATAATGATACACTCGCCAACAAAATTATCGCATACTTTAAAAATCTCATTTTTAAAGATCTATCTATATTTATTTTTGAAAGTCACCGAATATTTTTAGGTAATAGTAATAGACAAACAATGATTAGAAAAATTAAGCAGTTTTAATTAATATACAGGTGGTTAACAAAAAATAGGAAAAATGAAAATAACAAATATTCAAAAAATAAATCTAGTAACGGGTAGATCTTCCTATGGCATCAATGATATATTGGCACCTTCTTTGCATACTTAATATTGTATTTCTGATATCATTTTGATTCAGACTATCCCACACCGCCACCAAGCGTGAAGCTAGCTCGGCTAAGGTAATAGGTGGATTAGGTAATGCTCTAAGGCATCTATCAAGCATATCCCAGACGTGCTCAATAGGATTGAGGTCCGGGCTAATTGCTGGCCAATCCATTGTGTTAATTTCTACTTCGGTTAGGTATTCTTGACCGATATTTGCAATATGTGGCCGAGCATTATCGTGCATAAAAAGATAATCTTCCCCGATAAATGGTGCAAACGGCATAACATGAGGATCTAAAATGTCTACAATATATCCGTGAGCTGTAAGACGGTCTCCTTGAAGTACCACCAAATCGGTACGAGCCTCCATATTAATGCCAACCCATACCATAACTGACCCACCACCATAAACATATCTTGGTTGTATGTAACATTGAGAATAACGCTCTCCATGGCGTCTATATACTGGTAGACGTCGGTCGTTACCATATAGACAAAATCTAGATTCGTCGGAGAGGAGTATGTTAGACCATTGTTGATTTGTCCAACCTAGATGTTCTCTAGCAAATGCCAATCTTGTTCTTCGATGTGCAGGTGTCAAAGGAGGGGCTCTAGCAGGAAGTCTAGCATTCAAATTTGGCTCTGCAAGTCGTCTATATACAGTGTCATAGAAAAGTTGAGGTGACAAATCTAAATCTTTGTCTCAGGGCCTGAAGTCGTAGAAAACGGTCTTGGTTGGCGTAATTCGTTTATGCCCTTGTCATGGTCGCCTTTCGTTGATCCCAGTTCCACGAAATCTTCTTTGAGCACGAGAGATAGCAGATTGAGCCACATGGAATATTTCAGCTACTTGAACCTGGATCCAACCTTCTTCAAGTAAGACAACGATCACAGCTCTCTCATCAGGAGTAAGGTATCGATTTTCTCGATGATCGGGGCTCATTTTTTAATTTAAAAGATAAAATTATCAATGAACACGCTTGCTTTTGTAAGAAAATCGAAATAAACTGAAATACATAGTCAATGGATTTGCAAAAATTTTTAAATAATTTCTTATCAATATGCGACAATTTTGCTGGCGGGTGTATTTATAGTTCTTTCTTTATCTAACCAATTATTTGTTCTTGAAGCTACCTTAAATTGTTTCAAATAATGGGGATGTTGACCAATTTTTGGAAATGCTTTAATCCCACAGATAGACCCTATATAAACTCGAAAATAATAATTTTATAAAAAGATGACAAATTTTAGTGAAAAATACGTAAATAAAAATTGTTTTCAAAATTTCTGCTTAAATGCTCCAAACTTCCTCATGACTATGATCTACCTACGTCATCGGACTATAAATAAATGTCGTGTTCTGATCTGATCTTAACTGAGTTCTTACGAATAAGTTCAATAAAACCCATACAAATAAATACGTCGTCTTATAAATACTATGCCGATAGGCTAAAGTATGTCAATCACAACAACTTTTCATTCAAGTTCCAAAAGGTTAGAAGACTTCTAGCATCATTGACAACAACTGTTCTGGAGATCACTTTAATGTAAGTTCTGATAAAATACAATTGTAAAATTATTTAGATATTTTTGTTTAAGTAGTAGATTATTTGTTACTTTACATGGCTGATTCTAAATAACTAATATAAATCAAATTTCAGCTTCAAAATGACGTGGAAAATTATGTAGATTATACTACAATGGGTGTAGTATCTCGAATAAGGATGATACCTTTTTTAACTACAAAGTTTTCTTGCCTAACAACGAGAGCCAGTACTTCTATTTCTACTAATGTCTATGTATAGATAAGAGCAGCTGCATTTCAACAAAGTGAACATTTAAATATTGAAGTTACAAGTCAAGATGGAGGTCAGTACTCAATGACGTCCATAAAAATAAATATTCTGAATATAAACACCATCTGTCTATCTCTGAACCTATTTTCATCATAGTATGTACCTATGTGTGTACTTTGAGATGGATGTAGGCATTTTTATATACCATGTAAGCCAAAACCACAGGCCTAATTTAATATCTCAATGACCTAGTTTATGTACCTGTTCTTTATATCCAATCTTTCCATACCAAACAGGCTTAGATTACGTATGAACTTCACTAACTAAAAAGTATACTTAAAAAGTACTTAATTATCTTTTTTCAGATCCATTCCATGAACGAAAAATAAAAAAAAATCTAAATAAGACTACTGAGACTCGAACCAAATCATATATGAAGCAAACCTCTCCAATAAAGTTTTCTAGCACATCTGTATCTACTCCATAAAATCTATTGAAGCCATTTATAAAACCAAAATCATTTCGCTACCATGCAACTTAATAATGATAAATTAGATGCATTAGGGAGTTTTCTTTTTTGAAGCCTCATGCTTGAATAAACAATTATTATCTATTAGGAAAACTTGATGTCATAGTTATAGCTTTTGGCTAATAAATTTCCAAAACTCGTTAATTGATAAGTGATTATGTAAAAATATATACTAAAAATAAACAATGTGAAACTGGAAATAAATGACTAAAATATAAATCATTATTTCATTTAGTATATTTTACTCACTATATTTGTTGTTTTATACAATAATGTGCAAAATTATAATGAAGAATTTACATATTCTTCTTCTTCGAACTTCACTAATACAATATTAAGTCTATTTTAAAGTAGCCCTTTTTATATACATAAACATACATTTGGATTTGCATCTGGTCATAATACTTGTTTGAGGATATTCTGTATATAATTTTGTTACCCATAATCAAGGATATTAAGGTGCCTTCACTTGTTTTACATTTTTCAACATTATAAGCTTTGGAAGCTGTTATTCTGCCGAACCTTAACTCGTGCCACAAGCTGCTGCCGGTCTGGTCTCGTGCTTTCTTCAACCTTTTTTAAAAACTCTGTAGTATATAACCCTGCTTCATGAACTCTTCAGTAGATTGTTCTGTATAGTTTTGCACTAGCTGGTACATATAGAGCCCTTCAGCCTCATTAGTGATGTTTTGCACGTACCTCAATAATTCACAATTTATGATACCGTTCATTGTAGTTTATTTCACAAATTTGTTGAAAACACTGGCATCTAAAGAAGTTGAAGCATGTACTTTGGCTAATTCTGTAGTTATGAATTTTAATGTTGTTACCACCTTGGATAGTTCAGAGTTTTTCCAGTAGCACTCTACCTGAGTACAAGATGGCTCTTCACTTCTTCTATGCAGCCACATTAAAATAGCCACTGCATGTTTATAACCACCCGCTGACTGATAACAACACTGTTTTTTTTTCATCCATAATGACAGTGACTGTGTATGGTTTAGCATGAACTTTGTGTTCAGGACACACGCGGCACATCACCGTCCAAATATTCGATTCACTGTTCAACTGAACATATCCTACGGCATCATCACTATAAGATGGGTAAATCTGCTACTAAAACTTTGTACATAGCCTAACTTTTTATTTCGTTGATATAAATGATAAGTAGTTCCAAAATGATAAAATAAGGAGCCTCTTTCATATGTAATAAAGTATATTACTGTAATGTTATAGGTACTTACAAAGACGTTTTCACGTTTTTAAAATTCGCTGCACAAAAATCCTTATATCTAGCTAAGAAACTTGCGACATCGTAGAATCAATCTTTGGTAAGTTACAACTGTCTCTTTTCACGAATCCAGTTTCTATTGTAATAAAAATCCTAAAATATTATCGTTGTTTTAACAAATTATCAAGAAAGATAGTTGACCAGTGATACTTTTAACTTCGTTATGAGAAATAAGTCTGCTTGTTCCTTGGACAGCGACGTCATCGCGCTCTAATTGGTGTTCGTAGCCACGTGATGATGTGTAATAAATAACACACTTTTATTCAATTTAGGTTCTCAAAATGTTATTTTAGGCTTTTAAAAACTGTCTTTAATGTGTAAAACATTACATGAATTTGTAACATCTGTCAACATCCCTATTGGTCCATGATGTCTTTCCGTCAAAGTCCAATGTTTGATTTAGGGTTTATGATGTTTAATTTGCTCGTGATTTAATTGTTCTGCAATATATATTGAACTCATCACAACATCTATAAGGGTTTGAAGGTGTTGGTGTGTGAGGTTTTCAAGCATGAATTTGGTTGAAAATCACCAAAACGTCGGAAGTTGTTTGTTTTTCATGATATGAATGAAATTAAAATGAGTTATATATTTAATTTGTACCTATGATATCGTTTGTTTAATGTAAATGTTGAGATGCTAAAATAATATTCAAAACATTTACCATTGTGTCAGTGCTTCATAAAATAATTCAACTCATACTTGTATATCAGACCATAAAAATCATCTTTAAACAATATAATAATTTGTAAATGTGGCATATACGTCATAAAAAGTATCTAAAACCCTAAAGGAATGAATAAATGTATTTGGATTATTATGATACATCATGTATAATAAGAATTAGTAGCAAAATAATTATTTTGATGTTTATTATTTCAATGACACAGAGAACTGTCAACTGATTGGAATGTCAAATTTACTTTCATAGCATGAAATGTCCGCGACCGAAACTTGACGCCGCGACAGGAATTTGATTTGAGAACTATGTAATTCTGATAGATATCTGAAGGGACAATGAAATATAACACAAAACGAATTTTTGTAAATATAATTTTTAGGCCAAGGTTATGAGAAATAATAATCATGACCAAATTTTAATACAAATTGAAAAGAATTATATATATATTTTGAAAAGTATCAAATTGTACATTTGTCTAATTTAGAATGGAAAAGTATTACACAATGAGAGGTTTTTTTTATAAATAGGGATATTTTTGGAGAAGTAGAGTTTTAAATAGATAAATTAAATTATTTTGGAAATAAACAAAGCATTAAATATCATCAAATAGTTAAGAAAAATATGAAATTAAATGAAAAACTCTGATTTGTAAATTATTGTTAAAAAAAATCTAGTGAGATGATGAGTTTTGTCCATAGCAACGGACAGGAAAAAGGATGGTTGTTGATTTGGAAAAACGGGAGTATGATATATGATATTTCGGAGAGAGGACGTAGTTAAATAAATTTTTTTTTATTGATGCCGCATATTACCTTTTTAAAGCACGTGTTTAAATCGAACTTTCAAACACGCGCGTTTTTTAAAGTCCCCATGGTAACAACAACAACTTGAGAAACGTAAGTATCAATGACAACTTTTTTTATTAGTTTTTAAATTGTATATTATCATTGGGAACCAATGTCTTATTTGTTTTTTTCTGCAAAATGTATTTATATATTCATATATACATTGTTTCCCTTTAAATATAAATAAAGAAACTTTTTGATTATTGATCTGACAGCCCGTAACGTCAACTAAAAATAAATACTATTTGACGTTCACGAAACTTGGCTGGGCATCGAGGATGGATTTCCATTTTTTTGTAGTAATAATATAATAATCATATTTTATGATTCCAAAGTGCACCAATAAAAAAAATAGCGTAAAGTATTCGTGGATAACTGGTCTTTCAAACACTTGCTCTATTTCGAGCACTCGGCTGCGCCGTCGTGCTCGAAAAATCGCGCGTGTTTGAAAGACCTCTTTATCCACTTATACTTTAATATACTATTAAAATTATAATAAAATAGAAGTAAAGTCCTCATATAACTCAAGAAAAGTAACAGAAAAAAGTTAGATACAGTTGAAGAAGTAAGTTGAGAAGATTTAGAAGCTAATTGAAGGTACAAAAGATAAATGATTAAAATAGATAGAAATCAAAGACATTAGAATAATAAAATAAACTGAAAGTATCATTTAAAAATATTTATAAACTAATGAAACCAGAATTTGAATTAAAAAGGAAAAATAGGATATTTTAAAAGATAACAAGAAATATAATTTCAAAGCTTACAAAGGTATTTTAATTCAAAATTTATTAGGTCATAGTTAATTTTTCATTTCATCGTACTAGATTTAAATTTTGTTTGTATTGATATATATATATATATATATATATATATATATATATATATATATATATATACTTCTTTTCGTATTTTCATTTCATAGTTCTTATAAAATATATAATTAGAGTGTATGTCATTGTCGTGGAACATGAATAACTTTGAAAACAAAATTGATGAGGTGAAAATGGAAACTTTGAATGAGATTAAGAAAGTTAGGGAGGAGAACGAGCAATGTAGAAAACAGATTGAAAAGGTGAAATTAAAGTTTTTATTTAACAAAAAAAAAGTACCTATCGACACTTATCATTGAAAATAAGGTTTTTTTGGCCTTTAGAGCATTTTAACATTGTATCACAACTGGGGTTTGTTTTCAAAATTATTAGATATTAATTTGGTAATTATTGATACGCCCTTATTTTAGTTGGGCTAGGTGGGGCCGAGAGGGGTCAGTTCTCTTTTATGTCATTTTCCTATACTCATATACTAGAAACGGTTAGTTTTGGTTGTGTTGTAACATCTCCTTCTTCTGGGCTCTTGGCTTATTTCATAGTTAATCCATTGTAATGTAAATTTCTAGCTACATAATGAAGTTTGTAAATTATGCTGAGATCTACACATATTGTTTTTTAAATATATCATTTCTGTCGACTACAAATGCTTTATTTGATGAGCAGGCATATACAGGATAATCAAAGCATTGGTATAATCATCAAAAATATTATTAAAATTAAATAAATGATCCATTATAACTGTTCAATTATGTCTTTTTACAATTACAAATATTCACAATTCATTCAGCAACACTAAAAACACTTTTACCTACGACCACCCCTGTAAGTAGTCAAAAACACACAGTCGGCAATCAATGTAAGACGTCTATTACGCACGGTAAAACAAAACGCATGGCTGTAAAGTAAATCGCACGGCTTCCATAGCAACCACATAGCAACTGTCAATAGACGTAGATAACATTTATTAGATATGAGATTGCATTTAATACTAAGTTATTTGGAATTATATGATAATTGGTTTCGTTTCATTCAATCCGCATCTTTTAGCTGTCTGAATGTATCTTATATTAGTGAACAATAATATATTATACACCAAGCGACTAAAGTGGCCCATTCAATCCCGCGGGTGGTGTTTGATTCCTGAGGGAAGTAATCCACCCAAGGGATTAATGTCACTTTAGTCGAGAGGTGTATACGCTATTTTATGCAATTCCGGTAATTCTACATACATTTTTAATAAAAATAAATACTACTTAGGACGGAATTTTACGAAACTTGGCCGGGCATCGAGGGTGAACTTCTAAGATGCTTGGCTGGGCATCGAGGAACGACTTTTATAAAACTTGGCTGGGCATCGAGGATGTACGTTTTTACTTGTACTTTATATACCTTAATAAGATTATTAAACACAAGTACAAGTGGGTCGTAGGTAAAGTATAGTACGTAACTCGTGTTGTAACGCATTTTACGCACTCGCCGCTACGCGTGCGTAAAATGCTTCTTACAACACACGTTACATAATATACTATTATCAAATGACTCGCTTTTACACCTTTACCCTACGTCTCGGCCATTTTACGCCCGGAACTCATTTTTACAGGCTAGACCATACCACTGAACTCGATTTATAACTGGAACAAGCAGGATGCGGTAGAAAAGTGTGGCCTGAGTGTGGGACACGTGCGACTGTTCTAAGGAGAAGAAAGTGTTCTATATCCCACTTGCATTGACTTACCTAGCCTTCCCCGACGTTTTCATGGTTATATCATATAAATGCGTCAGGTGTGCGGCCGGTGTGAAAATAATGCGTTTTTCTTACAAATTCGTTTACTTCAACAAACAATTTTAAAATACCTAATCACAAAATCTCAACTATTAGTCCGCCTAAGTGCTCGTTCCAGTTATAAAATAGAGTTCAATGGTCCATACTAATTAGAGTAATGGTTACAGCATATAATAGAAACTAAGTTGCAGAATTTGAGAGAATGAGAACGAAATATTTTTAATGAAGGGCTGTATCTAAAATTACTCTAACTGTTGTTTTAGCTAAGATTACGGTGTGGCGTGGCCCTAAAAAAGGTAATATATGAAAATGTGTGATAGATTTGCCTTTTTTTAAATTTAAACATACATACGAGTACATATAGGATATATACATAATCTGAATCAGAAACGATTCCTCCATGAGCTATTGCTCCGACTAGCATTGCATTTTTAGATAGAAAGCCAAGTTCACCAGTAAAACATACAAAGCTGTAATTCAATAAGAAAACATTCGCTAAGGGTATATTATTTGATGTATTTATATTGGAAATTGAGTCAAAGCGCTAATATCTGAATATTGATATTTATGAATTCCAAAAATGAATCTATTATAAGCATTAAAAGTGCGACAGTGTAAAACTATCTGCACTTATGGACTAACCTGCAGGCTTAATAAATCAAGAAATACTTATTAGCATAGATATATTGTTAAAGTTGAGGAAACACTTAATATGAAACCAATATCTGTAAGGATTTTTAATTTTGTTTTGGTTATGGCATTTGCTTGACGTTTACCAATTTGTACGTTGTAAACTTGTTTTAGTTTAATTTCGTTGGTAAACTTCTGGGACCAAAAGGTAATTCTATGAAACGCCTTCAAGAAGAAACAATGTGCAAAATGGCTGTATTAGGAAAAGGATCAATGAAAGATAGAGCTAAAGAAGAGGAATTAAGAAATTCTTTAGATCCTAAATATAGGTAAATATAAGTGTAAAAAATCGCTTAGTTTTGCGAAATATTTGAAGGATTTGTTGGATTTTATTTGTAAATTGTTATAGCCATTTATCAGATGATCTTCATGTCGAAATTTCGGCTCTTGGTCCCCCAGCTGAAGCTCATGCAAGAGTTGCTTTTGCTTTGGCAGAAGTAAGGAAATATCTTATACCTGATAATAATGATAATATTAGACAAGAACAAATGAGAGAAATGGAGTTATTTGGAGAGAGAGCAAATGCTTTAGATGATAGAGATACCAGACTGAGGAGGCCAGCTCCAAGCATTCCTAGACGTAAGTGTTAACTTTAAATACAGTAGTAGTTTGCTTATCTAATAATTTTGAGACGAATGTATAAATTATTAAATAACATTCCTGATAACAAATACTTTTTAACACCAAAGTTCATCATAAAAGTAGCTATCATATAATATTGATTCTTGAAATAAAATTTCGAACCATTGTTTCCTTGTAAACTATTGAGATTTGAGATGCAGTTCTTCAATTCTCTGGACATATTTTGCTAGTATTTAATAAGGTTTATACCAGGAATATGAATGTATTATAAAAGGAACAAGGAGCAAGACCACATCTACTGTGTGAAAAATAAAATTCTCCCTGCAATCACTAATAATGCTGTTTGCACCGTCCGCAAATTTTAGCATGCGTCCAACATTCCTTGTTAATCAAGATGTTTGTTTTTGCTCAACACTAGTTTTATTATTTCAGCATCTATACCTAGACCTCCTCTCCCTCCAGCAATGCGTACAGCTACAAGAGTACCAGTGACTACACCTAGAGTAATGCCTGCAAAAACTAAAATTATGTCAATTTTGGATCGTGCCCGTGTTGCTATGGAAGAGAGCTATGGATACGAAGATGATTATGGATCTACTTCGCCAGTTTACAGTAGTTTTCCTAGTTCAAGAGCACCTTACGCTTCAGGTTATTATGATGACTATGAAACTGATTATTATAAAGGCGGCAGTTCTAGTTTTGGTAAGTAATTTATCTTATTTTTGGTGATTGTTATTGGTTTTCTTGGTGCCGGATAATTATGGGTTCTTTACTAAAAAGGTATTAATTAGAACAGTGGCAATGGGAAAATATATTTTGGATTTGGTAATTAACTGCATATCTATTAAAAGAAATAAACATGACATATAAGGCATGTTAATGAAAATGAAAACATGAGTAAATTCATGCTCTATTTTTTTCTTTTTTTATTAAATGCATTTTTTGTGTTCTTTGACCCACTGTTAAAAGATATTTAGTAAGTTGGTAACATAATATATAAAGTATGTTAGTCATTAGAAAATATATACATGGATACTCACAGCTTTACATCTTATTGGAAGAAACGTAGAACTTTCTTGTTTAATCATTATGAGTAGGTCAATAATCTGCATGTTAAACTTTAATTTCGATAGAACAAATTTTTAATAATAGGAATTTAAATGAATATTCAACGACAGAGCAAATAAAATATATTGATTTGTGGATAAATGCGTGTTGATAATCGAAAATCAGTGTTTTCGATTTTGTATTTCGGCATTTAATTGGTTGACTGACAAACAAATATATATATATATATATATATATATATATATATATATATATATCCATCCATATTTCTAAGGAAGTAAAAAAAACGTACCCGATAATACCGTAGGATCGAAAAAGTACATATGGAAGCAATTTAGTATTATTTGTTTGCTTCACTTATGTTATTACTGTCGTTGAATAATCTTAACAAATACAACTCGTTTAATTTATGATTATCCCAAATACTGTCTCTTTTTCGTAACGTATAATGTTGGTATTTATATTTCGATAATCATCATTGCACTTGTTGTATTACTATTGAAAATCTAGGATCTTGACTATGTATGCATTTCTCAAATCCTCAAACATTATGGCTCATTCTTGAATAATCAGTATAGTACCATACTGATGACAACTTAATTCTTTATATAGGGTGTGGCGTGAAGAGTTTTGATTAAATGTGATGGCGGATAAAGTTATTTTGAAAATCTGAGATTATTAAGTTGTAGGTTTTGGATGGCGCTAGGTCTAAATATAATATTATAAGTAGATCACTTCCGGTTATACCGGAAATAGGCTACGTTTTGCTTATTTTAAATAGAAACTGGTATTTTTTGTTTTAGTTTGTGCATCAAATTTTAGATAACGTTTGTGTAAGATAAGTTATACCAAAAATGATACATTTTCGAGACATTTTGAATTTTCAAAAAATCTACAACGAATAACGATATTTTTGTTAATAACGAAGCTGGCGACTTGATATTGTAATCAATAAACAACAAGAGCTTGTCCCTTAACTCCACATGTTCTACTTGTCGATAATTCAGTATTTCAAACTTAGTTGCCAACATGCACAATTTAAACCATTTATAAGTTGCTTATTTTAAATAGAACACCCTGAATTTTATTATATTCTTAGATGTATTTTTTCTAGGCAATTCGTTTGGTATCGGTTTATCTAAATACAACCATTTCTGAGATATTTAAAAAAAATTACTTTAGCAAAGCGTAGGCCATGGTCATCAAAAATTTGATATTTGAAATATTAATTATTTATGTTTACAGTGGGCTAGTTTTGACAGTTTTACCAGTTTGTATTTCATAAAAAATAATGTTAATGATTTTTTTAACGTATTATTTACGAGTATAATAGAATTATGGAATGGACTTGCTGCGTTTTTGCAGAAAGATATCCAGCTAAACCAAAGACAACTGACGATACCTTAAGAATATTCCATAAAAACTGCAGGCAGTTTGGTAAATTTATTGCAAAAATTATTAAAAATAAATAAATAAAAAATATTTTAAGAAAATACAATTGGAAACCCTTTTTGTATCATTTGGTGCACCACTTAAGCGACCTTCCTCGAAGGGAAGAATTGTCATTTTCGGTGTAATGAAAATTCACACGTTAGTAGAGAACATTATTACCAAGACAGTGGGAGACATAGATAACCTTTATGTACGAACATATAGTCAAATCAATATTAAAATTTCGGTACTGATCTCAGTGCCATCTGCGTGTTTGTAGGAAAAACTAGCAGAAACGCCAAAATTTGAAATCCCACATGAATAGTATTTTATTAACCTAACTTTGGCGCTCTCAAAATTATCCGATACAAAACGAAATACTTGTGCATTAAATGTAGAATAATCAAATGCAATTTTTTTGTAAAGAGAAAGGGTTAATATTTTGCTTTCTTATTTATTCAAATATAACAATACAACTTGATTAAACTTTCCAGAGAAATTCTACATTTAATACCTGTTCTTTTAGCATCGAATTATTTTGAGAAACCTAAAACAAAAAGAACTAGGTGCTCCTCTGTAGGGTGCCACTTAAATAAAAACACACATCTGTAGAAATTGTTTTTATTTTAATAAATACGAATACATGATTACCATTTTCACAATCAATACAAAAAGAAATCATTTATAGTGTGGATAGTCCTAGTTTAAATCCTATAAAAACGAAAACCAGTCGGGAATGCTGACACGCCTTTATTATACTTGGGCGGAGTAGAGATGTTTGCTAAGAAAAAGTTATGGGAAGATAGGAACATACTTTCGAGACATTTAGCATATGATATTAAATTAGAGAGATAAGTTTTGCATCATTAATCATAATATAGAATTTAATCTAATTCAAATTGTAACTCATAATGATCGATCAGATTTACATTGGATGCTAAACAAAACTTGTAATGTAATGATAATATTTTTATTTTTCAAATACAAACATGGATTAACATTACTCAGTAAAAAATATCTCAACCCTTTCTGCCTCAAGCTCGTTCGCAAGTAGGGAGCTCTTTTCTGAAGTGGTACATGTAGCAGATGTACTTGGTCCAAATTAATTATTTAGCATAGTATATGTTCAACTTGTGCAGAGAGGTATTATAAGTCAAAGTAATGTTTACATGAAATTAGTAATTTTTGTTAGTTGCATATTTTTGTTTTTTGACAACTAATTTTAAAGGGGTGCTACCTTCATAAAAATATAAGATATGGAAGAGGATTTGGGTGAAGAGTACAAATTTCAGTTTAGACTAAAAACTCCCAACTACATCATATTTTCTAGGTTCTCATATCTTATAGCAACATTTCTTTGTATATTTTTAAGCAGGGTGCTGGCATTTCAATATAATAAAATGTATGTAGTTTTGTTACTGGGTCTTCAGGTACTTTTAAACCAACATCATAAAAACTTACCCTGCCTCAAAGGACAGCAGTGCATAAACCAGATGTTGTTATATGGATATTCTCTCTTACCTAAGATAAGTTGTAAAAGTAATGTTGAGAGAGGTATTTTTGTTGAAATCAATTACAATTCCATCCAAAATAATAATATTAATATATTGAATATCACACAAGATGTGTCAAAATAACAATTTGTTTCACTTACCTGAAATTGTAAAATAGGCCATTGATGACAATGTGTTAAAATGAAGCAAATATATTCAGTGATGAGATGCTTTGTTTAAATAAGTAGACATAACGTTTATAATAACAATTTTACGTGAGAAGATTAAAGTAGTTAATGAAATACAATACAGTATATGTTAGCAGATTGCAATACTAGTAATTGTTATCATTAATTCTAAAACAAGTGCCTCAAACCTGTATCATTTGTGATATTCGGCAACTCATTGAAACAAACCTTTTGTATTCTGTATCAGTAATGAATCTACTTTTAAAACGTCTTTTGCTGTTGGGCAAAATACAGATTTCATGAAATGTTCCTTCAAACCAGATAATTTCTATATAATTTTGTTTTATCCATAACTTTCAATTTCTTATTTCCTATACGATCCTACCAGTGGTTGCATACCTTTAAAAACCAAGAAAATTTTCAGGAAATGTAGATATAATATACCTATTTTGAAATGAATAATTGACATACACTATTTCAATACTAAAATATTACTTACCAAACGATATTTAATGGGAAAACCGTGCAAATGAACCTGTTTATTGGTGTTATTACAGTTAGTTACACGGCAAGTGAATACCATTATTACTATAGTTTATAATCATCAATATTACGAATTAACAAAATCAATAATAGGAACACCCAAAAATGTTACAAAACTAATCACTGAATGAAATATTCTACACTCCAAACTTAAATGTAAAGCATATGAATCAGCTGAGACTTGAACCATTTGGATTGGGGTTTCATTAAAAATCAAGTATTTTCCGAGCCTGTTACGACAAAGGAAGCTATGATGCAGAAATTGTTGCTTGCTTTTAATTCTCTAACATATTCCTGACCATTACAAGACATAACATAACATAAAGGATTCATAAATGTTTAGAAGTAAATGGTGCTAATTTTCAACACTTATTATATAACTATTTGTTTCCTTAAATACTAATAATCATGCCCTACGTATTACGAAAGTTTAAATAATTATGTGTTGTTAATTTTTGAGCAAAAAAAAATTAAATACCAACATAGAGTCGTTGGATTTAGGAATGCGTATACCAAACGAATTCGCCTAAAAAATGTACACACATTTAAAAATGTGATAAAATTCAGGAACCGGAAGTGCTCCGTTTATAATATTATTTGCCATTCACCCTGTCTGCCCAGTAACAAAGACTTGCCAAAACTGAAAAAGGCGTTTTCTCGACAAGGGGCCATGGAGTCGAGAATTAACTCCTATTTGTATTTGATATAAAGTGTAGTATTATTAAGAATATATTTGAAATTCTCAGATTAGATTTCAAGAGATTTATTTTTTAATTGGTTTTGTTTATTTAAATTCCAGAAAGATATAAATAAAGATGTATTTACTCATGCATTTTTTGCTCTTAAAATTCAGATCTTTTCATTTAATCTACTAAGTTGATTGCGGCAATTAGTTAGTCTGTTTTTATTTCTTTTTATAGTTTGATGGTCAATCAGCTACTGCCTTATAGTCCAGGGAAATGAATATCTGTGTGCAAAATATAAAAATCAGCTTTCCCACGTAATAAATATTCAGTACTAAAATTTGTTTAAAATATTTACAATTTAAAGGGAAACTAAATCCGTGACATTATAAAAATAGATTTCATTATTGTACAGAAAATGTGTAAAATCATTATGTAGAGATCGCATATAAATCTAAAAATCTCGTGACAACCATATTGATTATGAAATCAATAGTTAAACTGTTTTTAAAAGTTTAATTTGTTCTTAAATACAACACATTATTTTTGTAAACCTCTTGTAGATTGATTGGAATAATAATTGTAGCCAGCATTAAGCAACAAGCAATATTTAGGATTAGTTATATACTACATGCCTAATCATGTACATTTTATTTGTAACAAATCTTTGAATTTGAATATACCTAAATTTGCAATGAATCATATAGAGTACTTAAAATTGATTCATATTTCAAGAATATCTTATGAAGGGGAACGATGTATATAATTGCCAAAAATGAAAAAAAATTGATTGATTGTATTAATGAACAATCAATTTATTAAAGGTGTAGTGGAAAAACAATAAATATTCTTAGTTTTTTTGTTGTTGAATGTGTCACCCAATATTAAAGTTTTTTTTTCAGTATTATTCACGGATTATGAAGAAACTGTTAACAATAATCTATAATAAAAATTCAATAGCATTGTCCGTGACTCATGTTTTAATTCATAAAAACTTAGTAGAGTCCGACTAAATACTTGTTTAATTATCACCACACAATTTTGCCTATCAATTGACATTTTTCCCTCTAATATCTATTTTGGACTGAAATAGACTTAGACTAGCTGTATAGCCAAAGTTATTGTTATTAAAACACGTGGCATAATTATGAGGTGTTTATCCATATCATGTCACTGGATGGACAGTGCGAGCATTGCCTTCTTAGATCTTGTTATACTAATTGCATTATTATACAGTGCTTCCCAAAAGTCCTCTCCCCCCTATTTTTTCTTTTGAACGATGATACTTAGACTGATGAAATTTGGAGCGTGAAAATGAACTATTGTAAGCTTCTCTACTAGTGGTAACAGGTGACGTAATAGGCATCGTTGACGTCACCAGGCAAACCAATAATATTAAATGGAACCTTATGACAAGTGACACCTTGTTTGAAAAGTATTTAGAATACCTATTCAATCATACTATTTTTTTTGGATTTACGATGTTTTTGATAGTTAAAACGAATAAACACTAAAACTTGAGTTTTACTTTTAATTAATAAACAATCAAAAGTTCGCTTATGGTTAATTGTCAAAAAATTGAAGTTTTTTAATTGACGTTTTTAATGCGATAATATCTTGAATTTTTAGTTTAATTATTGTTTAACGAGACGTTTAAATATATAATAAACAAAATGGTACGTGGTCTAGCTGGCAAAGTATCAGCTATCTTAATTATTGGTGAAAGTGGAAATAATTTTCATGCGGCGGAACGCATTTTTAATGAGAGATACCCCGATCGCCCTATATCGAAAACTTATTTGAGGGAGCTTTTTCATAAGTTTCAACAAACAGGTAGTGTTTATGATGCCAAACGATCGTGTCGACTAAATATTGGTATTGATAAACAAATTGATATAGTTGCAGAAATTATAGTAAACCGTTCATCTTCCACAGCCCAAGTAGCGTCTATCTGTGGAGCCAGTCATAGTATAGTACACAGGGTGTTGACCAAAAACAACCCTACAAATTAAAAATGGTGCATCAACTTTCAGATGACGACCCCGACCGAAGGCTGCAATTCTGTGAAAATATGTCCCATAAAATTCTCCAACAACCAGACTATGTAAGGACAGTTTGTTTTAGTGACGAAAATACTTTCTTCCTTAATGGAAATGTTAATACTCAAAATGTGAGGTATTAGATTGACATAATCCTCACATGTTTTTTGAAAAACATACACAGATACCATTAAAAGTAAATGCATGGGCAGGTATTTTGGGAAACCACGTAATCGGGCCTCTTTTTTTGAACTCTAATTTAACCGGTGAAGTATATCTCGAGATGTTAGAAAACGCAATTGAACTGTTAATTTTTGAAATTCAGGAAGATAATCCAGATGAATTTGGTAACTTGGAAATAACGTTCCAACAAGATGGTGCTCCTGCACACTATTACTTTGCAGTAAGACATTATCTAGATGAGGAATATCCTGGTAGATGGATTGGACGACGCGGTCCAATAGAATGGCCAGCTTGGTCATCGGACCTAGCACCTTTAGATTTTTTCTGTGGGGTTACCTTAAATCTACAGTTTACGCTACAGCTCCTGACAGTATTGACGAATTGCTGAAGAATGTAGGGCAATTTCCCCTAACACATTTTATCGAGACCGACAAGAGTTTAATAATAGGATGTTTTACTGCCAGGAAGTAGATGGAGCACATTTTGAACAATTATTATAAGAACTTGTTCTTAAATATTTATTAATTGAAAGGGAAACTCCAATTTTAGTGCTTATTTATTTCAACTTTCAAAAACATCGTAAATCCAAAAAAAAATAGTATGATTGAATAGGTATTATAAATACCTTTCAAACGAGGTGTCACTTGCCATAAGGTCCCATTTAATATAATTGGTTTCAATTGCCTGGTAACGTCTCCGATGCCTATTATGTCACCTGTTACCACTAGTAGAGAAGCTTACAATTGTTCATTTTCACGCTCCAAATTTCATCAGTCTAAGTATCACCGTTCAAAATAAGAGGGGGGAGGGGACTTTTGAGAAGCACTGTATATTGCTACCATATACCCTTTGGTCTCGCTGGAAATGCAGATAAAACATAATAACGTATATTCGGCAGTTTTACATGAGCGTACAGTCGGGTGGTTGTGTTGTGTTCTCGTGTATTTTCTTTAAAAACATGGAAATCGAGCCAACTTGCAGTACATCATTTAATGAAAAATTGAAAAATCGTTGATTTTCTGTGAGAGAAGAAGAAGTGATAAAGTCAGTATATGAGGGATTACTGAGAAGAAATCTAGATATTTATGTTGATAGAGGATGTCGCAGCACTGTGCGAATATTTGACGAAATAGACCGGAAGTCAGCGACCATTTTTGATGATCAAAATCGCAAAGACTGAAATTTTTTTCTACGTTTCGATCGGCATTTTACGTAACGGATTGAACCATCAGCTTCCGCACGGGCGCGGGGTATAGGCGCGGCAGCCATCCACACATGTAAAATAACAACAAAAAACATACTGCAAAACCCGAAACATTGTGAACATGCTGATGAGTTGAAAACTAACCAAAAAGCAGAATCAGCTGACTATAGGGTGGGGGATTATGCCTCAGCTCTCCAGGTAAACGGAAACTTGATCAGATAACAGCTAATATAACACACTATACGAAAAAAGTAGTCCGCTGTATTGTTTGCGGTGCTCAGATTACGAGTTAAAGGCCCAGCGCATCGCTATGTTGACTGCATGAGCCGAGCACTATCCCTCGCTTGATACGAACTGGATAATATTTTTCATTTCACTCGATTTCACAGTCGTTTGCTTAAGCCACTCGCCTACGGCTCGGGGCTCATTTCTGCAGGCTTGTGTGAAATCGTTCATTTTCAACACTTGTTATACAATATACTATTTCATCACCAGCTGCGAAATATTTTACTTTTCGTAACTAGTTACGAAAATTAAAACGTTCCAAAACGTCAATGAGCTTTAAAAAGTGTCACTTTATATGTCAAAACTAGAAAAAAAAAGTATTCAATGTCATTCTCCGATGTGGAATCTCCCTCCCAATCAGTGTCACTCTCGTATTCGATAACGACCATTGCCATGTCATTTTGATCATCTGAAAACATACATAATTCTAATCCATTAATCTCTTTTCATCTTCTGTGCATTCTGAGATGAATTTATCTCGTTGTTCGTGACCATTTGTTCGACATTAAGCAAAAAGCTTTCGATATTTTCATGCACCGTTTGGCCTGTCGAAATATTAAATAAACAATCCTTACCCAAATCAGGAGCAAAAGGATCCATGTTTAGTTTGATATTAGCAATAACATTCTGAAGTAGATGAGAATTCTTAGTGATTCTGCTCTTCTGTAGGTCGGCAGTAATATCTTGACTTTTTCTTAGCCCTATCTGCTCAATTGTATAATTAATGATTGTCATGTGATTCACGTCTGTTAGCTTCTTGGCCGCATCCGCGTTAATTGCTCAAGTGAGAAGTCGATCGGTTGTTTTAAACATGGTTTATCCGTTCTCTTCACACCAAATGACCCCTGTTTTAACTGTTTCCTCAACCCTGGATGAGTTTGATCAATTTTCAGCAGGTTATCGTGATATTTCACTAGATAACGTGAATAGTTCTGTTGATTAAAAACAAAAAACATGTTAGCTATTTTTGGTAAAACAGATGTAAAGAGTTGAAAATTTCCAGTTCGTATGCTTGCACTCAGCGTTAAATAATAATCGATGAAATTAATGTACATCATGTAAAACTGGGCAGTTTTACCATACTCTCATCGCAGAGTTTGTTGCTTAAATTCTTGATAGTCATCAAATAAATCTTGTAGAGGAGTCAGTAATCGAGGTTTATCAGATCTTTCTTCTTTGAATTTAGTACAATATGTTTCTATTTCTTCGCACCAACGTGAATAATAAAATCGTTATAAAGAGGCTTTCGAGTACACTGAATTTGAACTGCAATTTTAGCGACAGCAAGATCATACGTAACTTGCATCAATTTTTCACTACATTCGTTCTTATTTTAGTCACAATATTAACAACGAAATATTTGTGCTAAAATATTGGTCAGAAGTGGAATTGATACAAACGAACACAACAAATATGTCAGTTTTAATTATGTTAGGCTAAAAAAACGGGTCAATGTCTCCTATAAGGTGTGTTCGCCACACTTAGCAACCCGTAGACTCTGCTTCATAGTTTCTACAACTACTGATTTGTTAGCCGGTGAGCCGTTAATTGTTGTAAAATAACAGAGCTTTTGTTTTGTTTTGGGGTTGTGTCATTATAAACCAAGCTATTAAAACCAACCCACATTGGTGTATCGGGTACTCCAAGGTAATGAGATATTTTGAAGAATAATACTGACGGTATCGTGCAGTGTGTCCTTGCCAGATGTATCGGCGAATCGATCAAAATTATCAAATGCTACTCCAGTGCATAGATTTCTTGACCGATTTATGCCTTCGGGAGAAACATCAGTATGCAAGCTAGTAGTAAAAGTGGCTTCAATCTCAATGCCTTCTATAGTCTTGTAGCAACAGCAGTGGTCATATCTGTTGATAATATTGACAATATTTTTTACTATTTGTTAAACTTTTTGAAGACATGCCGAGGCAAATATGCTTCGAAGGCTTGATGTGCCCATTAGAAACTGCAGCGTGTCCACGGATGGGGTATCCTAAAGGTGAAAAATGTTTAAATATTAGTTTTAGTGAAAAATGTCATTCTTGATAAAAAGTTTTGATTGTTCTGAAACCCCATAAAATGAATCAAAATCCAAGTTTTTCAAAACCTGTCTCATTTTATAGCCAGTTTTATGAAAACAGTATGAATTTTTGCTTGAAGTTCGAAAATAATGTATTAAACTAGTGAGTGACGTTTACGATGTACCAAGTAACTGTCAACTTTTATAAATAATTTTCAAATTGTCATTCTTTAATAAATATTTGACAACAATGTTGACTATTCAACAAAGAGTATATCTTATTAAGTGTTATGGTAATGGGGAAGTTTCGTACCAGTATGCAATTGCAAAATTTCACGAAAAATATCCAGATGTACCCATTATACGATGTGGATTAAAATAATTAATAAAGAAGTTTGATGAAGACAACAAGAAATAAAGAGGCGTACGTTGAGGAGAATGATGCAGCTAGTGCACTAGCTATGCATGCGTTAAAGGAAAATCCCAAGTTGAGTATACAAAAAAGAGCAGTGGAGGTTGGTTTTTGCAAGAGTCACTTACAGAAAATATTTAAGCAAAACAAAATTCATCCATTCTAACCGAAATTTATGCATACCTTACAAGATTATGATTATGACACACGGTTAGATTTTTGTGCGATGATTGGTGAAAAACTTATGCATGACCGATTCTTTCACAATAATATTTTGTTTTCTGGTGAAGCAACGTTTACAACAAACGGAGTCGTTTCTTCCCAAAATTGTCGATATTGGGCTAGTGAAAACCCGAGCTACAGGATTAACTGTAATAGTCAATTTGCTAAAAAAATTCGGACCGTATTTTCTGGAAGATTCATTAAATCAGGAGATATATTTGTATTTGCTGGACAACTTCTTAATACCTGAAATAGAAAATAATCCATTGGAGCAAAAGCGTAAAATGTACTTTCAACATGATGGATGTTCGTCACATTCGACTTTAATTAGAGGATGGCTGGATGAATATATTCCTGGGCGATGGATGGGACGTTATAGACCAATATTTTTTCCGCCCCGATCTCCCGATTTAACTGTTTTAGATTTTTTTTATGGGGCTACTTAAAACAAAACGTTTACGCAAATAATTTAAACCATAATATTGAACACTTGAAACGAGCTATCATTGATGACGTTAACCAAATTACCCCAGAAATGCTGCGAAATACTTACAAAGAATTTAGAAAGAGAATTGAGAGATGTTTTGAAGCTGGGGGAGGATATATTGAATAGATGTTTTTTTTGTTTACTTAGTGTTTCTTAAATTATTATTCTGTATTGTTATTTTTGATAGTAATTATAATTCTTGAATAGTTAACATTGTTGTCAAAGAATGACAATTTGAAAATTATTTATAGGTAGATGTTACTTGGTACATCGTAAACGTCACATACTAGATTAATACATTATTTTCGAACTTGGTTCAAAAATTCATTCGGTTTTCATAAAACTGGCTATAAAATGAGACGAGTTTTGAAAAACTTAAATTTTATTTCATTTTATGGGGTTTCAGAACACGCAAAAATTTTGATCAAGAATGACATATTTCACTAAAACTAATATTTAAACTTTTTTCACCTATAGGATACCCCATTCGTGGACACGCTGTATGATGATCTGGCCCTTATATGTAGTGGTGGGGAAAAAGGAACCTGAATTATAACCGCCACGTTGACAATCTCTAGAAACACCTGTCGGATTACTGTTATGAATGAAACTAACTGTTTCTAAATAAATCCACTATATATTGAAAAAATTATGAGAAATCTAAAAAATAGACAATTATTGTCTTATAAAGCATCTAATAATAGACCGCAAAAGCTGAAATTTGGTAATTCAACAGGTAACTAAGTGAAATGAAAAAAATTATCCGCTTCGTATCAAGCGAGGGAAAGTGCACAGCTGATGCAGTCAACATAGCGACGCGCTAGGCCAAAAACTCGTAAGCTGAACACTTATTGAGCGCAAAAAATTGAGCGGACCAATTTTTTCGTGTAGTGTCTTATATTAGCTGTTATCTGACCAAGTTTCATCGTTTGCGGTATTGGCTTAGTCGCCGCATATAGTCAGCTGATTTTTGGTTAGTTTTCAACATCGCGAACATGTTGACAAAGTTTCGGCTTTTGCGGTATCAGTTTTTTGTTGTAGTTATTTTACATGTGTGGGAAAAATGTCAGCCTTTGCGATTTCGGTCGCAAAAAGGTCACTGGCTCCTGGACTAAAAGTGTCAGCTCGTACGGTTTTCCGAATAATTGAAGAGAACAAAAAACTTGAAAACCCGATTCACAAATGACATACAAAAATAGTATTGGACAATTTAAAAAAACATAATTAGAAGAAATGCCCACGTTGAAAGCTATTCAGCAAGAAATTAACGCAGATACGGATGATAATTTAAATAAAATATCTATAAGGGTCTTCAGAGAACACTGTGTGAAATTAATTTTCGGTATGTAAAGAGAAATTGAAAAAGTTGCTAAAATAGAAAGAAAAATAGTGTTAAGGCGAAGAAAGTATTTACAAAAAATTGGTTGGCAGAAAAATATATTATTATATGGACGAAACGTGGTTAAATGAGAGTTACACAAAATCGAAAGTATGGCTATACTTAAATATTAAGAGTTCACGACAGGCTTTTAATGAGGGACTTTCAATTGACTTCAAAGCAGCTTTAGGTAAAGGAAGACGTCTCATTACACACATAGGAAGTAATATGGGTTTTGTTGAAGGTGGTTTAAATGCGATTATCTCAATCAAAACAGGCGATTATTACGAGGATATGAACTTGGATTTATGAAAAGCGGTTGGCCCGTTGTATACTAACTTTTATAGATCCTGGATGGGTAATTATAATTGACAATGTACCTTACTACAGACGTCATATGGAAAAAATACCAACTTCGGCATCTCCAAAGGCAGGCATCGTAGACCGGTTGAAAAACAAAAATATAGCTTTTGATGCCTCCATGCTAAAGATTCAGGTCCTTAATATTGTGCGTCAATATAAGAGTTCTTACAACAGATATGCAGTCGACGAAGTGTCTCATGAACACGGTATCACTGTATTGAGAATTCCACCATATCAATGCGAATTAAATGTCATTGAGTTGATATGGGTACAAATTAAAAATGAGGTAGCGCAAAATAATAGAAGATTCAAATTAAAGGATGTCAAAGTGCTACTAGAATAAGCCATACAACATGTAACAGCTTCTAACTGACAGGCATGCATAAATCATGCCCAGAAAGAAGAAGATAAAATGTGGGATGGGGACACGTGTGTTGAAATTCTTATCCAACCCCATTAATATTACTCCAGGAGCAGATAGTAACTAGTAATTGTGAATCTAGGAGAGTATGTAGAAGTGAGTCAGCAGAAACATGCGTTAAGATGGTCGAAGGCCCGCCCTGACCAAACGGTGAAGTATGATAGGCTGGTTCCACCGTTAGGGCGAGCGGGAGCAGTTTTTGGAATAGGTGACATGCGATAACTCAGTATGAGTACTGGTCCACTCGGAGTGTGCGTAAAAAATAATAATTTTTCTTCAAAGTAATAAATGGCGATTAAATTGGGGTAGAATTTTCACTCTCAACAAATCAGAAGTGGGATTGTTCCGCGGCTAAATATATCGCTAAAGTTAATTAGGGCATTTGGCGTAAGTTTCAAAAAGTCATTGTGATTATAAGTTTTGTGTGTGTGTTCTGAGGCGAAAACAAACTGTATCATTATATTTTTAATATTTCATCATTGTCAGTGGTGTGCTGATTATTACCAGAGCTTTTCAGTGGCGTACCTCATAGGCGTATTATTACATTTTTGATTTTCAGGATTTCAGTGGTGTACTGTTTATAATAAGAGCTTTTCAGTAGTGTACTGTTACCTCATTGGAGTACCATTCTATTTTAGTGTTTCATGAATATCTGCTGCTGCTGCTGGTTATTTATGAGAGCTTCTCGATGGCGTAATGACACCTCATGAAGTGCTTCGAAAAGTTTGGCGATTCATAAATACCAGGTGTGTACTAATATCATTACCGATTTGAAAAATGGCGAGTTCTGGCGATGAACTGAATCTGGGTATGGATGGCAATTTATACAAGCCCAAAAGGAACAGGAGGGAATATCCTACGGAGTCTTGTTTGACATTGGGTGTACATTAATGGACGAAAGGCGATATCGTATTTGGGCACAGGGAGTGAACAGATCCTCATGGCGGAGGCGGGGTCTGGGCGTTTAGGGCTTAAGTCTAATGCTGAAGGAGTGGGGCGAGCCTTGTGTGGGTGGGCCAGGTTAGTTTCGAGATGTAGTAGATGTAATCTCCACACCACGGCGTTGGTGACTGACTATATGGACGTAATGGAGTTGTTACTAGGCCAACCAGCTATCAATAGTAGCGGGGTGATTATGGTGGTAAGACAGAATAGGCGTACCTTATACGAGAACCCGACGTTAACGAGTTGATATGGCGAATCACAACCTACAAGGCGGAATGTTATATTGGCGGAATATGTGAAATTACCGCCCAACTCTGTGCTGAAGCTGAAAGTTGAGATATCAGACAGCGGTCTTGGCGAGAAATACTATATAAGCCTTGATTGGTGCTAATCAAGAATATTTACAAGCTATCAACGAAGGATGCGATGAGATACAGTGGAACAAAGGTAGACTCATATCTCGAGCGGGGATATGTCTTTCGAACGAAGACGTTCAAGGAGTTTCTGGAGTACAGGTGAGAAGAGCTTACGACTTTATTGATCTATCAGGTATGGTATTGGGTGATGTATAAATCAGATGTAAGGAGAAACTCTTTAGACTGTTGAGGCGCAAGGCAAACTGCTTTTAAAAAAGGCGTTAATGATGTAGGATCGGTTATCCTAGGTGGCTCATATCCGATCAGGGAAATGCGTTTGCGAGTAAGCAATTCTAAGCGTTTTTGGCTAATAGAGTCGTAAAACACAACATGAATGCGGTGTCAACATCAAGGGCGAACGGCCAAATCGAATAATTGTTGAAGCAATAACTTTAACGACGCAAGTAGAAGGTCGGTGGGACGAGAAGCTGTCTGATAATGTCTGGGGCCTTAATAATACGGAAAACGCGGGCACGCATTTCTCTACGTCGAGCCTGATGTTTGTATATAGTCATGGTCGAGTAGCCGATTTGACGAGCTAGCTAACGAAAGTAAAGGAGCAGGTGTACGCTCACGTACTGGTGGTGGTGCGAGGAACACGGCAGACGTTTCGGGTGTCAAAATGGCGAATCTTAATGCCAACGCTCCGACGACGGCAGTAGATCAATTGTAATCCGAGCTCCATGGCGAAAAGATTCAGGCGAAGGTACTCCGACACAGTGCACGGCTACTAGAGAGAGTTACCATGACTGACGTATCATGAAAGACGTTGACGGGCAAGTCTCCAAAAGATACAACTGGTGAGTTGCCAATAATGGCGACCGTTGAATCGGAGCCAACGGTGTGTAGTATAAATGGCGGTTTACCGGTTGTGATTCAAGAGAGGCGGACAAATATTGCAAGAAACGTTAGGCGAATTAAGTGGTGTTATAAGCAATGAAAGGTGGCAGTATCGTACAAGGTTGGTGATTTGGTATTGTGGCGCAATGCGACTGCTAAAATAGCAGGAATGGTATCAATGGTTTAGCTGTCTAACAGGTTTGATGGGCCGTAAGGATTCGAAGGCGGCTGGATAATGACCGATACGTGATAGAGGCGTTGTAAGGTCTTCGAGGTTATAAGCGTATTAAGGCTACAGTCGCTGTAGATTCTTTGAAGCGTTACCACAGTATGAATGACCTGGATTATGATACTAACACGGAATGTGAATACGACAGAGATGACAGCGGGTTATTCGTTAATAATGAAGGCATTATTGTTTCAGGATGGCGGAATGGCCAGTGATAAGCTGGTTCCACCACTTGGGCTAGAGGGGACGGATTTTTGGAAAATATGACAGGCGAGAAGTCGGAGAAGACGGAGTGTACATAAAATATTATAGTAATAAATGGCGATTAAACTGGAGTAGCATTTTTACTCTTAACACATGTATTGTAATTAACGGCTTTCAAGTTTTAATATGGTAGTTCTAGTGTATTTATTTTTTGTCATTTCATTCTGAAAATTCTAGAAATTTCCTACATGGGTAGAATGTTCTGTTTAACATTTTTTATCATTTTTTGCGTAACACTAGGATTTATTTTTACAAGTTGTATACTATGTTTCATGTGAATTTTAATTTAAAACAGGCAATACGTTAAAGAGATTCTTCCAATATATTATATGTTCAGTGATTTTAATCACTAAAAGTTATAGTCAAACGTCAATTATAGAAAAAATGGTTACCGAATTTTCATAATTCAAATATTAGAGGGATCCCTATTAAAAATAACTTGTACAGATTCTAATCTAAAGTAACTAATAAACACATTGGACATTTTTTTTACGAATATTAGTTTTTAAAATCCCTTTCTGCAAAATTTACACACCACCATTGAACTGCACATTCGTCTCATTGCAAACCCCGGATTTCTCTATACTTTTTAAATGAGTTACTGACAATGATATTGAATTTCGAGTATAGTGGATAACGCATTACTTAAACATTATTATTTGAAATTATCACGTGACAATGTCGTAAGTATTTATAATAATTATAATAAAAGAAAAATACAGAAATAACAACAAATATCCTTCATTTACTTTTAAAAATCCATTAATATTTGTAGGAAATACGTGGTAGTGTTTTAACAATATAGTCAACTTGGCAATAAAAATCTGTTTCATATATTCTATTGAAAGACAATGACCATAAAAGATACATTATAGAGTCTGTGATTTAATTTGAATGATTTAATTGGTTAAATTTCCTTATAACTTTTCAACTCAATGTCATATTAACGCAAAGCTTTTACCAAATTCAAAGAAAATAATATTGTTTGTTCATTTTAAAAATATAAATTTCAACTGGCACTATATTGTGCGATATCTCGTAACTAATCAAATTTTAAAATATGAAGCTTAAGGCAGCTTATTTTTCATTCTTATACTTCCAATCGTACCTACCGACTAAAGCTAATATATTATTAACACGTTGAGTGCCAGGTGAGACCAATGTGATCTCCTACAACTTAGGGATCTACAGGCTATATGAGACCAACGTGGACTCATGTGTAGTATCGACATTTCACTGCTTGAAGCCGCGTTTGCCTCATATGTGCCATTAAAACTAATGCTATGATAAAAAGTATGACTTGACAGGCTATACTCTATATTTCCAATATGGCACCATGCAGCTAATTAATTTAAAAATAATATTTTTGTGAAAAAACAATATTCTGAGGAATGTATATTGTTTTTCTGTAAATAATAAAATAAAAAAACATTTATTAGTACAACAAACATGAAATATACAAACACAAAGTTGTAACAAAGCAAGCAAGCCTGCAAAATTCTTAGTTTTTTACTGTTACATGCACGTCAAAAAACACGATAGACAGTAATATTTATTAAACGCAGAACATTTTATGGTAGATTGCGGTGTTTTCTTTGATGCATCTTTATATAACGCTTCGCACAAATTTTGGCATAGCAAGTTCTACCAACATCTTCAAGTAGATGAAGTGTTTGCTCGGGTGCCAATTCTTTTGGAATGACATCTGTTTCATCCTTCAACAACCCTTTGACGACTTCTTCTCTAAATCAGTGATAGACGTTTTTTTGTCAGCAATTTCTTGATGAGCTGTATAGGCCTTGACTAAAGTTGTTCCAGTCAAGAGCTCAAGTGCTAGCTTGCGATATCATTTTAGACTTCGATTAAGACTAAGAGATGAGTTATAAGCTTTTATATAATCCCACAGATCGATGAAACTCCAAAATAATTATTGGTTTGCTTATGTCCTGGCCTCTTTTAGTTATATTTACCATTTTATGAGTATGCTTGGTAGTGAGAAAGGACACATCGCGATTGTCTCTCCATTTTGTATAACAATACCTTCTTTGCGCTCAGCTGCAATAGATACGTCCTTTTTTAGCTGCCGCTGAGTGATAGACTTTGGGTTGAACTTGCGATTGATACGTAATGTAGACAAGACAATTTTGGACGGGACTGACATCTGCTCATCTTTAGATTTGCCACAGTAAACGCTGAAATTGTATGTGTCCCCTTTACTAGACATAATTTGAAGAGTTTGAATCCAAGTTTATGCTTTTTATTCTTGATCTGCAGTCTATCCCATTTTGGGCACTTTTGCGGGGTACCTCCCTCATCTTTAAATATAGAGGATTGCGGTTTTCGCGATAGCCTGCTACTTTTTTATGAAATTAAAAATTGCGCTAGCAGAATTTTGATACGTCCCATCATATGCAAAAGCTTCGTAAGACACACATTGTTGATCTTTCTCAAACGCACCCATGTTTACCACACGAAAGTATAATCACTGAACGTAAGAAAGACATGTCTAAGCCTGTGAGAAGTCGCAGGTGCACAATAAGATCATGGTGCCACGTTGGTCTGATACTGTCGTGGAGACCATATTGGAACTTTGTGGCCACGTGAGACCAATGTGGCACCATTTTTTAATTTTTCTCAAAAAACAAAGTTTTTCATAAATTGTTCTAAAAATGATTATTTTCATAAATTGTTCTAAAAATGATTAAATATGGTGTAAAAAACAATTTTGAAATTATTTATTGAAAAAAATAAATTTTGGCCTCGGAGCTCGATTTTTTTTATTCGTGGTGGCACGCAAGGTGTTAATATATGTGTTAATAATTGTCGTAGAAGTAACGTTTTCAAAATTATAACTAACAGTTTAATAATTGAATCAATAATTTATTAAAAGGTTCGAAAAAGTGGGTCTTTAATATATTCGTCTGATATGGTGTTAATTAGTACCTCAGGTGAATTTAAAAATACGTGATCAGTTTTGTATATAAAAAATTATATAATAAAAATGGTACTAATTATAATAATAAAGAAATAATAAATTTTAATAATAATTCGAACTCCCGATTTTAAAATATATATTATAACATTAATTTAAACCAATAACACCGGATTTTAATACATATTAAACAATATTTATCAACAGTATACAGAGAAGATTAAATACGCACATATTTTTTATAAATTATTTAATCAAAGAAAGTACACAGTGTGATCTAAACCGAACTATTTTGTTATATGTCTAATAAAAAAGGTATGGTATTTTAACTATGCTTAAACTCAAAATAAGATGCATTTAATTCAATACGACACCACGAACAATCAACCAATTTATCCGTGGACTTTTATTCAAACTCGATTTATGGAATGTTCTTTAGCACGTTACAGCTGCTTACATGGCTGGAACGTCATCGTTGCAATTTTGGGAAGTGAAAATAATCGCAAGATTAAAGATCAGGCGATTATGGAGGATGATCGATGACACATTTAATAAACAAATTCGTTGACGTTTTTGGACTTGTGCAATGGTGCATCCTTATACAATAAAAGCAGCTGTCTTATTTCTTGATATTCTTCTGTCATCGTTCAAATAATCTCGACCATTTTTAAATGGTGTAAACCATGTGCAAATTACAAACCACAAACACCGCTTTTATTAGAGCATGCGTAATTTTGTAACCTGTAAATCGATTAGCATAATTGTAGCTTGCTTCAAAAGAGGAAAAATGTAGTTTTAACGCTGTCACCGCTTAATTTAGACCTAAAAAATTAGTTTCTCCATTTTGGATTGAGTCATGTTCTGTTCTTTATTGTAATAATAGTAACCTTTGCTTTTGACTCAAAATGAGATTCTCAGTTTCATTTCACTTTATATAGGCGCGTTTTATTTAGTTGTGAGATGTAAGTCCATGTGGTCCATTGTATCTCACGTTATTGAATGTTACATTAATTTAGTGGTTATAAAATTTATCTAATTTTCTCGTTGATTGTAAAATATGAGTTTATGTAGTTACAATAAATTTATTTTTTGTGCAAGGACAATATTTTACTGATATGTTGGTGTTTAGTGAATATGTCTCCATTTCCAGTAGTATTATAAAATGAAAGATTGGTTTTAAGAAAAAAATAAATTCTGTGTGTATGTCTTCGTCGTCCTTGACCAGTTTTTGTACACGTCTTATTAACACGATACAGTCTCCGGAGTGTATACAAAACACCAATTTTATGATTGGGTATTGTTCAGGGCATCTCACCGATGAACTCCATTGATTTTCAGCTGACCAGAGCCAGTACAACGGATCCTATAAATCCATAGTCCGGAAAGTAGCGTCCTATTTGACCGGAGCATTTTTGCAAAGCTAATTTTTCTAATATATATTTTTGATCCATAACTGGGGTGTCAGCTGGTACAAAAGCATGGCTTAAGATAGCGGAGGCTGAGAAACTCTTAAAAATATTGTTTTCTCGGTCATTTTAGCGAAGCTGAAAAACTAAGCTATTTATTTATACAGCTGCAAGGGGCAAGTGGAAAAACTTTTTAGTTGCTTGCGTGAAAATATAGGAAAAATACGAAAAATCGAACCATTTTAGCAAAGCTGAAAATTGTATATATAATCTAAAAATAATATAAATAACTGTCAGCTGATATTTAAATGTGGCAAAACCTGTTAGCTGGGCGTTCAAAGTGTAGTGTAGCGTTTAGCGTGCGTTGGCGCATTCGGTGTCTTTGATGACGCTGCTAACACATTTTTCCATCTTATCATGTCAGCTAACAAGATGTTTTCTTTTTTTACCATAAACTGATGAGGTACTCATTTCAATGCCTGCTGATATCATATTACTGGAGAAAAATATGATTGAAAGAGAATACAGGAGTAAAATTGTATCACAACTGTATAATTATAAATACAATGAAATATTTTGTTTTATAATTTTAATATTTCTTAGAATATTATTTCGAACAGCAGGAAATAGTTATTTGTTTAACTAGACAGCAAAGTAGTAGATTGACTGCCGAGGCTGAATTCATAGCCGAGCATAGCGAGGCTAGGAATTCAGCTAAGGCAGTCAATCTACTTTGCTGCCAAGTTGAACATATAATTTTTTCTCCGATTGTTCATAATGATATAGGAGGATATTGTATTTGCAAATTATTACAATTCCCACAATCTCTTTATTTTTCCTGTAGTGTTCAATTAAAATAAAATTTGATAGAAATCGCAGTTGTTGGAATGGTTGGTTGCTATGGAAATGTCCATAATAATTATAGTTTGACAATTCATGAAATTTCTGACAGTTGTGCGAAAAAATATCGGTATATTTAAATTATTATATAATGGAACTGTCTGTGGATATGGTGTACACACTAGTTGTAAATTGAGTGAATGAAAACGACGAGTACTCAGTGTGTATGTGTTTATTAATCTCCAGCTAAGCGCTTTCGGCTATAAAGCCATTATCAAAGCTGTCGTCATTAAAAAAGAGATCCAAATAGTTGTCAAAACCATCCAGTCGATAAAAAAGAACAATGCACAAAGTTAAAACATTGTTATGATGAAGTCATTAGATTAAAAATATTAAAAATACCCCGTTGAAAGGGTGTACAATTATAATTTACATGATGGAAATTCCCATTCTGAAATGTAATGTACATGGTTTCCAATTGGACTTCAGAAACAAAACCATAAAAGTGGGTTCCGAGGAGGTATTCCTCCATCCATATGAAGGCAGCGCGGTGTTGGCAGCTGTACAGCTGCAGTTTCAAGAACTACTGTAGTCAACGAGGAATGGTCACCCACCAGGATCAGAGAAGATCAGGAGAATGATCCTCACCTGAAGATGATCCGGCAATGGAAGAAAGAAAATCGGCGACCTACCTGGCAAGAAGTGTCAAAATTTTCACCGAAACTCAAGGCGTATTGAACTCAGTGGAACTCTCTTGTCCTGGAAGAAGGGCTGTTGAAAAGAGTCCTTAAAAACGATGATGGTTCTGAGATGAGGAGACAGCTAGTTATCCCGAGATCAAGAGTAGCTGAGGTACTGAAGAAGTTACACGACAGTCCATCGGGAGGTCATCTGGGAGTAAAGAAAACCCTTCAGCGAGTCCGTGAAGGGTTTTATTGGATGAACAGCTCCGACGATGTGAAGGACTGGTGTAAGAAATGTACGACTTGTGCTACGAGTAATGGACCACATCGCAAGAGAAAGGCACCCATGAAACAGTACAATGTTGGAAGCCCTTTCGAAAGGATTGCTTTAGATATCGCTGGACCATTTCCGACGACAGAAAATGGTAGCAAGTACATACTAGTTGTAATGGATTATTTCACAAAGTGGGTGGAAATTGACGCTATCCCGAACCAAGAGGCCACAACTGTCGCGGATGTATTGGTGAAGGAATTTATCAGCTGATATGGAGTGCCCATGGAAGTCCACAGTGACCAGGGAAGAAATTTCGAAAGCCATCTATTCCAGGAGATTTGCGACAAGCCGGGAATGAAGAAGACCAGGACAACAGCTTTACATCCACAGTCAGATGGAATGGTCGAGAGAATGAACAGGACTATTGGAAAATACCTGGCCAAAGTAGTTTCCAGCCATAAGAGAGATTGGGACCAGTATCTCTCCCTATTCGCATTGGCTTATCGATCTGCCGTCAATGAGTCCACGGGTGAAACACCTGCGAAAATCCTGTTTGGACGTGAAATGAGGCTTCCTTGTGATCTGGAATTTGGCTGTCGGCCTGGAGAAGATCCAGCAGGCGAAGACTACGTGATCCAATTGAGAAGAAGGCTGGACGATATTCATGAATTAGTTCGAACCAATCTTCAAGTTGCCAGCGACAGAATGAAAAGTCGGTACGACACGCAGGCCACAGAAGGCGGTTTTAAAGAAGGGGACAAAGTATGGTTACACAACCCGACGAGGAGAAAGGATTTTCTCCAAAATTACAAAAATCCTGGGAAGGTCCATACTTAATCAAGAAAAGGATCAATGATTTTATATATCGCATAAGCAAGATCCCCAACGGAAAACCAAAAGTAGTTCACCAAAACCGACTAGCCCCATTCGAAGGAGACCATGACCTAGAGGAAGGAATAAACCTTATTCAAGATGTGTCTGACCCTACCTTCGATGAATTTATGGACGCGTATAGAGGTACCGGGAACTTCGGAACAACAAGATTTGTTCACTCTCCCGGAAGATTATTCACTGGCATACAACATCCCCGCCCGTATCAAGAACGCACGAGGGTTGGCAACCGCCTTTCGAAAGAAGTTCGGGTAATTAGAAAAATTTGAAGACCAGATTCCAGCCCCTGGCAAGACACTGAAACTCAAACATAATTCGCGGTACGTCTTCTACGTGGTAACTAAAGATGAATTTAAAGATCGATCTACCTACCGCGATGTGTGGGAAGCACTTCGTAACCTTCGAGACCATGTGGATTGGTGAGTTATCAGGAACATGGTAGATGTTATCTTTAGAGATACCGGTGTCCAGATATTAATTAGCAGCTACAACCCCCGTTATCAGTATCCGATGAAGACGGTGCCCTGCTATTTCCATAAGATCGGAAAGTGTATAAATGGGCCAGTTGCCGATTCAAACATCCAGTCTCAGCTACACGAAAGTTCCAGGAGGAACTTCCGTTTAAGGAGGGGGTAATGTTACGAAACAGCACACTGGTATAGACCCTAAATCCGACCCTGTCTAAGCCAGGTATGAAAATTAAAATTATGGCGGATACGCAGGGTTTTTATAACTGCTTGGGACTATCTTATCTAAGCATTGTTTTTGTGACCAGACTTATCTAGAAAAGGCCAGAATCGATTATTTGTGTGTGTAAGCCGCAGCCCAGAGTTTTCTAGTAAGAAAGGGATTAATATAAATAAGGACCGATCAGCGGAGGAGTTAGTTGATAAAGTGATCTCGTGAAATAAATAAACAAAAATACACCGAACAGTAAAGTGCTAATTAATAATCAAATTTGTGTGCATATAAATTAAATTTAAGTGATTAGTTAAGTATATATAAATTAAGTGTTAGTGAGAGTGTTTAATAAATTAGTAAGTAGCCATACCGAGTGTTTGAAATTTATTCCACCCGTATTAAAAACTTTTAATAAATAAGAAAAACATTACAATACAAAGAGGACGCAACCAAAAATCAGCTAATTATTACATTAGAGAAAATGTTCTCTTTGTGAATGCAAGATTTCAATGACGATTCGAATTCTGAGTTTACTTTTTCTAAGCATTGTGAAGGAAGCTTCAAGCCACAATTTGAAATTTAAAAGTGACAGCCGCGTCGTCATTTATAATAGGGTGCCATCTAGTGTTATTTTTGTGAAGTTGTTTCTTTCCCGTCCCGATAGAGCCACGAAAATAGTATTTTCGAGTAGCGTAGGATAAAAAACAAATTTTTTTACGTATTTCCCAGCCTCTCATACCGACACGCCACACGATCGCGCCAGCTGACGCTTGTTTTAGTTGTTAACTAAGTAAAAACTACCATAAAGAATAGAGAGTAATTTTGCGAAAATTACTAGTAAAAATAGGACGCTACTTCTCGGACTACCAGATATACCATATTTTTGGTAATTTTTGGAGAAATTTCGGCTTTTTAGCACGATACAGCCTCCGGAGTGTAAACAAGTGACCAATTTTATCATTGGATATACTACATTTTTGAATAGATGAGGCTTTTACTTGATGAAGATCCATACTGAACGATGAAATAAAACAATATAGTTTGTTTAAATCTTCATATATTTGAACTAATGTTCAATTTAAACTTGTTGACGCGTTTCACTAACACAGTAGCTTTGTCAAAACGAATGAAGGTAAAATATAAAAATATATACAGTGCTAAATCTATTTACTAAGGTTAACAATGGTATTGAAAGAAATTACCTGGAAATTCATTCACTACAAACATTCCTAAGCTATCTTCTAGGTAAAGAGGTTCAATAAAGGAGACTGAATTTTTTGTTGTCATAGCTACGTAGCTATGACAACAAAAACTTAGATTCTAACTATTCAAATCATTTATTAGAAAACCAACACATTTTCGACCCAAATTTTGAAATTCTCCATGTAGTCGGTAAATCCTTTAGTTTAAATTTATTAGAGGCCCCAGAGATTAACAAAAATAAATATTCAGGTAATCTCCTTAACGACCAAATAGATATCAATCAGTCTCCTTTATTGAACCTCTTTACCTAGAAGATAGCTTAGGAATGTTTGTAGTGAATGAATTTCCAGGTAATTTCTTTCAATACCATTGTTAACCTTAGTAAATAGATTTAGCACTGTATATATTAAGACATTTTTATATTTTACCTTCATTCGTTTTGACAAAGCTACTGTGTTAGTGAAACGCGTCAACAAGTTTAAATTGAACATTAGTTCAAATATATGAAGATTTAAACAAACTATATTGTTTTATTTCATCGTTTACTACATTTTTGGTAATTTTTGAAGAAATTTCGGCTTTTTAGCACGATACAGCCTCCGGAGTGTAAACAAGTGACCATTTTTATCATTGGATATTGTTCAGGGCGCCCCACAGATGAACCCTATGGGTTTTCAGTTCACCAGAGCCAGTACAACGGGTCCTATAAATCCAGATATACTACAAGTTATGGTCATTTTTGGAGAGATTTCGGTTTGTTGACACGGTACAGCCTCCGGAGTGTATACAAGTGACCAATTCTATGATTGGATATTGTTTAGGGCCCCTCACATATGAACCCTACTGATTTTCAGCTCACCAGAGCCACTACAACGGGTCCTATAAATCCAGCTATACCACATTTTCGGTTATTTTTGGAGAAATTTGTTAGCCCGATGCCCCCAGAGTCTATAAGTACGGAAAAGTTCGTTTTAATCTTTAAAAACGTTTATTTTATTTGTACCTTACATACAGGTTAAAATTTATCATTTTCATCAAATATTTCGTTTAGTAACTATTTCGGAATGGGTTTGTACCAATAGGATTCTAAAGCACAATTTCTTTCAACTACTCTTTAAAACTACACCCACCTTTTTAAAATTGTATTTTTTATCTTGAATACATGCCATACTTGTAATTTCCCTATTTCAAAATTGAATTTCTTGGAAGCAGAGTGATCCAACTGGTAGTGTTGTATAAGTTGATAGATTACTTTTTTAAATGAAACTAACTGTTTCTAGATAATTCCACAATATATTGATAAAATGTTTAAAATTCTAAGAAATTTGACAATTGTTTCAATACAAAATATTATCGACAGAAGTTACATTTCATTTAATGCCTACCTGATGTTTAATAATTATTTTTGGCTAGACCAAGAAGTGACCTACCTTATGATTAACTTAATTTATATTAATAGAAAAAAGAAGAAGATATGATATAACAAATATCAAAGCTTAGATATTGTATTAGACCTATGGAGAGAAGAAAGAATGCCCGAAGAATGGGAGGTTGGACAAATTGTCATAATACACAAAAAAGGGGATCAGCAGGAGTGCAAAAACTCGCTTAGCTGGAAAAGCGAAAGCAATAATAGGCCAATACCAATGCGGTTTCACACAAGGAAAGTCAACAATTGACTCCATTCACACTATCAAGCAGATAATGGAAAAGGCCCATGAACACAAAATGGAAATAGAAATGCTATTTATAGACTTCTAGCAAGCAGTAAAACGAAGTAAACTGATGAGAGGACTGAAAGAACATGGGATAGAAAGATTAATTGCAATGATTATGAACCAGTCAAAAGTGAATATACTTACAAGTGAAGGAGAAACGGAAGGCTTTGTAGTTAATAGACGTATAAGACGGCCTATTAATAACACTATTTAATCTGGCCCTGGAGCATGTTATGAGAAACGTGAACTAGGGAAATTTAAAAATGAGCGGGATCCAGGTAGTCGCATTTGCAGATGACATAGTGATAGTAACGAAAAAAAGGAATATTCTGAATCAAATGCTACTAGAATTAACAAAAGAGGGCGAAAAAATGGGATTACAAATAAATAGCAACAAAACCAAAATAATCAGAGTTGGCAAACATTGTGAAAACAGAATGATAAAAATAGGGGAGTATGAATTTGAGGAAGGGGAAACATTCAAATATCTGGGAGTCACGATCAGCAGTAATGGGGAACGAAGACGAAAAAATAATGTCAGCTAATAGGGCATACTATGCCAATAAGAAAATCTTGAAAAGCAACCTATTAACAAGATCCACGAAATTTAGCATTTATAACACAATAATAAGACCTGTGTTCATGTATGGAGTAGAAACAATAACAATGACAAAAATAGATGAAGAGGAGTTGAGGATAGTAGAACGAAAAATAATGAGAACAATTCTAGGGTCAACAAAAGATGATGGCAATGAATATAGGCAACGTATAAACCATGAAATATTGAGAGAAATGAACGGGGAAGAAGGAGAGCTCGTAATCGTTTGCTCAATGATATAATGGGATCCAGGTGGTAGGAGAAGGCAAGGAAGATCCAGATCTAAGTGGCTGAAAGAAGTAGAGGAGGACTTAAGAAGGATAGGAATCGTTAGATAGAAGGAAAAAACTGGGGATAGGACTATATGGAGAAAAATAAGCGAGAAAATGCTGAAATGACGGTGACTGATCCACGCCAGAAAGCGGATCTAGAAAGCATTTATGCGGCGCAACCCTACAAGGGTTGTCTAGCCACTTTATATATATGGGGATATCCTGAATATCTTTTTTCTATTTAAGATCAGTATAACCGTGTAATGATATAGAAAACCAGGAAAACTATATCTCTTGATCTTTACAATGATCACTTAAAAAGACTGTTTAAAAGTGTAGAACTCCCTAGATTTATCTGTTCATTGACGACTTCATATTGTGGGCTTCTTAAGTATCTTCTAATTTCCAATCCTTCAAGGAAATCGAGCTCTTGTTACTTATCACAAATATGTAGTACTTCTAGTTCTGTGCTAGGTGTCAATGAATGTTTGGTGTCAAGTAGATGTTTTGCGTAGTGGGTTTATCTGGTTGTTTTAATGTGTGTGCTCGAAAGTGTCCACTGTAGCGGATTTCAAAATTTCTAATGGTTTGACCCAAATAGACAGGATTACATTTAAGTTCATAGATGTTCAACAGACCTTTCCTAATAAATAGCGGAACTTTGTACGCTTCAAAAATAATACTGTGTCAAAATTTTTAACTTGATAATATTTTTATTACTTTAAATAATGATAGCGTTGAATAGAACAGAACAGTGGAGTGCAACTTCTTCGCTTCCTGATTCCTATTCAAGTTACTGTTCCGTCCGTCGGATGAACAATATTTCATTTTTTATCTTTCCTTTGCATATATTCGAGATTAAACGTTGCACGTTACTGCTCCTGTTATACTCTTATCCATTTACAACATTTAATAATTTCTGGTCGCTCTAATCAAAATCTTTATGAATTTTATTGACACTTCCATTGTTCAGCTTAGGAGACAGATATGAGTCGCAATGTGCAACATTTGGAGAATAAGAGGGATGGTCTAACACTGGGAAATTGTACGAGGTTAATACTTAAGTTTTGAGATAGACAAGTAAAAACTAATATTTATAATCGGAAATAGCTTTATTGTTTTTCAATATACTCTCCATTAAGATCAATACACTTTTGCTCGCGTTTGCAGCATTTGTCGAAGCGCTTTTTCCATTCCTATTGAGGTACCTCCAAAACATGTGATTTGAATGCTTCTTCAGGCGCCGAAAACCGTTGATCTCGCAATTTATTTTTGATATGCGGGAATAAGAAGAAATCATTGGGTACCAAATAAGGACTGTACAGCGGATGACCCACCAATTCGATGTTTTTGCTCAAAAACGTTTATGTTTGAGCTGATGTACGACAGGGCATGGTCGTGGTGGAGAATGATTCGTTTCCTGCGATTGGTTTCCCTGATTTTTCCGAATACTCCTGGCAAACAAATGCTGGTGTACCATTCAGAATTGAGCGTTCTGCGTTGCTCTAATGGAACGGTGGCGATATGTCCAGTTATTTCGAAAAAACAGGCGACCATTTACTTCGAAGTGCATTGTGGGCGAACTTTTGTTGGATTTGGCTCGCCTTGAAATACACATACAGTAGTTGTTTAGTTTCGGGTTCATATGCAATTGACACGAGTTTTTTTGATCGAATGTCAAATTATGCGGTATCCAACGCGAACAAATCTTTTAGACGTCCAAATGTTCTTGCAATATTGAATGTATGCGAGTGGAACGAATGCCTAAGTATGCATCAGTCTCACGGTATGCCACATGCCGATCTTGCAATATCAGTTCACGCACAGCATCAATGTTTTTGGCATAACAGCGGATTTTGGACAACCTTCACGAAATTCATCCTGTAGCGAAGAGCGCCGCGATTAAATTAAGAAAACCATGCGAAACACGGTGGCTCGAGGCGAGTTGTTGGTTTAATCCGCGTCGAAAATCATCGCACGAAAATGTTTACGATTTAAATCCATTTTTGTCCGGGATAAATATTTCAAGTATGTATCTGTAAACAATACAAATAGCACTGTATGACAATACGTTCTGAGTACGTTCATCATTACAAATGTTAAAATTTACGATGACAATGTTAGATTTGACATATTTACATCAGTGTTGCCATATCTCAAAACTTAAGTAGCAATCCCTGTATTTGGCTAGAAACCGGAACTAGATAATCCATGACTTAATTATCCACAATTCGGGTAATTTTTCCTTATCATTTCATGCAATTCAGCAAGAACACAAATGTTGATTAATCGTTTGTTTTTCCAGAACTTGTGGAAGTACTCGGTTTTTATTTGATCTTTTTTGGCTCTCAATTGAGATGGGATCTTCCCTAAATCACACTCTTCACTATTAAAACATGTCATTCCTGATCATTCAATTGTTTCTCTGTATACTGGTGATAATATAATACTAATAAAAAAGATTAAATAAAAAAGTGCGGTCGCTCAATATATTTAATTAAATATCTTTTGCACAGAAACATCATCACGGGCTTGGAAGACTTCTTATCCTAAAACAACTCCAGGTACATCATCTTCACGTCTGGCCGAAACATCTCGTTACAAAGGTTCTCCCTATTCCAGACCTTTAAAATAAAGCAGCAAATTTTAATCAGGGTTCCCAATTAATTTCTTTTAGCAGTTAAATAAATATAGATATTATAATTTTAATAATAATTTCATTGCAGGGAGATGTGTTTAATGTTATATTTGCAAGAGAAATAATGATTTTTCTGTAAATACCATTCATATTCGTCTATATAACATAAAAAGTAAAAATTGATTCAGATTACTAACAACACGTTAATGTGGCGATCCAACTTATAGGTGCAGGTATTTGAACATTTTTGCTTAATTTGTGGGTGGCTGTTAGTAGAGGCTTGCTTTCTTTTTTATAGTCTTGTAGTACCAAAATAAAAAAAATGATTTCTTGCAATTTTAATGTATTATTTAATTGCGATACAAATGTCTGACATAATCTATTTTATGAGTGCACAAGTAAAGTGAAATAAATGTTATCATGAAATTGTTATTTTTGACATAATGTCAAAAAATCTGGCAAAGGGTTTATTTATTCTTAGTCTGACACCTTAATTTTTATATAAAATGTTTTGGAGACATACAAATACTTACTGAGATAAACATGGGGATTATGTCGTATGGTAATATATTACTTTTCCGCCCAACCCTTTCTAATATGCGAGAAAAGTATTTGTTTTCCCCAAAATAAGTTGGAATTTTCGATTTTTTTGAGGTATTTTTTCGATTTTCAGCAAGAACAACACGAAGAAACGGTTTGTTGCCGATATATAAATATTAACAGATTTGATAAAAATGACAAAAATGATGAAGTTTAGGTCTATTATAATAGTCATTTGTATACCCAACATTTTGATGCATATTTCTTGGAAGTTAAATATTTTGTTTTTTAATGTAGATTGTTATTGGAGATTTCAAAAGTCCATGCGCCGCCTGGTGGAAATTATGTAAACTCATTTAATGAGTAATGGTTTATCAGCCATCCGTTTGTTTACATTGGTGTCGAGTTTCAGAATCGTTTTGTGTGTGAAATTTGTTAAATCGGACTAGTTACATTAATATTTTGAATTGTTTGGACTGTTATTTTGATGTTATAATGGCATCCATGTCAACTACAACAAAATATAACACAAACTGTTGTGTATACGATTGCCATTCCCGGAAGGGTGCGGACAGAAATTTGCATTTTCATTCTTTTCCCAAAAGTAAGAGCGGCATTTCCGTTAATGTGGTAAATAGCCTAGGACAGGAAGAATTGATGGATAGAAGGAAAGCTTGGGAAAGAGTTTTGCTTGTGGGAAAACCAGTGACAGAAGCTATGCGTGTTTGCTCTAAGCATTTCAGAAATGAAGACTACTGTGCCAGAGGTAAAACATAAATCTTTGACATAAAAGCATAATCATAATAAGAATATGGTACAAGTAACTTTGGATGAGTATTAATATTCGAGAATGGACATTAAAGTATGATTTGATAAAAAGTATGGTTTGTGACGCTGTGTCCGGAAAACACGTTATTTTGTTGGAAACTGCAACTTTGAGGATGTTATCTAATGCTTTTTTAATGCCATTTCCACATTCTATTTATCTTCAAACAGCAGATTTAAAGATAAAGGTACAGACATGTCTATTAGCATATTTTTGATGCTGCTCGTCTTTAAAAGTAGAGTAGATAGAATATATTTTTTGTCAGCTTTCATTTGTTTGTTGTATTTTCTTCTTCCACTTCCCTCTTTTTACTACTCCAGTAACATTTAACATCTGGAGTAGAGAGCTTTTCCAGAGATGAAATGTTAGATCTAGAATTAGAGTAGAATGTAAGTGAAAAGAAATTAAAATGTTTTTGTTTCACGGAATAAAATAATTATTAAAAATAAGTATTTATTACCTTGTACATTTTAAGAGTACAGCAGCAATATGTTTACATATTCCAGAAAGCCCAGCTTTGCAATTGCATGCAAATTGGGAAACTGATAATTTATTCCCATGAATATCCAACTTTCCCTTTATTTCATGGGGAGCACTTTTAATTGCACTGGTTTGAAGGCACAATGCTAGTATCTCTACAGATATTTCATTTACTGCAGTTTTGCCAATCAGAATAATGTGTTTAGCATTTAAGAGTGCTTCGCCTTCTACAAAACATCTGCTTTCAAAGTTCGCCTGTAGATAGGAAAACACTGACGCCAAACCTAAATACAGTTCGTCGTTCTCCATTATAAAAAGAGAGAAGAACGGGAATAAGCGCGATACACCAAAAATAGTCAAAAGAGTCAAAATATATAAAAACACAGCGAACACTACGAAGACACAAGCCAAATGGAATGTTACATCACAAGTAACCTCACTAAGTAGATATACCCGGCAAAATTATTACTTCTTATCCACCATGTTTGTTTACGAACGCCAGCGCCCCCATCGGTAGTCGAAATCGCCAATACAGTTCGAATGACGTTAATAACTGCCAATTTCAATTCTGGAATCATATGGTTGCTATTTTGTCATTAACTAGGGAATTCCTCAAGAGTAGCAAAACTAATGCATTATTATTGTGACCAGAATACATATTCACAAATATTAGCCATTAACTGGACTGGTGCACTGATTGATTGATGTGTTTTATTACTTTGGTTCATTTTATCTTTTTTATGATTTTTTCAATTTTGTACGAGAAACTGCTAATATTAAAGCATTAAACTCGCCTGCATTCTCTTTTAATGAAGATGGTGATTGTCTTTAGTAGAACACTTCTGTTTCATCTAAAATTGCCTTTTCTTGTATATTAACATTGCCAATAGTTTCGTATTTATTAATGTACCATGTAACACTGTGTGATGGTTTACACATTTTAAATTTCAGAACAATTTTCTATTAGTCATTTGATTCTTGCCAAACACGTATGAACGAGTATATTATTTTAATTAAAACATTTTCCTTCAGTGCTGTACACCCCAACATATAATAGCATTTCTTAATGTCGATACTGTATATCTTATAGTTTTCAAATATAATACTTCTTTCGCCATTTTCCGGGTTATATTTTGTGATATTTGAAATGAATACATTTATTTATATAATGGTTGCTCTTTGTTCTCACAAATTTTTTTAAGGAACAAACTACAGGCTACATTATTACGGGACGTGCGAATTAAGAGGTTGATGTCTTCAATGAAAGCACCGACTGGTTGGTCTAACGAAAACAATATTTGTCCCTTCGACTGTTTGATAATTGATGTATATTAATTGTAACTGAAAAGTTTATATATCAGTTTTTTATTTTACATTTTTACAATACTTATACCTAACCTTATATGAAGTTTTAATTTATTAACGAAATACCTGATTGTGTAAAATTTATTCAGTTAACTGTTATTTTAAATATGGGAACCCTGTAACATTTTTATCAACTCAAAAGCATTTAAATTAAAGATAAAAAAGTGTAGCTACAAATATGCACACTTACACAATCTAAAAGAATTGTATTAATATGAAATGTCTCCCCTAGATTCAGTATGATAGATATAGAAAAAATTCTTAATAAACTTAAGGTATGTCATTTAAGTGAAACTTCGTGTGCCTATAAATGTTCAGTCATTTAAAATATACTTTTAATTTCAATTGCATAATTCTTTCTTTCATCTAACATGTTACCAGTATCAGAGCGCTTTTAGAATAACATATGCGTATGGCTTCAAATTAATGATTGAGAAAACCAGCGTTTTGGGATTATTTAGATCTGTATAATAAAAAAAGGTTTTCGCACTGACATGCATTTGTCTGAATTTGGAAAAACTGTGAATTACCTAGTAAATGTCAGAGAAGTATCCGGTTTATATACAACAAGAGTTGTTTGATATCAGCCATGGATTTGTGCAATGGTATAAATCAACAACTGCACGTGAATGAACTTTTGAACTTCTATATCTTAACAATTTCTTAACAAATCCACTCCCTGAATCCAATAGTTATTACTTAACCAACACTGTTAGAATTTTATTGCTTAGGATTTGCTTTAAATTATATACTACTGAATTTCAATCAATCAAATTCATTATTAGCATTAGCAACTGCCGTTTGTAAGTTTCAGAGTAATCTGAATAACTTATCAATCATTTTTATACTTGAATGGAAATTGGATTATTCAAGTGAAAAAAGTAATATGAATCCAAGTGGATTAATACAGTCTTTAATATTCACTGTATTGAAATATAAAAATCGATTTAACGATTTTTTTCCTTATTTAATGGGGTGACATCATTTGGCACATCAAATTTCAGTAACAGTTGTATATTTCATGGATAAGCTGTATTCACAAAACCGTTCTTTACTGGATTTTTTCCTTCATTTGAATTTCGTTTGCGTTATCACGCATAATAAAAGTAAGTTAACATAGAAATTCACCTACTTAGACCAATTGCTTTTCCAACAAATGTAATATTGAAGAATTGAGCTTAGAAATTAATCTCATGAGTTGCCAGAACTTACATTTCAAGAATTTTATGAGCCATACCACAATCCAGTAGGCTGCCAGGTTGAAGTTTCACTTACCTTACAAAAATTGGTGAGGCATAATAAGGTATTTTATGTCAAATCAAGAGTAGCATTTTTTAAGGTGTCACTTGCTCATGAAGTTGTTTTTTAACGGGTGCAACCCCTCCACATTATGGCATTACGATTTAAAACATAAATTTATATTGAAAATATGCTTGACTTGATGTGATTTTTCAATGCTTTTGATGTGGTTCCAGTAAAATTTGCTGAATACTGTGTTTCCTAGAATTATAGTAGTTATGATATAGTCATTGAAGCTACACTCTCCCAAAAAAAGTTCAGCAATACTATTTCTTCAAAATTATCAAATTTGCATAAACGTAACTTTCATTTTGTGCTTTTATAACAATCAGATTCTCTCATTACCAATATTTTATTAATAAGATAAATTAAATATTAACGAAAGTTGAATATTTTTTGACATATGGCCATATACAGGATATGATATGGAAAGTTATAATCAAGTGAATAACAAGGAAATTTTTAATTTGTGTGATATTATTACATGCTGGGATATGTCCCTCTGGTTAAAACAAAAGTATGTACAGCAATGAAATGGTTGAAAAACATTACATATTGTTATTGAAACATATTAGAAGGGCTGAAGTGTGATTAATTCTTTTATTTCATGATCAACCGATTAGTCAGTTCATAAATATTGGGGTTTTTGCCAACCTTTCGTTGTATTTGTGGTATAATAGCTTTTGTTGGAACATGATACAATATCTATTGTAACACATTCCTCTCTTCAATAATGTTTACAGTTCCTAATGTTCCAATACATATACTTTTCATAATATACAATCAGAGCTCATCAATGTGAAGATACGTGCACTAGCACTACAACTTTTAAACAAGCCTATATCCAACTTATTTCCTAAAACGCCTGGATGGTAGAGAATATGCAATTATTCACAGATATCAATGCAATCAATATATTCCCAAAATCTTATGATATAGCTTTTCAATTAAATGTAAGCAAAAAACGATAGTATGCTTGGAAAACAGTTAACTAGCCATACAAGCTTTCAAATGTAAAATAAATTAAGCCAGGAAAAACAAATTCTAAAGCAAAAATAAACGGAGACTACTCCAAAGAAATACAGGCTCAAAGAAAGGAACGTGAAACGCATCATATGAAGGAAGCAAGAAAACAAGGATATAACGCGAAAATTAAATAAAATAAATTTATAATAAACGGAGAATAAAACAATTTATGAGATGCAAACGAATGACAAAAACAGGAAAAACAAGAAAAAAATATTAGGCGGCAAGAGAAGAACAGTCACTCATAGATCACCAACAGCAAACGAACAAAGAGATAAAATAGTAAAAACTACACAAACAACAAAAAAGATGACAAAAAGCTAATAAGCAGTAAAAGAGAAGAAAAATTGGTGGTGACCGCAATGTTTACGGATACGAGTAAAGAAGCCAAAAAGAAAAGAATTCGATGTAAAAAACAACGAATAAAAATAGGATCATGAAATGTGAGAACATTATTAAAACCAGGAAGATTGCAAGTAATAGCAAATGAATTAATATAGAGTAGAAATAGTATGTCTTCAAGAGATAAGATGGGTAGGAAATGGAAAGATAGACAAGGGCGAATACGCAAACTAGTATGCATATGAGAACAAGCCATACAACATATCAATCATAAATGTATATGCACCTACGGAGGAAGCAACAGAAAAAAAACATAAAACACACATTTTACGACAAACTAGAAGAAACTTACGAACAGAGCCCAAAACAAGATATAATCATGATAATGGATAATTTTAACGCTCAAGTAGGACAAGAAGAGTGGTTAGAAAATGTAGCATGGAAAAACACATTACATAAGTATACGAACAATAACAAACAAATGTTATGTAATTTGGCAGCAGCTACCGATACACGTATAATAAGCACCGAGTTTAGACATAAACGACTTCACAAAATTACATGGATGCAAGCAACCAAGTGTAAAAGATGGAATACTAAGATATCGCAAAAATATAAAGAAGAGTTAAAGAATGGAAAACGAGGAAGACATAAATAATATAGAAGATGATTGGAATAATTTTAAAGAAGCGATAATGGAGGCGGCAGAAAACAGTATTGTAGTTAGCAGCCGAATAATGAACAGCCACTGGTTTGATAACAAATGCGAGAATATTGTCCAGAAAAAAAAACAATGCTAGGAAATAATGGCTAAGAACAAAAACAGAACAAGATAAAAAAGAATACCAAGACATACGAAAAGAAGAAAACAAATGATGTCAAATAAAGAAAACAAGATGGATAGAAAATACTCTAGAAGACTGTATCAATACCCGAAAAACAAAAGTAACAAAAACAATAAAACTACAGATGGAATAGAGAAGAAAGAATGGAGATATTTCAGCAACCTTTATAAAGAAGAAAACGATAATATAGTAGAAGAAAAAAGGATTGTAGAAGACCAACTAAACAATCTAGAAAAGAAACCAAGTCTTGAAGAGGTACAAGAACATATATCTAAGCTTAAAAATAAAGAAGCAGCAGGAAGCGACACGATAACCGCCGAATTAATTAAACACGGAGGGAACTACAGAACAATAACACTTTTAAATATTACCTACAAAATCTTAACGATGATAATAAGAAGCAGACTTACAATACACGCTGAAATTATATTGAGAGACTACCAATTAGGATACAGAGATGACAAGTCAACAATAGACACCATGCATACAATAACACAAATAACAGATAAGTGCTATGCATTTGACATAGACCCCTACACATCTTATTCCTTGATTATTAGCAAACATTCGACAAAATAATAAGAACAAGAATAGTAGAAGATTTAAAAGAAATAAATCCATCTGAAAAACTGATACAACTAATAATCATGACGATGAAAGAATCAAAAGCTACAATACTACTCAGTCAAGGCCAAACAGAAGAAATTGAGAAAAATGAGTGAAACAAGAAGACGCATTATCAGCACTTCTCTTCATCATAAAATTAGATAGTATTATTAAACAAACAAAACAAGATGGGACAATTACCAACAAATCGTTTAAAATAATAGCATACGCAGATTACATAGCAATAATGGCAAGAAGACGAGAAGAATTGGAAAGTACATTTAAAATAATAGAACAGAAGTCAAAAGAAAAAGTATTAGAAATAAACGAAACAAAAACAAAATACATGCATTGCAGCAGAAAACATAAAAGTTTGACAGAACTAAGAATCGACAACTATACATTCGAAGAAGTCGAAAAATACAAGTATTTCAAATTTATAGTACACAGAAGAAATGAACGATTACACATTAAGCACCGAATACAACAAGGGTATGCTAATAAGAAAATACTCAAAGACAAGAAATTAAGCAAAAACACAAGAATAGAGATATATAAATCAATTGTTCAATACTCGATAATGATTTTTAATTTTATTGAATTGCATTGAAATATATTGTTTTTGTCCATTCAATATTCAAATTTCTATTTCCCAAAATAAATGTATATATGATATTCATTTGCAAGGACAAGCTGTATAGTTAATTTTTAAAAGTCCTGCCCACGGCATAAAGACAAAGAGAGAATGATTTCGGCTATGAACGAGAGAACACACATTATACCGATATCGATAGTGTAGACGCCAATATTCTTCGTCGATTCAAAATTAGATTACGGTCTCGCGACCTACTGTTTTTAATCAAAAACATTTACGGGGTTTTTCACCCTGTCTATTATTTATCCAGAAGCAAACAGCAGAAGGTCACCCTTTACAACCAAAGACCAAGAGAGGTGAGTACTTTTATTTCACTATACATGTCATTTTTCTAAGTACAGTCGATTGTATACGTTTCCCGGAAGCTCTGGTGTTTCATACGAAACAACAATGATACGTCCGGTCGTAACCTACGCCGCAGAAACAACTAGTTTAGTACAAAAGGAAGAGGAACTATTGAAAATTTTTGAGAGACGAATTATCAGAACAATTATGGGACATAAAAGCGAACAAAATGACGAAAAAGAACACTAATGAACCAGGAAATTGAAGATATACTATATAGAGAAAACATAGTAAGATTTTACAAAGCGCAAATAATTAGATAGTATTGACACATATACAGGAAAGAAATAACGTCACCACAGAGAAGAAAAACCAATAGGATCCACTTAATACAAGACCGAAAGGACAACCAAAGTTAAGATGGAAAGAGCAAGCTGAATCAGACCTCAAGAAAATTAAAGTAAAAAACTGGAGACAACTAATAGAAAATAGAACAGAATGGAGAAAAGTTGTTAAAAAAGCAAAAACAAACCAGAACCTATAAAAGCGAGAAAAAAAGGAAGACACGTGGACTAATCCGCCACAATGAACGGATTATTGAGTTCTGATGAACAGCTTCAATTTCTTCGGAAATGTACAGCGTATTATTATTATATACATCACAACCGTGCAAACGTATAAACATCTATGAGAGATGAACTCGCGTTTCATCTAAATGAAATAACCCACAAGAAAATGTGTTAATTTAATTGAAAGCCTGAAATTAAGCTGTCCATAGCAATTGCTTAAATGCATGAAAGTTCTTTTAGGATGGGCCATCATAATTATATTATGATGTCTATTACTATAGTATTAATTATTATCCAGGTGTAAGCCAATAAATTCTTGAAAATTAAGTATTTTATATAAGTGTATTTTAGGGAATTAAATGCTAGTTGTTTCTGTACACCCTGTCGGTTTATGGGAAATCTAGCTACGAGATAGAAAAATACTGATTTTTTTGTTAACGAATCAGCTTTCACATGTCATGAACATTGGTTGTCTACTTATTCCATATCATGTTTGGTACTTTTATCATACATTACTTATTTTGGAAAAAAATCCTTTTCCTGGGAGATAATATGTTACTCTTTTTGGAGGAGTGTTTGTTTTAATTTTCTTAAAAATGGATATAATAATGATATAACTTTGAAAATAATAATTAAACTCATTTAACAAATTTTCAAAAATTAACTATTCTGTAGTAATCAGTTGTACAACTGTAATTCTATGTTACCCAGTATATAAATTTATTAATCTAACAGCGTCATAATTAAACTTAAATATAATAATGTATTAAAAGTAAATAGATTTTGAAATTAGCATAATCGTATATTAATTTGTACTTTAAAATTTCGTCGTGTATGTATCTTTGAGTACTATCCAAATAAATATTACTAAAATAAAAAAGTATTAATATAGAATAAATCACAGATTCTATGTATTAAAAACAAAATACTATTACTGTGCTTTTTAAAATGATGTATTTAAATCGTAATAAAAACTTTAATTAAACACTCTCAATTTTTTCCCATGTAATAAATTTTTAAATAATTACAGTGAGCGTGGTAAATAAAGGTAAAGTATACTAAAATTTAAAGAGTTAAAAATTGTAGTAATTAGTGCATGATAGTTACGGATAATTCGGTAAAACTTTATTTTAATTTCTCCTTTAAATTTGGCGACAATGCATTAAAGGTTGGTGATTATTAAATAATTTAATTTAAATCCGCGTAAAAAGAAGTCTTTAGTGAACTATTGAGACCTAGGAATGGTCGGACAGGAGAGGACGACCTAGAAATAAACGATTTCTTATGGATTGAGAATTGAACGAATGCCTGCTAAATGTCATTAGCATTAATACTAATATAGTAAATACTTAGAAGATTCGTGAACGGGGATGTATTTTGTGTTGTAAAGATTACTCTCTAAAATTCTATAAATTGACCAATAGTAGTTTTGTATGGACAATTGGGTAAGGTATCTTTCATATATGAATGCAACTTATATAATACATGAAAATTTGTTAATTTATACATTAAGGAATTGTAATTAATTTAGCATGATGTAATAATAATAAAAAAGCTCAAAAAGACACAAGTTTTTTATTTTTTTGTCCAGTATAAATATGAGCATTTGTGAGAATTTTTTTTTGTTGTTTTTAAATGGTTTATTCAAGTTTAACATACTACTTTTTTATCTATCCTCGGTGATTCATTAAGAAGGCAAATGTCCATATCTTTGAGACTGTATGCCCTGTAATTTTGGGTAACAAATTATTCTAACACAACTGGCTCCCCTGGAGGCGCAATCTATCGTTCACAAAATATAATTGCGTTTTTGTACAGAATATACCCTAATTAACGTTGATAAAAAATCATCAACTATAATTTTTATTAAAGATATGTTTTACCTGAACATAATTTCACAAACTTAAAGATTAAATAAAAAATAAATAACAAGGATATTTAACTAATCATTTCAAAACTAGAGAGCGTTATGCAGCAATTGGCCCTATTTATGATTTTTTCTCTTTTGATGATTGGTTTTACTGTCAAAATAGGTAACTATTAAAAAAATGTGAAAGAATAGAGAGAAATCTTAACAAGGAGGGGTTTATGAAATTGTCTGTCGATGTTTTCATCTTTGTCTGGTATATATTTGTGATTTCTTTTTTGTAATGATCATATGTACTTTTTCAGTGTATTTTATGTAGCAAGACTAATGTTTGAAGCTCATGTATATTATTTTTAGTTCTTTGCATGCATTATTGTATTAAATATTGGCTTTGCTAAATTTAAGTTATTGGCCTGCTTTTTCTTTTAAGTTTATAATTTATCATTTGAATCGTGGAAAATTACTTCCTCTCTAAAAATTATCCATTCTGTTGTAGAATAACAACCGCATTTAATGTTCTATTGTTTACAAATTTATATAACCAATTGATATAGGATATGCCAGGGAATGGGAAAGCACAGTATTTACAACCTATAATCACTATTCCATCATTAGAAAGACCATATTTCAAAATACTTCTGAATTACAGAGCGGTTTACAACATTTTTGCATAATACGGTTTTTATATTGAAACATTCAATTTTACAATGAAAAATAATGCTCATTTTGCCAATCTTTTACTCAATTCGAATGACCGATGCCGACTCAATTAAGCTATTTAAGAATTTTCATATACTTCAATCAAAATTTCATCTTGTAAGATATTATTTGTTTTGGTCAAAGTCTGTGATTTTAAGCTGACAGTTCTTATTACACACGATGATTTCAGTTTGCATGGAATATTATTTGGAATTTTTTTCTAAAACACTGGATTCTTTAATTGAGTGTGTGTCGAAATGTCATATAAAAATAGTGTTATAATAAAAAATTACTAAATGTCTTCAAGAATACAATAATATTCCTTGTCTAAACTTATGCATTTGTGTCATTTTTGATAAAATTTTTTTTATACATTTATCAAGAAATATTAATCAAGCTTCACATACCGAATATCCAAATAGTTATAAATAAATTACTTTGTATATGTAATATATTTAAATATATTTCAATTAAATTAGCAATTTCTTTGGCATTGGTGTGTAATGAGTATTTCTCTTAAAATCTGATTCTTAATGTCTCAAAATTTGTGGTTCAGAAAAAAACCCAGAGAACTAACAAATTTTGTAGATGTGTCTTTGTCCAAGTGTTCCAATACCTGATTTGTTTATTTTACTCTTTATTACATTTATCTAGGTATATATTTATAAGTTTCTCCGATGTGGATTGCAATTAACCTCTCATCATATTTAATTATGTTGTTCAATTATATTTTATTTGCAGTTTATTTTATTTACATTATTATAATTTATTTACGTTGTTGTAACTCATATTAACTATAGCTAATTTGTTTAATCTCATACACTCCGGCAAATAAAATACTTTTAGTTTAAGTAAAGTGTGATGTTTAGTCTTCACTCAAGATGCATGTACATCATTCAAATCGTATACGTCTCACTAATTTTTTCCTTACAACTTTTGGGAACAATAAAATATTATTTTCTCATATTGTTTCATTTTTAATACATTTTTGCAGCCCGTTTCCAATTTGCAATAAGGTAAAAACTCTTAAAAATGACCACCATTTTATTTTTAACTTTTTTTATAAATAATTTTTTTTCAATCAATTTTGATATTTTTTGTTATTGTTGAATTACCTTTTCGGAATGCATCAGCCAACATCCGATACTTTTTTGTGTCTCGATTAAACAAAGTTTATTTTCCAAAAAATATGAAACGTGTAGTTACGAAATGACCAGACTCCAGATTTGCAATGTTGCCAGTTTACCGTTTTTATTTATCGGTCACTTTGGTTTTTTTAAATATATCATCCCGTATATTTTGTCATTATTGGAATCTACGCTCCATAGGAGTTTAATGCCCGATTTCACCAACTAATTCCTAAAGTTAGGTAATACCTAAATCGGATTTTGGAATTCCTAAAAGAAATTTTCGTTTCATCATACACTTCTGCTCCTCTTTTCTGTCATTTTCCACAAAAACAACTAAACAAATGAACGAACCACCAATTAATATACTGCACTGCTAAAATAGCTTAAGTTATGTCAATATTTTCCTCCTTTGTATGGTCTAGTTTCATTCAGTCTGCACGCCAAAAAACAAATTTTTAACTAAGTATAGTTGAACTTCGATATAACGAACCTCAATATATCGAATTCCTTGATGTATCGAAGTTTTTCAAACCCCATTGAAATTCCCTATCTTTATAAATCTAATTTTACCTCTATATAAGTAATTGGGTTAAAACGTCAATATAACAAATTTTTGCTTTTACGCCTCTCAAATTCCCTCTATATATCGAAGTTTTGAATGAAAATCTTCATATATCGAAGTATGAAATGCCGCAGAAACTAAAGATTTTCGGTTTTCATGATTTATCGATGCTGTTGTGAACCTCTATATACCGAAGTATGCTGAAAATCATCTTGATCTATCGAACCTCAATATATCGAAATCCTGGAAGTATCGGATTTAGGTAATTCCCAGCTTAGCCTAAAAACATGTTGGCAAAATCGGGCAAAACTGTCTTTAAGATTAAGATTTCATGTAGTTGAGTTTTAAATAAAGAAAACAAAAGTCTGGAAACTCCTGATTGTCTCAGAATTTTTGATATGAACCATGTTCAACTAAATTACAAAGGAAAAATTGAAAGATTACTATGTTGCTAAAATAACGTCTACTTAATCAAGTGTTCAATGTGCTCCATTGTTAATTTAGGTAGTAGGTATCCTAATTGATGGTAGAATCAATCTATTTCTTATTCGCATCATTGAGAGATTTAGATGTTTCAGATTTTTGTTTTATTTATTGGAGACCTTTACGGTTATATGACATCTCCAGTGTTACATATGCTTGACCGCTTATAAAAGCGGATATTCCATTCAAATGCAATAACATATTATTTTTTCAATACGTAACTGGTTATAACTCTTAATTTACTAGAATATAGAATTAATAAAATATCCCTTTTATATAATAGAATTAGTTTATTCAAACACATATAAAAATTCTATTTTAATTGTAGATTACAATCGCAGGGAACACTTCAATCCAATATGGCAGAATAAACAAAAGACTCCAAAACAATCAAATTGGTACTCATCACCATCGAAAAAAGTTGGCTAGCAATATGGAAAATGACAGATATTGAAAAAATAAAACTTGTGTCTATCTACCAATTGGGTGAAGGATATCATTGACCAGGTTTGCCAATTATGATGGCAAAATAGTATCGAATATCTTTCGTTGCCGTACGGTAATACTGGTATTCGACTATGCTAAAGAATAATAATCTAAGATATTTCCTGTAATGTTATTACTTATATTTTTATATAATAAATAATCTAACATCTTATTTTTCATTTTTTTATTTGAAGTAAATCTTGATTAACCTAACCAAACATTTGATTTAGTGACAACGTAACACAAACAAAATGTTATGAGGATTTAAAATCGTTATGGTATATAATATGCAAATAATTCCTTTACAATTATTTTTGTGCTAAAAAAGCATCTGGCGAAAGTAGGTAACAAGTTTAAAGTACATTAAATGTGAATAACAGTATCCACGATTTTGATTCTCCCAAACAGAACCTACCTGCGAAAATGTATACCAACCATATTCAAGATATGTTTTTGGAAAAATATGGGTTTCTAATGCTTATTAATTAAATCTTACATACAATGCAGTCAATATATGTAAATTTACTTGCACAAGTATAGTTAGTGGGATTACTCTGTGACAAAAACAAAGTTAATTCAGTTTAATTTTTGTCAATATACTTACAGCTAACATTCAACATGAGTTACGAACAGTTGAAAGCTCAACGCACTTCTACCAAAGGAAAGGTAACCAGGATATACAATTGGTTAGAAAAATATGATACTGATTATGAGACAGACGCACTAATGTATCAAGAATACTTAGATAAATTATAGAATGCCATATTGGCCTATGACCAGGCTCAGGATAAGATAGAATTGTTGCATGATTACGATTCCTTGGACAGTGAGGACCGTTCAGTGTTCGAAGGTAACGCAATAGATTTAAAGGTACGTTTACAAAGATATATAAATAACTTTACTGTACAAACCAATAATTTAACTTGTTCTCAGTCACCAGTGCAACAGGTTTTACCTATTAAAAAATGTTAAACTACCAGAAATACAAATTGCACCCTTTTCGGGTAAATTTGAAGAGTGGTCTCCTTTCATACAACTGTTTGAAACAGTAATAATTGACAATGCAACGTTGTCAAATGTACAAAGATTTCTTTACTTAAAATCATTCCTAAAAGATGAACCACTCCAAATAATAAGTAGTTTACAAGTCACTAATGATAATTTCAACGTTGCCATATCTCCTTTAAGAAAAATATACGAAAACAAACTAATTTTATTAAATGCTTTGTTTAATGCTTTGATAGATTCAAAACCTGTAGTAAAACCTACTGCACAAAATTTAATAGAATTTGTCATGAATTTAAGAAAAAGTTTACATCAGATTTATAATTTAAACTATTCAAATTTCATTTTTCCGTGGAGAGGTTTCGATTTAAATATCAGGTAGCGCCAGGCATACATATCCGCTAGGGCTTCCTAATATTTTAAATCAACAACCCCAATAATTTAATAAGCACACCCCCGGTCTTTTCTAGTTATTCTCTTTCATTTTTCCGTGGAGAGGTTTCGATTGAAATATCAGGTAGCGCCAGGCATACATATCCGCTAGGGCTTCCTAATATTTTAAATCAACAACCCCAATAATTTAATAAATCACACCCCCGGTATTTTCTAGTTATTCTCTTTCATTTTTCCGTGGAGAGGTTTCGATTTAAATATCAGGTAGCGCCAGGCATACATATCCGCTAGGGCTTCCTAATATTTTAAATCAACAACCCCAATAATTTAATAAGCACACCCCCGGTCTTTTCTAGTTATTCTCTTTCATTTTTCCGTAGAGAGGTTTCGATTGAAATATCAGGTAGCGCCAGGGATACATATCCGCTAGGGCTTCCTAATATTTTAAATCAACAACCCCAATAATTTAATAAATCACACCCCCGGTATTTTCTAGTTATTCTCTTTCATTTTTCCGTGGAGAGGTTTCGATTGAAATATCAGGTAGCGCCTGGCATACATATCCGCTAGGGCTTCCTAATATTTTAAATCAACAACCCAAATCATTTTGTAACTCCCCCCTCGTTATTCAAAAAGACTTACTACACCTACCGAGTTTACCAAGAATAATTAACATTTTATTTATGTATCTTAAATTGACACGCAACCCGTTTGATTTATAAAAGCTTTGGTGAAACCTATTGCACGAAAAGACCACCAAATTCAGGAGATTTTATCGTTGATTTTACCGTTTCTTTCTTGCATACACTATTTTATATTTACAAAACACTCTCGCTTATGTCCTGCCTGCTTCGTCGCTACTAACCGCCTATAAATTGTATATATGATTTGTTGATATATCTGTTTTGTAGAGACTAGGATATTACCTCCCATTACCTGTATTAATTTCTTTTCTTAGTTACCTTTATTGTATATAACGGCTTAGTTCACTATATAAGAAAAAAGAATATAGAATTAAAATATAAACCGAACCTTGGTGTTTTATTGACCGACTATAGGTTAGCACTTACCCATAGTAGAGTAGTTATTTGGCTACACGAATTTTAGCTTCCCGTAGAGTGGAACAGGAGCACAACTTTTATTTTGAGATTAGCGAGAACGTTTGTTTTATTTAGCAATAACCACCGGATTTTGACAGCAATAGACCCCTGGAATTTACCGTACCTCCATCTGAGACTACCTGGAACTCTCGACGAGTGGAGTCGTGGGACCGTGGAGACAACCACGTTAAAAATCTGGCGCCCGAGAAAGTATCAGGATTCCAAGGTGTCAGAAGTGACGTTCCGAGGCGTTAAGAGGTAGGGCAAGAGGCCGCTACCGATATATCACGCGCAACTCAGCGCACCGTCGTCGCCTTAGGGTAGTAAACGCGTCACTGTTATATCACGACAAAATATGGTAGACAATAAAAGCTGGACTTAGTTATGCACAAAATATACCTGTTTTTTCGGTATCGGCCTTGAAACTACAAATATTGACCATATATTTGTTATTATTGATTAATATTGCGGACATCTACATATTCACTGCTGGATTATGGTCAATATATCTATATGTCCGTTATTGCTCTCAGTAAACAGCGCTAAATATCAGGAGAAATGACAAAATCGCTAACCATAGCAAGTTATATTGCATATAACTAAAACTTACCTTAGTTTTGCCAAAAATACATGCCTTTTTCTGAGTCTGCCTTGAAATTTGAAATATTCACCATATATCTTTCATTATTATTGAATATCTCAAAAATCTCCTAATATAGTGCTAGATTAGGGTCAATATATCTAAATATCGGTTATTGTTCCCAATTTTCGGTAAACAGGCCTAAGTATCTTGAGAAATGACAAAATCGCTGACTATAGCAAGTTATATGGCATATACCGACAAAATATTGTAGATAATCAAAACTGGCCATAAATTTACCCAAAATACTTGCTTTTTCCGAAATTGGCCCTGAAACTTCAAATATTCACCATATATCTGTTATTATTGGTGAATATCGGGGAAATCTACATATATAGTGCTAGGTTAGGATCAATATATCTAAATGTCGGTTGTTGTCCCCAGTTCTCGGTAAACAGGGCTAAATATGAGCAGGATTGACTTAATCGCTAAACAGCAAGTTATATGGCATATAACGACAAAATATGATAGATAATAAAAGTTGGCCTTAGTTTTGCACAAAATACACAAGCTTTTTCTGAATCGGCCGTGAAACCTCAAATATTTACCATATATTTGTTATTATCGTTGAATGTCGCGAAAATCTCCTAATATAGTGCTAGATTATGGTCAATATATCTATAGGACGGTTATTGTTTCCAGTTCTTGGTGAATAGGGCTAAATATCCAGAGAAATGACAAATTCGCTAAATATATATTGTATGTAACGACAAAATATGGTAGATAATAAAAGCTGGCCTAAATTTTGCCCAAAATACATGCTTTTTTCTGAATCGGCCTTGAAGCTTCAAATATTGACAATATATCTGCTATTATCGGTGAATATCGCGGAATTTTACATATATTGTGCTAGATTACGGTAGATGTATCTATATGTGGGTTATTGTCCCCAGTTCTCTGTAAACAGGGCTCAATATCATGAGAAATAATTAAGTCGCTAAATAGCAAGTTTTATGCCATATAACGACAAAATATGATAGATGATAAAAGCTGGTCTAAGTTTTGCCCAAATAAACTTTTTTCTGAATCGGCATTGAAGCTTCAAATATTGACCATATATCTCTTCTTATCGGTGAATATCGTGAAATTCTACATATATAGGGCTAGATTTTGATCAATATATCTAAATATCGGTTAATGTTCCCAGTTGTCGGTAAACAGGGCTAAATATCAAGAGAAAAGACAAAATCGCTAAATATAGCAAGTTACATGGCATATAACGACAAAATATGGTAAATATTAAAAGCTGGCTTTGGTTTTGCCCAAAATACATGCTTCTTTCTGAATCGGCCTGAAACCTCAAATATTCACCATATATCTGTTGTTGTTGGTGAATATCGCGGAAATCTACATATACATTGCTAGATTAGGACAATATATCTTTATGTCCGTTATTGCTTCCAGTTCTCGGTAAACGGGGCTAAATATTAGTAGAAATGACAAAATCGCTGAACATACGAGTAGCAAGTTATATGGCATATAACGACAAACAAAACATGGTAGACAATAAAAACTGGCCTAAGTTTTGCACAAAATACACAAGCTTTTTCTGAATCGGCCGTGAAACCTCAAATATTTACCATATATTTGTTATTATCGTTGAATGTCGCGAAAATCTCCTAATATAGTGCTAGATTAGGGTCAATATATCTGTAGGACGGTTATCGTTTCCAGTTCTTGGTGAATAGGGCTAAATATCCAGAGAAATGACAAATTCGCTAAATATATATTGTATGTAACGACAAAATATGGTAGATAATAAAAGCTGGCCTAAATTTTGCCCAAAATACATGCTTTTTTCTGAATCGGACTTGAAGCTTCAAATATTGACAATATATCTGCTATTATCGGTGAATATCGCGGAATTTTACATATATTGTGCTAGATTACGGTAGATATATCTATATGTCGGTTATTGTCCCCAGTTCTCTGTAAACAGGGCTCAATATCATGAGAAATAATTAAGTCGCTAAATAGCAAGTTTTATGCCATATAACGACATAATATGATAGATGATAAAAGCTGGTCTAAGTTTTGCCCAAACATACTTTTTTCTGAATCGGCATTGAAGCTTCAAATATTGACCATATATCTTTTATTATCGGTGAATATCGTGAAATTCTACTTATATAGGGCTAGATTTTGATCAATATATCTAAATATCGGTTAATGTTCCCAGTTGTCGGTAAACAGGGCTAAATATCAAGAGAAAAGACAAAATCGCTAAATATAGCAAGTTACATGGCATATAACGACAAAATATGGTAAATATTAAAAGCTGGCGTTGGTTTTGCCCAAAATACATGCTTCTTTCTGAATCGGCCTGAAACCTCAAATATTCACCATATATCTGTTGTTGTTGGTGAATATCGCGGAAATCTACATATACATTGCTAGATTAGGACAATATATCTTTATGTCCGTTATTGCTTCCAGTTCTCGGTGAACAGGGCTAAATATTAGTAGAAATGACAAAATCGCTGAACATAGCAAGTTATATGGCATATAACGACAAACAAAATATGGTAGACAATAATTCTCAAAATACATGCTTTTTTTGAGTCGCCCGTGAAGCTTCAAATATTGACAATAATATATCTGTTATTGTCGGTGAATATCGCGGAATTCTACATATATAGTGCTAGATTAGGGTAGATATATCTATACGTCGGTTACTGTCCCCTGTTCTCAGTAAACAGAGCTCAGTATTAGGAGAAATGACAAAACATAGCAAGTTATATTGCATATAAGGACAAAATATGGTAGATAATAAAAACAGCCTTTAGTTTTGCCCAAAATTCTCCGAAATCGGCACTGAAACTTCAAATATTCACCATATATCTGTTATTATTGTTGATTATCTAAGAAATCTACATATATAGTGCTAGATTACGGACAATATATCTATATTTTCGTTATTGTTCCCAGTTCTCGGTAAACAGGGAAAATATCGGGAGAAATGACAAAAAAGCTGAACGTAGAAAGTTATATGGCAGATAACGACAAATTATGGTGGATAACAAAAACTGTCCTTAGTTTTGTCAAAAATCCATGCTTTTTTCTGAATCTGCCTTGAAACTTCAAATATTTATTATTGTTGTATATTGCCCAAATCTCCTAATATTGTTCTAGAAAAGGGTCAATATATCTGTATGCCGGTTATTGTTCCCAGTTCTCGGTAAACGGGGCTAAATATCAGGAGAAATGACAAAATCGCTAAACATAGCAAGCTATATTGCACATAACGTCACAATATGGTTGATAATAAAAACTGTCCCTAGTTTTGCCCAAACTTCATGCTTTTTTCTGAATCGGCCCTGAAACTTCAAATATTCATCATATATCTGTTACTGTTGATAAATATTGCAGACTACATATGTACTGCTGGAATATGGTCAATATATCTGTATGCCGGTTAATGTTCCCAGTTTTCGGTAAACATGCCTAAGTATCGTGAGAAATGACAAAATCGCTGAACATAGCAAGTTATATGATATATAACTACAAAATATGTTAGACAATAAAAGTTGGACTTAGTTATGCACAAAATATACCTGTTTCTTCGGTATATCGGCCTTGAAACTACAAATATTGACCACATATTTGTTATTATTGATTAATATTGCGGACATCTACCTATTCACTGCTGGATTATGTTCAATATATCTATATGTCCCTTATTGCTCTCAGTAAACAGCGCTAAATATCAGGAGAAATGACAAAATCGCTAAACATAGCAAGTTATATTGCATATAACTAAAACTTACCTTAGTTTTGCCAAAAATACATGCTTTTTTCTGAGTCTGCCTTGAAATTTGAAATATTCACCATATATCTTTCATTATTATTGAATATCTCAAAAATCTCCTAATATAGTGCTAGATTAGGGTCAATATATCTAAATATCGGTTATTGTTCCCAATTTTCGGTAAACAGGCCTAAGTATCTTGAGAAATGACAAAATCGCTGACTATAGCAAGTTATATGGCATATACCGACAAAATATTGTAGATAATCAAAACAGGCCTTAAATTTGCCCAAAATACTTGCTTTTTCCGAAATTGGCCCTGAGACTTCAAATATTCACCATATATCTGTTATTATTGGTGAATATCGGGGAAATCTACATATATAGTGCTAGGTTAGGGTCAATATATCTAAATGTCGGTTATTGTCCCCAGTTCTCGGTAAACAGGGTTAAATATCAGCAGGAATGATTTAATCGCTAAACAGCAAGTTATATGGCATATAACGACAAAATATGATAGATAATAAAAGTTGGCCTTAGTTTGCACAATATATACATGCTTTTTCTGAATCGGCCTTGAAACTACACATATTGACCATATAGTATATATATTATTATTGGTGGATATTGCAGATTTCTACATATCTAGTGCTAGATTAGGGTCAAAATATCTAAATGTCGGTTATTGTTCCCAGTTTTCGGTAAATGGGGTTAAATATCAGGAGAAATGACAAAATCGCTAAACCTTATATTGCATATATTGACAAAACATGGTAGATAATAAAAGTTTTGCCCAAAAAACATGCTTTTTCTGAATTTGCCTTGAATCTTCATATATTCACCATATATCAATTATTGTTGGTGAATATCGCGGAAATCTACATATACATTGCTAGATTAGGACAATATATCTATATGTCGGTTATCGTCCCCAGTTCTCGGTAAACAGGGATATCCGGTGAAATGACAAAATCGCTAAATATAGCAAATTATATGGTATATAACGACAAAATAGTTTTGTCCAAAATACTTATTTTTTCTTGAATCGGCCCTGAAACTTCAACTATTCACCAAATATCTATTGTTGAATATCTACTAATATAGTCTCCTATTTAGATTTTCTAAATCTTTGTGAATACTATAGAAATGTGATTGGGATTATTATGAATTTCACTAAAAATAATCGACATTTGAGTAAATTTGAGTTACTGTATACCCTTTGTGATTGTATTGATAGTTAATTCATAATTTTGATGACAAGCCAGAAAAGAATGATGTCAAAATATTACAACACACTACACTTATTTTAGTTATTTTATTAGCAACGTCAGCACCCTGAGTTCATTGACATAAAGTTTTTCCTGTTATCAGTTGGGTGGAAATATGAGATACAATGTTAAAATGTTTATTAATTAATTAATTTTAGTTATAAAATGTTTTTAACATTGATAGTTTTCTGAAGTGTATGAAATTTTATCAAATGACGATTCAAATTTACGTTAAACAATATTTTTAATAATAATAATGGATATGTTGCTTGCGGCGTCTGAAATCTAAAGATATATCCTGCGATACTTGAAATCTCCTGTTGTCTCTCGTTTTGTAATTCTTCGGGTACCCAATTTATCGTAAGCTTTTCCTACTTCTTTTGACTTGAGTCAGTAGTAAGGTACATGTTTTCAATTTGCTTCATAACTCTTCTCATATCTTCATAAAAAATAACATCCTTATTCACTCGATCAATTTTTATCATAAATTCTTCAAATGTAAGCATCCTTCACTCCAATTTGCTAATGCCTTTTTAATATCAAACTTATTTACGATTACACTATGAATAATTGAATCATATTTTTCAAGACGGCTGTACTCTGTACTTGTTATGTTACGTATTAACCATAGTGTCGTTTGTCCCACTTCAATCAAACTAAAATTAAATGCTTATGCTTTTATGTCTTTATTTCTTTATGACTACACTTTGTATATTGAACATATTTACGACTATATTCTGTTTACTGAATATAAGCATCCCCTCCCCTCCCCGACTCAAAATACAATAATTGATTTAAATCATGTATAATGAACGTCGTAATGCCCTTATGGTACTTTGTAAATCGAATAATAATAACAAAGTCGCTGCTATAGAATCAATATCATACACACTATTAGCATGGTCTCCGTAGCATAATGGCCTAAGTGGTCGTATTTGGAATCAAGAGTTCGTAGGATAGAATCACGCCATAAACCATGAATTTTTTTTTCAATTTAATAAATTGTACGAAAGCGCTGCTTACGGTACACAAGACACGGAACAGAAGACACATGTCACAAAACACAAGATTGATGACATGACAGTTGACACACGTGACAGATGACATACGTGACAGAACACAAGATGCATGACAGCTGAATCACGTGACGATAACGCACGTGATATATGACACACGTGACGGATACAGTTGACACACATGACAGGTGTTTCATGACACTCGACACACATGACAGATGATACATGACACTCGACACACTTGACAGAACACAAGATGGATGACACGGAACACAAGATTAATTACACGGAGCGTGTGATAGATGTAGTTGACACATATGGCAGATGACACGTGACGAATGATGCATGACGTCACTTCCGGTGCGTGCGTGCATTTGTGTTGTTAGGTTACCCCTCCAGCTTTCATATTTGTAACTACTTTCGTCCCCGTAGCCCCCTAGTATATCTACTTACTTTATATTCCAGATTCCTGATATTAATTCATCTTTACATATTAATAACGAGCCGCTCGAGGCATCCAAATATTCAAGGCCGAGCAAGCGGGAAAATATTGAGGCGGAGCCTAGTGGAGCCTCGCCAATGCAGCATAAATGACTTTCTCCTCAAACCTAACGATATAACGCGTTTACTATAGATTTATGAATGACTTGGTTCGTCTATCTTTAGTTGAATGTTTTTGGTCGGAATGGTCATAATCATGATAAACAGAATCTGACGTGATCTTTTATATATTTTATTTGGTAATTCATTTCTGTTAATTTTGATTTTAGGAATTCAACCATAAAACAGTTATTTACTTTTCATAAAACCTATGACTATGTGATTGACAATTAATCCAAGAAAATGAGATTTAGAAAAATATATGATAAAATTTGAAGTTTACAGCTTATTTGTTATCATCAATCATGATGTGGATAAATTGGAATATTCATCAAGTAGATAAAATATGGAAAAGCTTTATAAATATTAGAAATACAATAAAATCATTATTACTATTATCCAATCCCAATAGATCTATAGAAATTTGAAGTGAATGATAAATACCTCAATCAGGTTATAGTAAACTCTTGTTTATTCAATTATATGTTTTTGCGTCATTTCCTATTTCATTCAAGAATTTCTCACGTTTTTTCATATGTTTCATTCTCAAATTTGAATATACCTAGAGAAAAAAGAAGATTTCTCAAACTGCCTGCAAAAAAACACTTTATTGTTTTTAAATTTATTGGTGATTCACATAATACATATTAAGTTATACAGTTATCAATACAGAATTTAATGTACTTATCCATCAAAATATTAAAGTAACATTTATATTAAAAAATCCACAGGGTTAAGAACCATGTGCATATTTTTTACTTTGAAAAAATTTGGCCTTTTTGAATATAACTTCCAACATAATTATCATGATAATCCATTATCATGAAGATTAATTAGGTAAATATTTAATAAATTTATGATTATGAAAAATATTAAAAAATTATTTACATCGAAAATAATGAACATAGAGTAGATACGATTAGATCTTTTCTTGTTATTCAAGTTTAAATCCCTTTCGTATTATGAATCCATATGTTTAAACAAATAACTGGTGCCAATTTTCTCAATGACGAGTCTTCTCTTCGTGATCAAATTTATCCCGCTTTAAGAACCTTCGTCATCATTCAGCTGTACGCCATTTTGTATTATGAATTGTTAAGTGAAACACACAACTGCTGCGAATGAAGTTTATTTTCTCAAAGACGAGGTCAACCCCTATTTTTTGCAGCTTCACCCCCATACGCCATCCTGATGGTCAGCCTATAGGCAGGTGCATCGAAATATTGAATATAACCAATATTGAATCGTTTTCTCGATAATCAGTAAGAGATAGAAAAATTACCACTTTCACTCTCTATAGCTACCCTCGGTTATCGCTTCAACTGACGCCTGTAGAGAAACGTGATTTACTTTAGGATGGGAACACAGTACGATACATGTCCATTTTCTCGACGTCGAGAAAAATCCGGCTCTATCTCTCCTACTGTATGAATAGACAAACATGTTCACATTGTTCACTCATGTTCTCTGTAAAGAATACAAATCATACAATAAAATAAAATTATGTGATACGAATTTATAAAATGTTACCTACTATGTACATCAATGTTATGTCCCTGTGAACACTTTTACTTGGTACTTGTACGTATTCTTTCACAATATCTAATTTTTTTGTCTTACCTTTGAATTCATTTTGGATTATTAAATTTTCATGTCAAGAACTGGCCAGGAAAACTGTTTATTAGGAAAGAATTTTTAAAGACAAAGAGCTATTTTTTATTCAAATAGCCAATTTCATAATATATTTCAGAAACTAAATTCTTATGTGCATAAGTCAAAATTTACTAATTGTGGGCAGTTCATTGGGGTGAAAATGGGTTGTTAAATACAGCAACTGAAACTTCATACAAAATAACTTAATTATGTTATTAAATTTGCTAGTGGAATTCTCAAAAACAATTTCAAACATAATCTTTGAAGTTACTGGAAATGGGTATAAATATCATTCACATTTTTTCCTTGGGATTTTTGAGAAGAGCCTCTAAATTTTTTACTGATGAGGAGCAATATGAGCCTCCAATTGTCGATAATGTATTTCATCTTTAATTATATGACAATATCCATCGATATCTTAATTCTGCGTATCAAACACAGAGAAGTCCTCTCTTTTGACTAATCCATAGGTGATAGGAGCGCTACACATGAGCATTGGATAAAAATCATTATCAAAATGCATTTGAAATTTAAACTGCCAGAATTTATACTAGTTTCAGTTGAACAACTTTGTCGGCTTATTTTCTTTAGGAATGCAAGGCAGTTTTGAATGAAATAGACGGTTTGTTTTCTCCAGAATTCATGTCAAAGCATATTTTTCACAGATATTGACCATATATATGGTGGTTTTCATCGTAACAGCAATTCTTGACATTTATTAAATAGTGTGTCGTTATTGCAGTTGGATTCTTTTTTTTATTGAAAATGCAGGATTCAAGCGGGAAACAAACTTTGCAGGATTATTATTATTATTTTAGGGAGCGCTAGTGATGGTCATTGGAATTTGTCGTTATGACACATCGTTGCAAACAGATAAGAATATTTGAGTTCAAACTATATTCAAAAGAGCCATTATACATTTTAATTTTAACATTAACATTGAATTTTATTAAAAGTACACCCATATTTTAGAATTGGAAATGTATTTATCATTAACCTTTTAAAATACAGTTACCATACAAACTTTAAAAAAGCATTCAAAATTATTATAAGCCACAGGATACAACGTTTAGCTTCTATTTTGATCACGAAAAGTGTTAATTAGGTAAATTAGCACTATTACTATATATACAGAGCGATATTGACCACTATATATTTATACATTTTATAATTTTTATTATTTCAATTCAACACACCCTGCATGCATACTTATCTAATACTAAATATATCCATCTGAAATGTGTTAATTTAATCTAAAAAGTTTCTAAACGGGCTTAACATAAATTTTACTATGTCTATAACGTTGTATAATATTAAGTAACCTGACGGCTAATATTTGACTATTGGTACATTAAAATATTGGCTTCCTACTTTCATCGATTATTTCCAATAATTCCATGTCCGTCGACTCAACACCATTTGGACAATAAACAAACTTATAGGTATTTAAATCAGAAAAGTGATTTTACTAGCCCTTTTGAGAAAATGTTTGTATTTCACTAAATGGAAATAATGACTTCTAATTATGAAGATTTAACACAAAATACCTAAAAAAATATAGCTGCATACTGGGTTACAGAGTTTATTAAACATTTGAAAACGATTTGTGTCCAGTACTCTCAACCTATTTTACGTATCCATATTATATTTGGCAGGAAGTGTATACACTCTACCCCCTACTAAATCATGTTCAACAAAGGTTTCTGGCTACTACCAGAGGCATTTGACAAGAGCAAGTGACTGGTTAATCGTTCCCAAATTCTACGCCACTGGCGGAATAGAAATGTTAGCACAATTTCTCGATTGTCCTATACTTTTGACATAAATATTTCTCGAGATGTTGTAAGTTAAACATGAAGCTGCATAATTTTAAACGTTTGATATGTAATAATTATCAGTTGCGAATCACCACAGATGTCCGTATCGGCAAAATGGCCGATCGACGTCACGGTTTTCGAAGGGGATGTAATTCAATATTCTGCGTGGTATTAGCCAGGAATGTAGTTGTTTTTCCCTTCGAAGAACGGTCAGGCCAATACGTCGAAATTATTGAAATTTCGACTGAAAGCAGGTGTAGTAGAAAATCGAAATTTATATATATATATATATATATATATATATATATATATATATATTATCATGTACACAAATAGAGTAGTTATAGAATTATAAATACCTGATAAGAATGTCCAAAATTATCCAAACAAATAACCAGTATAATATTGTTTAGAAGACAACGTAATCATACCATAACATAAAATATGAACTATACTTCAGTAATTGCCAGTGAACAAATTAATATTGGATACATGCAATCCATATTTCGATTAATATCTATAATAAACTTTGTAAACACAAAATGTTACGATGACAATTAAAATGTCGGGTTTTTGAGAGTCTCTAGGCATGGCCATTAACAAATGATACCTAATTTTAATAAACATGTTTTATAAAAATATATCACTCCTTATCGTTAAGCATAATAAGCCGACTATCAGAGTAATACCGCCCACATAGAGGGTAATATCGCCTATAATAAAGATTGACCGTCTATAAAACAAATTACAAGATTTTAATCAAAAACGCATTTTAATTTTAAAAAATAACGAAACTTAAATAATTCTAATACCAAAAAAATATTTTTAGACACAAAACACCACCACATAAATTGCACAAAAATCACAAATATAATTTTTATGACTATAAAATCCAGAACACACTTTATGGGCCCATTTGTAACATATTCCGCATTTGTACCATATTTCTGCTTTACCATATTCACCACAAATTAAACAAGCGTCATTACCATCCTCACTTAAAGGATCCATCAGAGCTATGATCATTGCATAGGTCTTTCTCGTCATACGAAGAAGCACTGGAGGAGCTGTCATCAAAAACTTGTTTTTTTACTTTCATGACCGACAATTTCTTTGTTCTTTTTGTTCTAATTCTGTTTTTTCTGGAGTAGCAGTTATTATTTTGGATATACCAAGTTTTCTTCCTCGTTTGTTTAAATTTTTTCCCGCAACAATATTTGGGGGGTTAACTCTTCAAAAGGTATATTCGCCTTATTTTGCTTCGTAACACCAGGTCCTTTTGAGGTAAAGGGTGTAACATAAATTTCAGGATTTTCCTTTCTTCATTTAAATCATCAACTTGAGTTTTTTGGAGTGTTTTTGAAGATGGTTATGGTTATCCAACAATAGCAATATAGGATTGTCTTCAGAAGGTGACGTATGTATTTTAAAGTGAGTAAGAAAAGAGACAAATAATTCTTCATTCATCCATCCTTTAGGCCAGCATGCGTATAAAGCTTCAACAGGACCGTTGCGTTAAAGCTGTTCTGACATTCGTCCCCTTGGATATATAAACATACATTCCTGATGCACTGATTGCACAAGAGACTAGATATTACGACCTCTCTCCCAGCTGACGGCTCTTCCAAGTTGTTTTACGCCTTCTGGACCAACAATTTTTGATTGAGTTTGCACGGTGGCGATGCCGGTCTCGTCCACGTTAAAAATTCGATTTGGTTGAAATAGAAATTTTTCTACGACTGTTTCCAAATTTTTATAAAAAAAGCCGACAGTTTCCGCATTAAATCCTGAAATTCTTCCTAAACTGGCTTCCTTAAACTTACATTTCGATGCCGTTTTAGAAAACCTTGCAGCCAGTCCTTTCCTGCCATTTTTATATTATTGTTAAAACGGTGAGGAATTTTGTTGTTTTCTGCCGTAAACTATTTTACGTAAGCTTAAAGCCGTCAAACCGTGAAACATCTTGGCTAAATAAATACACCGATTGGCCAATACCATTTCCTGTTCTACTGAAAATTTGCAATGACGACCAAGAGGTACTTTGGTTGTATTTTCATTTTTGAGGCGGTCTGTAACAATATCATAATAAGTACTTTAAATTACTTTTTCGTCTCTTTCCTCTTCCATTTATAAACGCAGTCATCGCTGCTTGAAGCTGTTCTTCCGTCCAAGTAGCTCTTTTATTGGAACTGTTTCCTCTAGTAGCCACTATTTCTACAGATAAGTATAAAATTCAATTGTTGCGGTTAATATCGCCCACTACAAAAGGAGGTTGGCAATAATCGTGAACAAGAAATTATCTATACAAACAAAATACAGCTTTTTTTCTACACCACAAATATTTCATAAAACCACGTGCAAACTCGTTCATATCTATTAGACAACTGAGAGTGTATATAGAGTGCACAGCTATCGTCGTCTACCTCATGTATATCTTGACTTAACAAAAACGTTGCCAAATACTTCGATTTGTTGTGCAAGTAGTTATTTATAAGTCTGGGCGATATTAGCCGGTGAGCAATATAACCGCACTTCCCCTACTTCTTGTTTACTAAAAACTTTAGACTTCTTTACTTTATATCCCACAGAATTTTTCTTTAAAAAAGCTAATAAGTTGGAATATTTATTAATATCAATGTCCCATTGAATACAAACTCCATACAGTTGATGATTTAAGTGTGTTTGATTTTATAGCTAAATAAGCTAACAAAACATTTTCATTTACTACCTTTATTTTTTTCTCTTCGTACCATTTTTCGAAAAATTCATAGGCTTTTGCATATCTTTCCTTGGATTTTGTTGGTAATAATGCATTAGTGGCGGCAGCTGCCGCTTCTTTAATTTCGAATGGAACGTTTTCAACGTCACTTTTGTCACTACTCATTTTTAAATGGTTTAGAAACTTGTAATAACACACAAAGTGCATCAAAACGTCATAAACTTCTAGTGACAGATGGCTACGATATTGCTATGGCAACTGTAATATTTAACATACCCTTCGAAAATTATCTCTGGCTAGATGCTCGTATTTTCTCTTCAATGAACATTTTGACAGCTCGGGATAGTAGGTACTTTGCCAAGCAGTTCTGTCACTTTACCGAGCAGTTAAATTAATTTTCCGATCTAGACCGGCAACGACAAACTTTCCGAGTTAAATAATGATCGGAAATTCGCATTTTCTAAAGAGGCAGCATAAAAAATATTTATAGTAATAATTTATTTACAAAATATTACTAAAGAATTATAAAAACCGTATGTATAAATAAACCCGAAGGTATCCTAAAGGTGTGGATACACGTGTTTCGGCAAACCACAAGTAAATACAGAAAAATTGAATTAGTTACTTTTACCTTCTCTTTATTTTTGTTATTTATCATAATATAGTATTTCACATGAAGACGTCAGGTTACCTTCAAAATCAAACTGAAAATATTTCCAGACTTTGTCTGAAATATGTCTTTACTGAAGTTCCAGTTTCTAACATTTATGTGGATTTACATCATTTGAACGTTTTTCGTTGTGATATAAAATTCAAAATCAATTAATATAATACATATAGGTACTATACAAATTTTTAAAGGTTTTTGAACTTTTAGTATATTTCTATCTTAAGTTGTTTTTGGTCCGTGCATTAATTGATGTAGTGACAATTCTTAATTATATTATACAGGGTGCTATTGCCTATTTTTAAACCTATAATAATTATTTATAGAATTGTGAGAAATATATTATGAACGTTTATGTATTTCTTGGATGTGATTAATTTTTCCTTTCATAGTAAAACATAAATTATCTAGGTATATGGTACTCGGTATTCAGGATTGTCAGAAAAGTAATATGGTAGATCTGATTTACATTTGAATTTCGCTGTACTAAATTTCTTTATGAGGATCGATGTTTTCATCCGAAATATTACCAAAAACTTTCTTTTCTTATCTCGGAATTAAATCATATTGATATTAAATCAACTACCTCTGTTGCATTAAACCGTTTCTAATAAAAAGTGACGTAAAATGGGGCATACTGCAAATGTGCAGCACAGCTTAAAAGACTTTTAATAGAGTAGTAGGAATATTTCATCATTATGAATAATATGTGTCGTGTATTTTGACCTGCTGGTTAATTTTATCTATATACAGTTATGCCGTAAATCTACTCCGAATGTAGAGATATTAGCATTTTTGGTCATTTCTACTCCCAATATACAGTGTCCGTAGTGGACTACGTGTAATTTGGCCCCCAGTAGAGAGGTGATCAATTTACCAACAGCTTTTCAACATTTCCTTTAATGCCTAAGAATATATTTATCAAATTTGGCGCCAATCGGTTCAGCGGTTGTGCTGGAAATGAGCGCACATACGGAGTAGTAAGAAAGAAAAACTTCATAGAACACTAAAGAAAAATTTGACCGTTAATTTACCAGACAACAGGGTAGAGGCCAAGGATATAAAATCGAGTGTGGAAGAATATAAATATTTCGTGCAACGATGTCAGAGTCGCTTCCGAATTTTACTATATTGTCTGAGGTTTGACAATAAAGTAGCTCGTATTGGAAGAAAATAGAGTGATAATTTCGCAGCTTTCCGAGAAGTGATTGAGAGATCGTTTATTAGGATGAAGGAACGTTATGCTCCATCAAAATACGTCACTATTGACACATAGCTAGATGGATTTAGGGGGCGCTGCCCATTCAAAATGTATATTCTATCCAAGCCGTATAAGTGTGGCATCAAGATTTTGTTGTGTTCTGATTCCAAAACATATTATGCACTAAGTACTGAAATATATACAGGTAAATGTTCAACTCTTGAAACGTCCAAGCAGCTCAATATTACTGTGAAAAAGTGACCGCTTCTTTCCATGGGACGAACAGAAACTTAACCACAGTTTACACATCTATACCGGAGAAAAATATTACGGTAGTTGGAACCATGAGAAAAAATGTAAAAGAGATTCCGCCAGTGTTCAAGGAAGTAAAAACTAGATGAAAAAATCTGCTACGTTTGTATAGCTATCAACTCGCTCTATTGTCAGATATTATACAACTCTACAACGAAACTAAAGGAGGCGTTGATACTATGGACCAGCTTTGTCACACATACTCTACTTATAGAAAAACTAGACGTTGGTTCTAAAACTTGCTAGATATTATAGGAATCAACTGTATTATTTTTTTGATTGAAATCCTCAATCAATTGAAATGATTATGAACAGAAGATCATTTTTGAAAGGACTTGCCATGGCTTTAGTGAGACCGTTATGATCAGCTGACGGAATACTCCAACTTTGCCTCGCCAACTGCGTGAAACTGTATGTCGTGTGCTGCAAATAACTAATGAAATTCCAGTACCTGATACACCGGAGCCATCAACAGGAAGAGTTGCCTTCTGTGTAGAAAATCGAGGGCGAACGTAATTTTGTTTTGGGGTACACCTGTACCCCAGGGTACTATTTTTGTAGTATGAAAAACGGGTAGCGTTCCAGGGTTAAAAGAGAATCAGATATTAGGCTTGATGTCATCTACGAAGAAATATTTCTATAGTGTCTGAAGTTGATGACCTTATGAAATTCATGTGCGTATTTTTGTAAAACTTTACTCGTAGATGTCTCTTGAATTGTTGGTTTTGCAATTTCCAAATTTTTTTGATATTATGAAAACAACAAGGAACGATGCTTATCAATTGCAAGAATTTCAAAAATATTTAAAATATAAATAAATAAGACAATGAATAAGATTTGTATCGAATTGTAAAATAAATTGTAGCGTTTGAAAATAATATAATACTACTAGTAGATATAAACGGCCTAAAAACCTGTGCATACTACATCTGTCTTCACTTGAAAGCAAAACTTGATCGTGATATCAATACTGAAAATTGGAAATGATTAAACTTAGGAGTATTAACTTCAGGTTTGAATATATTTATTATACAATCATCTCACATAATCGAACATTATTTGAAGCGTACATACTAATTCTATTTTAATTGACCTGATGTGAATATTTTGAGTATTTTTCTATGAGATTTAACAATTTTACACGTACACGTACAAATAATTCCAAAGTTGTTGTTCAGAGCCTGTGAATTGAATTTTCTGGTATAAAAATCAGATGTACATATTTGGCATAGGAGATATACATGGACTGCGTTATTGATAAAATGCGATAGGGATTCCTGTACAAAACCGTCAAAAGCGACCTAACTTTTTACCCAATAGCGTTCATAAAAAATATCAACACATCTGAAAAGATCAATGAAAAATAGGTCCAAATGCACTTATAATTTTGTTAAATTCGTTCTGGGTCTGATTAAAAAAGTCGTACGCAATTTTTGTAACTCTTTCGAAAAATAATAAAAGAGGCGGGGTGGAAATTTGAAAGTTAAACGGGAAGTAACGTGGTTCGATTCCACACTGTGGCGAAATTATTTCTCAAATTTTGTTCAAAAAGAAATTTTAAGTAGAAATATTTAAAAAAACACAAATTTATTTGGGTTATAAATTTAATTATTTATTTAAATATTCAAATTGTTTTCCGTTTGCTGGTAAACATTGTCCCTAACGATCATAAAATGAAAATTTTCGACATTCATTATTAATAATATTTTTCAATTCATCTTCTGTCTTCTGTTCATATTCTGCTACTTTATATTTTAGGAGACCCCATAAAAAGAAATCAGGAGATATTGCCGGCCAGTTTATCGTACCCCTCGACCTATCCACGTATTTGGGAAAACAGAATTAAGGTATTCCCATACTTCCCTACTGGAGTGAGCCGAGCAACCATCATGTTGATACCATACTGAAACATTTCTAGGTGCGGCATTTACAATTTGGGGTCCTATTTCATTTTGGTGATGATTCAAATATTCTTGGCAGTTGAAGTTGTTAATTAGGATTAATTATTTTATTACAAAATATGCCGGCCCGTACGGTTACTGTTTTCTTATATTTACACATTTATTTTATGTGGATTTACTGTATCCCAATACCTTTGATTTTGATTTTTTTTTAGTTTGAACACTTGTCGGTGAAACAGAGAACACTATGTACTTTAAAAATACGAACATTTCAATCTTGTGCTAGGCGTATAATAATGGTGGTCCTAGGGTTTTCGACAAAAGCCCGCTGAATGGACATTAATTTGGTTCTAGTTCTTCGTTGGTGTTCCGGTTTTAGGCACAACCTTGTTTCAAATTATTTAATAATTTGATGTATCATGTGATGCGGTATATCAGTCTGACCATTGGACGTATTAAACAGAAATTGTCTAATTCGCCTTCTGGCCGCTATAATACGGACAAATAGCACAGTTTCTTCACGAGTGAGCATTTTACATCGAGAAGGAAAATAAATAATAACTAACTGATAATAGTGAAAACTACCAAACATATAAACAAGTAATACATTAAATTAACGAATAGGATAACACGAACAATATTAAATTAAATTATACCCAATAAATTAAAAAATATTATAAAATGAATCTAAACTTAAAACATCAAAAGAACTAACAAGAATATTACAAACGAAACAAGAAATTACTCACAACTACACTAAAATTACAAATTGTCAAGAATGAAAATGATATTAATTGGAAGCCTACCTACTAGATTTTGCGTTATTAAAATTGACACTTAATTGTCTCAACTTTGATTTAAATGAATAAATTTTCGTAACAAATAATCGTGTCTAATTTTAGATATATTTTTTTAGACAAAAATTATGGAGAAAGAACTACAAACAAAAAGAAAAAAAAATGACCCAGCCGGAATCGAAGCACGATACTTGACGTTTAACTTTTAAATTTCCACTGCGTCAACCGCCGTTGCTCTCCGCTCTTTTTATTATGTTTCGAAAGTGTTATAAAAATGGCGTACGACTTTTTCAAACATAAGTATGCATTTTTTTATTAAACCAGCGAGAATTTAAGTAAATTGAAACTGCATTTGGACTTATCTCTCTTTTCACATCTGTTATCTGTTTTTATGAATGCTATTTGATAAAACAGTTCGCTCGCTTTTGAAGGTTTGTACAGGAATCCCTAGTAGCATTTTATAAATAAAACAGTGTATAACTTTAGAGTGGTTTGGATCTGATTAATTTCACTGATTTTTTTCCGTATTTTTTACGTGATCTAAATTAATTATTATGACTGATTGCCAATTTTTCTTCATCTGCGATGAAGCTTTTCAACTTACAAAACAACTATATGTCTCAATTGGATATTATGCTATGTTGAATTTGAGCCTTTCTGTTCACACACACTTAACAGAAGAATATCTGAAAAGCTAATTTTCCTTCTTTGGTCCCCCTATTTCTTATAAACGATATTAGCTTGACCTGCATGTAACGGAATCTTTCAACTTAATTTTCACTAATTCCAATTTCTGATTAGGGGTCAAGGGCCGATGACAATACAATTTTCAATTTTATTTTAACCTTCGCTTCCGCCAACAATTTAAATAACATCGTTTGAACATTAAATATTGAATATTATAGATTAAAATCGCTACATTATTTTTCTACCTACATTTTGAAAACTACCAGAAGTATTAACTGACAAACTTTATTACTATAGACAACTTTTAAATGATATTTAAAATATTTGAGATTTTGAGGAAAAAAATTATATCTCGAAACAACTAAAAAAACACGCATTAATAGCAAATCAAACGAAAAAGTACCAAATAAATTATAGTTTGAAATTAAAAAAACGCACTTTAATAGCAAATAGAACTAAAAAGTAGAAAATAATTTCTAAGTATTGTAGAGTTTGTGTTACTGCAATAGAAAAACCAACAAATCAATTATGACTAATTAATTTGGGACAAGATCAATATAAAAAATTCCAATGGCACAGGACCAATTGGACAGGCTTATTTCAGTAACATTTTTGCATAAAACCCAAAATAAAAAATTAGAAACAAAAGTTATAGAATGTTTTGAGATGTACAAAAAAACAAAGTAACATTTTGCCATCAAATCAAAAACAAAAAAACAAAATAAATGTCTGGTAAATTTGTGAATTTTCTCAAATAAATGTTTTATTATACGATTTAGAGAAAAATGTTGGGTATAAAAGATGTAGAACGTGTTAAGGTCTATGAAAAAGTTCAATAACTTTTTTGCGTCAAATGGAAAACAAAGAAAATACGAATTTTTTTCAACTTTGACAGGCCGCCATTTTGTTTTTACTGGGCCGATTTGGCTCATTAACGAACTCGTCCAAGATTTTAGCCTAACCGATTTTTGTGGCAAGTTTGGTTTCGATGCGTAAAAAAATACGCCCTCTATCGTGCTTACAAATTCCGTTATAACACATACATATATATATTAATACAGATCCTTTATTTGAAATTTAAAGAATAAGTAAAACATAAGAAAATTTATTTAATTTTGGCTGCCATACTTTCGATACACACTGTACTATATGTAAATTATTAAATTTTGAAAGATTCAGTAGAAATATCAAACATGACATTTCATAATTTCGATGACATTTGTGTAGAATATATCTAATGATAGATAGAACATAATATGATTTGGAGAAAATATTTGAAATTGCAAAATATAGAGGTCTCTGCTAGCAACATTACAAATGTAATAAAAGAATTTCAAAATCTCACTTGGTTATTGAAAATCATAGATTAGTAATTTTTTTTAAAAAACAAGAAAAATCGGTAACCAACGAAAAGGAGAATTATTTATTTTATAAAAATTTAGTAAGTAGTTTTTTATCCTTTGAAGAGACAACATCAGAATTAGAGTTGTCTCAATTTTTTGGTAGATTGTATAAATTGTACAATCAGATGAATAACCAATATGATAAAGCCAGTGCGTGTATAATTCGGATAAGAATTGCATCGTAAAAAGTGTATGTGTTTCCAGTTTTCTAAATTGTATATATTTAGAAAGTTAGCAGAATTCTAAATACGTTTAGAATAAGTACGAGTTTTCCTGATCCATTTGGTGAGTCCAGTTTTTAAATTTATTTCTCGAGAAATATCAGGCCTTTTTTAAATACAGTTGAAAATTTAGATGCATCTATATAAGAAATTTTGAAACATACCAAAATTATCGATACATATATCAGTTTCAACATCAAGTGAATAGACAATTTGAGCAGAAATTTTGTTATTTGACATTGATACACATCAAGTGTAAATTACACAAGTTGAACGTTTGATAATAATAATTAATTAGGTTAAATTCTAGCATAGTTGTATTCTAATTTTAAGTTTTTGTAGAGATTACGACTGTTGTTCTATTATGGTATTTTTTGGGAATAATAATTTTGTTGAATTTGCGTATCTGATAGTATAATATATAATTTGATTCTAACTCCCTGTAGTATTCATTCAGTATCCAATCTCGTTGAACTTATCACTTTACATTCATAGGATTTTCAATTTAATCAGTGACATTTGGTTGATTTTCAGTGACATTAAAATAGTAAATGTCATAAAATAATTAAAGGGCCTTTTATTATATCGAATTAACAGTTATTCGAGAGTTTGACAATTGTGAAACATTTAATTTGGAAATACGTTAAAAAACAAATAAATTTGAAGATTAATTTTGAACAACTTTGATCTCACCCTGAGATAGGAGTAATAGGTCGATTGTATATAAATTCATCTTTAGATTGATATTTATTGGCGCCGGGCATATTTTTTTGACAACTACTGTCAAAATTGAAATAGAATACGTACTTAAGTTGCATGTACAATAATTGTCGCTGCGACAACATATTATAAGTTGTCTCCACAACGCGGGACAATTACAATTAAAGAATATTGAATATTTAAAGAATTGGAAATATTACAATTTATATATATATATATATATATATATATATATATATATATATATGTTACTAAAATTACACAAATATTTACAATCTTTACATTATTTATCAGGTGTTAAAATACTTACATAAAATCTACGACTTTATACAACTCAAAACATTTTAAAAATCATTTTAAAATTTGTATCTAAAATAATATTAACTTAATGGATGTTATGGTTTTTTAAAGTTTTTTTAATTTAACAAGTTTTAATGGTTTATACTGTGTGAAGATATATTATTTCATTTTAGGTATTATACAGACTGGACACATTTACCAAGATGCAACAGTTATATTTCGATGTCTATTTTTTCATATACTATTTGTTATTTTTATTTTTAATTCTAAATTAAACCGTTATATATATGACTTAGGTTATTGATGTCACTTCTAAAATTATTCGCGTTTTTATTTTGTTTTATCCTGATCATTTCTAAATATGTACGTTTTTTGTGTTTACTTCTTTATCTAAGATTTTTATATCATCGTAATTAAATTTATGATTTAGTTCTTGTTGGTGCTTTGTCAACGCGGTAACATCAGTTTTTGAGTTACGATGGGCTTGCATTCTTTTATGTAAATATTGTTTGGTTTGCCCGATATATACACCATTACAATCCTCACATCCTATTTCATATACAGTATGTGTTTGTTTATTTTTGGGAATTTTGGGTTTTAATTTACTGAAGAGGCTATTGTTTGTATTTTCTAATTTATGAGCAACTACTATGTTGTGTTTTTTTAAGGTATTATTACTTAATTATTTCCGATAGTGAATTATTTTAGATACAAATTTTAAAATGATTTTTAAAAGGTTTTCAGTTGTATAAAGTCGTAGATTTTATGTAAGTATTTTAACACCTGATTAATAATGTGAAGATTGTAAATATTTGTGTAATTTTAGTAACATTGTTCAGAAAATGACACGTAAACGTAAATAAAATTATAATTAAAGTAATGGAGACCTTTTATTCCAAGAATAGTTAATATAAAAATTATATATATATATATATATATATATACATATATATATATATTGTAATATATATGTATATACACCACGTTAGGATGTCATATTTGTAATTTATATATATATATATATATATATATATATATAGGTTATTAGTATTTATGTTATTATTAATGTATAGAAAGATTTATTATAATGATATTGTTTTATTTTTGTTATTGTATTTATTCGGTGAGCATGAGGTATTCTGTACACCCTTTGGATTCCGGCAGAAATTTTAACTTTTGTCTCATATATTTTATCTATGGTTTTTTTATATATATATAATAATGACCTTCAATATTTTACCTGGAGTCTTTATTTGATGCGCCTATGGTTAAAATTCTCAGTAAGATAGTCTACCTAGCATCTCACTGTGAGAACAGATGTTATACATATCAGTTGAAAAAGAAGTAAGTAAAAACATTCAATTAGAGAACAGCTTTAATAACATAATAGATAGTATTGGTCAGAAAATATGTGTATGACATTGAACAGAATAATTAATTTATGAAATGCTTATATACAAATATACAATTGAGAAAATAAATGAAAAAAAACGTTCATTTGAAAAAAGGTAAGTACTATAGTTTGATTTACTTTTGATCAGATCTGTATTTTAAGCTTTAAATTAGTTTAGATGTTTTTAATACTTTTCATAATTTATCATAGATACAAATCTATGGTAATAAATGTCAATGTTAAAGTTGGTACCCACAATACAAAAAAAAAACACTGACCTTTTAAAACCCCACTAATTTCCTTCTTGGAATGCTGTCTTCAAAAAAAACCTGCCTTGCATATTTTCCGTCCAGGTGACGCTGTTTCTTTTCTGGGAGCCACTTCTTGATGTATGCTTGATATTTTTTTATCTTCTAATAATTTGAATTCTAGCAGTCTTAATAATTCTTCTAGGAACCTTTTATTAAGTTTAGTTCCAATTTAACTCAATATTTGATTTGAATATTGTATCAAGTTTCTGTTCTTTCATTATAACTTATACATTTTATTTTATTGTTTATATGTAATTTCTTACTATTCACTGGATAGTTAGAACTTCATTTGCTACTTCCATTACTGTTTTAGGACTTTTTAAAACATAATTTTGCTAATTTCATCTAAATTTTCTTATAATTATAGTAACATGTCCTCTCTCGTTGATCACCAAACATCTACTAACGCTTCCTCAATCAACAAACTTCCTTTTGTTTTTTCTGGTTGCTATATAAATTCATGTGTATGCTGATTTCCTATTTACTATCGAATTCTTAAGTTTTTAATTAATTTCTACATTCTTTTAATGATATTTCCTATCCATCGTGAGCTTTATTATTTATAAATATTATTTGAGTCTTTTTTAATCCTATAAATGGTCTTAATTGTTTATATATTCAATATAAACATTTTATCTAAAACTACTTATATTTATAAAACTACAACACGAATTCAATTTAAGTTATGCCCATATCAATTTTTAAATATTCTTTATACCTCATTTATAATTCATTTACTTAAACTTTCCCTTATTATTTTTATTTTCATCCCTAAATAATATCATTAATTATATGACAACAAAAATTTATATATTTCCTGACGCAATAAAGTTGAATTCTATGATTCTGCTTCTTTTTAAAATATATATATATATATATATATATATATATATATATATATATATATAATATATATTATATTCTACTATATTCTTTTATAATTGTCTCATGTTTGGGAGACAAATTATAATATATCAAATCCTGAACACACCTTTACCACTGAATATAACCTATTTGAATTTTGACAGCAGTTGTCAAATTAATATGCCCGGCTCAGATGAATATTAAATTTTGTACTTTGAAAGATAAACCAATACACAATAGATTTACTCACTCTTATTTCAGGGAGGGATCAAAGATTTTAAATAATAATTCAAATTTATAAATTTCAATGAATACTCCAAATTAAGTGTTACGCTATTCCAAATCTAGAGTAACTGTTTGTTCAATATACTACAAGACACTTATATTATCTTATGACATATATGATTTTACTGTCACTGGAAATTAACCAAATGTCACTTATTATATCCAATTTTCTATAGCATGAAAATTATCAAATACAATGAGAATAGATATGAAATGAGTACCAAAGTGAGTTGGAATTCAAATTTATATAATATATGATCAGATAACAAATTACAAAAAAAAATTATAACTTTTCAAAAATATTATAAACGAAAAACAAAGATAGAATTTTCTATCAACCTCAATACTAAAACAACCTATATTAGAAATCTACTAGCTAAATATTTTTATCAAAAGTTCAAGATGTCTGATTTTATACTTGATGTATATCAATGTCAAATACGCAAATTTCCGTGCAAATTGTCTATTCCAAAATTTTCTTCACTTGACGTTGAATTTTATATGAGTAACGTTACTGTGATTTAGATCGAATTTAGTATCATAAGATGCATCTATTTTTGAAATATATTTAAGAAAGGCCTATTAATTCTCGAGAAATAATGTGAATAAACTGGACAGGACTCACCAACTAGGTACTGGTTAACTCGTTCGTATTCTAAAACGTATTTAGAATTCAACAACATTTTCTAAATTTATAATTTAGAAACCGGAAACCACTTGCACTTTAACGATGTAATTATTTTGTGAATTATACACCTACTGGCTTTACAATGCAAGATTTGATGATCTGATAATATTCATATGAATTACTATTATATTCTTAAATAAATTTGAGACAACTCTTATTTCGATGTTGTCTCGTGGGTATATCAAATTCAACTGCCTAAACTTTCTACATAAATAAATTTCTTCTCCTTTGGTTACCAAAAATTCTTTTTTTTAAAAAAATACAAATTTATGTTTTCCTATAACAAAGAGAGATTTTCATTCTTTTATTATAATTGCAATTTTGCTAGCAGAGACATCTGTATTTTTGTTTTCAAATCGTTATAAAATCTATCTATCATTAAGTATATTCTGCATTAATGTCATCCGAAATTGAAATGTCAAATTTTATTTGTATATTGAATCTTATTGATTATACAGTGTGTATCACAAGTATTATATACAAATATGCACATTTTTCCTTATTTCAATGTTTTCTTTAAAATTTAGATAGAGGATCTGTATTAATATATATATATATATATATATATATACATAACCTTCGAAACGGGGGATGATTTTGCCATCAGGGAACCCCGAAACGAAAAACTGCATAGAAATTTTTCCGAAGTCGCGTCATGCTACTCTCTACAATAGCCCTATTTCATTCTGAAATAAGCCTAAAAATGAGGTATTAACAAAAAAATCAATTATAGTAAAAAAGTGTGGGGTGCTTGATATTAAATATGATAAAAATCTTATTAGTTAAAAATTTACTGTCTCAACCTTTACTTTGTGGAGTCTACTCATATTACTGTTTCAAAGGAACTAACTGATTCAAGATTATTCCACAATATATTAGAAAAATGTTCAAAATTCTAAGAAATTGACAATTGTTTCGATATTAAATATAATCGTCAGAATGAGAAAAAATTTTCATTTGATGCCTACCTGATGTTTAATAATTATTTTTGGCTAGACCAAGAAGTGACCTACCTTGTGGTTGACTTAATATATATTATTAGAATGTCACATAAATTAGCAGCATATAATTCAATGATACATAGAATATTTATAGTTCCTATGGAGCTATCCTGGATATCTTTCCCAATTAAGATCAGCATAACTGTGCAATGATATAGAAAACCAGGAAACTATATCTGCTGATCTTTGTAATTATCACCTAAGAAGACAGTTTAAAAGTGGAGAACTCCCTAGATTTATCTGTTCATTAACGACTTCATAATGTGGGTTTCTTAAGTGTCTTCTAATTTCCAATCCTTCAATGGAATCCAGTTCTTGTTTCGTATCACAAATGTGTAGTACTTCTAGTTCTGTGTTAGATATCAATGAATGATCGATGATAAGTTTTGCGTAGTGGGATTTATCTGGTTGTTTTAATATGTATGCTCGTAAGTAAGTATTCAGCGTATCTGATTTCAAAATTTCTAAAGGTTTGACCCAAATAGACAGCATTACATTCTGAACATTTGAGTTTATATGTAGGTACCAGCCTTCTTTAATGGGAACATTTTTGTTTATACATTTAACAATTTTGTACTCACATTACTTTAAAAGAAATTGTTGTATTTGTTTCTAAATATTTGAGATATTATTAGAAATATTACCTGCATATGTGATGGTATTATAATTTTTCATTTATTCACTTTTTTTAGGAGATATTAGTTGTAATGCCACTTTTTCCTCTTTTTTATTAATTCATTCATTCATCATATGTAATGCTCTATGTATCATTGAATTATATGCTTCTAACTTATGTGACATTCTAATAAGTCAATCACAAGGTAAGTCACTTCTTGATCTGGTCAAAAATAATTATTAAACATCAGGTAGGCATCAATTGAAATGTAACTTCTGTCAATCTAACGATGATATTAAATATCGAAACAATTATCAATTTTTTAGAATTTTTTCAATATATTGAGGAATTATCTAGAAACAGTTGGTTTCATTTAAAACAGTAATTTTATTAGTTCCTATATACAAAAAAAGTGGAGAATAGTCCCTACTCTAGATACAGAGAAAGACGTGTTAAGACTGCTCCGTGATATTTTCCAAATATCTTACGAGTATCACGTTACAAGGACCATTGTGTGATATTGTGCAGGGAAACAGGCGATATCAAAATAACATAGTTTAGTAAACTGTAAGTACAAAACTATTAATATTTTTAATAACTTATTATAACTTTATTGTGAAGAAGAAAGAGCCTGTTGTATAGGTTGATAAGCTTTTCAGCAGAAAATAGTTAACAGGGCTAAATATCAGGAGGAATGACTTAATAGCTAAACAGCAAGTTATATGGCATATAACGACTAAATATGATAGATCATAAAAGCTGGCCTTAGTTTTGCCCAAAATACATGCTTTTTTCTGAATCGGCCCTGAAACCTCAAATATTCACCATATATCTGTTATTATCCTTGAATGTCGCGAAACTCTACATATGTAGTACCAGATTAGGGTAGATATATCTATATGTCGGTTAGTAGAACTTAATAGTGGAGACAATAAGAGGAGGATTATGTAAAATAAAAGAAAGTTGAAAACCATACATAGAAAAGTTCACGTTAAAGATGATATGACCAAAAAATAGAGATACAAGAAAAAACTAGGAATCATGCAAAATACGAAAAAATCAATAGGAAATCTGTCAAGATTGGGTTCCAGAAACTAATTATAATGACGAATGGGCTGAAATAGGGAAAATGCTGCAAATAATGAAGTATAAATAAAAAACTAACTAAAATAAAATGTAATTAAACAATGAAAATGAACTGGCGTGAAATAGGAACAGATAATACACAAAATGAAAGAAAAAGCATAAAAAATCAGATAACAAGGAAATACAATAGAATTGGATCGTGGAATATCAGAAGGTTGCACGAAGAAGAAAAATTAAAACAGTTGGACCAGGAAACTGGAAAATAGGATTTTGATATTCTAGAACAAGTTCAAGAACAAGAAATTGCATATTCTTTTGTCTTCAATAGTGGAGGTGAAAACAGAATAATAGGGACTGGTTTTATCATTAGGGAAAAACTAAAACGGATGGTCATGTTAAAGTCCATCTCAGCCCATCTCAAACGGATTGTGCACTTTAAGAATAAGAGGAAAGTATCCCGAAATTAGAATTGTAACCATGTATGCACCATCAGAAGAGAAGGACATAGAAGTGAAATAAGAATTCTATAGCAATCTTGACAAAGCATATGAGGCCATCCCCAAGTATGGAGTTAAATATCGCATTGTGATATGCCAATGCCAAGATATGTAAGGAAGAGACATATATGCCAATAATTGGAAGATATTATAGTCTACACGAGAGGACAAATGAAAATAGTCGATTGTTGATAGATGTTTCAGCGTAAATATATTCATAAAGGTACGTGGATATCGCCAGACGGAAAAACAACGAACCAAATCGATCACGATTTAATGGAACTAGAAGACCAGTGCATCATCAATATACGAATGAGTAGAGGACCCGATCTGGACTCTGATCACTTCAAAGTGGGAGTCAAATTAAAGTAGCTCATACCATTAAACAAAAATGAAAAAAGGAAACGAATGGAAGATAGATTTGCTAGGCTATTAACAAATGAGGAGAAAAGAGAATATGAAAGAATAATCAGCGAGTAAATGGATACCATAACGGAAAGAGATATAGAACATCAGTGGGAAACAATAAAGAATACTGCAGGCAAAAAAATAAGTAAAGAAATAAACTGAAACCATGATTTGATGATATATGCAAAATTACCAAAAATTACGAAAAATTACCAAAAATTACGAAAAATTACCAAAAATTACCAAAAATTACCAAAAATTACCAAAAATTACCAAAAATTACCAAAAATTACCAAAAATTGCCAAAAATTACCAAAAATTACCAAAAATTGCCAAAAATTGCCAAAAATTACCAAAAATTACCAAAAATTACCAAAAATTACCAAAAATTACCAAAAATTAACAAAAATTACCAAAAATGTAGATTCCAACTTTTTTTGGGATAAACCAATGCTTTTCTCGCATCGATGATAGAGTTGGCGGAAAAGTAATATCATAACAGTTTTAGAGTCACATCAAATAATTGTAAAATTAAAAAGCACTTCAATTAATTGTTGCCCAAAAAATTATACAATAAAATTGAAAATTGTAGTAAATATTTTCCACTTACTCAGGATAGCATCAGTTTTTCATAAGACTTATCAAGTGAAAATGCTCCTGAATTGTCACTGATGTAGCCAGAATTATGAGAAGTTTGATTTATAAGAAAACTCTTAAAACTAGAAGAATTTTGTTTTCTGTGGTGTCATGGAAGTGATTGTACTATACATTTTCTGATAAAAGTCACTCTTTGACCTCTGGCACTTATTTCAAGCCTATGTCTAGCTAACAATAGTCAACAATAATTATCAATGATCTTTGGTGTGACACTTATGATTTCGGAGGTATTTCTCTAGATTTTGCATTTTAGTGTTTTACGTTAGAGAAGTGGCTAATGTTGTTCTTTATTGCTCCAAAAATAAGAACTAGGAGGGTTTTTCAGAAGCTTGAATAAGACGATAAACTGATGAATCTATAAGAAAACGTCTCAATGTTTTTAGATATTTTCTTGTTTAATATGAAATCAATCAGTTTTCTCACTAACAAAATGAGTATTGATGTAAATATTAGAACATTGGCTAACGAAAAGAACTATATTTCCAAATTTTAAAAGGCTTTTTTTCTTCATTTTTTAAATTGAAAATATTATAAAATGAATACACAATTTTATTGTGCGGTTTACAGTTGGATATCTCAATGATCTTGGTGAATTTATCACTTATAAATAGAATATAAGTATTTATCTACCTTTTTGAGTCCAAAAACAAATAATAACTACATCAATGTGGACATTATTTATAGCATATTTTCGTTCAAGCGATATTTTCATGATCGTTTGAAGAGTCTTTATAATAATTTTCCACTAGTCTCCTTGTTTCATCTGATAATTTCTCTCAAGCCCTGTTCACAAAAAATCAGATTAACATAAATAGTACAACTTAGGATACAATAGTTTTTAATCCTCATTTTATATATTGTTAATAAAAAATATTTGAGGAAAAATAACACAAGTTCATAATCGTGATCTTCTTGAGCCGCTGCGTTGAAATGCTGTGGTATGTTCTAAGGATCAGTCGTACAAAGAGAAAGTTGATCTTAAATTAGGTTCAGATTAATTGCGCTCATGTAATCCTCCCTCAGAAGTGGAACTAGGGTTGGTGCACGTCTGTAAAGTAAAAACATGTAATATTTTAGATACACTAAGAATAGAAATGAGTGTTGAGGTAATCAATCATTAAGGTAGAAGTTACTGTTAATATAATATCTGATTATTAAGATTACCAAGCTTATACGAGGTGGATAACTCCGATATTATGGAAATTATTCAAAAAAGTTATCATCAAAAATTGTAGGGAATGACATGCTAATTGCCTGAAAAATATGTCGAATATGCCAGAACATATGTCTTGGCTTTCGTGTCTGAAGGTAGAAGGTGAAGGGGGGTTGCAGGATAAATCTTGCGGATTTGGACAGGAATCTGCGGTGTGTCCAGACTGTGTAATGATATAAATTCATTACTATAAATATCGATTCAAGAAACCAGTTAGCACCGTGATGACGCGGTACCCCACCAGAACAGCAAAGTCCCGCACGCCAAGATGCGCACGAAGAATCGACAGTAGAAGGGAAGGAGACTTCCACCACCACCGCTAAGATGTATATAAAAATGCAAGCCCACAAACGATAGGGCGACTTGGATTACGGACTCCTGCTCCTCCAAGTTCAGCCGCCTCCAGTGCGAAGCGTAGGTTGAAGGTACTGACTTTAACCTTAAACGCTTTACACTATTCACCGCCGAGTGTTGTACTGAGTCGGAGTATTGATCCGACTTTTATACATCATTCACTTGAATGGCCGTTGGTTTCTGGTATTGACGGAAACGAGAACGATTGTTCAAACTGTTAGAAGAATTTCGGTGTGGTATTGACGTACCGAAAACTCTACAGGATCTTCGTAGGGTTGCATCGTTGAGCCGGGTATTGACTGGTTGTTCTAATTGTTAGTATAATTCTGGTGTGGTATTGACGCGCCATAATAACTACAGTCCCTACAAACCGAGATATTCGTTTAGCCGGGTATTGACTAGCTATAAATGATACTCCCACATCTTGAGATTAAAACCGAAAGAGTATTGATCTGCCGGTTGCTCATACCCTTGGCTGTCTGAACATTTCATAGGACGCAGAGGATCCCGTACACGTCGCCGGAGTTGAAGTACACACTGTTACAGTTACACCTACCTATTTTCAGACCGTCAGTACGCATCGATCAACGAAAGAGTACGGACCATCGAAGCGTGATTTCCCAAAATATTTACGCACCAGAGTAATATATATAGAATATTGTATCTTAGTTTATTTTTATCATTGTAAATAATATTTTTTATAGCAATAAATCAGTTAATTTAATTGAACTATGTCTCCTTTGGGCTTACCTGGGCAATACGCATTACAACTGCATTCAAGTTTGTCTGAAGTAATGAAGATTCTGTATTCCGTGTTTTCATGTAGGATTACAATTGAAGTTTGTATTTCAAAAGGTTCATTTTCAGGTATAACATAAATATATCGTCGGAAACTGAAAATGTTTGTGTATGCATCTTCTGGGGAGCCACATCGAATAAAGAAAATTGGAGAGGCGAGCTGTAGCCCCTATTCATTTTTAAGTGCCTGTACGATAAGAGAGTTAGGGATAGAGGCACAAACATTGGAGAGTAGCAATCTTTTTGCCGGTGTGATAAGTCTACGAATTGGTATTATTTGATGTTTGATGGTTACAAAAGTATGATTTTTTACGAGATTATCTATAACGAATACAGTAGATAGATATATACATATACGGTGATTGGAAATGAGTGATCCTTTCGGTGTTAAAATTTCGCCGATTGCCTTAATGTAGTCAAAAAGGACGACGTCTGGGAGGAGCGTTCATGACAAATGCTTGATTTCGGCTTGGGAACGATGTAGGTGGTTGCGGTTTCTTTACTGAATTTTTAGTGACTTTTGCGAAGCTAGGTACAGCTGGTTGTGGTTAACATTTTTTGGTTTTAATATTTTGGATACCAAAATATTAAGTGAAATTGGTCAAATGGACTGACCTATTATTTAGTCGTTACTATACGGTAGATATAAAGCGACTTACCACTTGAAAAAACAATACCCATAAAACTAACGCGTATTTAAATGGTATTTACCCAAAAAAATGCAGAAAACAAGACTATATGTGTTTACTCGTTGAAAGCTTAATTCGGAATGTGTTTTTGTTTAAGACAGTTGGTTTTCAAAATCACGCTTGGATCTTAAAATAGTTGAGCTTAAATTATTAGAAAAAGTTCTATGGGTAATGTAGTCGGCATTGCTTTTACTTCGTAAATATTTCGTCCATAATGACTTTTTAAACTATATCATTTCAAATATTGTGTGTGAGTTTATACATGGCTTGTTGACATTACATTTACGTTGAACGACAGTTCTTAAGAATAGACACGTTTAGACAGTTGGTTGATATCATGACCACTCAAAATATCCATCCAATTTGAAGTTGCCATATCCAAATTTATGTTGTGATAGTTGTACTTGTACTGTACTTGAAATAATGGCGTGGTTCGATTTTCCAATTAGAGATGTGACAGAAATATTAGTTAAGAGATTAGGATCAGAAGTACGAGTAAGATCCGGCTAAGAAGGTTGTTAATTCCTACGAACACAAGTTGGTTCATTGATTAGTTGTTGCATCCCTGAATTTTCCAATAAATTTATGAAAAGCATAGATGAAGCATCATAAGGGTGATTACTTAGGGCCAGGAAATGTTACTTAGGTTGAAATCTTCAAAAACGATTATCACTTTGTGTTTGGTCATGAACAACTGCAAGCGATTATATAGTTCATCGTCACTTTGATGTGAACTGTACCCAGGTCTATAGATACAGGATATGGCGAAGTTCAATTTTGACTAATACTCGGAAAAATGTTCACAGAAAATGCTCAAAGTCAGTTTCTTTTACATAAATGTAGCATCCACCACCTGCTTTTCCGATGCGATCAGCCCTATTAATTCTGTACCCAGGTATGTTAACTAAAGAATCGAACATATTTTCGTGCAACCAAGATTCAGATACTAGAAATAGAGAAGGTTTTTCATATATAACGCAAGCAACGACATCCAAAAAGTTTGCTTGCAAAGAACATATATTAGTGTACATAATACGCCACTGATGAAAGTTCGTGCTTAGTTTCTTGGTGAAGTATCGACTATACGAGGAATTCCTTTTTGGTAGTTGTTGCAATGTTTCACTCGCCGTTTTCTAAGCGTTAGTTCAATTTAAGACGCAGTTCACTTAGGTATTGCAGTTGCAATGGAGTCTTATTGTCATCAATTTTAATGTTTTGTGTCGAGCAGCTTCTTTTTGTTTTTCAAAATATTTATAGCGACTTGTAAGTTTGCTAAAATGACCTTAATTGGACGTGGATATTTGCGATTACTGTTTCGTTTACCCAATCTGAAGACAGATGCGTTGGCCGTTGCAGGTATATCTGTATCTACGGATTTTAGAATCTCCTTAACAGTATCTGAATCGTAATCGGGATCTGGAACATTTCGTATAATGACGTTATGGACCTATTGACTGCCTCTGTATCTACCGACTCTGGTTTTAAGATACGGTAATTAAACAGTTTTGTTTCCATCATATCAATTTTATTTTGCAGTGACTGAATAACGTCTTTTAAAGAACTTAGCTACGCATGATTTTGTCCCCAGACTTCAAACCCGCACACTTAAACTGGATTCTGCCAATGCAATGGTCGCGTTGAATTGTTTCCGACATCAGGCCTTTAGTAATGTCATTATTACAGTTAATGCATATACTAATGTTTATTAAAATAGATATTAAGATTTTGAAAAATCTTATTTTAACCTCGTTAAAATAGATAATATGAGTATAATTTTCGAATTCATGAACTTATAGCAGACTGTAACCAAAGTTTTTGCCGTGGTGGAATAAATTCGGGATTTCAGTAAAAAACTGGTAAGCAAATCTGTTGTTATTGAATGATACAAAAAATGTCAATGGCGAAGCTCAAATCTTTGATTTTATTACTTGCCTACAGCAACAGGAGCATACAGAGGTTCACTGAATACAATGATACACTTATTAGAATTTTAAAACTGAAATTGACTGATTTGGATAGACTTTAATCCAAACTATCCAAAATAAAAAATGTTGAAAACTCTAAAAAATTGATAATTGTTTCGATAAATCAATATCGTCAGAATGACAGATGTTACATCAAATGAAATGTAACTTCTGTCATTCTGGCGATGATATTGATTTATCGAAACAATTGTCAATTTTTTAGAATTTTCAACAATTTTTATTATATTGTGGTATTAACTAGAAACCGCGAGTTTCATTTAAAACACTAATGATAGTGTGAATGTTTACATTGTGTTTCATTTGAGAATATTTCACCTGACCGTGAGGGGAGCGCTACCGTAACTATAATGTGAATAAAGCCTTGAATTAATGTTATTATTTACTAAGTGCTGAATTCATCCAAATTCGATTATTGATGGATTGATACTGATCTTAGCCAGGCCGTGAACATCATGTGTGTGAAAGTCATGTGAGCGTGACCATACCGAGAGCGGAGCGCGACTGTATCTATAGTGTACTGTTGTGTTTATGGTATTGGAAATTTTGTTTGCTGCTGATAAATTTTGCTATGGAAAATGACAGACGCTGGAAGCTATCGTGGTACATATGCGGATTCGGATAATTAACAATAATGAAAATGAAGGAGGACATTCCGCTAAAAAACACAATAAAAGATAAAATCACAAAATATAATGTAACTAATTTTTAGAGAGAACCGAGAATGCATCAGTTGGTGGAAGAAATAAGAACCAACCTGGAACATACGAAAAAACAAAATAAAAAAAGATATAAATGGAAGGGAGTGGAATAGAGAAAGCAATGAAATAGGTAGTCCAGAAATACCTAGGAAGGGCTTCAAAAACAAAACAAAGGAGAGACTTGTTTGACGAGGACTGCAAAGAGGTGATGGAAATAAGGGATTATATAACGCAGAAGATGTTGGAGGATACACAAGAGGATGTCAAAAGAAAATTCGTCTTGGAAAGGAAAGCCCCCACTAGGACCTGTCGAAGAAAGAGACGGGAATTCATAGATACGGAACTTAAGAAATTGAAGAGCGCTATGTCGATAAGGGTATTAGAAACTTCTACCAGGAAGCCCAAACAACAAAGACCTCTACAGAACCGGATAAAAATGTAACAATGATAAAAATGGACAATTGATAGGGGACATTGTCCTTATAATAAAAATTTGGGTTGAAAAAAGGACAAAGAATCAATGGATTGAAGCAATCATTTGTCCGATATACAAAAAGGGGACATAATGGAAGGACCTAACTATAGAAGCTTATTCTTGCTGGATGTGTGTTATAAGGTCCTAGCGAGAGTAATAAGAGAACGGCTAGAACATGCCAATCAGCAAGTGGGAGAGCACTCAAGAGCAAGATCTCAACCTAAACTTCGTGTTCATCGATTTTAAACGGTCCTGCGACTCAGTGACAAGAAAGCAATTTCACCAAAAGTTAATAAAACACGGACACCCAAGTAAGTTGATGAAGCTTGTTCAGATGATGCTACGAAATACGAACAGTAGGGTTGTGCTAGAGGGAAACATGTAAAAAGGGATGGAGACAAGGTGACCCTTATCAGCGGTATTGTTAAACTTATTTTAGAAGCCAGTGTTAATTGCTCAAATAAAATCGGTTTAATATGAACAATTATCTGTAATTATAATTAAATGATTACAGGTATTTAAGGGCTGTAATGATGATTGATTGGAATTGGTATCCTCGTGAAGAATATGTTTTGATTAGACCGTTTCTATTTGAGATTTTGTGAACGACTGTCTGTTTATGAGTCGGAGTGTGGCACTGATTAGCCGAAGTGTGGCAGCTGATGAGCCGTGGTGTCGCTGCTGATGAACCGTGGTGTGGCTGCTATTGAGCTGTCACTCTTTATCACGATAGATATACTAATAAAAATAATATTGAAGTATGGAAATGACAATAAAGGTATTTAGTAGGCTCAAAAGACATTAAGTTAACATTACATCGATATTTTGACAGGTTATGTAGATTCTGACTGGGGTGGAAATGCTACTCCAGATCGTAAAAGTATTTGCTATTTGTTTAAAACATTGGAACGATGTACCATATGCTGGAATTCAAAAAAGAAAACTTCAATAGCAGCTTTCTCAACAGAGACTGGGTATATAGTTCTTTTTGGGGCAGCTAGAGATGCTTTGTTTCTGAAATAATTGGCTAATAGTAATAAACTAATGATATCATCAGTTATGCGATAATAATGGTTGTATTAGTATTGTCATCAATTCAGCAAGTCATAAGTGATCTAAGCATATACATATAAATATCATTTCTCTCTAGAGCAGGTTGAGAAAAAGGTAATAACTTAAAAATATATTCCCACAGATTAGCAAGTTGCAGATACTGACAGAACCGGCCAAAGGCCAAATGTCAAAAACATATGTAGGGGTAATAATATACAACCGGCCTCCAGAGACAGTACAAGGAAGGTATGTCTCTAGCTAATTAAAATATCATTATTTACTTGTCATTTCAAATCTTGTAGGTAGAATATGTATGTAGTATTTATTTAGGAGAGTAATGATGATAATGAGCACCGCTGAGACAGCAAAAAATGCTATCGTCATCGGGGATATCAATGCAAAACCGATACAATCAAAACCGATACAATGGGGATCCCCTGCAAATGACGAGCGTGGGGATCTCTGGAACGAATAGATGGCCCAACAGGGTGTAATAGCACTGAATAACGGGAAACCGACTTTCGTGAGAGGAACGTGCAGGAGTCACATAGACGTGACTCTGGCGAGCAAGGGGCCATCCAAAAAGATACTGAACTGGGATGTCCTCGATGAACAGATATTTACCCACCACAAGTTCATCGTTTTCGAAATAAGCACTAAAAATTTACCGAGTAAAAAATATCTACATAGAACATTTGATTATAAAGAATTTAAAAAAGAAATGGAAGAAACGGAAGCGATGAACTACGAGCAGCTGCAGTTGGCACTGAAGCAGCCAATGAAAAATGCAAAAAAAAGCTACAGTGAAACAAGATACGTCCCATATTGGTGGAATGACGAAGTAGAGGATCTAAGAGACAGGTGCCTCCGCGCAAGACGAATCTACGCCAGAAGCGGTGGTAATATGGAACTTAGAGAAACATATAAAAATCTTAAAAAGGAGTTAAATAAGAAAATCAAAAATGAAAAAAAGAAGAGGTGGCAGGAAATCTGTGACGCACTAGAAAATGATGTATGGGGCGACGCATACAAAATTGTAACAAAGAAGTTAAAAACCGTCGCCCCGTATAAGTTAAGCGAAGACCAGCGGTTGAAAACAGTGACCCTTTTATTCCCCTAGAAAAGGGAAGAAGTATTCAAAAATGAGGTTGTTGCAGAAATAGAACTATTCACAGACGAAGAAATTGCAGCCGCTGGTGAAGAAATAAAAACAGGCAAAGCCCCTGGTCCAGATGGAATGCCACCGGAGGCACTTAAGTTGCTCGTTAAACTCAAACCGGGTTTGATGAAAGACGTGTTCAATGAACTACTGCAAAGAAATGTGTTTCCCAGAGAATTGAAGGTAGCTAACTTAACTCTCTTACTGAAGCCTGGGAAACCCCCCAATTCATCGGCCTCATATAGGCCGATATGTTAACTCGACTGTTTAGGAAAATATTACGAAATATTGATTAAAAAGCGACTAGAAAAATTCCTAGACAGCAGAGGAGATCTATCCAACCAGCAGTATGGCTTTCGCAAGGGTCGTTCAGCAGTGGTCGCCGCCAAATGGGTACAGGAGGTGGCGAAAAATTCAAGGAAAAGGTGGGTGGTCCTTGTTTTGTTAGATATCAAGAATGCCTTCAACACGGCAAACTGGAGCCTTATAATAGACAAGCTGGGACAAATGGAGGCTACAGTATACCTAGTAAACATAATCAAGGACTACCTAACGGACAGGTGCGTATGCGTATCAAGAGGACGGAACATGATATATATATGTATATATATATATATATATATATATATATATATATATATATATAAGGGGTCCCGGTACGCAGAAAAGAAAAATGTTACTACAAGTAATACACTCGATACTTCTCTACGGGGCCCCAGTTTGGCACGAGGTCCTGCTAAAACAAAAATACGAAGGAATGATGGGGAAGGCGCAGAGAAAGCTGCTGCTTAGAGTCTGCAGTGCTTACAGGGCGACGTCCACAATAGCACTGCAGGTAATATCGGCCACAATACCGATCCACATATTGGTGAACGAGAGGGTCAGATTGTACAGGAGAGGCGATGTGAACGAGCAAGTTAAGAATGAAAAGAGGGAAATCAGTTTAGGCATGTGGCAGCATGAATGGCAGGAGGAGAGGTCGAAGGCGGTATGGACGCGAGCTCTGATACCGGATGTAGCGGGGTGGTGCAGATGTATGCACCGCCGCACCAACTACTACTTTACTCAATTTCTAACGGGACACGGGTCTTTCAGGAAATAAACATTTGGAATCAAAAAAACTACGGATGACCTGTGTCCCGAGTGTGGTGTGCCAGACGACCCGTGGCATGTGGTGTCGGAGTGCTCTGAGTACCGTATAGAACAGAGTGAAATGAAAAAGGTTGCAGGATCTCTCGATCCCAGCATCATTATGGAAACTGCCACAAGGAGAAAGGAGGTGTACGCCCGGGTGATCGATATCATTACCAAATTGATGAGGAAGAAAGAGGCAAGAGAAAGGGAAAGAGATTTTTAATACACACGCGTACGTGCTGTTGCCTATTCACATTTCCTTTCCAAATTCGTATATACATTAGTTTTTATCTTTCTTTATATGTCATGTAATAGTTTTTCGTATGTGTTCTGGGTTTTATTTGTTTTCCTTTTAGGTCACAATGGTGTGTCGAGTTCTTTTACTCACAAGATACGGTAGAAATATGTAGGAAGAGGAGAGCAACAGCCGGCACACAACGACGATATGTTCGCTAAGAACGGTTCCGTGTGTGCCGGTGGAGAAGAGGGGTTTTTTTAGCTGCTAGGCGATCGGGTGTGGCTGTTTAAAGAGTGGATGATCCGGGAACCTGATAGGTCTGGGTTTTAAACGTACCTGGTTGAAACCGCACACCTGGGTCTTCTTCCCAGGCGTCTTCTTGAAGATTTTTCCACCCGCAAAAAAAAGGTTGAATATGTATGTAGTATTTATTTAGGAGAGTAATTTTTGAGGGGCGTGATGGAATTTTAAATATAGTTTCAACGAAAATCACTCCACTTTTATCACTTTTACACTTTTAAGTGAAAGAAAATAAATCTGTCTAATAACATCCGTTTTACGAATAGTTTTCCTTTAGGGTCTTTACATTTAATTATATTTAAATCGCGGTATAGCTCTTTAAGAATATACAGAGAAAAACAGATCTTTGCTTAATTAATTACATATTATAAGTCAATATTATTATTTAATACGTACTGAATAAAACCGACTTCAATTATTGACGGTTAAGACTGATCGTAGCCAGACCGTAAGGCCGGAATGAAAACAGAACAACCATTCACACTATCGGTATCGGTCGACTTCCGCCCCAATGTCGCTTCAGTCACAATCAATCCAAAAGAAATTTTGGACGGTCAAGACGGGACCTGTTCCTGCATGTACTGGTAATGTGAATGCGTTTCGCTCTCGGTCCAGTCACTTTTAATCCACCCATTTTACTAATTTCTTAACGTTTTATTGATTAAATATAATATACTTTCCATTAATTATATCAATTATTTAAGTATTTTTATATAATTAGATATAAGTCAATATTATGATTTACTACGTACTGACAAAGCCGATTTCAATTTTTAACGGCTTCAGACTAACCGTAGCCAGACCGTGAACGTCATATAAGTATGAATGTCTGAGAGCGTGACCGGATCAAGAGTGGAGCATGAGCGGAGCGTGACCGGATCAAGAGTGGGGCGTGAGCGGAGCGCGACCGTACCTATAGTGAGAATCCAGCCTAAGACTAATCGTAACCAGACCGTGAGTGTCATGTAAGTGTGAATGTAATGTGAGCGTGACCGGACCGAGAGCGGAGTGCGACCGTGCCTATGATGATAATCAAGCCTAAAGTACCATTCACATCTACCAGCACGTGGCGTGTCCAGCACATAACGTGGCAGATACGGCACAGACACAAGTTTTTACAGTATACAGACAACTCACTTACAGACGTCGACAGACAAATTAGAGATTACGCAAACGTTCTTACTACAAATACGTTTGAAAACTTTTCGGTTGCAGAATTAGCTGTGGTAGCAATTTTACTTGGAGAAGAAGAAGGAAGAGAGAAATTGGATTGTGTGAAAGTAGAGCAAAAAAGGAGAAGATGTTTTGGTTCTTCCACGCATCATATTTTCTTTGAGTGTCGCTGTATCTGCGATCACATAAATTATATAGGAAGGAATACCCTCGCACCAATTCTATTAGTTTTTCGTTATTAATCCCTGATTCGATATGAAAAAAAATCCCTGATGCCTCAGAGACGCACCAGCAAAGACAAACTAATTCATACTAAGCGTGCCAGAGCTACAGGCATGGACAGACATGTACAGACACGCGCCAGCACACACAAAATATTCTTTACGACAATACTGGCCGTTGCTGGTACGGGTCTGTACGTACACGTTCCGCTCAATGTCAGTAGACGTGAATACTCATATATATTCTATAAGTAACAATATTTTTTGGGCCTTTGCTGGTACGTGCTGGTAGATGTGAATGGTACTTTATTGTGAATGTCATGTGAGCGTGGCTGTACCGAGAGCCGAGAGTAAGCGGAGCGCGACCGTACCTATTTGAGAATCAAGCTTAAGGTCGTACTCCGCTCTCGGTGCGGTCACGCTCACCTGACATTCATACTTACGGTCTGGCTACGATCTGTCTTAAACCGCTAATAATAATAATATTGACTTATAATGTTTAATTAATAAAAAACATTTAAATAATTGATTTAATTACTGAGAAGTATTCAATATTCAATTAATAAAATATTGAAGAAATTAGTAAAAAATATTTGAACGATTGTAATATTTGCCGCGCAAAATGAATTTATCGACGGAAGGAGAATATTACGATTTCTACCCTCAATTTAATTGCTGATGAAGAAACATTTTTACAATACTTTCGAATGGATTCTGGTGTAACGTTTTTATTTTCCCTATATTTCGCCCTGCGAAATCGAATAATTTCTATCCCAGTGCGGCCCTGACCTAACAATATTTTCTTCGAACTGTGTAGAATATCGATTCATTTGACCAATAAACATAGAAAAATTAGGAAAATATATCACTTGCCGCAGAAAAGGTTTGTCATTCCTCTGTAACGAAGTGTTCGTTACTGGCATGTTAAAGTTGATGCGCCGAGTGTAATTTCATTTTTAGATTATGTCGCCGAGTATATATATTTAACTTATATTATGCATCAACCGTCATATATTCGTTTCTTTGTACCTAATCATGTTAAAGTTTATGCGCCGAGTGTGATTTCATTTTTAGATTATGTCGCCGAGTATATATATTTAATTTATATTATGCATCAACCGTCATATATTCGTTCCTTTGTACCTAATCATGTTAAAGTTTATGCGCCGAGTGTAATTTCATTTTTAGTTTTCTGCCGCTGAGTATAATTGTTTTATATTACATATCACCCGTCACGTATTCGTTTCTTTGTTATATTTTCATTTGATGGTTTATGTCACCGAGTATATATTTGAGTTAAATTATTTGATAGTTTATGTCACCGAGTATATATTCATTTTCATTATGTATCACTCATTGCATATTCGTTACTTTGTTATTCTTTCATTTGATGGTTTATGTCACCGAATATATATTTAATTTAAATTATTTCATTGTATATATTTAATTGATATTATGTATCACCCGTCACATATTCGTTTCTTTATTTATAATTCATTTAATATTTTATGAGCCGAATATATTTTCATTTTACAATTTATGTCGACGAGTGTATCTAATCATTTGTATATTGACTTATAATTAGGGTAAAGTATTGTAAATCTTCGTGAACATTTTATTTTATTTTATCCCCTGGTTTCGGGGAAGAACAAAATGTTATAATAGTTTAATATTTATCCAAATTCCGATATTTTTATTTTCTTCCTAGTTGCGATGGAGGGATCAATTTTTTTCGGGAGTAAAGTATTTACTTCAATTTTAAAATTCAACATTTGAAGGTACTGGTCGCCCCACTGCAACAAGGTAGATATGGATAGAAGCGCGCAGGTCGAGAGGGAGGTGGAACCGTGAGGTTAGACGGCTGATATTATTTTAAAAAATAGAGAGAGTATCGAAGTGCCAGCCGACCGAGCCAGAAGTGTAACTTATTCATCGTCCGCTGTAAATTATTTTAACTTTTCTTTTGCCGATTTACTTTTGAGTTTTTTTTCGTTGGGAAAAAAATTTCAGTGATAACTTATTACTGTGAAGGTAAGATAATGATAATTTAAAACATTTAGATAGTTGACTTTCATTTTAAAATACGTTGATATATCTAGTACATTAGAGTGTGGTAAACCATTTATATATCGTATCTGATTTAATACTTTTTCCGATTTTCCTTTTTCGTAGTTTTCTTAATATTAGTCTTTTATTCTTCTATTTTGCAAGGAAAATTCCTGATTGAAATATCCGTCTGCGCCAGGCATACCCAAGCTAGGGCTCCCGGATATTTTAAATCTTGAGTTCCCAACTGCAATACTTTTTCCGAGTCTCCTTTTTGGTGAATTTAGTTGATATCCGCCCCGTGTTTTAACACGAATTTGGGTTATATTAGTCCCGTTTCGAATATTTTATTCTTCTATTTTGCAAAGAAAATTCCTGATTGAAATATCCGTCTGCGCCAGGCATACCCAAGCTAGGGCTCCCGGATATTTTAAATCTTGAGTTCCCAACTGCAATACTTTTTCCGAGTCTCCTTTTTGTGAATTTAGTTGATATCCGCCCCGTGTTTTAACACGAATTTGGTTTATATTAGTCCCGTTTCGAATATTTTATTCTTCTATTTTGCAAGGAAAATTCCTGATTGAAATATCCGTCTGCGCCAGGCATACCCAAGCTAGGGCTCCCGGATATTTTAAATCTTGAGTTCCCAACTGCAATACTTTTTCCGAGTCTCCTTTTTGTGAATTTAGTTGATATTCGCCCCGTGTTTTGACACGAATTTGGCTTATTCTAGTCCCGTTTCGAATATTTTATTCTTCTATTTTGCAAGGAAAATTCCTGATTGAAATATCCGTCTGCGCCAGGCATACCCAAGCTAGGGCTCCCGGATATTTTAAATCTTGAGTTCCCAACTGCAATACTTTTTCCGAGTCTCCTTTTTGTGAATTTAGTTGATATTCGCCCCGTGTTTTGACACGAATTTGGCTTATATTAGTTCCGTTTCGAATATATTATTCTTCTATTTTGCAAGGAAAATTCCTGATTGAAATATCCGTCTGCGCCAGGCATACCCAAGCTAGGGCTCCCGGATATTTTAAATCTTGAGTTCCCAATTGCAATACTTCTTCCGAGTCTCCTTTTGTGAATTTAGTTGATATCCGCCCCGTGTTTTAACACGAATTTGGTTTATATTAGTCCCGTTTCGAATATTTTATTCTTCTATTTTGCAAGGAAAATTCCTGATTGAAATATCCGTCTACGCCAGGCATACCCAAGCTAGGGCTCCCGGATATTTTAAATCTTGAGTTCCAACTGCAATACTTTTTCCGAGTCTCCTTTTTGGTGAATTTAGTTGATATCCGCCCCGTGTTTTAACACGAATTTGGTTTATATTAGTCCCGTTTCGAATATTTTATTCTTCTATTTTGCAAGGAAAATTCCTGATTGAAATATCCGTCTGCGCCAGGCATACCCAAGCTAGGGCTCCCGGATATTTTAAATCTTGAGTTCCCAATTGCGATACTTTTTCCGAGTCTCCTTTTTGGTGAATTTAGTTGATATTCGCCCCGTGTTTTGACACGAATTTGGCTTATATTAGTTCCGTTTCAAATATTTTATTCTTCTATTTTGCAAGGAAAATTCCTGATTGAAATATCCGTCTGCGCCAGGCATACCCAAGCTAGGGCTCCCGGATATTTTAAATCTTGAGTTCCCAACTGCAATACTTTTTCCGAGTCTCCTTTTGCGTGAATTTAGTTGATATTCGCCCCGTGTTTTGACACGAATTTGGCTTATATTAGTCCCGTTTCGAATATTTTATTCTTCTATTTTGCAAGGAAAAATTCCTGATTGAAATATCCGTCTGCGCCAGGCATACCCAAGCTAGGGCTCCCGGATATTTTAAATCTTGAGTTCCCAATTGCAATACTTTTCCGAGTCTCATTTCTTTGAATTTGGTTGATAGTCGCCCGTTCTTTAACACAAATTTGGTTTATATTTAAATCTGGTTAACTCTAGAATTGCCTTCCGTTTTCATTACCTTCCCCGAATTTTCTTTTAGTGGGATTTCGTGATATTAGTTCCGCCCTTTTGATACCCTTCTTGATTTTGTTAAAAGCTTAGGGAAATGTCTGACGAGTAGATATAGAGTCCCCGATCTATAGTATTGTTTTCCCGATTGGATAGTTTTTTTAGTAGCACCGGACCCGTTCGTTACATAAGGGTCTATCAAATACATGAATGAAAAGACCACCAAGCTTAACATAGTTTTGCTTGCCTTTTTTACCGCTTCTTTTATTTGCATGAACGCTATTTTATAATTACAAACCACTCTCGCTTATGTCCTGCCCGCTTCGTCGCTAATAATACATATGTGCTTTTGAGTATTGTTTATTTTGTATGTATATAACAACTTAGAAGGTATTAATGTAATAAAACTGATATAAACCGGTGTTGTGTTTTATTGACCTATTATAGACTAGTATTTCCTTATGGTAGCGTAGTTGTTTGGCAGCACGAATTTTAGCTTCTCCGTAGTGTGGATCAGGATAATAACAGTTATTTCAGGACTAGCGAGAGCATTTGTTTTATATATTTAGCAACATCCCGAATTTTGACGACAATAGACCCCTGGAATTTACCGTACCTCCATCTGAGGCTACCTGGAACTCTCGACGAGGGAAGTCGAGGGGCCGTGGAGACAACCACGTTAAAAATCTGGCGCCCGAGAAAGTGTAAGGTTTCAAAGGTGTCAGGAGTGACGTTTCCGAGGCGTTCCACGCGCAGTGCAGCGCGCAGTCATCGCCTCTCTTGTGGGGAGGAAAACGCGTCACATCTTGGCGCCCGAGCAGGGACCTTAACTTGTTGTTTAGGTACGAACTGTTTTATTTTTTTTTTCAGGTTTTCCGTATTCTTTATTATTGAATAATATTTTTTTTCCCGTATTACTGATTTATTGATTGAGCAAGGACCTTAATTTGTTGTTTAAGTACGAACTATTTTATTCTTTTTCAGGTTTTCCGTATTCTTGATTATTGAATAATATTTTTTTCCCGTATTACTGATTTATTGATTGAGCAGGGACCTGGAATTTTTGTTTGAATACGAACTGACTTATTCTTTTTCAGGTTTTCCGTACTCTCAGATTATTGAATAATATTTTTTTCTCCCGATTTAGCAGGGACACTGGCTGTTTGTTAAAACCGGAACCGTTGTTTTTTTTGGTTGTGAAATTTTATTGTTTCAGTGTGAAGATTTGGACAGGGCCCCTGTCCAACTGTTCATTATAATAGGAACCGTCGTATTTTGTTGTGGAATTCTATTGTTTCAGTGTGAAGATTTGTATAAGGACCTTTAGATTGTCGTAGGAGTCCGATTGATAATTTGGTTTCCACGGCGTACCGTTATATACTGTTTTGACTGTTTTCCGTCTTATTGCTGAGTGTTTATTAAAACAAGGATTTTATATCTCGTTTCGAATTATCTTGTCGTTGCTGTAAAGGTTGAGGAAGAGGCTTCGTTGCTGTGAAGGTTGAGGAAGAGGCTTAGTTGCTGTGAAGGTTGAGGAAGAGGCTTCATTGCTGTGAAGGTTGAAGAAGAAGGTTAGTTGCTGTGAAGGCGGGAGCCGTTCTGCCTTGCTGTGGCTGTAAAGAGGCGAAGGAGGGACGAGAAGTTGCGACTACGAGGGATACAGAAAGAAGAGATAAAAGTAGATGTCAAGAGAAAGTACCGAGGAATTGGACATTGCTTTACCATTTGAACGTGAAGTTGCAGAGGAAACATTACCCGTTCCGTCAGCATCGACCCAATTACCCGTCGTAAATTCCATAAAAGAAACTACAGACCATCGCGTAAATTGGGTATATCTACTGAAAAACGAGGGTCTTACTGCCCAACTACGAAAGAGGAATTTATCGACTGCTGGAACCGTTCCTGACAAACGAAGAAGGCTCGTCAACTTTTTGAGACGAAGACATATTTCCCCACCACCCGCTAGAAACCAAGGAGATCTAGTGGATTATCTGACCGATATGGCGACCCAACCGATAAATGTACACGATTGGAAGGTGTCTTTTGGGAACCGAGGAGATCCGGCCGCTTTCATAGAAAGGATCGAAGAAATCTGCACTGCAAAGAATGTCCAGAAAGACAACTTGCTTCCGGTATTACCGGAATTACTATCAGATGAACCCGCCTCTTGGTACCGCAACAACCGAAGTCGGTTCACAACCTGGGACGAATTCGAGGCTGAATTCAGAATTTTCTTTTATCCAATCAACTATGAAGTCGATTTGGAAGCCGAGATAGGAAGACGTCTTCAAAGACGAAATGAATCCGCTGCAACGTACATGACCGAGCTACAGACCCTGATGAGGAGGCATGGGAAGCTAACTTCCGAACAACAGCTAGCATGGCTGTACCGAAATCTTTTACCCGAGTACCGGCTGCAGATCCGAAAAGTAGACTTCAAGGACTTTCCTACGTTCTGCCAAGTGGTGAGGGAATATGAGCTCCTGAGGAAGGAACTCCAAAACGCACCCAACCCCAGTGGACCGAACCGTGGACCAGCCCGTCCGCAGCCAGTGAGTACCCCTAGATATGGACAGTCCCACAATCCGCCGTCCGATCCAGTAAGAGAAGCCATCCCTGGTACCAGCCGTCCGTTACCGAACGATACTCATCACGGTCCGACACGTGATAATACTCAACGACCGTCTGGCTCGTCTTCACGCCCACCAACCTGTTTCCGCTGCGGTGAATCCGGACACTACCGAAGCAATTGCCAGAACCCTCAGAAGATATTCTGCTCCCGTTGTCATAAGGAGGGAGTATTTTCCCGAGACTGTTCCTGCAGGAGGCAGGAAAACTAATCCGAAGCTGTCCCGAGGAGAGGCCGACACAGCTTCCGCAGATATTTGCCTCTCATGCCGAAACGCCAGAAGAAATGACCGATTCCCGACCGCACATCGACGTTGAAATTGAAAACCGCAAGTTCAGAGCCCTATTGGATACTGGAGCTGCTAAATCATACATCGGTGATCAGATAGCTAGGACATTTTCCCAAAGAAAGCAAACCATAGCCCGTCAAGCTGCGAGAGCCCGTTTAGCTAACGGAATTTTAGTCCCTATCACCGACACATACAAGCTAAAACTGAACATCCATGACGTCATTATGGAAGGGCCATTCGAACATTTCCCTGGTCTGATAACTGATATTGTGTTAGGACACGATGTCCTTCAAAAGTATAATTTCCGGTTGGAGCTAGGAAGCGGGAAAATATACATGGAAGACAAACTAGTGATGCACTCACCATCAACCAGTCCTGTTGAGATGTTGGAAGTAGTGAGCCCACTCACTAAAGAATCCGATGCTGCTAAACCGACCCTAAGTATGGACAATACCGACAAGTGTCTCTCAGAAGACCGTGTATCTGAAGTCTCTGCGTCTTCCCTGGTGTTAGGGGCTGACAAAGAGCAGTCTGTATCTGAAGTCTCTGCGTCTTCCCTGGAGTTAGGGGTTGACAAAGAGCAGTCTGTTTCTGAAGTCTCTGCGTCTTCCCTGGAGTTAGGGGTTGACAAAGAGCAGTCTGTTTCTGAAGTCTCTGCGTCTTCCCTGGAGTTAGGGGTTGACAAAGAGCAGTCTGTTTCTGAAGTCTCTGCGTCTTCCCTGGTGTTAGGGGTTGACAAAGAGCAGTCTTTTTCTAAAGTCTCTGCGTCTTCCCTGGTGTTAGGGGTTGATCAAGAGCAAGCTGGTTCTGAAGTCTCTGCGTTCTCCCCGGTGTTGTTAGGGGTTGGCAAGGAGCAAGCTATTTCCGATGTCTCTGCGTCCACCCTGGGTGGTTTAGGGGTTGACAAGGAGCAATCTAATACTGCAGTCCTTTCGTCGTCTCTGATAAGGGTTAGAGAAAATGAAGATGATAATAAACCTGGAAGATTTAAGTTATCTCCGGAGGAGTTAGGAGATAACACCAATTATGGCTACATAGGATGCCCGTTCGAAACAATCATTCCGAGTGAAGAAATCAATTTGACGAAAAATCAAAAAGAAAAGTTGAATACATTTTTGAACCAGGAACTTCCGCTGTTCGAGAAGATTAGAGGTCCGACTACGCTTATTGAGCATGAAATCCGTCTGCTACAGTCCCGTCCGATTAAACAAAGACACCGACCGCAGAATCCAAAGATGCAGGAAGTGTGCAATACCGAGATAGACGCGATGTTAGATGAAGGAGTGATAGAACCTTCTACCAGTCCTTGGAGCTCTCCAATTGTAATTGTGAAGAAGAAAGATGGAAAGAACCGTTTCTGCATCGACTTCCGCAAAGTGAACGAAGTTACGATGAAGGACGCTTACCCGCTTCCATTTATTAATGCTATACTGGATAAACTGCGAAAAGCCAAATATATTTCCAGTTTAGATTTGAAGAGTGGGTATTGGCAAGTTCCATTAACACCGGAGAGCAAACCCATTACCGCGTTTACCGTACCGGGACGTGGATTGTTCCAATTCACGGTCCTTCCATTTGGTTTACATTCCGCACCTGCCACTTTCCAGAGATTGGTTGACAGACTAATAGGCCCAGAGTTAGATCCATACGCCTTTGCTTATCTGGATGACATTATAGTTCTAGGGGAAACGTTCGAACAGCATTTGGAAAATCTGTCTGAGGTGTTCCGTCGATTGCGAGGAGCACGGTTGAAACTGAATCCGGAGAAATGCCACTTCTGTTTACCGTCCATGAAATATTTAGGCCATGTAGTCACTGGAGATGGAATCCGTACCGATCCAGAAAAAGTCGAGAGCATAATTAAATTTGCAGCGCCGATAAATATCCGAGAGTTACGAAGATTTTTGGGAGTCGCATCCTGGTATAGGAGATTTGTGCCATCGTTTTCACAAAAGGTGGCCCCGTTAACGAAATTACTCCGCAAATCCCAGCGATGGAAGTGGGCTGAAGAGCAAGAAGCTGCCTTTGCTGAGATTAAAACATGTCTGTCAGAATCCCCTGTTTTAAGTTGTCATGATTTTTCCGTACCGTTCACCCTACAGACCGACGCCTCCGAATATGGTTTGGGAATAGCCCTTACCCAACAGAAGAGTGGCCAGGAACATGTGGTAGCATATGCAAGTCGCACGCTAAGTCCTGCCGAGAAGAATTACTCCGTCACTGAGAAAGAATGTCTTGCCATTGTTTGGGGAATTGAAAAGATGCGTCCTTATTTAGAGGGCTACCATTTCACGGTTGTTACCGATCATCAATCTCTTAGATGGCTGCATTCCATAGTGAGTCCGTCCGGACGTTTAGCCCGATGGAGTATTTTTCTGCAGCAATATGATTTCGAGATACAGTACCGTAAAGGTGCTCTAAATCGCGTGGCTGACGCGTTGTCCAGAAATCCGCTACCAATGCCAGCAGAAACCAATCCACCATCGATACTTTGTGTGACCGAGGTAACCGCCGAATGCTCATGGTACCGTAACAAGAAGGAAGAAGTCCTGAAGGATCCAGAAAAGTTCCCTGACTACTGCATCAAAGAAGGCCGTTTGTACCGTCATTTTTGGGATATAAATGACTTAAGAGAACCAGAGATGAGTGATCCATGGAAACTATGCATAGCGAAATCCGACCGAACCCAAGTTCTCGAAGAAAACCATGATGCCCCTCATGCTGGACATCTGGGAATCGCCAAGACCATTACTCGTATAGCCAGATCTTACTATTGGCCGGGAATGTTCCGAGACATCACCAAGTACGTTCGCAGATGTTCACAATGCCAGAAGTACAAACCATCCCAACAAAAGCCTCCTGGAAAAATGCAGCCATCTCCAAATCAACGACCTTGGGACACTGTTAGTTCCGATATCATTGGACCATTGCCGAGGAGCAAGAAGGGGAACTGCTATATTGTAATTTTCCAGGACCGATTTACCAAGTGGGTACAGTGCAAACCATTGAGGAGTGCCACTGCCAGTAGTATCGGTACCGCATTTCACGAAGAGATACTGACCGTATTTGGATGTCCCCGTACCGTTTTAACCGATAACGGATCCCAGTATACTAGTACGTTGTTTAAGAATATGTTGAAAGAATTAGGAATCCGACACCGCTTCACACCCCCGTACGCGCCGCAAGCTAACCCGGTAGAGAGAGCCAATCGCACTTTGAAGACGATGATTGCGCAATATTGCGAGCAAGATCACCGAGATTGGGATATCAGACTAGCCGACTTGAAGTTTGCGATGAACAACTCCAAACACGATTCGACTGGGTTTTCGCCGGCCTTTTTGAATTTTGGACGAGACCCCGACATTCCGAAATCCCTTAGGAGGGAAACTGAAGACAACCCGGAGAGCACTACGAAAGAAGGTACCGTAACCGAAAATCCTAAGGAGGAAGATACAATACCGCACCGCACGAGGCTGGATCAATTGCAAGAGTGTTTTGACCTCGTACGTTCAAATCTGTCCAGAGCATTTACCAGTCAAAGCCATTATTATAATCTACGCCGTCGTGACTGGAAATGCAAGCTGGGGGAAAAGGTTATGAAAAGAGAGTATACTTTGTCTTCAGCCGTTGATCATGTCGCCGCGAAATTAGCTCCAAAATACTCTGGGCCCTACGAAGTGGTCCGAGTCGTCTCCCCGGTAGTGTATGACTTAAGAGACGAAACCGGCAAGCGACATAACCGAATCCACATTAAGGATTTAAAACCGTTGAATGATTAATTCCGCCTACAGGAGAGATGTTCCCGTCTGCGCCGATACACCAGAGCCCGATGATTTAGGCCTTGCTTCAGCATCCGTAGCAGAGGCTACAGACTCAAAAGACCAGACCTTAGTAGGTAGCACCGTGGAAGACAAGCCCGGATCATGGAACAAAGACTTTAGAGTAAGAAATTGTAGCTTTGATAGATTGTTTGGAAAAAATGTAAAGCCCGCGAGCGGTGCTCGCGTCCTTTAATTTTTTTTACCGAAGTAAGGGGGGGATGTAACGAAGTGTTCGTTACTGGCATGTTAAAGTTGATGCGCCGAGTGTAATTTCATTTTTAGATTATGTCGCAGAGTATATATATTTAACTTATATTATGCATCAACCGTCATATATTCGTTTCTTTGTACCTAATCATGTTAAAGTTTATGCGCCGAGTGTGATTTCATTTTTAGATTATGTCGCCGAGTATATATATTTAATTTATATTATGCATCAACCGTCATATATTCGTTCCTTTGTACCTAATCATGTTAAAGTTTATGCGCCGAGTGTAATTTCATTTTTAGATTATGTCGCCGAGTATATATATTTAATTTATATTATGTACCAACCGTCACATATTCGTTTCTTTGTACCTAATCATGTTAAAGTTTATGCGCCGAGTGTAATTTCATTTTTAGTTTTCTGCCGCTGAGTATAATTGTTTTATATTACATATCACCCGTCACGTATTCGTTTCTTTGTTATATTTTCATTTGATGGTTTATGTCACCGAGTATATATTTGAGTTAAATTATTTGATAGTTTATGTCACCGAGTATATATTCATTTTCATTATGTATCACTCATTGCATATTCGTTACTTTGTTATACTTTCATTTGATGGTTTATGTCACCGAATATATATTTAATTTAAATTATTTCATTGTATATATTTAATTGATATTATGTATCACCCGTCACATATTCGTTTCTTTATTTATAATTCATTTAATATTTGATGAGCCGAATATATTTTCATTTTACAATTTATGTCGACGAGTGTATCTAATCATTTGTATATTGACTTATAATTAGGGTAAAGTATTGTAAATCTTCGTGAACATTTTATTTTATTTTATCCCCTGGTTTCGGGGTAGAACCAAATGTTATAATAGTTTAATATTTATCCAAATTCCGATATTTTTATTTTCTTCCTAGTTGCGATGGAGGGATCAATTTTTTTCGGGAGTAAACTATTTACTTCAATTTTAAAATTCAACATTTGAAGGTACTGGTCGCCCCACTGCAACAAGGTAGATATGGATAGAAGCGCGCAGGTCGAGAGGGAGGTGGAACCGTGAGGTTAGACGGCTGATATTATTTTAAAAAATAGAGAGAGTATCGAAGTGCCAGCCGACCGAGCCAGAAGTGTAACTTATTCATCGTCCGCTGTAAATTATTTTAACTTTTCTTTTGCCGATTTACTTTTGAGTTTTTTTTCGTTGGGAAAAAAATTTCAGTGATAACTTATTACTGTGAAGGTAAGAACTTTAAACAATAATAATTCCGAAAATATGTGGTCTTTTCAATGATAATTTAAAACATTTAGATAGTTGACTTTCATTTTAAAATACGTTGATATATCTAGTACATTAGAGTGTGGTAAACCATTTATATATCGTATCTGATTTAATACTTTTTCCGATATTCCTTTTTCGTAGTTTTCTTAATATTAGAATATTATTCTTCTATTTTGCAAGGAAACTTCCTGATTGAAATATCCGTCTGTGCCAGGCATACCCAAGCTAGGGCTCCCGGATATTTTAAATCTTGAGTTCCCAACTGCAATACTTTTTCCGAGTCTCCTTTTTGTGAATTTAGTTGATATCCGCCCCGTGTTTTAACACGAATTTGGTTTATATTAGTCCCGTTTCGAATATTTTATTCTTCTATTTTGCAAGGAAAATTCCTGATTGAAATATCCGTCTGCGCCAGGCATACCCAAGCTAGGGCTCCCGGATATTTTAAATCTTGAGTTCCCAACTGCAATACTTTTTCCGAGTCTCCTTTTTGGTGAATTTAGTTGATATCCGCCCCGTGTTTTAACACGAATTTGGGTTATATTAGTCCCGTTTCGAATATTTTATTCTTCTATTTTGCAAAGAAAATTCCTGATTGAAATATCCGTCTGCGCCAGGCATACCCAAGCTAGGGCTCCCGGATATTTTAAATCTTGAGTTCCCAACTGCAATACTTTTTCCGAGTCTCCTTTTTGTGAATTTAGTTGATATCCGCCCCGTGTTTTAACACGAATTTGGTTTATATTAGTCCCGTTTCGAATATTTTATTCTTCTATTTTGTAAGGAAAATTCCTGATTGAAATATCCGTCTGCGCCAGGCATACCCAAGCTAGGGCTCCTGGATATTTTAAATCTTGAGTTCCCAACTGCAAAACTTTTTCCGAGTCTCCTTTTTGGTGAATTTAGTTGATATCCGCCCCGTGTTTTAACACGAATTTGGGTTATATTAGTCCCGTTTCGAATATTTTATTCTTCTATTTTGCAAGGAAAATTCCTGATTGAAATATCCGTCTGCGCCAGGCGTACCCAAGCTAGGGCTCCCGGATATTTTAAATCTTGAGTTCCCAACTGCAATACTTTTTCCGAGTCTCCTTTTTGTGAATTTAGTTGATATTCGCCCCGTGTTTTGACACGAATTTGGCTTATTCTAGTCCCTTTTCGAATATTTTATTCTTCTATTTTGCAAGGAAAATTCCTGATTGAAATATCCGTCTGCGCCAGGCATACCCAAGCTAGGGCTCCCGGATATTTTAAATCTTGAGTTCTCAATTGCAATACTTCTTCCGAGTCTCCTTTTGTGAATTTAGTTGATATCCGCCCCGTGTTTTAACACGAATTTGGTTTATATTAGTCCCGTTTCGAATATTTTATTCTTCTATTTTGCAAGGAAAATTCCTGATTGAAATATCCGTCTGCGCCAGGCATACCCAAGCTAGGGCTCCCGGATATTTTAAATCTTGAGTTCCCAATTGCGATACTTTTTCCGAGTCTCCTTTTTGGTGAATTTAGTTGATATTCGCCCCGTGTTTTGACACGAATTTGGCTTATATTAGTTCCGTTTCGAATATTTTATTCTTCTATTTTGCAAGGAAAATTCCTGATTGAAATATCCGTCTGCGCCAGGCATACCCAAGCTAGGGCTCCCGGATATTTTAAATCTTGAGTTCCCAACTGCAATACTTTTTCCGAGTCTCCTTTTGTGTGAATTTAGTTGATATTCGCCCCGTGTTTTGACACGAATTTGGCTTATATTAGTCCCGTTTCGAATATTTTATTCTTCTATTTTGCAAGGAAAAATTCCTGATTGAAATATCCGTCTGCGCCAGGCATACCCAAGCTAGGGCTCCCGGATATTTTAAATCTTGAGTTCCCAATTGCAATACTTTTCCGAGTCTCATTTCTTTGAATTTGGTTGATAGTCGCCCGTTCTTTAACACAAATTTGGTTTATATTTAAATCTGGTTAACTCTAGAATTGCCTTCCGTTTTCATTACCTTCCCCGAATTTTCTTTTAGTGGGATTTCGTGATATTAGTTCCGCCCTTTTGATACCCTTCTTGATTTTGTTAAAAGCTTAGGGAAATGTCTGACGAGTAGATATAGAGTCCCCGATCTATAGTATTGTTTTCCCGATTGGATAGTTTTTTTAGTAGCACCGGACCCGTTCGTTACATAAGGGTCTATCAAATACATGAATGAAAAGACCACCAAGCTTAACATAGTTTTGCTTGCCTTTTTTACCGCTTCTTTTATTTGCATGAACGCTATTTTATAATTACAAACCACTCTCGCTTATGTCCTGCCCGCTTCGTCGCTAATAATACATATGTGCTTTTGAGTATTGTTTATTTTGTATGTATATAACAACTTAGAAGGTATTAATGTAATAAAACTGAAATAAACCGGTGTTGTGTTTTATTGACCTATTATAGACTAGTATTTCCTTATGGTAGCGTAGTTGTTTGGCAGCACGAATTTTAGCTTCTCCGTAGTGTGGATCAGGATAATAACAGTTATTTCAGGACTAGCGAGAGCATTTGTTTTATATATTTAGCAACATCCCGAATTTTGACGACAATAGACCCCTGGAATTTACCGTACCTCCATCTGAGGCTACCTGGAACTCTCGACGAGGGAAGTCGAGGGGCCGTGGAGACAACCACGTTAAAAATCTGGCGCCCGAGAAAGTGTAAGGTTTCAAAGGTGTCAGGAGTGACGTTTCCGAGGCGTTCCACGCGCAGTGCAGCGCGCAGTCATCGCCTCTCTTGTGGGGAGGAAAACGCGTCACACCTCTCAATCTTGATTTTCAATTGGACAAAGTGACAATTGAATGTACGAAAGTTTTATAATATCGCCTCTAAAAAAGGTGCGATGTGCACACAATAGTTCGGACAAAAAGGACCTTCTTACGAAATTCTTGGTAGACAGCGTAATTTGTGCATTTACGGCTCTTTATATGGCTTTTTATAGAACTAATTTTACAGTTATTTTTCAGAAAGAATTTCTAAAAAAAAGGCTGTCTATCCCCAAAAATCTCGTCACAAGAGGCAGTCTACGAAGAATACTTGAGCGAAGCAGTCATGACTTTCTTAAAAGTACCGATATTACTTGTGCTGAGTCGGCGAATTAAAATTAACGGAGTATCTGTTTATTACCGACGTTAAGTTACCGAAGACGAGTGGCTGTGATTTGTTCCATCACGCGGTGAGAGTAGATTACTCATTATAAGTACTATCCTAAATTTTTTAAATCGACCTAATCGAGAAACCAACCACGCCTCCGGCGTTGATGCAAGTGTCTTCATCCGAATAGTATTGTGGTGATTGGCTGGAGACAGTTGAACTGAGGTATCGTAAATGATTATTTAGTATCTCTCCTACCTGGAGTAAATCGCACCTTGCCTTAGACGATGGTGAAAAGACTAATTTAGTGTCACGCCATTTCTTTAGCGGAAGAACCATACGGTATCAGAACTATTTTATTATGATAACGAGTTCATTTATTACTAATATTTTCATTGTTTGAAAGAACTTTCATGTGTAATGCTGTTTTATAGAATAACCGTTAAGAAATTCGGCGTTTTCGTTAAATGTAGATTAAATTATTTTCCGATCACTTATATTGACGTAACTTCCAGAAAGCCTATGTGTTTTTTTGTTTTCGAGTATTTCAGTAATATATTATCCTACATTTTCTTTTTTGAATAATCGGAAAATAATTTTGTTAATAAACTAATTTTTTAGATCGCGGACTCTGCGACATTTATCGTTTGTGTATTTATATAATTTTGATTTGTATATTTGTTGTTCCTTGGAGACGATTTATTCCTCAAACAATTACCGTGTAGTGTTGAGTGATAATTGTTTTATTATTTTTATGTATATATTAATATTTTTGCGGTACCCGGTTATGCATGTACCCATATTGTAATTTTTTTTATGTCTGTTCAATGACGCTGGTTAATAAACTGGTTAACACAATAAACCGCGTTTTAGTGAGTACTTCCCTTACCTCCACAGACACATTACCGAAAATAACTCACTTTTTATAATTTATCTCGCTTATCTCAGTTTTTTAAATTTTTCCTGTAAATTAAAATTTCTGGCGCCCTTTAATTACCTTTCCGATTGATTAACTTTCCTAAAATAAACCCACGACTCTTAGCTCTCCAACCAAAACAAGAGTGCCGTTCGCATACGTCTTTGTTTGTCGCCCGGTATCGTTTCAAATAATAATACGTCATCTTGGCCCCATCCAAGGAAACTTGGAGAAATTGGTACCGAACAATTAAGACAGTAACACTGGTACGTTCGAAATTATTTTGGCCAAAATCACTCCAATTCTAGAAAATTCAAGGTTTCGCGGAGCGAGCATAACGTTTTCTAGTATCGATGGATGAAAACTGACTGAACCGAGAGCGAAATGCATTCAGATTACCGGTACATGCAGGGCTAGGTCTAGCCTCTACCAGTCGAAATATTTTTCGGATTGATCGTGACTGGAGCGGAATTCAACCGTTACCGATAGAATGTTTTACATTGTGTTTTATTTGCGAATATTTTACCTGACCGTAAGCGGAGCGCGACCGTAACTATAATGTGAATCAAGCCTTAAGTCAATATTATTATTTATTAAGTGATGAATAGATCCAATTACGATTATTGATGGATTGAGACAGATCGTAGCCAGACCGTGTCATACAGTTGCTTATTTTATGTTTTTATTTGACATTTCACTTCAACCTTGAAACAAATTATAAATAAAATGAGCTAGCGTTGTTCTAGCAGCTAGCAAATTATTATATTAAATGGTCTTAAAGGTAAATTTGAATAAACTATATATTAAAAATATTATTAAATAAAGTACGCTAACGTTTACTCATCAATGATATGTCAATTGCTTACTTTTATATTGTATAGGATAAATATATAGGTATATATAACGTTCGATTTTTGGGATAAATTACCAGATGTCTATGTGAAGATGTATTACAGAAATAATTCTGTTCATGATATAATATAAATAGACCGCAAGCATATACGGAGAAGCTCTTTTATAAATCGGTCATATTATAGCAAAATTACCGAATAAAACCCTCTGTGATCTCACCAATCAGGAATATAGAGAATTGCCAACTTAAATTCAAACCACTCCTCCTAGTTTAAAAACAGGTATTATATGTAATTCTATTTTATTTAAAGAATTGAATAAATGCGAATTATAAAAAATATTGTGTAAAACTTGTGTCACAATGACTTTCTGTAGTACTCGTGATTTGCGCAACTCACCGCTTCGCGGTTTGTTGCGTAACTTCACTCGTACTACAAAACGAGTCATTGTGACACTTGTTTTACAAATAATTTATTTTCTGACTATAAAGTAAACCATCAAATTCGGAAAACAACGTCACATTAGGACATCTCAAGTCATAGAAATTGGCCGAAAAAGATGTTAACTATGATTATATCTTGAAACAATTTTGAAAGTAATGAGTTAAATTGTTTTGATAACCAGAAAAAACGACAAGTTCTAAGCGTAAAGTGGCGCCTACGTCTAAAGACGTAGTGTAATAGGTAGTGTATCATTTGGACATAGTTATTAGAAAGTTTAAATCTTAAAATACTTCACATCATGCAATTTAAAACTTTTAGCTTAAGCTTAAAAAGTATTTTACCGATCCCTGAGCAAGTTTTCTTTGCTGATTCTACTATGAAAATAATTAATCTAGTAAATAAAAAATAAAAATGTAGAATCATATGTCGCAAATCTTGGAAATTACTCTTGTACATTTTCTTAGGATAACCAATTGTAGACTTTTATTAATCAAATAAAAATATTCTCTATTTATCAGTTAACCTGCCTCCTCTCAGTTTTTGCCTTTTTATGTTATCACAATTAATGTATGTGATTATGTAAATTCAAATGCATTTACCAGTTGCATGGAGAGCCAGCCCATTCTTTTTATGGAGATTGCATATTACTTTGTTTCCTCCTGTGTATGAATTACTAAATAACAAGTTGATGTATTATGTAGGGTGTAGTCAACAGAGCAACAAAATACATTCCCTAGTTTTGTAGATGGCATATATATATATTTATCTTCGCATACCACTCGGGATATATATTTTTTAGCATACTGACAGTTACATTTTAAAGCGGCCAACAGTTTGAAGTGGAAGGAAACGTATTTAATTGAAGGCATTAGGTATATATTCGTATACCAATAATCAATGAATGAGACAAAACTGAAAAAAATTGAAAAAAGCAGCCAGGATAATGGGTAGGTTGAGAAATGGAAAAAAACTGTGAGAGGATTTTTCAACTACAAAGGTCGAAGTTTCAAAATTCTTGCTGAGTGCGTCATGATCCCCAAAGCGGAGTCGAGTGCAGGTTTCAACTTCTGCCTATACCAGCTTTTTTATAGCCCATGCGTTGAAAGTATGTTTTTCTACGACAACCTCGATATATGTTCATTTTATAACCGTAACTTCAATCATAAACAAGCACATTATGTACAGAATTTCATTTTTGCATTGGTTGCTAGGCAAGTTGCTAAGCGAAATGCGAAATGGAATATTTCGTGTTAGGTCTAGGTTCACTCTAAAATCACGACGATTACGGCTTGTCCGGCGACAAATTGATGAAATGTCAGCAGATCGTTTCTGTCAAAGTTTTAGTAGGTAACGAGTAGTTTCATAGTTGTTTTCTATGAAAACAAATAATTAAAATGGAAACTGATAGTGATATTGACTTAGATTTGACACCTTCGAACATAATAGAAGCAGCAAAGGTAAGAACACTGGATTTATTACCGGAAACGCCGAAGAGTATGTATCAACGCGCTTATAATCTTTTTTTGAAATGGAAGGTAGATTAAAAGACAAAATCGTTTTCCGAAAACGTTTTAACGGCTTATTTTGGCGACTTAGTCCAAAAATTTAAAAGTTTCACATTGTAGTCACACTTCTCAATACTCAGAACGACTCTTAGTATCTATAATGATATGAATATTGCCAAATGTTTGAAACTGAAAGCATCCCTCAAGCGGCAGTCTAACGGCTACAAATCCAAAAAGTCAAAGACCTTTACAGCAAATGACATCGATAATTTCATGAACAGGCTTCAGATGAAATATATTTGGCAACAAAAGTGAGTTTAATATTTCCATTTGATGAAAAATATGTTTCAGTAACATAAGTTAAGTACATTGTAGGTTGCATTTGTTATGGGAGTAATGGGTGCATGAATTACATCAAATGAAAATTACTTATTTCAATGACCTTGGTTCAGCTGTTTTAGTAACAATACCAGACAGTAAAAATACGCAAATCTTCGCCCTCAAAATGCTAATGGTCTATGGTTTTTCCTTAATTATCAAATAGGAAAGTGTACCATTCAGAGAATAGGTCTGAATAAGTTTGAAGCTACGTGAAAAGACATTGCCAAGTATTTAAAATTCCCAAATTACGAATTATATACTAGGCACTGCTTTCGCCGATCCTCCGCAACAATTCTTGTTGATGCTGGAGGTGACATAACCTCGTTAAAACGCCATGGTGGCTGAAAATCTACTACAGTCTCTGAGGGATATATTGATGAATCGAAGAAAATTAAGCTTGACATAGCAAATAAAATTGCAAATACAATACAGAACGTACCATCAGGCATACCACCGAATATACTAATAATATCTCATTTAACCTGAACCATCCTCATTTTCCTTCAAAATGCATTAGCAACGCATCATACGCAAGTTCTATCACATCAAATGCATTAACCCGCTCTCACGGTTTTAAATTGTACTCTCCGCGTGACGTCATGCGCGCGGCGAACGAATTTCGAACGGCTAGAGATCATATTTTCTATTTTGTTGTATCATGGTATGCATGTATTAAATGTGACCGATATGTTGTCATAGAAAAAGTGTAGTTTGCAACTCGCAACAAAATGGCCATTTTGCTCTCGTATGAATTTCATACTGGTGCAAAATGGCCATTTTGTTGCGAGTTGCATAATATATTCGTCCACAATTTAATGACAAAAAGTCTGTTTTGGTAAGTTATATTCACTGCGCCTCATGATACGCGGCTTCAACCGTTTCTAGAAGCTTATCCTCGTTCGATTCGTTCTATATAGCATGTTCATAATCTTGTCGTTCAGAATGGATGGTCGTAAAATGCCTGGTATAGCAAATTTTTATGAAGGTAATCATTTCATGAATCTAAGCAACACTACTGAAAGTTACAAAGAAAATTTGGATTTGTGATCGGTCGAATTGAATTAGATTCCGATTACAGTTTCAGGAATACTGTTTATTTCTTTAAATTGAGCACCTGCGGTAGGTAGGTATGTTACACAATATCAGCTCAGACTAAAAAGGTTTTCAGCTCACAACATTATCATTTCATGGTTCTCATACTTAAAGCAAACATCTGATTTTCTTTGTATATTCTTGAAGACCTACACAGGCATTTCAATATAATAAAATGTAAAGACCCCGTCTGAAAGGAAAACTATTTGTAAAACGGATGTTATTATACATATTTAATTTATGTCACTTAAAAGTGTTAAAGTAATATAAATGGAGTAAAATAACTGTCTCGACCCTTACTTCGTGGAATCTACTCATATTAGTGTTTTAAATGAAACTCACTGTTTCTAGCTAATTCCACAATATAATAAAAATTGTTGAAAATTCTAAAAAAATGACAATTGTTTCGATAAATCAATATCATCGTCAGAATGACAGAAGTTACATTTCATTTGATGCCTCAAAACATCTACTTGACACCAATCATTCATTGACACCTAACACAGAACTAGAAGTGCTGCATATTTGTGAAAAGAAACAAGAACTGGATTTCTTTGAAGAATTGGAAATTAGAAGACATTTAAGAAACCCACAATATGAAGTTGTCAATGAACAGATAAATCTAGGGAGTTCTCCACTAATAAACTGTCTTATTAAGTGATAATTGTAAAGATGAGCAGATATAGTTTTCCTGGTTTTCTATATCATTGCACAATTATACTAATCTTAATTGGAAAAATGATATCACCCTAGGGCTAATAATATCTAAGCTTCAATATTTGTAATATCACATCTTCTTCTTTTTTCTATTAACATATATTAAGTCAATCACAAGTCACTTCTTGGTCTAGCCAAAAATAACTACTAAACATCAGGTAGGCATCAAATGAAATGTAACTTCTGTCATGCTGACGATGATATTGATTTATCGAAACAATTGTCAATTTTTTAGAATTTTCAACAATTTTTATTATATTGTGGAATTAGCTAGAAACAGTGAGTTTCATTTAAAACACTAAAAATGGAGTGATATTTGTTGAAACTAAATTTAAAATTCCAACAAGCCCCCCAAGAATTACTATCCTAAATAAATACTACATACATATTTTACCTAAAAGATATGAAATGACAAGTAAATAATGATATTTTAATTAGTTAAGGACGTACCTTCCCTGTACTATCTCTAGGGGCCGGTTATATATTATAACCCTTACATAATAATCCAAGATATGTTTAGTTACTCTATTTCAATATTCCTAAAATAAGTAATTTATGTAATCTGCATTACTTATCTTCTAAAGCCATCTCAGTCGTTAAGTTAATGCGTTTGGCCTTTGGCCGGTTCTGTCAGTATCTGCAAGTTGCTCATCTGTGGGAATATATTTTTAAGTTATTACCTTTTTCACAACCTGCTCTCGAGAGAAATGATATTTTAAATCTATATGCTTAGATCGCTTATGACTTACTGGATTGTTCGCAATACTAATTCAACCATTATTATCTCATAACTGATGTTAAGGAATCACTTGTATTTTCAATTTTGCCGCTAAACGCATCATTGGCGCATGATTGATAAACCGTCGACGTGCCCAGACAGTAGTACCTTGTCGACATTCGCACGGTATACATGAGTTTATAAAAACACCGGTAAATTGTTTGGACGAGATTCGGTCAAAAGAAGTGTACCAAAAACGACATCGTCAACCCTCCCAGGCGCCTGGATACGACGGCAAGACAGCTTCATCAGGTAGGAGCCTTATATATATATTGTTTTTATTTATGCGTTGATGATGTGCTATTTTTTTTGTTAATTAACTCTTCGAAATACAGTCCATTAGTCCCTTTTCATATTTCCAACCCTTAACATTGGTCCTTCTCACGCGGATTAATATACCTCATTTATACCCTTTTACTTTTTCAAGTTAAGTTCATTTTTTCGGTACATTTTAAATTCGTTTACCGGTTTCTCATTCATTTTTTATGCAGATAAACTCTGTTTTGGTTTATTCCACTAGATATTATTATAATTATCATTTCACCGTCAAATATCAACAGTTAAAATCAAATTTAAACGTAAATTTTGCATTCTTCTTTGCTAGAGAATTTTATTGCTTTGTTCGAAAATATTTATTAAAATATTATTTCCAGTTCTTAATTACCTTTTCAATTTAACTTTTTCTTGGCATACAAAAACCACATTGACCTTGAGCAGGTGCTTCGATATTTGTTTGTTTATAATTTTCAAAACAATTATTTATATTTGTAATGGCTCCACCATCAGATAAATTAACAAAAGCGAATTTAAATCGCACGCTTGCTCACAGAAGATTACAAGAGACTCATCAAGCAGGTCTTGATGCGTTAAACGATGAATCCTTGAGATCCATTTTCTTAGCTAGAGCAGAGGATCTTGATGTTATTTATAATGACTTCCAAACAGCCCATAATACTGTCATTTCTCTAGTTAGTGATGATGAGTTCGTAACTTACGATACAATGCGTAGTTCGGCAGATAAAGCATTTTATGGGGCTAAATCTATCAAGCACGATTTTTTAATCTCGGATTCCGTCAATGATTCGGTGACCAATTTAAATAGAACTTCTTCACATCAACGATTTGTAGCAAAGCTTCCAAAAATTAATTTACCGACATTCGACGGAGATTTTAAAAACTGGTCTTCTTTTTATGATCTGTTCAATTCGCTTATTCACAACAATACTGATTTGTCCGACGCTGAAAAATTTCAATATTTGCTTTCGTCACTAGACAAAGAACCCTTATCTTCAATTAAGGGTATTCCCCTTACTGATGCAAATTACCTTATAGCATATGAAATGCTGGAGAAACGATACCAAAACAAACGGATTCTGGCTACTCACTACTATAATGAACTTTCGAATGCAGCTTCAATTCAAATGTCTACTTCTAAGGAGCTAAGGAAACTTCTAAATACCTTTTCTGAAAATGTAGCATCTTTTCGAGCTCTCAAATTTCCAGTTGATCAGTGGGATTTTTTGTTGTTCAATATGCTTATGAATAAACTTGATACTAAAACTAGAACTGATTTTGAACTTGAAAATAGCTTAAATTCAGAATTGCCTACTTACAGACAATTAATAACATTCTTAGAAAGGAATTGTATAGCTTTGGAATCGGTTCAATTTTCTATTATTATCCCATCTACCCATGTAGATAAATCCAAAAACAAGTTTTCAAACTCAAAAAATTGTAATAAACCTTCAACATCTACATTTGTTGCAAATACACAACAAAACAGTAGTAACTTGAAGTGTATCTTATGCTCCTCTTCTCACCCACTGTATAAATGTCAATCATTTTTGGCCAAGATGCCACAAGAAAGATTTTCTTTTGCTAAGCAGCACCAGTTATGTGTTAACTGTTTAGTATCTCCCCATTCTATGAAAATGTGTTCATCCACACAAAAGTGTAAAATTTGTCGATTTCCTCATCATACTGTGTTACATTTTCCAAAAAATTCTCCTAATTCTAATCACATAAATAATTCGATTTCCGCTTCTGACAATCTCACGAATACTTCTAGTGACAATTCTAGCTCTTCAATTACAAATGGCCATTGTATTACAAATACTTTAACGTTACCACAATCTACAGTTTTATTATCTACTTGTGAAGTGCATATTAAGGACATTCGAGGTAATTTTCAAAAAATCCGAGTTTTACTGGACACAGGCTCCATGGCTAACTTTATATCCGAAAAATGTATTAGAAAACTTGGACTTTCTCGCAAACACTGCTCTATTCCCATTGAAGGCCTCAATGGAATGACTACCTTTACAAATCGAGGCACAGCACATTGTATCATTAAACCATGTAGCGCAGAAAATCCTGTTTTTTCCTTCGAAGCTATTATTATTCCTCAAGTTTGTTCTGATCAGCCGAAAGTCTTTATTAATCCTGCAGAATTAACATATATTCAAAATTTAAACTTGGCGGATAGTAAATTTCATGTTCCCGGACCCTTGGATATGATTCTTGGAGCTGAATTAATACCTTTAATTTTGAAATCAGGTCGTATATTTGGAAATCCGGATCAACCTGTCGCTTTAGAAACTGTCTTTGGTTATATTCTTCAAGGACGAACAAACTGCTCCTATGCCTCAAACAATTATTCTTTAAGTTGCCATGCATCTTTGGATGTAAATCTTGATATCCAATTGCAAAGGTTTTGGGAGGTCGAACAGGTTGTCAAAGCTATTTTCCCAGCATCCCCCGAAGATAAGAAATGCGAAGAAATTTATAAGACTTCCACTTTTCGAGAACCTTCTGGACGATTTTCGGTACCTCTGCCGTTTCGTCAATCTTTCCCCAATTTTATTGATACTTATACACAAGCTCATCGGAGATTCTCAATGCTAGAAAATAGATTTTTAAAATCGTCTGAATTACACATCAAATACTGTGAATTCATGCAAGATTATCTTAACAGTGGACATATGATTCCGGTCCCATTGGACGATTATAAATCTTCATCTGCTTATTATATACCCCATCACGCCGTCTTTAAAGAACAACTTTCAGGTTCTCAAATAATTTCCAAAATTAGAGTTGTGTTCGATGCGAGTTTGCGTGATGTACAGGGTGTCTCACTTAATGACACTCTTTTAGTTGGCCCAAAACTTCAACGTGATATTTCTACAATACTTTCAAGATTTCGATTTTTCTCTCATGTTTTTGTCTGCGATATAAAGCAAATGTACAGACAAATTAACGTACAATCTCAGTTCTGGAATTATCAAAGAATTATTTGGCGCTTCAAGCCCACTGAGCCTCTTCAGGAATTTTTTTTGCGAACCGTAGTCTACGGAATTTCGAGTTCTCCGTTCTTAGCTCTACGAACTTTGAAAGAATTGGCCACACAAGAGCAATCTTCTTTTCCTCGAGCATCTAAAATGATTCATCATCAATTCTACATAGATGATGGCTTGCTTGGAAGCAATGATCTAAGTTCAGCCATTTCACTTCAATCTGAATTAATTCAGCTCATGCAACGAGGTTGTTTTCAATTGAGCAAATGGGCAAGTAATCATCCTGCTCTTTTAGCTCAAGTAAGTCATTCCGATCGCCAAGAATCGTGCAACTTTGATAAAGATGAACCATCCTTTATTAAAGTGTTAGGGCTCAAATGGGATCCTAATATAGATTGTTTCTCTTACACTTATATTCCATTTGAACGGCCTTGTACAAAACGAAACATCCTGTCTGAAATAAGTCGAGTTTTTGACCCCCTTGGATTTATTTCCCCATGTCTTCTACTTGCAAAACGTATTTTACAACAATTGTGGGAATCCAAGACTTCCTGGGATGATACTCCTTCAAAGAATATCTTGGATGTCTGGTCAAGGTTTAAGATAGAAATGCCGAATTTAGCTAATATTAAAATTCCGCGCCATGTAGGTTCCAGTTCTATTTCCCGGATTGAGCTACATGGGTTTTGTGACGCCTCACAAGTTGGCTATGCTAGTGTTGTCTACTTCCGAATTCTCGAATCTTCTGGACTTGTGAGAACGTTGTTAATTTGTGCGAAATGTCGAGTGTCTCCATTAAAAACACAATCTATAGCAAGACTTGAACTTATGGGTTCCGTTTTATTGGCCGATCTAATGCACTTTGTTAAAGAAAGCTATAGTGACCTAGTCGTTTTTGATGCTATTTATGCTTGGACAGATTCTATGGTAGCTCTTGCTTGGTTATCTTCATCTCCACATAGATGGAAAACATTTGTAGCTAATAGAGTCAGTCATGTACAAGATCTCATTCCCCCCTCTATTATGTTCCATCTTCCCAGAATCCAGCTGACTGTGCTAGTCGAGGTCAAACCCCAGCACAGCTCTTAGAAACTCCTATTTGGTGGTCAGGTCCTGAATTTTTAGCTCAGTCTAGTAATACATGGCCTACGCAGACTAATAACAAATTAAATTTATTTGAAATCTCTCAGGAAGAACAAAGGGTTATACTATCTGCCTGCACTTCTTCTGACAATTTCATCTTCACCCTTTTAAATAAATTTTCCTCTTTATCCAAGATTAAGCGAATAGTAGCGTATTCTCTCTTTTTTATTAATAGCTTAAGGTTACAATCTCAGTCTCAAATAAGCGTGGATGTAGATAATGCCTTCAAAATCATTATAAAATGTGTTCAGCGACATACATTTTCTGACATTTTTCTCAAAATTAAACACAATCAACTATTACCTAAGCCTTTTAGAAAACTCGCCCCTTTCATTGACTCCTTTGGGTTGCTTAGAGTTGGTGGTCGAATCAGAAATTCGGAGTTTTCGTTTGATGTTAAACATCCTATTTTGCTACCCAAATCACACCGACTAACCCACTTGATAATCGAAGCAGTTCATCAGGAACACTTTCATCCAGGTTTAAAAACATTACACTATTTATTATTACAACAATTTTGGATTTTATCTCCACGTAGTGCAATTTATAAATGTCTTTCAAGTTGCATTCGTTGTTTTCGTTGCAAACCAAGATCTTACAACCCATACATGGCTGATTTGCCCTCTATAAGAGTTTCTCAAGTCAAGGCTTTTTCATCAGTTTGTATTGATTTTGCTGGTCCATTTTCACTTTCGATGAGTAAACATAGAGGTGCAAAAACCTACAAAGGTTATGTTTGTGTTTTTGTTTGCACATCCACAAAGGCTATTCATTTAGAAGCTACTTCAGATTTGAGTTCTGAAACTTTCTTAGCCGCCTTTAGACGCTTTATCGCTCGGCGTGGAAGATGTCTTACCATTACCAGCGACCAAGGCACAAATTTTAAGGGTGCTAATAATGAACTCCTTGACATGGCTAAAACTATCGCGCAGAAATTGGCCATTTCTTGGAATTTCAACCCCCCGGTAGTCCACATTTTAATGGCCTCGCCGAGGCGGGAGTAAAATCGTTTAAAAACTCATTTTTATAGAGTCTTAGGTACTCAGATACTATCCTTTGAAGAATTCTACACCCTGTTGTCGCAGATCGAAGCACTTTTGAATTCACGCCCGTTGTGTGAAATTAGTAGCGATCCAAATGATTTACAACCTCTTACGCCGGGGCACTTTCTAATTCTTGAACCCCTCACTAGTTCTATTCCCGAGGTGGATCTAACGCATTTATCTTTAAACAGATTGAATCGATGGCAATTGCTGCAACGTATGCGGAGTGACTTTTGGAAGCGTTGGTCGCAAGAATATATTCATTCTCTCCAAGAGAGATTTAAATGGACCCAACCTTCACATCCTATTGTTAAAGGTGGTTTAGTTTTAATTAAAGACGAACAAACGCCTCCACTGAATTGGGAACTTGCCAGAGTTATCGATGTGCACCCTGGTCGGGACAATGTGGTTCGTGTGGTTACATTGAAAACCAACCACGGCGTTATGCAACGCCCTGTGGTAAAAATTTGTCCCTTACCGATTAATTAATTTACTCTCACTATAATTAACTAAAGTAGTTAAGTCGTTTTTTTTTAGATTTAAGCGCGGGAATATTCTATTTATTTTTTTTCTCTCACTTTATATATATATATTTTTTTTATCTTTATATTCCATTTGGTTAAAAAACATTCGTTTTGGTGGGGTGAATGTTAAGGAATCACTTGTATTTTCAATTTTGCCGCTAAACGCATCATTGGCGCATGATTGATAAACCGTCGACGTGCCCAGACAGTAGTACCTTGTCGACATTCGCACGGTATACATGAGTTTATAAAAACACCGGTAAATTGTTTGGACGAGATTCGGTCAAAAGAAGTGTACCAAAAACGACATCGTCAACCCTCCCAGGCGCCTGGATACGACGGCAAGACAGCTTCATCAGGTAGGAGCCTTATATATATATTGTTTTTATTTATGCGTTGATGATGTGCTATTTTTTTTGTTAATTAACTCTTCGAAATACAGTCCATTAGTCCCTTTTCATATTTCCAACCCTTAACAACTGATGATATAATAATTATATTAATACTACGAGTATCAGCTAATTCTTTCAAAGACAAACCTTTTCTAGCGGCCCCCACAAGAGCCATATACTCAGCCTCTGTTGAGGAAGCTGCTACTAAAGTTTCCTTTTTTGAATTTCAGCATATGGTTCAACGTTTCAATGTTTTAAACAAATAGCCCGTTGTACTGTCGCGATTTGAAGTATCATTTCCTCCCCAGTCTGAATCTACATATCCTGTCGAAATATCGTTTTAATTTCCTTTGATATATGTTAACTTAATGTCTTTTGAGCCTTTTAAATACCTGTTTTGTCATTACCGTAGCTCAATATTATTTTTATTAGTATATCTATCGTGATAAACAGTGACCGCTCAATAGCAGCCACAACACAGCTCATCAGCAGCCACACCACAGCTCATCAGCTGCCACACTTCGGCTCATCAGCAGCCACAACCACGACTCATTAGCAGTGTTATCAACGGCTCATCAGCAGCCATACTTCGGCTAATCAGTGCCACGCTTCGACTCATAAACACACAGTCGTTCACAAAATCTCAAATAGGTCTAATCAAAACATCTTCTTCACGAGGATATCAATTCCAATCAATCATCATTACAGCCCTTAAATACCTGTAATCATTTAATTATAATTGCAGGTAATTGTTCATATTAAACCGATTTTATTTGACCAACTAACAATGGATTTTAAAATAAAGTTTAACAATACCGCTGATAAGGGTCACCTTGTCTCCATTCCTTTTTACATGTTTCCCTCTAGCACAACCCTACTGTTCGTATTTCGTAGCATCATCTGAACAAGCTTCATCAACTTACTTGGGTGTCTGTGTTTTAATAACTTTTGGTGAACATGAAGTTCAGGTTGAGATCTTGCTCTTGAGTGCTCTCCCACTTGCTGATTGGCATGTTCTAACCGTTTTCGTATTACTCCCGCTAGGATCTTATAAGACACATCCAGCATCTATAGTTAGGTCATTCCATTCTGTACCCTTTTTGTATATCGCACAAATGATTGCTTCATTCCATTGATTCTTTGTCCTTTGTTCAACCAAAATTTTCATTATTAGGTCACTGTCCCCTATCAGTTGTCCATTTTTATCCTTGTTACATTTTTGTTCGGTTATGCAGAGGTCTTTTTTGTTTGGGCTTTCTGGTAGAAGTTTCTGATATACGTATGAGCAAGCGCTCAATTTCTTAAGTTATGTATCTATGTATTCCCGTTTCTTTCTTTCACAGGTTCTCTTGGAGGCTTTCCTTCCCAAGACGTATTGTCTTCTGACATCCTCTTGTGGATCCTGCAACATTTTTTCTGACATCCTCTTGTGGATCCTGCAACATTTTCTGCCTTATATAATTCCTTATTTCCGTCGCCTCTTCGCAGTCCCCGTCAAACAAGTCGTTCCCTTGTTTTTTTGAAGCCCTTCCCAGGTATTTCTGGACTACCTATTTCATTGCTTTCTCTATTTCACTCCATTCCATTTCTATATTTTTTATTTAATTTTTTCGTATGTTTCAGGTTGATTCTCATTTCTTCCACCAACTGATTCTAGGTTCACTCTAAAATTTAGTTACATTATATTTTGTGATATTTTCTTTAATTATGTCTTTTTAGCGGAATTTCCTCTCCCATTTTCATTATTGTTAATATATGATCCGACTCCGCATAGGCACCACGATAGCTTCCAACATCTGTCATTAACCTTGCAATACGTGGTTTGATTCCTCATCGTACCGTCGTGACTTAACCAAATGTCCTTGAGTATTACTTTATTATCGAAATATGTGGTAATTATTCTCATATCATTATCCCTAGTAAAATTTATCAGCATTTTCTCATTATCCTTGCTTACTTCATGTTGTTTTTACCTCCTGTTGTTTTTTCATATACTATTTCGTTCCCTACCTTGGCATTAAAATCACTATAAACCAATCTAATTGTGTATCCACATTAAGTAAACTTTCCTCTCATTTTTGGTCAACAGTTTCTTCCCGAGATCGCTTCGAAGTCAACCACGAAACGCTGCATCTTTACGATTACTATAAAGTTCGTACCCAACATTCCCTCTTCTGTTGAATAATGAATATCCATCTGCGTCTATAATTTTTTTGCGCTTTTGTTTAGTTTCCTGCCAGGCCAAAACATATATTTTATATTGCTGTTTTATCTTCATCAAGTTTTTCAGTGCTCCTATTTCAAAATTACCGAATTCAATTATATTATTTATTAGTATTTTTGTCCTCCATCTTGTCTGTTGGCTTATGTATAGCCTTGCTTCCTGTGTGTTTCTCTTTATATCTTCCTGTTTCAGAACCCATTTAACGCCACAACAACTAGACGTAATAAATATTAAACTCCCCGAAAGCTCGTAAGTCAGGAAACCTTTAACTGGGGAGGCAACTTCCTCCAGCAGTAACTCCGCTGTCGGTGATAGATTTCACCCCAAATTCCACACCTTTCTCAATAAACACCCCAATAAAGTCCTCCAGACGCACCCGCAGCAGTAGAACTGCATCCAAATAGACTACTCCCAATGAGAGAAATCCTCACCCATTACATAATATTTCCAATCAAAAACTCGAAGACCCTGAATCTCAGGAAACGTAACCCTCAATATTCCTCCCAAGAATCTCTATTCACCCTTTTAAACACCCTACAACTCCTAAACGGATTAATGAGGATAAGGATACAAAATTTAACATAAAATGTAATTCGGGAGATATTTCTAAACGGTAAGTTGTGTGAGAAACAAATTACCATTTGCATTCCATTAATTTGACTGTGTTTTGGGAAAAATGCGTAATCAGAAGGTATTTTTGGTGTATGGTGGATGTTGAATTGAATACTTCTTAAAAATTAAATGTTTCATGCAATATTTTATTCACTCATGGGCTTAGAAAAATTATAGGTACTTACTCGTCAAACACGGAAACTCCTCTTGCAAATGTAGTAGTACCAGTGACTCCAGGTAATTGTTTCGCTTGTGCTGCTCGTGCTCTAGCTAACAGGCTCATTACTGTTCTCTTGGTAGGAGTCATTGATGTTCGTGGTCCTCCTGCCAAAAGTGGCCTCTTGCGGGTTCCTAGAGCAGCGGCAGCAGCTGCTGGACATACGGAAGCACCACCTGCTTCAGCAGACGTTGGTGACTGTTGGTCTGTGCCATTTATGGGAGCTAATATGTCTGTTGAGATGGCTGTAGGGGCAATTCCTGGAAAAATTGTAATACTATATTGGAAAAATTAAATAGGATTGTCAGATATACTTGAATTCTAATGTCTCTCATATGGTTGCACAATGGAACAATATGCCAGGACTGTCCCGGAAGAGTTTTATGAGTAACGATGCTTTCCAAGACACAACGGGTGATCGTGCACTTCCAGGACATTTTTTAATTTTTTCGGTAATTTAGAATAAGGATTTACTTTAATGATCATATCTGGACAAAAATTCAAGTTTTGTCATAGTTCAGAATAAAACCGGAGATGTTGTATCCATAGAGTGGGTGAAAGGTGTTGCAAAGCGTTCATCTTTCATCAATTGGTTTTTATTGTTGGTAGAGCTGATAAAGAAATTGGATATATACTAAGCTTCAGTGTTTAACTACAGAAAAATAGAGGTAACAAATTTGGTAACTATTTAACTAATGTATCTGATACTCATAATAATGTCAACAATAGCGACGTTCCCTCGTGTTCAATTTTTTTAACGATTCTCAGAATTTGGAATAATTGTCCTGGTCATTGTTTATACATTTCTTTAAACACATCTTGTTGTGAACAAACCTACTCTTTTAAATGGAACACATTAAGTACTATTCCAATTTGATATTGAGCTTAGTTATCAATATAGGGTTTCATTACGTTATACAGAATATTTCAAGAGTTATGGTTAATTGTATACGAAAATCGTTATCATTCAACGTCCTGTATACCGTAGACAGACTAATCTGTCATAAACTTTTTGCGAGCATAAATTTATGACATTGGTTTAGTTTTAAATGCTATTTTTATGATATTGCAATACTTAAATATGTAAGGCGAGCCAAAACTTTTAAGTGAGATTACCATTTATTGTCTTTGATGTACTTTCAGTATAATAACAAAAAGAAGTTCGAGGAATAATTCTATTACAAAAAGTAAGCCGTGGACAAATGACATATGTTATTAGTCAGTAATAATAAGTAGCTTGCCCTTCACAGACTTCTTCAATTTTGTGTAGTGTTTATTAATATGTAAATAATTAGATGCTGTTGGAAATTAACTTTCATGTTAAATAATTGACAGATATAATATGGGCACTGGAAGAATGTGTGAAAAATTGTTATCTCAAAGAGAAATATCCATCACGAAAACAACCCGATTAAAGATTACTAGATCATTTCGATCGTACGAGTTCAGTAGCTTATGAACAAAAGAGAAGGACAATTTGAGTAGTTAACGAGGAAAATTAATTTAACGGAATGCTTGAAGTTACCTAAAATCCACATGCCAGCAGGTAGTCCGTCCGAAGAATACTGCGTTAAATTAAAAAGCATCCGTATCATATCCAGCTGCACTAAGAGTAACTTGAAACTGACTATTCCAGTATTACACGCTACTCGAATATGATTCTTCAAAACGTTGATATAAAATATAGTTCTGTTGTGAAATAGTGACTTAAGGTGATCCTATAACCAGAAATCACATAGGATTTAATTCTGGAAATCGAGGAGGCTAGTGTTGCGGCTCTTCTCGATCAATCCAATGGTTGGTTGGTTTTGTCTAATATTGAGTGGGATGTTCTCAAGTAGTTCGGGGAGATCATTTTGGAAAAAAACTGGTGAAAACAAATCCAGTATTGTTTGAGTTTCTTTGTAGCTATCCTATAAGCATTGATGAGTACGTGCAAATAAGGAATGATATTTTTCAGCTTAAAGACGTTTATCTTCTAGAAATTTACTATTCACAAAATGCATAACAGGTCATTTGAGCGTTTGTATACATGTTATAAAATTAAAGTAGTATACAGGAAAATTAACGCAAAAATAGTAAACTACAAACTTACTAGTAAACTTGAATTTGTAACTATCAATAACAGAATTTGACTTCAGACTACTAAAACTTGAATACACATGAAGTAGACACGAATAAATTGCCAAAGAGACTGCAGTCTACTATTGCAATGTAAGTAAAACAATGTATCACACAGGATATTGTATTATGATTTATTATATCAAACGAAAACAATTTCATAAAGAACTCTAATGGGGAAATCTGTTTTTTATTCGTGTCAGCACTAACTGAAGTATCGGTTATGTTGTGGTAAGTCGCCATTAGTACAACTGAATACCTAATGAAATTTACTTTCTCGACCCTTACTTCGTTCAATCTACTCATATTAGTGTTTTAAATGAAACTCAATGTTTCTAGCTAATTCCATATTATAATGAAAAATGTTGAAAATTCTAAAAAAATCACAATTGTTTCGATAACTGAATATCATCGTCAGAATGACAAAAGTTGGATTTCATTTGATGCCTACCTGATGTTTAGTAGCTATTTTTGGATAGACCAAGAAGTCCTTGTGATTTACCTTATTTATGTTAATAGAAAAAAGAAGATGTGATATTACAATTATTGAAGCTTAGATATTATTAGCCCTATGGTGATATCCCGGATATCATTTTTCCAATCAAGATCAGTATAACTGTGCAACGATATAGAAAACCAGGAAAACTATATCTGACGATGATATTCAGTTATCGAAACAACTGTCAATCTTTTAGAATTTTCAACATTTTTCATTATATTGTGGAATTAGCTAAAAACATTGAGTTTCATTTAAAACACTAATATGAGTAGATTCCACGAAGTAAGGGTCGAGACAGTTAATTTAATTATTTATCTAATATATTTTTTGTTCTTTGTCCTTAAATCTGCAAGGAAATAATTGGCATACTTCGTAAAAGTTATATGGTTATTGTGTAGTTAGGAATGAATTTCGTAGGGAACTATTTAAATGAATCTGTTGAATAGATAAACTGATATATTTCTATAAAATTGGAAGTGTCTTGGGAATATCGATAATACATTTGTATATTTCTAAAACATTTAGGTACGGGTAGGGATGCCACAGAAAATACTTCTAAAACGATGTGGTTGATAGAAAGCAGTTTTAGGTTGTAAAATAGTAAAATTTCTATTTGTATAAAAAGTTTGACATATTGATTCCTGGCGCAATGTTGTCAAACTATTCCCATTGTCCCTGTCTCTGTGAGGAATGAGATATATCTGTAACAATTGTTACAAACTTTACATTACGAAAATATTCAACTTCACTTCGACAGACTTAAAGCTTGTTTTCGGTTGCCAGGAGCAAAACACGGAATTTTTAATCTTGACAAACCAAACCTTCTTTCAAACTTCGAGTTTATTGCAGTGTTGCCACTATATGGGTCAAAATGGTAATAACGAGAATATCAATTTGCAGTAAAATTAATCCTTAATTTCACTTAAAATATTACTAGGCCTATTGCATCTAGATTACATATTCCGGGGCCAGATGAGAAATAAAAAAAAGTTTGAAACCAAACTATTTTTTGAATCAATAGTTTTCAAGCTACGAGTGGTTTAGAAGTTAATAAAGAATTTTCAAAAATGGACAATCTTAAAAATAAAACTCTTAGGCAAAAAATATATATGGTAGTTTTTGACTAGAGTTAACAACAGGAAAAAATAGTTTGATATGAAACTGATCTTTTTTATTTATGATCTAGTAATCTAGTATAATCATTACCCAAATAGATTACTTATTGAAAACGATTTTAGTAATATTTATCTATTTGATACATTAACTATATAAAAATCAATTTGTTTAAATACATATATTATGAGTACATATTTAGTTACTGGCGAACGTAGTAACACCAATTGTAGGAATTTCCGATAAATTCCTACAATGGACCTTAATTTAACATTAAGCCAAAGGTTCGAAGTTTAAATCTCCGCGCCCTTTATTTATGATCACGGATCCAATTGGTACCTTCTGCGCCACTAGCCGAAAAATTACCGCCAACGAAAGGTAGTCAGTAAGTCTAAGCAGAACTCTCTTGACGACATGATAAGGTGTAAATTCATTTTGTTAGAGTAGGTACATACCTAGTTCCTTTTATTAATTTCGTATAACTGCAACATATGGAAATGTGATTATAGTGTGAAATGTTTTTTTATTTTCCGATATTGATTGGTAAATATCGTATAGTAAGTACTATCATTATTATAAATCATTGTTTAAATCCGCATGGTCGCCTGTACCGGTTATTGGCGGTAGTTAAGCGCTGTTGCCGTATCCATAAAGTTTGGTAGTTCGTTTTATTGTATAATAGAAATTATACCAATTGTAAGAATTACAATAGAGGGATTGAGAGTGGCCCGTATTTTTTTTTGATTACACCTTTATCGACAATTTCAGCATTCTCCGTCAATAAAAGGTTGGCGATTGTTCTGTTCTTAAAATTCTCAAAAAACATGTCGGGAAGGAAAGGATCAACTAACTTAAACTTATGTGAACCAGCCAACTATCGCTAAGGTGAAGTTCCCTTCTCGTACACCAATCTGCTTTGAAAGGGACCGATTTGTGTCGATGGAAGCGGTAAAGCAAAAAACGGAAGAGCTCATAAAGGCCCTCACCAAAGAAGACTTCCAGCACTTCTTCGATCAATGGAAAAAATGTATGGAAAGGTGTGTGGTGAGGGGAGGGGAGTATATTGAAGGGGAGCATTCGAATGTAGAATAATTTTTATAGTAAAACCCTTTTTCGTAACCAGTCTCGTTATTTAATAGCCAGACCTCGTATAGTACAGTGAAACCTGGATAAGCGAGAGCTCAAGTTACCACGGTTTATTTTTCGCTTATAGAAGTTTCTCACTAATCCGAGTTTCTAGCTTACAGAGTTACGGGAGAGGTCTGTCTCACTTACAGAGGTCTATTAAAAATAGAGTAAATATGCAGTGATGAACATTTATTTATTCAAGTAATTACAAAATATAAAAAATACGTTGAATACGTTTAATTCTTGCTTAAAGAAGTACAGGTGAATTTCAGTTATATATAGCTATGATTGTCGCTTATAGAGGTATAGGTAAATAACAATATGAGTTATAGAAGTTTACCGGTTGAAAACGACTGTCACACAGGTTTTTGTACTTCACTTAGAGGTTTTAGAGGGGTAAAATGACGGGACCGGGCCATCACTCTCACTATGACTGAGTTTTTATCACTTCTCACTCACTTACTTCGGTTTGACTGTATTACCAATCTTGGGAGTATTTTTGAGATCTGGTTTCTAGTATTTGAAATTTTATTTCATTTATGTCTGTTCCAATAAAATGTGGAACAATAAAAACTATAGGTATATTTTCAATATCTTGCGATCGTGGTAAAACTCTTGTGTGTAATTCAAACGGCAATTTTTTAACTGGAGCGGCAAAATTGCACTCAAATATCTCACATGAAAATATATTTTGGTCAGATCACGAACTTTTCATATTAACAAATTAATGTAATTTTGCATTGTATAATTTATTGTTTAGGTTGTCAAAAATAAGACAGCGATATTGAGATATAACTGACATTCAGAAGCGTATTATAATATACAAGGTAGTCCAGGAGTCAAAGTATGATGAAAATCATGTAGAAGTGTTTTTATTGGTTTACAGATTTTGTGAATAATTTCACTAGTTACAGTATCTACACTTGACATTCTGAAGTGTAGTGATGTAAAACGCGTTTGTTGTTACTTTTTTTGTGAGATATATTATTTTTGATTTATGTTAATGTGTTTTAATCATTTTGTGGTTTCGTGAATTCAAATGAATATCTATTAAAATCAATTCCAATAATAGTTCAAACAAAAACTTGGATAAAAAACATGAGCTTAATTACATTCCAATAGGTTGAAGTAAAAACAACGTTTTAAATGATGGAGTATAGGTGCTCCTCCGTTTTTATATCTTGTACGATAAAGTAGTACAAAAAACTCACATTCATTAATGTATTGTGAAATGCTCTTGTATATACAATTGTTATTTGTCAAATTGGACACAATCCGACATATGTCCTGGAAGGACACTATATATAGCTGAATCCGAAACAGATAAGTATTTTTCAAAATTTTGAGTACCATTAGAATGCAAACCTAAATATATAGTTGAAATAGCCCATTGTATATAGGGATTGATAAATGTCCTTGTACTGGCCGTTAGCCATATATATATATATATATATATATATATATATATATATATATATATAAATACAGATCAATCAATAATTTGGAAGATTCAATATACAAATAAAATTTGACATTTCAATTTCGGAAGACATTAATGCAGAATATACTTAATGATGGATAGATTTTATAACGATTTGAAAACAAAAATACATATATCTCTGCTAGCAAAATTGCAATTATAATAAAAGAACGAAAATCTCTCTTTGTTATAGGAAAACATACATTTCTATCTTTTTTAAAGAAAAGAATTTTTGGTAACCAAAGGAGAAGATATTTATTTATGTAGAAAGTTTAGGCTGTTGAATTTGATATCCCCACGAGACAACATCGAAATAAGAGTTGTCTCAAATTTATTTAAGAATATAATAGTAATTTATAAGAATATTATCAGATCATCAAATCTTGCATTATAAGGCCAGTGCGTGTATAATTCACAAAATAATTACATCGTTAAAGTGCAAGTGGTTTTCCGGTTTCTAAATTATAAATTTAGAAAGTGTTGCTGAATTCTAAATACGTTTTAGAATACGAACGAGTTAACCAGTACCTAGTTGGTGAGTCCTGTCCAGTTTATTTACATTATTTCTCGAGAATTAATAGGCCTTTCTCAAATATATTTCAAAAATAGATGCATCTTATGATACTAAATTCGATCTAAATCACAGTAACGTTACTCATATAAAATTCAACGTCAAGTGAAGAAAATTTTGGAATAGACAATTTGCACGGAAATTTGCGCATATGACATTGATATACATCAAGTATAAAATCAGACATTTTGAACTTTTGATAAAAATATTTAGCTAGTAGATTTCTAATATAGGTTGTTTTAGTATTAAGGTTGATAGAAAATTCTAACTTTGTTTTTCGTTTATAATATTTTTGAAAAGTTATAATTTTTTTTGTAATTTGTTATCTGATCATATATTATATAAATTTGAATTCCAAATCACTTTGGTACTCATTTCATATCTATTCTCATTGTATTTGATAATTTTCATGCTATAGAAAATTGGATATAATAAGTGACATTTGGTTAATTTCCAGTAACAGTAAAATCATATATGTCATAAGATAATTTAAGTGTCTTGTAGTATATTGAACAAACAGTTACTCTAGATTTGGAATAGCGTAATACTTAATTTGGAGTATTCATTGAAATTTATAAATTTGAATTATTATTTAAAATCTTTGATCCCTACTTGAAATAAGAGTAAGTCGATTGTGTATTGGTTTATCTTTCAAAGTACAAAATTTAATATTCATCTGAGCCGGACATATTAATTTGACAACTGCTGTCAAAATTCAAGTAGGTTATATTCAGTGGTAAAGGTGTGTTCACAATAGTGTAACTACAATCACAAATTGTGAAAACGTCAACAAATAATATTCATATCGTTAAATTCATATATAAACTATTAAATTACGATTAAAGGATTCGATATACAGTAATATATATATATATATATATATATATATATATATATATATATATATATACGACTAGGGTACAGTACCGGGACTTTTTCTCCCATCTAAAGTATAGTTCCGGGACAATTATATAGTTCCAGGTCGGTCTTGGAAATGTTTTATGTTTAAGGTAGTGTTTCGGGACTCAAGACGGTCCCGGAAATATTTTATGTTTAAGGTCGTCTTCCAGGACAGCAGTGTAAATAAGTGTCTGTAAATTCAAATACGTAAGTGGTTACGCGGAAAGAACCCTAAAGGAAAAATAATTGTTCAAATTTGGAGTCATTTTGGATGCCTATATTTTTTGGAAATCTCGTCACTTTTTATTTGGACCAAAATTCCGTCACCGCCCTTTTGAACGGTGGTAGCATCTATTGCTCAACTTGGTGTGTAAATAATACTCGTATTATTATTTCACGTACATATAATAGCCGAAAGTTTTAAAATGACACGTGACGATCAATTTATAGTTTTCAACTCCAGTGTATGTTCATATATTTACGACTTTATTATAACCGTAGGCACTACAAAATGTGGCAATTAATTGTTGTTGTGATTCTTAGAATCGGAAATTAAGTTGTGGAATTAATTTAAGAAAAGGGTAACGTTTCATACTTTGCCTAGGAATAGTGATATACTATTTTGGAATATTTTGTGAATATTAGAATTTCAAATATAAGTGGCCCTAGTTAAAAATATTGATGTAAATCATCTTATATTCGTATACATTATAACAGCTTCAAAAGAATATTTAACCTCTTGATATGTATAATTTCAATGATATCCTGGACGTCTGTACTTTATAGAAATAGCGATATACTATTTTTGGTTTTTTGTGAATATGTAAAAATAGTGAAGTTTCGAAAAGAAATCATCTTATTTTCATATACATTATAACAGCTTCAAAGCAAAGCCAATGTTAGTATATCATGTTTGGAAATAACTATTGCATTATACCAAGTAACGTCAGTTATGTAACAGACAACGCATATAATTGGTGGAATGATATGTAACAATGAGTTGAGGACTCTTTTGATTTTGTTAAAATGTATTAAATTGATGATTTCTTCTTTCAAAAACTGCACTATATTTACCTAGTAATAATTTATTTTTGAAAATTTGCTATTTGGATGGTATCCAAAAATAGTATATCACTATTTTTTATAAAGTACAGACTTCCGGCACATCTTTTATAAATCTTTTGTAGATAATAAAACTGTGTTTCAGAATAAGTTGATGGATGTTAGCTTTTAAATAATTTTTGAGAAAAACTATTTTACTAAGTGACGTCAGTTGTGTAAAGTACAACGCATCTAACTGGTGAAAAGATATGTATCAACAGGTTGAAGATTCATTTGAAGCTGTTATAATGTGTATAAATATAAGATGATTTATTCCAAATACATCACAATTTATAACTAGCGACAAATTATTATATAAATTCTAATTTCCACATAATATCCATAAATAGTATATCACTATTTCTATGAAGTACAGACTTCCGGGACATCTTTAAAATGATACGTATCAATGGGTTGAAAATTCTTTTGATACTGGTATAATGTATATGAATATAAGATGATTAATTCCAAATGCATCACTATTATTAACTAAGGAATATTTATTCTTGAAAATCTAACATTCACAAAATATACTAAAATAGTATATTACTAATTTTATAAAGACCAGACTTCCGGGACATCTTTTATAAATCATTTGTAGATAACCAAACAGTGTTTCAGAATATGATGATGAGTATCAGCTTTTAAATAATGTTTTAAAATAACTTTAGCATTTTACCAAGGGACGTCAGTTGTGTAACGTACAACGCATCTAACAGGTGAAATGATACATATCAAGAGGATGGAGATTCTTTTGAAGCTGTTATAATGTATATGAATGTAAGATGATTTATACCAAATACATCACAATTTTTAACAAGCGACAATTTATTATATGAATTTTAATTTCTACAGAATATCCATAAATAGTATATCACTATTTCTATAAAGTACAGACTTCCGGGACATCTTTGAAATACTACGTATCAATGGGTTGAAGATTATTTTGAGAATTTTACTATTTACAACTAGTGACCAATTATTTTCAATATTCACAAAATAATCAAAAATGGTATATAACAATTTTTATGAAGTACAGACTTCCAGGACATCTTTGAAATTAAACGTATCAATGGGTTGAAGATTCTTTTTATACCGTTATAATGTATATGAAAATCAAGTGAATTCTTTTTAGAATTCTACTCATTACAACTAGTGACCAATTATTTTTGAAATATCAATATTCACAAAATAACCAAAAATGGTATATAACAATTTTTATAAAGTACAGACTTCCAGGACATCTTTAAAATGATACGTATCAATGGGTTGAAAATTCACTGTTATAATGTATATGAATATAAGATGATTCATTCCAATTGCATCATTATTTTTAAGTAAGGTCTATTTATTTTTGAAGATCTAATATTCACAAAATATCCTAAAATAGTATATCACTAATTTTATAAAGACCACACTTCCGGGACATCTTTTATAAATCATTTGTAGATAACCAAACAGTGTTTCAGAATAAGTTGATGAATGTGAGCTTTTAAATAATTTTTGAGAAAAACTATTGCATTTTACCAAGTGACGTCAGTTGTGTAAAATACAACGCATCTAACTAGTGAAAAGATATGTATCAACAGGTTGAAGATTAATTTGAAGCTGTTTTAATTGTGTATGAATATGAGATGATTTATTCGAAATACATCACAATTTTTAACTAGCGACAATTTATTATATGAATTGTAATTTCTACAAAATATCCATAAATAGTATATCACTATTTTTATAAAGTACAGACTTCCGGGACATCTTTGGAATAATACGTATCAATGGGTTGAAGATTCGTTTGAAGTTGTTATAATGTATATGGAAATGAGGTGATTTCTTTTGAAAATTTTACTATCTACATCTAGTGACCAATTATTTTTGAAATTTCAATATTCACAAAATAATCAAAAATGGTATATAACAATTTTTATGAAGTACAGACTTCCAGGACATCCTTGAAATGATACGTATCAATGGGTTGGAGATTCTTTTGATACTGTTATAATGTATATGAATATAAGATGATTTATTTCAAATACATCACAATTTTTTAATAGTGTCTATTTATTTTCGAAATTTCAATATTCATAAAATATCCAAAAATAGCATAAAACTATTTTTATAAAGTACAGACTTCCAGGACATCTTTCAAATGATACGTATCAAGAGGTTGAAGATTCTTTTGAAACTGTTATAATGTATATGAATATAAGATGATTAATTCCAATTGCATCACTATTTGTATCTAAGGTATATTTATTTTTGAAAATCTAATATTCACAAAATATCCTAAAATAGTACCTTTATCACTAATTTTATTAAGACCACACTTCCGGGACATCTTTTATAAATCATTTGGAGATAATCAAACAGTGTTTCAGGATATGTTGATAAATATCAGCTTTTAAATATTGTTTTAAAATATCCATAGTATTTTACCAAGTGACGTCAGTTGTGTAACGTACAACGCATCTAACAGGTGAAATGATACATATCAAGAGGTGGAAGATTCTTTTGAAGCTGTTATAATGTATATGAATGTAAGATGATTTATACCAAATACATCACAATTTTTAACTAGCTACCATTTATTATATGAATTTTAATTTCTACAGAATATCCATATCACTATTTCTATAAAGTACAGACTCCCGGGACATCTTTGAAATAATACGTATCAATGGGTTGAAGATTCTTTTGAAGTTGTTATAATGTATATGGAAATAGGGAGATTTCTTCTGAGAATTTTACTATTTACAACTAGTGACCAATTATTTTTGAAATTTCAATATTCACAAAATAACCAAAAATGGTATATAACAATTTTCATGAAGTACAGACTTCCAGGACATCTTTGAAATTATACGTATCAATGGGTTGAAGATTGTTTTGATACTGTTATAATGTATATTGATATAAGATGATTTATTCCATTTGCATCACTATGTTTAAGTAAGGTCTATTTATTTTTGTAGATCTAATATTCACAAAATATCCTAAAAAAGGATATCACTAATTTCATAAAGACCACACTTCCGGGACATCTTTTATAAATCATTTGTAGATAACCAAACAGTGTTTCAGAATATCTTGATAAGTATCAGCATTTAAATATTCTTTTAAAATAACTATAGCATTTCAACAAGTGACGTCAGTTGTGTAACGTACAACGCATCTAACAGGTGAAATGATACATATCAAGAGATTGAAGATTCTTTTGAAGCTGTTATAATATATATGAATGTAAGATGATTTATACCAAATACATCACAATTTTCAACTAGCGGCAATTTAGTATATGAATTTTAATTTCTACAGAATATCTATAAATAGTATATCACTATTTCTATAAAATACAGACTTCCGAGACATCTTTGAAATAATACGTATCAATTGGTTGAAGATTCTTTTGAAGTTGTTATAATGTATATGAAAATGAGGTAATTTCTTTTGAAAATTTTACTATTTACAACTAGTGACCAATTATTTTTGGAATTTCAATATCCACAAAATAACCAAGGATGGTATATATCAATTTTTATGAAGTACAGACTTCCAGGACATCTTTGAAATTATACGTATCAATGGGTTGAAGATTCTTTTGATACTGTTATATTGTATATGAATATAAGATGATTTATTCCAAATACATCACAATTTTTAAATAGTGTATTCATTTTCGAAATTTCAATATTCATAAAATATCCAAAAATAGCATATAACTATTTTTATAAAGTACAGACTTCCAGGACATCTTTGAAATGATACGTATCAATGGGTTGAAGATTCTTTTGATACTGTTATAATGTATATGAATATAAGATGATTTATTCCAAATGCATCACTATTATTAACTAAGGACTATGTATTCCTGAAAATCTAATATTTACAAAATATCCTAAAATAGTATATCACTAATTTTATAAAGACCAGACTTCCGGGACATCTTTTATGACTCATTTGTAGATAACCAAAAAGTGTTTCAGAATATGTTGGTAAGTATCAGCTTTTAAATAATATTTCAAAATAACTACTGCATTTTACCAAGTGACGTCAGTTGTGTAACGTACAACGCATCTAACTGGTCAAATGATACGTAACAAGAGGGTGAAGATTCCTTTGAAGCTGTTATGTTGTATATGAATATAAGATGATTTATTCCAAATACAACACAATTTTTAAGTAGCGAGAATTTATTATATAAATTTCAATTTCCACATAATATCCATAAATGGTATATCACTATTTCTAAAAAGTACAGACTTCCAGGACATCTTTCAAATGATACGCACCAATGGGTTGAAGATTCTTTTGAAGTTGTTATAATGTATATGACAATAAGATGATTTCTTACGAAAACTTAACGTTTTTTTCAGTGAGAAGTTATTTTTCAAAATTTGATAAATACAAAAAACTAAAAATAGGATATCACTATTTTTATAAATTACAGACTTCGAAATGATACGTATCAAGATGTTGAAGATTTTTTTGTTACTGTTATAATGTATATGAATATAAGATGATTAATTCCAATTGCATCACTATTTTTAAATAAGGTCTATTTATTTTTGGAAATCTAATATTCACAAAATATCCTAAAATAGTATATCACTAATTTTATAAATACCACACTTCCGGGACATCTTTTATAAATCATTTGTAGATTATCAAACAGTGTTTTAGAGTATGTTGATAAGTATCAGCTTTTAAATAATGTTTTAAAATAACTATAGCATTTTACCAAGTGACGTCAGTTCTGTAACGTACAACGCATCTAACAGGTGAAATGATTCAGATCAAGAGGTTGAAGATTCTTTTGAAGCTGTTATAATGTATATGAATGTAAGATGATTTATTCCAAATACATCACAATTTTTAACTAGCGACAATTTATTATATGAATTTAAATTTCTACAGAATATCCATAGATAGTATATCACTATTTCTATAAAGTACAGACTTCCGGGACATCTTTGAAATAATACGTATCAATGGGTTGAAGATTTTTTTGAAGTTGTTATAATGTATATGAAAATGAGGTAATTTGTTGTGAAAATTTCACTATTTACAACTAGTGACCAATTATTTTTGAAATTTCAATATTCACAAAATAACCAAAAATGGTATATAACAATTTTTATGAAGTACAGACTTCCATGACATCTTTGAAATGATACGTATCAATGGGTTGAAGATTCTTCTGATACTGTTATAATGTATATGATTATAAGATGATTCATTCCAATTGCATCACTATTTTTAACTAAGGTCTATTTATTTTTGAAAATCTAACATTCACAAAATATCCTAAAATAGTATATCACTAAGTTAATAAACACCAGACTTCCGGGACATGTTTTATAAATCATTTGTAGATAATCAAACAGTGTTTCAGAATATGTTGATAAGTATCAGCTTTTAAATAATGTTTTAAAATAACCATAGCATTTTACCAAGTGACGTCAGTTGTTTAACGTACAACGCATCTAACAGGTGAAATGATACATATCAAGAGGTTGAAGATTCTTTTGAAGCTGTTATAATATATGAATATAAGATGATTTATTCCAAATACATCACAAGTTTTAAATAGCGACAATTTATAATATACATTTCAATTTCTACAAAATATCCATAAATATTATATCACGATTTCTATAAAGTACAGAATTCCGGGACATCTTTGAAATTATACGTATCAATGGGTTAGAAGATTCTTTTGAAGTTCTTATAATGTATATGAAAATAACATGATTTCTTTGGAAAATTTTCCTATTCACAACTAGTGACCAATTATTTTTGAAATTTCAATATTCACAAAATAACCAAAAATAGTATATAACTATTTTTATAAAGTACAGACTTCCAGGACATCTTCGAAATGATACGTATCAATGGGTTGAAGATTCGTTGAAGTTGTTTTAATGTATATGAATATAAGATGATTTATTCCAAATACATCACTATTTTCAACTAGCGAAATTCTAATATTCACAAAATATCCAAAAATAGTATATCACTATTTTTGTATAGTACAGACTCCCGAGACCACTTTGATAACCATTTTCAGTGAACTTACTGTTTATGTTATTTTAGCTCGTAATAGCTTTACTTGTGACCAGAATAGTTGCTAAAAACTTACTAAATAGTGAATGCATCTTTTTGTAAAAACAAAGACCAAACATTTACACGAATTTTTTGCTTGCGTCAGTAGAGGGATGTCTTGGATATAATGGAACAATATATGTACATTGTACATGTCCCGGAACTAAAATTTATCAATATAGGTAATTACTACCATTGTGAAAACATTGGATTTTTCCTATGAAAATACTTAACCGGCTGACAATATCGAACACAAAGTGGGACACGAAAGAGCTTTGATTTAAATGTTATATGAAGGTATAATATTTTGGTTCTGAGATTGATACCGATACATTGATATAGTTCGGATTTTAGTTAAAATGTCTGAATGACTGACTCTCTTTAGGGATTCTAAAATATATATTCGAGGTAAAACAAAATGATTTTGAGCTCAAAACTAGCAAAAGCTCTAGAAGTATGTCCAAAAACTCAAATAATCGACTGTAATAGGAAAAACAGTGCATTAAAAAGCTCGATATAGTTTATCTAACGTCTAGTGTTAAAACATATAAAAACTAAAGCAAAAAAGTTTGGAAAGTGCGTAACGAAAGCGTAATATGAAAGCGTTGTTGTCAAATTTAATTCTAAAATTTCTATATATTTATGAATAATTCAGAAATACTTTAAAAAACTCTAAAACTAATAATTTAACATGTATTCTTGAGTTCTTTAGAATTCAGTTTGTGAGTCACATAGAAATAAACTTTGTACTTCTAATTCTTATGTTTGAGAACTTCCTCCAAATAGTGGCAGCTTCTGCCTGAACAGCGACTATAGATGAGTGTCTCGCTTGGACTCATACACGTTATTTATACATATTTTTTTCAAACATCGGAGTCGAACATATTATCTGTTGCATGAACGTCGGTTACAGTAGCGAATTTTACATATGTTCCAGAAAAATAATCCAATATGAAAAGTTATTTTACTATTAACTATACAACTTATTTGTAAGAGAATTAAACAAATAATGAATTTTTTATATAAAACAATCTAAAACAGAATGGTGTCAGGTTTCTACCTTCATACATGGTTTCTTGATAAGCGGGGTATATAAATTCTCCTTCCTTAAGTATCGAAAAGTATGGATTGACTTTTCGATTGATTTTTCTCTAAATTTCCTTCTTTTTTCGTGTCAGTCTTCTATTTCCTTCCTTCTGCACCTTAAGATTTTGGATCTGAATTTGATTACAGCATAGATGATTATGATAATGAATATAGTTCCAAGAGTACTTCCAATTATTGGCGTATGGTTCTGGGTGTTCACGATTTCCTAGAATGGGCTTTAATTTTCTTGATATTTCATTGATTTCGAAAAGCTCGTCAATGTCTAATTTACAAATATTAGATTTCTAATAGTATTTAGATGTTATAAATTTGCTTGTTTCTATTTTTGGAAGAGTGAATGGTTTGCCGTAGTAAATTTCAGTGTCGTTTATATATCTTAGATTATTAATCCATATTCCACAATTTTGAGGAATTTTGAACATCGTCGGTTCTTTTACTTCGAGATGTCGATCTGTTTGGCATGTTAAAATAACTTTGCATTGGCATTAATGAGATTTCGATAGCTGTGATTTGTTGAATAATCGTTTCTTTAATATTGATGTCCATGATATCATCCAAACCATTTCGTTCTAGTATTTGTTTTTACGCACTAAATGATGTTGGCAGTTAATAGGTTCCCTCCAACGATCGGCATTTATCTTATTCTGATTGGTTTTCGTTTACGTTCGTGCCAAATAAGGAAAATCGGGAATATACATTTTATTATTTTGGATTATGGGTAAAAAAATTCAAAGAATTTGGAATTAAGTATTGGAATTAAGTATTGGAATTAAGTATTGGAATTAAGTATTGGAATTAAGTATTGGAATTAAGTATTGGAATGTGAATGGCGGAAACTAATTCGGAACACATATAATTGACACTTGAATTCCGAAAAATTGATAGTATGTCAGAATATCAAATTTTGTGATTTGATCTTTTGCGTAAAATTTGTTTAAATGTTGAATCATGTCTAGAATCCCGGTACTAGAAATAATAGAACTATTTTCAACCTCTTGATACGTATCATTTCAAAGATGTCCTGGAAGTCTGTACTTTATAAAAATATTTATATATTATTTTTGGATGTTTGATAAGTATTGAAATTTCAAAAATTGATAGTGACTATTTAAAAATTGTGTTGTATTTGGAATAAATCATCCCATATTCATCTTCAAAAGGGTCTTCAACCTTTTGATACGTAACATGTCACCAGTTAGATGCGTTGTACGTTACACAACTGACGTCACTTGGTAAAATGCAATAGTTGTTCTCAAACACCATTTAAAAGCTGATATGTATCAATATACTCTGAAACACTGATTGATTATTTACAAATGATTTATAAATGATGTCCCGGAAATGTGTACTTTATAAAAATAGTGATATAATATTTTTCGTTTTTTTATTAACATTAAATTTTGGAAAATAACTTGTCTCTATTTAAAAATAGTGAAGTTTTCGAAATAAATCATCTTATTTTCATATACATTATAACAACTTCAGAAAAATCTTCAACCCATTAATACGTATCATTTCAAAGATGTCCCAGAACTCTGTACTTTATAGAAATAGTGATATACTATTTTTGGATATTTTGTGAAGGCTGAAAATTTAAAAATGAATGGTCACTAGTTGAATAGAGTGAAGTTTCTGAAAGATATCATCTTATTTCCATGTACATTAGAACAACTTCAAAAGAATTTTCGACCCATTGATATGTATCATTTCAAACATGTCCCGGAAGTCGGTACTTTATAAAAATAGTGATATACTGTTTTTGGTATTTTGTAAACATCAAATTCTGAAAAATAAATGGTCATTATGTAAAAACAGTAAATTTCTCGAAAGAATTCAACTCATTTTCATATACATTATAACAGCTTAAAAATAATCTTCAATCCCATGATACATATCATTTCACCAGTTACATGCGTTGAAAGTTACACCATTAACGACACAAATATTTTTTAATAGCTAATATTTGTCAACATATTCTGAAACGCTGTTTGGTTCACTAAAAATGGTTTACCAAAGATGTATCGGGAGTCTGTACTGTATAAATATATTATACATAATAACAACTTCAAAAAAATCTTCAACCCATTGATACGTATCATTTCAAAGATGTCCCGGAAGTCTGTTCTTTATAAAAATAGTGATATAGTATTTTTGGATATTTTGTGGATATTAAAATTCCCAACATAAATGCTCACTAGTTAAAGATAGTGATGTATTTGGAAGAAATCATTTTAAATTCATATACATTTTAACAGCTTCAAAAGTATTTTCAACTTCTTGATATGTATCACTTAACCAGTTAGATGCATTGTACGTTACACACCTGACGTCACTTGGAAAAATGCAATAGTTATTTTCAAAAATTATTTAAAAGCTGATATTTATCAACATCTTCTGATCCACTGTGTGACTATGTACAAAAGATTTCTAAAAGATGTCCCGAAAGTCTGTACTTTATAAAAATATTGATATACTATTTTTGTTTTTTTGTAAATATAAAATTTTGAGAACTAACTTGTCACTATGTAAAAATAGTGAAGTTTTCGAAAGAAATAGTCTTATTTTCATTTACATTTCAACAACTTCAAAATAATCTTCAACCCGTTGATACGCATCATTTCAAAGATGTCCCGGAAGTTCGTAATTTATAAAAATAGTGATATACTATTTTTGGATATCATGTAAGTATCAAATTTTCAAAAATAAATTATCACCAGGGAAAAATAGTGAAGTTTTTAAATAAGAAATCATCTTACTTTCACATTATGACAAGTTCAAATAATCTTCAACCCGTTAATACGTATCATTTCAGTATTTAGATGCGTTGTATGTTACACAACTGACGTTACTTGGTAAAATGCAATAGTTATTTTCAAATAATATACTCGTATAAAAACTGATATTTATCAAAACATTCTGAAACACTGTTTGGATCTCTACAAATTATTTATCGAATATGTCCCGGAAGTCTGTACTTTATAAAAATAGTGATATACTATTTTTGGATTCTTTATGAATATCAAAGTTTAAAAAATAAACTATCACTGGATAAAAATAGTGAAGTTTTTGAAAGGAGTATAATATTTTCATATACATTAATATATTAAAGAATCTTCAACACCTTGATACGGATCAATTAACCAGTTAGATGCATTGTACGTCATTTGGTAGCATGTAATAGTTATTTTCAAACAATATTTAATATTTATCAACATATTCTCAAACAGTGTTTGGTTCTCCACGATTTATCAAAGATATTCCATAAGTCTCTACTTTTCAAAAATTGTGATTTACAATATTTTGTATTTGAATGTATATCAAATTTCCAAAAAGATGTTATCATTGTAGATATAATAGTGAGATTTCGAAAGGAAATTATCTACTTTTTACTTATGGTGTGTGATCCACAGAAAAGAGTCCACCCCGATGTTTGGCAGTATTCAGTGAATTTTAAGTCAACTGTTATAATTTTAGTTGACTGTTTTTTTAAAATAACAACCTTATATTCAGTGTGAACTACTAACGCGTGGTGACGCCATCAGATTTTTTAAATAGAACACTCTTTACGGTTTTGTAGTTTCTATCGTTCCCTGATGAGCTGGTTTCAGAAATCCTTCATATATAGGGTCTCTATCTTGACTTTTCAAGGGCAATTTGAAGATCAGGAAAAATTATTATAGGGTGGTCAAATTATGAGGAATGTTTAGCCACCCTGTATTAGTTTTTTCCTTATTACCAGGAAAAGAAAAAGTTAGGATACGAACACGTGACTATTTTGCCAAATATTCAATTTTTTTGTCAAAAAAACGACCTAAGTTGGAAAAAGGTGATTTTAAAAACCCTGTAACTCTGTAACTGTAAATATTCAGTTAAGACCCTTTAGTAGTATTTCTGAAATTAAGAAGGTAGAAAAATAGATAGCGTGCTCTATTCATAAAACGAAAAGTTCAACCTGATTATTGGGTGGTTATTTAAAAAAATAGTAAATTAAAACAAAAAATCAACATGATTCAGCATTTTTTTAAATTGAGTGAGTACTGCCAAATAACAGGGTAGATTGTTTTGAGTGGCCCACTCTGTATGACATCTTAAGAATAAACTTCGAGTCCTGGATTCGTATCAATTTCACCAGTTAGGTGCATTATTCGTTGCACAACTGGTAAATTGCAATATTTATCAATATTTATTTTCAAACATTATTTAGTTAATATGTATCAAAATCTCAATTTGAAACAGTGTTTGGTTCTTTAGAAATCATTTATTTGAAATATGCTGGAAGTATGTACTTTATAAAAATAGTGATATACGACTTTTGAATTTTTGTGGATATCAAGTTTTCAAAAATAAATTGTCATTGTAGATAAAAATAGTACAATTTTTGAAATAAATCATCCACTTTTGCTATATAACTGCATAAAAAGGATCATCGAGCCCTTCAAATGTAAGTTAGGTGCGTTGTATAGCTGCAGTCATAGGTAAACTAAAACAGACGTTACACCAAAGGTTTCGTCTGTTATTAAAACGTAAATATTGTGAGAGGGATCCACTCTGAAATGAGAGCAGTACATCTGCTCGATGTACGTACGCTTGACTAAATTATTTCTCGGTTGTGTATTATACCTATTGCTGTAACTATACTTTACACAAATGACATCACATGGTAAAATGCAATAATATTATTATAAACATTATTTAGCAAATATTTATCTACATCTCATTTTAAAACAGTGTCTGGTTCTTTAGATTTATCAAAAATGTCCCGGAAGTCTGTACTTTATAAAAATAGTGATATACTATTTTTGGATTTTGGTGTATATCAAATTTTCATGAAGAAATTAATTTCTATACTTATATATGACCAAAATATTATATATACTTTGATATACAATTGACATCGCGATTGTCCCGGTACTATACCTTAGTCGTATATATATATATATATATATATATATATATATATATATATATATATATATATCAGTGTTTTGAAATGAAACTCAAGGTCTCTAGTTAATTCCACAATATAATACAAGTTATTGAAAATTCTAAAAAATTGACAATTGTTTCGATAAATCAATATCATCGTCAGAATGACAAAAGTTACATATCATTTTATGCCTACCTGATGTTTACTAGTTATTTTTGGCTAGACCAAGAAGTAACCTAACTTGTGATTGGCTTAATATCTGTTTATAGAAAAAAGAAGAAGATGTGATATTACAAATATTGAAGCTTAGATATTATTAGCCCTATGGTGATATCCTGGATATCATTTTTTCAATTAAGATCAGTATAACTGTGCAATGATATAGAAAACTAGGAAAACTATATCTGCTGATCTTTACAATTATCACTTAAGAAGACAGCTTATTAGTGGAGAATTCCCTAGATTTAACTGTTCATTGACAACTTCATATTGTGGGTTTCTTAAATGTCTTCTTATTTCCAGTTCTTCAAGGAAATCCAGTTCTTGTTTCTTTTCACAAATATGCAGTACTTCTAGTTCTGTGTTAGGTGTCAATGAATGATTGGTGCCAAGTAGATGTTTTGCGTAGTGGGATTTATCTGGTTGTTTTAATCTGTATGCTCGTAAGTGCTCACTGTATCGTATTTCAAAATTCCTAAGGGTCTGACCCAAATAGACAGCATTACATTCTGGACATTTGAGTTTATATATACCTGACTTCTTTAATAGTGGTATTTTTGTTTTTACATTTAACAATTTTGTACTAACGTTACTTTCTGTTTTAAAAGAAATTGTTGTATTCGTTGCTGAAGATATTATCTTTGAAATATAATATTTCCTGCATATGTGATGGTTTTATAAGTTTTAATTTCATCAGCTTGTTTAGGATATATTAGTTGTAATGCCACTTTTTCCTCATTTTTACTAATTAGCTTATTTATCATATCTAATGGATAACCGTTAGATGTTGCTATTTGTCTAATTGTATTAATCTCTCTATCAAAATTACATTTGTTCATAGGAACTGAAAAAGCTCTATGTATCATTGAATTATATGCTGCTAGTCTGTGAGACACAGGTTGGTTAGAATTGAATGGAATTGTTACATCATTTTGTGTTGGTTTTCGGTAAATTGAATAATCAAGTAAGTACATTATTAACTCTTTGAATTTTTAAATCATGAAAATTGATTGAGCTATTTTCTTCAATTTCTAATGTAAATTTAATTTTTGGGTGTAAATTATTGATGTGGTTGAAAAATACATCTAATTGTCGTTCACTACCCATAAAACAAGCTAATATGTCATCTACATATCTATACCAAAATAAAATATTTTTCGAAAAATTACTTTCAAAGATCTTTCTTTCTAAATTGTCCATAAAAATGTTTGCTAAAATAGGTGATATAGGGCTTCCCATTGGTAAACCTTCATTTTGAATATATATCTTATTGTCAAAAGTGAAATAATTCTGATTAATGCATACATCAAATAAATGAAGTATATCTGATATTATTCCTGGATTAATATTTTTATCTTCTAGTAATTTTCTTAAAAGTATTAGACATTCTTTAGGAGGAATTTTAGTAAACATGTTAGTTACATCGAACGATATGAGTTTATAGTTATCTTGTAAGTGGATTGCTTTCAACTTTTTGATTAGTTCTATTGAATTTCTAATTGAGTACTGAGATTCATATCCGTAAGTATTGAGTATATTGTTGAGCTTCTTTGCCAATATATTATTAGGAGCATTATCATAAGAGACTACAAGTCTAATTGGTTTCGTTATTTTATGTAATTTAACTGTTCCATATAATTGTGGACAATGAGGATTCTTATGTATGATAGACCTCTTTTCGTAATAATTTAAAAGATAATTTGAATTATTAACAGTTATACTGATCTTAATTGGAAAAATGATATCCAGGATATCACCATAGGGCTAATAATATCTAAGCTTCAATATTTGTAATATCACATCTTCTTCTTTTTTCTATAAACATATATTAAGCCAATCACAAGTTAGGTTACTTCTTGGTCTAGCCAAAAATAACTACTAAACATCAGGTAGGCATCAAATGAAATGTAACTTCTGTCATGCTGACGATGATATTGATTTATCGAAACAATTGTCAATTTTTTAGAATTTTCAACAATTTTTATTATATTGTGGAATTAGCTAGAAACAGTGAGTTTCATTTAAAACACTAAAAATGGAGTGATATTTGTTGAAACTAAATTTAAAATTCCAACAAGCCCCCCAAGAATTACTATCCTAAATAAATACTACATACATATTTTACCTAAAAGATATGAAATGACAAGTAAATAATGATATTTTAATTAGTTAAGGACGTACCTTCCCTGTACTATCTCTAGGGGCCGGTTATATATTATAACCCTTACATAATAATCCAAGATATGTTTAGTTACTCTATTTCAATATTCCTAAAATAAGTAATTTATGTAATCTGCATTACTTATCTTCTAAAGCCATCTCAGTCGTTAAGTTAATGCGTTTGGCCTTTGGCGTTTGTGGAATTAACTAGAGACCTTGAGTTTCATTTAAAAACACTAATATGAGCATATTCCACGAAGTAAGGGTCGAGACAGTCAATTTCATATATATATATATATATATATATATATATATATATATATATATATAATTAACATATACTGAATTATTTACTTACTTTTATTGTGAAATTTATATAACTATTATTTATATTTAGAATTTTTGTTTAGTTTGGCTAGCTCAGTTATTGTTTTTTATATAGTTGTTATATTTATTATATATTTATTAATTCGGGAGCATGAAACCCTTTTTTCTCTTTGAGTCCTGGCTTTTTATAATGTTGTATTTGTTTAAATAAAAAGAAAACACTTTATATTTAAATAGATTTAATTTTTTTTTAAAGAAATAATTTTATTTGATAATAATAATTTGAGACGCCTATGGATATATTATACCTACTTATTTATTTTGATAATTTCTTCAGTGCGCGTGCGTGAAAAAACTAGTCATGCGCTTTAGCATAAAACGAACAATTCTTACACGAAAGAAGCATCTATAAATGTATCAACATAGTTTGTTTACGATGCAGACAAGTGAATGGTTCAAACACATAAAAGAATTTATATATATATATATATATATATATATATATAACAAAATATGTTCATCAAGAACTGGGTGTAGCAGTCAACAGTGGGGCTGGTGAGAAATCAAACAATTTTATTATTCATCAAGCTTTCAACCCTTGTTTGGGGTCTTCCTCAGGATGACTACAAATATTATATATTTAAAAACAATACGTTACAAAACATAGTCGTACTTACTAAAATGGATTGTCAGATCGACTATACCATAAAAGTTGGAAACAATAAAAACTCAATAAACAATATATACATTTAAAAAACATTTAAAAATAACACAAAAAACCGTTACAAACAATAACATTGTACTGATTTGGATATTTTTATCGGACCAACCACACAATGAATATTACATTTTAAGATGTTAGAAATTACTGACAAAACATCTTAAAATGTAATATTCATTGTGTGGTTGGTCCGATAAAAATATCCAAATCAGTACAATGTTATTGTTTGTAACGGTTTTTTGTGTTATTTTTAAATGTTTTTTAAATGTATATATTGTTTATTGAGTTTTTATTGTTTCCAACTTTTATGGTATAGTCGATCTGACAATCCATTTTAGTAAGTACGACTATGTTTTGTAACGTATTGTTTTTAAATATATAATATTTGTAGTCATCCTGAGGAAGACCCCAAACAAGGGTTGAAAGCTTGATGAATAATAAAATTGTTTGATTTCTCACCAGCCCCACTGTTGACTGCTACACCCAGTTCTTGATGAACATATTTTGTTAATATTCATCAGTCAAACGTACCAATACTTTTTTTATATATATATATATATATATATATATATATATATATATATGATACAAATTGCTGTGGAAAGAAAATAGTTATATACATAGATAGAAATATTGGAATTATATACAGATGGACATAGTTATTACATTAATAAAATTTCAAGCACCATATTTATGCGATTACAACATGGCGTAAGTACATATTTTAATTTATTTAAATTCGGCCTTTTTATTAATATTAACGATTTATGCAATTAATTAACTATATAAAGTCTGTTCTCTTTTTTTTCAGATCGATCATATTCGCAAATGTTTATCAATTTATGAAATCAAGTACTTATTTGAGTATTTTGAGTTTTTACTCTGATTATTGGCCAATAATATTTTAAACACATTGACCTGTTGTTCTTGATTTGGTATGAATGTCTCTGGACCCCAGGAATACTCCTCTGAAGCTCCAAAAAACCAAAAATGATGAGAAATTTCGAAGATTCTTGTCGAAAAACTTGATATAATTAACTGTGAGTATTAATAAGCTTGTTTTTTATAGTACTTTATAGTTTTAATTATGTTTAACTGGGAATTTCTTGAAATTTCTGGAACATTATCACACACACTCCTCGCTTCTTGACACCAGCTTCCCTCTCCTCTCAGCGTCCCCTCGATTCTCCACTTTTTTCAACAAAACAGTCTTTTGTTTTTCTTTAGGTCACTATTTCAAAGTTTACTTGTTGATTCACAATTTGTTCTGTCATATTTTATAACCAATCAAATATTGTCCTTTGCAATCAAATTAATTGAAACTTCTTTCACTTATTAGAAAAGTTTCATACATACACTCTTTTACATTATTAGTTCATTTATAGAGTTCCTATGAGTTTTTTTATCATACAAATAAATTAAAGTTGGTTATACATAGATACATTTAATTGGTACAACATCCAATATTGTTATTGACAGTCTATCACTGTTACACTCATATTATTTATAAATATAAATTCTCTTATGTTATTTGTCTATACTCTTTGCATTATATTATTTATAATAAACTTTAACAAATTATTATTTATTGATTCAACGTTTATTTTATTTACCATATATCATTTGTATATATGTCTTTATTTGTTTATCTATGAAAATCTATTGAATTATATTCTATTCAATATTTGTATTTATTTTTATTCTTAAATTAATGATTATAATGAATTAACTATAATAATATTTGTTTTCATTTCAGATGAACAGCTGATTATGTTATGGAAAATAATCTTCGTCTTAGGCAACTTTATTTACATCATTACATTGGTTAGGCAATCTCTATATTTTATATTATTATTGAGGTAATTTCATTATTTATTATATTGTTATAGGCCATTATTTAATATATCTTTACTTGATATGTTGTTTAAATTAAGAAAAGTGTTTCCTTTTTACTTGTTTTCTTACATTATATTATTTTCAGACTAGCAACATATTTTTATAGAACTAATTCTCTTACTATCTATGATATCTGGTTCAATATATATATATATATATATATATATATATATATATATATATAAAAGCCGACAGAGACACATTCACAAACGTCAATTCTCTTTCTCATTGCTTAGTTATCAACATCACTAACACAAATTCCATAAGATCTCCCAAAATTACTCGTGTTAATTACAATAATATACAGAATGTACTTCAAAATAATTATTTTTTAGAATCTGGTTCAGAGCCTCCAAGCACTCAGGAATTACCATTGAGATCGTACATACGAGAGTACGAAACAGGTACATAAACGAATGATATGAATTACATGAAACCAAATAAGGATTTTATAAAACAATATTTTTTCCATTCCTCAAGAATAGAATAATTTATTTTATTGGTTAACTATGTAGGTACAGGGTAGCCAAATGAGAATGGAAAGCGCTATATCTCGGAAACTATTCGCCGTGAAGACTTGCGGTAGAAAATTACTAAAGTGACCAAAAGAACACCGCAGACTTGGTCTCGTTGGAAAACGCATTTATCATTCCAACAACAAACTCCACTTACCTATAAGATGTCTAATTGATGCCGCTAGAGCGCATTTTTTGATATAATAACGGAAAATTGCGAAATTTTCTAATAAATGAAATGGAATGAGTTCGTTTTCACAAAAATCTAATAAAATGATATTTGAATTGACTAGTGAAAACCGTATATCGATATCTTGTTCCAAACCTAAAATATTGGAGAAAGAAAATTTTTATAACCATGAAATTTCAAAAACAAGCTGTTTCACCGGTATTTATTGGTTCTTCTTCAATATTCAATGATAAAATTTCTTAATTTTAGACTTCAAAACACGAGTCGACGAAAAATTGAAGTCTTATGTTTTGGCTTCTGGTATCCGTCCGTACATTAAGGTTCAGCGGACGAACGGTAAGTTATAAACGGATATGGAATCAGCATGGTCTCAAACCCTTCCAATGGATAAAAAGTTTGACCTACGAATTGTATTTATTGTATTGTTTCATTTAAGTAAGAGTTGAGATGATAATTTCAGGTTATTTAACATTGGGTTTTTGGGTTAATGTGCCTGTCACACCTACTTCTTATTAATTACCTATCTTAATATGCATTCAAAGACAGTTGAAATGAATGAAATATTGAAAAAAAGATAGCGACAAACAACATTAATTAGGTTCTATAGGCAACTCGGGCTGAGATCGCAGCGCCATGATGGTAACATTATACTATTGTTTACGTTTGTGTGTATTAAAAAATCGGTTTTTTGAATATGTTTCAAGCAACATTTGTATTGAAATAAATTTAGTAAGGCTTGTGATGCTTCTTGGCCTTCAAAATCTATGTTCACATCCATGGCAGATTCCGGGACGGCCCAGCAAATAATTTTAATGTTTCACGTTTTAGTCTTAAGCAAGAGAAAATAATTAATGAAAAGGATTTCAATCACAGTACACCTACCTTTCTGTAACAAATCCCTTTCGAGAAAATGTAATGAGCACACTTTCATCGTATTTGACACACTTTTTCCGATATTCAATGTTTTTATCCACAACAATCTTCTATCAATTAGTTCCGTGGATCCAAGCTCCTTTTCCTCAAAAACCTTGTATTTTTCTACTTTCGGGAAAAGATGAAAACTCAAATTAGGATTCAGATCCAAGATGAACACTGGGGAACGCAGCAATATTGGTTCATTTCAAACATCTCCAACAAACAGTACAATCACAACTGAAGCTCTATGTTTTGTCATAAATAACAAAGAATTAGTATATTGTGCAACAAGTGGGGGAAGTTCAACTTTTCTCACGAGCGCAAACACACGAGTGGGAAAAGTACTTTTCCCATATGTTGCAATAATTAATAATGAATGCATATAATATGCAAATGCAAGTTAGACAGAATACGAGGATTAGGCAATGGAGGAAAAACAAATGCATTAATTCAACTTGTCAACAAATATTGAAATTATACTTACATAGGCAGTGCAATTTGTTAGTTGCACATACAAGTATGTCCTTGAAACTATTTAAATGGAATATAAAACTATACAGAGCTGGACACCAAATCGGCATTGGTATTTATTGTAATTTTTTATGTCACTAAAAATACTACTTCACATGTTTCATAATATGTTTGTTATTTAAAATTTTTAGAATGCACCTACATCATATATGGTTTTACATCAAGCCTATGATGAATATTTCGACCGACGGATAAATTATTATTGTCATTGGATGGTGAGCGTGGTTGGGCGAATTTTTATTTGAAATTCTTTCGACAGATTTAGAAGTGACGCAAAACTTAATTGGCATAATATGTATTATTGGTCTAATAACAATCAGTGGTTGCGCTAGGTCCAACATCAAGGCTAGTGGAGTATCAATGTAAGGTGTAGTATTCTGGGCGGAACTATTATGGGCCCCTATTTCCTTAATCAACCCTAAATGGTGTCGTTTTTTTCATTTTGTGGTAAACCTATTGCCTATTTGATTAGAAGAAGTGTCTATGGAATTACGGCAATATATGTTTCTGTAACTAACACACTTTTCAAAAAATGGACGAGAACGTTTAGATCTAAATTATCAACAGATCTGGACGACATGAAAATACGAACACAAGAGTAATAAACAGAAGTTGAAGCTGTTTTAATGTCCACGCATAAACGGCTCCAAAAATGTCTTGAGTGTGATGCGGAACAGTTCGAATATTTAAGAAGCCATTAGTTAAATCTCAAAATAATTCATTCTTTCTTATTATGCCCCTACATGTGTTTTATTCAATTTTCTGAGGTAAGAACACGTTTATTGCTTAAAAATTATCAATTTTTATCATTGAATCTTGAGAAAGAACGAAGTTACAATAAATACCGGTTTAACGAATTTTGAAAATTTTGTATTGACAAAATTTGTTTTCTTTGAAATTTTAGGCTAGGAATGAGGTATAATTTTCGTTAACTTATATAACTATAATTTCATTACAATTTTATGAAAAAATATTCATACTATCACATTTAGATTTTTGAGAATTTTACAATTTTCTGTTATTACATATAAAACACTCTCTAGCAGCATTACAAATATAATTTGAAAGATGAGTTTAATCTAGCAATAAATGCTTCAGTACATAATTTTATACCGCAAGTCTGTACGGCGAATAGATTACGAGCTACAGCACGTTGCTTTGGCCAAAACAAAGGTACTACTTTGTTATCTTCTTTACCTAATAGTCTAACTCCTGACTTACAAAGCACCTCTTTTTTTAAAATATCATATAAAGAGAAAAACACAGAATCAAATAGTTAAAACAAATATAATAGTAAGTTTTATGCGATTAAAAAGTAATCTTCCTTCCACGATGTAGAGCGTTTTCGGATGTTTGTAATCTCCCCTTAGAATCCCATAAACCTGGAAATCGTCACCGTAGCCAGAACCAGTACTAGACCAACAGGTAAGAAGAAAAATCCTCAGACCAAAAAAAAAGACGGACAAAGTTGTCACTCATAAAAAATGAAAAACTATACTACCAACATATAATATTCACAATATGAACATGAGCCCATGGAGTATATCATAAGTTCGCTGTAACATGCTATCTAATCGAAAAAGTAGTTACCTCACTCAGAGAGAAATTTTTTTTAGCTGTTAATAGAAACCGATTAACTGCAAAAAAACTGATTAAAATAGTGGACAGCTAGACGTTTTTGCTGTTTCAAGTAGAACTTTTTTCCTGGATATTTCTATTTAGTATAAGTAAGAAAATGAATGATTAATTGTTAATACGATTTTTCTTGCAGTTTACTCAAGTTACATTTGATGATAACAAAGACGGCCATTAACTAATAATAGTTTCATATTTGTGGTAAATAGATCACATATTAAATGACAATATGATCGTCATTAACTAATAATAATTTTGTATTTATCAAATAGGTCAGACGTTTATGGTTAAAATGACTGTCATTAACTATGAACAGTTTTATAATTATTAAATAGTTCACACATTTACGGTTATATGATGGCCATTACCTAGTAATAACTTCATATTTATGTTAAATAGGTGACATATTTACCAAAAATATGATTCCTATCAAATAATAATAATTATATTTTTGTGTTAAATAGGTCTCATATTTAAGGTAAATACATCGGCAGTTCAACCCTTAGCAGTGGGGTGAACAATCCCTGATATGGTGGCAAATTTTTGAATAGGTATTTTTATAGGCAATTCAACAGTATCAATTTTGTTGTACTAAATTCAGATTTTAGCGCCTTCTTGAGTGAAAAAATAGTTATGTAATTCACATTACTTGTCAATTATTATTTCACTCTCAAGAGGGTGCCAGAATTGTAATTTTGATACTGCAGAATTTCCCATAAAATTATCTTTTAAAAAAAGTGCCACTCTTGGTAAATTCCTCATCGAAATTTTAGGTTTCACCCAACTCCCCGAGGGTTGATCTGGCAATGTTGCAATTAGGAAAATGTCCCCCCCCCCAATCTAAAATCGAGTTTAAGCAAATAAGAAACCAGAAAATGTCAAACATATTATATTGCAAAATATACAAAAAATATACAGGAACATTGTTTCAGTCGATTAAATGTATTGCCTTTGAAATGTTACAATTATTGAGATATATGAAATTGAAATTATATTTGAATTAAACATCAAAATGTTATATACACAAATGCACAAATAAAAAACATATTTTGTTAGAAAATATAAATAAAAATAAACAGGCACATTCTTTCAGTACATTAACGATTAAACGTAACAGTATAGCCTTTGAAATGTCACAATTATTGGGATATATAAAATTAAAATTGTATTTGAATCAAGTGTTGCTTTAAAAGAAGTCACAAGTATTGTGGCATTAAAAAATTGAATTATACCTATTCGAATTAAACAATTAAAATAAAATTTCACATTTTTAAATCAATAATTACAAATATGCTATTATTTTACAAAATGTCACAAATATGCCTACGCTAAATTAAAACACTAATAATTACAAAGTAGGTATTTTATTTCTATACTCATTAAAAAAATACCATGTTGTTAAACCTATCCCTGGAAAAACACTAGCTGCTTTTATTTTATTAATAGGATTCTGGCACAAATCATCCATCAATGCATTAGCCAGTTATTCATCTGGTAGGTAGGTGATAATTTCATTTGAAGAAAAGCCACTTGGAACATATGCATTTTCTTAAAAACATCAGATTTTTTCTTGTCACAAATTTACCTTTCTAAGATATTGGTAATTAACAGGTGATGAGAAACCAACATGTTCGAAATGTAAGGAACGAAGACGATGCACTAAATCATTCTCAATTCATAAATTTCCGAAAATATTGGTTATTCACCTGAAGCGCTTTTCGCTAACAGAAAGATTTAGTGGAAAACTTAATGTTGCAATAGCTTTTCCAATAGAAGGGCTTGATATGAGCCATTACGCGGCTGATAATGTGGCACAACCTCTACGCTATATCAAATCACTGTGGAACCACTTATAATGGTCACCACACAGCATTTTGCCGACATCCCTACACGGGACAGTGGCACGAATATAACGATTCATGGGTACTATCAATATCGTGGAAATCTTTAGTCAGTGGAGAAGCATATGTTCTCTTCTATGAACAAGATGACACCACCTTTAAGTTTAATAATTTTTTTTATTAGTTTTCAAATTGTATATTCTCATTGAGAACCAATGCAAAATTTATCTAAATATTCATAAATAAATTACATACCACAGAGATATTTTGGTTCATGTATTAAGACATTTTATTTTGATTCATATAATCTACAATGCATTTTTAAAAAATTACTTTGGGCCAAGATTTCTTGAATATAGTTTCTATAGTTGATTCGTCAATCAAATTAAAGCTGTGGTCGTCAATTCCTTCATCTAAGAATTACAAAAAATAGAGGTGAACATTTTAGACACTATCTATAAAATTTGTTATTATTTATTGAAGGGAAACACTAGATGAGTAACCTAACCTAACCACATTAAGTGAACAACCTAACCGCAGTCAAGTAGGAGCACATATGCTGCTATCTCCGTCGGTCTGACCTGTGCTGAGATAGCTATGGATTTTATTTTATGTACCCATTGTGGTGGATTTACCAAACTAAATCAAATCACAGGCAAACATTTATATTGTAATAAGCAGCAGTAATAAACATTTTAAATAGCTTTTTGTTATATTTACCTTCAAAATCTTCAATATACGATTCCAAGTTCCACTCTTTCAAATTGGTTTTCCACTTTTAATTGAATTTTTGTTATATTCAATAGAAAATTCCAGCAAAAATACCTATTAACCGATTTCACTCTGTGCAGGTGTTCGGAGGGTCTACTTCAGGGCAGCGTATCTGGCACTACTAATATGGTGAAATAAAGTCCTTCTAATTTGTTTCAAGTCGATTCTCCAAAAATACTACGAATAAAACTCAATCGATTGTTAAAATTAAATATTAAGCTGTCTCGGATGCATAAACCAAACGATTCTTCCAACCTATTTATATAAAATTTGGAATAGATAATAGTGAGAAGGTGTATGTGACACACAATACCAGAAGTCGGTATACAGATTTGCCTATAAATTAAATTTGGAGTTTAACAAGATTGCGAACAAAAAATTACTTTACGATTACGAAGATATTTTTCATTACTTTTATAGTTTAAACAATTTATTATAAACGAAATCAGATTTCAATTTATTCACTCATTCATTTAAAATACTGACACTCATGCTCAATTTATTAAAACATTTATTCGAACCACTAACACTAACTATATTCTCATACTATTTACATTACCGATGCGACCACTTTGTACTACACTACCTTCATATGACGGTTCACTAAAAAACAAAAAAACTTGCAGCTATAGTATTTATTACAATGATATATGAATTAACACTCAAAGTCTAACAACTTTTTAAAATAGAAACTTTTAGATAAACTGCAAAACTTTCTTCCCTCAATTTCTTTTGTGTCTTCTTCTCCATGTTACTACGTTCATGGAATTTTCATTAAAAGTTTATTAAAACTATATTTCAAGGGATCCCTCTAGAGGCACGATTAGCACAGGATGTGCGCTAATAACAGGATGTTTAAAGCTTGTCATTTTAAATAAATTTGAAACAATAATATCATCTCTTGCATTTCACATTAAACGACGAAGGATCCGTGAAATCTCTAAAGCTGTCATACATTGCTTTCATTCAATAAAATGATTATATGAACCACGTATTCACAGTGTAATAAATTCACCAATTATTGTTGGATGTCTACAATATTAACTAGATTGAAGCGCAAAATAAAGAACAACTTGAAAGGAAAAAACTAACGTAACATTCATAAGTTGAAATATGAAATACGAGTAAAAACATATTTATACTGGGCACTAAAAAGTACATATATAAGAAAAGTAGCCTTCAATTTGAAAAATAAGCGATGACCAAAGCACTCTGTGTTATTTGCTCTAGCTACAATGAATTTTACTTGAGTACTCTTGAAAAAAATCAAACAAATTTAAATGCAAAAAATTCTTCAATTAAATACTTACTATCAGTTGTTCATAAGTAAAATGATATTTATGTATACATAACTAATTATTTTCCAAAAGGTTTATATTCCAAAAATACAGCCTTGGGCTATGAGATCTGAGCATACATAGTCCAGAAACTCAGAAACCAAGAGTTACTTCAACATGTAAAGAAAACACGTTAAATTGTACTGGGAGGGGGTTGAGTTTTCATACAAAAATGCGAGGGGCAATGGGAGAGGTATATATCAAAATATTATATGATTATTCTGAGGATATCTATAATATCTGTGGGCATACCTAAATCGAATATTCATTTAAGTCCAGTTGGAATATCCTCAGTTTATTCTTTTTAGAATATTCGTATCAAATAGTTCTGGGAAAATTCCATGATTATTTATTTGGGTTCAAATCCCGATTAGGATATATATTATAAATTATTTTCTGGAAAACTGCCATGTCAATATATTTAGACACCAGTTTAATCAAGACAAATCATTTATCATTTATGGAACCTCTCAATACTCAATCGACTCACCAGCCCATATGCACACGTCCCTTTCTCAGTTGAGTGAACACTTGGCGGTAATTTTTAGATTATAGTTCAACCAACAATCAAAAGATTCGTAAATATACACGTCATGTTTGGAATAGTCTGAAGTGAATAAAAAGAAATTAAGAATCGTATTCTACATTTCTACGTAAAGTGAATTAAACTAATGCATTTTGAATACTGGGAAATTATCAAATCTCATGTTATTAATAGTTTCATATATGGCGCCATCTGTAAGTCGTCGATAAAAATTTTGTCGCCAAGATTTTATCAAATAATAGCAAATCACTGCAAACACGATTTAACTTATGGCAATCTCATTTACTTTTATAAAATGACGAAATCAAATCACATTGGTCGTGTATTTATTCTCTTGTTAATCTCACCAAACACTCATAATTATGTATACGGTCTTTCTGTTACATGGGCATGTGTCAGTAGTTACAGTTGCCAGTTGACGGTAACGACCAGTGAAAAATGGCGGTTCGACTATCATATCTGGGATAGATTATTTGTATTGGTTAAATAGTAATACAATGATTAATTAATTTTGATTAATTATATAGTACATTTTACAAGTTATTTAAATATGTTTCTACGGTGTATCCTATGCTACGGGTGGAACTAATACGTATTTTGTGTATTATATATATGTATACGACCGCACGCCTCAAAACAGGTACGTTTTATAATTGTATTTTTCAATGCCCTTTTCTAGAAAATTTGGTAAGTTGAACATACATGTAATATTATATCCAAATTAGAGTATTTATATGTTACTTTTTATATTTTAGTGCATAAAAATATTAAAATAATTGATGGTTTCCTAAATTTTTTCAACCATTTTTGTAACAAAATTAATCGATATATGCTTTCAACAGTAATTTTTTCATTTATCATATAAATATATAGGTATCATGTTTTCCTCACCAGCATAACTTCCAATAGCTAAAGAATGCTGGTATCTGAGTAGAAATTCACCTGGCTGCTAAAGGTACAACAAAATTTTATTTTCTCAAGTAGTTTCAGGTAATTATGTTACCGAGATGTATGCTATGAGTTCCTCAATCAATATGCCTATAATCATCTCTATTCCTTTTGATAATTGTGATTAACTTGAAAACTCTATCTGATAATTCAAAGCTAAATTAGTTCTGACATTTGGTAAATAATAGTTGCACAGTTTCGTGCATATGTATACTTAAACTTATGAGAAAAACTCCCAAATTAATACAATTTTAGGTTGTATTTCTGGCAAGATTGTAAGGTACTAATTTGCAACAATATACTATAAGATTCTTGCAAAAAAAACTGACAGAGTATATAATGGAGGGCTACAGTATGCATGGGCATAAAGGAAAAACATGCTCTGGAAAAACAATGCTCCTTGAAGCAGTAGTAGATATAATCATGTTATTTTATTTTGGAATGTCCATATAAATTAATTTAGTATATCATGTACAAGAAACACTGTTTTGTTTGGAATATATCGTTTTTTAATTGTCTCCTATAAGACTTTTTTCCAATCTAATGTTTGTTTAATTTCATGTTCAAGTTTCAGTTTTTGGAATTATATTTTGAGTGTTATACAATAGATACATACACAAAAATCACAGTAGAATAGCAATTGCTTATTAACAAAAAATAGCATTATTATTGTTTCAGATGCCATCCTAAAGTTGAACAAGAACGTAACAAACAAATAAGTTGAATTGAAAACAGGAATTTTCTTAGCCAAATGTAAGGAACGGAAGATATGGGTTTCAAAAAATACCTCTGAGCATGAAGGGAGTAAGTGAATTTTGTATTCTCGCGATTCTTAGTTTCGGAGTTTCAGTTATGTTATGAGGTACCTACATCTTATATTTATGTAAGAATAAATTAAATTGAACTTCATGTTTCCTGTGTTTTGATTTTTTCAATTAAAAAGATTTTTTTCTAAATATACAATTCGAAATTTCGAGATTCCTTGGATATTTGTAAAATATATACCATGGGACACAGGATCATGGTCTTTTTGAAATCTAGGACATCTTGTATGCTTACTTATGTACATACCAATTATTATTTTTCCAGTTCCATCGGGAGTGATACCTACTTCCGATTTTCAAATGGAACACTCTGTATATTATTTCATGAAATTACATGAATCCAAGAATACCAGGTTTGATAGTGATATTTCCAAAGATTACGGGGAGATATCGCCAATTATTTTTTCGATAATCTCGATAAGTGTGAGAGAGAAACTTGCTCTGGCGGGTAATTCCATTCTCTCTCACACTAATTGAGCTTATGGATAAGATAATTGGTGATATCGAACGAAAGTTGGTATCACTCCCGGTGGAACCGGAATTGGAAAAATAATAATTGATATATATATATATATATATATATATATATATATATATATATATTATTATATATTATAAAGAGTTTCTACTTTGGAGTGCTATTTTACTATGTGTTTTAATATTTGAGATATAGTAAATTATTTAATTGTATTTTAATTATTTGGTAATTTTAATTTATTATATGGATTATATGGGCGCCAGAATTGGTTCGCTTTCTACGAATTCCCAATTCAAAAAAAAATACTACAAAAGTTAGAAAATATTATAAATTTGTTTAACTTTTTCACACTGTATCTCAGGGATGAGATTCGACACTTGACGATTGTCAGCAACAGGAAACTGTAGGTAAGATATCAAAGAAACGCAAAACGAACACAGACAAATGATTTTAATTGAACACAATTATGCAAATAATGAAATTATTATGAGTTAAGTTTATGATTCATATTAAACTCAAAAGAATATTATTGACGAAAATCTTCGCACAAAAACGCTTTTCATAAATTATTAATATTATTGAATTCAAACGTATCAATTAAGTTTCGCTTGATTACTTATTATTCTAAAGTTCTGAATGCATTCACAACGATTCAACCTCTACCCTCGCTATTGTTAACCTTGTCGTTGTGTGTTGTGGTACTCTGTGATGATTATTATTTATTATTTATAGTTTACAAAATGAAGGAAAAAGCAAAGTGTTTGGGATGTATTATCATAATTTATTATAAGAATTTGGTGAGTATTAATTTTCTTAATATGTGTTTAGTGTTCTTTGTCCGATATTTAGTGGAGATTGAATATCTAATACTAATGTTTTTGCTAATAAATAGATACCAAACAATATAACCTAACATATAAATATATCAAAAATGTTTTATAGGAGAAATACAATATATACATGAGCAATAGAGTTTATGGTTGGTTCTTCTTGACCCTGAATGTGGTGCATCGAAGAAAAACGATCGCCTATGATTGAATAAGCGAAATTCAGATGTGGAAAATGATGTGATGTGAATTATTTCATCAGTAGAAATGTCTTATCCATAACAAGATGTGTGAATAGTCATCGAAGATTATATTAATAAAGGTAATTGTTCATCTTACCATATCTAGACGCTATCACCATTTTTACACTTATTTATTTATATACGAGTGATAAATTTTTGTTAGTTTATTGTTGGAAACTTTATTGAACACTTTGATTATTTTTTTACTTGATATATCTTGAATTATTTCAGTTTTTATAAAAATTTGGAAGAAAGAAATTTAATATGTCCTCCATTTATTAATTTTACACCGCGTCTCCCCAGCTCAAAATCAACAACCTTCCAATGTTTTTTACTTTTGTTTTCCATCGTTCATTTGTTGATAAATAAACATCGTTGTTATTGAATCAAAATATCCGTTTCTGCGTTATAGTAGACAAATTCACTTTGTTCTTATGCACTTCCACTGTCACTCCGAAATACTCTACTCGAACTATTAACAGAACGTTATTTCGCGTTGATATTTTGACCTTGAAGTTTTATACAAATTATTAAATAGTTGACGCAATATACAGGGTTTCTGAAAGTGTCTACAAAATATTAAATTATAATAATTGAATTTTATTTCAAAATTCATGTGATACCATATACAGTGATGATCATAGTTATGTATAAAATTTATGTTTGACGTAATTTACTTGTTACTGTTGTATTTTCAATATCTTGAAATATACTTTAAAAGAAAAATAGTTACAAAATTAAATAGTGATCTTTTATATCATCTTATCAATTGTATTCTATTTGTAAATATTTCTTGTCATATCCAAGCTATGTTTTTCATGGATTATTTCCTTTTATCGAATATTCACTACTATTATTACTTAGATTCACATTTCTAAGTGATGTTAATGATTCAACATAACCTAGTAGATATATTTCACTTTAATATATATATATATATATATATATATATATATATATATAGTTAAACTTGATCTTTGCCGAATAATTATTACTAAACATAGGTTTATTGGGGAAGCGGCAAATTAAAACGAGTATATATATATGCGCCAATGGGTAGAGATACTTCTGCCTCTGAAGAAAATCTCCTACCAATTGAGAACGAGAATTCTCACCATTATTGAGATGCGGCTAAAGAAATCCGTGAATAGCGATTACTTTTTTTTCTCCCTAGGTAACGTTCCTTAGCAGTTTGAACATATTTCGCAAATTGGACCATGCTCTGATTAATAAAACACTTCTAGAAGACGATGCCACATAAATACAAACATTATCTAAAATAGTTGTTTTCTATATCATGTAAATACCTTATATATCACATAATTATTTTGACTCACCCTGTATAGATTTGTTTTTAATAGAAAAATTGTGCAAAGACACTAATTTGATTAAACACCGAAAACCTTTTTTTAAGGTAAGTTGGTTTTCATTTGTTTCTTTTGCGGTATATAGGTCATTAAAATCAATACGATTTTCTTACAAAAATGGATATATCATGTGAATTATCCTGTGTAATCATATGCTGTTTGTTACGATTATAATGGGAAAAACGAGGATAATTCAAATATAAACTACTATATAGGGTGTATCAACAAAACATCTAAAATCTGGTATGGTATGTACCCTATCACTTTCTTGGAGAAGCCTGTAAATTAAAATGATCTTGCTTAAAACATATTTAAATGAAAAATCAAATTATTTTAACTCTACATATCGAGGCGCTATGGGTGGCCCACACTATATATCACATGATTACTTCATTCGTCACATAAATAAGTACTTCGTGTAACATTGATTTGGACATTTTTTTAAATGGCCCTTCGAGCCGGATGTAATTAAATTAATTAGTATAATTAAATTAATATCCAAATCTTTCATTTCTGGATTATAGTTTCGCAAATAGTAAATAAATTGGATCAAAGGCGAGGATTTAATTTACTTATGGTATATTACAATTTTTATATTCTTTACTCCTTTCACCTATCAATTCGTGATAAGGTTGTTGTGTTTAAAGACAATTCTTTCAATGTTTTGCGGTTTAAATGTTTTAAAATAGTGTAAAAATTTTTGAAAGACAATTGAATATTTCTCTCAACAAGTGGTTATTTGAATAAGATCATTGACATACATTAGTCAGCATTATGGATCACAGTCAAACAACTGAAAAGTTGAAAGTCGAAGGACCATTTAAATGTTTGAGGTTAAGCTCAAGATGAATAAAAAAGTTAGACTCAAGATCTTTAGTTAGCCATTATATTAGCCAAAGGCGCTGGTATTCGATTAGTACTTTAAATTAATGAGTTTCGGGATTAAAGCGAGGATTGGTTGAAGACAACTCCAAATAAACCACTAACAAATTTAATTATCAAAGGAGATTATAAAGGTTTGATCTCCTGTAAAATACAGAGAAATATTAACAAAAAATATGCACAACTAAATTGAATATTAAAACTAATAAAACATGTACAATGTAAGAATCTTAAACGCAAATAATTAATGCGTAAATGAGCTTAAATCTAGCACAGAGAAAATTTCTGTTGAAATCAAAAATTTGGCCACATGACCAACGTATTCTTGTTGAAATAAAAACAAAAAGTTACCTAATATTCACTAAGACCGTTCTGAAGGAGGTAGTGCGCGGCGAAACACAATCTTTGTTTATCAACAGTATAATATATATAACTGAACTACTCACGTACGACCTTGCTTAATTCTTCCTGTAAACTGCTTCCTGGCACATATAGCACATATAAGTAAAATCACCTTTGCTACTTACAAGATTAGAAAATGTTTGAAGGACAACTGTCAAAATTGCAATGATCACATTCGCGACTGCGAACGTGGATAAACACAAGTTACTGGTAAATTACTGTAGATTAGATTATTTTGATATATGTTATAGTGAATTAGCCCTATGAAGCAATCAGCAGAATTTACCAACAATTCCAATTGAATCCAAATTAAGCCCCTTCACGTGAATGAATCAAATTGAACAAAACATTCACTGTTCTCGTATTGCTGTCACTCCGGAATCCGTCAATAGATTCTTCTATTGAATCAACACAAAACGTTAGTCTGCGTAATGAGAATTGAAATATTATTTTTACTCAAAAAACACTTTGGCAAGAACTTCACCGTTCCCGACTTGTCATCTTGACACATCAAAACTCGACTCGACATTTATATCAAATCCGACGCCGACTACTGCACGGGGAAGGGGTGGGTAGTGTATATTATTTTGACAGGTCTTCATGATTTTTCAAATCCTACGTCAGAATGCAAAAACTAAATCTAACATTTTTACGAGGAAACTGCAAAACCCGTTGGATGTGGTGTACAAGGTGAATCAAACTCTTTAGTTCAAACTAGTTTTCGAACATATACCTTTTGAAGCGTTCGGGGACCGTAAAACAAATGGTCGTTCATCTCATTTTAAATATTGGTATCCATAATTTGGGCGCAGGTACTCAATTTTATTATAGGATACCTAATTAATATTTCATTGAATTCCATGTGACCTTGGGTAACCTCAAATTATGTAAAAAACGCCCTCTACTCAATATTTCTATAAGTATTTCAAACGCTTCAGGAGCATTACATGAGGACAAGGATATACTATTGTTATGTAATGTGGAAAAGTGAATTTTTTTTATTGTCGGCCCACGTATCAAGCCTTGATTCGAGACAGAAAAGCTATCCTTATTTTAAATCGGTATAGCTGATTTTAATGTAAAATTCTCATTTTTATTCACAGTTCCTCTTGATCATTGAATTGGTTATAATTTAAATCCTTATTAATAATAGTATATTATACACCAAGGTGTTGAAGACTATTATTATCAACCGAGCACCAAAATTATTTCGCGAGGGGCTTTGCCCCGAGCGGAATAAGGTGCGAGGTTTATAAATGTCTTCACCACCGTGGTGTATATACATTTTTTTCCACTACTAGCTAAATTTAAGACAAAAATAAAAAAATGTCTTATAAAAATCATGTAGGTATAATTTAATCACATTGCAACAGAATACCATTATTCCTATAGTTCGTAATCACCAATATTAAGTGCAACGAATTAACGAAACCAATTATACGATCACATACAAAAACTTCACAAAACGTGGTTAATGTTTTACTTTGAACTTTGAACAATTACAGCGGTAGTACGTTCACAACACTTGGGTGCAAAGTGAGCGTTCATAAAACATTTAACATATGCTTCACCATAGAGAAAGTAATATATCATTTGTCTATGTGGGTCAAGGTTAGCTACCAGTTTCTATCAACAGAAGATTTTCAAATTCCACTGGTGATAACGTTGAAGGTGAAAACATTCCTCGATCTTCGTTTTTCTAAAATTAACGGAAAATAGACAACACATTTCAATGTCAAATTTTGATAGTGTCGATCTACAAATCGTTCAAACTGATTTCTTCCTAGGCGTTTACTCCGTCGTCGGACTGACACTGTTTTCGCTCCTCACCTCACCCATATATTATGAACGCACTCCTTGTGTCATCAGAAAATTTTGGTTGAGTGCGAATTTTAAACTAATGACAATTTTATTGAAATAATTTTATCTTGTTAGGTAATTTCAAGCAGTAAATATGTTACACAATCTCCTGGGTATACAAACTTATGTTGCACTAGTTTTTGTTAAGCTATTATCCCTGAATACTCAAAACATTTGAATTTGTCCATTATTGACCTAGGTTAACAATAGAAAAAATTATTAACCACTAATAGAGAAATTAAACTTCTCAGTTGGCTAGATGACACAATAATTGTCAACTTCACAGCTAGTAGTGGAAAAAATGGTTTATTGTACACAAGAAACAGTTGACTTAGTAAAAATGTACTATCAAAATAATGAGTGTGCTAGTGTCGCTGGTAGACTGTGTAACAGCAAGTAATTCGTCAGTATGAGAGAGAGAGAGAAGTTCGTGGGTGAGTTCTGTTGAATGGAGTTCTCTTGGGAGAAGTTGAACTTTTCTTGTGATGCCCTGGTGTAGTATTTGTTTCCTCTTCAAGGCTGGGTTGGGGGTGTGTTGGGTGGTTTTGTGCGCGTTGACCGAGAAACTGAATTGGGTGTGGAAAAGGTGTCTAGTAGGTATTTATTTAAGAAGTGTCTAGGAAAATTTGTTTAAAAAGTGTATAGAATTTAGAGAGCGTTGGATGGGCTTTTCGCTAGAAAATAACTGGAGGGTTGTTTGTGTTGGGGTGTATAGGGGGATGGTATTTGGAAGCAGCGAAGCTCAAAAGTGTGCAGAGATGGTGAGACAAAAAGTGTCTAGGATGGGAGCTTAAATGTTGAAGACGAACCATGTATCGTTGCCGATACATAGATATATGAGTTCAGCTGGCTAGGTGTCAGGAATTATTGAAATTATTTAATGTAAAAGGGTGTTGTTAACTGAATTTGAAAGAATTTGAAATGTCTCTGATATTAAGAAGAGATATAATGAAATATTAGAGATTTAAGATTTTTATTGGTTTTGGGAATTAACGAAAGAAAAGTGTATAGGAGACATTTTTCAAAAGTGTATGGGATATGATGAGTTGTTAAGATTAATGAAAAGTTGCGGTGACGTGCCTTCGGTGATACGGGACTATTTACGGTGGTCGGCGGTAAAATAATAACAATAATAAATCTAAAAATGCGGGTACGTCGATCGTCGGTCCATTTGGCTAGTGAATAAATTCACAGAGTATGCAGGAAAACCGCAAAAACCTGCAACACCGACGTGGGTTGTGTGGGGGCGGCTGAAAGTATAGTGTTTGTCCAAAATGTTGAACGAATTAATAGCTGAGGTTGAAAGATTTTAGATTGTTAGAGATCGTTAAAATATGGGTGATTTTGGACTTTGTTGCGGAAAGTGAGTAATGTATTAACCTAGAATAAGTATGGGAATTATGTGAGATTTTTACTGTTATCGGATGGAAATAGGGGAGCTGTCCAGGTAGTCAATGTATTCGTCGGGGAGGTCGTCGTAGGCCGTGGCTAGTAAGCGTAACGGAGGAAATGGGAGCTTCCTCTTGGGAATTCTACCGAGGGGTCGTCTGTTGGCGACCCACGGTGTAAGCAGGTTGTTTTTGTTGATTTCGCTGCCCGACTCGATAGTACGATTAACGTATCGGGCCTGTAAATTGTTTAGACGAGATGGGATGGGTTCGATGTCGATATTGACATAAACTGTGTTAGTGGGCGAGTATGGAGCCTTGTATTGGCAGTATCTCAGGATTGACTGCTCGCAAGTTCGTAATCTTTTGACAAGATGGTTGGGGAGAGTGCAATAGACGTTTGCTCTATAGTCGATTATTGGGCGGATATATGTTTTATACGTATGAAGTAAGGTGGTAGGGTGTGTGCGTCCGAAGGTGCCACCGAGCGCCTTGAAAAGATTAACTCTCCGTCGGACTTTGTTTAAAGTGTCCATTAGGTCGGGCATCCAGTTGAGAATGTAAGTGAATTTCACTCCCAAATAGACGACTTCCCTACGGATTTCGAGTTGATCACCCCAAAGCACGAGGCGGAAATTTGTAGGTAGAAGTCGTTCGCTCATGGTATCAGGGTGTTGGAAAACGATGGCTTGGGTTTTTTGAGGGTTGAGAGTCACGCCACCAATTCGAAAATTGGAACAGTAGATTTTAGAATCGAATGCTGAGAGAGCGAATGTCGGTGGCAGAAATGATTAGTTCGGTGTCGTCCGCGTATAGTTGGATGTTACCCCGGGGATGTCTTGGGATAGGTGTATCATACGTATAAATGATGTATAGTAGAGGAGCGAGTATCGAGCTCTGCGGAAGGCCAGTTTGGGGTGTAAAAGGGTCGGATATGCTATAACCAACTTTGACGCTGATCGATCGGTCGGTGAGGTAAGAATATAATAATTTGACGATTTGGTTTGGCAATCGGATGCTCAGTAGCTTTCTCACTAGTCCGGCGTGCCAGACTTGATCGAAAGCTTTCTGAACGTCCATGAGGATGGCGGCTGAACAGCGTCGTTGATTTAAAGCTCGGGTGACGATTGTTTGAAGGTTGGTGGTGGCGTTCTGACAAGAGTGGCCCGGCCTGAATCCGAATTGAAATGCCGGAATTATATTATTTTCAGTGCAGAAGTCCCAGATTCGTTCTTTTAACAAGCGTTCAAAGACTTTACCTAGGACGCTGATTAATAAGATGGGCCGGTAAGATTCAGGCTTTGTAGAGTCTTTGCCGGGTTTGAAGATGAGAACTACGTTGGCTGATTTCCAACAACGAGGGAAGTATGAGAATGCAAGGCAGGCGTTCAGCAGGGCGCAGAGCGGAGGGAAGACCTCTTCTGGCAGGTTTTTAAGTGCATGCCTCGAGATTCCGTCGTGTCCTGGGGCACTGTTTCTCCCCGCTCGGCACGCCAGCTGAATTCCTTCGATTGTGAAAGGTGTAAGAAGGCAAAGTCCCTGAGAAATCGGGGGTTATCGAGTGGTGAAAAGACAGTTTGTAAGTTATTTTTGAAGGCGGTAGCTTTGTCTTCGGATGTGTGGATCTTCCGTCCTTGCCCTTCGAGATGTGATTCTACCTTTATCTTGAGGCCGACGAGGTGGTAGAATTTTTGCCAAAACACGGTTCCATTGTGTTTTGACTGCGGGATCTCGAGTGCGGACGTATAACCTTTATAACTGTCTTTTCTGACGGATTTTTTGCAATATTCTTTGCGGAAGGGCATGAAAATTGGTGTGTACGGTGGTGAGGGGGACGGCGATGTCTTGTGCATCGATTAGGAGGAATTGGAATTCTTCTGCGTGATTATGTATGTCATCAGTGCTCTGATGAATGACGGGTTGTGGTAAATTGGTAGAGACGTGGTTTGCAAAGGAATTCCAATCGGCTTTTTTAAAATCGCGAAAAGTGAAATTCGTTGATGGTGGTGGTGTTGGGTTGTGTAACGCGGTTTTGACCAGGAGTGGAACGTGATCTGATGTAATCGGGTCGCCTATAAAGCATTCGTCGTCCACGAGAGTGATTAATCTGTCAGTGCAGATTATATGATCGACTATGGAGGAGCCGAGGTGACTTACTAGGGTTGGATTATTGTTTCTAATCCGCGAGATGGGAATTGAGACAAGTTGGTCGGCGAGTAGTCTGCCGTTGGGGTTGGTGTGGATCACCGAAAAGAATGTTTCGTGAGTTTAAGTCACCCATTATTATGGCTCGTGGTAGAGAGGATGCATATTCGAGGAGGTCGATTGATAGTGGTTGATTAGGATGTTTGTAGTAAGAGAAGAATGTCGTCGTGATATTATTCCACGACATGTCGATGGCTATGCAATCCAAGTTCTGTTGAGACAGAGGTGCAGGGAGTAGGAGTGGTGACGCGGGGAGTTTCGGACGAGAAGTCCGTTGCAGTGACAGTAGAAGTTCCTGTCTAGGTGGAAGGTGGTGTAGCCAGTGAAGCGAGGAGGGTTTTTTAAAAGAGTGTCTGTGATAGATAGTACTTGTATATTTTGGGAATGCAGAAGATGTTTGAGAAGATGTCGCTTCCTGGCTAGACCTTCGCAATTCACGGCCCCAATAAGAAAGTCCATGACTTAATTTTGTCTTTTGGTGGTTAATGCAAAGTGGACGCGGTTGCCGGCGCCACTTGTTACGGAACAATTGTATCCGTAGAAGGAGGGGACGAGGTGGGTTAGAGTGTCGGCGACTAAGCCACAGGTCGTCGGGACAGCATTCATTATGGTCGTAGCCAAGATATCGATTAAGATCTTGGAGTCGGTAGTCAGGTCGTATGGGGTCGGTGGCTTTTCAAGAGTCACGGGTGCGAACTCTCGTGCGGATTTCGGTGCCTCCAGCCGCTTGGGGCACCGATGGTGGAAAGCGGGGTGTGGACCGCCGCAGTTATTGCAGGTTGGGGCGTTTGCCTTTGGGCAATTTGCGGGCTTGTGGTCGGTGGCTCCACAGGAGGGACTGACTGGTTTGGCCCTGCAGAATTCGGCAAGGTGGCCTGTGCTGGAGCACCGGTTGCAGAATTTTGGTACTGCGGGGAGCAGGTTAGCACGGCTGGAAGCCTCACATTGATGTGTAAGTGGAAGTCCATGCCGTAGGTGAGGGCCCGGTGATAGTCTCTTTAGGACTCAGTCAGAATCTGAAACATTGATGTTATTTTGCCATGACGGCGAGACATTATGCACCAGGACCTGGTGGCGGGGAAGTTGATGTCGTTGAGGATGACCTCAAATTCTTGGTCGGTTATGGTGGTATCTACATTTCTGCAGACGAGAGAGAAATGGAGTTTGCGAGATCGAGAGCGTTGACGGTTTTGGCGAGTGGGGCTGAGGGGGATAATGGTGACTTTGTCGTCACCGAGAGTGTTACGGAGCTTTTTTGCTAAGGCCTCGTAGGCGATGTGGGAAGGTATTTGAAGAAGGGCGGTTCTGTTAGTGTTCGCCTTCAGGTGAACGCTGTCTCCTCTCAACAGCTCGTTGGTGTTGAGAAGGTTGTAGAGTTCTCTCTGGGAGGTGTATTTTTGCGGAAGATTCCGGATGTTGAGGGTCTGAAGTTGGATTTGTTGAGTTTGACGGGGTTGTCTGGTTTGTTGGGGTAGTTGTCGTTGCTGTTGTTGTCTAGGTGGTTGTTGTTGGGTAGTTGGGGGTGGTGGCGTGGGGATCCTACGTTCTCGGTTAGGCATAGTGCCTAAGCGAGTGTAGTCTCCCGATTGGTTGTTGGTGGTAACTAGGGACTGATGAGATTTTTGAGATTGATGGGTTTTCGCCGAGTAGGTGGGCGATGAGCTGCGGGAGGCTTGTTGTCGTTTTTGTCGAGTTCGCCTTTAAGACGGTTTATGTATTTGAATGCCATCTCGAGTTGGTGCTCGAGGTTGGCGATTCGTTCATGTTGTCTCACAGATGGTTTGGTGGGTGATCTCTTGACGAGTTCGGGAAAGTCTTCTCTCGAAGGGATGGATGGTGGCGGAGTTTTCATGCTCCGGGTTTTCATGGAGCGATTGGATGACATGTTGGCATGGCGGAAGAGACGAAACGATGAATGTTTCGTTGTGCGCGGAGTTGTTAGTGGTCAGGGTTGGCGGACAAAAGCCGGCAGCGGACTCACTGCCGGAGGGAGTTTACTCCCCGGTTAAAGATTTCCTGACCTTTTTTGTCTGCCTGTTAGTGTTTTATATTCAACTGAATCCGGATCCTTTCGTCTTGTGTGGGTTGAATGTCGGTTGACTTCTAATTGGTTCTTGGCGATCGCTTAGTTGGTTAAGCGATTTTCATAAATAAAATCCGCTCTAGATAGAGCGGGATTTTATAAATAGGAAGCCTCTATGAAGAGGCGATTCTCATAAATGCAATTGTCCTATAAAGGACAGATTGAGATAAAAATCTCAGTTATTGTGCCGATTCCGGCGGCAAGGGCTTCTGGAAATACTTGGTTTGAGTCAGTGACCAAGTTTTCCGTTGGGCTACTTCTTGCAGGTGACTTTTTTCGACAGATGTGTTCATACACTGCCGTCAGTATGTTACAAATTTAATTTAAATATGTGAAGAAACTGGCTCTGTTTCAAATAAAAAACATGAATGTGGGCGACCTATCAGAAATGACGCTGTTGAAGTTGATGTTCTTGGTCATCTGATGGATAAAATCGCTGATGTATCTGGTGTATAAAAAAGTATTGTTGAGAAAATTGTCAAAAGTAATGAATTTCATCTATACAAGATGATAACGGTTTAAGAATTGAACAAAGATGATACGGATCGACGTTTACTGTTATGATAAAATTTCGCTCACCGATTGAATGATGACGCAGGTTTACTTTACAACCTTTGTTTCTCCAACGAAAGTACGTTTACGTCGAACGGTGAAGTCAACAGGCACAATTATCGTTATTGGATTGATACCAACCCACAAATTTTCAAAGAAGGCCATACACAAATGCAACAAAAATTGAATGTTTGGGTAGGCATTCTGGGCGACTACATTATCGGGACACTTCTTATTGATGGTAATTTGTCTGGTGATATTTACCTGGACTTGTTAGTAGACCTTATTCATCCTTTATTAACCCAAACACTGGAAGATTATGTAAATCTCAATGAAAACCACCTTTTTTCAATAGCATGAAGCGCCTCCACACTATGATGTACGAATTCGCAACTTTTTAGATGCTCGTTTTCCCGTACAATGGATAGGCCAGCAAGGGCCGCCGGATACAACTCATATGGATTTTTTGTGGGGCTACTCAAAGTCCAGAGATTATGCTACACCGCCTGAATCTCTTCAAGACCTTCGACAAAGAATTGTGACAGAATACCAACAAATTAGAGAAGCATTTGAGAACAGGCTGTACCATTGCATGGAAGTTAAAGGTGGGCACTTTGAACAGTACATTCGTTAAAATTAAATTATTTTTTAGAACTACTCTTGTTTTCTTTCATAATACTCTAAGCAGATCTCTCAAAAAAGAATCGTTCAAAATAAAGATAAATAACGGGGTTACAATGACCTAATTTGGCATTTTTCTAAATCTAAACATGTCTGGAAATGTTGGGGGTGCAAATTTTACTTGGAATACCCGTATTTCTAAGTTCGTTCGTCTACCTATAGAATTTTCCACTACACTTCCGAGTATGTCGGTTCAGCATATATTGATTCTTGTTAATTCTTGTCGTTCTTTCTCAAGAACAATCTGGTAGAATGCGAGGTGTTCAGTAGAACTTATGGAAAAATGATTCAAAAGTTATGGACTCCCGCAACATCTCTTACATTGCGTGCTACTAGGATTTTTCTAGATAAATTAGTCATCCAGAGCGTTACATTCAACAACACTTTAATTTAAATTTAACTTAATCGAAATAAACGACGCGGGACTAATTTTAAAGTTTTGTAAGATTAAGCTGATTCAATTAACAATACAAACACTCTTAATTGAGTGGCGGCGCCAGTAAAATAACTGATATTTACCTGTTTGGATACCTCTCATTGCTGGATGTTCAATGTCTTCTTTTGAATTTTGCGAATGAACTACAAACACATTATTGGCTTCTACCGTTTCTCCATCGCTCAACCTATCTTCTCCGGTCTCATTTTGTGTAACGCCACCATTTGAATCGTCACTTTTATTGTTTTTCTGATTTGATAGAACTTGCATTTCCCACATTTGTTCCTGTCTTATGTCGTCGTTGTAATCCTGAAACAGAAATATATTGTTAACAGAAACGTCCTCTGTAGCATTACCTATTCTAAAATAATCATATATATATATATATATATATATATATATATACACATATCTATATATATATATATATATATATATATATATATATATATATATATATATATACATATGTATATATATATATATATGTATATATATATATATATATATATATATATATATATATATATATATATATATATATATATCGTATATATGTATATATATTATTCTATATTTATGATAAATAATTACTTATTTTTGTAGATGATTATTATTTAGAATTTTTTTGTTTATTTTGGCTAGCTCAGTTAGTTATTATTAATTTTGTTTAGTAATTTATTTTAATTTGATTATTCGGGAGCATGAAATCCTTTTTCTCTTTGAGTCCTGGCATTTTATATTGTTGTAATTGTTTAAATAAAAAGAAAACACATTATTTTGAAATAGATTTAATTTTCAATGCAATATTTTATATATTTGATAAAAATAATATGAGACGCCACTGGTTGTATTGTATCTACTTATTTATTTTAATCATTTTATCAATGCACATGCGTGAAAAAACTGGTCATGCGCTTTAACACAAAACGAACAATTCTCACACTAAAGAAGCATCTATATTTATACAAACATAGTTTGTTTGACGATGCAGACAAGTAAATGGTTCAAACACATAAAAGAATTTATATATAAATCATACATATATATGATGCAAATTGCTGTGGGAAGAAAATAGTTATATACATAGATAGAAATATAGGAATTATATACAGATGGGCATAGTTATTACATTATGAAATTTCAATCACCAGATTTATACAATTACAAAATGGCGTAAGTACATATTTTAATTTATTTAAAATTCGGCCTTTTATTAATTTTAACGCTTTTATGCAATGAATTCACTATATAAAGTCTGTTTCTTTCTTTTTTAGATCGATCATATGTGCAAAAGTTTATCAATTTATGAAATTAAGTACTTATTTGAGTAATTTGAGTTTTTACTCTGATTATTGGCCAATGATGATTTAAAAACACTGACCTGTTGCTCTTGAATTGGGATGAAAGTCTCTGGATCCCAGGAACACTCCGCTGAAGCTCCAAAAAAAACCAAAATTGATGAAAATTTCGTAGATTCTTGCCGAAAAACTTGATACAATTGACTGTGAGTATTACTAAGATTGTATTTAATAGTACTTTATAGGTTTAAATGTCTTAAACCCGGGAATTTCTTGAAATTTCAGGAACACCATCACACACACTCCTCACTTCTTGACACCAGCTTCCCTAATTATTTAAGCGTCCCCTCGATTTTCTACTTTTTTCAACAAACAGTCTTTTGTTCTTTTTCAGGTCACTATTTCAAAGTTTATTTGTTGATTCACAATTTGTTCTGTCATATTTTATAACCAATGAAATATTGTCTTTTGCAATCAGATTAATTGAAACTTCTTTCACTTATTAAAAATTTCATACATACACTATTTTACATTATTAGTTCATTTATAGAGTTCCTATGCGTTTTTTCATCATACAAATAAATTAAAATTGGTTATACATAGATACATTTACATGGTACAACATTCAATATTGTTATTGATAGTATATCCTTGTTACACTCATATTAATTATAAATATAAATTCTCTTATGTTATTTGTCTAAACTCTTTGCATTATATTATTTATAATAAACTTTAACAAACTACTATTTATTGATTCAACGTTCATTTTATTTACCATATATCATTTATCTATATGTCATTATTTGTTTATCTATGAAAATCTATTGAATTCTATTCTATTCAATATTTGTATTTGTTTTTTATTCTTAAATTAATGATTATAATGAATTATCTATAATAATATTTGTATTCTAATGTAACTACTTATATCTAAAATTCTCTTGACTTGACTATATAATTATTTCTTTTTAGGTGAACAGCTGATTATGGTATGGAAATATTCTTCGTCTTAGGCAACTTTATTTACATCATTACATTGGTTAGGCAATCTCTATATTTTGTGTTATTATTGAGGTAATTCCTTATTTATTATATTGTTATAGGCTATTATTTAATATATCTTCACTTGATATGTTGTTTAAATTAAGAAAAGTGTTTCCTTTTTACTTGTTTTCTTAAACTATATTATTTTCATATATTTTAATACTAGCAACATATTTTTATAATACTAATTCTCTTATTATTTATGAAATCTGGTTCAATATATATATATATATATATATATATATATATATATATATATATATATATATACATATATATACATATATCTAATGTTTTTCTTGGTTTAAGGTCGTTTTTATAAAAGATAAACACAAAAAGGCGGTTTAAGTTGGGATTACCATCATATATTAACGTTTCGGCTCACTCAAGCCTTTTTCAAAATTTATCTACATCTAAAATAAAATAATTTCTTCACTAAGAGATACAATACAACGAAAATATTTTTCACTTACCTCAAACGTAGAATAATTGATGACATATACATTGAAATATCCATTTACAAATTTCGTTAAAAACATAAAATATTCTTTTTACTCTACGAAAACTAGTATTCACAACAGTTTAGTAAACACAATATTACCATATGCCATAAAGCAAATAAAACTCTATCCAACAATTTTTCAAAATTAAAATAAAAAACGCCGAAAAATAAAAAAAGTGATATAATTTATCAAATTCCGTGTAACGATTGCAATGGTGTTTACATTGGACAAACCAGCCAGTATTTGGAAAATCGCATAAAAGGACATAAATACGACAAAAAAATACAACAGCTCTAACTTGCCACGAAAACTCAAAAAAACATACATTTAATTTTGAAAACACAAAAATTATAGGGTCGGAACACATTACAAAAAAGAGGGAAATTTTAGAATCAATAGCTATCCAAAAAAACCAGCATGCCATTAACAATCAAAAAGATTTAAACAACCTCAGTAAGATATATCTATCAGTACTGTAAATAGTTTTAATGTGTATGTACGTTATGGATTATTTGTTGTGAATACTAGTTTTCGTAGAGTAGAAAGAATATTTTATGTTTTTAACAAAATTTGTAAATGGATATTTTAATGTATATGTCATCAATTATTCTACGTTTGAGGTAAGTGAAAAATATTTTCGTTGTATTGTATCTCTTAGTGAAGAAATCATTTTATTTTAGATGTAGATATATTTTGAAAAAGGCTTGAGTGAGCCGAAACGTTAATATATGATGGTAATCCCAACTTAAACCGCCTTTTTGTGTTTATATTTTATAAAAACGACCTTAAACCAAGAAAAACTTGGATATATGTATATATACTATAAAAGGTCAAAGAAAGTATCCCGCACATAAAAATATATATATATATATATATATATATATATATATATATATATATATATATATATATATGCTGATGAGGCAAAATGAGCCAGAAACATGCATGTCCACGGTTACCACTCTATTTCAGTAGCCCTTTACTTTGCGTGAATTACCCATGATTCTCTTTGTTGTTGTTATTAACATATCACGCGATATTCCTACATCTTCTTTGTTATTTACTATGGGTCGGAAGGTTCATGGCGGGGGGGCTATATGCGCCTCCGTGTCGATGTTGGTTGATGTCCTGAAAACTCGGGATCTTCCAATTGAAGACACAAATGAGCGTTTGGTTTCCCTGCTGAAATCCGTTATTTTGTGTTCTCCCATGTTTCGATTAACATCTTTGCTCCCAAATTTCACATCATTATTTGGTTATGCCGTGTTGATGAGGCAAAATGAGCCAGAAACATGCATGTCCACGGTTACCACTCTATTTCAGTAGCCCTTTACTTTGCGTGAATTACCCATGATTCTCTTTGTTGTTGTTATTAACATATCACGCGATATTCCTACATCTTCTTTGTTATTTACTATGGGTCGGAAGGTTCATGGCGGGGGGGCTATATGCGCCTCCGTGTCGATGTTGGTTGATGTCCTGAAAACTCGGGATCTTCCAATTGAAGACACAAATGAGCGTTTGGTTTCCCTGCTGAAATCCGTTATTTTGTGTTTTCCCATGTTTCGATTAACATCTTTGCTCCCAAATTTCACATCATTATTTGGTTATGCCGTGCTGATGAGGCAAAATGAGCCAGAAACATGCATGTCCACGGTTACCACTCTATTTCAGTAGCCCTTTACTTTGCGTGAATTACCCATGATTCTCTTTGTTGTTGTTATTAACATATCACGCGATATTCCTACATCTTCTTTATATATATATATATATATATATATATATATATATATATAAAACTGGTGAATATTGGGGTATGCAGCAAGAGAAACGGAAAAAAGTGTACTCTTAACGGAAAGTTTTCGAGCTTTCGAGGATGGTTGTCCTCATTATCAGGAATACTGAAATGGAAAAAACAGCATTGAGATACTGTAGTTAATAAGTAAGATACAATATAGAAGAAATCGCAACAGGTGCGAAATTACCTCCGAATTGAGGTTAGAATCCATTATGTTGTATAGAATTAAACTACGGATATTTAAAATATGAAACAGTTAACTAACAAAGGTTTAAAATAACACAATCACATTAAGATGACTAACATCTAACACCATTTTGCAGACAAACGAAACACGAGTGCTTTTTTATTGTCAAAGCCGGCCAGGAAATGATATCGTTATTCTTCTAATTTGGAGGGATTAAATTGACAGGCAATAATGCCAACCATTAGTTAAGTAGATGAACGTGAAAACGAGTACCCATCAGAAAGTGGCCTCCGTTGTGAAAGTTCATATTTAAGATGGAAAAGAAGAATGCCGAAGGGTTGAAAAATTGCATTCATAAGAAAGAAAAAGAGGAAATAATATATCTCCAATGGTAAGAGGTTTGTATAACAACAAAACGTATACGGTGGAAGATAAAGTCAAAATCACCACCACCCGAGAAGACAAAGAACAAAAGCAATTAAGTAATAATATTATATATATATATATAAATATATATATATATATATATATATATATATATATATATATATATATATATATATATATGAATACATATCCTCTATCTGAATTCTAAAGAAAACGTTGAAATAAAGAAAATATGCATATTTAGATGTAATACTAGTGATACACACTGTATTATCAATAATTTGAAAGGTTCAATATACCAATAAAATTTGACATTTCAATTTCATATGACATTACTGCAGAATAGACTTAATGACAGATAGATTTTAAAACGATTTGAAAAACCAGAATACAGATGTCTCTATTGGCAAAATGGCACTTATAAAAAATAATGAAAATCTCTCTTGGTATATAAAAACATAAATTTGTATTTAAAAAAAAAGAATTCTTGGTAACCAAAGGAGAAGAGAGTTATTTATGGAAACAGTTTAGTTAGTTGATTCATAACATCGCGAGAGACAACATCGAAATAAGAGTTGTCTCAGAATTTTTTAAATAGAGTTGAATTTTAATATCTCGAGAGACAACATCGGAATAAGAGTTGTCTCAAATTTATTTGAGAATATCAGAATAATTTGTAGCATTATTATCAAATTAACACAATTTGCCTTTGAAAGCCAGTGCGTGTATTATTCGCAGAGAATTACAGCGGTAAAGTGCGAGTGTTGTTCCAGTTTCCAAATAAGTCATTTAGAAAATTGTTCCAGATATTCTAAAACGTTTTTAGAATACAAACAAGTCTATCTGTATCCAGTTTGGTGAGTCCAGTCCATATTATATATTATTTCTCGAGAATTAATAGGCCTTTAGTAAAAAATATTTCGAAAGTAGATGCATCTGATGAACTAAATATTTGATCAAATTATAGTAACATTATTGATATATCATTCTACGTAAACTCAAAACAAATTTTGAAAAAGACAATTTACAAGGAAATTGGGGAATGTTACATTGACATATAAGTCATTTTGGACTTTTAGTTAAAGTATTTAGATAAGAATATCTAATTTTAGATTGTTTAAAATATTAAGGTTTTGATAGAAAATTCTAATTTTGCGTATTCGTTTGTGAAATATTTTTGAAAAGTTTTAATTTTTGTAAGTGTTTATTTGATAATATAATATATAAATTTGAATTCTAATCACCTTTTGGCTCTCTTTTCATAATCATTCTCATTACATTTGATAATTCCATCCTATAGAAAATTTAGTACAAGAAGTGACATTTGGTTTAATTTCTGACAGTAATTTCATATGTGTCATAAGATAATTTAATTGTCTTATAGTGTATTGGACAAAAAGTTACTTTCGATTTGAATAGTATAATACGTGATTTGGAAAATTATTTGGAAATTTATAAATTTTGAATTATCCTTTGAAATCTTTGATCCCTCCCTGAGAAAAGAGTGAGTTGATTGATATTGTGTATTAATTTATCTTTCAGGATATAAAATTTAATATTTATTTAGCCGGGCATATTAATTTGACAACTGCTGTCATTAAACATTTTATAGGTAATATTTAGCTAAAGGTATTTTCATATTAGTGTAGTTACAGCTACAAATAAATTCAACGATAAAGCAATATAGAATATAATGTATTATAATTAAAAACATAGTCGAGATATACTATAATTGTCACCCGAACGTGGGGCAAATATTATTAAAGAATTATAATATATATATATATATATATATTTGTAGTATTTCTTAAACCATTATATATTTATCTTTTTTGGATAGTTCTTGGGTATACCCAAGAACTATCCAAAAAAGATATATATATATATATATATATATATATATTACATAATTATTATTTTTACTTTAATAATTACTATATTACAATATTATTAATATTATTACTTAATTGCGTTTGTTCTTTGTCTTCTCGGCTGGTGGTGATTTTAACTTTATCTTCCACCGTATACGTTTTGTTGTTATACAAACCTCTTACCATTGGAGATATATTATTTCCTCTTTTTCTTTCTTATGAATGCAATTTTTCAACCCTTCTGCATTCTTCTTTTCCATCTTAAATATGAACTTTCACAACGGAGGCCACTCTCTGATGGGTACTTGTTGTCACGTTCATCTACTTAACTATTGGTTGGCATTATTGCCTGTCAATTCAATCCCTCCAAATTAGAAGAATAACGATATCATTTCCTGGCCGGCTTTGACAATAAAAAAGCACTCGTGTTTCGTTTGTCTGCAAAATAGTGTTAGATGTTGGCTTTTTTAGTCATCTTGATGTGATTGTGTTATTTTAAACCTTTGTTAGTTAACTGTTTCATATTTCAAATATCCGTAGTTTAATTCTATACAACATAATGGATTCTAACCTCAATTCGGAGGTAAGTTCGCACCTGTTGCGATTTCTTCTATATTGTATCTTACTTATTAACTACAGTATCTTAATGCTGTTTTTCCATTTCAGTATTCCTGATGATGAGGACAATCATCCTCGAAAGCTCGAAAATTTTCCGTTGATAGTACACTTTTTACCGTTTCTCTTGCTGCATACCCCAATATTAACCAGTTTTATTCCTAACAGTCAGCAAAGACTATCTTCCTTATATATATATAAATATATATATATATATATATAATATATATATATATATATATATATATATATATATATATATATATATATATATATATATATATATATATATGTTACGTAACAAGCCGGAAATTGTACAATTCGCGCACCGTACAATGCTTTTTGTACCGAGCGTGAAGGGTATAGACTACTTTGTACGAAGTGCGATATATCGGACTTGGCATTACGAGTTTTATACTGTTCGGGTTCTGTACAATTTATTTGTACCGAGCTGTTAATTGTAATCTTGCAGCCAACTTGGCTCAGCAGTTTTTGTACAAAGCACAAATGATACGTCTGCTTGCAATGACCTTACATTTCTAGATCAGTCAAATACGTGTTTTCGTGCTTTCGAATACTTAGTAACTATATTAAATGGTTTATTACTGACTAAAAATAATGGAATCGGAAAGTGTGTGTATATTCAAAGAAAATTTTGAAAAAAAATTAGGTGAACTGATGTTTAAGGATAATTCAGTGTCAATTACAAGTGAAGAAAATTACGGAAGAAGTGATGGAAGCAAAAGAAAACTTCGCTAGACTATAGACGATTAAGACGATATGATATTTTGACGGTAGGGACAATAACAAAATTAGTAATACCTCTAAATAAAAGTGTAAATGATGAAGTGAAATAATTTGTTCACAATGGTGAAATTTTCGAAATTTTAAAAAACGCACATATTGAAACCGGTCATGGTGGATTACATATAATGCATAATACTGTAAGATGCAAATACGTAAATATACCACGTCCAATAATTCAACTTTTCTTAAGTCACTGTGAAACTTGTGCAAAAAAAGAGCTCCTACAGAGAAAGGAGTTGTTGTGAAACCAATGGTTTTTAATGAAGTTAACTCACGTGGACAAGTGAACTTAATAGACATGCAATCGTTTAAAGACCGGAATTTTAAATTTATAATGAAATATCTAGATCACTTGAGCAAATTTATAATTTTCCGTCCTTTAAAAACAAAAACAGCAGCAAAGGTTACTTATAATTTAATTGATATTTTTTGCATTTTTGGTGCCCCAATTAAAAATCGTCCATGGCAAACCGCGCCACTCTCAGAGACAGGAGAGTGTAGGAAGGGCCAACCGAGATGGGGAGGAAATAATAAGAGCTTGGATGATAGCTAATGGTTCAACTCGATGGAGTGAAGGTTTGCGTTTCTGTCAGTATTAAAGAAATACTAGTCTCCATTCTGGAATCAAGCAATCGCCATTTAAAGCATTATTTGGGAAGAAAGCCATATTAGGACTAGCATCTAGTACTCTTCCAGCCTCTGTCATTGAAAGCTAATGATTCAACTCGATGGAGTGAAGGTTTGCGTTTCTGTCAGTATCAAAAAAATACTAGTCTCCATTCTGGAATCAAGCAATCGCCATTTAAAGCATTATTTGGGAAGAAAGCCATATTAGGACTAGCATCTAGTACTCTTCCAGCCTCTGTCATTGAAAGCTTGAATTCAGAAGAGGATGTAGAAACAATTATTGGTTCAATGACAAATGAAATTTCTAAGGAAATGGAGCAATCAGAGCAAATCGAAGAGAGAGAAGTACAAATTACTGAAGAAATGTCAGTAAATGAAGAAACGGAAAAACTAGACCAAATTGAGGAGAGAAAAGTCCAAACTATTGAAGAAATATCGCTAAATGTAGAAGAAATGTCAATACTTAATAAAGTGCATCTGAATATAAAAAAGTCAACAGATAGCCGTTAGTGGACTACAGCAGCAAGAAAAACATATGCAATTATAGAGTGATTCCAAATATCCACCCTTGCAATATGGAACAACTTTTACAATTCCAGTACCCGATGTGGACAGGAGCAAAGGTGATCTCAGAAACCTTATAGGTATAGCTTAGAGAAGAAAATATTAATTTCGTTCCAATCGCATTATCTTCTTCTTTTTTCTTATATATTATCTTGTTTTAGGTGTTGTTATGGAAGTGACTTCTGATAACTTTTACAAGTTAGGAACAAAGAAGGGAGTTATATCACAGCTATACAGTCGAAATCAAATTACACATGCAATACTACTTTTTTTGAAATCGAAGAAGTGCCAGATGCATCAGGATCTTTACGAGCTGCAAATTCACAGGCATCAATAGTTGGCGGTCAAGGATTTGTGCGATGCGCATGCACTAGAAAATGTTTGAATAAGAGATATGTATGCAGGAAAAAAGGAGTTTTGTGTAATGCTCGCTCCCATAATTCAATGAGATGTACCAATAAATAAATGATGTATGTGCAGCTAAATTATGTTCACTTTAAATAAAATAAAGATGTTTATTTTTTTTCTTGTTATTTCAATTTTTGTTTATCTGCTGTTCATGGTCGTTACGAGTAATAATAATAATATTAATAATAATAATTATATATCCGAATATCCGAAACTAAACGTAACCCGATTCGTCAAGAGATGGAGAGAGACCAGCATAATAATAAGCCTTCAGATATTCAGGCGGCTCCTCAATCGGGCTTTGTATAATAACTACTGTACAAAGTTGGCGGCAAGGTTGAAATTAACAGCTCGGTACAAATAAATTGTACAGAACCCGAACAGTACAAAACTCGTAATACCAAGTTCGGTAAATCGCACTTCGTACAAAGTAGTCTATACACTTCGCGCTCGGTACAAAAGTCATTGTACGATGCGCGAATTGTACAATTTCTGGCTTGGTACGCAACATATATTTATATATATATATAGTACTTGAAAATGAATACGATTGTATTCGAAAGCTCGTAGAATAAATATTTAAAAGAGTACACTTGGTATCATTGCCACAAACCCACAAAAAATAATCCTGATTATTTAGTTGGCAAATAATTAATTTAAAATTATATATATATATATATATATATATATATATATATATATATATATATATATATAATACATATTGTGATGTATATTTTAATGTTGATCATTTAATAAGTTTTATAATATAATTTATATTTGCCACGGCCTGAGATCCTATCACATGTGAGTTTTGTCGGGTAAGCTTTGATATAATTGTCACCTTTAAAATATTCCAGTTGTCAAAAATGTTTGATTTAGTCTCGTCTTGTCACTTATCTAACCAATTCATCTTTCATAATGTCTTATTTTTTTCAAATATTCATTGTTATTTAATAGTTGTTCTATTGCAAAATATGATTTGTTAAACATTTTATAATTATTTTATTTCAATGTGACATTGTTTCAAATTCCTTCTATTGACTGGATAAATGACAATTTTGGAATTCACCTCTGATAGGATACGTTCACAGTTACGTGTACTAAATACAGACATTGGTACTTCAAGATTTGTTTATTAAATGATCCAGTGAATATAGTTACCCAGATCAAACCTTTTTAATATACCGAATATATATATATATATATATATATATATATATATATATATATATATATATAGTGAAAATATCAGGTGGGCGGTCATAAGGAATGAAACTATTTTTCTTAGCTGCTCAATATTTCGCCATTGCCTGATGCCGTCATCAGGAGCGAACTACAAGATATTTTAAATGAAACAATACAATAATAAAATTTAAAATTATATACTACTTACAGAATTGGAGTAAATTAAGTAAAATGTAAATAAAAACAACATTACATGTTCACAAATTTTCAGACAGTAGGTACTTTAGAAATTAAACATGTTATAAAAAATGTAGACTCGAATTAATTATAGGAAGTTGAAACTGGATTACTTTCATTTGTATAGGGTGATACTTGAATTTGATTTAGTATATAACAATAGATATTACTCTCAGTTTATTGATGTCTGATATATAATTTATGGTGTTTTTTGTTATATGAATGTAGCACTTTTCTAGAAATAAACTATTCTTATATTCTTGAAATTTTTATATTTGTGTAGTCAAACTCATATCCCGTATTTATATGGTCTTCGACTGCCGCACAAGTATTTTTTTGTTGCGACAATCGCTTTTGTGTTGAGTTACTCCTTGTCTCAGCCATTGTCTCGTTTGTCCTATGTATAACATCTATTGCAAAGAGAACAGGCAAACTGTGAACAATATTGCTGTTGAATAACGTGGGTGTTTTGTCCTTTACTTTTGAGAATATGTTTTTGATTGTTATCGGATTGTAAGGGGGAATTTTTAAATTAGGAATACTATTTCAGTGGTGTAATTCAATTAGTCAAATAGTGTATTCAAGGAATCCTTTTATAAATTATGCTCGTAGGTTTTTCTTAATTTGTGGGATCATCATAAATGTTGGTGTTGTACATTAACTTTTTCAAGAGGTTCTTTGGATACCCGTTGTTTGCAAACATGTAAAAAAGCTTCTTGAGATTGTTGAGATTGTCCGGAATGAAGTTATTATCACAGTTGTGTGGGATTATATTTATCATAGCATTTACAGTGTTGTATTTTTGGGTAGTTAGAAAAAAGTTTAAAAATCTATCAGATGTTGTTGGGTTTTGATACCAATCTAAACTTATTTTCTGTGCTTCGGTACGTATTACTCTCATACCTAAGATAAGCACAGAACATTCTTGCTTGATTTCCATTGTAAACTATAATCTATCGTTAAAAGAATTAAATATATCTTATGTTGTTTGTATTTCGTCAGCTGGAATAGCGCTGATCATATCATCCACATATTTATAAAAAATCCCAATGGCAGAAGACCAATTGGACAGGCTTATTTCGGTAACATTTTTGCATAAAACCGAAAATAAAAAATTAGACACAAAAGTAATAGAATGTTTTGAGATGTACAAAAAAACAAAGTAACATTTTGGCATCAAATCAAAAACAAAAAAAATCCCAATGGCACAGGACCGATTGGACAGGATTATTTCAGTAATATTTTTGCATCAAATCCAAAATAAAAAAACATTTTGGCATCAAATCAGAAATAAAAAAAATTCTGGTAAATTTGTGAATTTTCTTAAATAAATGATTTAATTTACGTTTTAGAGAAAAATGTTAAATACAAAAGTTGTAGAACGTGTTAAGGGCTGTGAAACATACCTTTTTTGCGTCAAATGAAAAACAAAGGAAATTCGTTTTATTTAAAATTTGACAGGCCGCCATTTTGTTTCTACTGAACCAATTTGGCTCATTAACGAACACTTCCAAGATATTGGCCCAACTGATTTTTGTAGCGAGTTTGGTTTTGATCCGTCAAAAAATACGCCCTCTATCCGTTATAACACATACATATATATATATATATATATATATATATATATATATATATATATATATATATATATTGAACCACATATCTTATATATTAAAGAACATCAGCTGTTTGAGAATATTTTGCTTAGTATTTGAAATGGATTGAAACTATGTAATTAAAACACATTAAAAAAACACGATCATAAGTAAAATGCATATAAAGTCATAATATATTAAATCATTTGTTTACAATAATTTTAAGAGCAACTATAAATATAAAGAAATTACCTTAATAATTGTCTAAATTATGAAAACGCTTAACAAGTATAGTGGAGAACATTAAATCTGCCCAATATGGATGCTTATTTGTCATGGAGGAATCAGCTGTTTCATCTGAAATTAAACAAGTTTTAGTTATCTAATTTAATATAAGTATTAGTTGAAACAGAATAATATAAATCATGTTCATATTTAGTATAAAGAATTAGATAAGTTTAGAAGATAAAAATATCAATGACATAAAGGTAATTCATATGTCACAATTTATATCAAATTTATGAAATCAATGAATGATAAAATGATGATGGATTTAAGGAGATATTTGCTACTATAGAATTTAAATAGTAAAAATAACGAAAGCAAAAGATTTATATATATATATATATATATATATATATATATATATATATATATATTATTTTCAAGTTGTCATAAATGTCAAAACAAAACGAGAGATTGTCATATCGAAATATAACAATGAATTTCACTATCTGTAAAAGACTTGGTGTATTGAAATTCATTGAATAGTAAAAGGAAACAGATAATTTTCAAGTGAAATTCACATTCATATATGTTTTCAAAAACTTCAAGTGTTGCAATTGTGAATATAGTTCGACAGCTCCAGAAAGAATGTGATTGGTGTAAAAATGACAGGACAAATTTTGATCAACTAAAATTAAACAAAACTTTATTGAAAATCAGTGAGCTGAGAAACAATATATTATTTGTTGATAAAAAAATTGACGATCAAATAGAAGCGTGGGTAGTTGGTTTTTGGCGTCGAAGTAGCGAGGAGGTGATGAAGAATTTTTCCAGAAATGTCAAGTAAAATCACAAATTTTCATGATCAAAGCTATAGATTCCTAATAAATATAAAACTTAGAACACTCACATGTGTTAGTATCCAGTTTTCCCGTGAGAATATCCAAGATTTTCAAGAAATTACGCAGCTTGAACTTCGGAAGGCGTATTCCTGTTTCCAGACGAGATAGATCCAGAATCCAGACATCAGGTCAGTGCTTCTTTAAATATTACTGGCCAATAATAAGAATAATAACTCTCGAATATAAATTCAGTGACTATTTCCGTGTATATAATAATTCCTGCGTCTATATGATCGATCTATCTAAAAAAGAAAAAGACTTTATGTAGTTTATTCAATAGACAAAATTTCAATATTATTTAAAAAGGCCTATTCTGTAATAAAACAATGTTTGTACTTACGTCATTTCAAATCATATAAGAAAAATGCATCTTAATCCATTCATATAATATTTCCAATTGTATATATATAATATTGTAACCTATTTCTTCCGAACAATTTTCTCATTTGTATGTATATAATTTCCGAATCATTCTATTTAAATTATTAGGAACGTATCGGTGATAGTTTTTACCATCATTAAATGGCTATTTAAAACAACGATTCAAGGAATCGTCGCTTGTTCATTCTTCGCTGAAAAGTTACTCAGTATTCTCTTTTAAATATTACTTGTGTGTGATATTAATTCTTCTGGCTGGTAAGTATCTATATATTTTCAAATTGTAACTGTGTGCTTACAAATCAGTATATTTGGATTTTCCTATTTAGTTAAAATATTTCGTTTTTTAAAAAAAACAATGTTTTTGTTATGGTGTTTCCATTTTTTCTTCTCCGTTCCCTTTATAAAAAAATATGGTGGCGTCCAAGGTTATTTTATGAAGCGAATTTATAACAGATTCTCTCTATGGTTATTTTCCACCGATTTAAATTTGCTTTCTCTGATTATTTTGGGAACAGGACGGATAAGAATGAACAGTTTTCTGTGGTTTTATTTTGAAAATTAAAATCAAATTTTTGTATGTATTGGAGTATAAGCTCCTACCTGTTCATTTTATTCCTCCTTTTCAATTTTCAATTCTTTACTGTTTCTCCTGTTTTTTTCTTTCCCTACAGCTCTGCAGCCTGTACCGACCTCTACGGACCGTTTACGATCTATACTTCTACAGACCTTTACGGACCCTACAAGGGCCACTCACCGGACCACATTGTTCTACAGTCCAGACAACCACGGCTGAAGAACCCTCGAATACTGCTGCGAGCTGTACGTCCCGAGTCTTCCCAAGATAAGTTCCTAACTTATTTTTAGTAAATATCAAATATTGAGTTGGACATTTTTACTATATAACTGATATTTATTCGTATTTGTATTGAGCATATACGGTTTATGTAAATTTATTATTGTGTGTCAATTAAATCCATTTGTCCAGAAATTTTGTTTGTTGATTCACCTTATCCCAATTGAGGTAAAAAAAATAGTGTAACTAAGGCCGAATTCACAACCTGAGCAGAGTCCCAAGGCCGGGTACTTAGGATTGTGACAATTTGGCGGCCATGTTGTACTATTTTTTTACTGATATTGGGGTTCTGTGACATCGAGATATAAAATTTCGTTGTTATTAAAACATTCAATATAAATTTTTATATAATACGAATACTGCGAAATTTGCTTTTTGGAATATCTTTTGCATTTCTTTTTCAGGCAAATTTCATTTTGTTAAGAGTTGAAGTTTGATTTTTCGGTTCTTCTAGTTTTTTTTCTTTGTCAAGGTTAATTGCTTGTTGGATTCTCAACACGTTTCATAGTAATTAACTTTGAATTTTGTTTTTCAAATAGATTGTTCTTTCAGACTTTTAATAATTTTGTTGAAACATTCAACATACAGGGTTATTTAAAGGTAATACTTCGAATAATTTTGTTTTTCTTATTGATTTACTTTTAAAATCAACTTATTTATTTTTGTAAAATATATTTTAAGTCAAATTCATATAGCTTTTTGGTTAGGAATCTAAAAAAAATTTATTCGAAAATAAAATGCTGGCAAGCCATTTGAAAGCATATGAACTTCCATATGAAATTAAAATCAGAGATGATACTGTTGAGGAAAAACTTAGGCTTCTTAATGGTTTATTGGCTCGTGTAAGAGCTAACCGTAGTTTTTCAGTACCAATAAATATTTTTATTTTTGAGGAGGATCATTTAGAGATTCGTAACACTATTCAAGACTTAAGTGAAGTAATAAGTAATTTCAATGGAAATAAGCGTGAACCTGTTTTTAGCAGAATAAATTCCAGGTTAACTCATTCAACTAATAGACTAAATATATTGAATATTGACACAGAGGATGATCAACAAGTTCAAGTTGAAAATTCATTGAATAGGGATGTACTTTTACTAGAATCTGATAATGATATGAAAACTACTCCTTTTATTTCAGTTGATATTGAAGAGTCACATAATAATCATGTTCCTCTTGTTCCGTCTTCTTTGTCTTCTCCTTCAATCTTACAGTCTCGTCATGATCCAGTATACAAGTGGAATATTTCATTCTCTGGAAAGAATGAATCACTCTATCTTTTTTTGGAAAAGGTTGAATTACTTAGAGTTTCAAGAGGTATATCTGATACTGAATTATTTTTGCAGTCTTGTGAGTTCTTTCGAGGCAGTGCTTTCACATGGTTTATTAATAATCGTAGTAAATTCAGTACTTGGTCTGATATTGTTTGTAAATTGAAGCAGATTTTATTCCGTATAGTTATGAAACAGATTTAGAATTAGAGATTTTAAATCGAACTAGGGGTGAGAATTAGCCCGTTACTGTTTATATTTCTCCTATGATAGGTCTTTTTAATGGTTTAACGAATGTTGTAGATGAAAAATCTCATGTTGCAAAGATTCGTAGAAATGTTTTACCATTTTTTGTTCCTGCTTTGGCATTACATAGCCCCAATACTGTTGATTAACTTACCGAGCTTTGTAAAAGGGTTGAAGAATCCAGAGTTTGGTATGACCGTTATCGACCACCTTCTTCGCAAAATTGTCTACTCGAACCTGATTTGGCTTGTCTTTATGTTTCACCAAATCCTTCTTCTAAAAGAAAAAGTTCTGATGATGTTTCTGTTTTGTCTTCTAGTTTATGTTGGATTTGTAGTAGAACTGGTCATATTTTTACGAAATGTCGTTCTCCTAAGTCTATTTTTTGTTATGGTTGTGGTGCTAAAACACTACAAAACCAAATTGTAGTTCTTGCAATCCAAAAAACGAGGTTCGGACTGGTCCTTTGAATCTGACGACAGTCTCTAGTCCAACACAAACCACTTCGGAAGTAAAGTCAGGAAGTTCAAAACATAAATCCAGCAAACCGTCAACAAGTCAAAATTAGCTTCAAATTTTTCTCCTTCGGCTACTGAATGGCAAGCTTATCTTAGTTTTGTCAGAGATTTCTGATCGTCTTCATGTTATCGTTCTGTAAATCTTGACAAACAATTATCTTCTTGTAACGTTTCACTTGTCAATCCTGTACCGGATGTTGAATTATCTAATGATGTTTGTAGTATTGATTTAGATGTGCATGTGTTCTCTGTGTTACCTATAGTACCCACTCCTGTGGATCATTCTTTGTCTGAAAATATTGTCAATTCAGTTACTACCGATATTTGTCCTTGGTTTGTTAAGAAACCAAATGATAATCGTCCTTATATGATTATCAAGGTTTTAAATACTGATGTTGTTGCAATGGTTGATACCGGAAGCAATTCTACTATTCTAGGACACCCAGTGTTTTCGCTTATTAATTCTCTTCATGTACCTATTGAATATGATGGTTCAATAAGTATAACTACTGCTGATGGTGTACCACAGCAATTTATGGGTTTTATTACCGTTCCTGTTACTGTAAATAATGTCACAAAAACAATTAAAATTCTGATTATTCCTTCGATTAATCAACCTCTTATTCTGGGCATGGATTTTTTGAGTCTATTTAAAATGGACAATCATTTTCATGATTTATCTTACTCTCTTTTGTCTGCTATTTGTGTTATGAACAAAATTCAGTCAGTTTCTAGTCTCAATTCACTCAAGAAAGATGAACTAGACAAAATTATCGCTTTATTTTCTACACTTGCTCCTTCGGACCGAATTGGACGAAATAATTTCGTGGAACATGTTATAGACACTGGCGATGCAAAGCCAATTGGGTAACGTCAATATCCTTTGTCTCCGGCCATGCAAAAACTTCTTGTAAATGAAATAGATGAAATGTTAAATCTCAAAGTTATTCAGCACTCCAACTCCCCGTGGGGTTCGTCTCTCTGGCTTGTCCTCAAGGAATCCGGAGAATACCGTGTTTGTTTCGATGGTCGAAAATTGAACAAGGTCACCGTTTCTGATTCATATCCTATGGCGCAATTCGATATTATTCTCAGTAAATTACGAGACGCAAAATTGCTTACGTCTATTGATTTAGAGAAGGCTTTTCTACAAATACCCCTTTCTGAATCTTCCCGTCCGAAAACAGCTGTACGGTGTAGGACTTTTTGAGTTTGTTACAACTCCTCGCGGTTTAGCTAATGCTCCTAAAACTATAGCTTGTCTAATGGACATAGTTATAGATCCTTCTCTTAGGCCTTATTGTTTTTGTTATTTAGATGACATTATTATCGCTACCCCTACCTTTGAGCTTCATATGGAAACTCTCAGTAAATTATACCTTAATGAAATTAACTGTCTCGACCCTTACTTCGTGGAATCTGCTAATATTAGTGTTTTAAATGAAACTCACGGTTTCTAGTTAATTCCACAATATAATAATTGTAATAATTGAAAATTCTAAAAAATTAAAATTGACAATTGTTTCGATAAATCAATATCATCGTCAGAATTGTCAATGTTAATTTTTCAGAATTTTCAATAACTTTTATTATATTGTGGAATTAACTAGAAACCGTGAGTTTCATTTAATACACTAATTGTATCTTAGGCTAAATGCAGCCAACCTTACTGTCAATCTTGAGAAATGTGAATTTTGTCGTGAATCTCTTAAGTTTTTAGGTTTTGTTGTTGACAAAAAAGGTCTTCGAACAGATAACGACCAAGTCTCTGCTATTTTGAATTATCCAGCTCCAATGAATACTACTGAGATAAAACGTCTCATAGGTCTTATTGGTTGGTATCGTCGATGTATTAAAGATTTTTTTACTATTTGTTCTCCAATCACTGATCTTCTTCATGGCAGAAAGAAAGGCCAATTCATTTCTTGGACTCCACAAGCTGAAAATGCTTTTACTGAAGTTAAGAAACGTCTTACTTCTAGTCCAATTCTTGCAAGTCCTGATTTTTCTAAGCCTTTTATCATTCAAACTGACGCTAGCGAAACTGGTCTTGGTGCAATCCTTTATCAGGAATGCGACGGTCTCGAATTCCCTATTGCTTATGCAAGTCGTACTTTGAATAAAACTGAGAGAAAATACAGTACAACAGAAAAATATCTTTTAGGACTTATTTTTGGTGTTGAAAAATTCCGACGTTATGTTGAAGGCACTCATTTTACTCTTGAGACAGATCATTCTTCTTTGCAGTATCTTTCTAAACTTTCGAATCCCTTAGGTCGCTTAGCACGCCTTTCTTTTAGGCTCTCCCAGTTTGATTTTGAAATCAAACACAGAAAAGGAACCACTATGGTTGTTAGTGATGCTTTATCTCGTTCTTTATCTGAAATTTCTGTTATTGACGTGAGTACCTTTAAACCAGATGCTTGGTATACTTCTATGATTGAGAAAGTTTCGAATAATCCCGATTAATATCCCACATTTAAGGTTGACAATAATGTTTTGTATAAACATATGTTTTCGTCTAACCCAATATGTAGTAATTTATCTAATTGGAAAATTGTTGTTCCTACCCCGAATTCAGATATTAAGGTTATTTCATGACAATGAATTAAGTGCTCATTTCGGCATATTTAAAACCATTTCTCGTATCTCTGAAATTTATTATTGGCCAAAACTCAGAAGTTCTGTATCTCGCTACGTTAATAAATGTACTGTTTGTAGTTCTTGTAAAACCCAAAATCTACCTAAAGCTGGTGTTACGGGTCAATACAAAGATATTAATTTTCCTTGGCAATGGATTTCTGCTGATCTTATGGGTCCATATCCAAAGTCAAAATCTGGTGACAGATTTGTTTTAGTAATTACCGATTGGTTTACAAAATTATGTCTTGTTCATCCAATGCCACACGCAACTGCTAAGGGCATTGTGGAAGTTTATAGAAAATCAAGTTTTTCTTCTTTTTGGTGTTCCACAAATCTTTTCTGTTGACAATGATACTGTTTTCACTTCTTCTCTTTTTAAGAATCTAATGTCACAGTACAAAGTGCAAAAAATTTTTTATAACGCTCGTTATCATCCCCAAGCAAATCACACAGAACTAACAAATAAGACAAATGTTACCGCTCTAAGGTGATATATTCATGAAAATTCGTCTCACAATAACTGGGACACTTCGTTCCATAAGGTTGCACAAGCAAATAGAACCGCGAAACATGACGTTACGGGTTATTCCCCAGCTTTTCTAAATTTTGCTCGAAACGTTCCGTTAAGTGGAGATTTTTACGGTGCAATTTCTGAAAACGCCAATAACATTATTAACACTGGTGAAAAGTTACAATTAATTAATAATGTTCAAACACTTCCTAAACTGTTTGTTGATGTTCGTAAAAACTTAAGAAATGCATATGAGAAAAATGCAAAATATTACAATTTACGAAAAAGAGATTTGCAATTTCATATTGGTGACAGGTTATGGAAAATAATTATGTTCTTCCATCAAAATCTAACAATTTTGCAGCTAAATCTGCTCCTAAGTACATACCTTGTATTGTCAACAAAGTTATCTCAAAGTTGGTGTATAATTTAAAAGACCTTTCGGTAATGATTTAGGTAATTGGCATGTAACAGATTTAAAAAAACAGTTTATTGACGTAGATGAAAATCTTCCCGATGGTGAGTTTTCCGATCAATATTCTGTTGATACGAATTTATCTGGCCATGATTATAATCTGCGAATCAGATCAGAAAGTGATTCTGATTAGTTTGGTGATTTATCCTGTATTTCTGTATTAAGTTTTCGGATCAAAATTTCTTGACGTGACTATTCCTTTTTATCTTAATTTTGATTTAATATCAAAATATTTCTTAAGTATTTTGTACCTGTTGTTGTCAACAATTGTGTTAGGTCTCAAAGGCATTTTGTGTCTTTATTTAGTAGAATTTGCTTTTCTACTATCGTATATGTCATAGTACCTCTATACACTATATTTTGTATTTATCTTTATCGTTGTGCAAAAGCACTAATATCTTTATTTTTCGTATGCCTTATGTTCTCTCTTGATGTTGTATCTAGAGTACATTATTTTGGACCCTTGCTATTATGTTGTGTATAATATATTTGATGTATTATGTTTGTGTTTTTTATCGTATCTCTTTTTTGTTTTTGGGTTTTTGAGAAAACGCCAAAACTTTTTTCCCGCGAATGTTTAAAATTTTCTGAGATTTTCTTGCGTTATGCACCTTTAGAAATCAGTTTAGTTTGGAACAACCTTTCTACTGAAATATTTTCTGAAATTTCTTGCTTTAGGCAAATTACGAATTCAGTTAATTTTGAGTAGTCCCCTATCTCTTTTGTTGTGTGTACTGAGAAATTATATTTTTGCTTGGTATCGTTTTCGTTCTCAGTATACGCTCGATTTTTATCGTCCCTGTATGTTGATACGAGTAAAACACATTCTTTTTGTTACATGGCAATTTATGGATTATTTTGGTGTACTGATACATACTGATAGTATTTTTTTGTGGCATACTTTTGTTTTCTTTTTCCGTTGTTGACAAAACTATTTTTTTTGACGACTTTCTATGTGGTTTGCAATACCATAGTTTATAATTTCGTACTTTGATGGCGAAAGTGTTTCCGATTTAAGTTTTATATAACTTTCTATTTTGGCTTTTGAGTATTCTATGTGTGTTTTCGCTAAATTTTTAGCAATTGGTTCTGTGTAGGTGGGTTTCTTCTCTCCAAACTTTCCGACAGTAGGAAAGGGGGGGAAATGCTATGCCTTGTTGTTTCTCCCTTTTTATTTTTCCGTATAGTTACGTAATGTATTTTAAATACACACACATACATATTTTTAGTCACGTTAAAATTTTTTTCTTAGTAGATTTCTGTCCCTTACCGTGTATTTTTTTTAAACAATATCTCGCAATAGCATTCCCATGACGGAATTTTTGGAAGTTTTCGCTTTCCTGCGATTTCCGTGATTTTGTTTTTTGGTAAGGACTAGTTCTGTGACAGGCGTGATGCTAGTCTTGTGACATCTTTAAGTGGAAAACTGAATTTCAGAGGTGTGTCATGGTGTGCCATCATTCCATAACGTACCGTACCTACGGGACGCCGTTTTTCCGAAAGGGTGGTTTGATGACTTGTCATGTTATCGCACTGGAAGGATGTGTCACATGGGCATTGCATCACGGTGTTATAAATCTAGAGATGCAGTAATTTTTTCTCTTAGAAATTTTCTTTGGAAATTTCCATTTTAGTTGTGGCGTTTCTACATAATGCTGGGTTTGTTAATTACCCGAGCTTGCTCAAATATTTCTTCGTTTTTTATTTTTTTATTTTCTTTTCTCTTTTGATTTTGTTTCCAGTTGCAAGGAATGTAGTTGTTGGACGATCATGTCTACACTTCGGTAGTTGTAGAGATGTGAAGTTGATTGTCGGGAATAAATAACCACAACGCGATTAACATCTCTCGCGAGGTTTTTCCTGCATGATCGATGCTCTCATCCATCTATGACACTGAGTTGGTCTTGCTCTCCTAATACTCTCCATATTTCTTTTTGGTTGTTCTAGTATTTTCTTTTGAGGTTAGTGTACCTGAGATCTTAACCACCCTATATCACATTTAGTGATTATTTTTTCTAGACGAAGAATTTAGTTATTCTCTTGTCATATCATTGAGATGTTAGTATTTCATATTTTATTAGATGCTACCTCTCTAATTTTTTCTTGAATATTTTGCTAAAGCGTCTAGCGTTTCATATTCTAAGAGGAGGTTATTCCTCTAATTTTTTGGGCGTTTAGCCTCTCATATTTTGGCAGAGGCTACCCCTCTAATTTAATCTTTTGCTTATTTTTGAATCTCAGTACAGTACCAATAACTGATATCGTTTAATTTTTGATTAATTTTTGTTAATAGGAATGAGCTCCTATTATAATTGCTTAATGCATTTTGTTTACATTTTTTTTGAGCATAATTGCGTTTAACTTGAAATTATTGTTATTGATAATAGGCATACTTACCTATTATATTTTTGTTAGTTTTCAAAATGAATTGAAGTCTTGAATTAGACAGCAACAATTCTTGGACTTGAATATGTTTCTTTCTTCTTCTCATTTTTCTTATCTTCTTTACATTTCTTGAATGTTTTCTTGAATTTGTAAGCACTACGACATCTTCTTTTATCTGGTCACCACATTCCTGTTGTTTTGGATACTTTTCTTTGTAGGCTGTTCAGGTTTACAAAAAAATAATAATTCTCCGAATTCCTTTTTTCTCCGAGGAGAGGGGGTGTAACATGTCGCTGAGATATGTTACAATTTTCATCAATTATTTTGGAGCGTTACTTATTCGTCGGCTACTACCACCTCTAATTCCAAATCATTCTATTTCAATTATTAGGAACGTATCGGTGATAGTTTTTACCATCATTATTCAAAACTACTATTCAAGGAATCGTCGCTTGTTCATTCGCTGAAAAGTTACTCAGCATTCTCTTTTACATATTACTTGTGTGTGATATTAATTCTTCTGGCTGGTAAGTTATCTATATATTTTCAATTTGTATCTGTGTGCTTACAAATCATTATATTTGGATTTTTCTATTTAGTTAAAATATTTCGTTTTTAAAAAAAACAATATTTTTGTTATGGCGTTTCCATTTTTTCTTCGCCGTTCCCTTTATAAAAAAATATGGTGGCGTCCAAGGTTATTTTATGAAGCGAATTTACAACAGATGCTCTATATGATTATTTTCCACCGATTTGTATTTACTTTTTCTGATTATTTTGGGAACAGGACGGATAAGAATGAAGTTTTCTGTGGTTTTATTTTGAAAATTAAATTCAAATTTTTGTATGTATTGGAATATAAGCTCCTACCTGTTCATTTTATTCCTCCTTTTCAATTTTCTACTGTTTCTCCTGTTTTTTTTATTTCTTTCCCTACAGCTCTGGAGCCTGTACCGACCTCTACGGACCGTTTACGTTCTATACTTCTACAGACCTTTACGGACCCTACAAGATCCCAAGATAAGTTGCTAACTTATTTTTGGTATATATAAAATATTGAGCTGGACATTTTTACTATATAACTGATATTTATTCGTATTTGTATTAAGAATATACGGTTTATGTAAATTTATTATTGTGTGTCAAATAAATCCATTTGTCCCGAAATTTTGTTTGTTGATTCACCTTATCCCAATTGAGGTAATAAAAAATAGTTTAACTAAGGCCAAATTCACTACCTGAGCAGAGTCCCAAGGCCGTGTACTTAGGATTGTGACAAAGTATATAGATAAATTTCTTTTGATTAGCTTATAAATTAATCCCTCGAGCCATACAGAGTCAAATCCTTTTGTATATCAACAGTGGCCATAAATGATTTATTCTTTCTTCTAAATCCCTCTCTGCCGTGGTTAAACACTCTAATGATTTTTGCAATAGTACTGTGCTCTTTCCTGAAACCGTATTGCTCGGGGGTATAATGTGGGTTTTGTAGGTGAAATGTTGTATTCTTTTGAAAATTATTTTATCTATGACTGTTGCTATGTTATTCAAAAACAAAATAGGTTTATAGCTATCCACATAACACGGTTGTTTGTTGGCTGTGATGATACGTATGGTATTGGTAATCTTGAGCATATAGCGATTGTTGCTTGTTTTAATTAAAATATAGTTGGTTATACAGTATTAGGAATTTTCTGTAGGCACATATGTTTAAGCGTCAATGTGTTAGACAGAAACAAATACATATAAATTCAGTGTATCACTCTTTTTCGCTAACAGGATATCATAAACCATAAACGACAATGCGTTACATTGTACTAACAGGATAACAGGAACAGTGTTGCCAACTTTCATTGTATTTTTATATTTATTGTGAAAGGCATTGTTCTAGCACGAGAACAAGTGATAAGACGCTTTTAATTATGATAATTTGAGAGGTTGTAACAGATCAAGATAATTAATCCGATCTATTTGTTGAACATTTTATTGTAATGCTGGCAATTGTTCTAGTTTTGACTTTGGCAACGTGAAACATGTCGCTGAACACTTGGTGTGGTTTTTGTATGTATTAATGAGAACAATATTACTGTTTTTTACGTTTGTTTCCAAATGAGAAACGAATTCTTTGTGTAATTTCATACAGTACAAATTAAAAAATAGCTATGATAATAAACTTAAATAATATCAAATTATAATGAAAGTACCTACTATTTTTTGATAAAAGCAGTATTCTGATTAAAATTAAATAAAATTTTCAACAAATAGATCGGATTAATTATCTTGATCTGTTACAACCTCTCGAATTATCGTAATTAAAAGCTTCTTATAATTTGTTCCCGAGTTAGAACTATTCATTTTACAATTAATATAAATATACAATGAAAGTTTGCAACACTGTTTCTGTTATACTGTTAGAACCTACAAAGAATTTGTAACACATTATCGTTATGGACACGCATTGCACGTTTTCCACTTTATGATATCCTGTTAGCAAAAAAGAATAGTACACTGAATTTATATGTATTTGTTTATTTCTAACACATTGACGGTTATACATATGTGCCCACAGAAAATTCCTAATACTGTATATGTAAGTGGTACGAGAGCTTTCGTAGGAAGATTTTTTAATAGTATGTTAGGAATGCCATTCCTTCCAGGGGCTGTTTTTCAACGATTGTATCGTCTTATATATTTGATTCTATGTGGCCAGATTTCTAGTGTTTGGTGTGTGATTTATGTCTAGTTAATTTTAAACCAATTGTGTTTTACTATTATGTTGTTATGTATTTTGTGATTTACTTGTGAAATTATTTTGGAAATACTCTCCAAAGTTTTCTGCAATTTCAGTTTTATTAGTGACAGCTTGTCCATTAACAACAATTTTGGTCATTTTGTTATTCTAGTTTTCTAGATACTTAGGGATTTTCCATAAAAAAGTTATCTACTACTTTTAGTTCCTCTAAGAATATCTTCCACAAATGATTTTTGTTTTCATGTACACGTATTTATTAGATTTTCGTAATGTTTCAGCAGTAGGCTGCCATTTTTAACGAATTATTTTTTCTCATGTATAACTTTGGTAATATGATCGGGTAAGTTATTGTTGATTTGCAATTTAGGTTTAAGGGAGCTTGTTACGTTTATGACGGCTATGATGATATTTTGTAAATTTTTACTTATGTTTGTTAACTGTGTTGAATTTTCTATTTTATCAGTAATTATAAAATTTTCATTAATGATTTTTCTGAATTTTATCTAGCTTGTGGTGCTATAGTCATGGACAACTTTTTTAGTGGGTGTGTCTGTTATATGTACCTTTTAATTCTATAAGGATGGGTTCGTGATCGAAGTTGAGGTCGGATACAGTTTCCATTTTGGAAATATTGTTTATATTACGCCCTATGGCTAGATCTATTGTACTGGGAGTATAGTTAAAGTAAGGGAAATAGGTGTGGATATTTGTATTGAAAACTTTCCAGTCACTGCTATCATGAAATCTGAGGAGAATATTTCTGTTGATGTTAAGATATTTAGCATAGGAGTCTTACAGTGGATGCTTACAGTTTAAATCACCCACTAAGAGGACCCTATTGTGTGTTTTAATAATATTGAACAAATCAACCTCTTTCAGCTTATTATTGGGGGGGGGGATTGTATGCTCCGAAAACTTTAATTTCATTGTCTAACAATATTGCGATATGCTCAATAGTGGAATTATTTTGTTACAGAAGTTAGAAATTGAAGCCTCTTTTATTAATATTCCTCCGTCGACATCGGCGGGGCGGTCTTGACTAAAAATACCATATTAGGGGTTTCTATAGTTAACAGTTTTGTTAGCTTTAAGGAGCGTTTCGATTAAGAAAAAGACCACTTTTTCAGGTGGGTGTTTATCTTAGACACTTCCGGATTCGTTCGAAATAGATATCTATTCATGAAGGTTACAAACATGAGACGATATAAGATAGTTACAGGTCAATATTCTTCTTTGTTCAAGGTAACGAACAAATTGATATGATAACTCAAATATTAAATAATATTCAAGAATGTCTTGGATTCTCAGAAGTCTGTAATCATGGTGTTGCTGTAATCAATATATCTAAATAAGACAAACAAATAATCTCATTACAAAACTGGCAGAATATTGATTACAGTTAACACGTTTATAGCACCTACGGAGAATACCGACACGTTCAGCTCATTGTTACTAAAAGAAAAGAAATTAAATATTCTCTATGGCAGCAAACACAAGAGAAAACGTTACAATTACGTCACTATCTAGAGATATAACAAGATCCCAGAAAACCGGGAATAGTCACCGAGAGAGGAATAGGAATTTTTGTATTCTTCTTCATATTTCATTCATTTATGCATGATCCATGTATAATGTACTTTGTGAACATACAACAAACATTTTCCAATCAATACCTAAATTATCTAAATATTTTAATCAAAAACAGGTATTTAATAGCAAACTGATGAAAAAGCATACAGTCATTTTACGACGTATTGGCCCTTGTAGCAAGTTTTCGTAACGAATATCAATGCCAAATGAATGAAATTGATAATATTTCTATTAATTACAATTGGCAAGGATAATTCCTGTAAATTTGGGATTTTACATTGTGTCGTCTAGAACCAAAGGTCGCGAAGACTAATAAAAAGTAATGAATATGAGCTACCTAAGAATATTTTCAACGACTACAACACCACTTACTTTACTACTATACATAGGTCAAAAAGCAGAAAAGACTTTAGACGCATTTGGTTCTTAATTCATAATCCAAAATCGATCGGCAAACAGAAGCCCCATGATATTTATAGATCAAAGGCCTGCCATTATTTCCTGTGATGTCACGAATAATAAATTGGAAATTTTAGCAAATATTTTTTCATAAATAATATTATGAAGACATATACAGGGTGTCCCACGACGTTTTGACAGTTGAATTTCTCGAAAACTGTTTATATGACATGTATGAAATTTAGCAGATAGAAACAGTCAAAACTACTGCTTATATTGATTACAAAATGACTTCCGTTCTTCCTGTCATTTCGGGTCACGTGACCCCAGCATAATTTTTTTAAATGGGACAACCGGTATAATATTACAACTTTGGATATATCATTCAAAAACAAATTCAACGATACCACATTTGTCATCATCGTATTATTCAGTAATGATAATAGGGGCAGTTTAAATGAACATCTGTATAAATTATTTTATTGAAAAACGTAACACAGGGAATTTCCAAGTAATTAAAAAAATTGAAGAAAATGTTCGAATTGATGTCCATGTACATTGACAAAATGTTCAATCCTTGTTAAAAGATTTCTTGTAAGTGCTGCTGTAATCATTTTGTATGTTACGGTTCGACATGCCTCTTTCATTTTATCATTTAAATCAATTTGGGGTGTGGCATAAACTCGACCTTTTAAGTAGCCCCATAGAAAGAAATCTAAGGGTGTAATATCTGGCGAATGGGGTGGCCACAGAGTTGCACCATTTTGACCAATCCATTTTTAGGAAACGTGTTATCAATATATTCTATAACTGGCCAAAAAAAGTGTGAAGATGCTCCATTTTGCTACCATCACTTTGTTTGCCTTTCATGTAAGGTAAGTTATTCTAAGAGAGTATTTTGATGCAAATCTGAGTATCTTTGCCCCGTTAATGTTCCTTCATAAAAATAGGGACCAATCAACCGACCGTTTAATATACCGCACCAAACATTGATTACCCATATTGTTTGAAAATTGGTTTCGCTTATCTAGTTTGGATTCTCCTGCGACCAATATTGATAATTATGGCGATTAATAATACCATTGTTATGAAACCTCCATTTATCACTCCATAATATTTTTTCTGAATGATCATCATTACTTTGTATGAACGTTTCAGCAATGAAATTTATTCTCCTTTCAGGATCTGTCTGAGCGGTCTTTTGACGAGGAACTTGATTTTTACTGCTTGTAAAGGAACCAGTTTTCAGCTTTTGTTCGACATAGGCAAAAGTATTTTTTCTTGAAGTCACTCTATCAGGAAAACGATTTCCGTACAAACCTTGAGCATGAGTTTTGTTTTTTCCACATTTTCCATAAATAAGTAGCATGTCAACAAATTAATCGGAAGTAAAAATTGAAGTCATTATTTACTTATTATTACAGTGTCTTCACAAGATTACGACTAATAATTAATGACAGTCCTTGAATAAACTTAACCTAACAATAATGAGTGACAACCTATATTGTTGCTAGTATAGTTATTTATTCCATAGCCACCTACATTTTTGAGTGCAAAATATTGCTTTAATAAATTTAGTGAAAGTTAATAGCCCTTATTATCATTACTCCACAATACAATGATGACAAATGTGGTATCGTTGAATTTGTTTTTGAGTGATACATCCAAAATTGTAATATTATACTGGTTGTCCCATTTGAAAAAATTATGTTGGGGTCACGTGACCCGAAATGACAGGAGAAACGGAAGTCATTTTATAAGGAATATAAGCATCAGTGTCGACTGTTTATATCTGCCCATTTTCATAAATGTCACATGAACAGTTTTCAAGAAATTGGACTGTCAAAACGTCGTGGGACACTCTGTATAGCACCGTTACGATCAGATTCTGATACCTTTTATCGTATTAATACACATAAAGGAATAACAATATAACTATTCATCTTTCGAATTCACAACCTAAGTATGGCTAAAAGGAATACAAAAACTTCTTCAGCTTCCAATTGATCCGACATACAAACCATTCAAGGCGCTATACAACCTACAGGTAATATAAATAAAGGACATAAACGTTTATTTGGTATTACAATGCTACGCAAACAAACATAAAGTAAATTAAATATTGTCTTGTTACAGGATATTTGGGAAAGATTGGAATTTGTATGTATGCATTGTCTATACAGACTAGTTTAACCAAAGTAATTCATTTTTTCACTTTATATTAAGGTGGAAAATGTTGAATGAAAATGTAGATCCAGATATTCACTTTGCATGTGTACTAGATAATTGGATTCCTAAGTTTACGCTTTCTTAAATGTGAACACACACAGTAACACATTTATTTCGTATGAAAATTTCAGTTTTCCATATCTGTAATATCTTCTCACAGCGCCCCGCGTATTAAAGTGTTTAAAATCTTCACCGCACGCTTGTCATGTGAACTCAAAGATGAGGTTGTTCTATATAAATTAAAATTTCTTGAGACATTTCAGTAGGGCATGTTATAGGGTGAAATGGAAGTATCTCTGAACATTGTCGTATCAAATTATGTATTTCCCCGGAAATTTTCTCCTACACCGGAATCCTGCAGGGATTACAGAGAATATTGTGTGTAGGGAAAACATTTACCGACTTCCACAATAAGAAGGAATAATGGTAGTGTGTTGCGTTCCAATGTCGGATAAAAGTTTGTTATTTGCAAAATTACATGCAATTACCTCCAAGACTAACATTATTAATGTACGAGTACAGAACATATTATGTTATAGAATAAATATTTTGCTCGTTTTGTGTTGTGTTTGTGTTTATAGGGGGTTGAAGAGGCAGGGTATAAAAATTAACATTAATTATAATCTAAATCATATGCTCAAACTGGACAGTTGCTTTTTTGAAAAAAACATATACGGTGCTGAAATTCTTCGACAACGTTTTGCAGCATCTCTGCGGTGATATGATCCTCTTATTCGGTGTTTTGAATCATTAATGTTCGTTGGTTCACTCTTGTAGATTTTGAATCTAAATATCTTACAAAAAATATTCCAGGGTCAGATAGCAAAAACGGGATGGCCATTCAGTTTCGCCATGCTAACCGATTCATCGATGCGGAAAATCTTTATTGATATTAAGCTCATACTTCTTCTTCTTCGAATGCCGTCCCCATTTAACGGAGGTTGGCGACCACTCTCTTAAAAGCATCTCTGTCCGTAGCAATATGAAAAAGATCCTCAACGCCCATGTCTGTCCATTATCGGATATTCCTCAGCCATGATTTCTTCTTTCTCCCAATTCCCTTCTTTCCTTCAACTCTGCCCTGCATAATCGCTTGTAACAGAGAGTATTTATCATGTCGTAATACGTGACCGAGATATGCTGTCTTACGTATTTTTATTATTTTTATTATTTTTAGTAGTTTTCGTTGATACTGCTGATGCATAATGTGTCATAGCTCCATCTTGTTGAAACCACGTTTCTATTAATGTCTACGGGGTTAACATACATCAGAAAAAAGTTGTCTTGAATCAGGTATTAAAACCGTTTGTAAAAAATCCAAGTAACTTGCCCCAGTTAATGTCCCCTCGAAAAATGTGGTTATTAAACCATTCCAAACATTCACTTTCATAGAATACTGAATGTGACATTCCTTCATCCAGTGCTACAATAGGCATGTTAGCAGCTTTTGAAATCCCTTTCTATAAAGTAGGTATACGAAAAATACATTATTTCAAGAATAAACTAATTTTTACCGATAATTATTGCATTTTATTCTATCTACTCAGAACTATGCGCGAAAACGCATGTTACGTCACTCCTCAGTAGATATTGCATTGTGTTTATGCTTAACGAAATATGTCAACAATACATTTTGCGTGTGTCAAAAATATGAATACAAAAATTGAGAAGATCTGACATTACAAATATCATTTTAGTGGCGTTCGATTTGCAGGTTCTAGCAGTCCACGCTGCTCAGGCTGAGTACTCGATAGTGACACGACAAATATAAATAGAACGCCTGCGTGTGCACTAGATAGCCTCAAAAATAGGTTCTATAATTAGTTATTTGTGATTTGTTTCTTATGCCTCTAACATGAATGGAATTATTGGAAAAATTATAATCAATACTGCTATAATAACACAAATCACGAATGAAATATATCCTCAATGTGTATATGTGCATGAACACGAATAAAATGATTGCTGCTCGAGGGGAAAGAGGAGAAGAAAGTTTGTGTGTCTGGGCGCACCTGTAGGCCTCAAGCAAAAGTCAAAAACAACGCGAGCGTTACACTCGAGTTTGCTCGATACCGCTATAATAACACTACTTCAATACTGAATGGAAGAACTTTAACAATATATACAATTTCTACTCGTCATAAAATTTTTATTTCCCGGGTTGGGGGAGATCTTTGACAGATCCAAATCCACGAAATATTTGTTCTATTCTACTCGCCGTAGACTAGGAAATGTCAGGTTACTTCTTATTTAATATTCTGCATACCTCAGAATGGGTTCCTGTTTTATAACCCACTCCAATTAATATTGATGTCTCAACTTTTTGGGTATGGACTTCTTAAACGCTTATTTAGAGGAAATTTTAATTGATGTTTAGAAATTCTTGAAAACCATTAAGAACTAAAACTAGTCAATCGTGACATGTTTTGACTCGAGGTCTAATTCTTTATATGAATTAAAATTATTTTTTCATGAGTATCCACGTCCAAAAACCAAAAAAAGTTATATTGCTGAATAGAGAATTGAAAACCCCTTTAAACGCGGCATCTTACGTAACTAATTTGTATATTTGTTTTTCTACCAATATCTTATTTATCATTCCTTCATAATAATTATTTTTCCTCGGTGCGCTTCTGATTTTTCAAGTGCTCTGTTTTTTAACTCCAGATATAACAGCTCTCTCAACTAAGCTAACCATTACTGATTTTTATGGAAGATAGAATGACATGAAATAAAGTTCGAATATCGTTAGAAACAAGTTGATTTTTGTATACCAATTGCTAAATTTTGGTTTTTAATCGGAATTTTTCATAGATCTTCCATTACTAATTATGCAATACACTTGATATAAAAGCTCCCCTAGCATAGTCATGAATTTGCTCATATATTTTATCCTCAAACTAAAGAGCTTAATAGACATGTTACACACTAAATAATTTTTTAAATGAGAAAGGTAGTAAGTGGAGCGGAGAAAAATCAAGAACACTTGTTATTTTTATTGTTTCGACCCCTACTCTGTGGAATATATTCATATTACTTTTTTAAATGACTCGAACTGTTTCTAGATAAATCCACAATATATTGAAAAAATGTAAAGAATTCTAAAAAGTTGTTCCTATAGTGCTATCATCGTCAGATGTTTTATAATTATTTTTGACTAGACCAAGAAGTGATTGACTTAATATATATGAATAGGAATAATAAGAAGATATGATATTACAAATATTAATGCTTAGATATTATTTACACTATGGGTATGTCCTGGATATCCTTTTCCCATTTAAAATCAGTATAACTACGTAATGATATAGAAAACCAGAAAAACCATATCTTCTGATCTTTACAATTATCACTTAAGAAGACAGTTTATTAGTGGAGAACTCTCTAGATTCATCTTTTCATTGACGACTTCATATTGTGGGTCTCTTAAGTGACTTCTAATTTCTAGCTATTCAAGGAAATCCAGTTGTTGTTTCTTATAACAAATATGTAGTACTTCTAGTTATGTGTTAGGTGTCAATGAATGTTTCGTGTCAAGTAGATGTTTTGTGTAGTGGGATTTCTCTGGTGGTTTTAATCTGTATGATAGTAAGTGTTCACTGTATCTGATTTCAAAATTTCTAATGGTTTGACCCAATCTACTTTCTGTTGAAGAAATTCTTGTATTTGTTGCTAAAGATATCTTTGAAATATGATTGGAAATATTACCTACATATGTGATGGTTTTGTAATTCTTTATTTCTTTTGTTTGTTTACAAAATATTAGTCGTAATGCTACTTTCTCCTCCTTTTTATTAATTAATTCATTTATCATATGTAATGGATAACCGTTGGATGGAGTTATTTGTTTAATTGTATTAATTTCTCTATCAAAACTATATTTGTTCATAGGAACTGAAAATGCTCTATGTATCTTTGAATTATATTTATGTGACATGTGATGATTGGAATTATATGGAATAGTCACATCAGTGTGTGTTGGTTTTCTGTAAATGGAATAAGCTTTCAATTTTTAATTCAAGAAAATTGAATAAGTTATTTTCTTCAACTTCTAAGGTAAATTCAATTTTTGGATGTTATTTATTAATATGATAGAAAAATGCATCTTATTGTCATTCACTACCTATAAAACAAGCTAATATGCCATCTACATATCTATACCAAGATAAGATATTTTTTGAAATGTGACATTCAAAGATTTTTCTTTCTAAACTGTCCATAAAAATCTTTACCAAAATTGGTGATATGGGGGTTCCCATTGGTAAACCTTCATTTTGAATATATACCTTATTGTCAAAAGTGAAATATTTCTGATTAATACAGACATAAAATAAATTAAGTATATCTGATATTATTCTTCGATTAATATTTTTATCTTCTAGTAATTTTCTTACTAGTGCTAGACATTGTTTTGGAAGAATTGTAGTTAACATATTTGTAACATCAAACGAAATGAGTTTAGAGTTATCTTGTAAGTTAAATGTTTTTAATTTTTAGATTAGTTTTATTGAATTTCTAATAGAGAGAGAGAGAGAGAGAGAGAGTGAGAGATAGGGTAGTGTTTGCCGACTAATTCCGTATAAAACCAGAAATATTGGGTTAATGGCAAGGTTATTAAAGAAAACTCTTGTTTCTGAGGATAGTTCAATATAGTTTTCTTCGAACATAATAACAGTGGAGTTCTTTATGACTGTTAGTTACAATTATATTTGAGTGCTTTTTCAGAAATTCTCTAGTTTTATAGTATAAATTAGGAGAGAATGAATTATTTGGTTTTGGTTTATTTTTAGGAGATATTAATCTAAATATTAAGGGAAATATTTCAGAGCCCGTCTTTGAGTACCTTAATATATTATATGAATTTAATGTTGAATCGTTAATAAACAAGTACACTAGGATAAGAGGAAAATCGAAAAGTTGCATTGATCACATTTTCCTAAAAAGTAACTGCATTAATATCAAACAAAATATCCTAGCAGCTGCCCAATTTTGATGTGTAATAACTCTGTCGATGTTTTGGACCAGTGAATTGCAATAAATACGCAAATAAAACTTTAATCCGTGTCAACAATGAAGAACAAAACTATTAAATGAACGGATGAATTGAAAACAAATTGTGGTTCTGAAAATTATAATCTAAATAAAAGTAGGTTCCTACAATTTTAATAACATATCGGAAATATCAGAAACGAAAAGTACCTAAAAACCTTTTATAACAAATGTTTTATGTGACCCCCGTTTACTTCAATAAGCTTATTCATTCTCTGGCTAAATTATCTCCTTACCTTGAAAAATATGTTAGGTTGATTGGCAATAAAATTAGCCGAATTTACAATTTGCTGCCATAGTTCCTGACGTGTGTTTATTTCTTGTGAATATACTAATGATTTCATATGGCCCCAAAATAAAAATCTAGGAGATTACTTTCGGGAGTTCTAGGCGGCCACTGAAATTCGCTACCTCTGCCAATCCAACGATGAGGAAATTGGTTATCGAGATAATTCCTCACTATCATCTGATAATGAGGTGGTACTCCATTCTGCATGAACCACATATATCTTCTTCGATTAAGTGGCAATTCCTCGAGATGATCCAATAGAGTTGTTTCCAAAAATTGTAAATATGAGTTACCATTCAAATTTGCTGGTAACTCTTATGGACCCAACAAACAATCTCCAAAGATACCGCACCACACATTTATCCTGAATTCGTGCTGAACATGTGAATCTCGGAATACATGGGGATTTGCAATATCTCAATTGTGGCTGTTCCTCCAGTTAAAAACTCCTCTGCGAGTGAATGTGGCCTCGTCGGCAAAAAGAATTCTGTGAACAAAATTTCGATCTTCATTTTTTTGATTTATCATTCACTGAGAAAAGTTCATCCTTAAAGGATAATCTCTAGGCAATAAGTTTTGTACCGGTGTGAAATGGTAAGGTCGTAAATTTTCCTTTTTCAAAATTCGCAAAACTGAAGATTGACTTACTCCAGTCATTGCTGCTAAACGCCGAGTACTTAGTTCCAGATTATTAGCAACTCATACTAAAATATCGTCCTCCTGATCCACTGTTATTATTTTCGGTCGTCCCATACCACTATTACGCTTAAATTGTCCAGTTTCTCCTAATCGGATAAAAATATTGCTGAAAGTTTGCCGATTGGGTTGAACTCTGTTTGGATACATTTGTTGATATCTGCGAGCAGTAGCAACACATGAATAATTTTATTGTACATAAACACAAAGCATGTCTCGCATTTCAAGATTAGTAAAATTGTTGTGTCGAGGCATTTTCACTTAACCAACTTTAAATTTTACAACAATCACAACTTGAAGTGATATAAGCAACAACTAATAGATATGACAGCAATGACAGCACCCCACTAGATCGAAGCAATTAATTCAGACCAGAGCCAACTGATATTGAAACATTTTCCATCAAATGCGATTTATCTGATTGTAATTAAAAATAGAGATCAGTTTATATGTTTGAAAATATTTTTAAATCATTTTAATATTATTCTAAGTTTTTTGTCAATAATTTTAATATCTTTATTTACAGATTAAAGTTTCATTTGTGTATTTAATGCAATTCACTGGTCCAAAACATCGAAATAGTTATTACACACCAAAATTGGGCAGCTTCTTGTTTAACTTGAAATATCTCGAGAAATATTGACTTCATCGTTATGAAAAAATAGTACCTTATTTACGTAAAAAGTATTGGAAAATCGAAAAATTATTCTAAAATTCCTATTCCGCCAGTGGCGTAGAATTTGGGAACGATTAACCTGTAACTTGCCCCTGTCGTACGCCTCTGGTAGTAGCCAGAAACGTTTGTTTATTTTAATTTGGTTGGGTGTACAGTGTCTACACTGTCTGCCAAATATGAAATGAATAGTTAAAACAGTTTTAAAGTACTGAGCACAAATAGTTTTTACATTTTTAAACAAAACACCCTGTAACTCAGTAAGCAGCTACATTTTATTCAGGTGTTTTGGGTTAAATCTTCATAATTTGAAGTCAGAATTCAACTATTAAATTATTTTCAATTAGTAATTAATCACCCTGTATATAGAAACAAGTAGTCACGGCTGAACTATCAACTAATAAAATTGAAAATATCACGGGGATTGCAGCCTAAATAATGTTAAAAATTCTTGTTATACGAAACCGAGCGCTTTCGATAGACTTTTTCTTTCTTTTTTCAAGGTTGTATGGTAGAATTATTGGAAATCAAAGAAAACAGGATACATAGCAATCACTTCTTACTTCAATTAAAATCAAAACCAATGCCTCAACATTGAAATAAAATACAATAAGAAAAACGAAAAATTAAGTTTAAATTAAATATGGAAATTGATACTTAGCTTAAATCCCTCCTGAAGGAACACATTTTGGTTTTAAAGTTCACCACCTCTACATTTTAAAAGAGAATATTAGACACTAATTCGGTTGTTTCAAGTGTATCTAGTTTTTGGGAAGAAAGTAACGTTTTTTAATTTACAATACCTGACTACAGTCGTATTCTCTTCAAATAAAACAAACTCGCTTGAACTACCCAAAAAATATACAGGAACAAAGAAAACAGCTAATAAAGTATATGAAACAGACGAGAAAATGAGAAGCCAATGGTAAGTTAATTGACAACACATTAGTGATAAATTACAAAGTATACACTCTAAAAGAGCTAGATGGAAGAAAAAATTAGTTAGACATACCTAAAGGATGGAATAAATCAAAAATAATTACGGAAAATAACAAAACTAATCGGAAGAATATTAATCAAACCGATTCTTATTAAGGAGTGACTTCACTAAACTATGTTAGAATTTCGGAAATATTTTTGTCATTCCACATTTTAACTCACAACATTTTTTATGAGAAAACTAATCGAGAACAGTCAATCATAAAAGTTTTAAATAATTTAGAGGTTCATAAATTACCAATCGTACATTTTGAAGAAAACTGTGTCTCGCTAAAGATGAGCGTACGGATCAAAAACAGGTTGAAATTTAGCGAAGCTTTAAATACTAAATTATACAACTTCGACTTAGGACGGAAGTTGGAGAAGCTTGATAAGCTATCGGTGGAAAACAAGGTGAAAAGTATGAAAATGATGACATTTTCAAGAATTTATAAATCAAAGTGACAAAGTTTTAAGAAATATACAAATATGCATTTGCGAGGTACCAAGAATGATAGTGCAATAAGAAGAAATACAGAAGAACTTAGAAATATATCACGATGATCCAATATTCGGAGGCCATGTAGGAAATAACTAATTGTTGAAGAAAATAAGAGCGAATTTTAGAAGGAAAAACATAGAAAGAGATGTGAGAAATTACCTAAAAAGGTGTCACGATTGTCAAGTAAACAAAGCAAAAAAACGAACGATAAAAAGTGTAAGAAATAATCATGAACCTTCACGGTCAATAGACATTACAAACTAAATAGAAGTGCAAGACAGTGTAGCGAAGACATATCGTTTTTCGGTAAATTCAAAATATAATTTTCCTCAAAAATTGAATAGATGAGGCTTTTACTTGATGAAGATCCATACTGAACGATAAAAATAAAACAAATTAATTTGTTTAAAACTTGATTTATTTGAACTAGTGTTCAATTTAAACTGGTTGCCGCGTTTCACTAACACAGTAGCTTTCTAAAAACGAATGAAGGTATAATTTAAAAATATTTTGATATATACAGTGCATAAATACAGAATTCCATTATACTAATGTTAAAAAAGGCATTGAAAGAAATTACCTGGAAATTCATTCACTACAAACATTCCTAAGCTTCTAGGTAAAAAGGTTTAATTAAGGAGAGTGATTGATATCTATTTGGTCGTTAAGAAGGTTACCTGAATATTTATTTTTGTTTATCTCAAGAGCATCTCATTCTCATAAATTTAAACTAAAGGATTTACCGACTACATGTAAAATTTCAAAATTTGGGTCCAAAATGTGTTGGTTTTCTAATAAATGATTTCAATAGTTACAATCTAATTTTTTTTGTCATAGCTATGTATGTGTTCCGAAATTCTAGTTTCAAAATTTCTAAAAGTTCTATCGATATAAATTTTATCACATTACCACATTTTAATTTATAAATTCCTGATTTGTTTAATTTTGAAGATTTAGATTTGTTATTTTTAATGAGTTTGGATAAATTGTAATTAGTTTTATAGCAAATAATTTATATTTTTCTTTATCGATAATTATTGATTTAGCGTTATCTACTGCTAATTTTATTTTTTTCTGAAATTTATTAGTTGGGTCTTCTTTAAGGGTCTCAAAATTGCTTGCGTGAATAAAATTATTGGTTTTTAATATATAATCTTCTTTATGAAATGCTATTACCGTATTTCCTTTATCTGCTTTTGTGAAAATAAGACTATCTGACTTTGACTTCTGTTGAATTGATTTGATAATTTTTGAAGCTTTATATCTTAGATTAAAATTATTTGGAAAATTATACAAATTAATTTCTGTTTCTATACCTAGTTTGTTGAAGTTATCAAATGAACATGTGGGTTGAATACTATGTTTAAAACCTTTTTGTGATAATTGAACTTATTTATCTAAAAAAATTGTATTTGAAAGATTGACGAATCTATTAAAAAAATATGTTCTGACAATTTGGTTTGAGGTTTTTTTAATACGGGTTTGTTGGTTAATAATGACTTTAATTCACGTTTTTGTCCTTGGTATTTTTTGTCAATTATTACTTTCATTTTATCTCTTATGTCCCTATCTAAAATGTTAAACTCTATGGGGTGTAGTATATGTGATAGTTGTGACTGAATTACCTTAACATAAATACTAAAAATATATCTTTTACTATACTGAATATTCTTTTCTTCTTTTAAACATTTTTCTTTGCCACAGATACTTGCTTTGTTGGCTGGATTGCTCTTGTTGTCTCCCTTAAGAAAGAATGGTGTGTTGGTTATTAACTCCGAAGGTTATATACAATCCTAACGAATTAATATGAACTTAGATCATGTCGCAAACGACTCTTTGATTAAATAGAATAACAAACACATGTAAATAATAGATATTCTGATACTAAGTATAAGCATGATTGTATACATTAGAGATACTATTTACTATAAAAAGAAATATTGCAAACAGTCAGGAATTAATAATATATTTTGTTTATTGATAACAACTTGAGTATGCTGTTGGTAAGAAGTTGAACTTGACCATCCTAGTAATGTCCGTAGTGGAGTGATGGTGTGAAGCGGAGGGATTGTCTGTCAATCCCTCGAAAACCATCATTGTACCATTCACAAAACAGCGAATCGCAGAGATTACTAGTGTGCCAAAACTCTTCGGCAATCAGATAAAGGTTGCCAGGGAGGCAAAATATCTAGGAATTCCGTTAGATCACAAGCTAACCTGGAACAGCAATCTAGCGAGCATCATAAGCCGTTCTCAGATTACGCTAATGACGATGAGACGAGCAATTGGGTGCACCTGGGGCCTAACTCCGACAATGGTAAACTGGTTGTACACCAGAGTAATCAGACCAATGATGGTGGATGGTGCGATCGCATGGTGGCCTAAAGTTCAGCAAAGCACAGCCGCCAAAACGCTTTCTAAAGTGCAGCGAGCTGCGTGTCTGAGCATTACAGGCGCCATGAAGGGCACCCCAACCGCAGCATTGGAAATACTGCTAAACATCCCACCATTAGATCTCTATATACAGGGGGAGGCTAAAATGACTGCATACAGAATGCAGTGCAATGGCAACTGGTGCAAGCACCATGCTATGAAACATACTAAAATACACGACACCATGAGGTGCGACATCATCGAAATGCCACCTGACAGATTGCCCAAGGTGGTGGCAAAGCATAAGTGTTTGCCTTGGCAAAATGACAACCATATTTCAAGCAATAATAGCTGCACTAATCGAATGCGGCAGAACATGCATAGACAGGAAATATAACAAAAAGACCATCTATATGAACACTGACAGTCGGGCGGCCCTTTTGGCCTTAGCAAGCCACAGCTATACGCCGAAGATAGTGTGGGACTCTTACAATACCTTAAAAACCTTGGCAAAAGACAATAGAGTAGTTCTTACTTGGGTGCCAAGCCATACAGGGGTAGCTGGAAATGAGGGAGCTGATAAGTGTGCCAAGAAAGGAGCTCATCTCACCCTCATGGGACCAGAACCAGCAAACGGCGTTTCATACAGCGCCGTACGAAAAACTGTTTCCAACTGGGTGTCGCTTGAACACCAAAAAAAAGCGCTGGAACAGAATCACGGGACATGCTCAGTCCAAAAGAATGCTAAAAGGACCATCGAGTTTCTACGCAGCAAATGCTTTTATACTGGGTAGGAAAGAACTGCGAAAAGTGGTAGGATTCATAACTGGCCACTGGATATTCAACGCACACCTAGTGAAAATGGAGATTGAAATAACAAATCCCATTAGCAGGATGTGTGGAGAAGCAGAAGAAACCGCAAAGCACGTGGTCTTCGATTGCCCTGCCATGTGCAGAAGGCTAGCCTCCTGTTTAGATATCTTCCTAGGCACAAATCAGGGGGTAATGCAGGAAAACATAGTCCGACGAATCTCAATGTTCGCTGTGAGTGGGGGTGAACAATAAGCCAATCAATGGCTGAGCGGCAACAATTAGGGCACCTGAACCCTAACCCCCTCGTGACTAAAGAAAACCACTTAATTTTGCAAAGAATTTGATTGAGTGTATATATATATATATATATATATATATATATATATATATATATATATAGACGGAAGTAGTTCGTTGCCGAAACTAGTTAGGGTAACTATATATATATATATATATATATATATATATATATATATATATATATATGCACAGACTACAGTTTGGGTACGAAAACATCAACCCACACGACAGTTTGAGGACAAGTGGTCAGTTTCGGGACGGTCCCGAAACTTCTACCGTTCATCTTCCATACAGTTTGGGTACAATGTCCCCAAATTACAGTGTGGATAATTTAGAGATTAGTTATCGTACATTTTCAGCCCAAATGTAACAGTGAATTTTAAGAAAATATATATGAACCACTGGATGTTGGTTCCCATCAAATATATCATAAAAAATATAATGTTATAGTTGGAGTAGGGCTCTTGGGTCTAGCATACTTCCATATTTGATAAAAAAAATTTAAGGGCGGGAGTGGGGGTGACTTTGTGAAATACTTTGATTTGATATTTTTTCACGGGAATGTATTGATGGATGATTATCTTTCATTTTATCCTAAATCAGTCATCCCCCACCCAACCACTAAGGGCGGGGGTGGGGATGACTTTGTAAAATAGTAATAAAAATAAATTATTGAATTTGGAATCAAATTGTACGTAGTTTTTTACGTATACACCTGGAATTTCATTTTGATGGCTTTTTTTTATAAAGTTATGCAAAAAAAATGTTATCAAAAAATTGATTATTCAATGGTGTAGAGCTCTCGGGTCTAGCATACTTCCATTTCCAATTTCACAGCAATGTATTGATGGATGATTATCTTCCATTTTAAACTGAATCAGTCATCCCCCACCCACCCCCTAAGGACGGGGGTGGGGGTGATTTTGTAAAATAGTCGTAAAAATAATTTTTGAATTTGGAATCAAATTCTACGTAACCTTTTACGTATACGCCTAAAATTTCATCTTGATAAATTTTTTTTATAAAGGTATTCAAAAAAATTGTTATCAAAAAATTGATTATTCAATGGTGTAGGGCTCTCGGGTCTAGCATACTTCCATATTTGATAAAAGAAAATGTTTTACGGGAATGTATTGATGGATGATTATCTTTCATTTTAACCTAAATCAGTCATCCCCCACCCACCCCCTAAGGGCGGGGGTGGAGGTGATTTTGTAAAATAATCGTAAAAATGCTTTTTTGAATTTGGAATCAAATTCTACGTAATGTTTTACGTATACACCTAAAATTTCATTTTGACAACTTTTGTTTATAAAGATATGCAAGAGAAATGTTACCAAAAAATTGATTATTCAATGGTGTAGAGCTCTCGGGTCTAGCATACTTCCATATTTGATAAAAAAAATTTCACAGCAATGTATTGATGGATGATTATCTTCCATTTTAAACTGAATCAGTCATCCCCCACCCACCCCCTAAGGGCGGGGGTGGGGGTGATTTTGTAAAATAGTCGTAAAAATAATTTTTGAATTTGGAATCAAATTCTATGTAACCTTTTACGTATACGCATAAAATTTCATCTTGATAAATTTTTTTTATAAAGGTATTCAAAAAAAATGTTATCAAAAAATTGATTATTCAATGGTGTAGGGCTCTCGGGTCTAGCATACTTCCATATTTGATAAAAGAAAATGTTTTACGGGAATGTATTGATGGATGATTATCTTTCATTTTAAACTGAATCAGTCATCCCCCACCCACCCCCTAAGGGCGGGGGTGGGGGTGATTTTGTGAAATAGTCTTAAAAATAATTTTTGAATTTGGAATCAAATTCTACGTAACCTTTTACGTATACGCCTAAAATTTCATTTTGATAAATTTTTTTTATAAAGGTATTCAAAAAAAATGTTACCAAAAAATTGATTATTCAATGGTGTAGAGCTCTCGGGTCTAGCATACTTCCATATTTGATAAAAGAAAATGTTTTACGGGAATGTATTGATGGATGATTATCTTTCATTTTAACCTAAATCAGTCATCCCCCACCCACCCCCTAAGGGCGGGGGTGGAGGTGATTTTGTAAAATAATCGTAAAAATGCTTTTTTGAATTTGGTTTCAAATTCTACGTAATCTTTTACGTATACACCTAAAATTTCATTTTGACAACTTTTGTTTATAAAGATATGCAAGAAAAATGTTATCAAAAAATTGATTATTCAATGGTGTAGAGCTCTCGGGTCTAGCATACGTCCATATTTGATAAAAAAAATTTCACGGAAATGTATTGTTGGATGATTATCTTCCATTTTAACCTAAATCAGTCATCCTCCACCCACCCCCTAAGGGCGGCGGTGGGGGTGACTTTGTAAATTAGTCGTAAAAATCGATTATTTTAAAAAAAAATGAAATCCCAACAACGTCATCGTTTTCATAGAATTTTTTTATATACGGTCCTAAATTTTCATAATTTGATCTTGAACTTGAATTTTTTCTCAGGTATTGACAAAATTTCAGAGAAAATGCGATGATTCTGGATATGAGGACACTCTGTGATATAAGAAACGGGAAGACATGAAGACATCATTTTCGGGATGCGTGAAATCTCAAAAAAACACATTCAAAAAAAATTTTCCCTCAGGGGTGGTCTTTTTGGGTATTTTTGGCAAAATGAAATTCCAACGACGTCATCGTTTTCCTTGAATTTTTTTATGTAGAAAAATTTTAAATTCAAGATAAGATTATGAAAATTCAGGACCGTACATAAAAAAATTCTATGAAAACGATGGCGTCGTTGGAATTTCATTTTTTCGAAAGATAATCAATTTTTACGACTATTTTACAAAGTCACCCCCACCCTCGCCCTTAGGGGGTGGGTCGAGGATAACTCATTTAGGAAGTTTGCTAGACCCGAGAGCTCTACACCATTGAATATTCAATTTTTTGATAAAATTTTTTTGCATAACTTTGCATAACAAGATGAAATTTTAGGTCTATACGTAAAAAATTTTTACGACTATTTTACATATTCACCCCCACCCCCGCCCTTAGGGATTGGGTGGGGGATGACTGATTTAGGTTAAAATGGAAGATAATCATGCATCAATACATTGCCGTGACTTTTTTTATCAAATATGGAAGTATGCTAGACCCAAGAGCCCTACTCCAACCTGCAAAGTTGTATATATAAGAGTTTATCTAAATGCTTTATGGGAAATTGCTGTTTAGAGTGCTAAGAATAAATTTTTCAAATGTCCCTGAATAAGATTTTCTAGAAACACTATTACAAAAATCAAAAAATCGCTAACTTCAAAAATAGTGAAATTAAACAAAATGTGTCATTTAACCTCTTAATTGTAATGCTTGTAAATAAAAATAAAATTAAGAAACAATATAGATTTAATATTATGATGTAACATTTAAAATATCAACAGGATAAACTAAAGAAAAAATGGAATACTATATAATTATTGTATACAATACAGCCAAGTCAAATTGTTTTGTATATCAATCAATAATGTAAACCCTTCTCACAGAAAACAATAATCGTAAAATTGCATAATCTTCGCTTCAATTCAAAGTTAAATTATATACGAAATTATATAGGTACATTAAGATATTATATTCATAGTAGGTATAAACCAACTACAAATTAGAATAAATCGTGGGATAAATTAAAAAATATTACCACAATTTTTTGTCCCTGACTTTATTTTTGTACGACTACCAAAATTTTAAGAAAGAAATCGGTGAAGTACCAGATTTGCTATGATATTTCTCGAATTTCCACACTCTGCATACTCATTTATTTCCTGACATTACACACACTTTATTAAACATTTTATACTTAAATTGGCTTATAAGGGACTGATTAACCAAATAAAAAACGGCCACTTGTCATGTTAAATTTTGGACTACAAAAAGTCGTGGCCTTGTTCTTGCGTCCAACCTTCTGCAGAATACACGGAAGCGCATTTCGCTTTTACTTCGATTTTCGAATGCATTGAGTCGCACTCCATTTCCGTTAGACCAGTTTTATAAAACTTATGATCTATTTGGCTTAGAGTAGGATAACTTGAGACAATTTGAAGGCACATAGCAGCGAAAATGGAATTTTTTGTTGGCCACCTCGCCCATCGGACATCATTCGAACCTCTTTAATATTTTGATGTGCTAGAATGTAACCGTGAATATAGGAAGATATTTCAACTGATCCTCTTTTTCCTTGAGTTTCCTCGCAAACAACAGAGAATATCTTGGTTTGCAAAGCTGTAAACTGAAAAATTGTAGATGGTTCATATGCTCAAATAAAGGTTTTAACCTGCTGGATCTTTGGGTGTTGTAACAACTGCCTGTAGATCGAAATTTGAAGATAAAACTTCCGTATTTTCCTTTACAATTTTTTTGTCGTCATCCTGGACTTTCGAGCTAATGGTTTTCTTTCTAAATATTCTCGACATTTTTTTTTCTCCTTTTATTATTTCAATTTCTATCATTGTTTTTTGCTCTAATCACAAGACAACACTGATCTTGCAACGTGGAATACAGGACAGTGCAATGTTTTCTGGCATTTATGAAATAATTTGCAGTTACAAAAGCGCGAAAATGTTACATTCACGATTATTTATAAAGTTCATCGAAAAAGATAATCGCGATACCGACAAATTCGCAAGCATCTAAATAATTGTTTGCAACGTCAGACACGCGAAAGTGGTACATTCAGATATATTGAATAATTGTTCGCAAAGCCAATAACGCAAAATTGTGAGTTTGTCATGGATAATATGGTTCATTTTAAGACTTATGGTGCACTTAGGTCAAAACGGCCAATTTTGCACATTCATGGTTTTGGCATTGGACCGACGATATTTGAAAGATAAACATGTGTAAGAAATAAAACATTTCTAATGTCTACCATTTATTTGTTTTAAGTTCTTCAAATATATTTAGTGTAACCCCTTTTGTTTATTTAATCCAGTATTAGCCCAATTGCGGTACATCAGTAAGGAACTGGCTTAAGCATTGGTGGTACTCAACGTGTTAAATCAGATATATTTTCACAAATTATTTATGTATCAAGCAGAGCTTTGTTAATATTTTTTGCTAAAGGAAATAAGGCATTTTATACAAAGCCGTTTTGATTCCCAGTAAGCAAAATAATTACTTGTTTTCCTCTCGAGCACAGCGCATTTATAAGACACAATTCAGTTAATTGTCGGCCTAACCGCATTAAACGACATCGTGAGTGTCAGACCACGGTTCATCTAAATAAACATATTTCTATACTTTCCCTATAATTTAAAATCTGACTGAAACAATTATGACATGACGAAGTACCACAATACGGGGCGATTCCATAACACGCATTGGACTATCTAATTTTTTATACTTATCGTAAAACCACGCTCTATTAAAATTGGTCGAAGTGTTTCTAATGATGTATATTTAAAATATTCAAAACTCTTGCATTTTATTAAAAATAATTTTTAATGTTGAGACTTGATTTTCTTTGTACGTATTGTAAACCGTTCGTTGAATCACATCTTTAGATGAACTGTCTACCCGACGACTGACGATAAGCTTTCGTTTTATATCGTGTTCAGTCACAACACCTCGTTTAATTACTAAATAAATTGTGGAATAAGTAATTTTCGTTAACTTGCTTATTCTTTTAATTATTTCATCTTGAGTTGAATTGACATACTTAGCTTTTAAGCTTGATTACATATTTAAAATTACTTGTTGAAAATGAATATGCAAATCTCGATTTTCAAATTCCCGAAATTGTGTCTCATTGTTATTAATTAGAATTGCATTACTAAGATGTATTTCATCAATTACTTGGATAATATCATAACTTTGAATTACATTATTAGCAGGAATTTCATTGTTAATGTGAATTACCCCAAAAGGTCTCCAGAAAACCATTGCACAAAACAAATCAAAGACAACTGTATATAAAATAATTAAACCGCATTCAATAAAAATCTCCTGAAGAATATTGAGATATTAATCTGAAAACGGCGCGCGCTGTTGCTCTTTAAAAAAAATGTTATCTTCTTTTTCATAAAGTAATTACGACCTATACTCCAACACCTCTGCCGACGACCGGCGATTTGAAGAATGCTTTTTAGCTACGTTGATATTCAAAAGTAAGATGAGCTTTCCGTAGCTTGTAAAAACTGACCACCGATATGTATTGATAAATTTATCGGTATTACTTAGTATCTACTTAAAGCGCTTATTAACGAAATATCGCAGTGCCCTGGTAAAATGATATTTTTTATACTGACTTTGGAAGAGGTATAAGTATTTTTCTAAAAAAGTCAATTAAAATTTGTTGTTCAAATCCACGCCACATAAACATTATTTCTGAAGGTACAGATCATCCCACCCAATTATTTCTTGCCATCATCGATAGATTATGATTTTTGGTCGAGTTATAACAATGCCAAGCGAGTCAAAAATTTTAGAAATCAAACCTAATATTTGTGTTTTAGTGAAAATATCTTAATTATGTTTATCACGGGTAACTACATACTCAAGGTCTTCTCCTATTGTATTCCAGAATATTCTCAATGTTTTAGAACTATCATTTTCAATAAAAACGATCCCAGATTGATAGAAGAACTACCCTCCAAATTTTGTACCACACAATTCGAATTTCATTTTCTCAAATTAAAACTTAATGTTTGAGAAATTTTCTTTGCTAAAATAATCAGTTCAGATTCCGACCTATACTTTTACATCTGGTTTATCCCAATTATTACTCGATATTTCTTTTAAAACAACGGGTCGCTATGAATGAGGCCGGACCTGCTCGGTATGTTACTAAAATTCTCTTATCTGTACGATTCTCGACCTTCTAAAGTCTCGCAAAAAAGGGTGCTTTTTGTTAGAGAAAAAAAGTTTAGTTTTCAAGCATGAAGATGTTTCTAGTTATTAATGTATAATTCGTTTGTGTACACAAATACACTGTAGTTTTTAGTTTATTAATTCAGTATTTTTCCTATATTAAATCAAACAGTAGTTAGTGCCCGACGTTGCGTTATATAAATGCTAAAAATTAGTCTCCAAACTATTTGGGATGTATAAGAATCAGCTGGAACTGTTATACAAAAACAGTGTACCTATAATAAAGCTACATAGCATGATAAGGAGTTTTGAAATAGGTGATATTTTATAATCGAGCACTGTTCCAACAGTTTCAACCCATACTTTCTGGAATCTATTCAAGCTGTTTTGAAATAACACTATTTATGGATTTCGATTAAAAATTGCTGAACAACTGTTTATTTTATAGAAAATTCGATCTCACATTTGAGAATGTTGACTTTACTGAATACTGTGCTTATCTATTATAAAAAAGTTCCTAGTATGTAGGTATGCATTTACTATAGATGAAGAGGGCCTTGCCAAAGTTTAAAATCGTGTTTGTTTACTATTTACGTTAACTAACTTAGAATTTTGAATACTATTGAAATTAATAATTAAATTCAATTAACTGTCTTGACTCTTACTTCGTGGAATCTACTCATATTACTGTTTTAAATGAAACTTATGTTTCTAGATAATTCCACAATATATTGAAAAAATGTTAAAAATTCTAACAATTGTCAAATTTCTTAGAATTACGAATCTTCAGCTATATACAATAATAATATGACTTGGGTGTAGAATGTTAAAAGTTATAAATGATTAGATTGGAATCGCTCTATTCTAAAATTATCAATCGACTGTTGAAGCTCCTGTGAAAGTACTGTTGTTCTTATAGATAATGCTAGGATTATTTTAAATATTCCGCTAAGGAAACCAGCAGATCAGTATCGGTTTGTAATAATTATATCTGTGAGATAACTGGACGATCCCAATAATAGTATATTATTTTATATGGAGGAAAAGTGATACTTTTCATGACGCGCTCGTGTTCAACAGTCGAACGGAGTGAGGCTGGTAATAGAGAGCAACTCATGAAAAGTAGCTTTTCCCCCAAATAAAATATGCTGTTTTTTCTTCAAATGTCGACAAATTAATGCAAAAACGTCTCTTTTTGATAGTAATAATTTTTCAACATAATTGGGTTCGCAAGGCGGTTTAGACCGGTGTCGGTGAGTAGGAACAGGTTGTTGCTATAGTGATGTAACATAAAGCTGTCAGTGGTCACTGTCAACAATATTAATTTATTTTTTACAATTATTGCGTCTACGGCTGCTTTTCTATCTATGTTGCTATGATAACACTTTTCCCTCCGCTGGCGGGAAAGTGAAAACTAAAGCTCCGGCCGAGGAAAAATGAAACGCCTACACAGTCGAAAACTGACAGATTTACTGACGTTTGAAGAAAAAATAAGTTTTCTTAGACTCTCTCAGAAAGTTTAACTACACATAGTTACTTAAAAGTGTCCTCTAAATGTAGATTTTTTTCATTTCTTGCAGCACTAAATAGACTGTTAAAGATTGTATATAACATGTGATCCTATTGTGGCCAACATTGAAGCGATCGTTTCTTATTAGATAACAGCAGCAATTTTCTTAAAATTGTTTTAAAAAACTGGAAATCATTAATGAAGAGTATAACAATTCCCGCGAGGTTTTGGTCAGTATATAACTCGAAAACTATTTGAAGTAGAAAATTAAAATTAGGCAGTTATAAACCGTAGTATTACACATTTCAAGCAAGCAGTTACTTTGCTGCAACGTCATGTTTCGGGTCACGTGGTATCATTTTTAAAAAACTTAATGAGACAACCTGAATATTGTTCCACTGCTGTAAAGGTATCTCTCATACTAATTCGGCGATACCTATTTTTGTGTGTCAGGTACTTAGAAACGAAAAACAAATTTTTATAAGGTTTTTTATTTGAAAAACAAAGAGAGCTGAGAAACAAAAAACATATTCTAGTAACAGCTATTCTAGTTGTCAAAAGCTGTTAGCGTCAGTGAACAATCGGTCACTGTATTATTGTTGTTAAAAGTTTTGTGACTTGAAACTTACCATGCCTTTACGTTTCACTTATGACGAGTATGTCGATATGCTGATGATCTAGAATGTGGAAAAAATACCAGACGAGCTAGAGATTTATATAGAAATCGTTTCCCCGACCGAACAACTCCAGGAAAAAATAATTTTACTTATGTAGAACAAAAATTAAGACACGGTTCATTTCCAACCGGAAAACATCAAAATTCTCCACGTTAGCCTATTCTTACGGAAGATAATATTATTAACATTCTTGCTTATATCCAAGTCAATCCCCAAATTTCAACTCGATGTCTGCAATAAGAATTAGGAATAAGTAAATCTACTATTCAGAGGGTGTTCAAGCAATACAAATATCATCTTTTAAAAATACATTTAACGCAAGGTCTAACTCCTGCAGATCCAGAAAGAAGTGTCAATTAAAATCGTAGAGGACCCTTTTTTCTTAAATAAAATATTGTGGAGCGACGAAAGCCGTTTTCACAATAACGGTGTAGGTATCGTTAATAGATATAATTGTCACTACTGGTCGGCTGAAAATCCCAGCTGGACGCGAGAAACGTATTTCCAAACTATTTTGGGAATAAATGTTTGGTGCGGTTTGTTTAATGGACGCTTGATTGGGCCGTATTTTTATGAGGGGAATTTGACAGGCGAAAGATATTTAGATTTTCTCCAGAATATTCTTCAACATTTGCTTGAGAACAATCCACTAAAAGAGAGAGCGACTATGTGGTGGCAACAGGATGGTGCAACTCCTCATTTTGCTCAGCGAGTAACGTCACATCTGAATGTGTATTTCCAAGACAGCTTGATTGGGAGAAATGATACAATACATTGGCCGGCTCGTTCACCACATATAACCCTGTTAGATTTTTTTCTTTGGGGATATTTAAAAGGATTCATTTCTGTTACAGCTCCCACCGATGTAGATAATTTAAAAAACAGAATCAGAGCAGTTTGCCAATCTCTTACACCAGAAAGTATTGAAGCAGCATGCACAAGAAATTTACTTAGATTTGAATGCTGCATTAATGAAGGTGGACATAAATTTGAGCATAAACTGTAGTAAAAGTGTTATTGTTTTCCAATTCTTTTTGTTTTTCAAATAAAAAACTTTATGAACATTTGTTTGTCGTTTGTATATACCTAACACAAAAAAAATAGGTGTCGCCGAATTAGTATAAGAGAGACCTATACAACAGTGGAACAATATACAGGGTGTGGCATTAACTTTTCTAAAAATTATACCACGTGACCCGAAACGTGACATTGTAGCAAAGTAGCTGATTGCTTAAAATGTGTAATACTACCCACAGTTTATAACTGCCAAATTTCAATATTGTAGTTCAAACAGTTTTCGAGATATATACTGGCCAGAACCTCGTGGGACACTCGTATATAAAAAAACTATGACAAGCGGTATTTGTTTAATTAATAAAATTAAAAACGTAAAAAGTTCTTTTTTTAATAAATTAACACGTTGAGTGCCGTATGTATCCAACACGGATACACGAGATACGGTGCTTCCATCGCCGTATGTATCCGCGGCTGATACACAACTATTTCTGTTATTTCAGCCGCATGTATCGACGTTGGCTGCATGCCTTGCATATATCTCTATGGGGACTATCGCACTACGGCCTGGCATACCCAAAACCTTATTTGGCCTGTATATTTTATCCTCAGTTTTTTCAGGACACCATTTTTTCAGTTAGTGGGTTAGTGGGCCATACACATGAAAAATGGAATGAATTTTCCGCTTCCACGGTAGCACTCAACGTGTTAAATATTAATTAATTAATATTTAATCTTAATAAATATAAGAAACATCGTACATTATATTCTTTGAAAAAAATGTAGGTCATCAGTAATCCAATTTCGAAGAAGTTTTTATTTTTCAGTGAATCTCAACCTTATTCAGTTATTGTTATTTATATTAAGATACACTTTTAATAGGTTAAGCACTCTTGGGAATGCCCTTAAAATTTATGGTTAGTAATGTTTATTGATAGAGGTAACAGTATTTACTCACGACAATTAAGAAGATTTATATTTAATTTACGTTTCAGAAAAACAAGAGTACAAATCTATATGACCGAAGATGATAATATAATATACAGTTTGAAATTTGATGGACGTGTTTTTGTGTGTCTTCTCGAAACTAGACTCGCGTTAAATTGTTATTTGTCAGTTTTTTCTAGTCTTCAGCATTCTGATTTTAAAATATTATTGAGTTTCCACTTTTAATAATAATGGCACAGTTTACTGAAAATACAACAAACAGTACTTTAAAGAATAATACATTATTACTCTGAACAACTTGTTAGGACTGAATAATCCTGGAAACATTATTACTGATACCTAGTAATGTTCTTTTATTCCTGTAACTTATACCATATCTAAACGATTTTGTAAATATTATTTTCCACGGACCTTACATAGGTACTTCACCAAAAGGGATCTCAAATTATGCCCTAATTTTCTAAGAATTGATAATTTTTTTTGTAATAGCTTCATATAGTGCAATGAACAAAAGCCGTACCAAAAAAGATACAATACACAGATGCCACATTATAACGGCTTGATGTAATCGCTTATTGATACCTATACTCTGTTTCATGTTTATCGTTGGTAGTTTATTAGTATTACTTTGAAAGGTCTTCAAAAAGGCGTCCGTATTCTTAATTATCAATGACTAATTAAATATGAAATATGTAACGGGTGCCCCAATAAGAATGGCTTTCGGCCATATATCAGAAACCGTTCATGGTACAGCTGCGAGTACAAAAAATGTAACAAAAGAGATAAAAAACTTGAGAAGCCAAATTTTTCAAAAGGCGGCATAACAAAAGCAATCATTGCATTCTTCAAAAAATTCTGCATATATGTACTTGATATTTAAAGTTTCAGTCTATCTACTTAAATAAGATGTGGGGGAGAATGGGAACTGTTATGAAAAAAACACCCATAACTCCGGTTCTTAACCGATTATTGGAAACTTAGTCATCTTGAAAACAGCTCTTTTCGACTAACATAAGAGTGAAAATTTGGACATAACCTAATGAGTAACTTTCAAGCGAGGGGCGCTAATTTTTTTAAAATCAAGTTATCTTTGGAAATTATTAAATAGGAGCATGCAATTTTACTCGGGATTATAAAAGTAGGCTTAATTTGTAACATAATGGCGAATACCGCATGCTGATATCTTTTCCGGTCCCGACATATCTTAAAAATTTATGAGTCAGTTGAAAACTAACAGCTTTAGAAGTGAAACTAATTATGTTACGCAAAAACTGTGAATGAGTGTACAAAAACTATTTACAATAAAAGACAAACAAAAGTAAATATTCTTTTTAAGAAATTATTTTATTAAATGTTCAAACAAACCACAATCTTGATCCAAACTTTATTTTAATTCCATTGCTTCGAGTAAATGCATGAATATTTTAGAAATAATCAGATATACTTCTGTTCAACATTACCGACATTGTTGAATACATTAGCAGAATGGATTTATAGATGAAAGAAAAATTAAATAGTTTACTGACGAAACCAGGTATCCAACCAACGACCTTTAGGTTTTCAGTCTAACGCTCTGCCGACGAGTCTATTTCGCTTAGTAATATCATGGAGTCTACTGATGTAACAGAAGGGGAGAACAGCATTGCGTCTCTCTCACTGAGCTTAATTAAATAATAATTAGATAAGGACAAGGAGTTTAACAAATTTGTTAGTTTTACGAGTTTACTTTTACGCCAAAAATCCTGTAGTGTCCCATAAATTGTTTCACTTCATAAAGCGTAAATTTTAAGCATTCACCTATGAATATAGATTACCTACTATGGGGTAGTACGGAAAGGATTTTAACAATTTTGAAATAATTACAATTGACATTCCTTGCCCTAATAATAATAATTTCAATATTACTTTTAATCTGACTGTGAAACGGCGTTAAGGAAGTTAAAGTAGAAATATATGTATGTTTTTTTCCATGGCCCACTACTTCTTTTTATATATTTCCACTTTAACTTCCTGATCGCCGTTTCCCAATAACATCGAAATATTAATTGAAATTACCATTAATCAACTTTAATTCGTTCCAAATTATTAAAATATGTTCGGAACCTATAGCCACAGTAGGTAATCTATATTTAAAGGAAAATAATCAAAATGTATACGTTTTTTACGATATGTCGGGATAGGAAAAAGATATCGACATGCGGTAATCGGTATTCTGTTACTAATTAAGTCTACTTTTACAATTCTCGATTAAAATTGTATACTCCTATTTAATATTTTCCAAAGATAACTAGATTTAAAAAACAAAGTCAATAGCGCCCTCTAGTGTGCATGCTACTCATTAGGTTATGTCGAAATTATTAAACTTATGTTGATGGAAAACAGATGTTTTCAAGAAGACTAAATTTGCAACAATCGGTTAAGTTGAACCCGAGTTAAGGGCGTTTTCTCATATCAATCTCCCCGTACACATTATTTGAGTACATAGACTGAAAGTTTAATATCAAATATACGCAGAATTTTTTGAAGAATGCGATGATTGTTTTTGTTATGCCCTTTAATTGAGTTAATTTTATGAAAGTTGGCTTTTTAATGTTTTTATCCAATTACGCCCTCTCGCGGTATACCGAAACTTTTGTTATATTTTTTCCCGCAGTTGTACTATTAACGATTTCTGAAATCAATCAAACTTTAACAATTCGGTAGGTAGTGGAATGAATGGCAAAAGGTCAAAGGGAGAGCTATCTGTTATTTTTTTTAAATGAATTAAGGGTTATGATGTTGGTTGATTAAAATTTATATCCTCATGAAAAGTTTATTTGGATTAGACCGCAGGGCTGCCAGTTAGATTTTCATTTCATCAGTAAAAATCTTGTCAAAAATTGAGTAATTTCAATAGATTTATTTTATGCTATAGAAATTTCAAAAAAGTATAATGAACTAAACTTATGACCTCGAAAAAATATGTATTATTTGAAAACAAACTTTTCATTTAAAAACAAATAAAGTAAACATACAGTGTCCACCATGTTCGCTACATATGGGAACAATTTTTAGTTGTTGTATATAGGAAAATTTAATATATACGATCGATTCTGCATGGTCGATAATCCAAAATTACATCTTGACATCAGTTACATGAACACTTCATGGCCACAAATTGGAAAAATTCGACGTGGAAATGCGAAAAGTGAGGTTAGATGCCAAAATACCGAAAATTGTTATTTAGAAAAAGTGATTAAAATGATATTTTAGGAGTACGTACAAAATTTGAAGCAAAAACAACAAAAAATAAGAATTTTCTTATTTTTCTCCATTACGGTCTTCTGAAATGATATTGCCTCAATTTCTTTTTTGAAAGAGTTCCATTAGCACCGTATGTAATTTATAAACGTAAAACTATTCAAAATTGGTCATTAAAATCATTCCTAGAGAATTAAATGGAAATATTAGTTGAGCATTTGAAACTTTCCTGTAACAATACCTTGTCCAATGTTGTCAGTTTGTGAAGTTTAAAATAGTTTAGTACTGATACCACAATTGAAAAGAACCGTTTTTGATATTTTCAATAAATATTTCATTAAATTATTAAAACTCATTAACTAGTCATAATAATAAATTGAATTAGTTTACCAACGTATTACTATTAGTGTTTTAAATGAAACTCACGGTTTCTAGTTAATACCACAATATAATAAAAATTGTTGAAAATTCTAAAAAATTGTCAATTGTCAACAATTGTCAACCGTGAGTTTCATTTAAAACACTAATATGAGTAGATTCCGCGAAGTAAGGGTCGAGACAGTTAATTTCATTAAGTTATTACTATTTTTTGGAACAATATTCAACAGATTACCCACTAACTCATTACTAATAAATAACTTAATATTTCAAAACACAAATTCAAAATGTCCTCCATCTCGTTCCATACATTTCACCGTCCCGGAATTCGTTTCTCTTTGAATATTTCGGAGCGTACCTTGGTTAATAGCATATACGCAATCCCATATGCATTGTTCTAAATGTGCGACGTCTCTGAAGGGTGTTACTCGATAAATTTTGTTATTTGAATAGCCCCATAATAAAATGTCCAGAGGGCATAGGTCCGGGGACCGTCTTGTTGGAAATGAAGATTGGCTCGCTTAGCCAGTGGGATACCATCCAAAAATTTGGTTAATTCATTTTCCAACAAAGTTGAATAACGCCTGGCATTCAGGTTTTCTCTAAAGAAAAATGAACCAATAATTTGACAATTCCAAATTCCGCACCATACATTAACCTTGAGTGGGAGTTTGTGTCTGCCCATCAACGACAGTTTTGTGAGCTTACTGTTCCATTTGATGTGAAAGTAGATTCGTCGGAAAATAAAACATTTTCTGTGAAATTTGGATTATCTTCTATAATTCAAAAACCAAACCGGACGTCAAAATATTTTTCTTCAGAACTTGAATAAATTTAGGCTTGCACGGGTGAAGTTTGTTTGTCGCATTGTTTTGATTAAGATGCATATAGTTAATGTCGTATCAGTCATGTGATGGAAAAGACTTAGCGTTTCTACTTGTAGTTACCTTAAACTTCTTTAATAATTTTGCTACATTTCTAAAATGGACGTTTTTGCCAGGATATTTTTGGTTAAAAATATTAGCAGCTTCTCTTGAACATTGATAATTTTCTCCGCAAATTAGAACCAACTCTATTTTTTCTTCACGTGACAGTATAGAAGGCATTTTTAGTTATAGATAGATAGATAGATATGAAAATATCTTTGCAGAATGTGTAAATAGAAGTAAACTTAACGAAAACGGAGAATTACGGATCAAATGCAACAATGATGTTAAACGAGTATTCGTTTATGATTTTAAAGCCCACTTAGTTAATTTAAAACTTTGTATTGCGGCAAAGTATTTGAGAAAAATGGGTTCTAGGATGATGAAAGTATAATACTAGGAATCGTTGTGAAATGTATGCAGACCTTTCAAAGATAATAAATTATCTTGTATTCATATTATCGCATTGTTTTTTTATAAATATTGTCCAAACATGAATCATTACGCTTATTAAATAATAATTATTAATGTAAGTTGTCATGTTCTGGAACTTTGATGAAATATTACATAAAAAAAATTAATATCGGCCCTTTTCAATTGTAATATCACAATTAAATTGTTTGAAACTGCACAAACTGACAAGATACAAAAAAAATTCACGCGTTCAACGAATATTTTCATTTTATTATATATGAATGACCTCAATCAATATTTCTGAATTGTTTTACCCTCACACATTAAACATGGCGAAAAGTACGGATTTTTTTATTTTTTTTGCTCGAAATTTCATAAATGGCCCTAAAATATCATTCTAATCACTTTTTCCAAACAACTTTTTCGATATTTTGCCTCCATCACAGTGGCATCGTGAGTGACGTCAGAATGTCTTTTCAGATTAGCGACCATGCAGGATCGATGGCATACATTAAATTTTCCTATATCCTACAACTAAAAATGTTTGCCATATGTAGCGAACATTAAGGGGGATACGATATATTATACCTACCTACTGCTTCATTTTAAAAATAGTAATCACAAAATAAAGTTACGTAGATACTCATCAGGTACGAGTATATAAAAAAATAGAACGAATAGTAATGAACAACAAAAATACAAAACAAATAAAAAAACAAATGTAAGAAAATAACTGTTATAGGTATATAAAAAATCGTTTTAAATCTGAATCTGATAAAGTATTATCCTTTTTTGGTATATACATATCATTAGTATGTAAATGTATTACTTCTTTTGTAAAGTTAGCATTAGTACAATTTGCTTTTCTCGACTGCAAATACATAATTTTGTGTGTGTAGATGTCTCACATACTAGTTGTGGCTAGTTTGTTTCTTTCGTTAGTTTTCATTAGATAGGTAGGTAATAAGAGAAATCTCTTAAATTAATTTAAACAGAGCGTTTGGAAATATCATGCGAGATATGATTAATTAAAAATTAATAATAATAATAAACAAGTGTCATAATTTTTTTCATCAATATGCAAATCAGTAGATCTCCTGAAAATATAGTAAAACCGGCAACCATGTAAGACCGTTTCTATTTCAGATTTTATGAAAGACTAAAATATGTTATCTAAGTATGTTTTTATAATGTCTGCTGTGGAATCGCCGCCTTAATGTTTTTGCTAATAGCGGCGTTCTTATAGTTTTTTTTATTATTTCCAACATGCAGTTGTTGGGTTAAAAATATTTATACATATAGATTATTTTCTATAGAAACCACATAAATGCAATATACCTTGAAAATAATATATTGAATTGAATTGTGATGGTGGAGCAAAATGTAAAAAATTCTTGTTTTTTACATTTTTCTCTTGGAATATTGAATTATATAGATATGTTATTTATAATCATTTAATGCAATAAAACGTATTTTAAAAAAATAGCAGATAGTGTACACTTTGCCATTTCACTACCGAATTTTCAGAGCACACTCTGATAGATTACAGAAATCATCAGAAATGTATTCTGGACTGAGAAAGATGTGTCATATTTGCTGTACCTATGTTTGTACAGGAGCAATATTAATATTATCTAATACCTATGCACTATTTAGAATCAGTTGTCTTAGCGACGGGCCTGGCTCAGTGGCGGATCTAGGGGCGAGTGGGCCTCAGGACATTTCTTACAGGTACACTGAGTAACACGTAAAAAGTAAGAAAATTAAAACGTTTTCCATTCAGGACAAAAACTAATACAAAACGAAAACTTAAATTTTTTTGTATCATAAAAAGTGTCAAAACAAAAATATGTTTTATTCAGCTACTTAATTCCAAACCAATATCTAGATTGGTATTTTCCGTATTACATTGAAAGGAAATAAATGAAATACTTTATATAAAATATAAAAACTAATAATAAACTAAAATCTAGAACTACGTTCTTTTTCTGACTTTAGTATTGGCAAAGTAATCTATGAGATCTTTTAAATCTAACTTCGCTGCGATATTATATTCTACATTTAAAATAGATTGATCACGATCATTGTTGACCTAATGCAATTTCTTAACATTTTCAATTTACTAAAGGATCTTTCCAATTGCGCAACAGTTACGCACAGGTAGGGTAAAAAATAGAAGAAACATAACATAAACTTCAGGAAAATCAAGTTTCATATACGAATACTATTTGGAAAAGTTTCCTCTTCATATCCTTTTTGAAGTCATCTCTTTAACTAGTTCAAGTAACATATCAATATTGATTGACAACACCGTTAGTAAAAATTTCCCGATGTTTTCGAAATTAGTATTGTTGCAACAAATAATATTCATTTGATTGATTGCATAGCAGAAAACCTCTATTCAATTTGATTGGTATTGGTATCAATTGAATAGTAATATACCCGGACTTTGAAGTAATCTTCTCTATTATCAAATTGCTATTCCAAAGCAAGCTCAACAATTTGTTTTGGTACTTTTCGTTGCCTTTTAAATTGAAATACTAGCTCTATATTGCATTTAATTGCAAGAGTTATTGGTTCAGATATTCAATCATTATACGCTTCTTGAGCTCTTAAAGCAGAAATGTAGGTCAATGTATTTCTTAAGACTGTTGCGCCGCCGATATAAATATCAATTCTTTGTAAAAATCTTGATACGTGGTTTACTTGAGATAAAGTTTTGAAGATAAAAATATTAATAAAAACAAATTCAAAGTTGGCCATTTTCTTTTTCAGATTTTTAGCTTCCATGGTTGCTTCCTTTTTCTGCGATTTCGATTCAATATCTGAAGAGCTTTTAGAATATCGAACAATCGAATTTTTATTGCCATAATTGATTGAATACTTCCTGACCAACATGTAGGGTTAAGTAGTTTCTGATTCCCCAGTAAAAGAAGACGAAAGCTCCCATCGTTTGATAATAGATCCAAAAAACGACGATCGACGAAAATATGATAAATGAAATCCCCAATTTCCGCATATTTCATAAATTTGCAAAAAATGAATTTTTTGATTATATCGCAGTATTACATAGAAACATAATTGTTATTATATTTGGAATAAATTGTAGCGACATAAAAGTCAATGACATTCAATGAAATATTTAAAAAAAATTCCAAAATGTTTCGTTTACGCAACGTTGGGGACTAATGGGTTAATTAGAAAATTTATTACAATAACATACCATTAAAGCCATTCTGATTACATGAATGCAAACATTCTTCCATGTTTCTGGTGTGACTCTAGCAAATGTGTCAACTTTAACACGTCACCTACCTTAAAAGTTGTATTACGCACTCCAACTTCATTTTATAATAGCCCACATCTTTTCTATTGGATTCAATTTTGGATCAGGTGGTGGCAAACGTAACACGGAAGGACCGTGTTCAGCTAACAACTTATAAACAACATAATTTTTAAATATTGGTTTATTTAGCTGTATTTTCCTGTAAAGTTCCGGCTTAATATCAGTATAATCAAAATGAATACTTCTTTCCCGTAACCATATTTGCATATCTGCCTTTTTCCAAGTAGACGTTGGGTTACGTTCCACAGATCGTTATATGATTCATTATTAATAACTATTACAAAGTATTTACTATCTCGACCCATACTTCGTGGAATCTACCCATATTACTGTTTTAAATGAAGCTTACTGTTTCTAGATAATTCCACAATATATTGAAAAAATGTTAGAAATTTTAAGAAATTTGACAATTGTTTCGATATTAAATGTCATCGTCAGAATGACAGAATATACATTCCATTTGATGCCTACCTGATGATTAATAATTATTTTTGGCTAGACTTAATATATGTTAATAGAAAAAAGAAGAATATATGATATTACAATTATTAAAGCGTAGATATTATTAGCCCTATGGGGATATCCTGGATATCTTTTTTCCCAATTAAGATAAGTATAACTGTGCAATGATATAGAAAACCAGGAAAACTATATCTGCTGATTTTCAAAATTATCACTTAAGAAGACAGTTTAAAAGTGGAGAACTCCCTAGATTTATCTGTTCATTGACAACTTGATATTATGGGTTTCTTAAGTGTCTTCTAATTTCCAATTCTTCATGGAAATCCAGTTCTTGTGTCTGATTTGTGAATACAATTTCAAAAAAAATTACAATATTGCTAACCTGAAATTGACAATATTGTTTAATCAATTTATTTTTCTCGAGATTCTATATTCTACTCACATTACAGCTAGAACTTGCTATCAGAGCCTTTAAAAAGACATTTTTACGATAATGTTCAGAAATACAGCATAAAAGCAACTACAAAAATATAACAATATACGAAAAACGATGTTTTGTTGTTGTTCAATGCCGTCAGCCCTGTCATCGTCCATAAATTCCAATTGGAATTTATGGACGATGGCCCTGTTATAAGAGGCGGTTCGTTTTCATTTTCGTCGTTTGTGCATCGGATATTACGAGATAGTCAATCCCCAAACTTATATTATTTGGGTTGCATACTTGGTCTAATGGTCTTGCATTCGGTACGTCAAACTTTATACCATGGAATAATTTCTTTGCTTCAAACAGCTGTGTTTATATCAAAATCAAACAAAATAACGTTAAGTTTAAAAGTTTTTTTCAAAATGAATGAGAAATCAGTGTGTACTGAGTGCAAGTCATCTTTCAAGCGAATATATGGGTTGCGGAAACAAGTAAAAATATTTCATGAGGGAAGACTTGATGATCTAGCTCCACTTAAGAAGTGTATGAAGACTTACAACTTCAGTTGTGATATCTATAAGAAAAATTTCAACCACAAGAATCATCTCCATAAAAAGACTCATGGCATTTTATCAGTAGATTCCTCAGAATCATCTCCAAAAAATGCAAAGAAGTGCCCTCTCTGTAGTTTCAAAAATTCGGCTAAAATACAATTACACAGTCACTTTAAGGAGAACCACGACATTGAAACGTCTACTGAAAACTTTGTTTTTGCGACAAAGGACGATTTTGAATCACGGAAAAATGAAATTGTATGATCTGATTTTAATAAACTTGCACATGCTTTTCTTATTCAAACTGTGAACCTGTTAGTAATAAAAACTGTCTATGGTTTTTAAAATTAGTTTTAGAATATGATTATGATTGATGTTAAGTATTATACTTTTTTAAATTAAGTATTACATTGTTCCCACTTTTTTCATATTCTACACATGGATGCATTTTTATTTTATTAACATCAAACTAACATACTTCCATATTTGATGAAAAAGAATTTTTCACGGGAATGTATTGATGAATGATTATTTTTCATTTTAATCTAAATCAGTCATCCCCCACCTACCCCTTAAGGGCGGGGGTGAGAGTGACTTTGTAAAATAATCGTAAAAAAAAATTTTTAAATTTGGAATCAAATTCTACGTAATTTTTTACGTATACACCTAAAATTTCACTTTGAAATCTTTTTTTTATAATGTTATGCAAAAAATTGATTATACAATGGTGTAGGACTCTCGGGTCTAGCATACTTCCATATTTGATAGAAAACAATTTTTCACGGGAATGTATTGATGAATGATTATCCTTTATTTTAACTTAAATCAGTTATCCCCCACCCAACCCCCTAAAGGTGGGGTTGGGGGTGACTTTGTAAAATAGTTGTAAAAATAAATTAGAATTGGAATCAAATTCCACGTAATATATTACGTATACACCTAAAATTTCATATTGGTAACTATTTTTTTTTAAGTTATGCAAATAAAATGTTATCAAAAAATTGATTATTCAATGGTGCAGGACTCTCGGGAAGTATATATTTGATAAAAACATTTTTTTCACGGGAATGTATTGATGAATGATTATTTTTCATTTTATCCCAAATCAGTCAAAATGTTTCACGGAAATGTATTGATGAATGATTATCCTTCATTTTAACGTAAATCAGTCATACCCCCCCCCCCAACCCCTAAGGGCCTGGGATGGTGACACGTTTTATTGAATATCTTTGGCAATAATGAAGAAAAAATATGAAAATTGGTATACATACTCAAAAAAGGGTTTATGATTCGATGACACACTCAAAATCACCCCAACCCTAATATTTCCCAAACACCCGCCCCCTCTACCCTTATGGTATGAAATAAGCGTGTAATCATTTTTTAATTTGAATTTTATTTTATTAAATATACATATGCCAAATAGTAAATTTTAATTCTTATTCGTAAAGCCGCAATAGCGATTTTTATTTTCATTAAAAAATCAATTTTTTTATTACATTTTTTTTGCATAACTTCATAAAAAAAAGTAATCGAAATGAAATTTTAGGTGTATACATAAAATATTACGTGAAATTTGATTCCAAATTCAAAAATTTATTTTTACCACCATTTAACAAAGTCACCCTCGCCCCCGCCCTTAGGGGATGGGTGGGGGATGACTGATTTGGGATAAAATGAAAAATAATCATTCATTAACACATTCCCGTGAAAAATTTTGTTTAGTAAATATGGAAGTATGCTAGACCCGATAGTGGTGCACCATTGAATAATCAATTTTTTAATAACATATTATTTGCATAACTTTATAAAGAAAAGTTATAAAAATGATATTTTAGCTGTATACGTGAAACATTACGTATAATTTGATTCCAAATTTACAAAGTAATTTTTACGACTATTTTACACCCCCGCCCTTTGCGGGTGGGCGGGGGATGACTGAGTTAGGTTAAAATGGAGGTAATTCATTCATCAAAACATTCCCGTGAATTTTTTTTATCAAATATGGAAGTATGCTAGACCCCATTTTTCTTGCATAACTTTATAAAAAAAATAGTTACAAAAATGAAATTTTAGGAGTATACGTAAAAAATTACGTGAAATTTGATTCCAAATTGAAAAAATTCATTTTTACGACTATTTTACAAAGTCACCCCCAACCCCGCCTTATGGGGGTGGGTGGGAGATGACTGATTAAGGTTGAAATGAAAAATAATCATTCATCAATACATTCCCGTTAAATTTTTTTTTTACCAAATATGGAAGTATGCTATACCCGAGACTCCTACACCATTGAATAATCAATTTTTTGATAACATTTTTTGTGCATAAATTTATAAAAAAAAGTTATCAATATGAAATTTTAGGTGTATAAGTAAACAATTACGTGTAATTTGATTCCAAATTAAGACATTTATTTTTACGACTATTTCACAAAGTCACCCCCACCCCCGCCTTTAGGGGATGGGTGAGCTCTGACTGATTTAGGTTAAAATGAGAAATAATCATCCATCAATACTTTCCCGTGAAAAATTTTTTTCTATCAAATATGGAACTATGCAAGTCCCGGGAGTCCTACACCATTGAATAATCAATTTTTTTATAACATTTTTTTGCATAACTTTATAAAAAAAGTTATCAAAATGAAATTTTAGTAGTATACTTAAAAAATTACGTGTAATTTGATTCTAAATTAAAACATTTATTTTTACGACAATTTTACCAAGTCACCCCCACCCCCGCCTTTAGGGGATGGGTGAGCTCCGACTGATTTAGGTTAAAATGAGAAATAATCATCCATCAATACATTCCCGTTAAATTTTTTTTTTATCAAATATGGAACTATGCTAGACCCGAGAGTCCTACACCATTGAATAATCAATTTTTTGATAACATTTTTTTTGCATTACTTTATAAAAAAAAGTTATCAAAATGAAATTTCAGTAGTATACGTAAAAAATTACGTGTAATTTGATTCTAAATTAAAACATTTATTTTTACGACTATTTTACAAAGTCACCCCCACCCCCACCTTTACGGGGTGGGTGAGGGATGACTGAATTAGGTTAATATGAAAAATAATCATTCATCAATACATTCCCGTGAAAAATTTTTTTCTATCAAATATGGAAGTATGCTAGATCCGAGAGTCCCACACCATTGAATAATCAATTTTTTGATAACATTTTTTTTGCATAACTTTATAAAAAAAAGTTATCAAAATGAAATTTCAGTAGTATACGTAAAAAATTACGTGTAATTTGATTCTAAATCAAAACATTTATTTTTACGACTATTTCACAAAGTCACCCCCACTCCCACCTTTACGGGGTGGGTGAGGGATGACTGAATTAGGTTAATATGAAAAATAATCATTCATCAATACATTCCCGTGAAATTTTTTTTCTATCAGATATGGAAGTATGCTAGATCCGAGAGTCCCACACCATTGAATAATCAATTTTTTGATAACATTTTTTTTGCATAACTTTATAATAAAAAGTTATCAAAATGAAATTTCAGTAGTATACGTAAACAATTACGTGTAATTCGATTCTAAATTAAAACATGTATTTTTACGACAATTTTACAAAGTAACCCCCACCCCCACCTTTACGGGCTGGGTGAGGGATGACTGAATTAGGTTAATATGAAAAATAATCATTCATCAATACATTCCCGTGAAAGTTTTTTTCTATCAAATATGGAAGTATGCTAGATCCGGGAGTCCCACACCATTGAATAATCAATTTTTTGATAACATTTTTTTTGCATAACTTTATAAAAAAAATTATGAAAATGAAATTTTAGTAGTATATGTAAAAAATTACGTGTAATTTGATTCTAAATTAAAACATTTATTTTTACGACTATTTTACAAAGTCACCCCCACCCCCGCCTTTAGGGGGTGGGTGTAAGGGATGACCTATTTAGGGTTAAATGAAAAATAATCATTCATCAATACATTCCCGTGAAAATTTTTTTTATCAAATATGTTAGTATGCTAGATCCGAGAGTACACTTCGAGGACAACTTATACAGTATAAGTTATACTCAGTATAAGATATACTCGTCCTCAAACTGAAGTCTGTGCATACATATATATATATATATATATATATATATATATATATAAAAATCCAGAAATAATGGGGTAACGGCAAGGTGATTAAAGAAAACTCTACTTACGGTTTTTCTTCCACGCTTTCGGAAAGTTTCATTTCCATTATCAAGGATAAGTAAATTGAGATTGATATAATTGTTATTATAAACTGGTAAATATACCGATATTTGAACTTTTCAATCATATGTCATTTTGACATATATTTGAATATAAACATTTTCTTTATAAGCTAAAATTTTTTGAAAACAAAAGAAGAAAACAGGTTATGTTTGTAATATAAGGTTAATAGATATTGGAATATTCTTCTTTTATTATATAAAAATAAACTTCAAATTATTACAGATGTCACGTTAATAATTTTTTTCTCATAGATATTTAAAATTACAATAAACGATTATAACAAATTCGTTTTATATGAAATTATTTAAGATATAAATAAATCATTTAGCTGAAATAAAACTATTTCTAAAAATCAACAAACTTTCATTTATATAAGTTTTAATTACGAATAAGAATTTGAAATTTAGTTATTTTTATGATCAATAGTTAGTAGATAATAATAAAAATCACTTAGATTATTATGGTCACTCTTTTTGATAATAGTATTAGTTTCTTGAAATATATGAGCCATTTCTAAGACAAGTCTTTTTTGGTATTTTGTTGTATGTCAAAAATACTAACAGATTCAAAATCCATAAAGTGATCATCTTCAATTACATGTTCAGCCAATGCACATCTCTCAGGATGTAACTTACAATCGCTCTTATGGAGACTTAAACGGCTCTTTAATTTCTGGCCAGTGTGACCAAGTTTTGCATGGAATACAATATATTACAAATGTAATATATTGTATTACGCGAGGATACTTTTTTCCATTATTTAAGTGAAAAGCGGAAGAAATTTACTTCATTATTTGTTGATCCTGCTTATACAAAAGAGTTAACGAATATTTTCAACAGTGTAGGATTAAGTTTAATTTATAAATGATATAATACTTTGGAACATTTTTTAGGTGAACCTAAGGATAAAATGCAGGGTTTGGAAAATAATGGTTTTTTCGAAATGAGCTGTAACGATTGTAAAGGTAAACTAAGAGGTCTATAACCGTTCGGTTTAAGGATCATTTAGCTCGTTTAAAATATGGACGTAGAGAGGAATCGTGTATTGACGAGCATGCTATAAATGATAATCATATAATAAGTTTAGGTAACTTGAAATTGTTGGAAAATGTATCCAACAAGAGATTGTTGAATGAAGTCAAATGTATTGAAATAGTTAGATGTAAAAATAGATTGAATAGTAAAAAAAATCCTCATAGTTCACTTTATAGTTCACTAGATAGAAATGAAGTGAGACATTTTTTACCGCTGAAGTAGATTTTCTCAATACAGCTCCTTCCTCCACGAATAGTTTCATTGGTGCCTATTTTACTTTCAGTCTCTGAAGACGATAACTTATTATTGGAACGCGTGTCAGGCAGTGTTGGTGTAGTGGTAGTTAATAGCGTGCTCTGTACTAATCTAATGAGTCATATATATTTGCAATTTTATATTTGATTATATTGTGAGACCACTCAAAATTGAATGAAATCATCACAAGTTTATGGATATCATTTCTAATATTTAAATGGAAGGAATGCCTGTTCAAACATTAATATTCATTATAATCAAATTCTTGGATTAATATTATCACTAATAGCTTCACTCAGTAATAATATTTTGGTATCGGAAAATATCTATTCATTACTGTGCAAATAAACAACCCATCTGTGGTTCCCGAATTCTCTGAAATCATCTCAAGAGATTAAAGGCAACACATATACAGTCGAACGCTCTAATTTGGCATTGGTGCTCAATCGGGCGCGAAGCTCATTGAGAGTCGAATATTTATAATGTCTAAGATTTTACATTACAAAGATTAATTAACAGCTGAGGGCGGATTATTTCCTCGAATCCTTATGCGTACCAAATTATTTTCTTCTCAATATTATTATGAATTATTTATCAAATACTGTAATAATATTCAATTTATTTTCAGCGATTACAAGATCAAGAAAAAATCTGAATATCGAATGAAACATTTGATCGCCCCCTCTCAAAATTGATACTCTTGCTTAATAACATCACAATGTTTAATCAATTATATTTCTTCTGATCATCTTCGCTTCATTTGGTCAGTACGGCATTCCATTCCAAAATACATTTCACATACGTATTTTTTAACGACTTTAGTTTGTCGCCAATAGAAATATCTTTGATAAATTTTAGACGGTCAGACATGGATTCAAAAGTATTCAATTGGTATTGTATTCTTAGTTTTTGAGTTCTGATTAACTAATATGATTTAAAGAAACTCTGATTTGATGAACCCTACACAGGGTGACCGAAAACGCTAGCCTACAAATTTAACTCACATAGCTTTGTGTACATATCTCCAAAAAAAACTTCTTGAATTTGTGGTTGAACTGTAGCGATACTCTTAGGTCTTTGTGAAATATGACTATCCAAATTGGAATCTAGTAGAAAATGGTTTGTATGTAGGTTAAATTGTTCACAATTGAATCAATGGGACAAAAATGTGTGAGAAATAACAAAACCTCATTTTCATTCGAAATGGATGTGTATGCTCATCAAAATATTTCTTCCAAATCTCGTAAATTTATCTTTAATATTTTTCGATTTTGTCAAAAATAATGAATTTTTCTATTGAGCAAATTTTATTTTCCGATGATAACTGTAAAATATGGCACATTTCATACAGTTTTCCCTATGTAAAAATTTAAAATTGCAAACAATTTCAACACGGAGACGAACGAAGGGCATACTCGTGTGAAATGCAAATATTTAGAAATCTGTTTGGTCAACAGCTGTGTTTTTTATTTTGCACACAGGTCGATGATTACCGATAACTAGATTTCCGCACAACGGCATAATTAGTTTGAGCGCCATTAGAGTGCTTTGCTGAATGACATTTTAAGTGTGACTTTTGAACTGTTAGCAAGTGAAAGAGCGAATTGGAGAGAATTACTGAATTTTATGTTATTGTGAGTCTGATACATACCAATAAAATTCAAAACTTCGTATAAACTGAAGAATATAAAATGGACAACCGTCTTAAAGTACCAGTTTATTTTTAAAATTATAGTAACCTTAGCATAAACTTTAATTAAAAAATAAATACTAACTCTGCTTTTTTTGTGGTCGTCGGAAAATATCGTGTACAACATGTGTTGAAAATCTGATTTCACACTGGTTTGCTTAAGCCACTGGCCTATGACTCGTGGTTCAATTTTGTCGTGTGAAATCTTTCATTTTATACATTTGTTATGCAATATGCTATACTATTAGCTAAAAATTTGGAATCTTATGATATGATTCCATGTATCACGTCATGCACACAATTTTATCAGTAATTACTTACTCTCCAGACCGCTGAATAGAATTAAAATAGGATAGAAAACACAAAGTGAAATACACCATATCACACCAATTTTACACGAAAGACCTCAGATATGTGTGTTAGCAGTAAAGTTTTATTGACGGGTAAAATTAGGCTTACCCGGGTAAACTGCAAAATACTCAAGAAAGATGGGTGAATTTCGAAATATTAGCGACATTATACATATTTCGGGATTTACCCGAGAGAAGTATGAATTTTCATGGCACATTTGAATTTAGGTGCCAAACGGAGTGAGGCATGTAATAGAAGGTAAACCATGAAAAGTCACTTCTCAAAATAAAATATGTTATTATTCCTTTGAAGAACACCGCATGTTTTTTATGGAAAATGGGTCCCAGTCGATTGGCTGAAAATCTAGTTTGATGTAGTTTATGATGTTCTGATCAAAGGTCTCCATGGGCACAATTTGATCTAAAGTAATTGCTGTTTTAGCTGCTGTTCAAAACACCTCCAAAGGTTTCACAGATAAGGATTTTGAAGTGTACGTTATGTAATGGTTGGGACACTCGAAACAGCGACTCTTGCGTGAGAAAAAGTAACCGTAAGTGAACGATAGAATTTTCTTTAATCAGATTGGATTTCTGTTGATTTACCGTAATGTTTCATAAAATCTTCATGATGTAAAATTTTTATTAGTTTTAATATTATTAAAAAACTATTCTAATACATTTTCTGCAAACTAGCTGTAATGTATTTGTATCCGTTAAACTTTATTGATTCAGTTTCAAGTATGTTACGTTATGGCAACAACATATTAATATACCCTTTTTTATTTCTTGCTTTCACTGAATGCGTTCAAGTTCAAGTTTCCACTTTCCACACTTGTTATGTAATATGCTAACACAATTTTATTTTTTTTAGGTTGGATTCCTGGACAAGATATTTTTTTTTCTAATTTTGTACCTGTTTTTTTCAAATTCACTGTACTGTTTATTAATAGTGAATAAACTATTTAAATTCTTTATTGCTTTTTTGATATTTTACTTTAAATGTACAAGGTGAACAACTAAGAACGGCTGTAGGTCAAATCTCAGTAAAGAATCATGGTACAACTTTCGTAAAAAATACATTTTTCTCCAAATGACATTAAAAGCGGCCTTTTTATGACACTTGGCAGGCTTAGAAGTTGTACTTTTAATGCCTAGGCAGAAAAAGTCCACTTTTACTGCCTAGGCAGAAAAAGTTCGTTGCTAGGCAACCTTCCAAGTACTAATTTAAATCAAACAGGTTATTGAAATTGACATTAAGAAAACAGTAAACAAACATATTCAACAAACGTCATCAGCGGTAAACATAGTAACGCAGGGCCCAGTTACCTTTGATAAAATAATTTAGTTATTTGGATATTGATAATGAAATGCAATTTAAATATGAAAAAGTCGATTTTGCGTGGAATTGGAACAAATTTGAAGAAAAAAATATATGTTTCACACGGCAGAAAAGCAGATTTAATGCCTTGACAGCCGCGGCATTAAATCTTGTGTTTTTATGCCTAGTAAAACAAATAACTGTTAGGTAAGTGATTGTGAAAAATCGCTGGAAAATATTTTGCAGTATCTTAAATATCGGCTAGGGCTGCAATGAACACTCGAAAACATAATACTGATATTATCTCCAAAACAACAGACTAAAGGTGTCCTAGAAATACATTTTTTGAAATTTTGATGAGATAAAGTAATAATTCAATTAAGGAGAATTTTTGCCACTCATGTTCAAACTTATGAACAAATGTATAACTTTTTCGTTTTTTAACAGATATTAATGAGTTTAGCTTCATTAATAAGAGTTTTTTTTCTTTAATATGATTGATAATAAAATAAGCTAATTTTATATCTGCTCAGAAATGTTAAATGGAGCATTTACCAATTTTTAAATCCGATATCGTAAGTGTTATACCTTGGAATAGAATTAAGATTCAGACTTGCGGTTTCCATGAAATTACTATTTTTTAACCCCTTTCCATCAAAATTTAGAAAATGCTCCATTACATTTGAAATATCCGAGAAATATGGGAAAATTTTCGAATTTTTGACATAGCATTTACAAATTGTTATTTTTGTTGAGCATATCTTATTAAAGAGGAAAGACTTAAATGACGGCAAAAACATTGATATCGGTAAAAAAAAGTGTTATGACATTTGTTTTTAACAAGTTTCAACCTTCTCCCACCCCTTACTTGAAGAATAAGGAGAAAAAGTCCCTAATTTTTTCATAATCTCATCAATATATCAAAAATTGTATTTTTAGGATTCCTTCAGTATGTCTTTTTTGGAGATAATCACAGTATCATATTTTTAAGTGTACATTCTACCCCCCTAGTAGATATTTTAGGAACTCAAAAATAGTTTCCAACGATTTTTCAGGGTCATTTACCTGAAGGTATTTTTTTTAAATTGTACCGTGACTATTTTTTGAAATATGGCCGACAGCCGGAATTCTCAGTTGTTCACCCTGTATTTGCTGATTAGGCACAGAAACATCTATAGGATGTCATCTAGAATGTTTGAGGTATATTATTTAGAGGTTTAAGTAATGTAGATACAACATCTAAGAGAATACACTGTATTGTTTTTGAAATGTTGCATTTAGATCATTGGTAACATGTTATTTTTTAGACATTGCATTAACATCTACAAGCTGATAAAAGGCATTTCGGAATATAACATAAATGTTGTGTTTAATTCGTTATAAAGACTTTCTTTTGAGGAAGTTCTAGTAACATCACAGTAATGTGAAAAGGCAGCGCAGTAACATAGCTGAGAAGTTAAGTTGAAACATCACAAAAGTTAACATCCACAAGCTGGGCATAATCGGTTGTATACAGGGTGTCCCGGGACTAATGGGAAAAAAGTCAGGAGCGTATAATCTGAGTCAAAATAATGTTAGTACTTCATATAAACTTTTTCTATTCAGGTCCTCGTTTTCGAGTTATAGGCCTCCAAAGTTTTAATTTTGAATTTGGTTTTTATTTTTATTTTTTGTACTAGTTATTTGATCTCTATAAAATTCACGGCAAAGCTATAATGTACGTGTATGTTTATTTTGGTAAGGTAAACATATTTACAGTAGTGTCTTGAAGCCAGGGACGGACTACTCTCAATAGTTAGTGATCCAAAAAATTGGCAGGGATGGCACACCCAGTATGAAATTATCAAAATTCACTTCCCCACACATTGAGCTAACGAAAAGGTACTTTTGTTAGAATTCGATAAAATAAGCCGTTCGGCTAATATTGACAGTTTTATTGCACTACGTACATTCACCATTTTTATAAGTACACAACGAGGTAAAACTAACTTATTAATACGATGTCAAAGATTTACCTTCAGTACTACAAAAAAATAATTTAACGATAGCAGAAGATAAAAAACATTAACGACTTATTAATTGGAAAGTTGGTAAAAACTTTTTAAAAGTGTTTTTACCGTTTATCAAGTAACCATAGGATTAGTTGTCAAACATTGTGTAGAATAGTTCGTAGTCAGTACTTGTCAATAATTCATAAGTCCTTAATTTAACAGTTACAATGGCAGAATTCACTTTTATTGAGTACGCAGATATGAATTTAATGTATGGACTGGTTTCTCGAAACTGTTTAAAGGCCAGAAGGCTTTATGCAGAACATTTTGCAAACAGAGCATTTCCAGACAGACGAATGTTTGAGCGTATTGATCTCAGGTTACGAGAAACAGGTATGAATAAGTAAATGTAATTTTCCATCTATACAAAACAAAGTTATAAATTTCAGGACGTTTTTTGCCAAAAAAAGGTGGAGAAGGTCCAGTACGAAGCGTACTTACTGTGGCAGTTGAACAATACTTGTTACATGCAGTTGATAATGAACCATCAACGAGTTTACGAAAATTATCAAGAGAACATAACGTCTCAAAATCAGTTGTGCATCGCGTTCTAAAAGAACAGCTGTTATATCCTTTTCACATGAAAAAAGTACACAGTATGACAGTGGCTGATTATCCTTCACGACTTGAGTATAGCCAGTGGTTTCTGCGACAACAACAAGCAGACAATACATTTATTAGTAACGTTTTCTTTACGAACGAATCCGGTTTCACCAGAGATGTAGTCATAAATTCTCATAATATGCATTCATGGGATGATGTGAATCCACATGGCATTAGTCAAACTAGGGGCCAGCATAGATTCATGGTTAATGTTTGGGCAGGAATAGTTGGCAATCATTTGATAGGGCCATACTTTATTGACGATACTTTGACCGGTCAGAGATATTTGGAGTTTTTGCAAAATGAGTTATGGAACCTGTTTGATGATGTGCTACTACAAACTCGTAGGAATTTATGGTTCATGCATGATGGGGCCCCTCCTCATTTCAGTTTAGATGTACGATAGCATTTACACACAAGGTTTCCTAATAGATGGATTGGTCGTGGAGGCCCTTTCCAATGACCACCGGGATCAGGAGATGTTAATCCTATGGATTTCTTCCTCTAGGGTTATCTCAAAAGTAAGGTATACGCAACACCTGTGCAAACAAGGCAATATTTAATAGACAGAAATGTGTAACACTGCAATGTTATTAGAAGGGAAAAGAAACAACCGTCGTAGACTTAGAATGTGCGTCGAAGTGGGAGGAGCTCATATTGAACATTTATTAGAAAAACGGTAGTTTTTGTTGTTTATGAATTAGTTTCAGTCGGTTGTTTTATAACTTGTGTTTTATGAGGTTTTCTTAATGGTTTAATAATGTTGTGTTCGTAATTTTGATTAAAAGCAACTAATTACGTTGTCTGCGTACCTTTTTAATTCCCATTAAATAAGTTCTTAATGTTTTTATCATCTGCTATCTTCAAATTATTTTTTTGTAGTACATCGTATTAATAAGTTAGTTAGGTAAATTTGTACGTAGTGCATTAATAAAACTGTAAATATTAGCCAAACGGCTCATTTCATCGAATTCCAGCAAGAGTACCTTTTCGTTAGCTTAATGTGTGGGGAAGTCAATTTCGATAATTTCATACAGGGTGTGCCATCCCTGCAAATTTATGGATCACTAACCATTGCGAGTAGTCCGTCCCTGGCTTCAAGGCACTACTGTAAATCTGTTTACCTTTCCAAAATAAACATACATGTACATTATAGCTTTACCGTAAATTTTACAAAGATCAAATAACTAGTAAAAAAAATAAAAATAAAAACCAAATTCAAAATTAAAACTTTGGAGGCCTATAACTCGAAAACGAGGGCCTACATAGAAAAAGTTTATATGAAGTACTAACATTATTTTGGCTCAGATTATACGCTCCTGACTTTTTTCCCATTAGTCCCGGGACACCCTGTATATGTACATGTGATAAAAACCAGAGGAAAAAAAGGAGGAACACTATCACAATGTGATGTTGAATTAACATAACTGTGACATTTATTTGCATAGTGGGCTGCTTCATGCAAGATTATGGGAGGACTAAATACTGGAATTTATTTGTTGACTGGAACTCATACCAATACCATAGCAGCTAAGTACCCTAATTAAGACTACCTGTGATTTCACTACTCCATACTATTTTGACTTTAGTTACCTCAATATTTGACATTTTGTACTGGGGAACTAGGTTGGCTGGAACCCAACTTCAGTTCATATAATGATTGCGCCCGATTCGACTCTTTAGTTTGGCTGACATCCACACTAACATTTACATTTTGTAATTTTAGTAAAACCAAATAGATTATTTTCTTCATGTTACTTTATAGGGGGTATTAGGTACAAAAAATGTTCTCGTGTAAAACGGGTTGTAAAGTGTAAAGCTGGTATGTTCATGCAGTGCTAAACAAGATTCTGATTATAGATTGTTATATCATTTATAATTCAATTGCGTATAACTGTGACCAGAGCTTTGAAAATTTTCATTGTGAACTTTAGTACAGAAATTAATAGTAATATACACTACCCTTGTTACCAAAACTAGGTTGCTTAATTCGATAGCTAGGTACCTGCCCATTTATTTTCTGCATTTTCCAAAGGAGTAAAATTCGGTGGCGCTTTGAATTAAATAGTGACTTTAATGAAACCGAGAGAATTCACACCCACTTCTGAGAGTTGTACTTATCGCTTTCAATGTTTATTTTATTAAGTTGGGCATTCCAACAACTTCGGTCTTTTTCAAAACCACAATTAAAGGTAGGACATTGTTGACTGAGTAATGTTGGTATTAGTTATATGTGTGACATAGGGCGAAATGTAAGAACATCATAATATTAACATATCAGCTTGTAAATCATCCCAGGTTTCTGATCGGCCAAAGTGTTCGTCCTCTCCTAAACCGAGCAAGTAAATAGGAACCAAGAAGGAAGACGGGTTTCTAAACCTACCAATTGTCGCTACAGCAGGCGATAAAAGTAATGCAAAAGAAAATAATAAAAGTAGCAAGGTGACGAAGTTATTCACAGATTCTAAATTACATAGTTAACAGATTTACATAATCAAGACAAGTGAAATGATTCCAACAATGAATATAATTTAGGAAGATGCATAACAAAATTAGAAAATCACTTGACTACAACAACTACCAAGTCATTCAATTATTCCAGAACTGATAAAAAACTAAGTGAAAAATAACTGGATTATATATATATATATATATATATATATATATATATATATATATACAGGGTGGGGCACTATGAACGAACTATTCTCTGTCGTCTTAACGGCAAACAAAATTAGAAAAAATTAGATGTAGAATTGAGTAGATTACTTAGAACTATAATTTAAAATATTTTGGAATATACAGGGTGCTCCAAAAAAGCGTGCCGTATCAAAGTTAGGCTCCTTTAAATGGAACACCCTGTATTTTATCACATTTTTGAATTATACTATTAAAAATAATGTAAGTTCATTAAGATTTCCCTATACCTATCTAGTTCAGTTTTCAGGATAAATCGATTTTACATAATTTGTAGACCCTCCGAAAAAGTAACTTGAAAATAAAAACGGATAACCACATTTGCTTTACACCATCTCACTAAAAGCTTTTAACATTCTGTTTCCAATATTTACTGGTATGCTATAATATACAGGGACTTTTTAATATGACAGTATAACACTAACCATTTAATACATAAATTTCTGGCTTAATTTAAATGGAACACCCTGTATCTGTTGGGTCTGTTCAACGTGGGAATTTATCACCTTTCAGTTGGTATTAGGGTTGCCTATATCTAACTCTGATAGTTTTCGAGAAATTTTAAATTTGTTTTTCAATATTCAATTATTTGCTGACATCTAGTTACCTATGACATGATGGTACTCCGATGGAAAGTTTTTAAGAATTTGAAATTTGTTATTTTGACAGTACGTGCTTTGTTGTATGATTTATTATTGATAAATTACAGGTCTCTTAAAACATAATTTTATTAAGGGTACACAATCATTAACTTTGCATTGAGATTAGTAAAAAAATTGCAAAAAATTTAAAGAAAGTACTCAAAATCATGCCTATCGTGTTAGATACAAGCTTGAACTCTTTTGAAAAAATTATTGTTTTTTTTAATATTTCTAGTGTTATTCTTTAAAAAGGTCACATTATCCTATTCTTTATGTCCTCTGAAGTGGGTGGCTGTGTACTGTATTTGGTTTTTAATATTATTCACTTATCTGGCATCTAGTTACCTATGAAATGTCATTCAAATAGATATTATTTTAATACCATTCCATCTGTCAAATAAATTTAAAAATTTGTATAGTGTGTATTTGTGTATTGTATTTGTATAGTGTTGATGTATTGTTAAGTTTTAATAATTGACATAGTTATTAATCCCTGGTTAAATATGAAAAAGTACTCTAACCAAGAAAGAATAGATATGATCTTAATTATTGGTGAGTGTCAGGAGAACTGTTTTTTAGCAAGTAGATTATACGCTCAAAAGTATCCAAATAGTTTTTAAAAGACTACTGCACGTATCCAAAACTACTGGAAGCGTACAATATACAAAAAATTCTAGACGAAAATCTGCAATTACAGACGATTCAGAATTTGAAGTAATGGGTGCGCTTGTTGAGAATCCACATACTAGTCAAAGATGTATTAGTGAGCAAATAGGTATAAGCAAGAGAAGTGTCGCTAGGATAATTAAAAAACAAAAATTTCATCCCTACCATATTCAAATGCACCAGCAACTATTTGATAGTGACTTTGAAAATCGTATTGAGTTTTGTTTATGGGTTATGGATAAAGTTGCAGGGTCTGAAGATTTTTTTGATTTTGTTCTGTTTACGGATGAAGCTACGTTTCATAAAAACGGTTTAGTAAACAAACATAATTTTCATTACTATAACGACGAAAATCCGCATTACTTCCGAAGTGTTGAGCAGCAACATCGTTGGTCATTAAATGTATGGGCAGGAATCGTTGGAAACCAACATAATAGGGCCTTATTTTTTTAATGGAACGCTAACTGGAAGAAAATTTCGTAAATTTTTACGTAACAAACTACCCGAACTTTTAGATAACGTTCCACTAGCTACAAGACAAAAAATGTGGCTGCAATTATATGGTGCGTCTGTTCATTACAGTGTAATTGTCCAGCGTTACCTAAACAATATTTTTCCACAAAAATGGATTGGGCGAGGGGGTCCTTACCTTTGGCCGGCAAGATCCCCATGCTTGACGCTATTAGACTATTTTCTTTGGGGTTACATAAAAAGTATTGTCTACAATACAGAACCAACCACTCCTGAGAACATGAAGGATAGGATAAGGAGAGCGTTTCAAACAGTAACATCAGAGATGTTAAAGAAAGTGAACAATAACTTGTTTAAAAGAGTTGAAATTTGTATCCAACAAAATGGGCGTCACTTTGAACACCTTCTTTAAATTTTTTGTAGTTATTTTTTTATAATTTTGAAGCTTATTGTATCTGTATGCCCAATAATAGTGTACTTACCCTTAATAAAATTCCAATTTAAGAAACCTTTAATTTATCAATCATAAATCATACAACAAAGCACTTACTGTCAAAATAATAATAATTTTTAAAAACTTTCCATCGGAGTACCATCATGTCATATGTAACTAGATGTCAGCAAATAATTGAATATTAAAAAACAAATTTAAAATTTCTCGAAAACTATCAGAGTTAGATAAAGGCAACCCTAATACCAACTGAAAGGTAATAAATTCCCACGTTGAACAGACCCAACAGATACAGAGTGTTCCATTTAAATTAAGCCAGAAATTTATGTATTAAATGGTTAGTGTTATACTGTCATATTAAAAACACCCTGTATATTATAGCATACCAGTAAATATTGAAAACAGAATGTTAAAAGCTTTTAGTGAGATGGTGAAAAGCAAATGTGGTTATCCGTTTTTATTTTCAAGTTATTGTATTTTTTCGGAGGGTCTACAAATTATGTAAAATCGATTTATCCTGGAAACTGAACTAGATAGGTATAGGGAAATCTTAATGAACTTACATTATTTTTAATAGTATAATTCAAAAATGTGATAAAATACGGGTGTTCCATTTAAAGGAACCTAACTTTGATACGGCACGCTTTTTTGGAGCACCCTGTATATTCCAAAATATTTTCAAATTATAGTCCTCAGTAATCTACTTAATTCTACGTCTAATTTTTTCTAATTTTATTTGCCGTTAAGACGCCAGAGAATAGTTCGTTCATAGTGCCCCACCCTGTATATATATATATATATATATATATATATATATCATTTTATCAGTTATACATGTGCTAAGTGCTAGAATATAATATAAGTCATAAATAAAATAATATACAAACCGTTAATCAATTAATAGCTTTTGTACCAAGGTTATCTACAGAAGTAACTGTTGGGCGTAAATCAAACTGATAAAGATCGGTGCATATTATCATGTACGTATCGTTTCCGGCACGTAAGGCTTCTATTCCACCAACCTCGTGCGTTCACATTTTCATACATGAAGCGTTTTAGTTTGGCCTAGCGAAATTGTGTTCCCATATTTCTCAAAAAATTATGAGCGATTGAACTTGTACTTGACAAACAAACAAGCAGATCTTCAGTAATATGAAGATTTGCAGTACATCTAATGTTGCAAGGAAGAAAAAGAGAAAATGAATATTATGGGCATTTTAGAATGAATTTGAATATATTTCAATCAGAATTCAACCCTTGATGAAAAAACAAAATATTACATTTAAGGAAGCTTACACCTAAGGAGAAATTAATCGTGTTTTAAATTTTATTTAGTTTTATTTTAATAATATGACACTAAGTAAACGAAAGTTGGTAAACGACTGATGCTAATTCACAATATCCGTACAGACAGGTTCCGAGACGTTCCGCACCGGATGGCATCCAGCAAATATTGTTTCTGAATATACTGAACGGAAACGTAGGTGTCCGATACGATACGTTCCGAATAGTTTGAATTAGATCATATTAAAATAATTAAATAATAGTCTTTGGAAACGGAACGCTACGTGCCGGAAGCGATACGTGCATGATAATATGCAGCAACCTCAAGTTAAAAAATAAGTATTTAACCTAAATTACAGTCATGGTACGTAACAAGAAATAAATATTTAATTCCAACCCATATATTATTCCCTTAATATCTCGTTCGGAAGAACGGTGGTCGCCTCATTTTTTCGGTCCAGAGAGTAGATATTAAATTAGAGTGTGTGTATGAAAATAGAAAAAGGTATGTTAGAAACATTTTTTGATGAAGATGGGGAGTTGATTTTTCAATACGAATTTGTAGAGGTCATTACCTAAGAACAAATGACAGATATCAATAAAAAGTCTCCAGAAGATTCGGTAGTGCAGATTTTGTGAAAAAATCAGTAGAAGTTCAACAAAATAAAGGAACACGAAGTATGAAAAAGTTAGCCGACCGGTTTATAATTGAAAATGTTGTTGGAAAGAAGTGCATCTCATAAGATGGAAATATTTGAAGGAGAATGCGCACGGTTTAACATAGTAAAAGAGAGAGAAAATTAACTCTTCAGATTATTCCTAGAAAAAACGCGCATTGATTGGTATTCATACATGAGGATCAAGTTTAGTTTCCAATCATAATGGTCAGAATGGAAATCAAATTTGTTGCAAACTTATGATAATAAAAGCTGGACTACTTGAAAGTATGCTTAATAGTACAAGTATTAATCAGGATCTTTAAGAATATGCAATTAAAAAAGAAATAATATTACTAAATATAATGCAAACAATTGATCAAGGAACCCTACTTGATATAATTGCCGCCGGCTTGCCAAATTTCATAACGGACAGAATCAACAATGAGGAAGTACAACATACAAAAGACTTATTTAAAGAACATGGAACTTGGCAGGTTAGAACATTTGGTTACAAAGAAGAAATTTATCAAAGAGAAAAAAGATACTAAACAAATGAAGGAAAAGTTATAGGAAGGTGTGCGTTATCATTCAGAACATCATGTTAGTTCAGAACAAAAATAAATAATGGAAAAGAAAAAAATATGAAACAAATAAGGTTCATTAACAGGTCATAATCAGAATGCGAACTGCAATGTAAAGACCTAAAGAACTATAGTAAAATCGCAATCGGTGCGGAGTAATAAAACTGTGGGAACAGGTCATTTCAGGGGTAGGTACCTATTATTATTTTTAAGGTACAGAGACATTCGGATTTCTGAAATACTTATTACGATTATTATTAAATGCCTATATTATTTTGGTGTATTCGGTTGTACTTTTTTTATGAACATATAAACTACTTGCATATTATTATTATTGTTGCAACCATTTTCAAGAACTATTGCGAGTCTTAATGACCTCTGGTAGACGGGGTGGGATTGATTATAATTTCAGAGATAATTCCCCTACCTGACTATGAAATTTGTGTATTTATGTTTCAAAGGTTGTTGCAGTCTGACTGTCAGCAATTATTCATTTAGTGAATTTAGAAAGAACTTGCTCGCTTGATAACTTTTATAAAGTAATTATTGTGATTATTAGTTTCGGTTACACTAGATTAGAGATTTTTTCTCTGACGATACACAGAATATATTTCGGCGCTAGTTTGGCCGCGAACTGGTTAGCAGCGCTGGACAAAACTTTGTTAGGTCGCCACACCTTATCGCCTACTTTATAAGATACAGGACACCTCCTTATGTTGTAACTTTTCACACTGCGCTCGTATGCACGATGCAAATTAGAAGTTACTTGCATAAATACTTGCGTCAGACCTTCGATTTCGTCGGCATAAGTGCCGCAATTGCCAGGTAAGATGTCAATATCTTTTGCGGTATCGGGACTAGTTCTATAGTATTTTCCAGATACAGGAACGTGACGAGCGAAGTTAAGGAACGCGGGAGGGTGGTTCGTTACTTCATGTTGGGCGGTATTCAGGGCTTGCCTTATTTTAGGCATTTCACTATCTCAATTAGTGCGTTTCTCAATGTAACACCTAATAGCAGTTCCGATAGTGCGATTACTACGCTTAACAAAATTACATTCCGGAGTGTACACGGCATTAAACCAAAATTTTTGTACCTCATACCGCTTACATAGATTTTTGAAAGGAACACCATTCAAATTAGTGGTATTATCACAAATAACATATTGCGGGACACCGAACATATAAGAAAGACTTCGTTTTCCAGAGAATTGACGATATTCGTGGCTGAAGCTTTCCAAAGGGGTTGAAGGAGGGTAAACTTAGAAAACCAATCTCCTACCACGAGGAGCCGAGTATAACCTTTTTTTGATCGAGGAAAGAGACTGATAAGATCTAAAGCTATTATTTTGAGTGGAACTCCACTTACTTTCCACAGCCCATCATACCGGGTTGGGGGGTATTCGGGTCTTAAAGATACCTAAGTGGGCACACACAGGGGGTTCGTGGAGGGATCTCATAATATCGAGTCTCTGGGACTTAGGGACGAGATATTTCCCTTCAACTTCATTTGTCGAGAGTAGACGGAACGAATTTGAAGACTATGTCATTTTCTAATTTCCATTAGGGGTAACTACTAGGATAATTCGAGATCTTAGTGCGAAGATTTTAGTACCACGGGTCAACCTTATGTTGACCTCCAAGAAATGGATCTCATTCTTCCAAGCATTGGGGTCGGTAACCGGATCACGGACGGCATCGATAGCAGAATTTTGAGCGACATCCTCGTAATACATCCTCCTTAAGGCGTCAGGTACTAAATGGGAGGTTCCTTTCCGATGAACTGGAACTTGTGCTGTCTGAGACGCATCGACCATTGGGTTAATTTACCAGAGGAGTGTTGGAGATAGCTGAGCCGAAGGAAAGAATGGTGATCAGTGATCACCGTGAAATTAACACTTTCTACATATGGACGGAATTTCTCAATTGGGAAGATCACTGCTAGACATTAGCGCTCCGTAACACAATAATTACGTTCGGTACGAGAGAAGGAGCGACTAGCATAAGCGATAACTCTTCGGCCACCATCAATCTCTTGGGTGAGAACTGCGCCTACACCAGAGTTACTGGCGTCACACAGTATCACAATAAGAGCTTCTTTAATCTTCAGGAAGGAAGTTTCAGCATCCGGATTCCATTCGATATTTTGTAATTTCTTCTTGCCTTTCAACAAATCGTTTATCGGGAAAGATGAGGTAGAAAGTCTTTGATGAAACGTCGATACCAGGAACAAAGTCCCATAACTCGTTTTATCTCGGTAGCGGTAGTCGGACAGGAGTAATTAATCATCGCGGATACTTTTTCGGGATCAGTCCTCAGAGAATTGTCACCTACGATATAACCCAAAAATTTGAGGCTCAATTTAAAGAATTCACACTTTCTAACATTCACGACTGAATTAACATCCTTTAATTTATCGCGAACTTCTGCTAGAAGCTTGATGTTTTCTTCAAAAGTGGAGGTACATATAATGATATCGGCCAAATAACAAAAGATATTCGGCTCGTACTGTGTACTGAAAATAGCATCTACGAGACGCTGCTGTGTCTGCGCGCTGTTGCACAAACCAAAGGAAACGACAGTAAATTCGAAACGTCCTCGGCTGATAATACTAAAAGCAGTTTTTCACACGAAGATTTCTCTAAGGGAATTTACTAGAAAGCTTTACGGAGGTCAATAGACGATATATACTTTGCACCACGTAACTTGGCCAAAATTCGATCGATATGCGGTAACGGATAAGAGTCATGTTTACTGACTTCATTCAAGGGACGTTCGTCAAAACAGAAACGGTACTCACCCGTTTTATTTTTGACGAGTAACACTGCAGAACTCCACGGCCTTTGGGAGGGGCGGATCACACCTAAACGTAACATTTCGTTTAATTCTTGGTTCAGTATTTTCAACATTGAAACTCATATTGAAATAAGGAAAAATGTGCATATTTGGATGTAATACTAGTGATACACACTGTATTATCAATAATTTTAAAGTTTCAATATACAAATAAATTTTGACATTTCAATTTCGGATGACATTAATGCAGAATATACTTTATAACGATTTGAAAACATGAATACAGATGTCTCTGTTAGCAAAATTGCAATTATATTAAAATAATGAAAATCTCTCTTTGTTATAGGAAAACGTAAATTTATATTTAAAAAAAAATAATTTTTTGGTAACCAAAGGAGAGGAGAATTATTGATATAAAAGGTTTAGTGAATTGATTTTGATATTCCCACGAGGCAACATCGAAATAAGAGTTGCCTCAAATTTATTTAAAAATATCATAGTAATTTATATGAATATTATCAGATCATCAAATCCTGCATTGTAAAGCCAGTGCGTGTATAATTCGCAACGAATTGCATCGATAAAGTGCGGGTGTTTTTCCGATTTCTAAATTATTAATTTAGAAAGTTGTTCCTGAATTCTGAACACGGTTTAGAATACGAACGAGTTAACCAGTACCTAGTTGGTAGATGCATCTTATGGTAATAAATTCGATTGAAATTACAGTAACGTTACTCAAATAAAATTCAACGTCAAGCCAAGATAATTTTGGAATAGACAATTTAAACGAAAATTTGCGTATTTTCACATTGATATACATCAAGTATATAATTAAACATTTTGAACTTTGATAAATTATTTAGCGAGTAGATTAATAATTATAGGTTGTTTTAATTTTAAGGTTGATAGAAAATTCTATCTTTGTTTCTGCGTTTATAATATTTTTTAAAAGTTCTATTTTCTTGTAATTTGTTATTTGATAATATATTATATAAATTTGAATTCCAATCACTCTTTGGTACTCATTTCATATTCATTTCTCATTGTATTTGATAATTTTCAGGCTTTAGAAATTTTGATTTAATAAATGACCTTTGGTTAATTTCCTGACAGTAAAATCATTTGTAGCTACACTATTGTGAATACACCTTTATTACTGAATATAACCTATTTGAATTTTGATAGCAGTTGTCAAATTAATATGCCCGGCTCAGATGAATATTAAATTTTGTACTTTGAAAGATAAATCAATACACAATCGACTTACTCACTCTTATCTCAGGGTGGGATCATAGATTTTAAATAATAATTCAAATTTATAAATTTCAATGGATTCTCCAAATTAAGTATTAAGCTATTCCAAATATAGAGTAACTGTTTGTTCAATATACTACAAGACACTTAAATTATCTTATGACACATATGATTTTACTGTCAATGGAAATTAACAAAATGTCACTTATTATATCAAATTTTCTATAGTATGAAAATTATCAAACACAATGAGAATAGATATGAAATGAGTACCAAAGTGAGTTGGAATCAAATTTATATAATATATGATCAGATAACAAATTACAAAAAAAATTATAACTTTCAAAAATATTATAAACGAAAACAAAGATAGAATTTTCTAGCAACCTTAATACTAAAACAACCTATATTAGAAATCTACTAGCTAAATATTTTTATCAAAAGTTGAAAATATCTGATTTTATACTTGATGTATATCAATGTCAAATACGCAAATTTCCGTGCAAGTTGTCTATCCCAAAATTTTCTTCACTTGACGTTGAATTTTATATGTGTAACGTTACTGTGATTTAGATCGAATTTATTTCATTAGATGCATCTATTTTTTGAAATATATTCAAGAAAAGGCCTATTAATTATCGAGAAATACTGTAAATAAACTGGACAGGACTCACCAACTAGGTACTGGTTAACTCGTTCGTATTCTAAAACGTATTTAGAATTCAGCAACACTTTCTAAATTTATAATTTAGAAACCGGAAAATCACTTGCATTTTTACGATGTATTTCTTTTGTGAATTATACACGCACTGGCTTTACAATGCAAGGTTTTTATGTTCTGATAATATATTTATATGATTACTATTTTAAGCTTAAATAAATTTGACACAACTCTTATTTCGATGTTGTCTCGTGGGGATATCAAATTCAACTGCCTAAACTTAATACATAAATAAATCTCTTCTCCTTTGGATACCAAAAATTCTTTTTTTTAAAAAAATACAAATTTATGTTTTCCTATAACAAAGAGATATTTTCATTATTTTATTATAATTGCAATTTTGCTAGCAGAGACATCTGTATTTCTGTTTTCAAATCGTTATAAAATCTATTCTGCATTAGTGTCATCCGAAATTGAAATGTCGAATTTTATTTGTATATTGAATCTTCCAAATTATTGATTATACAGTGTGTATCACAAGTATTACATACAAATATGCACATTTTTCCTTATTTCAATGTTTTCTTCAAAATTTAGATAGAGGATATGTATTAAAATGTATGTATATATATATATATATATATATATATATATATAATAATTCTTAATTTTCTTAGACCATTTAAAATATTTTTCATTTCTTGTTCTTGGGTTTAGGTCATAAATAAATATAAAACTAAATATCGTCTACATACTTTGACGTTTCGCTCCTTGTTGGGAGCTTTCTCAAAAAGATGTTATGTCTTATTTGGACAGAATAAAATATTTACAATTGATCGATACACAATTTTGGAACGTGTACAAAAAGGACACTGAACATATACAAGCATATAAAAACAAGTTTGTTGATAAAATAATAAAGGTGTTCACCTCAGAACCAAATTTACGATATACGAGTGAAATCAAAAGTGTGTAGTATTTTTATTTTGTTATTGGATGTATATATTTTGGTTTCCAAATTCATTACACAATTAAATTATGATAAATGTGACTTAGATTTTTTATGTCTTGTTTATCGTTCAATAAATTCTTTTCTTTTTTTATATGTACCATTTCTTTGATTGCTAATTTATGGTAATTAGAATCCTGGGTTAGTATTTTTGTGCTATTGAAGTCAAATTCATGGTGTTACCTGGTTTCGTGTTTATGTAGGGCGGTGGACGCATTTTTTGTGTACTTGTGACCATTTAAGCGATTTTCTAGAGTTTGTGTTGTCATACCTACATATTTCTTCGGGCAGTTTAAACATGGTATAGAATACACTACGTTAGAGTTTTTTTTGGTTTTAATTGGGCTTTTCAGTTTAGTGAACAATGACGATAAGGTATTTTGAGTTCTGTGATATACGTTAATGTTGTGTTTAGATAAAACGTATTTCAGTTTTTCTGACAGTTGGTTTGTGTATGGTATTGATATGTATCTGTTATTATTTATTTGAGTTTGTTTTTTATTATTGTTATTATTGTTGTAGAATTTGTATGTGCGTTGTTTAAAAATTCGTTCTATGTTTTTTATCGGGTAGTGATTGTTTTTAGGGTGTTTTTGATATGTTTTAAAACTTCCGGACGGTATTCAGGAGCCCAATTAAAACCAAAAAAAATCTAACGTAGTGTATTCTATACCATGTTTAAACTGCCCGAAGAAATATGTAGGTATGACAACACAAACTCTAGAAAATCGCTTAAATGGTCACAAGTACACAAAAAATGCGTCCACCGCCCTACATAAACACGAAACCAGGGAACACCATGAATTTGACTTCAATAGCACAAAAATACTAACCCAGGATTCTAATTACCATAAATTAGCAATCAAAGAAATGGTACATATAAAAAAAGAAAAGAATTCATTGAACGATAAACAAGACATAAAAAATCTAAGTCAAATTTATCATAATTTAATTGTGTGATGAATTTAGAAACCAAAATATATACATCCAATAACAAAATAAAAATACTACACACTTTTGATTTCACTCGTATATCGTAAATTTGGTTCTGAGGTGAACACCTTTATTATTTTATCAACAAACTTGTTTTTATATGCTTTTATATGTTCAGTGTCCTTTTTGTACACGTTCCAAAATTGTGTATCGATTAATTGTAAATATTTTATTCTGTCCAAATAAGACATAACATCTTTTTGAGAAAGCTCCCAACAAGGAGCGAAACGTCAAAGTATGTAGACGATATTTAGTTTTATATTTATTTATGACCTAAACCCAAGAACAAGAAATGAAATATATATATATATATATATATATATTGAACTAGTAATCTAGTTTTGCAAATATATTGAAATAAATAAACATAATAAAAAGGTCTTATTATAACGGAAGGAGTGTCAGTAGACACAACCATTAGAATAAACTCAATAACAAGTCATATATTAGAATATAAAAAGATTGAAATATGAATAAATCGGGTGAAATATTGATGTGAATGTTTTAAAAAGGGATGAAGAATAAAAATTCCAACACTATATTAGTTAAATATTACCTGTACCAGTAATTCTGATTGGTTGTCAAAGTCACGGAATTCCGTATTACACTGAACACAGCCATAGCAATTTCTGCAGGATGAAACGTCATATAATAGCTCGAAACCTAAATTAAGAGGAAAGAATAATTAGTTTAACTATAACTTAACATTGTTTACATAATTTTTTTTTAGTAGTAGCAAAGGTTTAGAATACCATATTTCATTCATTCATTTCAAAGGGTTGAAACTAGATGGAAAAGATAGTTGGAACACAGCCCAAACGTATAAAAAGGAAATGAATATTTACAAGAAGTAATGCATGCTAGGGAATTTTCATTACCAACTTAAAATCATTGCTTTAATTACAAAAACAAAAATAATCAGGAGTTTATGTATGATAAATGATAAAACAGGACTCAAACTAAATTAGAATCAATTACATATAGGTTAATTAATAATATAGGTTGTAATATTTGTAAAAATAAACATTTCTCAGATTAACTAAATAACCTGAATTTAAGAAAATTGACTATTGTACGAGGAAAAAAGGACTTAATTAAAATTCCTTAATACAATAGAAATCTAAGTGTGTCAGTGTTATTACCCTCCAGGACAATATATTTATATTTTTTAATAATAGTAACTAAAAGACTGGAGAATAACAATTTTAGTGATAAAAAAACAAATAAGTGAGCTATGGACTAGGGAAGCCAAAAGACTTGTTGATTTTAAAAACAAAAGAAGGTGGATTAATGGTGGTGATAGAGGATGCGTCGTTAGAAGATTGCTCTCTGTATAAAATTGTATAAATGTGTTTAAAAGTTGAAATTATAAAAATAAGTTAAATAAAACTAATCATAGGAGTATCATATAAAGTGTAAGGAGTGAATAGTGTAGTAGGAGCGTGTCTCTTATGAGATATCTTCAAAATTTGAAGATGCGAGTGCAGCCAGCAGTGATAGCAGAAATAAGGTCTGTGTAATTTGTTTAAACTTATTTGGAATTCCAATTAACATTTTAAAGTGTACACTCAAATTTTTAGTTGAACATTCGAATCACATAACACATAAAAAGGCCAAAAACAATAAAATATGATGCATCATAAATTTATATATAGAGAATTAGATCTTTAATATCTATAAAATTAATGTACTCACCTTGTGTAAATTTATCCACTTGAAATATCACGTGTATCATGTATGTTACATTAAATCCTATACCTTCCTTCCAACTATTGCATGCATAACTTTAAACTATCACTTTCTTGACCTTTAAACACACACATATATAGTTTATAAATTCTCACGTATATGTAATTGATTGTAGAAACTTGATTATTATAACAAATTTATTTATCACAAGCACGCTAGCGTCGTGTTGACTGTGAAACGTTGTTTATGGAAGGGAAACCTCCTTCTTTCATGTAGATTGTAGTAGCGCATGCGTTTGGAGATTTAGCGCCGACGCAGTAGTGGGAACATTTTGTTATAGAGAATACATTTATGATATAGGGTGGCACAATTCCATAAGAATAAATGTATAAACCAAATTAATAGTTTCAAAAATATTTTATTATGTTCCAATCAGGTTAAAAATTATTTTATTAAATTGCTTTACATTTATGTGTTGGTTTTTCTTTATTCTCACATCCATGATTAAATTCTCCATATCTTTGTTGTCGTATTTCAATCATTTTATTTAACAGATATTGTTTCTTTCAGAGGTTGTAAGTTAAAGGTAAGATTAAGAATATATTTCCTCAATCTTTGATTAGTATCTCCAGAACTCAAAGGGAGGATTCTCATGCTTCCGACTAATTAAACATTATAAATAAATAATTAATTAAAAAAAATCTGAGCTAGTCAACCAAAGGAATAATTAATAAAAAAATATATAAAATAATATTAATAATAATAATATATATATATATATATATATATATATATATATAAAGATGGCGCCAGCTGACTACTTCTCGCTTGTGTGCAACTACACCAGCCAAGTAGAAGTGGTCGGAGGACGGAATCTTCAGTTCGGATTAGAGACTCTGAACTGGAAGGCATTACGGCACTCTTGAAGAGACCCAAGAAGGTCGAAACGCGTCAGTGTACTATGCCATTCCGCTATCAGTTGCGAATCACTACAGATGTCCGTATCGGCAAAATGGCCGATCGACGTCAAGGTTTTCGAAGGGGATGTAATTCAATATTCTGCGTGGAATTAGCCAGGAATGTAGTTGTTTTGCCTTAGAAGAACGGTCAGGCTAATACGTCGAAATTTTTGAAATTTCGACTAAAAGCAGGTGTAGTAGAAAATCGAAATTTATGTTTCATATAGACATAGTATTTTTTGAAATTATATTCACATTTGGCCAACAATGGGCAACATTTTGAGCAATTATTAAATTGAAAATCTGTGTACAATATTGTAATTCAGTTTTGATAAAAGGAATGATAATAAACAGTTGCAGTTTTTATTTTAATGGTACGAAGCAGCAAACAGATTTTCTTAAATATTTCGACAACGAATCGATCAATTAAAAAAAGCAAAAGCCGACGTGAAGAGATTAAAAAGACCTTTCAAATGAGGTATAACTCGATACCCCTTCCCATTTAAGATTTTGAAGTTGGCAACTCCGCCTGGCGGGGGGTGAAAGGAGGCGCGTTGCCTTTATGATAAAAAGTTGCCCCCTTCGATATATTTGTTGACGTATCCCAGGATTTTTTTTAAGTACACACATTTCGAGAAAGTTAGGGTGGGAAGTCCTGAAATGAACACCCTGTATATATATATATATATATATATATATATATATATATATATATATATATATATATATATATATGCCAGAGAAGGAGGAACGCGTACACTTTGTTGACTTGACGTGTTAAGTTAAGTTTTTGTAATTTGGAATCTTTTCCCATTGTTTCTACAATAATTCTTGATTAGAATTAGCCTCTGATTACACCTTGTCTCTTCCATCTACATTCCGTATGTCTATCATTGGAGGCATACACTGCTGCAACAAAGTTAACTTAAATGTTTTGATGATAACTTGATGAAAACCGGTTTCTGTGGTCATAAATGAGGAAGTATGCAACAATATCTTATGATTTTATATCAAATGAACTATTTTGGATTTCGGATCACTACAATTGGAGTGTGATAGTTCGGAAAAGGTTCTGAACATATTCTTCTCCATTAGCCACTTGTTGATTTCTTAGCAGAACTTAACGTTTCTAAATAATACGTATCAAACACAATAACTAGGTGCCGACTTCCAATAAAAAAAGAGGTTATAAAAAATTAAATGAAAATTTCCAGAACGAAAATGATGAAATCCAGAATGGGGCTCTGTACATTTTTCATATTATCATTTTCTGTATATAATACGTGACAGATTCTACACGTTAAGAAGTAACTAACTCAAGTCACGTTATTGTTAGGAATTCTACACCAGAAGTCAATAAAATCGTTTATATTTCATTTCCATTGGAAAACTGCGAAGGTGCTTAGTGCCGCTGCTAATTGGCTCATCAATTTCAAGCACCCCGCTAGAGTTATTGTGAATTAAACATAAAAAATGTTTTCTATTAAGAAGTTTGTAGAGGAAATGAACTGGATTAATCACAAAGATGCGAAGTTAATAATAAAATCATTTCCCCCCTGATTCTGTCCCAGGAAATAAAATGGATCGAACAATATTCTCAGCTATTAACATACAAAGTGAAAGCACTCTATCTACTTACGCATATCCGATGTTTGTAAAATGGAAGAAAGATATTGAAAAAATTGCGAATGATTTACACCTTGGGATCAAGCTATATGTATAGTACGCATATACATATAGTGCAGGAATGTAATGGTATATCCCCTTTAAGTTATGTTGCGAAGCTAGACTCTGAAAGGTATTAATCGTTTGTTTACACTACACACACTACACTCTATCTTGATGCTAGCCGACCAACTAAATAGTGAGCGTTGCTTATAGCTGGTGTTCGAAAAAATTCCTATCTCAAAATATACTTATAGTTCAGTAAAATATGGGAAATATGAGTTACTTTGAAATTATATTACTAATTATTGTTAATAACACGAGATATACGGTAGTATTATATGTCGGGTGTTATGTTTAAGATGTATTTAATAATTATAAAATTTATACATTCATTTTAACGATTATTGGTTGAAATTATAATGTTAAATGAATATATCGTCTAATAAGCATTTTAAATTATAATATTGACTGGACTATGACAGTGTTAAAATCAAAGGATAAGCAGAAACTTTGAAGTTCGCACTATATCTCTTACGTGAACCATACCAAATGAGGCACATCACTTTTTGCTTGCACACATGATATTTCATCGTGTAGACGATAGACTTAGTATACACATTTAATCCTCCTCGTATGTGTCGCTGGACCTAATAACAAGAATATTATGGAAAAACGGAAAAGTACAGTTACCAATCATGAAAAACCTAAATTTTCAACAAGGCGTCAATTTGGAACATATGTCGCATTCCTAAAAATATAAAAGTTGAACTTCATTTCCATCGTTTATCCTGAGAGTAGTTGAATATCCCTGGGAAATACTGAAGTGATAGATATCTGATACGCTATAATTGAACCAAATATCTCATGGTTCTTCAAGATCTGGTTTCCATTTTCAATTATTCATTCCTGTGGAACGTGACTGCTTTCAATTATTGTTTTATTGATTTCAGTTAACAGAGAGATACTTTATCATATAACTATAAATGTATCCAGATCAACAGAAACCACAATGGGGTTTCTAAAATATAATTGTATTTTTCAGTAACAATCAATTCAAATTTCAACCAGCGATAAATCAACACCACCTATACCAAATGTCTTTCATGCATATTTCTTAATGATATACGACATTTATTAACTAGTTTTGATCTCGTAATAAATTTCCAACAGGCAATTTCCTTGGTTACACTTACTTCTCTCAGATTTTAGCTCTTACTCGTTAGCCGAGACTGTATCTCAGGACTCATTAATTTTATAGGTTATTAGAGTAAATTAATATTTTGAGTATTAAACGAGCTCCTGTTCAGAGAATGTGCGGCTGAAGAGATAATAACTCTTTTAGAACACGTAGCCGACTTCGCTTGATGTAAATGCAATATATTCGGAGAAGAAAACGCTTCCTGGCAATTCAATTATAGGCTGCGATGATGTCACTTTAATTCATTATTATATTAAGTTAAGTAAATATACTTGGGCAGGAAAAATGAATAAAAAGTATTTTTGTTCAAAAACAAATAAAACACAACCAAATATTCAAATATTGAAAACTAAATAATCATTCCCAGTCTCGTATTCTTTTGACTAGCGTATCTTTGGTAATATAATCTATATACATTTTCAGACTATCACAAATGGCGATGTGTATATATGCATCAATGCCAATCCATTCAGCCTGCCTTCAAACCATTCTAGATCTTATTCAATCTTCCAGTCTCCTGATGTTCGAGAAACTACTTTCAGAAGATATAACACTTACAGGCAGGCAACATAATAGTTACAGCAGAATTTTTATGTTAGACATATTAATATCACATTCCTTCAGAGCAATTATACTATTATCTGGTGTATTTTGCTGGGTATTCCACATCTGTTTCCATATATATATATATATATATATATATATATATATATATATATATATATAACAAGATGTACGAATAGTGCGTGACATATGAATAATAAGCCACGAATAGATTAGTGGGTATTGCACGCAAATAGAAGAATGGGCTACTGAAACATGCATGTCTGCGGTTACCAGGGGCTACTGAAAAGACTGGTAACCGCAGACATGCATGTTTCAGTAGCCCATTCTTCTATATATATATATATATATATATATATATATATATATATATATAGCTAATAACCATGAAAATACATGCAATATTAAATATATGGAATAATGATCATAAACGCACTATATATAATAATAACAATAAATGGAAATAAAAAAATATATAGATAATTACCATGAAAATAAATGCAATAATAAATATATGAAATAATGATCACAAACGCACTATATATAATAATAACAATAAATGGAAATAAAAATGTATATAGTTAATTACCATAAAAATAAATGCAATAATAAATATATGGAATAAGTGGTGTTAGTAATGTATATTGATGTTATTTGTCTCACCAAAACCTCTTGCTGTTGCTAACTTAACAAAATAATGTAAATGAAAAAGGAGAAATCCGGGAAAACAGATTGTTGGCCCCACGTTGGGCGCCAAAATTAGCCACGCACTTTCTTTGTGATTAATTAACGAGAAAAGAAAAAAAATGATTGTGAAATTGAAGAAAATATTTATGAAAATGAAAGAAATGAAAGAAATATGAAAAATAGAAAATAAGAGTTAAGCTGATAGATCGTAGAGAAGTGAGCGTGCAATTATGCCGAGCTATTTCAACTTTCATCTATTTAACAAAAAAAAATATGTACGGGTATACAGAGATGTTAGGAGCAAAATATCTAAAGATATCAACAAAATAATAAAGGTAACATACAAAAAAATTCACCAATTATCGCATGTAGCCGGGTAATACTAATAGCTGGGAGCTGGTGAAACGTAACGATGTAGCTGTATTTCGAACAAAAAAAAATATTTACGAGTATACAGAGATGTTAGGAGCAAAATATCTAAAGATATCAACAAAATAATAAACGTAACACACAAAAAAATTCACCAATTATCGGATGTAGCCGGGTAATACTAATAGCTGGGAGCTGGTGGAACGTAACGATGTAGCTGTATATCAAACAGAAGTTGCTTGTAATAGACCCGCTTAAAAAAACTTGTGGCCCGTAGCCAAAAATACTTGCAGCCCGTGCTCAGAAACTTGTAGTCCGTGCTCAAAACTCGTAGTCCGTGCTCAAAACTTGTAGCCCGTGCTCAAAAACTTGTAGCCCGTGCTCAAAAACTGGTAGCGTGTTCTCAAAAACTTGTAGCCCGTGCTCAAAAACCCCTGTGAAGGCTTATAGGGGTTTCAAAGAAATGTATAGTTTGTGGTCTCAGAATCCTGAATTTCAGGTAAATCTTCACGTGGTCAACCAAAGAACCGCTTCAGAACTTACCAACCATGAAGATATCTTCGTAGAAAAAGCCCAAAAATCCACAAAAAAGTGACAAAATACGGGGTATTGAATTTCCAACCAGCCGAACACAACTCTCGAAGTGGAGAGATATCCAAATTCTCTTCAAAATTCGTTCTCACAGACACCGATAAAAATAAATCAAACAAAAAGACATTAGATGGCAAAAACTAATCCGCTTCGTAAATAACGAAAGTGTAGAAACGAAAGTGAAGACCTGCATACACGCATTGTTTCAAAATAAAAGATTACAATTTCGTTTATTATAAAACCCTACATTTTACCGAATTAATTCGTAAAAAAATGTTGATTTTAGCAAAACACAATGCTATTTGCCTGTATGCAACTAACATAAAACGAAACATTATATAGATATTTCAAGTATAAAGGTTAAATCACGATTTAGTTGAAAGAGTGAACTGGGAATAATAACAGTCAGTTGTGGGTGAATTAACCAGATATTTCACTTGAATATATCGAGATTAAACTGAAATAATAAGAAGTATAATTCATGAATGTTTAATGGTAAAATCAAACCGTTGCAAAATATAGCTAGGTATTAGAAGAATGCAGTTCATCATTACTAGGAACGACATAACAAATTACCAGCTTGATATCTTAGTAATTGAGTTCCTTCTTTTACGACGTTTGTATGGTTAAGAATTACAATGTTCCTAATTTGGTTCTATAGATAAATAATATGAAGAAATCAATATTGATAACTAATCCACACGGTTGCCGAAAAAATAATGTACTTTACACGACTGGAAACAATTTTTTCGGACTCGAAGACTTCCAGGACTCGCCTGCGCCTCGTCCTAGAATCTTGTCAACTCGTCCGAAAAAACAGTACTTTCCAGACTTGTTACGTAAATTACTATTCCATTTGAAAATACAATGTATACAATAAAAAAGCTTAAGTGAAAACCTCTAGATATCCCTTACAGCAGTATATTAATCTAGTTTAAGAATATGTAACTTATAACACTAAATGCTCCAATCAACAAACAGAATCAATTATTTATTATTGCATCATATTGCCTTAGAGAAGATTAATGATATATTTGTAAATAGTTATGAAGGAGTTCAATACCAAAATTTCACTTCCAGTATTAGGAGTCCTAATTGCTATTGCATTTTTAGATATGACTTTATAGGAAAAGTAGTAAACATTTTTGAACTAAATAGAAAGTGTTAAGTTTGAAAAAAATCCCAAATTAACTCCAATTTTTCATTAACCATGTTCATCTGATAAAATTTATTGTGGCACAGTGATTGAAAGTAATATTGTAGAAACATAACTATTGGATACTCGATTGTATACAATTAATTATAAACTCATTTAACTTAATAATGTGTCATATCTCTTCTTCATTAGTAGTTTTTTTGTATACAGTGTATTAATAATGCTTAGTTTTCATTGATTTACAATTCCATAATGTTAAAATACAATATGTTCCAGGATGGGAGTAACAAGATGAGAATAGTATATTATTTTATAGAGAAGAAAAGTATGAATTTTCATGGTAGACCTGAATTTATCTGCCAAACGGAGTGAGTAAGCCATGAAAGGTCCCTTCACAAAATAAAATGTTACTATTCCTTTGAAGAACCCCCAATGTATCTTATGGGTCCCAGTCGATGGCTGAAAATCTAGTTTAATCTGGTTTATGATGTTCTGATCATAGGTCTCCATCGGCACAATTTGATCTAAGGCAGTTGTTTTTTAAGCTGCTGTTCAGAACACCTTTAAAGGTTTCACAGATAAGGATTATGAAGTGTACGTTACGGAATAGTTGAGGCACTCGAAACAGCGACTCTTGCGTGAGGAAAAGTAACTGTAAGTAAACGATAGAATTTTCTTTAAACAAATTGGATTCCTGTTGATGTACCATAACGTTTCATAACAATTTTGTGGTGTATAATATTAACATTATTAAATAACTATTCTAATAAATTTTGTGTGAACTAGCTGTAATGTATGTGTATCAGTTAAACTTTATTAATTCAGTTTCAAAGTATGTTACGTTATGGTAACTACAGATTAATATACCCTTTTTTATTTCTTGCTTTCACTGAATGCGTGCAACAGTTGCACACAAATTCAATTTTTGTTAAGATGTGTAATATATCACTTTCCACACTTGTTATGTAATATGCTTACACAATTTTTTTAGGTTGGATTCCTGGAAAAGATATTTTGTTCTAATTTTGTACCTGTTTTTTCAAATTTACTAATAGTGAATAAACTATTTAAATCCTTTATTGCTTTTTTTATTTTAACGGTACAGAGTGGAGAACTAAGAACGGCTGTAGGCCATATCTCATATAAGAATTATGGTACAACTCTGAATCAAACACCTTTAGGAAAGTGGCCCTCAAAAATCGCTGGAAAATATTTTTCAGTCTCTAAAATATGCACTAGGGGTAGAATGAACACTCGAAAACATGATACTGTGATTATCTCCAAAAAAACATAGTAAAGGTGCCCTAAAAATAAAAAATTTGAAATCTTGAAGAGAAAAAATTTGATAAGGGACTTTTTGCCATACGTCTTCAAATAATGGGTGGGGTTCAAACATATGAAAAAATGTATAATTTTTTTGTTTTTTAACCGAAATTAATGATTTTTGAGTCATTTAAAAGAGTTTTTTCTGTTTAATAAGATTGATAACAAAATTGAATCATTTTGTATCCGCTCGTAAATTTCTAATGTAAACTGGAGCATTTTTTAAATCTGATATTGTAAATCTTATATCTTGGAATAGTATTAAGATTTAGACCTGCGGTTTTCACTTAATTTCTATTTTTTTATCCCCTTTTCATCAGGATTTGAAAAAATGACTCATTACATTTGACATTCAATACACCGCATAGTACTACTGGTAAATGCCCAAACGAGATGATGTTCGCTAGAAGACTTCGCACATTAAGACAACATAAAAAACCGTCAGAGATTCCTTCGCGTTTCGAAATATCAAGCAACAGATGGAAAAAGAGAATCGATACCTCAATAAGCGCACGTTTAGTGATGGGAAAAATGTTTATGTACGTACAAATCTAAATAAGGAATAGTCACCTACAAAGATTACTCAATGCACCAAAAATATTCGTACAAAGTTATTATTGATGATGGGGAGGAGAGAATACCTCATGCAGATAACATAAGACAAAGCAATAACAGTGCTCTTGATTACTAATCAACCTCTTAAGTTACAGGGGTCAAAAGTCTTGCAAACATATGTTCCTTGCACTTACAACTGATATACCTATACCAGAGATAGTATCATCTACCGATCCCTCGACCCAAGAGGTAGCATTTCCTACAATTTCCTGTGCGGAGCAGATCCTTGAAAAGCAAAACACACAAGCCGTTATACCAATAGAACCAGAAAAACTACCCCGGAGCACCAGGAAGCGCCAAAAACCGAAATGATTTTAAGAATAAAATATATATTATAATTTTGTCAAACGGAAGGAATGAAATGTAATTTGAGACACACCCACTAACAGACGAGGAAAATTCAAATGAGATTTGGGCAAAAATGGAATCTAACATATTGCAATCTGCAAAAGAAAGTATAGGAGTCTGAAAAATCAACGTAAACTCAACAAAAATATCGAAACCTTGGTTCACTGAAGAAACTAGAGATCTAGCATATGCAAAGAGAAAAGCATATCTGCAATATTGCAGTAACAAGACAGCCGACAGCTATCAACAATACTAAAACATAAGAAACGATGTAAACTCTAACATAAGAATCCTGAAAAGAGACTATTGGACACGGTTTACCAAAGAAATGGAGCACGATCTATACGGATCGCAACGTAAAGTGTGGACAGTCATTAAAGGCAGAAAAAAACCAATCAATGAATATAAAAATCCCAATTAGATAGAAGGAGAACTTTATAATCCAGAAAACGAATATACCTAGAAATGAATATATATAGGAAGATGAACAAAACATAGAAATAACAAAGGAAGAATTTGAAAATGGCATAGAAAAATTAAAAAATAGAAAAGCCCCTGGACCCGATGGTATACCGAACGAGCTATTAAAACACGGAGGAAAAACGATAATGGAAAACATAAGTACACTTTTTCAGAAAATCTTAGACAGCAAGAAGGTACCAGAACAATGGAAAAATAGCTTAACAAGACCAATATATAAAAAAGGAAACACGAATAACCCTAGCAATTATCGAACCATTACCTTGCTAAACACAACACTCAAGCTATTAACGAAAATAATCGCCAATAAGATCAATAAAGACTCTACGATATCAGAAGAGCAACAGGGCTTCCGACAAAATAGATCAACAATAGATGCGATTTTCATAGTCAGACAAATAGTTGAGGAAGCAATTGAATATAATAATCCTGTATATATGTGCTTTATAGACCGGTCCAAGGCCTTTGACTGTGTCCAATTAGAAGATGAGTTAAAATTACTAAAAGCAGAAAACAAACAATGGTGAAGATAATTAAAGACGTCAACACAAGCAACAAAACTAAAATTAAGGTCAAGAATTAATTAACATCGGAAGTAAATATTACATCAGGAATTCGACAGGGCGATAGTTTAAGCCGATGATTATTCAATCTAGTAATGGATAAAGTAATAGATGAAGTAAAAAACATAGGACACGGAGACGGACTTGGAGGAAAACAAATAAAAATTTTGTGCTATGCAGACGATGCAATTCTGATATCAGATAATGAGCACAACCTACAACGTATGGTAAATGCCTTCAGAACATCGGCGGAAAAATATATCATGCAATTATCAACCATTAAGACCAAAACTATGGTAACGGCAAGAAATATCCAGCTACGGAGAGCTAAAACAAAGTGTACGAAAACAAGCAAATAAGGAATCTTACATATTAGGCTGCCTGAGGGATGTTATTTGGAAAAACAAAGACATGAGACTGGATGGGAAAATTCGTATATACGAGTATAAAGCATGTGTTAGACCATTATTGACATATGCAATAGAAACGAGATCCGACACAGTGGAAAAAAAAAGAATAGTGAGAACAACAGAAATGAATACTTTAAGATCAATCGCTGGCGCAGATAGGATAGCCCGAACAACAAGAGATCTAAAACCATGTAGCACCAGACCACCAGGAAGGCCCTTTAAAAGATGGCTAGACAGCTGGCAATCGACATCCCAAATAAAATCTCAGCACTTATCGAAAGAAGAATGTAATGTTGGTAACAGTATGATATGTCATGTCATACAATTTAATGTCAATCGTGTGGTCAATATATAATCACTGATCGTTTTTTACGTAATTTCTTCAATCACATATTCATGTTTCAACGTAGTGTATTATTACCGAAAAGATAACCATTATGAAACCCACAGACTACATAATTATTACCATCTGAAAAATATGTGATGTATACACCATATCATGTTTTTTGATAAGTGACAGGTGTAATTTTATTCACGAAAAAAGTTTTATGCTTCTTATTTTACATTAGAACTTCCAAGAAGAACTCAAAAACATTTCCCAGAACTCCTTCAAGGAAGGATACAGCATATTTTGTTACTAGGAGAAGAAGAAACACCTCTCGACAATTCTAAATTTGAAATGTATTTTCAATCAATTTTATCTAAGTGGTGATTAAAATTTGCTATAATGGAAGCCATAATGAAAAACGAACTAACAAGATCCACAATTTCAGGTTGGTCAAAAACGTAAACATAAATCTCAAATCATATCGAACGCCAACTCTCAACCAACAGCAGCGCTGATGAACTTTTAGAGTAACAGAAATTTGGCTGGTATTTAGTTTCTGCAAAGCTTACGGAAGCCGGAATCTTACTGTTCTGATTGTAACGCGAAAATTTGCCGAGCCGTCGGAGATTTAATATTGGCTAGCCTGTCGACTGAGAGAAGTCACAGCGCCGACGGTGCGAAGTTAAAATTCAGTTCTCCATTTGCCGTCAAGGTGTAAACACACGTTTCCAACTTAAAATTTTTTCCATGTGCTCTGGGAGCCATAAAGCATTTTATTAAAAACCCGACAATTCCGACGTAGGGGAGGAAAATACGGCTGAAACCAACAGCTGGCAGCTTCGACCCGTTAGGCTTCTGGTTCAGAAACGGCCGATGACTGTGGATACCAGTAGAAACTAGTGGAATTGCGTAATTCGTGGTAAATTTCCGTAGACGGCGTTGGTTAGAAGGATTCATTATAAAGGTAAATGGTTGAAAATACTTTCTCGGAATTAACAGTTTATAGGTTTATTAACGTAGGAATTTTAGCTTTGAATCGTAGTTTATTGGGGTATGTAATCTGGATTTCACGAGATAGTTTCGATGCATTTCATAAATTCTTATTAGTTCATATTCGTCATTGCTTTATATTTTTTTAGAAATAAGAATATACCACGGGGGTTGTATAAATATTCAGGGATGTGTCCAACGACATAGTTTTTATATTATGGTTTTTTTGGTATCGTAGTTTTTTTGCTAAGCGGAAAAAAGCCAGTCATATAGTTTTTATTCTCAGTGTAAATGGCTTTTATACAGTTAACAGTCAGGTTGTATGATTATTTGCGAATTTCGGGTGTTGTTAATACAGTCAGTTTGATGGGATATTACGAGGGTACGTCGAAAATTTGACCAGGGTAAAATGTAAACCCTATGTAGAGGCTAATTCGTTTCTCTATTTTAGGGTTTTTTTTGTATATGGATATTAAAATACGGATTGGAGATTCATGAGTCAGTGAGACCAGCTCCAGGAGAGTTGGAATACCCTGGATCGGCTTCAGTTCCTGTTCTGGTTCCGTAAAAAGGATAAGTGAACAGTTTTCCTTTTTATTCTTCATTTTCATTTGTAAATTCACCTTTCACAGTATTCTATTCAAAGTTTTATTTCTTTTTTCGTTGCAAATACTATAATTTCACTTTACACTTGTACTTTGTATTCAAAATTTCTAATTTTGCTTATAGTTTAAAATACGCTAGGATACTACGGTACGTACCTGGGTACTGCGTTATATAGTAGATTTTTCAAACTCTGATGATTTTATGTATATAATTTGCGCCGTACATAATTTCGAATTATATTTTCTCTAGCAACGCTAAGCTCGTTTGCTATTTAAATTTTATGCTTATGCAATTATTTATATTTATATTGATACTGGTATAAATTGCGGAAGTGTGAACCCTTGTAACTGTAAATTGTTAATCTGTGATATATATTATCGTTGTATTTTTGAGATATTGTACATGAATTATTTGGTCGTTTCTCTATAATTATAGAATTGAGACATCGGTGTAGTTTGGGGCCCTCAGCTCTTCTGCACCCTGAGTTTGAAGCCTTCAGCTCTGCTCAGAGTTTATAGATCCTGCTTGACTGTTATTTACTTAAGTTGTAACTGATAAATTAGTAAGCAATTTTTTTGGATTTATGTAGATTTCGGCCTTCAGCCTATCTACATTCTGTGTCTACAGCCTTCAGCTGAGTTCAGACATTATTTGGAAACAATATTGTAGTAATATTGTAATAAATATTTCGTTGGTCCAAAGTGACTATTAAAACTTCAATCAGGGGATACTTGCTGACTTTTATTTTTCTTATGATAACTCAGTTTAACCTTTGGAGTGTGTAGTGAGTGTTGTTAACCCACTGAGGAGTTGTGGGCTAATTAAAGAAGTCTTGGGTGCTTGCCAAAACTTCTCTGGCGCCCTTTTTGTAAACTTAATAATTTTTTGAAGAATTCACCCCTTCTTCGACTGGCGAGCACGGCTTGTACCACGTGAGACAACCCGCATACCTATAACGAGCACTGAGAGGGTTGGTAGGTTTTCTCGTTATATGATGATTGATGGATATTCTCAGCGAAATTTTTTGCATGTGAAATAGCCCAGGTAGCAAAGGTACGTCAAAATGACGAACTTTTTAGGTCATTTCTGACGTTAGACGTCAGTGACCGTAAAATGACGTCTCTTAGAACGTCATTACTAGACGTCACTATCACGTTTGTTATTCATGTGAATACCTACACGAATATTAAAATTAAAGAAAAAACAGAAAGCTAACAAAATAAATTTCTAATTATTTTTTATTTTGAAATTTTCGCCAATTTTCTCATCGAGTCTGCCCCGACCGAAACCGAAGTACGTCGCGTCGCAGTTCGCACTCAACAATTCCATTTCTCGTCCCGCTCTCGTTTCGTTAATTCGTTCGTTGACTTGTTGCTCGTTGTGGTCGCCAGTCTCCATACTCGCCCTTGTTTATGTGTCGCATAATAATAATACTCCGTGTATCGTTTTATGGGAATTTTTGGTCGATGTTTGGATAAAAATAATATACCTGTTTATCTCTTAAATATTTAAATTTGAAAGATGTTTTCCGTGGTTGGGTTCAGTGAGGAGTTTGGTGGCACTCTTGCCGTTGTCCATTCAAAATGGCTGACACCGTTGAAAAAGGAAGTGTTTTGGCCTCCTTAATAAGGACACGAAAGTCTTTAATAAAGGGGTTCTGAAAGGAGAGGAAGTTTGCGATAAATGGAAAGTGTATTCGATTTCAAAGTGTTATTATGTAACTCTAACAATATCTAATCTAAAATGCATAATATAAAATTTAAAATCTAGCTATTTGATGTTGTTATTGCCATTTTGATACCTACAATTTATTATGTTTCTCGGCCCCATAACTTGATTAATTTAATCACTTAATTTTTCCAGTATCAGCTGATGCTAGAATGCACATCGTATATAAGTACTGTTAGAAAATTTGGAAAGCCCTGTACACACATATGTTTTTATCTTTCAGACAATTTTGAGGTAGCACAGAAGAAATTAAAACTTGCTGAACTAACTTCAGATTTACAAACAGACAATGAAGAGAATGAATCCACCACTTTGAAATCCAAAAGAAAAGTTAGTCGACCAAGTCTTATCTGAATTTAAAGAGCTATGTTTTCAGGATATTATTACCAAATGTGTTATTTTTCATCTATTAGATTACTCTCGTGCATCTTTTCCTTCGCTACATAATATAAACTAATTACATTTATTATTAAAATCTATTATTATGAATGAATGACGTTCTATATTTAATGAAAAATAAATTTAAGTATTGTTTGTTTTATTTATCAGTAAAAGATTTTTGATATAAACGTCTAAAGTTGCCGTTTTAATGACGCCTAGAAGTGACGTCTAGAATTGACGTCCAATGACGTCTAGAATTGACGTCCGCTGACGTTGACATTTGCCCGTCATTAAGACGTTATTTAACGTCATAATATAGGTGAACCAGACGTCTGCAATGACGTTTCTTGTACGTCCGAGGTATGTCTTATGCTACCTGGGAGTGGAAGGGTCGGTTGGCCGAATGTTTCTCTATCAATAATTATTGCACAAATGTCCAACCTTCTATCATAATCACAATATTGTGAGATGTAAATAAACTTCAGTTTATATGGATGAGTTTTTTTTCGATTTAATGTACGTGGCTCTGGCTAAAACCAACGTCCGCGGCTTCTTTCAAAACTCAACAAGGGATTTGTCCTTCATTAAAGCATTAGTCACGCCAATGCATACAGAAAATCTTCGGAAGTCTTCAGAAACAGCTCCGATTTTTAGTTATTTGATATTATTCAAAAGCGGGGACAGAATCATTTATATTGTTTAAACCATATTCCTGATATTAATTTAGACAAAATTCAGTTTCGTATATGTAGTGTCCGTCATATCAATTCTGCGGTAGCTTCATATATTATATTTATATATATATATATATATATATATATATATATATATACAAAAGGACAAATACTATTGAGGTTAGCAGCAAAAGGAAAAGTGTACTATTCTTAGATTCCCAAGCTTTCGCAAATATTTATTTGCATCTTCAGGGAACTACAAAGACAGAGAAAAAAACATAAATTACAAAAACAGTCCGCTACAACAGTTTCATAACTTACGCTAGTTGAGAATGTATCCTTGATCTTAACATAAGGACAATCGTTGAACAGTTAAAATTAAAGAAAGAAACAAGTCCAGATTGCATTACAAACACTAACAGTCACATATTAAAATATTTTAAAATCATTAAAAGGTTGAAACATTAAAACAGCGAGAATTCACACAAGCACATGGATCCATTTTAAATTGGATCTAAATTTGAAAACAGAATAAGGACAGGTTCTTCTTTCCTATGAAATAGAAAAGAAAAATTATTAATTACCACGACCATAATGACCTAAACTAAAAACGATCGAAATAATATATACATTTGAATAGAATACGAATACGAGGAAGGTACAATAATTCGGTCGATGTTATGTAGAAATATTGTTAGAATTATCACCAATCTGCTTACAGGAATTTTGCTTGTCTAGAGTCAAGAGGAGAGAGTACACATTGCTTAAATTTTGAATGTATGTTTTCTTATTAATACGGGAATCCTCCTGAAAAATGAAGGCCATTTCCAAAAATAATCTTTTACTGTAGTTTCTTTCACATGATAGAATCTTAATCCCTTCAAAATCTATTTCATGATCTAAGGAGGAAACATGATTGGCAAGAGAACATCTCTCTCGATGCAGTCTTATATCGCTTCTATGGAGAGATACACGACTAGACAGCTTTTGAGAGGTCTGGCCAATATATGAAACTACAGTAAAAGATTATTTTTGGAAATGGCCTTCATTTTTCAGGAGGATTTCCGTATTAATAAGAAAACAGACATTCAAAATTTAAGCAATTTGTACTCTCTCCTCTTGACTCTAGACAAGCAAAATTCCTGTAAGCAGATTGGTGATACTTCTAACAATATTTCTACATAACATCGACCGAATTATTGTACCTTCATCGTATTCGTATTCTATTCAAATGTATATATTATTTCGATCGTTTTTAGTTTAGGTCATTATGGTCGTGGTAATTAATAATTTTTTAATAATTTTTCTTTTCTATTTCATAGGAAAGAAGAACCTGTCCCTATTCTGTTTTCAAATTTAGATACAATTTAAAATGGATCCATGTGCTTGTGTGAATTCTCGCTGTTTTAATGTTTCAACCTTTTAATGATTTTAAAATATTTTAATATGTGACTGTCAGTGTTTGTAATGCAATCTGGACTTGTTTCTTTCTTTAATTTTAACTGTTTAACGATTGTCCTTATGTTAAGATCAAGGATACATTCTCAATTAGCGTAAGTTATGAAACTGTTGTAGCGGACTGTTTTTGTAATTTATGTTTTTTTCTCTGCCTTTGTAGCTCCCTGAAGATGCAAATAAATATTTGCGAAAGCTTGGAAATCTAAGAATAGTACACTTTTCCTTTTGCTGCTAACCTGATCAGCAACGATCATAGGCGTTTATCGCTTTTTTGCTTATATATATATATATATATATACGAGTATTATTTGATTTTTAATTTATTAATTTATATAATTTATATATTTATAGGTTGAATAGATTTTTCATGTATATGTTTATTTATATTTGTTTTTATTTCTGTGGCTAGCTCAGTTCTTTAATTAATTATTTGGGTATTCGGGAGCATGAGACTCGTTCTTGCCTTCGAGTTCAGGCATTGATTGATATATTCTGCTTGAGTAAATAAAATGAAACACATTAATTCCAATGATTTAATTTTTTTGAAGAAAATTTTATTTTAATATATATAATAGCTACGCCTATGACATTATCAAACCGCAGTCACAAATGAGAACCTCCACCATTCTATGCGCATGCTCAAATAAATACGGATTGATGCGAGAGAAACCGAACGTTTCTTAGAGACGCTTACCAGTTATATGTGTATTATCTACATAAAATTCGTTTCTTTGTAATGCTGGTGATGGACATAGCATAAAAGAATTTATGTGTGAAAATTACATATATACAGATAATGAAAATGTTCAGAAGAAATGGGTTATAATCTATACATACATTTGAAAATATTATATCTATTTATTTACATGCACATTTCTTATATGATTGGAAATGAAGTAAGTACCACCATTATTTATTACAGAATGCAAAACATGCATGTAGGCCTTTTTTTAATAATCTCAAAATTTTATCTAATGAATAAACTACATAAAATCATATAGACGCAAGAATTATTATACACATGGAAATAGTCACTGAATTTATATTAGTTTGTTATTATTATTATTATTATTATTATTATTATTATTATTATTGGCCAATAATATTTAAAAAACACTGACCTGAAGTCTGTAATCTGGATTTTAACACGTCTAGTAACAGAAATACGCCTATTGAAGTCCACGCTTTTATTTTCAGAAGAATCTGAGGTATTATCAGGCAAAAACTGGATATACACACATGTGAGTGTTCGTAGTTTTATATATACGATGAATCTCTAGCTTTTATACTTATATGTTGCGATTTAACTTGAAATTTGTTGTAAAATTTTTCTTCTCATCTTCTCTTCTTCGACGCCAAACCCAATCTACCAACGCTTCCCCTCGATCGTCAATTTTTTAATCAATAAGTAAACTATTGTTTCTCAGCTCACTGTTTTTAAACAAAGTTTTGTTTCTTTATAATTCAACAAATTTGTCCTGTCATATTACACCAATTCTTTCTTGAGCTGTAGAGTACTATTCACATTTATAGCACTTTATGAAAGTTTTGAAAACCAATATGATTGTGAATTTCACTTAAAGAAGTCTGTTTCTTCTTTAATTCAAATAAATTTCAATACAATAGGTCTTTAAACAAAAGATTCGTGGTTATATTTCGATATTACAATGTCAACTCTTGTTTTGATACTTGTGATGACTTTGAAATAACATTTACATTTATAAACATAAATTGTTTTATCTGATATATATATATATATATATATATATATATATATATATATATATATATTATTAACATACACTGTATTATTTACTTACTTTTATTATGAAATTTAAATGTAGATGTTTATTATTTAGAATTTTTGTTTATTTTGGCTAGCTCAGTTATTGTTTTTTTTATATATTTGTTATATTTATTATATATTTATTAATTCGGGAGCATGAAACATGTACCAACATAGTTTGTTGACGATGCAGACAAGTGAATGGTTCAAACACATAAAAGAATTTATATATAAATCATACATATATATGATACAAATTGCTGTGGAAAGAAAATAGTTATATACATATATAGAAATATAGGAATTATTTACAGATGGACATAGTTATTACATTAATAAAATTTCGAGCACCATATTTATGCGATTACAACATGGCGTAAGTACATATTTTAATTTGTTTAAATTCGGCCTTTTTATTAATATTAACGATTTATGCAATTAATTAACTATATAAAGTCTGTTCTCTTTCTTTTTCAGATCGATCATATTCGCAAATGTTTATCAATTTATGAAATCAAGTACTTATTTGAGTATTTTGAGTTTTTACTCTGATTATTGGCCAATAATATTTTAAACACACTGACCTGTTGTTCTTGAATTGGGATGAATGTCTCTGGACCCCAGGAATACTCCTCTGAAGCTCCAAAAACCAAAACTGATGAGAAATTTCAGAGATTCTTGCCGAAAAACTTGATATAATTAACTGTGAGTATTAATAAGATTGTTTTTTATAGTACTTTATAGTTTTAATTGTGTTAAACTGGGAATTTCTTGAAATTTCTGGAACATTATCACACACACTCCTCGCTTCTTGACACCAGCTTCCCAATTCCTCAAGCGTCCCCTCGATTCTCCACTTTTTTCAACAAAACAGTCTTTTGTTTAACTTTAGGTCACTATTTCAAAGTTTATTTGTTGATTCACAATTTGTTCTGTCATATTTTATAACCAATAAAATATTGTCCTTTTCAATCAAATTAATTGAAACTTCTTTCACTTATTAGAAAAGTTTCATACATACACTCTTTTACATTATTAGTTCATTTATAGAGTTCCAATGAGTTTTTTTATCATACATATAAATTAAAGTTGGTTATACATAGATACATTTAAATGGTACAACATCCAATATTGTTATTGACAGTCTATCACTGTTACACTCATATTATTTATAAATATAAATTCTCTTATGTTATTTGTCTATACTCTTTGCATTATATTATTTATAATAAGCTTTAACAAATTATTATTTATTGATTCAACGTTTATTTTATTTACCATATATCATTTGTATATATGTCATTATTTGTTTATCTATGAAAATCTATTGAATTATATTCTATTCAATATTTGTATTTGTTTTTATTCTTAAATTAATGATTATAATGAATTAACTATAATAATATTTGTTTTCATTTCAGATGAACAGCTGATTATGTTATGGAAAATAATCTTCGTCTTAGGCAACTTTATTTACATCATTACATTGGTTAGGCAATCTCTATATTTTATGTTATTATTGAGGTAATTTCTTTATCTATTATATTGTTATAGACAATTATTTAATATATCTTTACTTGATATGTTGTTTAAATTAAGAAAAGTGTTTCCTTTTTACTTGTTTTCTTAAATTATATTATTTTCATATATTTTCATACTAGTAACATATTTTTATAGAACTAATTCTCTTACTATCTATGATATCTGGTTCAATATATATATATATATATATATATATATATATATATATATATATATAGATCTTGATTTCATTATTTGAACTATCCAAATTTTATAGTTGCAAATATTTACCTATATCTATCACCATCTTATGATTCATTTCCTCCATATAATTGATACCAAATTTTAATATATAATTACATTTATGTCATTTTATATTTTATTAACTTGACTGAAAATCTTTATAATAAATATGAATATTATTTTTATTATTACTGGTCAACTTAGAGTTATATTAATTAGATAACTAAAGCTTGTTTATTTTCAGATAAACAGCTGATTCCTTAGTGACAAACAAATATCCATATAGGGCAGATTTAATGTTTTCTTCAATACTTGTCAAGACAATTATGAAGGTAATTTCTTTATATTTATACTCTTTTTAATTATTATAAACAAATGATTTATTATAATATGAAGTTATATGAATTTTTTACTTATGATTGTGGTTTTTTTAATGTGTTCTTTATTAACATAGTTTCAATCCATTTTAAATACGAAACAAAACATTCTCAAACTGCTGATGTTCTTTAATATATAAGATATGTGGTTCAATTCCCCTCAAATTTAAATATAAATGATATCAATAACATTGAGAGCTATTCAAATTTCAATTTTCTTCTTTGAAATGATTGTTATATCTATCTATTTAAATATTTATAAATTTATGGCATAATCTCATATTTCCTTGACTTTATACTTAATTCTCAAATGAACATTCACATACTTCCTATTCCATCCTTATTCTTATCAATACCTGTAAAATTATTCTTTCATGAAATACACTAGATTCATATCATCGTCAATTTAAACATTCATAATATTACTCCTTCTAAAACTTCTCTAATACCATATTTATATTAACATCCGTTTATATATCAACTTATATTTCCTATAATTTCATTATATTTTATTTTCTATATACTTCTCATATCATCAATATAATTAATTATTTCCTAAATTCATATATATATATATATATATATATATATATATATATATATATATATATATCAACATCAATTTCCTTATTCTTCCATGTACTTTCAAGTATTCTATAAAATTCTAATTAACATCAAACATTACCTCCTATATTTTAATCGATATCATTCATTAATCTCCTTTCTTATCCTTTTTATCATTTATGTGTCTTATTTCCTTTTTTAAAAGATGTGAAATTCTATTTGATACTCAAGTTATTCTTATGTTCTTCTTATCTTATATCTTTATATTTTCTTTCTATATAAAACCAGTATTTCTCATAAGTTGTTTTTCTTTAATTATTATATATTCATTTGCCATATTCAAATTTCCCTCTCTTTATATTCAATGCTGTTTTTATATTAAATCTTGCCTAATAAATTTTTCTTCATATTATATTATATCTATTTATTTATTTATTTTTAAATTTTTTTAGGTTCTGGAGAAACAAGAGTGAAGAATCTTTTTTGATTATCACCTGCCAAATGGAAACAAAACCCTATCTACTATATTGTTTATCTTTGTACACTACTTTAATATTAAATTTAAAACTATACTTATGACTATTATTTTCTTTCGTAACATAACATCATCTATACATTATTTATATACATGAGTTATAATTGGATTACTCATTAATAATAAATTTCTGTTTCAACTCAATTTCTATATCCTTTCCTTTTCCATTGAATTGCAGTTTCGTTTCCAAATTTTATTCCTGTTCTCATGTCCCACTATTCGATTTGCTTTTCTTTTTCTAACCTTTTTCTTGTTCTCTTCTCTTGTTGTTTGAATCTCAATATGTTGCTGAAGCGTCTGTCTATTTTCTATCATATCATTTTTAATTTTGTTATCCCATATCTCATAAATTTCTTCCCATGAATCCATTGAAATTTGCATTTTAAATTCTTCCAAATCATCCATTTTATTATTTATCATTTTAAAGAAAGCTTTTGTGTAATTTATCGTCATCATGTTGTCATATATTACTCCAGTTACTACATTATTATTGTTATAAAAATTTCCTGAGCATCCTATACCTCCTTCATTTCTTCTTATATCCTCTGTATATGATTCCAGACTCAGTATGACAATATGCTATAATGTTCTCTATGTCAGACAAAAGATGCTTCAAAGATATATCTTTTAATGATGGAGAAAAATTGAATTTAGGTCCCAATGCTAAGAGACCCTCAACGTCACTTGGTATTGAGACTCCTGAAATATGTCTTATCCAGTTTGGTTGAGTTTTGATTTTATTTAAAAATATGTTTTGAAGTGAATTTATTTTGTTAATATTGTTGTTTTTAATTTCATCAAATTTTCTTTCATAACTGGCTTTTTGTCTGGTTTTGAATTGATTGAAAATGTTAAATGGTAGTCTAGATTTAACTCTGTTAATACACTTTGTCAGAGAACATTCCAGGTGTCTCAAATTTGTATGAGTGATCGAAATCTCAATATTTAAAACCGCATTACTGTTGATGACTAGGTCAATATTTTCTACAGACATCTCACAACATAAGTTTTGTCACATAATTTTTTAGTCACATTTTTTGTCAATTTTAATACACACCTCAATTTTAATAGTTCAAATGACAACATTTTAACGTTCATTGACACACCTCAACACCTGTACTAAAAGTTGTTGGATGGTCGCTTACTTTTATTCGATTTTGTCTAGATAAAAACAGTGGTCGGTTTTTCTTGTACGTTGAAATTTCTGCTTAATTTTCAAAATTAAAATATAATATATTATAACATACCTAATGTCAACTAATGGTTTATAAAGTTTTAAAGACATAACTCACCTTGCAGTAACTATAACAGTGAATTATCCAAAATTATATTTTAGCCCTTGATTTTCGAAACGTTGGGTAGTAAAAAAGAGTTTTAATAATCACCTTTAGACGGAATCCCCAAGAATCATAAGTTTTTATATACAGGGTGTCCCGGGACTATTGGGAAAAGTCAGGAGCGTATAATCTGAGCCAAAATAATGTTAGTACTTCATATAAACTATTTCTATGCAGGCCCTCGTTTTCGAGTTATAGGTCTCCAAAGTTTTAATTTCTAATTTGGTTTTTATTTTTATTTTTGTTTATTAGTTATTTGATCTTCATTAAATTTTCGGCTAAGCTATAATGTACGTGTATGTTTATTTTGGAAAGGTAAACAGTTTTACTGTAGTGCCTTGAAGCCAGGGACGGACTACTCGCAATGGTTAGTGATACAAAAATCTTGTAGGGATGGCACACCCTGTATGAAATTATCGAAATTTACTTCCCCACACATTAAGCTAACGAAAAGGTACTCTTGTTGGAATTCGATAAAATAAGCCGTTTGGCTAATATTTACAGTTTTATTAATGCACTACGTACCAATTTACCTAACTTACTTATTAATACGATGTCCAAGATTTACCTACAGTACGTTATTCTAATAAATGTTAAATATGAGATCCTCCCACTTCCACGCACATTCTAAGTCTACGAAGGTTGTTTCTTTGCAGTTGAAAGAGCAGTCCCATATTATGTCTAATAACATTGCAATGTAACATAATTCTGTCTATTAAATATTGCTTTGTTTGCACGGTTGTTGCGTATACCTTTCTTTTGAGATAACCCCAGAGAAAGAAATCCATAAGATTAACGTCTCATGATCGCGGTGGCCATTGAAAAGGGCCTCCACGACCAATCCGTCTATTAGGAAACCTTGTGTGTAAATGCTGTTGTGCATCTAAACTGAAATGAGGAGAGGCCCCATCATGCATGAACCATAAATTCCTACGAGTTTGTAGTGGCACATCATCATCATCAACAGGTTCCATGACTCATTTTTCAAAAACTCCAAATGTCTCTGACCAGTCAAAGTACAGTCAATAAAATATGGCCCTATCAAATGATTGCCAACTATTCCTGCCCAAACATTAACCATGAATCTATGCTGGTTCCTAGTTTGGATAATGCCATGTGGATTCACATCATCCCATAAATGCATATTATGAGAATTAATGACTCCATCTCTGGTGAAACCGGATTCGTCCGTAAAGAGAACGTTACTAATAAATGTATTGTCTACTTGTTGTTGTCGCAGAAACCACTGGCTATACTCAAGTCGTGCAGGATAATCAGCCACTGTCATACTGTGTACTCTTTTCATATGAAAAGGATATAACAGCTGTTCTTTTAGGACGCGATGAACAACTGATATCGAGACGTTATGTTCTCTTGATAATTTTCGTAAACTATTTGATGGTACATTATCAACTGCATTTAACATGTCTTGTTCAACTGCCACAGTACGTACGCTTCGTACTGGACCTTCCCCGCCTTTTTTGGCAAAAAACTACCTAACATTTGAAATTTTGTTTTGTATATTTGGACAATTACATTAACTTATTCATACCTGTTTCTCGTAACCTGAGATCAATATGCTCAAACGTTCGTCTGTCTGGCAATGCTCTGTTTGCAAAATGTTCTGCAGAAAGCCTTCTGGCCTATAAACAGTTTCGGAAGCCAGTCCATACATTGAATGCACATCTGTGTACTCAATAAAAGTGAATTCTGCCATTTTAACAGTTAAACTAAGGAATTATTGACAAGTACTGACTACGAACTATTCTACACAACGTCTGACAACTAATCCTATGGTTACTTGATAAACGGTAGAAACACTTTTAAAAAGTTTTTACCAACTTTCGAATTGATAGGTCGGTAATGTTTTTTATCTTCTACTATCATTAAATTTTTTTTTGAAGTACTGTAGGTAAATCTTGGACATCGTATTAATAAGTTAGTTTTACCTCGTTGTGTACTTATAAAAATGGTGAATGCGTAAATTGGTACATAGTGCATAGGACCATTTCAAAAAACCGCAGACGGAAATTGTTATGCGGTTACAGCTCAATGCATGTTTTCAAAATATATAGTCATAGTACCGGTACCTCATAAAGATGGCGTAACTGTCGCCAAAGCTATAGTTGAAAATTTCATTTCAATCTATGGTCCTATGCGTGAAATAATGACAGTTATGGGAACTGATTACAATAACGAAGTGTTAGAACAAGTGTGCAAATTACTTAATATGCAACAAAAATTCAATACTGCTTATCATCAGAGTATAGGCGGATGCGAAAGAAACCCTCGGGTACTTGCTGAAATAACAAACACAATGACTGACAAAATTGACCAACTATATAACCCGGGCGGATTCTATCTAGAGCCTAGATATCGCTTACCAATATCTCACCAAAAGGCTAAAGATTTCTAAGTTGGGGCAAAAGAAAAACGTTGAATTAATTACGGCCAAACTTCAAAAAATCTTATTTTAAACCCTGGTAACAATAACAAACGCAAATAGATCGAAATTAGACCTATTTTATAAAGGCTGATTCTCAATCGTTAGCTATGACAATGTAAACTGTGAGTTAAGAAACCCTATAGACAATTGAATTGAGACTGTGTTTAAAAACAAAGTGCAGTAATATAGTGCGCCAATAATGTAACGATGAGGACGTATTAGTACCGCAATTAAAAATATTAGAATTTCTTAACATACTATTAGGTAGGCATATTCAATAACCTATTGTAAATAGAAGTATGTACAAATGTATGACGTATAATTGTATGACGACATGAAAATATTTCGATTGTTTTGTATTTCAATAAAATTATTTTAACTTTATACCGAATCTAATTATCAACAAAACATTATGGTTACGTAAATATTGTAACTTTATCATCTAATAAGTAGAATAATCTTTGTTGAAAGTTAAATAGTTTGAGAATTGGATAGTTAGTTTTTTAGAAAAGGGATCCCTATCTTAAAAAAACTTCTTATTTTGTGTGCAGTTTGTCTTAAATTTCTATAACGGGCTTTAGAGATTTGATTTTTGACTGATTAATGTGATCAGCAATACATTTCCCATTTTCAAAAGGAGCGAATGTCCTTCATCACCGGCCAAGTGAAGTTCATTTTTCCAAAAGGGGGAGGTGTAGTGCCGGTCATATCAATCCTTTAGTTTCTGCATATATTAATTCATATACAAGGACTCTTTATATTAATTGTTAAAAATGTAACTATTAAGCAGGTCACAAATATTGTGTTGAGATCGCAAATGAGTGCATTGATATGAAAACTATATTAAAATAACAAATAATGTAAACACGGTATGTACCGGTTACTATTTATTCAATCTTCGAGACTAAATAGATCAGGTGAAGCTTAATTGGTATAAAAAAGACCTAAGCTAGAAAAAATTTGACTTTTCACTTTTTCATTAACAATCAATGGTATTAAAAAATGAATAATGTAAATAAACCAATCAGGAAATTTTTGTTTTCAATTATTGTTATTATTTAGTTTTATTATAGTCGGAAACTTTATAACAAAAAAATTTTAAATTTTTTTCAACTATCACTATTCAAATAATTGTTATAATCATATGCATTGGTAATAAGATATTTGAAAGAAAAAAATTATTTCTCAAAAAATGTTTTTATTGACAAAAACACTACGCAACAATTTTTTTGTGTTACTAAATATTAACATTGAAGAAATTTTTTTTTAAATCATCATTTTATCACGTTCTTTCATATTATGAGAAAAAACTATTAAATATTCGTTCCATTATTGAACAAACAATTGGTTACAAACAAATGAATTCTGCGCAACTTTTTTTGAATACTACAAAATATTATGAAAACAACCATACGTCTGTTTTGAAGTGAAAAGTGTTTTTTATATAATTTATAAACACTCTGGTAATTGCTGCTTTCTATCTGTTTTTGTTCTTCATTGATTAATGAACAAATTTAGCCTCAAACTTGACAGTAAAATAGCAAAGCGAAGAAAAACAGAAAGAAAGCGACATGTCCAATAGATACAATATGTTTAAGAATTATATAAAAAAGAGAAAAACAGTTTCCATAATATTTGGTATTATTTAAAAACATATTGCGCAAAAATTCATATGTTTATAAAAAAATGTATGTTTGATAAACAAAGAAAAATTTAATAAAAATGGTTTTTTCATAAAATGAAAGAAAGTGATAAAGAATGATTTAAAAAAATTATTCCTTGATATTAGTATTTTGTTACACAAAGAAATTTTAATTATCAGTGCGTTTTTTGTCAATACAAATTTTTTTCAATAATCTATTTTTTTTAAATCATTATTTTCATCAGGGATTAAAATCACAATGCATTTCTTTATAACAATCATTCAAATAATGGAAGCTTTTTTTTGAAAAAATTATTGTTATATAGTTTTCAGTACTAAGAAAACCAAATAATAAAAATACTTGAAAAAAATCTTTTCTGATTACTTTATTTCCATTATTGTAAAGTTTTTTCTTATTTATTTAAACGTTTTTATTACGGGTGGGATACATTTATACACACACGTTATTTCTACTAGCTTAATTTATTTATTCACTAATTTATATTATATACACAGTATATTCACTTACAATAATTTATATAAACACTTCACTACTTAGACTATTTACTTGTTCGCTATTTATATCACGAGATCACTTTATCCACTGACTTCTCCCGCTGGTCGGTCCTTTATATATTAGTGCCTTTTTCACTAGATAGTTCTAGATTGCGGATTACACAAAAACAATCGGTTCCCTGGAATTTTCTAGATAAGACTGGTCACAAAAACAATGCCTAGATAAGATAGTCACAAACAAAATCGTAAACAGTTCTAAGAAATCCCTGCGCATCCTTCAAAATGGCTTAGACAGAGTTGGATTCAGGGACTACACTAGTGTGCTATTTCGTAAAATTACCCCCTCCTTAAATGGAAATTCCTCCTGGAACTTTTGTGTACCCGAAACTGGATGTTTGAATCGACAACTTGCCCCATTTCTACACTTTTCGACCTTATGGAAATAACAGGGCACCGTCTTCATCGGATACTGATAACGGAGGCTGCAGCTGAAAATTAATATCTGGACACCGGTATCTTGGAAGATCACCTCTACCATGTTCCTGATGACTCGCCAATCCAACTGGTTACTACTCGCTATCTTAGGCATAGCCAGTTTCTTCACACTGGATTCCAACACATGATCTCAGAGGTTTCAAAGTGCTTCCCACACATCGCGGTGGGTAGATCGGTCTTGAAATTCATTTTTAGTTACCACGTAGAAGACGTACCGCGAATTGTGTTTCAGCCTCAGTGTCTTGCCAGGGGCTGGAATCTGGTCTTCAAGTTTTTCTAATTGCCCAAACTTCTTTCGAAAGACGATTGCAAACACTCGTGCGTTCTTGATACGGGCGGGGATGTTGTATGCCAGTGAATAATCTTCCGGAAGAGTGAACAAATCTTGTCGTTGTTCTGAAGTGACTCCATATCTAGCTTTCCCGGTACCTCCTTACGCGCCCATGAATTCATTGAAGATAGGATCAGACACATCTCGAATATGGTTTCCTCCTTTCTCTAGGTCACGGTCTCCTTCTAATGGCGCTTGTCGGTTTTGGTGAACTACTTTTGGTTTTTTGTTGGGGATCTTGCTTATGCGATATATAACATCATTGATCCTTTTCTTGGTTAAGTATGGATCTTCCCAGGAATTTTGTAATTTCTGAGAAAATCCTTCTCTCCTCGTCGGGTTGTGTAACCAGACTTTGTCGTACCGACTTTTCATACTGTCGCTGGCAACTTGAAGATTTGTTCGAACTAATTCATGAATATCGTCCAGCATTCTACTCAATTGGATCACGTAGTCTTCTCCTGCTAGATCTTCTCCAGGCCGACAGCCTGGAGAAGATCCAGGTTACAAGGAAGCCTCATTCCACGTCCAAATAGGATTTTCCCAAGTGTTTCACCAGTGGACTCATTTACGGCAGATCGATGAGCCAATGCGAATAGGGAAAGATACTGGTCCCAATCTCTCTGATAGCTGGAAACTACTTTGGACAGGTATATTCCAATAGTCCTGTTCATTTCCACGACCATTCCATCTAACGGTGGATAAAATGTTGTCCTGGTCTTCTTCATTCCCAGCATATCGCAAATTTCCTGGAATAAATGGCTTTCGAAATTTCTTCCCTAGTCACTGTAGACTTCCAAGGGCACTCCATATCGGCTGATAAATTCTCTCACCAATACATCCGCGACAGTTGTGGCTTCTTGATTCGGGATCGCGTAAATTTTCACCCATATTGTGAAATGATCCATTATAACTAGGATGTATTTACCATCATTTTCTGTCGTCCGAAATGGTATAGCGATATCTAAAGCAATCATTTCGAACGGGCTTCCAAAATTATACTGTTTCATAGGTGCCTTTCTCTTGCGATGTGGTCCATTACTCATAGCACAAGTTGTACATTTCTTACACCAGTCCATCATATCGTCAGAGCTGTTCATCCAATAAAACCTATCACGGACTCGCTGAAGGGTTTTCATCACTCCCAGATGGCCTCCCGATGGACTGTCGTGTAACTTCTTCAGTACTTCAGCTACTCTCGTTCTAGGGATAACTAGCTGTCTCCTCATCTCAGAACCATCATCGTTTTCAAGGACTCTTTTCAACAGCCCTTCTTCAAGGAAGTGCCACTGAGCCCAATATGTCTTGAGTGTCGGTGAAAATCTTGAAACTTCTTGCAATGTAGGTCGCCAATTTTCATCCTTCCATTGCCGAATCTTCTTCAGGTGAGAGTCATTCTCCTGATCTTCTCTGATCCTGGTGGGTGACCATTCTTCGTTGACTACAGTAGTTCTTGAGATTGCAACTTCCTTTGATTTTGACTTGTTGTTGTGAGCGTAGTCTACGGGGCATGGCCGTCTAGGTGGAGAATCGGCGTTTCGTTGATTCATGTCAGCTAGATGTTCGCCTCTGTCTAGTTTCCTCTGTGATTGAAGTCCTTGTGTTTCAGGAGTCCTGGGGTGCTTAGACGGGCTGTATACGTACTCTAGCTCGCTACGCTTCCGGCATTCGATCTTCTTCGGCTCCTTGTCTGCCATACTGTTTATCATATTGACGATCTGGTCCAGTCTGTCTTGGTTACTTTCTTCTTGCATGGTTCTAACTTTGTTGCACCGCGAATACTTCGTGGCTGCTTTGCATTGAAGAGGTTCTTGGTTTGCAGTAGTCGTAGGACGCTTACACGGTCTGCGTACATGGTCTAGCTCGCCGCAATGACAATACCTGATCTTCTTCGGCTTCCTGTCTACCATACTTTTCAACAAGTTGACGATCTGGTCAAGCCTGTCATCGTCACCTTCTTCCTGCATGGTCCTACCTTTTTATATCCCGAAGCTATCGTGGCTGCTTCATATTCAAGAGCAGCTTTCAATGCGTCAACTAGTGTTTTGGGATAGGCTAAACGAAGCGTCCTCTGTATATCGGGGTCACGTAAGCCATCAATGAAGGCCTCGATGCTCAGACATTCCATCATGTTCTCTGGCTCTGACGTATAAGCAAATCGAACTAGTCGGGCAATATCCACTTTATACTCTTGAAGGAATTCATCACGTTTCTGCCTTCGGTTCTTCAGCTGGGATTGGTACAAATGTTCTAGATGTTCATGACCATACCGCATGTCCAACCTCTTCTTCAGTTGCTCGAAGTCATCCGTTTCTTCCAAAGGTATCGTCTGAAGAACATCTGAGGCATCTCCGCGAAGCGCGATCGTTAAGTTCTGTCTTCTCCTTATCGGACCAATTATCCACTCTAGCGGCTACTTCAAACTGTTTCACATAATTGGTCCATGACATTTTTTCATCGAACGTTGGGGCCTTGACTCGGGTAAAACTACCAATGTCTTCTAACTTAGGGTGTGTTTCTGGCTTGCAAGGTTTTGATTGCTCAGTCTTCTTTTCTTCCACTGGCGTGTCTTGAGTTCTTATATATGTCATCTTTCTTTCTAACTCCTTGATTTTCTCATCTATCCTTGTCATCTTACTCACGATTGCCTCGTCCATCGTTGACATCTTATTTTCGATTTTAGAGACGAAATTTCATTTTCAAAGTCAGTGGCAATGTCGGTTTATATTAATAAGATATCGTTTTTCATAGCAGAAATCTTCTCAATATTAGCAGAAATGTCGTTCTTCATAGTAGAAATATCGTTTCTCACATTCGTTGAAATTTTCTCTTCCATGGCAGAAATATCGTTTTTCATAGCAGAAATTTTCTTGTCCATGTTCTCTTCTTTGGCAGAAATCTTCTCGTCCATGTTAGCAGAAATAGACTGTTTCCGGATCAAAGCCGTCATTTGCCAGTGCCACTTTAAGTCTTCCTACTAATTCACTTTCCTTCCGGACGTTTCCAACTCACGATGTTCTAATTCTGCTCTTAGTTTCGTCACTTTTAGGTTACATGTCTCTTGGCCATTTTTACGTAGCAATTTATTTATATTATCCCACTTCTGACACCAATGTAATGTTTTTTCTTATTTATTTAAACGATTTTATTACGGGTGCGATAAATTTATACGCACACGTTATGTCTACCAACTTCATTTACTTATTCACTTCACTAATTTATATTATATACACAGTACATCCACTTACATTAATTCATATAAACACTTCACTACTTAGACTATTTACTTGTTCGCTGTTTATATCACGAGATCACTTTATCAACTGACTTCTCCCGCTGGTTGGTCCTTTATGTATTAGTGCCTTTTTTAGTAGATAATTCTAGATTGCGGCTTACACAAAAACAAGCAACTCCCTGGAATTTTCTAGATAAGACTGGTCATCAAAACAATGTCTAGATAAGATAATCACAAACAAAATCGTAAATCCCTACGCGCATCCGCCAAAATTTTAACTATCATACATGGCTTAGACAGAGTCGGATTCAGGGACTACTGTGCTATTTCGTAACATTATTAATTTTTTGATACTTCCGATTGTTAATAAAAAAGTGAAAAATCAGAATCTTTTCTATACCCTTTCAAGAATGGCTACAAAAAGTAAAAAATATCTAGGTTTCTAGTTTAGAAATTATTAGCGTTATATGTTAACTTTCAACCGGTAAAAATTTACAAGGAATTTTTACAAGAAGAAAGAGGGTAAGTTAGTTCTTTGAATGTGAATCGAAGGTTCAAAGAGTCAGGATCAGATATGATGGAGGGAGTAATAGGGAGTGGGCACTCGCTCAGTTAATTGTGGTTTTGAGTATTATTGTTCCTGTATTTCTCTTCAAAATGAGTAACTACTAAATTTGCAATTTCCTGATTATCAGTGATAATGTTATCATCAATTATCACCGCAGATATTGACTCTAAATTTTTGGTCTTTATTAAAAATATTATCAGATGCTCCAATATATCGTTTCCTCTTCGCTCTCGTAAAACTAAACATCACAAATCATGATCTTGGCAAGGGACACGTACTTTATCTAGGAATATGAGATCATTCATTACCATTAAAAAATTCAGACAATTCTTACATACTCAATTACATCAATAACTATAAAATATTGTACCGTAAAACTATCAAATCTTTTAAACAAAACTATTATAACAATCGCATCTCTAGAGCTAAAAATTCCTCGAGAGAAACTTTGTCTGTTATCAATGATTTCAGGAACACGTTCCTCCAACTTTATTGAACTCGACGCAGAAGAACTGAACAATTATTTCGTAAACGTTAGTAAAAATATTAGCTCCAAAATATCTGCAAGTCGTGATGATCTTTCTTTCCTCGTTCCTTCTAAAATAATCACTGATAGATTCTTCCTTAGACCAATAGATAAATTTGAGCTAGTACAAACCATACTCAGCATTGAAAACAAAACTTCCTGTGGCATTGATGGGTTATCAGCTAAGTTATTTTCAAATATTACAGATGCGTTTTATGTTCTCTAATCAAGGAATCCTTTGAAAAAGGTATCTTTCCTAATTATCTAAAAACATCTATAACTGTTCCCCTCCAGAAGGGTGGCGAGAAACGTAATACTAGTAATTATCGTCCAATATTATCGAAGATAATCGAAAGACTAATGAAAAACCGTCTATTACATTTTCTTTTCAAATATAAAATCTTGAAATTCCAATAATTCCGTTTACTACCTAATAAAAGTACTAATTATGCAATATTTTCTGTTTTTAATAATAAACTTTTCACGGCTTCGGTTTTTTTGTGACTTTGCAAAGGCCTTCGATTGTGTTGACCATGAAATTTTGATAAACAAACTAGAATATTATGGCATCCGATGTATTCCTTTAAAATGGTTTGAATCTTGCCTAGAATGTATAAAACAACTGGTACGAGCAAATGGAAAAGTTTAGAAGAATTTACCAGTTAGCAGTGGTGTACCCCAGGGTTCAGTTTTAGGTCAAATTCTTTTTTTTTGGATTCATTAACGATGTCACAGACTTACGAATTAATGGTGAAGACACTTCAGTTGCTGATGACACTAGTGTAATCTGGAGCAGTTCAGATATATGAACTATACATTCTACCATAGGCAAATATCTCATTACTATTAAGTCCTGGTCCGACTCAAACGGGTATTGTTTTAACACTGAGAAAACATGTAGACACCTTAGTGAAAAAATTATCGTCAGCATGTTTTGCCGTTAAATCTGTGTATCTTTATTTGCATCAGTTACAGTTACAATAATTAAATATACATTCAAAAGATACAAGCAAATTAAAATAAGTTGAGTAAATAAGTAGTCATTCATTTTCATCGCAAAAGAGCGTACATTCACAAAAGCAAGGCTTGTGCGCGAATGTGATAGTTCATTTATCATAAGAAGTAGTTGTATAGAATTTAAAAAGACATCATTTACAAAGACAAACATCCTAAACATATATGGGAATATTTCAAAGAATGTAAATATGAGCTCTAACATATAGAACACAGAACACCAAACGACAACAAAAACGTAAGTAAAATCATTCAGAATATCGATAAGACAAAAAATGTTCAGGTTTTACAAATCACGATAAAATTGACAGACTATAATAAGTTTCATTTCGAGGAGAAATAAAGTTTTGCATTATATCGGCCGGAAAAGATAGGATCCAGTTCTTTATTTTTTTTTGAATAGACTTGAAGAGTTAATTTTTTTCAAATCAGACGGTAATTGATTATATAACTTTGGAGCCAGGTATGTAAAACTTTTTTTACCTATAGCCTTTTTCATTAATGGTATTTCGGCAGCACTTTCCTTATATCTGGTTGGATAACTATGTTGAATTGCCTTTAGAGTGGCTTTGTCTTTATATTGCTTTAGTAAAATGACTTTAACATATAGTTGGCAGATGTTAAGTACTCCAGTTTCTTGGTAGAGCTGAGTTGTAGGGTAGGTTCTGGGTTTGTGAAATAACACTTTTAATATACTTTTTTGGACTTTTTGTAGGTACTCGATGAGAGTCTCCCCAGCCGATCCCCAAGCAAGAAGACCATATGTTAGGTGGCTCTCGACCAGTGCATAATAAAGAATTTTAAGGTAAGATAATTTTAGAATATTAGATAGATATTTAAGTTTATATAGTACAAATCTAAGTTTTTTTATTAAATAATTTACTTGGTGATCCCATCGTAAATGGGAATCAAGGAAAATTCCGAGATATTTAATTTTATTTGATGTTTTGATATGAAACATTTCTCTTGTGGACACAGTAATAGATATTTGCTCAAATGGTGGCAAGCCGGTGCTGTATGAAGTAAACGGCAAAAAAAAGGTTTTTTTATAGTTTATTGTAAGTAGTCTGTTCTCAAAAAAATCAACTACTTTAACAAAATCGATATCGATATCATTCTTGAGAGCCAACCAATTGTCATTTTTATAGAATACAGCGGTGTCATCTGCAAAGCTCACAATTTCTCCCTTTGTGTCCTGAAAAAATATATCATTAAGGTATAGGTTAAAGAGGATTGGTCCCAGGACTGTTCCTTGGGGTACTCCATATTTTACAATTTTGAATTCACTGTGGGCTCCACCAACATTCACACACTGCACTCTTTCGTGCAAATAACTCACAAGTAGCTTGTAAGCCATACCCCTAAATCCTGCATTCTCTAAAACCAATAAAAGCTTGTTATGATCTACACTGTCAAATGCCTTAGCCAAGTCAACAAAGATGACAATGGATGGCTGTTTTTTATCTAAAGCACCACTTATCATCTCCAGCAACCTAGCCACTGCATCCGACGTCGACACGTTTTCATGAAACCCGTATTGTTTGTCTGATAATATGTTATATTTTTTTATAAACGATACGATTCGTTTTTGTATTATTTTTTCAAATACCTTTCCTACATTTGAAATTAATGATATTGGTCTATAATTTGAAGTTTCCTTAGGATTTCCATCTTTAAACTGGGGTAAAATTTCTGCAATTTTCAATATTTTTGGAAACTTACCATCATTTATTGATTTATTTATCAGGAATGTTAACACAGGTGCAATTTCTGTACTTACTGCCTTAAGAGTTTCTGATCGTATACCATCTAGCCCCGGTGACTTATTATTTTTCAAATTCATCACGGTTTCTATTACCTCTTTTACATCAGTGTCTGAAAGAAAGATTGTTTTAGATATCTTTTGTTGCTTAATATTTTTCATCACATTTTCATTGCTAATCTTGTTAGCCATCTTTTTTCCAACGTTTGTAAAGTGTTCACAGAATGCATTTGCAATTTGTTTTGGGTTATGTACTACAGTATTTGTATGTGTTATAATTTCACTTATTGGCTCTTTCCGTCGTTGGGTGCCTGAGATTTCCTTAACACATTCCCACAATTTCCCTCCAACATTCCTATTGTCATCTATTTTTTTATTGAAGTAATATGATTTAGCTTGCTTCATTAATGTATTTAAATAATTTCTATATCTCCTAAAAGCCAATATATTATGTGGTGTGTAATTATGCGTCATTATTTTATATAACCTATTTTTTTCATTAACAGAAGTTACAAGAGCTGGCGTAATCCAGTTTTTACGTTTGATGTCAGTTTTTTTTATTTTTTTTGTTATTGTTGATTTGTCTCTGTAAAATTTAAACCTATTTATAAATGCCTCTGTACAAATATCTATGTCATTATTGTTATAAATGTCCTGCCAACTTTCTTGATTAATTTGATTTTGAAACATTTTCATATCAAATATAACCTTTGTCCTTTCTGATGGAATATTTAGTTTTGTTTCAGGTAGTACAAGATGATTTATGATCGAAAAATGGTCAGTGATACTAGTTTGTAATATTATCGGAATATTTTTATAATTATTTATATTAGTCTTGAAGAATATATGGTCAAGACATGATTTTTGTTGGTCTTTTACCCTAGTGAATTTATTTATTAAGCTTTCGAAACCCCCTTCAGTAATTTGGTTCAAATAGTCGTGTACAAAGTTTGATGCATTATCTAATATATTTATATTTATATCGCCTGTTATTATATGGATATCAGATTTTTTACATTGTTTTAAGTAAGTCCCTAGGTCTGTTATAAAAGTATCTATACGCGAAGGACACGGTCTGTAAATTCCATTTATTATTAAATTTTTGTTATATACCTTGCATGAGAGTTCCTAGATTATAATTTCGTTAAAATTGATCAATTCACATGAACCGTGGAACTCTTTTTTCGCAAAGATAATGACACCATCGCATTCATTGAAACTTCCATTATTGTAAAATAAGTCGTAGCCGTCCAACTGATATAAGGAAGTGTCTAGTATTTTTCTTGTTTCTGTAATTACGATAAAATCGAATTGTATACCTATCTGTTCCAAAGTTAATTTTAATTCGTCAATGTTTTTGTTTGCACTTCTTATATTCATTTGAAAAATAGATATGTTCTGGTTTTTGTTGAAGTCATTAATTAATATATTATAGTCTGGCAGATCTTGTATTTCTTTAGTATCGACTTGTTCGATTTTGAAGTCTAGGAGATAATTATTCATTCTAAATGATTTAGTTAAGAAATCAATAAGTTAAAATATAAGTAGAGTTTTAAATATTAAACATCATATACATCTCAAAAGAAATGATAAAACAAAAGGAAAAGAGTTTCAATTATTATTTGGCACTTGTAGTGTTGGTGACTGTCTTGTTACAAAATTGTCAAGAGTGGGTTTCTTCGCAATAATTTCCGCAGGATTTCCTAGCTCGTTGTGTTTTCTTTTTGGTTGGTTCTTACTATTGCTTTCACTTATTTGGTTCTGGGTATTTGGTTTCGGTTTCTTATTATTTGTGCTGCTATAGTTGCTGCTATTGATATTATTACCGTGATTTGGTGTATTTCCAGTCACAGAATTATTTTTGATAATTTGGTCGTACGTGTATGCTGTTCCTTCAACAAAGAGTTTCTGTCCATAGATATGTGCTTTTTTATTATTTTGCTTTTCTCTTTTTAGCTGATCCACCAATGTACTCCTAACTATTCTTTCTTCTTGAGACAGTTCTTCGGTTATGCGTATATCTGTCCCCTTGAGCTTTCTACAGGATCTTAAAACTTTTTGCTTCGTAAGGTAAGAGACAAATTTCACTAATATTGGTTTATTATCTACACTTTTACCAAAAGTAATTACTGTATTGAAATCTTGTTCGATTAAGTTAAGTTCTAGTTTTTGGTTTAGTAGGTTAAGAGTAAAATTTGTTAAGTTTCCTCCTGGGAATTTCGAGTTGAATATCACAATATTGTTTATTCGTTGTTGTCTCTCTAATTGTTTGTTCTTGGATTTAAGATTACTTATTTCACTTTCTAGTTCTTCAATTTTTTTTCTGTCCTCTAGTAACAATTTTTTTATTTCCGCAATTTCTTTAGTCAGTTGATTTGTAATGTTTTCAGCTAGTTTGCTATTTTGTTCTTCAATAAATGTTTTCAATGTTTCTAAGATATCGTCTTTACCACTCATTTTTTAACTTTGATTAGAGAAAGTATATACAATTTAATTCATTCTGCACTTTGCGCCTCTACTATAGAGTTGAGTTGCATTTTTGTTTATTGACATTCGTCTACAATTTCGATGTTATAAAATATGTATACTTTTATGCTGTTTAGTAGATACAATCATATAGTACTCACTGTGTAAAATTCAAAATTTTTGATACACTTTTTACCACTGTTTCATTTCACTACTGTATACCAAAAAATAAACACATGCTTCGTTGACGAGCACTATGGCTAGATTCATTAACGATGTCACAGACTTACGAATTAATGGTGAAGACACTTCAGTTGCTGATGACACTAGTGTAATCTGGAGCAGTTCAGATATATGAACTATACATTCTACCATAGGCAAATATCTCATTACTATTAAGTCCTGGTCCGACTCAAACGGGTATTGTTTTAACACTGAGAAAACATGTAGACACCTTAGTGAAAAAATTATCGTCAGCATGTTTTGCCGTTAAATCTGTGTATAAAAAGCTTGATTCTTGTACTGCTTTAAAAACTTAGTACTCTTTATTCGAATCGCACCTTCGCTATGGTTTGCCTTACCGGGGGTCTTGTAGTTTGCACCTCTTCGTATCTATGATCAAACTACAAGAAAGAGCTGCTCGTTACATTTATGGTTTGAGTAGTAGGACGCATTTCGAATTATATTTAAAAAAAAAATAACTTTTTCCGCTCTATTCATTTTGGTTTGGTTCGCAAACACTTTCATATTTGAAATGAGAGACCAATACATAGTTACCCTACTAGAAGAAAATATTTCGATATTTACTTAACAATACCCACCTCTGATCTGGTAAAAAATTCCATCACCTTCAATGCCAAAGAACTATTAAATCAGCTACCTTTAGAATTAAAAGTGGCAAATACATTTAATAGGTTCCGGAGATTGACAACGGCGTTTCTGCTTGAGACACCTTATTATTCAGTAGCAGAATTCTACAATCTACCCTAGACTTTTGAGTTACATTGGCGTAGTTCCATATTTGGCATGATGTACGATGCTAACATTGTATTATAATTATTAATTTAAATTTGTATTTTTATATATTATGTTTTGTATTGTTAGTATAGTCAGTATTTTTCATATACTTTTTTTATATTTTTTAATTATGGCGTTTTTTCCAGGAAATTGTAGAATTTTTCATGACAATAAAGCTTATGTCTCTCTCTCTCTCTTTCTTCCTCATTTGTCTTATTTTTGTCCAGACTTGTCCCGTGGGTGTGTCAGAGGGAAGGGATGAAACATAGTTATTCCAAGAAGCTTTTTTACTCTGCTTTACGACCCATCTTGCTTTGGCTTTAAGTTTTTTGATATTTATATAATTTTGTGTATTTCTAGTCTTCCTGTATTTATTTAATGCAGTTTTCCATTCCCGGACGGCAGTTGCGTAAGAGTCATTCCACCAAGGAACGAGTTTTCGGGATGCTGGTATTAAAGATTTTCCAACGTATATTTCTGCTCCTTGGATTATACAGTTACTGAATGCTGTAACAGATTAATGTGGTTTTTGATTTGTCAGAGAAGATGATTGGAAAGTTATTACTATCATAAAGACTTTCAATCGTTTTCCAGTAAAGTGACGGTGTAATTTTATTGTGAAGATCAATAGAAGATAGATTTCCTGTAGCAATATTTAAGTGCGTTTCTGCACCTGAGTTCAGTAAACAAACATTACTGTGATTTTGGAAATTTTCAACTATTTTCCCCCTTCCAAAAGTTTGTTTTGATCTCCAAATGATATTGTGTGCATTATAGTCACCAACTAGGATGTATGGAGGTTTCAATTGCCTTACTAGATCAGCAAGTTCGGATTCACTAAGGTTGTAATTTTGGGAGATGTAAATACTACAAATTGTAATTTTTTGGGGCGCCCAAACTGTGACAGTGACAGCTTCTACTGGTGTTACTGATTGTATATCTACGGAATAAAAATCACAAGAAACAAATATCGAAGTTCCACCGCTAGCTCTAAGAAAGTTGAATTCCTTAAAGTTCGTCTCCTGGAGACAGACAATATCCGCTTGGGTATCGGACACTAATTGTTAGTATGAAGTTTGTGAGATGAGAGAACTCTCAGACATATAGTCATCACCCACTGATAATTGTGATGTCAGACTTTCATTATCCGTATTGTCTATATTAAGAGTCTGCTTGATTTATTTTGTGATTCTTGTAAATCGATTTTTGAAGGATCTATCGGTAATGACAGGGTATATTGTATGCATGTCAGTAAGTAATGATTTAATATCTTGGGTAAATTGTTGAGCTTCTAATAGTGGATCCTTAGATCCATATGTATTTTCCAGAAAAGCTATAAAGTATTCTAAAGGCAGTGTGAATCAGTCGAAGATTTATTAGACATGTCGGAGATTATTGTCCTGGAACTTTCGGGTATCTTATTTTCAAGTGTTTATACTTTTTTAGCTTTTTTCATGACAGGTTTTGGAATATCTATGAATGAGATTATCGAAAGTTGATAGTACTGTGAGAAACAGATTTTGTATCTGTGGAACTTGGCATGGGTCTTTTTTGTGTAGGTGATACCTGTATATTTGGGTGATCTGTAGTAGACAGAGGAACTTTGATTATGTATGAAGTAATAGGTGTGTTGTTTGTGGATCGGAGGACCTGTATGTATGATTTCTGGGAAACTGATAACGGAAGATCATATTTAATATTGGGACTGTTCGTGTTTGATGTTTGCATGATTAATACTGATGGCTGAAAGCAATTTGTAGTTGTAGGTTGTAATATGGCCGGTTTGCTTGCATATAAAACACTCCATTTTATCGGTTGAAAGATTCAATAACCATTATTTTCAAAAGAAATTAATAAGGAAGTCTGGAGCTCGAAATTTTCGGAAGATGGTATGATATAAACTTGTCTGCGGAAGGATAATATATGATTGTATTCATTTCCGGGAATACCAGCTTTCAGAAAAAATATTGGTGATTCTAACTGTAGTCCAAGATCTATAATGCTGTTTCAATTAGTTCGTGAGTACTGGATGCTCACACATTTGAAAGAACAAGGCGTTTTGCGGAGGTAACTAATCTTCCTACATTCAACTCAATGTCTCCAATTTTGATTGTCGAATAATTGGTAATCAGTTGGTAAACTAATTCAATTTTGTTTAGATAAACGCAGATTCTGTTATTGGAAATTCTAGATGCGAAGCATATATTTCTCGGGCCTATAATATCACCAACTGCTTTAACGTAATAATTTCAAATTATCAGTGGAGTAGAAAAGTATGGCTTGTGCTATCTTGAGAAACGTTGGTTTTACGGGTGCTACGTATGAAGTGGACATTCAAGGAACGTCAGAGTTATTTTCAGTCATTGTAGGTTTGTTTCCGATGTGGAAGTTGTTATTGTTGTAGTCAAAGATAGCTTCTTGTGTTACGCTAATGGTAGAAATCTTATGTTTCACTTTTCGGCAAACCAAAATACACCATAGTGCTAAATCGAAAGCGTATCGAAAAACTGAACCAGCGAGAGTAGAATAACTGGTTTGCTTATCAGTATTCACACAGAAATTTGTTATTATTATTTACTAATTAAATCAAAATAACACGAATCCCGTTATAATTTGAAGGATAAGTGTACGATAGAGAGGTCCACAACTAGTTCAAAAACTTGTCAATTGTTTACCTGATAAACTACGAACTAATCTTAATCAAACTTTACGCGTTCAAGCCAAGTGGCGGAGTCCTATATTGACTTTAAGCTTCAAACAAGATAAATACTATTTTAGAATATAAAAATTGAATATAATACTCACGTCGAAATGATCTTTACAAAAATAAGGGTGTGTACCGTGGCAATATCACTGTAGAATTTCGCCTTGCAAGTTTAAGCCACTTCTCGCATATCGTTTTTTTTGTGGAACGAACATAAATAACTTTTCAGACATATTTATTGATGTGTTATGACAATGAGGGACCACACACCACGTGTATACTTTGGAATTCATATTTAATGAGACAAAATTATTCGATGAGCATCTAATTGACGTCTCGTGTTCACGCTTTGTTTACTTAAACGCGTCGTCATTAGCAACGCCATGACACTGACAAGCATTTTGGTGCGAATTTTAAATATAAAAACTATTATTGTTTCCTAATAAACCTTCATTATTTGCAAAAATTTGACATAGAATGTTAATAATATATATTTACGAACATTATTGGACAGATTTTCGATATCTGTCATCATGCCTATTAATAAATCTCTTCTGATTTTTTTCTTAGTTTCACTTTATCTCATTGTTCTCCAATAATGACCCGTACTTAATTGTATATAACAATTGTTTGCATAATAATATATAATTTAGAATTATTTTCAATAGTAATTTAAAAACATATGATGAATACCTTTTTTGTCCGACTATTCACTGAATTTCGACGAAAATTACAATAATCTCATAAATATTGTTTAAGCAATGAAAATCACTTCGTCCCCGCACCAAAAGATTTCTGATTTTGAATAAATAAAGGACGAAATAAAAAAAATCATCATAATCGGAGCTGTTTCTGAGGACTTATGAGAAAAAGTACATTTTTCTCATGAACAAATTCCGTCTCACACGATTATTTGTCCAGTCAATTCTGGTATCGGGTACATCCGAATATTTCTCATTAAATAATTGAATTACCTGTATAGAACATCCCCAGTAATATAGCTACAAGATGTACTCTTTATTAGAGAGGAAACATCATATGAAATGAATGACAATTTAAAAAATTCATCTAGGAAGGTGTACAATTATTTGGATACATCATAAATGTCACTTACTAGATTATAATTAGATTTTGGACATTAATGCAAAAATCCATGTAATTTCACATTGAATTGACTATGAAAGATACTACCTGTTGTAGATAAGATAAGTTTTATTTCATTCAAATGGGTTTTGGAACAAGCACAACTCTTTATAAGGAATGAAATTTTCAGCTGAATGTTTTTCTCTTGGTGCCCTATCCGTCAATATGGTGTAAAATCTCCTCGAAGTCAGTTGTTATTTACAATCAAGAGATGATGAATGAACTTAACTATGTGAAGTATGACGATATTTCAAACTAACGAGGTAGTAACTTATGTAAAAACAATGATCTCAGATCTCCATTTTGTGGTGAGGTTTATGATAAAATACATAGAATATAATAAAATATCTGCACTATTGTAATTCTATGTTTCTTACCATATTTGTACCTGGTAACGTTAACTCTCGACTGCGAATACAACTAAGATTACGACACGTGTCTTTCTTTTTGTGATAGTGATTATTTTGGGTAGATTTGACACCATAACACGGTACTGCAATGATAATCTAAGTTAGAACTTAATTAATAGTAAAACGGTTTTCCAAAAAAGTTTACTGTTCTAATCGTAATTGTTCTCCCAATACGTTTTTTCAGGTGATTTTACTTTTGATGCCGTCTCTATATTTGATCATGTAGAATAATGTAGGAAAATACCTTAAAAGAGGTATCTTAGTCGTAACATGAATTTATGTTCTAAGCTTTCTAAAACAGCTCTCCACCTATGAGTATTCGAAGTTGTTCATAAGATACCCAAAATACCAAAGCCCATGGCCCCAATCTTATCCACGTCGGTATAAATCCCTTATACAAAGCAGGAAAACCTTCTCCTTTCACTGTTTTACGTAAGCAGTCTAGTGAACCATTATACCGTAAACCTCTGCCCTGTTCATCAGTTGGTTGGTTCATCACGCGACTTTTTATGACATCTGCAGGAGTGGAAAGAACAGCACCTGCAAAGCCTGCAACCATGCTGGACAAACTGTGAAGTAACCATTGATCTTCTAGTTCAGAATGTCGCTGAATGAACCGCTTGGAAATATCATAGGATGTTAGATCACCAAAATTAACCAATGCAGCTCTCTGTACAGATGGAACCCATCCTTTCCAAAGTCCTCTAATACCACCTGGTTCGTAAATTTTGTAAAGAGCATCTCTAAATCCATGTACTCTTGGAGGCAGTCCTAACATTCTTCTTTTGCCTTCCATTTGTAGCTGAACTTTTATTAAATCTGCTGGATTTGCGAAAAACTGGCCGACCGCACCTGCTGTCATTCCGCAAATAGTTCCTTGCCAAATAGGAAATACTTTTTGTTCGGGATATTGTTTGATGAACATATCTTTAAGTTGTCTGTAAACGGCTATTCTCAATCCAGAGTATATTAAATGTCTAGCAAATACAGCAGATACTCCTCTCCATAAACCCAATATCCCATCCTCTTTCACTATACTGACCGTCGTTCCGATCATCCCCTGTGCCCCTGTGCCAACATTACTTGCGGTTTCTCCTTGGATTTGAAGTCTTGTTTTCACCAGATCTAAAGGGAAGGTGAACAATTCTGCATTACATGCTGCAATTACGGAACAAATATATAAGCACCATAAAGCATCCACATTTATCGTACGTGTTTTCTTGACGTCATTGCTTATGGTGTATGAACTGACATTTTCTGTAGAACTATTAGTTGGAATATCGCTCAAATGGATATCCTCTTCCGGATTCATTTTAGATGCTTCTACATCATTTTTCTTCATTTTATAGAATATAACTTGGATAATTGTAAAAAAATGATAGATAATTTGTATTCACAAATTCGTTGTCACATGGCATCTATTCATGTCAAATGTAATGACTGCAAATGTTGACAAAAATTCAATAAAGCTTTACAAATATAGATGCATAGTTGCCAACTGTCGATAATTATATTCGATACATTCTAATTTATGTTGTGCCATGTATTTGAATTTAATTTGGACTGAAAGAAATTTTTAATTTGACATCAGCCATGAAAATTACATTTATTTTCAATTATATTTTGGGTTTTGAGATTTTGTATTGTGTGTTACCAACTCACACCAACCTCCAGGAGCAAAACATTTCTAGATTTTATTCGAAAAGCTTTTGACACTCACTCGTATACAGTATACAGATCATGATGATTATCTGCGACACTATTAGTTGATTCCGGGTGAAATTTGATGACACTAGAGAAACATGGCGGTTGAAAGTCATCAACGGTTGCTGTTGGGTAAGTTGATAAATTGGTATTACATAGAACAGAGCTTAGAAAGTGTTTACAACGTGTGTCCCTTCTGAAATACCACTCGATTTGCGACCATGTACATTAACGGCAGTTGTATCCATACCAGAAAAAAATACAGTTTCAATACAAGAAAATTCGACTGCTATACCGAATAGTTCAAGAAACATGCCATTCATTTAATGCACATTTAATAATTGTACTTTTGAAATAAAGGAGATGTAACTTTTGTTAATTAAAATATTCTAAAATTGAATATTTACCTTTACTTATGTGTATATATCCCGGCAAGAAGTAATTTTCTAAAAAAATGTTATTTTGTTACCTGTCAATAGAGTTACTTCACACAAAATAGTATATTAAGTACAAAGTGTCAAAAAGGATACTTTAGTCACGAGTTTGACTAGGCATGAGTGGAGCGAAGCGGAAGTGGAACGAGTGACTTAAGACGTTTTTAACACGAGGTGCTCACTATAATTTTTCTTCGCCCGCAGGAAGGAAAAAATTATACTATATTTTAATTATATTCATAACATGACGGACGATGACCGATTGCTGTCTGACAAATCAAATGACACAGAACAACAAAATTATCACGGAACATGAAGTTTAACATACAAAAGATACAATTGAATTGATATTTAAAAAACAAAATATAAACAAGATGTGACTTTTCGCATTATAAACACTAGTGTTTAAGGAGTCGTTTCGTGCATGTCAAACCCGTGTTCAAAATGCGGTTTTAGTAACGGAAGTAGAAAAAATATTTTCCTTAATTTCTTCATGATAATGGTCGATTTCGGCTACTAACAGTTTATATGCTGCATTGGCAATCAAAACTAACAGAAAATTGTGAAATATACGGTTTGTCCCATCTAAAAATGTATATATTGTTAGAATATCAAAAAACCATAAGTTCATTATATAACTTCAAAAATTTAAAATCGCCGGTTGTTTCTTAGAGGTGACAAAAATATCATTATACTCTTTTTATGTAGTTTATGACTTGGAGACACTCGTTAATAACTGAAGATAAAAGAACGAGTCATATCTGCAGGATATTGATGACCTTGGCTCTTGGTGTATAGTCACGATGTCACGACGTACTAAACATTTTCTTATGCCTTTCTGATTCTTTTACTTGAGCAGTAATTACAAAGTGTGTCATAATTATGGAAATACATAGAGAAAAAAATTCGCTAGCCATTAGCGAATATTCACTTGCAGTAGCAAAACAATCCATTAAATAGGGGACAAATGACTTATTCATTTACCCCAGAAAAAACCTTATTGCTAAAATTAAGCATTTACAGTTAATATAGCTATCACTTATCATAGATATATTTCAAGTAGTCTATTTTATTCACCGTAAATTATTTAGTCGCTTACAGTTATTGATCTAGATAACTTGCTACTAGCTATTTAATATAATATCGTTTATTAAATCTGACATATTGTATAACCTACTCTTAGTGATTTATTTATTTATCCCTAATAACTTTATAATCTTTAATAGATAAAACGTATATTTACCTTAGAAATACAGGTTATGAGGACTAATTGAAAAGTTTATTTACAGTGATCGATTTGTTTATTAACCTAAATCTTGGCATTCAAACTTATACAGGGTTTCCACTCATATTTCCCCTATTTTAACTGCCAATAAATTCTAAACGGTTTAGGAGGGAAATATGCGGTTTTCACGGAATGGTTTCATTTTAGTAGCTACAAGTTTCATTTGAATAGTTTGATTTTTTTCTATCGTTTTCGTTTACGAAACAACAGAAATCGCGAATTTCTTCAATTTTTTTTATTAACTTTGGTAATGGAACGACAAGTATATTTTTTGTAATTTGATAAGTGATCTTCACCTATATAGCGATGGAAACTTTTCAAAATCGGTTAGCAACTGACGGAACTTGTAAAAATGCGACATTTTTGTTTTGACGTATATTTCTATTCTGCACCGTTTAGAATTTAGAAGCATTTATAGTTTATTAGGGGAAAATATACTGAAAACTAATCCAAAGTTGAAATTTTATATACCAGGTATGTCAAATGTATTTTATAAAATATAATAATAAATTGACAGATTTGGAATACGAACTTCAAATTTCATATTTTTTCCATCATTAGTTTTCCATATTTGCGAAACACTCAGAAATGGGTAAAAAAAGCAAATTTATAAAAAACATTTATTTTAAACTTTAAAAAATTAACATATGTATTTTTTTGAGTAATTTGAAAATAAATTTTCAAAATATACAATTTTCTCAAAGTAACCGAAAATAAAAGTAAGTACAATAATACAAATCATACATAAACATTTAAGCTTTAAAATGATTACTTTTCTCAACAAAAAATACGGAAATAATAAAAGTAACTTAAAAGTAGTAATGAATTAGTTTTCAGTTTCCAATTAGTACCGACAATACTAAAACATGTAAGTTTTAAACTTATTAATTTTCCTAAATTAACGAAAAAGACGAAAATAAAAGTTAAAAATAGTTTAAGGAACGTTTTCAATCTAAGTACCGTACAAATCATATAGAAACACGTAAGTTTTAAAATTTTCAATTCATACAAAAAAAAATCCTATAGAGGGTGCGGCTGATAAAACCGTCGCTTAGAGAAATTTTGAAATCCAAAAGGATTTCAAATCTGAAAATTGATTTTTGAGATCTCTCTAATCGACGGCTGCAAACTGTAAGACATTTCAAAATATTCATTTTTCCTAAACCAAACGAAAAAGTGATTATTAATCAAGCTTATATTACGGACATGGTAATAACACGATTTAGACGAGTAGTATCTCGGAACTGGACAGTAGTACAGAATTGTAATTTTGGTGGTATAAAACAAATGCTGCAGTTTTTCTTTTGTTATTATGTTACCCAATGACAATTTTGTTTTGGCTTACGTGACATCAGATTCAAACTTGATGGGACCACCTACATATTTCTACATTTTCAAGTTTTTCTCGATAACACGATTCCAGCAAACTAGCACACTTGTGGTTTAAAACGATTAATTACAGGTAGAGCTGCTTAAAAATGTTTGTCTTTCGACTAATAAGACAAGCAATCTCTCAGAACTAGACAGCTTATTTTGAATTTGTAATTAAAATACAATTCTGCAACATTATAATTGTATTTAATTTATAATTTCAAAATAAACTGCCAATTTCCGAGGTATTGCTTGTCTTAACCATCATGGGACAAACATATTTAATTAGCTGTAGCTCTTAAATTAGTCGTTTTACACCACAAGTGTGCTAGTTTGTTGGAATCGTGACAGAAAAATGTTAAAATATACAAGTTGTCCCATTAATAAATTCGAATGTGATATAGATACAAAAAGGTAATTTAGTGTTTTTAAATGAAACTCAAGGTCTCTAGTTAATTCCACAATATAATACAAGTTATTGGAAATTCTAAAAAATTGACAATTGTTTCGATAAATCAATATCATCGTCAGATATTGATTTATCAAAACAATTGTCAATTTTTTAGAATTTTCAATAACTTGTATTATATTGTGGAATTAACTAGAGACCTTGAGTTTCATCTAGAAACACTAATATGAGCATATTCCACGAAGTAAGGGTCGAGACAGTCAATTTCATTAAAAAGGTAATTGGTAACATAATAACAAGAAAAGCTGCAGAATCTGTTCTAATATACAGCGCCAAAATATTACAATTCTGTACTACTGTTCAGTTCCGAGATATTGCTTGTCTAAATCATCGTACCCTGTATAAATATTTGTTTTAACTTACGTAAAAAATAATAAAATATTTGAAAAAAAGTAATGTAAGTTTTGAGTGTACATTCAAAGTGACCATCTGATAATAAAATTGAATCTCTGAAAAGCAAGATAGATTGGTATTAAATTGAAGACATATTTTGGTTATTTCTTGGATAAAAAAGTGTGTTTTGCGAAATAACGACGTTATGCTACAAATATTTTTAATTTAACTGCAACTTCCTTTCAAATTCAAAACTTCGTCTTTGTATCATATCTAAAAGCGTGGATAGTTAATTTATGACATAAATTTGTTATCTTTCTTCCACCATTTTATGTAAATATCTCAACGTTAGGCAATATATAATTCAAAGTATATCTTTTTTTTTGGAAGAAAGTATTAAATGAAACAAAGTGTTCCATGTCAGCAGTTTCGCACTATAAAATAAAGAAAAAAAATTGAGGGAACAATGATCAAGAAGTGATGTGTTGATATAAAAGTGGAGAGTTTCTGCTATTTATATACACCTTTTTCATTATTTTCAGTCATTCAATTAATTTTAACAGTAGGTGTTCCAAAATTTGTTTCCTCGTTTTGGGTCTCCTGTGAAAATGCAGTTTTAGCAGTTGAGTCATTGTTTTTTTTAAACAGTGATTTATACCCCTTATATTAGACAACTTTGTAACTCACGGTTTCTAGTTAATTCCACAATATAATAAAAGTTATTGAAAATTCTAAAAAATTGACAATTGTGACAATTGTGGCTTTAGTGAGCTGAAAATCGATAGGGTTTATCTGTGGGATATCCTGAACAATATGCAAGCATAACATTGCTCAGTTGTTGCACTCCGGAAGCTGTATCGTGGTAAAATCTTGAATTTCTCCAAAAACGTCGTACATCTTGTACCATAGCACCCATTGTACTGGATTTGGTGAGCTCAAAATCGATAGAGTTCACCGGTGAGATGCTCTAAACAATATTGAATCATAAAATTGGTCACTTGTATACACTTCATGCTAACAAACTGAAATTTCTCCAAAAATTACAAAAATGTCGTATTCAAGTACCACAGCACCCGTTGGCTCTGATGAGCTGAAAATCAATAGGGTTCATCTGTGAGAGTCCTGAATAATATTAAATCATAACATTGGTAACTTGTTGCACTCCGGAGGCTGTATCGTGCTAACACACTTAACTTTCTCCAAAAATTACAAAAATGTCATACATCTAGTACCATAGCAACCGTTGTACTGGATCTGGAGAGCTGAAAATTAATAGGGCTCATCTGTGAAATGTCTTGAACAATATTCAATCATAAAATTGGTGACTTGTTGCACATCGGAGGCTGTATCGTGCTAGCAAGACCATGGTACGAAAAGTGGCCGACGACAACGACAACATACATACAGGATTTTTTTCCTAAAAACCGTTTTTTCGTGTTGTTCTTGGCGGGAAACGTGAAAATAACTCAAAAAAATCAAAAATTTCAACATGTTTTGGGATAAAACTATACTTTTCCCGCATATTAGATAGGTTGGGCGGAAAAGTAAAAAGGTATGCCCCGAGATTACTGAAAGAAGCAAGCCAAATTGAGGTCCATGGACAATTTGCAATAGAGGCTACAGCATCAACACGTCAATTATCTGCAATGACAGGACTGTCACGTGATTCGGTTGGGAATGTGTTGAAATTACGTAAGTTTCACCGGTACGAAACACAAATTCTTCTAGAACTAGATGATTACGATCCAGACCGACGAATTGACTTTTGTGAACTCATGACTAAAAGAATTCGCGTGGAACGTAGACTATTGAAAAATATTTTTTTCACTGATTAATGTACTTGTATGCTGAATGGTAATATTAATAAACAAAACCGTCGGTACTGGAGTGGGGCCAACCCGCATCGATTTAGAGAAGGTCACACTCAATAACCTGGAAAACACTGAATGTTTGGGCACGGATATTAGGCGATGGTTTAACTGGTCCCTTGTTTATACCAAGCAATTTGAATGACTTTATTTATCTGGATATGCTGGAAAACACCGTAGAACCTCCAATTGTGCATTAATTAGAGAATCAAAGAGACGATCAAGTCAATCTAGCTCTAGACGAAGATTTGCTGCACTTCCAACATGATGGAGCACATCCTCACAATGCAGCTGAAGTTAGGCACTGGCTGGATATCAATTATCCGAACAAATGGAAGGAGAGGTCCTATTGAGTGGCCACTGAGGTCACCAGACTTAACGACACGTTATTTTTTCTACTCGGTTACCTCATATGCTTCTGCTGGGTATTTGGGATGAAAATAACATAATAGAGTGTTTGATTGAACGATTCCTGCTGATTTTTGATCAACTACTACTTCAAAACATTACATAGATGTTGTATGACTGAGTGATTTTTCATTTGAGTCTAATTATCTAGCTTATTTAATATGGATTTATGATTTAATGAACTATTACTACTATTGATATTTACAAAAACGTTACAAAACGTCACAAAACATTTGGTTTAACCAATAATGCCTTAGGAAAAAAGTAATACCAAATTATGTGAATATAAAATGTCACACTCAAACACCACAAGCATAAAAAGCTATAAAATGTGCTCAACGAGTTTGGATTAAAGCAGAATGTAAGAAATGGTTCAAAGTTAGAGACTCCTTAGACAACTACATAAAAGTTGTACATTCAGAACTCACATTCCAATTACATCCAGTAGAATTTTACTGTTTGGATGACAAAATTAGAGAAAGTGTCAGCACGATGAAGCATAAGAAATTTAAGAAACAAGAAAAGAAGATACAGAATCTTGAACACACACAACATATAATTCAATACTGAAAACATCATGAAACTGTAAGTACCTACATACCAACACAGTTTGCACCATGTTTTGAAAACCTTTCAGACACTAATTTTACAGATAGTGAAATAGAATTTTCAAATAAAGGTTTAAAGTACAGCATACCACCAAAATTTACGAATAATATTGAACAAATTATAGCTACAGAGTCAGAAATAGCATTAAAATCTAATTCGAATAATTTTCTTCATGAGAAATTCAAAATTGCCAATTTAATCAAAAATATTGAACCTTCAAAAGTTAAACGTCAAACAAAAAATGACATTACAGTTTTAAATGCAATAAAAAAGAAGATAGAAGATAATAACCTAAAATTTACAAAATCTGATAAGGGGAACACAACTGACGACTGAAAATTACAATTCCAAAATATATAACTTTATAGAATCTAGCGATGTAAAATTTCTTAAAGCAGACCCAACAAAAAAATTTTCTAATAATGTAAGGGATATTGTTAATGATTCAAATTATCTTTTAAGTGATTACGAAAAGAGGTCTATCATACATAAGAATCCTTATTGTCCACAATTATATGGAACCGTTAAATTACATAAAATAATGAAACCAATTAGACCTGTAGTTTCTTATGTTAATGCTCCTGATAATATATTGGCAAAGAAGCTCAACAATATACTCAATAGTTACGGATATGAATCTCAGTACTCAATTAGGAATTCAATAGAACTAATCAAAAAGTTGAAAGCAATCCACTTGCAAGATAACTATAAACTCATTTCGTTCGATGTAACTAATATGTTTACTAAAATTCCTCCTAAAGAATGTCATTGTCATATGTCATTTTAGTTCCCTATTCCTATCCTAGAAACGGTTCCACGCATTTTTGACATTACTTGTCCGCCCAACCTATCTATTTCCTATTTCCACCTAGAACAACACGAAAAAACGATTTTTAGAAAAAAAATCAGCAGCCAGAGTACAGAAAAAGCTAAGGAAAAGGCCAGGTAACAAACGTAAAGACATGGCAAATAAAAACAATTTTAATATAGAATTACTCAATGGAAATAATCATGCGGCAGGGAAGTTCAGAGTTATAATTTTGCTTGCAAAGTTGGTGTGTAACATGTCGCAGAGACATGTTACTATTTTCATCAATTATTTTGGAGCGTTACTTATTCGTCGGCTACTCCCACCTCTAATTCCAATTCCTATTATTTCAAATATTAGGAACACATCGGTAATCGTTTTTGCCATTGTTAAAATATCTACTTAAACTACGATTGAAGTAGAACTCGCTCTTTTGGTTCATTTCTTCGCTGAGAAGTATTCAGCATTCTCCTTTTTAATCATATCATTTTGTGTGTGATTATTAATTTTCTTCGCTGGTAAGTTATCTATATATTTTCAAATTGTAATTGTGTGCTTACAAATGATTCTATTTCGACTTTTGTATTTAGTTAAATTATTTCGTTTTTAAGATAAAACAATGTTTTTGTTATGGCGTTTTCCTTTTTTTCTTCGCCGGTATTATCTTTCTTTAAAAAAAATCTGGTGGCGCCCTAAGTTATTTTATGAAGCGAATTTATAACAGATTCTTTATGTGGTTATTTTCCACCGATATAAATTTGCTTTTTCTGATTATTTTGGGAACAGGACGGATAAGAATGAACAGTTTTCTGTGGTTTTATTTTGAAAATTAAATTCAAATTTTTGTATGTATTGGAGTATAAGCTCCTACCCGTTTCATTTTATTCCTCCTTTTCAATTTTCAATTTTTTATTGTTTCTCCTGTTTCTTTATTTCTTTCCCTACAGCTCTGCAGCCTGTACCGTTTACCTTAAGGACCACTTTAAGGACCGTTTACAAACTTAACCTCCACGGACTTACCTTTACGGACCGCTACGGACTGTACAGACTATCCACTCCACCGGATCAGACAGCGTCCAAGTCCAGAAAACGACGTCTCAACTTTTGACTACTGCTGCGAGCTGTACGTCCCGAGTCTTCCTTAACTTATTTTTGATATATATAAGATATTGAGTTGGACATTTTTACTGTATAACTAATATTTATTCGTATTTCTATCGAGAATATACGGTTTTTGTAAATTTATTATTGTGTGTCAAATAAATCCATTTGTCCCGAAATTTTGTTTGTTGATTCACCTTATCCCAATTGAGGTAATAAAAAATAGTGTAACTAGGTTGTGACAGGTGTATGGGTGGAAAATGAATTTACACCGAGTGCTTATACAGATGATTCAAAAAAGGAATATGACAAGAAAAATGATAAAGTATGTCTATCCATCATTGTACAGTGCGTGGATGCCAACTAGATTTTATACGTGACAAGGAAAATGGTTTTGACATGTGGGGAGCTTTACGGAATCGATACGAAAAGAAAGGTTTGCCAGGACAAATCTTTGAAAAAGAGGCTATTATCCTTAAAACTAAAATAAGATGAATCACTAGAGAAGCATTTTGGAGATTTTGAGACCCTTGTTAGACAATTAAGTAATTCAGGATGTAATATGACTGATTCCGACAAAATAGGCAGCTTGTTATTAACATTACCAAGATCAAATTCCAGTAATCTAACTTATGAGGAAGCTAAAAATTAGTTGTTAGGAGAAAGTGGAAAGAGAGTATTATTTCAAATGAATCCAAATTGTGAAACAGTAGGACATTTTTGTCAATGCGAAATCAAAAAAACTGTTATAAATGTTGTGTACTAGGACATGCAACGATACTGACTACAAAACCATTCATACAATCAGTTACACCAATCACATACTTATTCAGATCAATCACAACAAAATCAGTACAGCAGGCAAAATAATAATTGGAGAGGTGGCTCAAGTAGCAACAGATGTTTTAGAGGTACCAGAGGACAAAGTTTTCAGAGAGGTTTTACAAAAGGGGGTTTTAGAGCAAGACGAGGTTACCATCAGTACCAAGATGTTCCAAGATATATTCATATCAATTTAGAAGAAGAGCTAAAGCCCCCATCATGCTCTGGAGCCGACCATGAAGAGGACAGAAGTATATGTTATATAGGTGAAACGAAACCAGAAGAAAAAATTGGAAATAAGCGGGAAGTATTAAAGTGTTTTATATTTTCTGGTTGCACAGATCATATGACCAAAAAGCAATTTTTTCGAGTTTAATTATATTAAAGAATCCCGTACACTGTTGCTAAAAATAATGATTTTTTGTTATTCATAGGAGTCGGAAACATAAATGTAATAAGTAATTTGGGAAATGAAAAAATAGACTGTACTATTAAAAATGTTTTATCTGTACTAAATCTAGGGAGAAATTTATTAAGTGTTGATAAACTGGAAATGTCAGATATGAAAATATTATTTGAAAATGCATGCGTTAAAATATTAAATAATGATGGGAAAATAGTATGTGTGATTAAAAAGAGAACATATATGAAATAGCATTTTTAAAATTAAATGCATGATGCATAATAATGCATGAATGTAGAGAGTGATGAGAATGATTTTATGAAGTGGCACAGGAGATATGGACATATTGGGTTTACAGGCTTAAGGGAAGTTATGAATAAACAAATGGTCGAGGGTCCTGAAAATATTAAAATTCGAGATGTAGAATTTTGTCAGCCAGTAGAAAAATGAGTAGGTATTCTTTCACTGAGAGAACAAAAAGTAAGAGAATTTTGGAAATTATTACTCCTGCAAATCATGATGTTAGTATATATTTCGTGACTTTTATCAATGGGATTTCAAACTTTTGTGTCATTTATTTAATTGAAGAAAAAAGGATTTTAATGAATTCAAACATTGTGAAAATATGAATGAAAGTAAATTTAATAAAAAAATAGCAACTTTAAGATGTGATAATGGTGGGGAGTACATTTCCAGTGAGTTTGAAAAGTATTGTGCTGAACAGGGTAATGTTTTAGATTATACTGTAGCATATACACCCGAACAAAACTTGAAAGCTGAGAAAAATAATAGAAGCTTAGTTAGAGGAATCAGGGGCCACAAAAGAATATTGGGAAGAAGCACTTTAGACAGTAAACTATTTGATGAACCGAGAAACATCTCTAAAGCTAGACAGAACTCTAGCAGAAATTTGGTGTACGAATCCAAATGTGACTAATTTCAGAATTTTCGGATGTATGGCTTATTGTCATATACCAAAGGAATGTAGAAGCAAATTTGACTCCAAAGTAAAGAAATGTATAATGTTGGGGTATGCCCAGACAGGATAAAGGCTATAGGATTTAGAAAATCACTAGTTACTTATTGCAAGAGATGTACTTTTTAACGAAAATGAGCTTTGGTATAAAGGAAATAAATTTATCGAATATAGTGAATGTTTTAATGAGACAGAGACAATTGAAGAAATAGGGATAGGAAGCAGGGAGGCTGATAAGAATGATAGTAGGAATGAAGATAAGATTGAGATCGGAAATGAATCAGAAAGTGAAAGAATAGTTAAAAGCCGGTCAGGTTTGATGATTCTGAGTGATATATGGTCTTCGACGCATATAGTTTTGTTGAGAATGTTCCCACAAGCTTTGAAGAGATAAACAGGTAGGGTAGAGATGAAGGGCTAGAAGCTATTGAAATAGAACTAAAAGCTATAGAAATGGATTAGATTCAGATTAATTAATCACTAACGTTGAATTTCGGGATATTGATACCTATATAAAATAGAATAAAATAGAGTTGTGTTAGTATGTATATATACAGAGGGTTCATTTCAGGACTTCCCACCCTGATTTTCTCGAAATGTGTGTATTTAAAAAAAATCCTGGGACACGTCAACAAATATATCCAAGGGGTCAGCAAGATGGAGCTCTCCCCCATTATGTGCTTCCGGTCCGTCAATGGTTAAACAATGTATTTCCCGGTAAATGGATAGGGCAAAGAGGACCTATAGAGTGGTCAGCTAGGTCCCCAGGTCTAGCACCATGTGATTTTTTCTAACGACATTTAAAATCAGTTGTTTACACACCCCCGCCACAAAATATAGGAGACCTTCGACAAAGGATTACTGCAGAATGTCGAGCAATTTGAACAGAAGTGTTTGAAAATGTGCATCACGAATTTGAACAGCGGTTATACCATTGTTTGGCCAACGATGGACAACATTTTGAGCAATTATTAAATTGAAAATCTGTGTACAATATTGTAATTTAGTTTTGATAAAAGGAATGAGAATAAACAGTTGCAGTTTTTATTTTAATGGTACGAAGCAGCAAATAGATTTTCCTAAATATCTCGACAACGAATGGATCAATTTAAAAAAAAAACAAAAACCGACGTGTAGAGATTAAAAAGACCTTTAAAATGAGGTATAACTCGATACCCCGTCCTATTTAAGATTTTGAAATTGTCAACTCCCCCTGGCGGGGGGTGAAAGGGGGCGCGTTGCCTTTATGATAAAAAGTTGTCCCCTTCGATATATTTGTTGACGTCTCCCACGATTTTTTTCAAAATACACACATTTCGAGAAAATTAGGGTGGGAAGTCTTGAAATGAACACCGTGTATAGTAGTATAAGACACCTTCGGAGTAGTTATTTTGAGAAAATCATAGACGGTCATGACGGAAGATGTCAAGTGATTTTTGACAAGACAAGATTTTTTTGAGAAAGCAAATTGAAAAAGGAATTTTCGTTCGGAAAAGACGTGTTCAACTACGAACATATTGATTAATAATAATAAGCAAGGAGATATTTATCAGACAGAAACAAATTTTATTAACGTTCAGGATAAAAAAAGAAGCCTGATAACAGAAGATTGGATAGACATTTAACCAGTTGTGGACAGAGTGATAAGTTCAGTCACCATTCAATAATACAATGCAGTAAAAAACATTTTCATTATAATTGAGTACTCAAATTGTGACAGATATTTATTGGACTAATTATTAGAACATTAATTAGTAAAAAACCGGAATTTAATTCATATGTATATTTTAGTTGGTATCAATATCGATTTATATTTTTCACATACATTGTAGAAAAGGCAATAATTAGTATCGTGTTTTATTGATTTATGAGGAATGAAACCTTTACACCCTGAGCTATTGCAGAGATAGTGTTCGATTGAGCTGGGAAAATTATTATTATATATATATGCATTTTCAAAAATTTTATACATTGATGTTAAACCATAAATTGGAACCGATTCACAATCGTTTTCAATTTATGGTTTAACATCAATGTATAAAATTTTTGAAAATGCTCCAAATTAGAGAGCGAAACGTCAAATAGAAATACATAAATTGATACAGAATTTAGAATTAACCTGATTCCCAAAAAAAATGGAAAAAATTTTTATAATATATATATATATATATATATATATATATATATATAATGAGTAACGATTATATTAGTGGGTATTGCACGCAAATAGAAGATTTCGGATATATTAAAGTATACATCAGTTATATATTTTGTTTTGAATTCATGTATGCAAATTTTTTCTTATTTCATGTATTTTAAGTTTTTTTTTGTACCGTGGCAGCTTCGAGGACTTCCGATTTATATATTGAAAATATACATAGAACACGAAGGAATCGGAACATCTTGAACATATTAATGCATACATTAGTTTCTTATCTTATTGCGAATTGATGTATGCATTTTTTTTGTAATTTTTTGCATTGCTAACAAATTTAGCCTATATTTTTGTAGCAGTGTTACTTTGAGGACGGCTTGCATTATGTTTCTATTGTTACGAAATATCACACAGGTGTAGTCCCTGAATCCGACTCTGTCTAAGCCATGTATGAAAGTTAAAATTTTGGCGAATGCGGCGGGATTTCTTCGAACCGATTACCATTATTTTTTGTGACTATTCTTATCTAGACATTTCCAGTCTTATCTAGACATTTCCAAGCAGGCGATTATTTTTGTGTGAGCCGCAATCTAGAGTTATCCAGAAAAACAGGGCACTTGATATATAAAGACTTCCGACCAGCGGCAGAGTCAGTTTATACAATAAACAGTAGTGAAGTGCTCATATAAATTAGTGTAAGTGAATATACGGTGTACATAATATAAATTAGTGAATAGTTTAGTGAATAAATAAATTAAGTGAGTCAACTCACCGTGTGTATGAATTTATCGCACCCGTCAGAATAAACTGTTTTAAATAAATAAAAAAACAATTAACTATTTTAGCCGTAGATTCAGCAATAATTTACATTCGTGGAAATATCACTACAGGGTTACAGGCAATATTCCTTTCCCCTTATTGAAAAAAATCACGTGGAACAAAAATGATTTGATATTTTCCAAAAAGGCAAAATACTATTACATCTAATGTAAGAATAATTTTTTTTTGTAGAGTGGCAGCTTAGAGGACTTTTGATTTATATATTTAAAATATACATAGAACACGAAGAAATCGGAACATCTTGAACATATTAATGCATACATTAGTTTTATATCTTATTGGGAATTGATGTATGCCATTTATTTAGACTTTTTTTGTAGCAGTTACTCTGAGGACGTTTGTATTATGTTCCTTTTAACTATTTTAGTCGTAGATTCAGCAATAATTCTCCTTGTCGAAAAATGTACAATAATTTGAATATAAAGTTTTTCAAACAGGAAAAGTACTATTACTTCAATGTAATTAATCTCGAAAAATATCCCTTACTTTGTGTTCTATATCTAATTTTTCAAAAAGTATAAATAACAGCATTTTCCCCCCACTTACTATTACATGTGAGAATGATAGTACTCTCCCTTCAACCTCTCGGATGATATCCTATACTTTGTGTTTCATATTGAGTTTTTCAAGGAAATGAAGGGAAAATAACAGTACTTTTCCTTCCCCATCTCGAAAAATATCCAATATTCTGCGTGTTCCATATAAGTTTTTTAAAAAGGGGAAGAGAAAATACTATTATATCCAACGCAAAAAGGATAAGTATTCTCCTTTCTCCTTCCCGACAAAAATCCAATAATATGTGTTCCATATTGTGTTTTTCAATAGGAACAGAAAATAATAGTATTCTTCTTTCCCTTCCCGAATAATATTCGGTACTTTTTGTTCCACATTGAGTTATTCAAAGAAAAAAGTGAACTTGTTCCTTCCTGCTCCAAAAATACTTGATGTTATCGAACGTTATGTATACCTATATATTGATCATATACAATATAAAAATAAACAATTCACAAATCATTGATGAATAAACGTTATTGTACTTTATTTGTTATTATTCTTAATAAATAATTTGTTGAAATTTACCATTAAGACGATTTAATATAATAATTTGCTAGCTAGAACAACGCTAGAGCATTTCATAATTTGTTTCAAGGTTAAAGTCAAATGTCAAATAAAAATTATAATTACAAAGAGTTTTCATTTATAAAAAATAGCTCAAAACGGACTTTTTATAATTTTTATTTTGTGTAAGTACGATGGGAGTTCATTAATTGGCAGAATCATACAAAGTCAAATGAATAATTTAAATTAACAAACCTTTTCGTTTACGAAATATCCTTTTAATTCGATACGTTTGGCCCGTTTGTGTTCAAACTCGGGTTATATTTTATTAGTCTAGTCGGCATATATGTTCAGACAAAAAGCAAATTCATCGAAAGAATACTTTTTTACTTCGAAATTATCTTTTCGCTACGTTTACCTGCTTTGAGGAAACTTTAAATGCATTCAAATTCAAAAGTAACTGTAACTATATCCTCTCGATACAATAAATCAAATAATACTGATTTAGTCAGCACCCAGTGGCGTAGCCACATAGTGGCCAAGGGAAGTGGCACCCTCCCCGTGCCCTCCTAACTTGGCGCCCCTCACCGCTAAGTGAGTGCATTCACAATAAACACTTTTCCGCCACACCCTCAACAAAGTATTCGGTAACATACGTATTTTCAAAAACAACCACCGTACCTATATGTTTGAAATGCCTGAAAGAAAAAAATATATTTTCTCATTTCTGCAGCTCAATTATACAGTTCTAGGAAATATTTTTTTTGTAACGTTTCAAACACAGACGTCAAATCTTAGAATCCTATACGTAGTCATAACAAAGTTCTCCAAAATCAGTGCACGACGCGGTATTCCCGGCATTCCCATCGAGACACCGAGTTTTGATTTTTCTGCCACTGAAATTGAAAGTTCAAAAGAAAGTAAGAAAGGTACATTCGAAAAATGTCCGAGTATGCACGGCGATGATGATAAAGGTGAGAAAATGGCCGAAATGGAATCTAATCAGGAAATGGTCGAAATGGAATAACCAGGAAGTGGTCGAAATCAAATCCGAGCAGAAAATGGGCGCAATGGAAGCTGACCAGGAAATTGATGAAAATTATTCTGACCTTGTGGAAATATTGACAGGTCTATAAAGTCAACATTATTCAGCCGTCATTTTAAATTTGTTTTTATTTCCAGAAATCGATCCCACTTTTGAAGATAAATACATGATAACAGAATTAAGTAGAGAATTAATTTTGAAAACACCCTGCCCACCAATAGGAGATTCTGTGTTAACTGGTACTATAAATCTGGAAAGGAAGGACAACAAATACGAGAATGGTTAGTTTATTCGCCTAGGGTTAATAAAATAATTTTTCTTGTTGGCTTATGTCAAGTCATAATAAAAGTGCTTGGGCTGATCCCAATAAAGGAAATGAAAACTTCAAAAAGGGCATTGAAAAAATAGTACAACATGGGGATGACAGAAATTCTATCATTCTGACGATAATAGCAATACAGTATATAATTGTCAATTTCTTAGAATTTTCTACATTTTTTCAATATATCGTGGAATTATCTAGAAACAGTTAGTTTCATTTAAAACAGTAATGTAATGGACAACTTAGAATCAATGGAGAGTAGAAGAATTATTCTTTGAATTTTTTCAGTTTAAAGTAGTATTATATTATTTCAACTTGAAAAAAAATTCTATTTTTATGTTGTTATAAATCCTATATATTTTTTTTATAGTATGATAATGTTATAACTCAACTGTTACTTTTCATGTTTTTTTTAAATATATCTTTGCCCCCCCCCCCCTACGAGACTGGCTACGCCACTATCAGCATCCTCTGCTACGAAATATGTTCAACCAAATCAGACTAATTTTTAGGCAGCTATAAATATTTAATGAACAAAAAAATGAATTTTTAATCAGAATTTATAGCTTTTAATTCAATGTTTTTTAAAATAATATCCCTAAATCCCTTAAACCTTAATTTATGTTCCAGGGAACGAAATTAAAACGATGAGCTCCAATATCTATAAACAGGTCAATGTTCGCGACTTGGTACGCGTGGACGATTTGATATCAAATAATTTCTTCATAGACCACTTCGACTATTTTAAAAACGTCAGATTTCACCTTATTTTATAAAATTATGAAGGTAGAAAAAATAGTCTACATAACTGGTGCGCAAATGATTCTCCACACTGGCGGGATTATGTAAGATTTTACGTTATTTGGTAAAAGTATTGTGTGTTCGTAGAAAAAATAGTGTATATCACTGGTGCGGAACTGATTATTCACACAGGCAAAATTACTTTAAATTTTTTATTATTTGGTAAAATTATCGCGTGGTCGTACAAAAAATACTGTACATTACTAGTGGGAAACATATTTTTCACTCCCACTCGTGTCTAAAATGTCGCTTTCCGTTTTCATGATATAATATATTATTTCCTGACATCCAATTTAAATGAAATAAACCCTATATTCAGAAATATCAGAGATGTGCGAGAACAAACAAAGAAAACAGGTATTCGAATCCCAGTTTTAGGCCACACGCTTTATTCGAACCATGTTACGTTACTCCAAAGTTAATTTGCATGGAATGTATCTCTACATAGAAATGCTATTTACATGGTTGAAATCCTAATTTGGTTTTTTCCTGACCCGCCCTATTGAATGAATCCAAAGTTTAGATGAAAAATCAGTCCTTAAAGGCACTTGCATATATAATATTGCATATATAATTACTACTAGGAGAGTCCTCAAAAACCCGAAAAGTCCTCAAAGGCACCACTTCATACCAAAAAAAGTCCCCAAAGGAACCTTTACACACACATATATATAGCAGTTTTGGGAAACGTCAAAATTTCGTATATATTAAAGTATAGTTATATAATTTGTTTTTAATTCATGTATGCAAAATTTTTCTAATTTTTTTGCGTTTTAATTTTTTTTTGGCAGCTTAGAGGACTTTTGATTTATATATTTAAAATATTTATTTATATATTGAAAATATACATAGAACACGAAGAAATCGGAACATCTTGAACATATTAATGCATACATTAGTTTTATATCTTATTGGGAATTGATGTATGCCATTTTTTTAAATTTTTTGCATTGCTATCATGTTTAGACTTTTTTTTGTAGCAGTTACTCTGAGGACGTTTGTATTATGTTCCTTTTAACTATTTTAGTCGTAGATTCAGCAATAATTTACATTCGTAAAAATATACTTACAGGGTTACAGGCAATATTCCTTTCCCCTTCTTGAAAAACATCACGTGGAGCAGAAATTATTTGATATGTTCCGAAAAGACAAAATACTATTACATCTAATGTAAGAATAATGGTATTTTCTATTCCCCTTGTTGGAAAATGTCCAATGATTTGAATATAAAGTTTTTCAAACACGAAAAGTACTATTACTTCAATGTAATAAATATCGAAACATATCCCTTACTTTGTGTTCTATATCTATTTTTACAAAAAGTAAAAATAACAGCATCTCCCCCCCCCTTACTATTACATGTGAAAATAATAGTACTTTCCCTTCAACCTCTCGGATGATATCCAATACTTTGTGTTCCATATTGAGTTTTTCAAGGAAATGAAGGGAAAATAACAGTACTTTTCCTTCCCCGTCTCGAAAAATATCCAATAATATGTGTTCTATATTGTGTTTTTCAAGAAGAGGAACAGAAAATAATAGTATTCTTCCTTCCCTTTTCGAAAAATATTCGACATTGAGTTATTCAAAGAGAAAAGTGAACTTATTCCTACCTCCTCCAGAAATACTTACTATTGATATTTTACTTAAAGGATAAGTATTATTTTATTACATAGTCGATCACAGTTGTTGAGAAGTTATTAGGTTATTTATTTATCCGCATAAGGCCCGTTTTCGAAAGGACCTGTTATCAGTTTTGAAGATCCGTCCAATTCATTGTTTTGTATATCGGTCGATCTATGATACGCGCAAATGTGAATGGTACAAATAGAATAAACGGTTTTAAAGATTAAAACAACTTTTCCGCATCTGTGAGATGCTCTGAACAATATCATAAAATTGTCACTTGTATACACTCCGACGGATGTATCGTGCTATGAACCCGAAAATTCTCCAAAAATAGTCAAACATGAGGCACTTCATGTACAATAGCCCCCGATGTACTAGCTCTAGTGAGCTGAAAATCAATGAGGTTCATATATAAGATGCCCTGAACAATAACCAATCATAAAATTGTTTATTTGTATACACTCCGCAGGCTGTATAGTGCTAACAAACTGAAAATTCTCTAAAAATTACAAAAATTTGGTACTTCAAGTACCATAGCAGCCGTTGTGCTGGCTTTAATGAGCTGAAAATCAATATGGTTCACCTGAGAGATGTCTTAAACGATATTCAATCACAAAATTGGTGACTTCTTGCACTCCAGAAGCTGTGTCGTGCTAACAAGATATGTTACGAAAAGTGGCCGACGACGACGAAATACACACAGGATGTTTTTTCTAAAAACTGTTTTTTGTGTTGTTCTTACTGAAAAACGTGAAAATAACTCAAAAAAAATCTAAAATCCCAACTTTTTTTGGGGTAAACCAATAATTTTCTCGCATATTAGATAGGTTGGGCGGAAAAGTAGTAATGAATTGGAGGGATCGCCAGCACTGTTCATCGATACTGTCTGGACCGGGCCCAATAGAGATGCTACTAAAACCTTTATAGTTTTTTACTTTTCCGTCCAACCTATCTAATATGCGAGAAAAGTATTGGTTTACCCACAAAAGAGCTGGAATTTTGTAAAAAAGTTGAAATTTTGTAGAACATTTTTGAGTTATTTTTACGTTTTTCATTAAAACAACACGAAAAAACGGATTTTAGAAAAAAAATCCTGTGTGTACGTCGTCGTTGTCATTGTTGTCGTCGGCCACTTTTCGTTATTTATCTTGTTAGTAGGATACAGCCTATGGAGTGAAACAAGTCACCAATTTTATGATTGAGAATTGTTCAAGACATCTCACAGATCAACTCTATTGATTTTCAGCTCAGAATAGTCAGTACAACTGGTGCTATGGTACTTGAAGTACGACATTTTTGTCATTTTTTGAGAATTTTCAGTTTGTTAGCACGATACAGCCTCTGGAGTGCAAAAAGTCACCAATTTTTTGATTGAATATTATTCAGATCATCTCACAGATGAACCCTATTGATTTTCAGCTCACCACAGCCAGCACAACAGGTGCTTTAAGTACATTTTTGTCATTTTTGGAGAAATTTCAGTTTGTTAGCACGATGCAGCCTCCGGAGTATATACAATTGACCAATTTTATGATTGGATATTATACAGGGCGCCTCAAAGATCAACTCTATTGATATTAAGCTCATTAAAGCCAGTACAACGAGTGCTATGGTACTTGAGGTACCAAATTTTTTCATTTTTGGAGAATTTTCAGTTTGTTAGCACGATACAGCCTCCAACGTGTATACTAGTGACCCATTTTATGATTGAATATTGTTCAGGGCGTCTTATAGATGGACCTTATTGATTTTTAGCTTACCAGAGCTAGTACAACGGGTGCTATGGTACCTGAAGTGCCACATGTTTTGTCCGTTTTGGAGAAATTTCGGGTTGTTAGTACGATACAGCCTCCGGAATGTATACAAGTGGCCAATTTTATAATTGGATATTTTTCAAGGTCTCCCATTCAAGGTGTCTCACAGATGTACCCTATTGATTTTCAGCTGACTATAGCGAAAACAGCGGGTCCTATAAATCCAGATATACTGCATTATTGGTTACTTTTAGAGAAATTTCGATTTGTTAGCACGATACGTCCCCCGAAGCGTACAAGTGACAATTTTATGATAGATTATTATTCAGGACATCTCACAGATGCGGAAAGTTAGTTTTAGTCTTTAAAACCGTTTATTTTAACTATGTTACATTGGCGCTACATTCAGTGACACAATCGAAATCAATAGCACTTTTTTTGCATTCCCAAAATTCGATGTGATTGTCGAAGTCTCTCAAAATCGTTTCAATATATGTGGAACCGTACTTCGAAGATTTTATGTATGTATTTATATTTAGGCTAACAAAATATAAAATCTATTTTTATGTTCAAATATGCATTAAAATTCATAATTCCTGTCAAAATGTAATGTGCTGGTTTTGGAATTCGACAGTAACCCAAGTACAAAAATACCTAATTTTTATACTAGTCTCCGTATAGTACCCAATGGGATGGAAATAATAAGTTCAAGACCGGATTTGTTAAGCACACCACATAATTTTTATGGCAAATTTTTATTTCGGACAAAATGTAAGAGTTTTCATTTATAAAAATTAGCTCAAAACGGACTTTTTACGAACTTTTACCATTTGACAATTTAACTTCAAACTTTCACATTTTCTTCCACAATGAGTTTCTATAATTTTTATTTTGTGTAAGTACAAGGGCGAGTTCACTCATTGGTGGAATCATACGAAGTCAAATGAATAATTTACGTATATTAACAAACCTTTTCGTTTACGAAATATCCTTTCAATTCGATACATTTGACCCGTTTGTGTTCAAAGTCTGGTTATATTTTATCAGTCTAGTCGGCACATATGTTCAGACAGAAAGAAAATTAATCTATAGAATAATTTTTCACTTCGAAATTAATCTTTTTGTTACGTATATCTGCTATGAGGAAAATACAAAAGTAACTGTAAATGTAACTATTTCATCTCGATATAATCAATCGAATAATATTGATTCAGTCAGCACTCTCTGGTACTAAATCTGTTCAACAACAACAAATAAGACTAATTTTTTGGCTGCTATGAATATTTATTGAAAAGAAAATATGAATGTTTAATCAGAATTTATAGCTTATGTTCCAGGAAACCTAATTTGAGCTATGAGCTTCAATATTCATAATCAAGTCAATGCTCAGACCCCATCGACTATTATACAAACGTCAGATTTTATAAAATTATGGACGTAGAAAAAGTAGTATGCATCACTGGAGCGGAAGTGATTTTCCACACTCGCGGGATTATGTAAGATTTTACATTATTTTGTGAAATTATTGCGTGTTTGTAGAAAAAATGATGTATATCACTGGAGTGGTAGTAATTTTTCACATAGGCAAAATTACGTCAGATTTTACTTTATTTGGTGAAATTTTCGGGCGATGCGGAGAGGATTTTCCACCCTAGCGAGATTACTTTAGATTTTATATTATTTGGTAATATTATCGCGTGGTCGTAGAAAAAATACTGTATATCACTAGTGCGAAACATATTTTTCAATCCCGCTCGTGTGTAAAATGTCTCTTTCCGCTTTCGTGATATAATATACTATTTCCTGACACCCAATTGAAATAAAATAAAACCTATATTCAGAAATTTCAGATATGTGCGAGAACCAACAAAGAGACAGACAAAAGAACCCAAGTATTTGAATCCCAGTTTTAGGCCACCCGCTTTATTCGAACCATGTTATGTGACCCCAAAGTTAATTTGCATGGAATGTATCCCTGCAATGAAATTAAATGGTATTTACCTGGTTGAAATCCTAATTTGGCTTTTTCCTGATCCAAAGTTTAGATAAAAACTCACAATTTGGATAGATACTGTTTTAAATGACACCAACTGTTTATAGATAATACCACATTTTATCAATATATTATGGAATTATCTAGAAACAGTTAGTTTCATTTAAAACAGTAATATGAGTAGATTCCACAAAGTAAGAGTCGAGGTAGTAAATTTGATACTAAATATGAGGTCCCTATAACAACCTTCAAACATATAACTAAAAATGTTGCTCTGAGGACAGTCCTTAAAGGCACCATTGCATATATAATTTCTACGAGGACAGTCCTCAAAAACCCGAAAAGTCCTCAAAGGCACCACTTCATACCAAATAAAGTCCCCAAAGGAACCCTTACACTCATATATATATATATATATATATATATATATATATATATATATATATATATATATATATATATTTAGTTAACATACAAGGTGGGCTCCTCCCATGTTAAATCTGAGGTATAAGTGAGCTCCGCGGTAAAATGGGCTCCGATATACGGAGCCCCGCGGTAAAATGGGCTCCGATATACGGAGCCCAGTTTACCAAGTCCTAAAAAAAGCATCAACTACCTTATATTTATGTCTAGATTGATTTGGCATAGTTTTTAGAAGGAGCTAATTTTGGCCGTTTTCGTGAATTTGTATATTTTTGTAGTGCGCGTGTATATTTCTAGATGGCAATATGTTGAAAACTTGATATACATTTTATGTTATATTTCTAGGTCAAACAAGGATCCGATAACTTTGGCACCACTGCAGTTGAGTACCACATCACTGTAGCGGTCAGAGTGAGCTCCTTCTAGTATTATTATACTAAATTGGTAAAGACTTACATCATCGGTTATTTCTTGTTACAGTTAAAGTATTATTCAAGAAAATCAAAGCTATGAGTCTATTTTTAAATATATATTTAGGAATGAGATACGTATACCATGCAAGGGCTCACAAGTAATTTGACATCTTCAACGATTAGGTAACGGGAGCTTTGGAGTTGGCTGTTTTTTGTTTTAGATATGAATGCAAATTGTAATTATTTTAATTCATTTAGATAACATAACTCTGTCATTTTGAATCTTGAAAGTAATTTTAATAAAAATATTCAAAACGTTTCAATTACATTGTATATCTTATTGACTCGAGGTGATAACAATTTTTATTATATTGTAAATAGAAAGTGTGAAATTAATAATCTACTTTTTCGGATTATAATTTTACTGATTAATCACGATGTTCATTTCATTGCCTTTTTGTTCCTATTTAGGTTTGAGTTCAATTTGGCATATATATTTTTGTTTTTTTCCATTATGTTTAAAGATTATATCTACCGGCTTTAATTTTATGGCTAGATAGACTGAATGAATATAACCAAATATTCCGTTAATTACATATAGAGACTGTTAGACTATACCAATGAAGAGGGACAATTACCTAAGCTGAAGCCTTCGGATATCCTAAAAATTTTCTAGGAAATAGGACTAAAGGAAATACTCTAGTTGCTCAGACTTTCCTCAGGAACTAAGTAGACAAAATGAGGCACAATAGATCTCTTAGGTCTCAGTGAATATCACCCCAGTAAACATTCATACATACACGATACCAAAAATTATTTACTAAATATATCTAATTTGCATCCCAACTGAGCTAGAGTTTTTTTCCAATTCTAGCTTTTATTTCTTGTACACATACGATGTAAACATCAAAATTCTTTTACGCGATTTTCGTTTTCTTCATATAATTTTCATACTTGCATTTTAAGTTGGCGTCATGAAATTATGAGAATTTTAAGTGTCCAAACACAACAAAAATTCAAGTTGTTTATAAATACCATAACAAACATTATACTTGTTCAACCTCAGTATATTTTTAGAGCTAAAAACTTATCATGCTTCGCTACACTGATTCTTAAAATGGGAAATACTAAGAACAAATTATTTATTTCTGAAGCTAAGTATTCAAATTATAGCATGATCCTGATAAACACTCTTCTGTTTTTGTTGATTCGACATAATTTTGAGATTACTAATCTAATTAAAAATCGAGAGCTTCCGCTCGAGGGCTTTGATAAATTTACTATTAATATAACATTCCATTGACCAATGAAATTTCATAAATTTTAAAACAAACCAATCGGTAATAATTAATAGCAACTATTAGCGACTACAGAAATAGTAACTTTCATTTGGAAACGTTGAATATAACTTCAAATGATTCTGACAATTTTGGCAGTAATTAAATTGTCATGTCATAACAAAATTTGTCCACGGCTGTTTGATAATTGATAAAGTTTACATTTTACGTGTGGAACTTCCTAAGAATGATGACGTTCATTATTCACTAGTCAATAATAAGTATTGATAATCAACAAATCCCAGACAGGCCGTCGCAGGGCGAGTTCCAGCGACTACAATACAGCTGATAGCTAGTATTTTAATTATTATACTGAATTAAAATTACCAAAAAGTTTAATATGAAAAATGAATCAGACGGTGAAATGAATGTTACCCTGCCGAACATAAGGGAAGCAGCACAAATATGTAGACTCATTAGGTTGTACCCGCGACTTCGTTGACGTAGATCGTCAAATTAAATATTATGCTGATATGTAACTTTATCATGCTGCAAAAGATTCGTTTTTTTTATTTCAAACAAATTCAATATTTAAAACGAAACAAAGTGGAATTTTTTTATTATATATTATTGTGAAGTTAAATAAATTTTTGCAATTATACATATCCACACATGTAGTAGTGTGTGCGCAACATAAATTTAGTCAGCTCGTAAGTTTGAAAAACTCCAAAACTGTGTACTTTTTTTAACTTTACTACTCCATATCTAGCAAACTAGGGTAAATATAACATACCAAAGTCCTAAAAAATGGACGCCTCTTTGCATAAAACAGCGCGATATCTTTTCAGTATATATAGCAGTTATTTCGGGCTCCAGTGGAGTACAAACATGTACTGTACAAGGCACGCGGTTAGAAACAATTATTGTATAATTGTTATCTATATTGTGTGAGAATGTCCACGATGACATTTCAATTTAAGAGAATATTAAATTTGGCTTTAAATCGGGTTCCAGATTGTAAGTATTTTTACAAAGTGTGTGATGACAAATAATGTTTATATTATTACTTTTAGAAAATGAGTCAATTTTTCTGAAACATTTTTACATTGTTTTCAAGCTAAACAAAAGCCATCATATAACACATCCACAATGTTTTTGAAAAAGTATTATTTTTGAGGAAGATTGAATTACCATATAAAATCTGCTATTACAAAGCTGGTCAGAATTAAATACATTGATAAAATATCCAATGGAAAACAAAATATTTTACTTCTTAAAACTTTTCCATATCGAGAGGACGGCTGGCTGTATCTGAAGAACCGATAATCGTTGATAGAGAAATTACTGAAAATTGGATTTAAATTAAAGTATTATGGAATATCAACAATACCTCTTTTGTTATCATCAATCAATTCTAAATTATTTTGTATAAAAAATCCTCAAATAATTGGTGTACGGAAGGACAAAATAAATGAATGATTATAACCCGTTTATTTCAATAGAATTTAACAAAATTGGTTGAATTTTTTACCAAATGATTAACAAATCGGATAGTTTCAAATCTCTTTACGGAGATATCCAACAATTTCATCATTTCATTTCAAAAGGTTTAACAAGGTCTTTAATTTCAATAGTGATAAAGTGAAACAGAATTTCAATTTTTCTTACGAGCACGAGATACTTTTAACAAATTATGTTGCATCTGTATAGGTATGCTTTTTATGGGGTGTTCCATTTAGAATTGTTCATATGGTAACTGGAGGTACCTATACCTCCTTACCGATACCCAGAAAGTTTCATTATAAATATTATAAAACGATTTAATCCCGTTGTTTTGACACCTTCCAATAGTTTTGTGCGTACTTGTCAAACCATTCACATATGCATTTAGTGGTAACATATTCCCGCTATAACCATAGGCGTCCAGTGGGATAGAATAAAAATAATAGTTTTTAATGTATATCTTCTTAGAGTGAAAATTTGATAAACATCAATATGAAAAGATCATTTGAGATGGAATCAACTAAAACTTATAAATTTCATAACCAAATTAGCAAAATAGTGTTAACTAGTGCCAAATAAGAGATAAAATAAAATTAGGTATTATAAACATTCCATTTAATCTCGAATAACTTGAAAACTTCGTACTGTATCGCATAGAGACGGGAGGTTAATATTTACGTGGAAAGTAACGGAGTATCGAATAAACATGCTGAAATCATTTTTACGATAGTGGTGTAGATTGTAGGGGGAAAAAAAGTATTTATCCCTACCGCATGCCTCTAGTGATAGAGGAAAATTATATTTTACCACTAATTGAAGTAACCTAATATATAAAAAGTGGAAGGTGTAAAAACAATGGACTACAATCATTTCAAATAATTATGATATAACACCCTAGTTCTCAGTAAGAAGGAATATTTTACTGAAGTGTTCTCGAATCTTCATATTTTGTGCTAAGGTTTCTCCAGTTACTATATGGACAATTGTTAATGAACCACTCTGTATAAATATGACTGTTGTACAAGTGAAAAACACCATTTTTACGATAACGTCAAAATTCTACTAAATTATGTTAAATCAGAAAGTTTTTACGTAGATGTGAGAAGTTCTGTGTTTGCTTGTATTTAGTTTATGTAGCTTCAATTACCTAGAACGATCGGAATAACTAATTTAGTAAAAATAATGAAAAACTGTTACACCTGAACTTTTATAAGTGAGAATGATAAAAAGGTTTATGATAACCCTGAAAAATATGGTGGTTCAAGGGTTGATGTATGCGGTTGGAAAGGAATGAAAAATGGTATTCCTGCTATTTACATTGAAAGGTAAAGTCGTACGAAAAACTATCCAGTGGAATAATTGTAGATACCAAAAAGTCTACAATTATTCAAACACATGCTTGAATCTTCTTTTTCTGTGTTGTTTTCTTTGTCGTCAAAATAATTTAATGTGGAGGAAATTAAGTATACGAGTATGTACACTATTTCATATCTCAAATGAAATTATTTTAGTGAAAACAATTAATAAGCTTGCGAGATATTAATTTTTTCTGGTCTGAAACACTTTGTGAAGAAAATTGAACTGTGAAATATCATTGTACAGAATAACCATAAACATCCGTCTTAAGCGCAACAAAGCGGTACAATAAAAGGTACTTCGAAGATAGGGCGTTGAAAAATGACTATTAATATACAAATAATAATTATTTTTTAATAAATAATAAAGACAAAAAAATCTCGAAATCCATTACATTCAGGCATAGGGAAATGTTAAGAATATATGGTTGAAATCTAATATAGAATTGAGGCGACAAAAAATATGTTTGCCATTTAAAAACACACAGTTATTACTATTATTCATTATCCAAAATTTACGTTAATTATTCTTCACCCTGTATAAAAAATGGAACACGTTTTTCTGGGATATTATTGAGTTACCTTACAGTGACCGATGTAGGTGGTGGAAATTCAGTAATTATAATTTATCATCAAATTTATAGTTTATAAATAACAGTCAAACAGGAATGTCCGTAATAAAATAATTATCATCTCGCCATGAGACTAAAGTATATTAGTTTGTCATAATAAGTTGTTGATAATTATAACAGCAATTTAGAAAGTTAAAAATATACTGGGTGTTTCATTTGGAATAACGAAGTGGACTGCAACATAACTATGAGTATGTATCAAATAAATCATAATATATTAGGGGTAAGCTGTTTACTTAATAGCAGATAAATATTGAACAGTTTGTTCATAACTATTATAGATGAGAATATTTTCTTGTTTCATACTTTTTTCATTAGTCGGGTTTTAGTTTTTGAATACTTTTTATTCCGTATGCGACTACATTCTCTAGCGGGTACTTTAAATATACTTTTTTTATTTTGAAATGTAGAGTCATGGGTTATCTGTTTACAGAATACAGCAGGCATCATTTAAATTTGCACACCGCCTAAAGTTGTGCAGATTAATTATAAGTAATTAATCTCGTGTACTGACAAGAAGTGTGAATATTGAAACAATCCTTAAAATTCATAAAATTTAAAAATGGAAACTCATTTGACATAAAACATAAAATTGGTAGTTTTGACAAAAGTTTGATACTGTATTATTTTCATAAATGATTTAAATTGTCTAATTTCATAAAAGACATTGTTTGTTAGCACTGGACAATGTCTCAGTATCACGGAAACATCTGGTTCTGAATATTTACCATCCGAGGAAAGTTTTTTTCCAATAATTCAAACAGAGAAAACAATCTTTTTGACTCATCAGAGCGTATCACGATCCCACAAAATAAAGTGCCGTTGACAAGCTATGCCGTTTTACAAAACTCTTCCTTGGATTTCCACTACAATTCCAAAAATGAAATCGTAACACGTGATTTAACACTGGGAGATTCTACGTTTTAAAAAAATAATGATTCACATCTAGAACAGATGTCGTTTTCATTTGAACTTGATACAGTATGCTCTTTAATATCCGAATATAATTCATCACTTAAACAAGTAAAACATACAGCACTGGATAAATCAACAGAAAAATCCAAACCTCTTGGTTCTGATGTTCAGGAATTGCCAAGAATATCTAAGAAAAAGCGACGACCACATGATTCCCCATATTGTATACAAGATGTTCAGAATTTTGGAAGGCATTTGATGCGTCATCATTCCGATGAATTTGATGTTCAAAGTTTTTTATCTTTACACAAGGGCTTAAAACTACGAACGAAAACACGCTTTGGATCAAATTCGACGTCATTGACATTTTGTAATGATATAATTCCGATTAGCGAGAACAAGAAAAGCAATATGAACCGTAGTATTTCTTGTAAATTTTGCAAAGGATATTATACCAATAAGTCTTTAAGGCGGCACGTAAAAAAATGTCCTTCGAATCCTGATCCCAAAAAACCTTTAAGATCACAAAGCGAAGGTGATACGGTTATGCCTAAATGATCCTCTAAGACTGAGCGGAGTACTAAACACACTGACAGGTGATGTAATTCTCTCATTGCTAAAATTGACCTAACAATTTGTACGATACAAGCCGTTAAAGTTGGAATGTAGCGGTTTATCGAAAGTACTATTTCGTTTTGGTAAGACTTTTTATTATTAATATTTTGCAGGGCTGTTAATCCTTACTCATTCGGCATTAGTTTTAGACTGATTTTCGACCCAAAAATATAGATAGTTATAAGGTTAGTGAAAAAATATTTGAAATGAAATTCTTAGGAGTTCTTATTTTTTGCTATTTTCTGCAATACTATTTCATACAGTGTGAGACAAAAAATAAAAGACGGTAAATATTCCGAAATTGCAATTTTATTATAAATGATCCTATATTTAGAAATGTCGTCGGTATATTTCTGCATTTTTGTGTTATTACTGTTAGTTTTGGTACTTGTTAGAGATATACGTTTTTAAAGTTAGTGCCAATCAGGATTTTGTTTGCGTCAAAAATTACCATGTAATACAAAATAGATAATATATTTAAATTTTTTATATTATACAACTGTATATATAAATAAAAAGAGGCATATATTTGAGGGATATTTTTAAAATAACATACTAAACACGTATGGTAGCTTTTTAATTTTTTTATACTATATAAGTGATATTCAATAGCCTACCTATGTGTAAAGCTATTTTGCCGGGTTTTTCATTTACGATTTTAGCCACCTATTCTTAAATGTTTTAGTTTTTGACACAGGAGCTATTGAGAACTTATTTATTTCACAGTTGATCACTCGTACAACGAAAACAATTTGAAAAAGCGTTTAATTGATTAAATAATGGATTTGAACCACTGAATATTACTTCAGAAAAAAATCCTCTGTTATGTGTTGAGCATGTTAATTTAAAAATACTCATTAATTACTTACCTAGTCGATATATTTAAGAACACTCTGTATAAATAAGCATATTTTTATATTATTGTACGATCTACAAAAACTGCATCTAAAATATATTTTCTATATTGTATTACACTGGGAATTATCATAACAGAATCTTAATTGTTCATGACTTTAAAAATGTATATTTCAAAAACTGATCATAGGAAAATCTCAAGAATTCAACACTTTCATTGAGTACCAAAACTAGTAACAAAAACTTACAGACATTAACCAGAATTGAGCTGAGCCTATCAGCAATTTAAGTAACTGGATCGAGTACAAATGCATATCAAGTTTTCAAAGAAAGATACCAGTCGCCACTTTCCATAAAAATTGTAGGGTCCTTATTCGGATCAACTATTAATACAAAATAAATTAGGTGTGCTTAAAATGGGAAGGAGAAGGTAGCATATTCTTGTAAATGCATCAGTCAAAAATGTAAATGTATATTTCCATAAAAATATATAATATAAGCTCGACTATTGAGCTTATTTTTGTCAACAGGTTTTTATATGATATGCAAATATGCTAATTTATAGGTATTATTACGTATTCGTTCTTTCATGTTATAAACAATCTCAGTTTAAAATAAGTCAATTGTTTGTAATTTATAATTTTTATTTCTCATAGTTGTTGTTTCAAATTAACAATTTCAGTCTCAGATAAAAATTTCTTACGAAGAACGCCGATTGCAATCGTTTTATACAATGTCAATACCGAACTGGCAATTATTCTTTTGATTGTATGTATTAACTGGCCGATAGTATATGTGGCAACGCCGCAAGGAGTCCATATTACCTGAAATGCATCATATACGGAGCCTACCTTGCTTTTGAAGTATGGAAATATACACCAACGGAGCCTACTGTAACCGCTACATATAACGGATCCCACTAAGACGTCAACTTATATAGTGGTATACATGAAATATACTCTAGGAGCCCAAATTGGACTACAGGTATAACGGAGTCCACATTAGCCTGCAACAGTATATATATATATATATATATATATTATCATATTATCAAAAATTCAAATATTAACCAATAAAATTGTAGAATGAATTTTGTATAAATGAATAAAATACTGAGATTAAACCAGAAAAGCAATTTAATACGCTTACCATATTTTTCTGTATCTGTATCCAGTTCATAGCAATCAAATCAGCAATTTTGAAAAAATAAAGCAACAAAATTTAACATCGTGTTAAAAAGAAATATAAACGTCAACATAGGACTTCACAGAAATTTCTGGAATTTAAAAATGCAAGTAAAGGGATAAAAGGTATTTATTAGAAATATAAATAAAACTGTTTATTAATTAGTTAGTAACAATTATATATAATATGAAACTAAGTGGATAAGAAAAATTGTAAAAAAATTTGTGACTGGTAGCAACTGAAGTAGGCAAAATTTAAGACGAATCCATGGAGACGGATATTTTGGTTTGACAGTGATTGATGGATTAAGAAAGGGACAGTTCCTTTTTGTGAGAAAGATCATAGAAAAACTAAGAAAATAAATCGAATAGAAGAGAAGAGAACATGAATAAAAACCAAAACTATTAATAAACTAATCCAGGAAGATTATACAATAGAAAGGGAAGTACTCACCATAATTGAACTTAAAATTTAACTAATGACACGTAAAAAATACTGCAAATGGAACGAAGTCGAAAATATAAAGTTAAGGTATAGTAAAATCTAGTATTTCTTCATTCTACGACGATGGCAGAGTAATAAAATTTTGGCGATATTCAAATTTCAAAATCAAACAAATTTCAATTTCACCAGCATCGATATTCCCAATTTTTGAAAGTGTTTGAAACAAATAGACAATTTCATTTTTACAAACCCTCCGTGAAAAACTATTTAAAATAAACGATTGAGTGCATATTGGTTGGTAATTTGACAATTAACAAAACAGAAAATGTCAGTTTTGAGTAGAATAAGGTTAGGTTAATTAAGTATTTCATAGTTAGATGGCATTAGAATATAAAATAAAAATAAAATATAGTTAATTCCGGGTGGGATTTAAAAACTTTGGGGTTTATTGAATTGGTATTAGATAATAAGGAATTTGATTTATGTGGACTATTATTTTTCTGATAAATACAAATTATCACGTTTATTTGCACATTTGAAGTTTAGTTGTTTATTTCACTAATTAATTTAAATAATAAATACGTCCAACGGAACCACCTGAGAGAGATTATTGTGTTCTGATTCAACTGAGCTGTAAAAAGAAGAATATAGTAGGAGAGAAATACAGGTAACTGATAAAAATTGGCGCCCGGCAAAATTATGTCAAATTTCATTCTATAATACACAGGTTAAAATCAAAACAAAATTACACTATAACAAAAACTGACAAAATCATAACAAAATTGTCGCAACAACGTGGGGCATTTTGAAACGTTAAAAAAGGGGTAGGGAAGAGAAAATGGATTTAAGAGATGGAAAGAGAGTAGGTTTGGAAGGAGCAAGAGAGAGAGAGAGAGGAGTTGAACAAGGAGAAGCCAGTGGAACGTCAGAAGAGACAGAGATGAGTACAGTAAAATTGCAGGAAACAGAAAAGTATGGAATATCAAATGCATAAGTTGATGGAGTTTATTGCAAATAATATACAAGGTGTGAAAGAAAATTTGTTGAGTATGGAACAAGGTATAAAAGAGGATGTGAGAGAGAATATGCTTAGTATGGGGAGGAGAATAGAGGAAAATATGAAAGAGAATATGGAAAAATTGGAAGAACGCATGAGAATGAATATAGAACAAACTGAAAAGGAAATTGCCGTAATATATAATGAATTTGAAAATAGAATAGACAACCGAAACAAAGAATTTTATGAAAAAACGAGAGGAGAAATATCTGATATTATTAATGCATTAGAAAATAATGATAAAAATATAAAAGAATTGAGAACTGTAGTAGAAGAGAATAATCAAAGTATTATTGGTGAAATTAATGACATAAATCAAAAAGTAAATGATCAACAAAGAGAAAATATTAGTATAAGTATGACAGTAAACAAAGAAATAAAGAAAACTGTTAATTCAAAACTACAAAATGGAGATTATCAGAACAAATTTAAATAATTGGAAAATAAATAACATAATTTAAAACAAGGAAGACTAAATGAACAGGTAGAAACTAGAATCGTGAGTAATTGTCAAAATATACAGATAAATAGTAAATTTGATGGTAAGATTAATAAAATACACTCAATTACTTTTATAAAGACAAAACATATAAAAGATATAGAGGAGCTCAAAAATGTTATAAGATAATTTTTAGTAAATCAGCCTTGCGTATGGTTCAACAGTCAAGAACAAAAGATTAAAGATTTCAATTATTTTGAACTGTTATTTATTAATCAGTATTGGGGAGAACATGCACAACTAATAGTAAGGGACAAATTACAATTTGGAAAATTTGATGAAACAAGAAGTAGGAATTATAATAATTATGCTATTCCATTCTATGCTATAGCACAATACTTAAAACCATCTATGAATGAAGAGGAAGTCGTAGTAAACATTAGCAGACATTTTAACCAAGAAATTTTTGAAATAATAAACATGCATGAGATAAAAATAATGGTTAGACTAACTGATTACTTATTACGATTAGAAAGGACATTAACATACAGACATTGGGATAATAGAAGTGGGCAACAGAATAGAAATTATAAGTATAATAGAAGAGAAAATCTAACAGAAAATACAACAGAAAGTTATCAAAATAGAGAAAGACAATATAGTAGTCAAAATCAAAATTATGATAGACATAATGAAAATTACAATACATACAGAAATACAAATTATAGGCAAAATAATAATATTATTGATAATAGGACAAATGAAAATTATAGGGAACAATATAACAAACAGAACTATAATAGAAATTATAGACCATATAATAGGGATATCAATACAAACATGAACAGGATAGATTACAATAGGGAAGAACAAAACAGTAATTTTGAACGAAATAACAATAATGAACTCAGCAGATATGTTCATTTCCAACTCAGGGAAAATAGTGTAAATAGACAACCTAGGGAAGAGATTCAGAAACAAACAGAGAGAAACGAAAGCCAACATCAAATAGAGAACTCAAGAACAAATGAACAAAATTTTCAATAGATCAACCATATGATAGACAGGACAACTCAAAATATGAACACCCAATTGAATTTATAAAATTACAGGAAAATGAAGAAAATGAGTATTTACAAGGTCTAATTATTTTACAAGGCAAAATAGGACAGAAAGAAGTGAACATTTTAATAGATACTGGATCTGAGGCATCATTAATAAACGAAAATGTAGTAGATAATAAAATAGAAATTCAAAATAAAATAGTCAAAATGCCAAAGACCAATTTAGTGGGGACAAATGGGAAGAAGCAAAATAGGACAGAAAGAAGTGAAAATTTTAATAGATACTGGATCTGAGGCATCATTAATAAACGAAAATGTAGTAGATAATAAAATAGAAATTCAAAATAAAATAGTCAAAATGCCAAAGACCAATTTAGTGGGGACAAATGCGAAGAAGCTTGCAGAAACAAATAAATTTATGAATATAAATTTGGAGATCCAAGATAAAAACATAGAATTGCAGTTAATAATAGTACAAAATATGGAGGTAGACATAATTGTTGGTACTGATCAATTGGAAAAGCTAAATGCAAAAATAGATTATGATAGAAAAGGAATATAATTATCTAAACAGTAGTTGAAGAAGATAATAAAGAAACAAAGTTAGAACATGGAATTTTGTGTATTACAAGTATGAATGAGATGGATGAGTGGGAAAATGATATGAAAAATGAGATAATTAAAAATAATAATAATGAAAAATATAAATTTAAGAAGGAATATCAAGATGTTATAAAAGAATTATTAAATAAATATAACAGATTAACGATGTATGAGTCGAGAGTTGCTAAGAAATACGTACACAAGATTGAAGTTGAAGATGTGGAAAAGTTCAAATCGAAAAGTTATCCTATTCCGTACAAATTCAGACAGCAAGTTAGAGAAGAAATAGATAAGATGGAAAAACAAGGAATTATAGAAAGAAGTACCAGTAGTTATATCAATCCTATTGTTGTGGTGCAAAAGAAAAATAATAAGCTTAGACTATGTTTAGATGCAAGGGAATTAGATATAATAACCACTCCGCAATATGAATCTCCTATGAATATTGAGGCAATATTTGGTAGAATAACTAATACAAAAATTTTCTCCAAAATAGACCTGAGAGAGAAGATCATTATAAAATCAGGGGGTAAAGAAATACGCAGATATTCTGCGTACAGTAAAAAGTAGTGTCGATATCGATGCAGCCGGGATCCAAGTCAGATCAATTAAAAAAACTACAAAAGGGGATGTCATGTTGGAAATCCAGGGAGACAGAGACAAAGCTGAAGCTTTTAAAAGGGAAATCCAGAGCAAAAATGACGATACGCGGGTCAGTATCAAAAGTAGTGATGATATAGTCTACATCTCTAATTTTGATGGTGACATAAGTAAACAGGAAATCGAGGAAGCAGTGCGAAAAAGCGTAGGAAACGCAAATGCCGAAGGCAAGGTCAGAGTTTTATCGATACGACCTAGCCAAAGAGGTAGCCAAATGGCTACGGTCGCATTAAGGAAAGGGCTGGCGAGAGAGCTCATAAAAAGAGGGAACATACGAATCGGCTGGGTATCCTGTGGGGTGCGACCGCGAGTAAACCCTACCAGATGCTATAGATGCCTAGAATACGGGCATCACACAAGCGAATGCACTGGAGAGGATAGGTCTAAGATATGTCTCAAATGTAGTAAAGAAAACCATAGGGCAAAGGACTGCACAAACAATAGTTTTTGCCTAACTTGCAAAGAAGGACATAGGGCTGACCAAACTAGGTGCCCAGTATACAGAAAACTGATAGAAGCCAAAGCAAGAGAGGCAGTAAATGGTAGGGGAGGAAATAAAGCATAATGATAATAAAAATATTACAAATAAATGTGGGTAGGGCCTATGCAGCACAGGAGATGGCATACGCAACGGCCATGCAAAGGAATCTCGACATACTAGTTGTTTGTGAACCGAACAAAAAGCGTGTAGAAGGCCAAAATTGGCTTACAGACAAGAGGGAGGATGTGGCTATATTAATCATAAATAAAGGTATGGACATAGTAAAACATGTAAGCGGAGAGGTATTTGTAATGGTGAAAATGAGAAACTTCTCAATGATTGGTTGCTTTGTGACTGGTAGCAACTGAAGCAGGCAAAATTTAAGAAGAATCCATGGAGACGGATATTTTGGTTTGACAGTGATTGATGGATTAAGAAAGGGACAGTTCCTTTTTGTAAGAAAGATTATAGAAAAACTAAGAAAATAAATCGAATAGAAGAGAAGAGAACGTGAATAAAAATCAAAACTATTAATATACTAATCCAGTAAGATTATACAATAGAAAGGAAAGTACTCACCATAATTGAACTTAAAATTTAATTAATGACACATAAAAAATACTGCAAATTGAACGAAGTCGAAAATATAAAGTTGAGGTATAGTAAAATCTAGTATATCTTCATTCTAAGACGATAGCAGAGTAATAAAATTATGGTGATATTCAAATTTCAAAATAAACCAAATTTCAATTTCACCGGCATCGATACTTCCAATTTTTGATAGTGTTTGAAATAAATAGACAATTTCATTCTCACAAACCCTTCGTGACAAACTATTCAAAATAAACGATTAAGTGCATATTAGTTGATAATTAGACAGTATACAAAATAGAAAATGTCAGTTTTGAGTAGAATAAGGTTAGGTTAATTAAGTATTTCATAGTTAGATGCCATTAGAATATAAAATAGAAATAAAATATAGTCAATTCCGGGTGGGATTCAAAAACTTTGGGGTTTATTGAATTGGTATTAGATAATAAGGAATTTGATTTATGTTGGACTATTATTTTTCTGATAAATACAAGTTATCACGTTTATTTGCACATTTGAAGTTTAGTTGTTTATTTCACTAATTAATTTAGATAATAAATACGTCTAACGAAACCACCTGAGAGAGATTATTGTGTTCTGATCCAACTGAGCTGTGAAAAGAAGAATATAGTAGGAGAGAAATACAGGTAACTGATAAAAATTGGAGCCCAGCAAAATTATGTCAAATTTCATTCTATAATATACAGGTTAAAATCAAAACAAAATTACACTATAACAAAAACTAACAAAATCATAACAATATATATGTTCCGAAAGTTTCCGCGGCTAGAATTATGAACAAACAAACTAGGTTCAAGATGTTCTAAGTGTTCTTCTACACTATTTGAAAAAATAAGTATATCATCCACATAGTATTTGTTTAAAATTTTATTTAATACTTTTAATAGTGCTGATGTAGCGCTTTGTATACCAAATGGTGTCACTCGAAACTGGTATATTTCCCCATTGATCTGGAAACCTACATACTTTCTGCTTTCCGGGTGTAGTTGTAGTAGCCAGAAACTGTGCTTTGAATCTAGCTTAGAAAAAACTTTAACCTTACTAATTTTTCCTAGTATCGATTCGATAGTCAAAGGCGATTCATACACGGGCATCGTATATTTATTTAAATTTCTCGCATCAATGCATATTCTTATATCTCCGTCCTTCTTCTTGAGTATTACAACTGGATTGATATACGAGGTGGTAGGTACTGTGTTCTATTATTCTGTCTTCTAATAATTTATTTATCGTTTTCTTTACATCTTCTTGGTGTTTGTAGGGTATCGGATAACTTCTGTGTTGTAATTGTTGATCTTTCTTCATCTCAATTTTATGTACATAATTCCTTGAAATTCGGGATTCTTCATTAATTAAACTTCTATGATCTCTCAATATTTCCATTACTTTATTTTTCCATTCTATTTTCCCATCTATATCCAAATTCCATTCCGGCATATCATCATTATTTAAATTTATTTCTCCATTGCCATCCAACATCATATCTCCACTCATTTTTCCTTCCTGCCTTTAATTATATCTCTCCTCCATATCATCTTCAATTTTCTTATTAAAATTAATATATTTATTTTCTTCTTCTGCTAATTCTTCATTCTTCCTCGAATCATAATTTTTCTCTTCATAATTGAAATCATTTATTTCTTTATTAAATATTATGTACTTCCTCTCATAATAAATATTTTCATATAAAATATCCGATCCTAGTAATAGTTCGCATTCAATATCTTCCACCACCAACAGTTGTACTATAGTATCACATCCCTTGAATTTCAATGCTACGGTTATTGTAGTACTTGAAAAAGTTAGTTTCTTCTGATTTATTCCGATTAAACTTATTTTCGGTACCTTGATGAAATTTTCCTTCGATATTGTTAATTTATTCACAAGTTTCTTAATAATTAAAGATATTTCTGATCCGGTATCGATCAATATTTTTATACTTACGCCTCCTATCGTTCCATATATATAAATTAATGTTATTTTGTTCTAGCTGGTCCTGTACCTTAAGAAATTCGCGTGGGTGAACATAGCTGCGCCAACTTAACCTACCATATTCACCCTCTAGTGGAAAAACTGTTTTACCGCACCAGAAGTTGACACGGGAACCACAACATTATCGTTATTGTAATTGTCATTATTTGTATTTGTCTGATTAAAATTGTCATTTCTACTAGTTGTGTTTCTCTTCAAACTATTTGTTCTAGTCGTTCTTGTGTTACGTCTTATGTTGTTTGTGTATCTATTATTATTAGTCCTTTCATTGTCTCTGTCATATCGTCTATTATTGTTGTTGTCATTGTCACTATTATTGTAATGGTTGTTGTTATTGTTCCATGAGTTATATGGTCTTTGTCTGTAATTGTCGGTGTTTCTGTTGTAATTATCTTGTCTCGTTATTATTTCTGTGGTTATCGGTATTGTCACGTCTACCACTATTATTAACCGTACTCTGTACTCGGTTTAAATAATCCAATAAGGATTGTAAATTATTTATATTTTGTATAGCAATACCTTGTGTAATGTTATCATTAAAGTGTCGAGACAAGAATATTATTATTTCCTGTTCCGAAATCACCGGTTCTAAATACTGTGCTTGGGAAAATATCGATAAAGCATAGCTACTCATGTTACTGTTTCTTTTTATATCAAATTTACCAAAATATAATTTTTCCCAGACATAGCCTTGCTCTGTTTCCCCCCAGTATGGTTTGAAAAAAGTAATCTCAAACTCTTTAAAACTGTTAATATTCACATCATTGCATGCGAACCAGAGCAATGCTTCATTGTGCAAATAAGAGCTTATTGTCTCCTTCAAGTCTTCTATTTCACTGATATCTCTTAGTTTATTTTTGAGAAATCTCAATTCTGGGATGCATTTTCCGTGTATCCGCATCAAATTTCAAGTTACTTTCCCCATGATTGTATATATATAATTTACCCTTTGAATATTATTATTTTGCTCCGTTTTATTTTTCATATCTTCAATTTCTTTTTCTAATTCAATCATCTTCTGGAAATCGTCTTTTATTTCCCTTTCTAATATTGTGAAATCCTGTGTGTTTCTATCTTCTTTAGTTTGTTTAAATTTCTTATCTATTTCCCATATTAATTCCTTTGGTGTTTTCAGGTTCATTTCCTTCGCTATCGATAAGTTCAATAGGATACCTTATTCCACATCGTGTATCCTCGCGTTGGTTTTCACTATGTTCCTATCCATTCTTTCTATTTGTTCCTTTCCTACTTCCCGTAATTTATTTCCCATGTCTTCTATCTCCTGTTTTCTAATTGTGCCTTCTTGTATTAGGTTTCCATATAGTTTGTTCATTTTCTCTTCTTGTTCTCTCTTATGTTCTTCAAATTGTTTTCTCATTTCCACTAAATGTTTTGCGAATTTTTCTCCCTGTTGGTCCAATCTTCTATTGATTTCTTCTTTTATTTCATCCTTTGTACCCCTTATGTCTTCCTTTGTGCTTTTAATACCTTCTTTTATATCTTCTTTGGTCTTCCTAATATCTTCTTTCGCGCACTTCATGTCTTCTTTTGTGCTCTTCATGTCTTCTTTTGTGCTCTTCATGTCTTCTTTCGTTCTTTTCATGTCAGCCATTATTATTTTTATCATACTCATCAGTTCCTCGTTTTCACTAGGTCCCTGCTTAGTATAATGGTGAATTTCTCCTACCATACTATCTCCCATTTCCTGGTCTGCTACTTCTTTATCTTGTATAGCTATTGCCAATCGTTCCTTTAATCTTTGCTTGTTCCCCTTAGTATCCATGTTCCTCGATTTTAATTGTTCCTTCAACTCTTCCAACGTTAACTCTTCAATATTCATTTTCTTGTCAGCCATTATAAGTTTTACCAAATTTTTCCCAGATATCTCAAAAATAATGACCTGTTCCTGTCACTGGTTCATTCGAACACTTCGTTGGGTTAGTTAAAAATATTGTTGTACAAGCGTTATACTTTGGGCTTGTAAGTATTGCAGTATACGAGCGCTTCACGTTGGGCTTGCCAGATTGTGGTATAAATTTTATCGCCACACGTTGGGCCAGCCAGATTTGTTATATAATTTATTTGGTTGGTTTTCCTTTTTAAAGGAGAGCCAATTAATAAATAAAACTTATTGAATGTATAATTGTTAAAGAAATGATAAAATTTAGTTCAAGATAAATATGAGTTGATTTTGGTTATAGTTATTTAATTTAATTGTTACTTTTCAAATTATGGGCGCCAGAATTGGTCCGTTTACAAACGAATCTCAATTCAATTCAAGATCTTTGTCTTGTTATAAAAAACTTATTCTTTATTATTATTATTCTTACCTCAGGGATGTGCTCGGCACTGAGCGCTCGCCAGCAACAGGCAACTATAGGTAAAGATATCAGAGAAACACACAAGAGATCATAGATAAATATTTTAATACAACAGTGAAAATTCAAAAATGGTTATTAATATTTCATAACGGAAACTGGAATATATCATATGGTTCGAATAGCAATAGTTTGTGAAAACCTTCACATAAATTCAGTTACGATTCCTTTTACAATATCTTACTTAAATTTCTTAATAAGTAAATTTCAACCAATATGTATATCTAATATTTTGTAACCATGATCATGTTTACCACGTCCGTCAATCCCAACTCCAAGTCGTTCCAATATTGTTGCGTTCGAGTAATTTTGTGGAAGGTTATTTATTCTTACATGGAAACAAAGCGTGGTGTGTCGATAATGTTATTTGTTATTGAAAGAATATAAATCTGGTGAGTAGTTAAGTGTTTATTTTATTAGTGTAAATCAGTGGATATTGAACATTTAAATCTAGTTATTATATAAAAATTAGCAGCAATAATTAATAGGAATAGGTTTTTTATAGGAAAGATTTATATATACATATGAAATTAGAAAATTCGTTGTTGGTTTCTCCACAACTCTGGAGATAATACGAGAATGGTTCGTGGTTACGATGGAATAAAATTTCAAACTCAGGATTAGAAAATAATAAATAGTGGATTATTTTCCTGGATTGTTCCACAATTATCAATAATACAAATCGACGATCAGCAAAATTGTTTGAATAAGGTAAATTGTTTTATCTTATCAAGTTCTTGTAGATAACACTAACTTTCGGGTTTTATTCACTTATTTGTTTTAAAGATGAGTTATTATTGTTAATGTATACCTATATACGTTATCTAAGACTTTTGGTTCACTTTTTATTGAATTTGCTACAGTTATTTTTACTTTTTTACAATAATTTTGGAGAAAGAAATTTTACGTGACTATCGTCTTTAAACCCGCGATGCTTCTCTCCAAGCCAAATCCACAACGTTCGCTTTTTTTTGATTTTGTTTTATTGTTTCTCGTTGTTAGGTCAAATAACTGTTTTTTTTTCAAATCAAATTATCCATTCTTGCGTTCTCTTCGCTATTTTAACTGTGTTTTATCAAGTTTCAAAACCGCACTATTATCACTCCTAACTACACTTACCGAACTATCAATGAACGTCAATTTCCGCATCAAATATTTTCATTTGACGTTCTAATGCGATTTGATCGAAAAATTTATACTATATACAGGGTTTATTCGAAAGTAACAATCAGTAATAAAGATACAATTATTGAATTCTGTTTCAGATTTCATGTTGTTCTTTATACAGGGTTTTTCATAAATACATATCAGAATATATTTGTTGAAATTTGCTCATAATTGTTTTATTCTTTGAAATATAATTAATGAGATTTATTCTCAATGTTTTATTGTGCTCTAAATTAAATGTCTCATAAATCATTTTAAAATGTATGCAGTGTGTAGGTTAGCTCATTTCTTGAGATGTCTAATTTATGTACATTCAGATAGCATGTCGTTATGAATCATTTATTGAATTATTCATTAGAAATTATTATCATTCAAGTGACCTTATCAGTTTATTTTCCTCGTAGCTATGTTTCACTTTAATATATATTAAAGTGGAATGGTAATAACAGGAAAATAAACAAATAAAATTTTGTAAATAAATGTCCATTTCCAGTTAAAAAGAATTATAATGCTCATAGTTACGTGATATTTAAATTCATGATAAAAAAATATTTGATAAACGAAACTATTAACATATAGTTCTGTGTTCCACACACGTGAGTCAATTATAAAAAGATATTATTCATTCGTAACATAAATTTTAAAAAACCAACTTCTATAATTGTATTTTCCCGAATGCTATAACTTTTGACAAACTCTGTATATGATAAAATATTTTTTGACGACGATTGAAAGAGCAAAGTGACATGAATAGTATTATATATAAACTGACAGCTTTATCAATATTTAGATTAAGTGTAAATAAAGTGACATTAGTGTAATCGCGGAGGTATTTCCGAACGGAGTGAATAATTGAAAAAGAACAAGACGCGGATAAATAGATTTTTTTTAAAACGATACAAATTAACAAAAGAGGATCGAAAAAAACATAAAAAAGTTGTTGATTGTTGAGCGTCGAGTGAGGGTTGTTAGGTTGAAAAGGTGGTATGAAAAGGTGGTATGGAAAGATTTGAGAACGAGGATAAAATAATACAATTAAAATAAAAAAATCATAATTAAAGGACTAAAATTTGATTAAATACTGTGACAAACGTCATTGGTAATAAATGGAATGATCCAGTTTCCAATAATTAAAAATGAAATAAAAATTTTTCGTTAATCGTCTACTAGAATTTGGTAAGATAATTTAATTTTTACCTTATTTGTTCCTGGCTATGGTTACATTTTCCTCGTAGCAGAAATTACTTATATTGAAAGTAATCGGAATATGATAAACTTTTAACTCCTCGTTGAATAGAGAAGCTGATACATTTTGATCATCATAAGTTTCATTGAACTGAAATGAGTGGAAACACAAGACATTTGTTATCTTCAAGCTCATGAATTTCTGTATGTATTCACAAACATTTGGCTTCTTGAATTATTATTTAGGTTAGGTATAATATTATGAACTGATCCTTTTGAATTTACATAGTTATTTAAGAATAATCAATTTCCACTATCTTACTAATTCAATTTAATCTCAAACAACGACGAAATCACTCACTGATTTTATTATTTAAGACTAAATATATTAATAACCTTTAAAAAACATTACTGCTAAACGTCCATTTTACGATTGACAAGCTATATCTCTGGTCATATGACATGATTCACGCCACCAACATCATTCTGGGTTAAAATGCTAGAGGTGGGAATTGATTGCGGGTTAACGATGATATCATGGTTACACAGTATTTAATAGTTATTTTTCTTATTTTATCATAATAATTTCACTTGAATCATTTAGCTATGAGAATTATATATAGATGTTTGTAAATAATTATGCAATTTGTTCAGGCTTTATCGTCAGTAAGTATTGAGAAGGAGAAATGTTAAGAAATATATAGAATTTTTGATTAATTAAACAAAATTACATTCAAACCTTCTAGTTTTCCTTCAAGTGTTCTCAAACCTGTCAGTTTCCTGTTAATGTTGAACGCTAGTGCCGGACACACCCCTGAGATCTGAAGAAAAAGGAATAAAGCTTTTGATATTAATATTTGAACTTGCACTAGGTACGAAATCGCTCTGTTTATAATAAGCAGACCATGCGAGTTCTGGCGTCCATAATAAAAAAGGAAATACAATGATTAACACATTTAATGTTCATAATAAACAATAGAAAATTCCATAACAATATTGTAACTTGACAATAACATAATAATTAAAAATAATCATCATCGCAAATTTTTAAACCCAACCTGTAACTGTAATTAAATCAGGTCGTAATAATTTTCAAGGAAGAAAAGAGGTACTTGATTATCCTAGCTGCTCTACTGAAGAAACAATTATGGAACCAACACTATACAGCCTAAAGGCACAATCTAGTGAGGATCTGAGACCAAATATGGTACTTCAAAATATAGAACCACCATCAGTGATAATAAATAAGGATACAAATATCACTTGCTCATGTAGAGTGGTAAAGCAGCCATGATATTTAAAAGATTATGTAAAAACTTAAAGACATATGTTAGTAATAGTTATCTTTGAAGAATAAATTCAAAAAATGTATAAGGACAATACTCATTAGATTAAAATATTTTATAGTATACACCTACAGTTCTGAAAGTAGAAAAAATCGAAGTGACAATAATATTAAAAATTATAAAATAAAAAAGACGTGTGGCACTCGTAGACTGCGGCGGTAAAGCTATTGCATAGAGTTTTACACTTTGACGTTCACAATTTCTTTTTAATTTTAGCTCTTTTTTTAGCTCTTTATGCTTTTCTTCTCTATAAAAAGAAAATATCTAGGTATAAATAATTAGGTATTAATAGTGTTACACACCAAAATAATTATTCATTCAAAAAAATTGAACAAAAATAACGATATCAAGGGTTTGATCATCGAATTTCGCGCGGCGTACATTTATATAGATATAATATCATATATTCTTTCTCTGCGCGGCATTAATGTGTATTACCTATACATAAAAAGTGTGTGTGTGTACATACTACTTTTAATATCGCTCATTTTAATATGAAAAATTTTGGTCATCTTTATAGCAGTATTATATATAAATTAACAAAAAATAATACTGCATTTGTGATAATAATAATAAAATGTATGTATATAGAGTACTCACTCATTTTCTTTCACTATTTTTCCGTGACTTTCTTCATTAATGAATGAACTTTGTTCATACACAAATAATACGAGTACAGATATTCACTGTTGTACATAGAAGATAAATACCTATATACCTATGGCAAAACTGAAAAGTATCACCGCTGTGCTGGTCGGAGAAGCTATGCAATAGCTTAAAAACTGAATCATATTATTGACAATTTAATATTGTGGTATTATGTAGGTATACTTATGGCTTTGTACCTTAGTTTAATCATATTGTTTTTAATTATTCACTTGTAGATGGAACAAGTGAGGAAATTATGAGAAGACGTAAATATTACATAAAAGTGACAATCCCTAGACGTACTATTGCATAGAAAAATCTCATATAAGCTGTTCAACATATAATACCTAGGTTACATGAACTCCATTTATGCTTGGTTGCCCCGATAATATATAATAATAATAATATTCATTCTAATTCATCTCGACAACATGATAGTAACAACATGAAATAAAACTGTCAAGCTTTAACAGTAGATAAAGGTTGACATACGTATTCGATTTTTAGAATTTATGTTAGTTTCTAATTTATTTTTGGTCGAGCTCTTGGCAATACTGCAATAATTCCTTTCCTCAAAAATAAAAGTTCCCTCCGCCTATGTCTTATTTTTTTACCTAGCTAAAATCACTTTAACATACCCGAAATGAAGCATCTACTTCAATAAAGAGACTCGTCGTTGATAGTTCTTGATTTCAACTTTTCGGTGCAGATCAGCTTTCATTCTATCTCCCATATCCTAAGGTAGGTGATATTGATTTAAGCTGGACTATTTGCTTTTTTTTAATACAATTATTATTATCATTAAACCCCAAACTACAGTCCAATTTTTCTCTCATAAATTTGTATGAGCAAATCGATCATTTGATCCTTCGTAGCCGCATTTTGTATTTTAATAATTTAATAATTAATTGCATTTTTATTTAATAGTTTCTGATTGTTTTTCCAAAGCCAAATTTCATTATTATTTTTTGATTGATTTCGTAGTCGCAATATGCATTTCAGTTAATTACACGTAGCATTCCACATTTTTGCTATTGTTTTTTTGTGTGTTTTCTTTGGTTTCAAAACTTGAAATATTCGTTCGTTCCTAGCAATTACCGGTACCGAGTTATAAACAAATTCATTAGCTCTTTTTTCTCTGGCTGGTATAGTCCAGGATCGGACTCGCAATCTCGTGAATTTATAATAAAAATTCTGTTCTTGGTTTTTTTGCTTTTTTATCGTATCTGCAGTTCGCGTTTGCGATAAACTCGTGAATTTGTAATGAAATTCTGTCCGTACTTTTTTGAATTAGTTCTATCTACACTCAAAATAATATCTTTCCACAATAAAAAGGCTAAGAAAATTTAAGAATCTACGTTCATCTTTTTTAAATGATATTCAAATTTTTGTTTGATATTTCTGAAAATGCTAAAGTGGATAAATTTGTAAGGTCAATATATCAAGCTCGCTATAATGATATTGAAAACTTAAAAGAGAATTTTCTTGAACAACATTCCAATATTATTTCGACATTGCTAACAAAAGAAACAGATGTAGATAGGGAGGATAATATTCGTACTTGTTTCAACTGATGGCTTTCTAGCCGTTCTGGAACGCTTTATCGCCCAACGCGGTAGAGTGTAACATATTTACTACGATAATGGTACAAACTTTATCGTCGCTGAAAAGGAAATTGCTCAATTCATGCAAAGCGCTGCATATCGAGAAACCATTAAATTTCATTTTTCCCCTCCATCTGGTGCTCATTTTGGTGGCCTTTGGGAGGGTGGAATCAAATCTGTGGAACGTCCCCTTATTTGCGTTAGTGGAATGCAAATTTTAACATATGAAGAGTTTTATACAGTTCTGGTCTTAATAGAGTCGCTATTGAATTCACGCCCCTTGACCCCATTTTATAATGATATCTAAGATATTACTGCTTTAACTTCGGGTCGTTTATTGACTCTAGAACCATTGACCACTCTTCCAACTACAGACGTCACCCCCATTCCTATGAATCGTTTGTCGAGACGGCAACTTTTACAAAGGTACCTACCCTTCTCCAACCGTAGGCACCCTTGTGCTAATCAAGGAAGACAATTCACCCCCGCGCGTTGGACTCTCCCTCGCATTATCGAGCTTCATTCCGCTAAGGATGGTGTATCCCGTGTCGCTAGCGTTCGCACCCCCACGGGTACTCTGCGTCGACCTTTGGTCAAGCTCTGTCCCTTACCTTTCAGCGACGACTAGCATACTACGACGTCGCGGACTACAAATTCATTTTAATTTAATTTATGCATTTTCCAATATTTTTTTTACCGGAGTGTTATAATACCTTCGATCACATATTTCGGCGGGGAGAATGTTCGATTTTTAGAATTTATGTTAGTTTTTAATTTTTTTTGGTCGAGCTCTTGGAAATACTGCAATCAATCCTTTCCTCAAAAATAAAAGTTCCCTCCGCCTATGTCCTATTTTTTTACCTAGCAAAAATAACTTGAACATTCGATACTCGAAATGAAGCATATACTTCAATAAAGAGACTCGTCGTTGATAGTTCTTGATTTTAACTCTTCGGTAACCGGAACAGTGAATTGGTTTGTGCATCAAGCAAGGGTGCAGATCAGCTTTCATGCCATCTCCCATATCCTTAGGTAGGTTATATTGTTTTAAGCTCGAATATTTGTTTTTCTTTATTACAATTATTGTTATCATTAAACCCCAAACTACAGTCCAATTTTTCTCTCATAAATTTGTATGAGCAAATCGATCAATACGTATTCCTCAATACTAGGTGTATGGTACTAATTTTATTTGAATATCATGTATCATTTTCTATATTTATTAAAATCTTATGCTTGCTTTATATTCTTTTGTAATTTATAGTACACTTTAATTATTGAATAGAAATATTTTTTTTCTGTTGTTGTCTAACTGTGTAGTGAATATATCCATGTTGGCTTTTGTTGATTGATTTAGGAGTAAGTAAAAAGTTCATTATTCTGATATAACTCAGATTCCCTTCCCCTTTTAAATATTGGTTATATAATAACTACCGTCACTCGGGGTGAAGTCGGACGATTTTTGCAGTTTTTTATAAAGAAAAAGTACAATTTTTGAAAAAAACATTCCAAAAGAATAGTTAAGAATCACCCATATCTTCTTTGTCAAATTCCATAGTAAAACTAATGACATTTTTGTTCCCCCACCTTTTTTTGTTTAGGTAAAGAGTGTCCGCCATCACCCCTATGTGTGGGGTAAAGGCGGACGACCCTCTGTTAAGCATTAAACATCGTCTTAGCCCCTAGTACGGCGTGTATTTGGACAATAATAATCAATATATCATGTTTATAATAAAATTTTGTAAATTTTTTGGAAAAAAACATAAAAACATGCAAAATAAAATATTTTATTCTTGAAAAACATAAAAAACACAAAATTTATATAAAAAATGTCAACCCTTATTTACTACTATAACAACCATAAATTCTGGAAAAAATATTAAGTAGGTAATGCCTAATAACTGATAAATTTTATTATCAAAAATATTTTTGGCTTTTGTACAAAAACTTCAACAACTCTATTCTATTTTAATATACTTTAATGAAGTCAAATCTGGGAAATAATATCTTTGGCGCCTTAAATCTTTAACCTCTTTTTAAACTTTTACGACTTGATCTTCCTCTATGATCCTTTCATCCATAACTATTGGATATGTAGAATATTCGCCCATTTTATTTGAATCTTGTTTTCTTAAGAAATTAACTAAAAACATCTTTTTGTTTCCTTCCTTCATCACTTCAGTAACACAGCAAACATAGTATTTGTTTTTTGTACAAGTGAACCTAACTACTACGAAATTGTCTACTTCTATTGCAAGGTTAGTCTCACTAATATCGCTTCGGTTTTGAAGAAACATATTTTCATTATATTCATGCCGCATTTCTATAGCTTCTTCTTGATCACTCTCATTGTCACTTTCACGTTTTTTTTTCGAGTTCTTCATCTTCACTTAAATCTTCTAGGGCTATTTCGGCCTCACTCTCAGATGTTGACATATCCATATCCTTTGAGGAAATGCCTTTGCCAGGAGCCACTTGCAACTTTTTCCCCGTTTCTTCTTCGTGACTTTTTGAGTAACACTCAGTCTACTTTCATGAAGAAACACCTTAAGGATGTTAGTCCAATGCTCCGCATTTGCGTCTTCGTTTTCATTTCCCTCGGAATCAAGTATCTTCCTGAGAACAACATCTGGTGATAGCGGAACAATTCCACAGGCTCGGAAGCCAGACTTGATATTTGTTACCATATTTTCGATGAATTCGATGGATTTCCTTAAAATCGCAGGGAACTCCGATTTAAGAATGCAACCTCTGTTTTTTTATTTTCCAATCAGCAATAACAGATCGCCAAACTTTTATAAGAGGTCCAAAAAAAGACACGTCCAACGGTTGCAGCAGATGTGTTCCATTCGGTGGCAATGAAACAAAAGAAATATCATTTTGCTCGCAACACCGTAAAACATGAATTGAAGTGTGAGCTGCCAAGTTGTCCCATATCAAGACCCTTCTTCCTGGAAGCTTCTTACAATAGGGTAGGAGAATCTTGTCAAACCAATCGTCAAAAGTTGCTAAATCAAACCAGCCGGATTTGGTACGACTGTATGCAGAAAGACACCGAATTAATAAAAACGATAAAGATCCGCAAGCTAGAATATTTCGGTCATATATTGCGAAATGAGAAAAGGTTTAGTCTATTACAAAATATCTTGCAAGGGAAGATCCCTAGTAAACGTGGCCCAGGACGACGGAGAAATTCATGGCTCAAAAATCTCAGGACATGGTTTTCAACAACTACTACAGGACTATTCCGTGCAGCAGCAAATAAAATCATAATAGCCAGAATGATCGCCAACATCCGGACCGGATAGGCACTAGAAGAAGAAGAAGTATACGGTCCCAACAGGGCCTCCCTCTACCCAAGTTGGATACAAATGTACAGATTTGTAGACAACATATGGGGGTAAAAGTACCCCTGATCCACTAATAGCCATCATAATTGATATGCTTGACTTGCTTGAATCTACAATCCTTTCTACCCTCTTAGTTCCTCGTTTACATAATACTTTTACTCTCCCGGGATCATCAGACAAGTTGCTTTCATCATAGTTAATGGTATTAGAGGGTGGGATATTTTCTATTGTTTCGCCCAGATTTAAGAAATAGCTTTCTATTATTTCTTTTGTTATATTTGCTCTTGAGCGTTTAATATTTTGAGCAAATCGTTCCGTTAAAATTTGGTTCCGACAATTGAACTTGTAAAACCAGTCAATTCCAGGGTAAGTATCTCTAAATTTCTTCATTTTTTCCCCTTTTCTGTCTAAATAGTTGTTAACTAATAGTCTCATATCTTGTCTGGTAAGAGAAAAACCCCACTCGCCGAATTTTAAAATCCCTTGGGCCAAAAGTTTTTCTTCTTCTTGTCAAATTACGCATTGCCCGCCATGTTTCTTCGTTTTTATTCCCTTTTTATTATCAAATAGGGTAGATTTTGAAATCTTATAATACTCAGCAGCTTGTCTTACACTTTTTCTTCCTTGTCTTATATCTTCCACTGCCCTAGCGGGGTTTTCTTCGCTGTAGTTCTTGAAATTAATGGCTATTTTCTTTTTATATAGCCTAACCATAGTATCCGCCTTCGCCCCTATAAAATGACCTTTTTGACTAAAACGCCATTATTTAAGAAAAAAACAAATTTTCTCAACCAAACTGCCATGGGTTTACTTATAACGAAGCACATCACAAATAATAGCTCATTTGCAGTATGTAGTTTTAGTATTCTATTGCGACGAACAGTTTCTTTTTGGTTTTCTAATTTTAAGTAGAAAATAAAATTTATAAAATCCTTACCACGTGCTCTGCTCCAAACTTTTTCAGCGGAAATGCAACACTCTCGTCGAAACTCGGAGCTAAACTAACGGTGTAACGCCGGTCGGTTAATTTTGTAGGACCGCGATATGCCATATTGCAAAAAACGCCGGCCAATACCAGTCTGTCGGAGTTCACCCCCACAGTCCGACTTCACTCCGAGTGAAGGTACTAATCTTTTCGATTAAGGAGTATATTGATGTCACATATGGAAAAAAACGAATCACTAAATGAACAATAGAGCAAAATAGAATATTACACTACAAAAATAATTGAAATACTACCAAAAGTGCCATTTATGGATGTCAGTAAAACTTTGCGCCATGTACACATCTCAAATGCACCCTTACACCAAAAATTGAGCTAAGTTTTATAAATTTTTTTCTTGCGAAATGATTCTTTAGATCACCTTAAAATTAGTTGGAAAATAACTATGTATATATAGAAAAATTATCTTAATAAATTTCAGTCAATAAATGGAGAATTATGTCGATGAATGTTTCTTTGTAAGTATCAATTGAAAAAAGAAAAAGTTGGATAATTGGATAAATTTAATAAATGACATGGTATTTTACGTGATTTCAAAAAATTTTGTGATTTAGATTTCATTACTTTAATTGCTTATTAAATGGAAACTTTTGTCTTTCTAGTGTCACTTGAGATGTGTACGTGGCGCAAAGTTTCACTGACATCTGTAGATGGCAGTTTTGGTAGTATCACGTATCAATGAAATTTATTTATTCACGGAGCAGGGAATAAAGAGGTTAATGATTTTAGAGATAAATATGTGATGAAAGTATTCTGAAAAATGACGTACACATTTAAATTAATAATAGTTTCAGTAAAAAAAAAGTAAAAAATTCGGCCATCTGCCATGTTGACCGAAACAGCACATGACGTCACGTCTCAGTCAATCAGTGATGGTAACCTTTTATAAGAGCCACCCTAACAACAACAAAAAATCACTTCATTTTCCCTACTCATAAAATTAAATTCCCCTATTGCTGTGTGGGCGCTTAAGACTTCAAATCAAAAGCCACTATTATGATATTTGTAATGTCATATCTTCTTCTTTTTTTTTATTCAATTTCTTGACACACGAAAAATTTATTGTCGACGTTCTTCGTTAAACCTAAGCACAATGCTATATCTACTGAGACGTGACGTTACTTGCGTTTTCGCGCCTAATTCAAAGTAGTTAGAATAAAATGTAATAATTTTCGTTAAAAATTACTTAATAGCTGGAATAATATAGTTTTTGGAATTAGCAGAGGTGTGCCTATACTGTAGAAGGAGATTTCAAATTTGCTGTAATTTTCAAGCTTCTTTTCTTGATTTCCAAAATGAACAGTAAATCTTGGTAATATACTCAAACGTAGGCACTAGTTTTTCGAAAGTCGAGTTATGTAAACATTATATGAATACCAAGATTCCTTTCAAGAATGTTTAGACAAAATTGTTGACGCATATAGGACGGATTTAAATACCATTAGTTAAGCAAGTGGTTTATGGAAACATTTGAATTGTCCGACATTTCTCTACTGATTGAAAATATTCCATTTTATCCTGCCACATGTTGAAATTATTAAATCAGACCACAAAAGTATGAGATTGATAGTGCAAAAGCCAATGGATAATTCTATCAGCAAATTATTCGAATTAGAAGTTCTACTGAAAATATCAATCGAGAGCCCAGTAAAAAATAACTTACAAGGAAAAGACAAATAACTACAACTGGAGATAACAGAGCTATTATTGCAAAAGAAACATGTGACACTTTTAAGCCCTAATTGACCAATTTTATTTTAGGGATCAGCCAAATTATTTTATTCTCAAAATTGATTTATCGAAACAATTGTCAATTTTTTAGAATTTTCAACAATTTTTATTATATTGTGGTATTAACTAGAAACCGTGAGTTCCATTGAAAACAATAATCAAAATTTTCATTAATTTTTGAAATAATCATTATATGTTGGTCGGTGTTTATGGGTGGTGTTTATGGCGTAGGTGGTATTTTGCCATTTTTAGTGTTCATAACAGACAACAACCTAAACACGGTTTTTACTGAAACATACAAACTGTTGAATATTATTTGTACCATGCCCATGTCGATTGCAGAATGCGAACTATGTCATTCTACCCTAAAAGACGTTGAAACTTTTCTGAGAAGCACAAAGCTGAAGATCGACTGTCATCCAGTCTATCCCGTATTTTCGCAACAAAATCATAGTCATCATGAAAAATAGGAGAATTGATTTTGTGTACAAGAAATAGGTTAGTTTTGTCTTGTAGTTACTTACGAGCTACCACTGACTTGTTCCGAACTGGCACTGGGAAAAAAGTGAGAAAACCTTCACAGAACACGAGGCTAAATAACTTCAGTTGTTGATGCTAATGGCACGAATATTCCCAACAGAATATTTATTATGTCTAACTCAAATCGAGTTGTACTTTTAGTTACAAATTCAGTCCACTAATTTATAAACATCTTGGAAAATTTATTTGCCTCTAGCAGATAATTTTGAGTGTAAACATGCTCAAGCATCTGAAACTTTTAAACGGGGCGATATCAAATTGAAAATTTGTTCACTAAGATAATCATATCATCGCCAACTTTATTCTGATTAAATTTTAACCGCTTTCAGTTCACATGAATTATATCAACGATTCATATGGAAACCGATGAGTTGCTGTTCCACGGTGTAAGATGCAGATCCCGTAATCAGCATAAATATTATATATATAAAATTACTTGTTGTAGATATAGTCAGTCAGTTACTAGATTTCATGTTGTTTGTCGTAGTTCGTAGAATTATAATTTTGTAAAATAAACGTTTTTAAAAAGAGTATTTCGAGTTAGTAATTTGAAAGTGGCGCAGTCAGTAGGATATTCAGAATTAATACGTATCGAACGCGTTAATTTTCGTTTTAACGATTGACTGAGTATCGGAATCTACGGACTTAGTTGTTTTGTGCAAGTGGAAGTTTAGAGTGGCTCCTAGAACGTCAGGAAACCCAGTGTATCACACACCGAAACGATCCCAAGCACGAAGAAGTCCATCAACGGGAATTGGAACGACAATAGTCCAATTTTGCAGAGATATTCATCTGAGGAAGACAAAAATTGCCGAACCGGAGTATATCTCTATAGGAATGCTTGAAATATTTCTTCTATTATTACTGTAAGTACAATAAATTTTTATGTCTGAAGTTGACCAATTATCAAACATTCTTCAAAGTTTAAAATTAGAACCTTCAACTGACTCACTAATTTTAAATCAAAGTTCAATTAATAATAATTCAATCATGGCCGAATTTAGACCAGAATATCTAAAATGTGTGCCAGATTTCGATGGCAATCCAAATGATTTGAACAGATATCTAAGTGTCTGTAAATCATTAATTGATTCATTTTTCAGAATAGACACACCAAATTGTTTCCAAAATGTGTATTTATTAAATTGTCTAATATCTAAGTTAACTGGTAATGCTAAATTAGTAGTAAATATACAAAATGTATCTACTTGGAACGAGTTAAGAGATGTTTTAACGAGAAATTTCGCAGATCAGAGAGACGAAACTTGTCTAAATAGGGATTTAGTAATGATGAGACAACAATCAAATGAAAAACCACAGCAATTCTATGATAGAGTTTTAAACATTCTCAATCTTTTGTGTAGTTATGTAGACGTTCATGAAAACGAAAATGACTCAAAGATTTTAAAAAGAAATTTATATAATAATGTAGCTTTAACAACATTCTTATCAGGACTTAAAGAACCGTTAGGTACAACTATTAGATGTATGAAACCAAATAATTTAGCCGAAGCTTTACAATATGTTTTAAAAGAAGACAATGTACATTATTTCCAAAATTTTACTCATAAAACAAATATAAAGCAACCGCAATACTCTGGTAAGCCTTTTGTACAACGACATAATTTTAACAGTAATCCAACTCAATTTAATACTCATACACCTAATAATTTCTTTAGAGCACAGAGATCATTTCCATCTCAACCTATACCTGTTCGCCCTATAACTCCAAGACAACCCCAACGTTTTCCTACGAATTCTCAAGTCTTCAAACCTCAACAGAACCATAATGCATTCAAAGCAAATCAAAATCTAAATTTACCAAAACCCACACCCATGAGTATTTCCACAAGAAATACAGTAAACAATCACCCAATGAGTTCACATATCAGAAACTCATACCCAGGTCCTTCAAATCAAAATCATTTCCGAAATTCTCGACCACAAAATAATTTTATAGCCGAGGAATTATTTAATGCTGATATTCAGGACGAGGAAACCGAACAATATTATTATCCTGATAACTCACATTCTGAAAACGAACAATATCAATTTGAAGAACAAAACAATAATGATCATTTCGATTCATCAAATCAAGATTCTGTAAATTTTCACGAAACGCCTCAGAATTTAGAGGAAACATAACCCCCGAATCAATTCCATTAAATTTAAGTAATAATAGTGAATTACCTTATATAATATTCCCCGAGTATAATATCAAACTTTTAATAGATTCTGGATCATCAAAATCTTTCATAGATCCCGAAATTGCATTTGAATATTTTTCAGATAACCTAACTCATGACCCATTTACTGTGAAATCAGTTTTTCAAGAATCTGCCCATAAATATAGCACTGTAATCCCTTCTTCAAAAATTTTTAATTTATCTGGTAATTTAAATCTCAAATTCTATGTATTCAAATTCCATAGTGTATTCCAAGGACTTATTGGCCTAGATAACTTGAAATTATTGAAAGCCAACATAAACTTTTCTAGTGGATGGTTAATAACTCCACATAGTAAAATTAAATTAAATTTTCATAAAACTCAGAAAGATATAAACTCTATTACTATCGAACCTAGAACTGAAAAGGTTATCAAAATAAAAACAAGTATAAAGAATGGTGAAATCGTCATTCCACACCAAAAATTTCACGGTTGTGAAATACCAGAGTCGTTATCAATTGCAAGAAATGGAGAAGCCATTACTACAATTCTAAATATCACAACAAATCCAGTTAAATTGAGTTTTTCAGAACCACTTCCTGTAGAAAAATTTGATAACAATGCTTTTAAAAATTTCGAATTGAATAACCTAGAAGACACTTCTACACAAACTTTAGATTTAAATAATATTAGAACAGATCACTTGAACGACGAAGAAAAATCCAAAATACTTAAACTTTGCTCCGAATATTCTGACATATTTTATAACGAAAACACACCACTTACTTTTACAAACAAAATTAAACATGAAATACGAACCACCGACGAGATTCCTGTTTACGCTAAAACCTATCGATATCCTTTTGTGTACAAAAAAGAAGTAGATAAACAAATTCAGAAATTTCTTGAACATAAAATTATCCGACCAAGCTCAAGTGCCTGGAATGCGCCAATCTGGGTCATACCCAAGAAACAAGACGCTTCTGGGAAAGCCAAATTTCGTGTAGTCATAGACTATAGACGCCTTAACGAAAAAACTATTGATGACAAGTACCCACTTCCTAATATAACGGACTTATTAGACAAGTTAGGTAGATGCCAATACTTTACAACCTTGGATCTAGCTTCAGGTTTTCACCAGCTAGAGATGGCCGAAAAAGATATAGAGAAAACAGCTTTCAGCACCGAATCCGGACACTGGGAGTTCCTCCGGATGCCATTCGGTTTGAAAAATGCCCCAGCTACCTTCCAGCGGGCAATGGACAATATATTACGAGGCATACAAAATGAAAAATGCCTTGTATACCTTGACGATATAATCGTTTTTTCCACTTCATTACAGGAGCATATAGAGAGACTAAAATGTGTATTTGATCGACTTAGAGAATCTAATTTCAAAATTCAATTAGATAAATCGGAATTCCTGAGAAAAGAAGTAGCTTATCTCGGACATGTAGTCACCCCTTCTGGAGTGAAATGCAACCCAGATAAAATTAAAGCCATCAAAGATTACCCAATACCCAAAACTACTAAACAAATCAAAGGATTTTTGGGACTGATGGGATATTATAGACGTTTTATAAAAAACTTCGCCCACTTGACGAAACCACTGACAAAATGCCTAAAAAAGGGCGCGATAATCGAACACAATGACGAATTCTTATCATGCTTCGAAACATGCAAAAATATTTTGACCAATGACCCAATTCTCCAGTATCCCGACTTCACGAAACCTTTCAACTTGACCACAGACGCCAGTAATGTAGCACTCGGTGCAGTGCTTTCCCAAGGTCCTATCGGAAGAGATCTTCCAATCGCTTACGCATCTCGAACCCTTAACGATTCTGAACGCAATTACGATACTACAGAAAAAGAACTTTTGGCCATTGTATGGGCCACCAAATATTTCCGACCTTATTTATATGGCAAAAAATTTACCATTGTTTGTGACCACAAACCACTTCAATGGCTTTTTTCTCTAAAAGACCCAAATTCTAAACTCATTAGATGGCGAATTAAATTAGATGAATTTGATTATAAAATTGTATATAAACGTGGAAGCCTTAATACTAATGCGGATGCATTATCTAGAATAGAAATAAATACTAAAGAAACGAACGAAATTCTGAATGATGAAAATTTTTGGAAAAATGTTGACGATGTTTTGAGCCGCGATATAAATTTTAGCAATGAACCAATTCCGCCTCAATCACAACGAAGTATCAATACACCTTCGCCATTTACAGTTGAAAATCAACTAAAAATTCCAACAACAGAAGTAACTCAAGACGATAACCCTGACCTAGATACTATATCCCTGATAGTAAATCCCGACGCTAACCTAGACAATGAAAATTTGTCGACAACAAACTCAAGTGACAACAATCCTGACTCTGCATTACAGCAGATAACACCTGACCGTCAAAATGAACCCAACGTTGACGAAAACGAGTCTCTTACGATTCATTCTAATGCTGAAGAAAATCCGGTAATAGGTATCCCTATCGCAAAATGCGCAGTTAACGTCGGACAAAATCAAATTATAATTAGTTCCGTTTTACATTCTCCAGCGAAACCTAAAGTTAGAATATTATTTGAGAAAAAGAAACAAATAACTGTGCAAATATCAAAAAATAACCTAGAACAAGACATTATCAATTTTATTAAAGAATTTATTTCGCCAAATATTCAATATCACGTTTATTTCGAAAGCCCCGAATTGTACGAACCATTTTCGACAATATTACAAAAATATTTCAGATCAAATTCAATCCAATTAAAACGTTGTACCACAAAATTAATAGATGTAACAGATCAAGAAGAGATCAAAACTATCATACAAAGCTATCACGAAGGAAAATCAAATCACCGAGGAATAGATGAAACTTATTTAAGATTAAAAGAAAAATATTATTGGCCTAACCTGAAAGAATCCGTACAAACATTTATAAACGAATGTCAAATTTGCCATCAAAGTAAATATGAACGAAATCCAGTACATATGCAATTAAATATCACGCCAACCGCATCGAATCCATTCGAAATTATTCATTTAGATTCTTTCACGATCGAACAAACAAAATTTTTAACTATTATTGATAGCTTTTCTAAATAAGCTCAAGCATATCACATAAATTCTGCCTCTGGTACAGAAGTGGTAGACAATCTTATCAAATTCTTCTCTCATCACGACATACCGAAACAAATCATAGTTGACAATGGCACAGAATTCAAAAATTTCGTATTAACAGAATTACTGAGCCTTCATAAAATTCAAGTTCATTTTACCTCTCCCAATCATCCTCAATCCAACGGACAAATAGAAAGACTCCATTCAACTCTAATAGAACATATACGACTTCTAAATACTAAAGGTTTCTCAAAAACCCCAGTTAAAATGAAAATGTTATATGCTATACTTGCTTACAATCATTCGATTCATTCCAGTACAAAAATGAAACCGATAGATATAGTCAACGGACATATTAATAATAATGATGTTTATGACATTGACATAAATAAAATACTCTTAAATGATTACATCAACAATCACAAAGAAAAAACAAAATTATTGTACTCAAAAATTAATTCCGACTTAATTAATCGAAAAGAAAAAATTACTTCTAAACTAAATACAAACCGAGACAAACCAGAAATATTCAAACCTAATCAAAAAGTATATGTAAGAAAACACATACGACAAAAACACGCTAATAAGTACACTTTACCAATCAAATTAAAAACCGTCAACCTTGCAAATAAAACAGCTTCAACTGAAAATAGAGAGAAGGTACACATGGACAACTTGAAACGTCCCCGGAAAAAACGTCAAAAATAGAAAATTATGTACGATACATTTACACAACTTTCACACGTAATATTAAGACAATAATTTAGAATGTAGAATTTTGCTTTATTTCAGATTTTCTGGAACTATGGAACTCCAGGATAAAATAACAATTAGAAATCTAGTTAACAATCCCGGGTTGCTACCCTTTAAGTTAGGAACCGTAAAAATTGAAATGTACAGTTATGGACTTATACACTATTATGATTTGAACCCAATTATTTTAGAAATAAATAAATTACAAATTCAAGCCACAAAAATTAGGGCCTTTGCTGTTCAAAACATACAATACGCTAATGATCTCTCAAATTATTGTAAATTGCTTGACTTCACAGAAACCAAGATTAACGATAAGCTAGCAGAAATATTACCTCATCCTTCAAGAACTAAAAGAGGCCTTATAAACGGCATAGGATCAATCTTTAAATCTATCACTGGAAATTTAGATTCTAACGATGGAGAAAGATTTGAAATTCTCATCAAAGAATTACAAAATAACCAAAATAATTTAGCTAGTAGTATAAGAAATCAAAATTCATTATCAGTCTCGCTCATTGATAAATTTAATAAAACCATCGAGCAAATAACCAATAACGAACAAATTTTGGAAACAAAAATCAAATTTATCCATAATTTAATCAACAGACAAGCAAATTTCGAATATTATGCACATATTAAGATGGCTATTAGCCTAATCATAGATCTGTATGAATTGATTAATTCGGTTTTAAACGATATTGAAAATTCAATTACATTTGCTAAACTTCAAGTGATGCATCCAAGCATAATTAAAACTTCTGATTTATTTAAACAATTAAAGAATTTGGAGAAAATATTTACAAAAAACGAATTGCCCTTAGAAATTGAATTCGATAAAATTTTACTCTATGAAAAATTAATTAAAATTGATTGCTACTCATATAATAATAAAATTACATATATTTTAAATATTCCTATAACATATCCCAAAGTTTTCGATTACTACCATTTATTTTCGGCTCCAATACTAGAAGGGAGTCAGTTTAAGGTGATAATACCTCAGAATAAATTTTTAATTACGAATGGTGTCAACTTCGCTTATTCAAGCAAACCTTGCAAAGAGATTCTCCCTCAGCAGTATGTCTGCCCGAGAATAGACCTGCAGGAAATTCAAGAAGAGAGGCCTTGTGAAATAAACTTACTTGAAATGAAACGCACTTCCACCTGCGAGAAAACCAAATTTCAATTGTCGAAGCCATTTCTGAAACAACTAAACAATTTCCACTGGTTGTACATCATTCCATTCCAAGATACAGCAAATTTCAAATGTCCAAATCAGGAGGAAACCAAGTATCTTACAGCGGGTACTTACCTCTTAGAAATTCCTTTGAGATGCCAAGTAGTAGCTCATCACATAGTTATAAATAACCAACAACCTTATAGTAGCTTCAGCCAGCCGATACTACTATTAAATCTAGACAACAGTACCTTTCGCCCAACCACATCAAACCTCGACTTTCATTTGGAGGAAGCAGAACTAGACGATCTTCAACCGCTAAAAAGTAAATTTGTAGAAAATCAACCTCAATTAACATTCGGACAAGTCTCAAAAACCCCCAGCATATGGACCTTATTAATTTATTTATTGTTAATTTTTATTTTTGTATTCTGTATATATAAAAAATGGGCATCGAAGTACTGCAAAGCTGCAAAGAAATCATCCCAGGTGGACCACTCAACCGTTCAACTTCCTCGCTAGCTGCGTAAGTTGAATTTACGAGGGGAGGAATTATATCAACGATTCATATGGAAACCGATGAGTTGCTGTTCCACGGTGTAAGATGCAGATCCCGTAATCAGCATAAATATTATATATATAAAATTACTTGTTGTAGATATAGTCAGTCAGTTACTAGATTTCATGTTGTTTGTCGTAGTTCGTAGAATTATAATTTTGTAAAATAAACGTTTTTAAAAAGAGTATTTCGAGTTAGTAATTTGAAAGTCATGAAAACTTTACTAAATTTGTATTATCCTCTTAAGCACTTTTGGAAACAACTTGCCCGAAATATTTGACATTGACTGAATTTGTCCTTTTATTAGATAAATACCAATTATGGAATTTGAGCCGACATTTGGTACACAATATTTCACTCGTGAAGAAATTGGTGTTTCAAGTCATACGTGCTAAAAACGATATATTGAATGAGTTTTAAAAAAATAGTAAATTTGCTTGGTACAGTTTACTTCTGCGGAAGTCATAGATGATAAAACATATATTTCTCTAAAAAAATAAGTTATTCACTGAAATTACCGGAAAATCGAGGAAATTGATTCAACAAAATATGTATGAAAAGGTGTATGAATAAAACAAAATTGAAAAAAGTCAAGTCCGCTCAGAGGGATTGTCGAAACACTTCTTGTCACTCTTATTGTCACAATAATTATCCAAAAGTGCCACAAACGCGAAAAACTTAAAAAAATCGATTTTCGAAATTCGTGTTTTCGGCAATTTCGGCATTTCATGTTGCGAAAAACACATTCACTATTACATTAGTTAATGTCACATTACATTTCCATTTTATAGATGATTTCAACTGTACATTTTTATATAAAATTGCATATATTCAACAATTGCCAAAAACACGAATTTCGAAAATGGAGTTTTTTTAAGTTTTTCGCGTTTTTTGGCACTTTTTTGAAAAACAATGTATACATATGTATACACAATCTGAAAGTAGACTTTTTAACGAAGAAAAGCCTACACTGTAAATTTCGAATATCGGGAATTTTTATATTCATTTTTTAGGTTGAACAAACTATAATTTTATAATGAATCCGTGAAATAAAAATATTAAACTAATGCCAATATATGACAAACCCGAATTACTTCCAAGATTTAACAACTTGAAGATTATGATTTTAATTTCAGACTGATTTTCCCTAGTGAGATTCACTGTTAATTAAAAAAAAACCCATCTGTATTATAATACCTTCTGAACATAATACTATTACATTCCGATATATTAAATACATAAGCACACATAATCACAGTTCAATTCATTTTTAAATATTTAGGTATCACTTCTCGCACTTGACACTTTTTTTCAGTAAAATCCAGAAACTGTTAAAAATTGTGCCCAGTTGAGATCTGAAGAGGAAACAATAAAAATAGAAAAACTTAAGTTAAGACAAGAATTTATTTTTTCAACTTTAACTTACTTTTTTATTGAGTATATTGACCTGAAAAACCTCTATCCTTTGAACCAGTACTCGAATGGGCATGATGCGGCGTGAAATATATAGGTTTACGTGCGTAGTTACCAATTTCACCTCTGCGCGACGTTGTGGCCTCCGTTTTTACGGAGGTCATTACGCATGGGCTATATAAAATATAAATATAAAATTTTAGGAGAAATCGTTTCCCCTATTTTGAAATTCGGATTCTAGGGGTTCCCCTCGACAAAAGACACTTTTTATATCATCTTTAAACCCACGAGAACCCATGGATGTCAAGACGCCTCACATGTATGTCGGAGGTCACAACTTAACAGGCACCAATATACAGTGCTATTCAAAAATCCCCTTCCTCCCTCGTATCTTTTGAACAGCTACACTTACATTAATAAAATTTGGAGGGTGAAAATATAGTATTGTAAACTTCTCTACGAATGGTAACAGGTGACGTAATAGTACTAGATACGTCACAGTGCCACTCTGGCCAATAATTTTAAATAGGACCTTATGGCAAGTGATATCTCGTTTGAAAGGCATTGACATTGGCTACATAGCCATATTAATTTTGTTTGGGTATAAATTAATTTTGACGGATAAATTAAATAAATACCAACATTATTATTTCACATTTAAATATTGAAGATTTTTCAGTTCACCTCTGGTTAGTTGTCAAAAAATTGACGTTTTTAATTTAATAGTATTTGTTGCTTTGCAAAGTTTTTCGAAACAGCTTAAATACTTAATTTTATTATTGTTTAACGAGACGTTTAAGAGTTTACATAGGCAAAACGGTACGAACTCAAGCCGACAAAGTAGCAGCTATCTTAATAATTGGTGAATCTAGAAAGAATCTCCATGAAGCTGAACGTTTATTTAATGAGAGATACTCAGATCGCCATATCTCGAGAACTTGTTTGAGGGAGCTTCTTCACAAGTTTGAAGCAACAGGTAGTGTTCAAGATGCCAAACGATTTGGTCGACCAACATTTAGTGATGATAAAAAAATTGATATAGTTGCTGAAATGGTAGTAAACCCTACTTTACCCTTCCTACGTAAGATCCCAATCATAAACACCCTCAGTCACCCGACAACCCCCTGTCCCCGACGAGAATGGTTTCACCCTCGTCAGTAAATTAAGAGCCGACCCACAACACCCGACCAAATAAATTACCCTAAAACAACCCCCACACACCACACCATACAAACCCTTAGCCTGAGACACCTTCCGTCTCAATATTCCACACAAAAAGCCCTTTTCACTCTCTTAAAAACACTCGAGCTCCTCAACGGACAAATTCTCTATCTTAAAGTAAACTTCAACAAAACCGCGCTTCTGAAAACCTCCTCCCACATGTTAGTCTCTGCACTTCTGAGACGAATCCACAACTCAACTGGTGATTCAAATATCACTATCAACGTTCTCAACTCCACCGAACGTCCACCCCGCCAAGCCAACAAAACTCTTATACACACCTTCTCTTTCGTCTGCAGTAATGTAGACATCACAATCAGCCTCGAAGAATTTGGAAAAATTCTTCACGATCAACACATCCCATTCCTCAAAACTTGGCGAATCGTCGCCAAGGCCACCAACAAGCCCACATCGATGTTTCGCAACGTTACCACCTCCGAAACCCACTAGCACTAGGCCCTCACCGCCGGCCTCTCATTTCATGATCTCCCACATCAGTGTGAGCCATCCAACGCCAATCCACTACCACTGTCCTTAAATATTGCAGTAGATGTACCCAAACCGAACATTCCTCCGAATCTTGTCGGTCTAAACCGATATGCACCTCCTGCGGCCAAACAGGCCACCGAACCGAAAATTGTCCCAAGTCCGGAACTCCTACATGCACAAATTGCGGTGGTCCTTACCCCGCATTTCACCCTCGCTGCCCTCACAGGCTAATGATACCCAAAACCCCACAAGAGACCGCCCCCGTCTCACTTCAAAGACCACCAGTTCCCTTCGAACTCTCTACCGACACCAAAATCCTAATCGATGTAACGTTATAAAATCCTATATTATAATATACATATATTACAATGTATTTTATTATTGCTCAATATATTCTATTTATTAAAATTATGGGCGCCAGAATTGGTTCGCTTACCACGAATTCCAATTCAAAATAATATATAAGTTTGAAAAATTGTAAATCTGTTTTATATTGTTGTTACCATATCTCGGGAATGGATTCGGCACTTAACGCTTGCCAGCAACAGGAAGCTATAGGTAAGATATCAAAGAAAATACAAGACGAACATAGACAAACGATTTAATTAAATGTGAATAAACGAAATATCAGTTCTTTGTTAATCAACACAAATTAAATAATACATATTTGATAAATTCAATTGAAATATTAGCGCAAACCTTCGCATAAATGATTTATACCAATTATAAATTTATTTACATCAAACCAACCAAGTAAACTGCGCTCAAACTATCTATGGTGTGCGTTGAATGTACATTCACAGCGTTTTCAATCCCAGCTGTTGTTATTTAAATATAATCATCGCGTGGAGTGTGTATTATGTGATGGATATAATTTAGTTTGCAATGATAAAGAAGAATGTGGCGTGTTTAAGATTTATTATTATTTATTGTACTTATTTTGGTAAGTAGTTATTTTAATAAGAAATTAGTGTTTCATGTCCGATATATTAGTGGAGATTGAAATGCTTAAAACTAATATTTATCCAAGATTGATATGAATGATAACTTAACCTAGACATGTAAATATACTTGAGAATGTTTTTTATAGGAGAAGTTTTATATATACACGAGAAAACGTGTTCATAATTGGTTCTTCTCAACCCTGGATATGATACATGTGAAGCAAACGATCGTGACTACGATCGAATAAACCGCAGCTCAGGATGTGAAAAGTGATGAAATGTGAATTATTTCACCAGTTGAATACCACAATCAATGGCAAGATATATGAATAGTCATCGAAACTATATTAATAAGGTAATTGTTCAATCTTACCAAATCTAGACGATAGCACAATTATTTTCACTTATTTGTTTAAATACGAATTATGTTTTTAGTTGGTTTACTTTTAAAGCTTTGTTGAACACTTTGGTCAACGTTTCAATATGATTTTGTTAAATTATGTTAACTTTTAAATAATTTGGAAAAGAAAAAACTTACGCGTCCTCCATCTATAAATTCACGAGGCTTCTCTCTCCAAGCTTAGAATCAACAACTTGCAACTGTTTTCCTTTTTTTTGTGTGTCTCATTGTCCATTGTTGTTAAGTAAATAATTGTTTTTAATAAATCAAAACATCCATTTCTGTGTTATTGTAGATACATTCACTGTGTTTATTTACACTTCTGTAATCACTCCGAATCCCTCTACCCGAACTATTGAAAGAACGTTGATTTCCGCGTTAATATTTTGGTTTGACATTTCATATAAAATAATTGGGAAGCTTATGCAATATACAGGGTTTCTGAAAGTGTTTACAAATTATGATAATATAATAGTTGAATTTTGTTTTAAAATTCAAGTGATTTTATATATACAGGGACTATTATAATTGTATACAAAATATGTTTGACGTAATTTACTTGTCGTTGTTATTTTTATATACTTTGAAATAATTACTAAATTGAATAGTAAGCTCTTAAATCATTTTATTAAATGGATATTATACGTAAATATTTCTTAATGTTTAAGGTATGTCTTTATGAATTATCTCCTTTTTATTGAATATTTACTAAGATTCACATTATTCGAATGATGCTAATTGGTTTAATTTAACCTCGTAGATATGTTTCACTTTTATATATATATATATATATATATATGCTAGTGCCCGGTCCATACGTACCCACTACATACGTCGACCCTACGCACCTGAACTATATTCCTCTTGACAAAGTGCCCTTGCATAGCCAACTCGTACACCGTACGTGTTTTGCCTATCATACACGAATTATTATACTCTACTCAAGCCCATGCAGACTCTTACACTTTCATAATATAGACATTATTGAACCAAATACTGAACCATGTCGTTTTCAGATTACTACCAATTGAAAGATAAACTTTTAGTCAGACAAGAATGTCAGAACAGAGGCTCCACCCCGACACACCCCCGTCTGAACAAGGGCTTTCCATTGGTAAACCTTCTTTTTGAATATATACCTTATTGTCAGAAGTGAAATAATTCTGATTAATACATACATCAAAGAAGAATGTGAAAAATGGTTTCCTTCGACAACTACATAAAAGTTGTGCATTCTGAACTCACGTTTCAACTACATCCAGTAGAATTTGACTGTTCAGATGACAAAATCAGACAAACTGTCAGCACGATGAAGCAGAAGAAATTTAAGAAACAAGAACAAAAACTACGGAAACAAGAACACACACAAGATAAAATTCAATACTTCAAACATCATGAAAATGTAAGTACTTGCATACCAACACACTTGCACCACGATTTGAAAACCTTTCAGACACTAATTTTACAAATAGGTGAAATATAATTTTAAAATAAAGGTTTAAAGTACAGCATACCACCAAATTTTGTGAATAATATTGTACAAATAATTGCTACAGAATCAGAAATAGCTTTAAAATATAATTCAAATGATTTTCTTGATGATAAATTACGAATTGCCAATTTAATCAAAAATATTGAACCGTCATAAGTTAAAAGTCAAACAAAAAATGATATGTCAGTTTAAAATTCAATCAAAAAGAAAGTAGAAAATAATAACCTAACAATTACAAAATCTGACGAGGGGAACGCCACTGTCATATTGACAACTAAAAATTATAATCCAAAAATATATAACTTGATAGAATCTAGCGATGTACAAGTTCTTAGAGCAAATCCTTCAAAAAGTGTTCTAATCATGTAAGAGATGATGTTATTAATTCAAATTATCTTTTAAGTGATCATGGAAAGAAGTGCATCATTAATGAAAATCCTCATTCTCCACAATTATATGGAACCGTAAAATTATATAGAATAACAAAACCAATAAGACCTGTATTTCTTATGTTAATACTCCTAATAATATATAAGAAAAAAACCTTAACAATATACTTAATAGTTACGGATAAACATCTAAATACTCAATTAAAAGTTCAATAGAACTAATAGGAAAATTAAAAGAATTCAACTTGCAAGATAACCCTAAACTCATTCCATTTGATGTTACCACTACGTTCACTAAAATTCCTCCCAAAGAATGTCTGACACTTGTAAGAAAATGACTAAAAAATAAAAATATTGATCCAGGAATAAAATCAGATATACCTAATTTATTTGATATGTGTATTAATCAGAATTATTTCACTTTTGATAATCAGATAAATATTCAAAAAGAAGGTTTACCAATGGGAATCCCTAAATCACCAATTTTTATGGACAGTTTAGAAAGAAAAATCTTTGAAAGTAATATTTCAATGGTTTATTTTAGAATAGATATGTAGATGACATATTAGCTTGTTTTATAGGTAGTGAACGACAACTAGTTATATTATTCAACCATATTAATAATTTACACCCAAAAATTAAATTTACATTAGAACTTGAGGAAAATAACTCATTCAAGTTCCGTGATTTAAAAATTCGAAGAGTTAATAATGTACTTGATTATTTAATTTATAGAAAACCAACAGACACTGATGTGACTATTCCATATAGTTACAATCATCCCATGTCACATAAATTCGCAGCATATAATTCAATGATCGAACATTTTCAGTTCCTATGAACAAATGTAATTTTGATACAGAAATTAATACAATGAAACAACTAGTGCTAATGCTGTATATTTGAGTCAAACCCTTAGAAATTTTGAAATCCGGTACAGTGAACACTTACGAGGATACAGATCAAAACAACCAGATAAATCCCACTACGCAAAAACATCTACTTGACACCAATCAATCATTAATATCTAACACAGAACTATAAGTACTACATATTTGTGATGAGAAACAAGAACTGGATTTTCTCGAAGAATTGGAAATTAAAAGACACTTAAGAAAGTCACAATATGAAGTCGTCAATGAACAGATAAATCTAGGGAGTTCTCCACTTTTAAATTGTCTTCTTGAGTGATAATTGTGAAAATCAGCAGATATCGTTTTCCTGGTTTTCTATATCATTGCACAGTTATACTGATCTTAATTGAGAAAAGATATCCAGGATATCCCCATAGGGCTAAGCTTTAATAACATATAATAAGTCAAGCACAAGGTAGGTCACTTCTTGGTCTAGCAAAAAAATAATTATTAAACATCAAGTAGGCTTCAAATGAAATGTAACTTCTGTTATTCTGACGATAATATATAATATCCAAACAATAGTAATTTTTTTAGAATTTTCAACATTTTTTCAATATATTGTGGAATTCGCTAGAAACAGTAAGTTTCATTTCAAACACTAAAATGAAACGATTCCACGAAGTAAGGGTCGAGACAGTTAATTCCCAAAAATGATCCTACATTTCCATTGTTTAATAAGTACTCATGTTTCATAATATTATTACCAGTCACAGCATACATTTTTCGATTCATCAAAAATATTAAATTCAAATTCAAATCTAAACCTATTCGTATTTTTCCTTTTGATGCATATGAAATAAATTATGCTCAATTACAATCAATAAAAATCGCCCAGCAAGAATCATTTTCACTAGAATTAAGATTATTAAGAAATAAATAGCAAGTACCGAAAACTAATAAATTATCACCTTTATTGCCATTCTTGGATAAAGACAATATTCTCAGAGTAGGAGGTAGATTACGTTTTACTCCATTAAATTACGATATCAAACATCCAATTTTAATATGTTCCAGGCACATATCAGCTAAACTTATTATCACTCATAAACATAAGGTACTTTTACATGCAAGCACGCAATGTTTATTAGCTGCGGTTCGTCAAAGGTATTGAATAACAGGTGCCCAAAATTTAGTGAAACATGTAATTAAACAATATATAACCTGTTTTAAGGTAAAACCCAATTTTCGTAACACACCCATGTCACATCTTCCCAGCAATCGTGTGACACAATCATTCCCGTTTCAGTACACAGGCATAGACTAGGCTGGAAGTATTAATACACCTTCGCCATTTACAGTTGAAAAATAACTAGAAATTCCGATAACAGAAGTAACTCAAGACGAAAACTCTAACCAAGATACTATCCTTGATAGTAAATCTCAACACTGACCTAGACAATGAAGATTTGTCGACAACGAACTCAAGTGACAACAATCCTGACTGCATTATAGCAGAAAAGATCTGACCGTCAAAATGAACCCAATGACGAAAGAATCAACGTAGATGAAAACTAGTCTCTTACAATTCAGTCTAATGCTGAAGAAAATCTAATAAAACCTAAAGTTGAAATATTATTTGAGAAAAAGAAGCAAATAACTGTGCAAATATTAAAAAATGAGCTGGAACAAGACGTTATCAATTTTATTAAAGAATTTATTTCACCAAGTATTCAACATGACGTTTATTTCGAAAGCGCCGAATTTTACGAACCATTTTCGAAAATATTTCAGATCAAATTCGATTCAATTGAAACGTTGTACCACAAAATTAATAGATGTGACAGATCAAGAAGAAATCAATGCTATCATACAAAACTATCGCGAAGGTAAAACAAATCACCATGAATAGATGTGTAATATAGTTATAATATTATAAAGACTTTTATTTAATAGTTTAATATTTTATCAACAACTTATATCTGAGAATTTTATCACTGACTGATTCGTTGACATTGCCCGTCCATTATTGACCCTGCTTAGAGTAGGTTCACATGACATGTAACATGCCCTCCCTTGAGGGTTACTGTTCAAAGTCCTGAAACGTAGCTGGCGGTTTTCTTTGTCGTTCACTCCTTCTAAGTTGGGTGTCTTGATGAGTCGTAAGATTTTCAGTAGAGTTTACTTGAGGAAATGATCCTGGCTGTAAACTATTTTCCGGGTGCAGTTGCAGTCTTGGATTTGGAAGTGATTGTTTCCTTATATTTAGTTCGTCATCGTTTGTTGAGTGTTCCTTTACTTCGTGTGTGTTATGTGGAGAAACTTCAACGTTGGGCCTGATCCTCTTCATTTCTTCAAGTTAAATTCTTTAAGTGATATTTGTTTCGTCGATACACTGCTCCATCTTAAGTATTAATCCAGTATGAATTTGGATTTTGATCTCTTGCTAGTACTGTTGCAGGAACCCAGTTCTTTTTATCTTTCTGGACTAGGACATCGTTTATTAATTCTCACCGTTCCTTTGTATTGCGATTGAAGTAATGTGCCTGTCTCTGTTGATTAAACTTCAAATTTGCTTCAGTTTGTGACTTAATATTTTGCATTATTGTCTTCTCCAGGATGGGTAAATTGGTTCTTATTCGTCTTCCTAAGAATATTTCTGATGGTAACTCTGAATTTGGTTTTGGTGTGCTATTATAAATCATCGTTAGCTTTTGAGGATCTTCGTCTGGAGGTTTCAAAATGAGATTTTTGATTGTTTGCACCATTCGCTCCACTTGTCCATGGGATTGTGGATAGTACGGACTACTGGTTCTATGTTCTTTCCTCAACTATTCTCTAAACTCCTGCGATTGAAAAGGTGGCACGTTATCTGTTATAAGTTGGGTTGTTTTACCTATCAAACAGAACAACATCTTTGAGTAATCAATAACGTTTCCAGCTGTAGTATTCTTCATGGGTTATATGGCTGTATATTTTGAAAAATAGTCTGTCCAGATCAGATAATTTTGGTTTTTAATTTCCATGAAATCCATTCCTACTCGTTCTTAGGGATATTTTCTGAGTGGTAGTGGTAATATAGGTTCTTTAACGTTAGACCTGGATTGTCTTTGGCAAATGGTGCAAGATGATGTAAAGGTTCGTATGTATTCCACCATCGTCTAGTGCAGGCGTTGATACCTTGATGTGCACTATGAATTTTATTTAATATACTGTTCCTAAAGACCGTAGATATAATAAAACGTTTGTTCAAAAATAAAAGCCCCTTATGTTCGTAGATCTCATACTTATGCTCAAAAAAAGGTTTTGCTTCTTTGGACACATTTGCAGGTTTTTTAGGCCATCCATTTCTGACATAGAATATTATTTGCTTCATTTCTTAATCAATTAAATTTTGTTCCTTAAGTTCTTCTAGCCTTTGTTTAATAGCCACCACAACAGATTGTACTTTCAGTTGTTCTATTTGAAATAATTGCGTTTTTATGCCTACCCTTGCCAAACGTGAAAGTGCATCTGGAATGTACATTGATCTTGTAAAGCGAAAATTCGCCGAGATGTCGGAGGTTTAATGTTAGCAAGCTTGTTGACGGGGAGTATTCAAAGCGCTGAATGCGTGAATTATTCTGTCCTCCATTTGCCCTCACATTGCTGTTGTAAAATTTTTGCATTTGCTCTGGGAGCCATAACGTATTTTTACGATAAAACCTGACAATTCCTTCGCTGGAGAAGAAAATACGGCTCAAGTCAATAGCTGGCAGCTCTGACCCGTTAATCGACTGGTCCAGGAAGGGCCGATGATCAAGGATACCAGTAGAATTGGTGGAATTGGGAAACACATGGTAAATTTCAGTAGACGGCGTTTGTTAGTAGGATTCATTATCAAGGTAAATGGTAGGAAATACTTTCTCGGAATTAAGAGTTCTATAGGTAGATTAACGTAGGAATTTTAGCTTTGAATCGTAGTTTATTGGAGTATGTAATCTGGATTTCATGAAATAGTTTGATACATTTCACGAATTCTTATCAGTTCATTTTCGTTTTGTACATTTTTTGAAATAAGAATATATCACGGGGGCTGAATATTATTCAGGGATATGTCCAACGACGTAGTTTTTATATTATCGGTTTTGTTTGATATCGTAGTTTTTTTGCTAAGCGGAAAAAAACCAATCATATAGTGTTTATTCTAATAAATGGCTTTTATACAGATAAAAGTCAGGATCTATGATTATTTGCGAATTTCGGGTGATGTTAATATAGTCAGTATAATGGGATATTACGGGGGGACGTCGAGAATTTGACCGGGGTAAAATGTAAACCCTATGTATAGGCTGATTTGTTTCTCTATTTTAGTTTTTTTTGTGGATGGTTATTCGCTGATTGAAGCTTAAGGAGTCAGTGAGACCAGTTCCAGGAGAGCTGGAATATTCTGGAGCGACTTCAGTTGCTGTTCTGGGTCCGGAAGAAGGATTAGTGAACAGTTTTCCTTTTTATTCTTCTTACATTTGTACATTCACCTTTCACAATTATTTTTATGTAAAGTTTTTATTTCTCTTTTTGCGGCAATTACTATAATTTCACTTTTCACTTTGTATTTAAAATTGTAATCATTTGCTTCATACTTTAAAATATTGGGCTGTTGGCTCTGAACGCTAGGATACTACGGTACGTACCTGGGTACTTCGTTATTTAGTTAAGTTTTCGAACTCAAGCGATTTTATGTAAGTAATGTTGCGCCATACATAATTTCGATTTGTATTTTCTTTTAGCAACGCTAAGCTTGTTTGCTATTCAAATTTTATGCTTATGCATTTATTTATATTCATATTCATATTCGTATAAATTGCGGAAGTGTGAACCCATGTAACTGTGACATTGGTAATTTTTGGCATTAAATTTCCCATTGTATTTTGAGAAATTGTGCATGAACCATTTGGTCGTTCCTCTATAATAGTAGATTTTAGACATCGGTGTAGTTTGGGGCCCTCAGCTCTTCTGCACCCTGAGTTTGAAGCCTTCAGCTCTGCTCAGAGTTTATAGAACCTGCTTGTCAGTTATTTATTCACGCTGTGACTTCGTTGTAACTGATAATTTAGTTTACGATTTAAGATTTATGTAAATTCCGGCTTTCAGCCTAACTACATTCTTAATCTACAGCCTTCAGCTGAGTTCAGACATTATTTGGGACATAGTTGTTGTAAACTTGTAATAAATATTTTGAAAAGAGACCTATAGTCCAAAGTGATTAATTAAAACTTCAATCGGGGGATACTTGCTGACTTTTATTTTCTTATGATAACTTACCTATCAGTTTAACCTTTGGAGTGTGTAGTGAGTGTTGTTAACCCACTGAGGAGTTGTGGGCTAATTAAAGAAGTCTTGGGTGCTTGCCAAAACTTCTCTAGCGCCCTTTTTGAAAACTTGATACTTTTTTTTGAAGAATCCACCTCTTCTTCGACTGGCGAGCACGGGTTGTACCACGTGAGACAACCCGCACATCTATAGCGAGCACTAAGGGTTAGTAGGTTTTCTCGTTATAGGTTTTTGGCGCCCAACGTTGGGCCGTTAGTAAATTTATCTTTTTGTCAGCAATATATATTGTAAATTTTAGTTTGGACCTTGTAAATTTGATCTTTTTTTAAAACTTTGATAAATTTTCAACTTTTTCTTAGAAAGTTAGTCATTGTAGACTTAACTTCAGTTATTTCGTCATTTGTAATTTATTGCACGGGATTAATTGGGTTTTTATAGTAAATCTGGGGTTTGCTTAAGTTTGAAGGTAATTGTTTCAATTGTGGGCGTAACCTGGAAATAATTTCCCTTAATTAGTTACTGATAGTGCCAGATTTAAGTGTTTGTAGTAAATCTGGGGTTTGAGGTCTTTAAGGGAATTGTTTTATGGGGCGTAAGTGGTAAACAATTAACCCAATTTTGTTGAGCAGTGTTAAATATTAAATTGAAGTTTTAATACAGGAAACGGACAAATTGTTCATTGATTGATGTGCTCTGTTTCTTTTCTCTTTTTCAGGTAGCAAGTGAATAAGAACATTCCTGTTATTGATATTATTGTTTGAATAAAAATTTGTAGTTTTAAAATTTTAGTTGATTATCTAATGTAATTTATATATATATATATATATATATATATATATAAATATTGTAAATTTAAAAGGTGATTCACATATTTGGTCACACTGTGTATATATTTTAGTGTCAGAACAGTAACTGAATTCGTAAATACTTTATGGTAAGTTTATCTGACTTTGGGTTCGAACTTTAGCGGGTCGGTGTTATGGAACTGGTGCCTTGGGCTCGTGGACGCCTGCATTTTGGAATCACTTTTGAGAAAGGAACGTTGCGTTGGTTCGAGAAGTACATTTCGTGGAAACTCTGTGGGTTGTAGATATTGTCTGGACAAATAGGGACTTTTGGACATTCGGTATCTGGATTTGGGTTTCAGTTGGAGGGAGGCCCACTTGAGGTACAGGTGTGACTGTGAAGAATTATTGTTTAGCTAGGTTGGAAATTGGTTTGTTGCCTGGTTTGATTGTCAGATTGAATTAAAAAAAATGTCTCGTAGGTTGGTAGTTAATCAATTAATCAATTAATGCGTCGAGGAACTTGTCTAGTATTATGACGATTTTGCCTAGTAAGTGGGTTTTGGTGTTTTCTGGAGATCCCAAAGGTATTTCACTATCGAGTTTCCTGGAAAAAGTATTGAGTTTCATGTAATGTGGATAAGGACATTTTGTTAGCTAGTGGTATCGATTTATTTTCTGGTAGGGCTTAACAATTTTATTTAGCTTATAGAGAAGAGGTCAACTCTTGGGATGAATTCGTGGATATATTACGGGAAGAGTAATTGTCAGTAGATTACAATGAGAAACTGTTCGAGGAAATTAAGAGTGGAACTCGGGGTCCTGATGAAAGTATGGGAATTTACTTAGCTGTGATGTCTGGTTATTTTAAAAGGTTGACTTGTTCCATTTCGGAGGAAACTAAACTCAAAATATTGTTAAGGAATATCACGCCTTACTACCAACATTATCTTGGAAATTAATAGCGTGCGTGAGTTATTGACTTTGGGTCGTAAATTGGAGGCTAGGAAATCGGCTATCGAGAATTACAGTGTATCATCGAGGGATCTGAATTGTATGGAACCAGACCTAGCTTATGTGTCATCGCATGTGGAACCTGTGTCAGAGGTTGGAACTCTACCCCCCACCACTTCGTCATCTATTCCTAAAGTTTATGAGCTCGTTTGTTTCCGTTGTAAGCAGCCAGGTCATCGGGCCGTAGCGTGTCGTAGTAATAGGAAGTTTTGCTTTAGATGTAAGAAAGAAGGATTTACGATTAGGTTTTGTCCTGATTGCTCTTCCAGAATTAGCCAACGTAAACGAACCGAGACGTGCTTGAATGATCGGATAGAGTGCGTCAGTGAAAACCCCCCGGTCAGTAGTTTTCGTGCCATCATAGATTATGTGTTGGATCATGTCGTTAATGATGAACGTCCTTATCTTAAGGTAGATATTCTGGGGAAAGCTTTATTAGGACTTTTGGATTCAGGCGCTTCAAGAACTATTTTAGGAGGTTAGGGTTATGAGATAATTTCTTGTTTGGGGTTGACTTTGGATAAAAGTAGGACGAATAATTGTACAGTGGCGAATGGTAATGTGTTACAGAGTATTGGAACCGTAGTGTTACCCGTGGTTTTGGGGGGTCGTATGCGGTTGATTGAGGCTCTGGTTGTCCCTGAATTAACTCACATTTTGATTCTTGGTGTAGATTTTTGGAATTTGATGGGCGTCGTCCCAGATCTTCGTCATGACGAGTGGCATTTTTCGGCAGACCCTGTGTTGTTAAATAGTGTGAAACATGTGTCGTCTAGAACGGTACTCACTCCTTTGGAACAGCAGAGACTTCAGGCGGTAATTGATAGGAATATGGAAATTATGGGAAAAGATTTAGGGTGTACCGATAGAGTAGAACACGTGATAGTAACTTCTAGTCCCCTCATCATGCAGCGATATTATAGGGTCAATCCCATTGTACAGAGGCATATTGATGCTGAATTAGATGCTGCAGTTAGGTGTTGTAGAAACCTGCAATAGTCCGTGGGCTTCTCCAATTTAGCTGATCAGGAAGAAGGATGATTCCTACCGATTTTGCGTGGACTATAGGAAGTTGAATGCTGTCACAGTTCGAGATAGTTACCCTCTTCCCCTGGAAACGGATACTTTAGAGAAGTTGCATGAGGCCAAATATCTGTCTAGTTTAGATGTCAAGTCCGCTTATTGGCAGGTTCCGGTAGCCGAATCTTCAAGGCAATACACTGCTTTTACGGTACCTAATAGGGGTCTGTTCCAGTTCAAAAGACTACCATTTGGTTCACGTAACGCCGCAGCCTCCTGGCAGAGACTTATCGACAATGTTTTAGGCCATGATCTTGAACCACATGTTTTTGTCTATCTCGACGACGTGGTTATTTGTACACAAACTTTCGAAGAACATGTACGGGTACTCGAAGAGGTTTTTAAGAGGTTAGCGGATGCTAAAATTACTGTTAGCGTGGATAAGTGCCAGTTGTGTCGTCCTGAAATGAAGTATCTTGGGTATGTAGTTGATCATTTTGGATTGCATGTGGATCCGGATCAGGTGAAGGCAATGTTGGAGTTACCGACTCCTCGTAATATTACGGAAGTTCGTCGTGTGGTTGGAACATTTTCCTGGTACCGGAGATTTATCCCTAATCGTATTTTTGTGTGGTCTTCTGAATGTGAGTCTTCATTCCGTCGTATTAAGGAATGTTTGGTTTCTGCGCCGATTCTTACATGTCCCGATTTTAATAAACCCTTTGTTGTACAGACCGATAGTAGTGGTTATGGTTTAGGAGTTGTGTTGAGTCAGCCTCACGAGGATGGTGACAAGGTTATTTGCTACCTAAGTAGATCTCTTACTCGCAAGAAAGGAATTTTTCAACCACTGAACGCGAATGTCTCGCTGTGGTTTGGGCACTTAACAGCTTTGGCCTTATTTAGAGGGTGTTTCTTTTACAGTCATTATGGATCATTATAGTCTACTGTGGCTACAGAAGCTGCAGAGTCCGAAGGGTCGTCTAGCCCGATGGGCAGTCAAAATGTAACAGTATTACTTCCAAATTATACATCGCAAAGGTCGTGAACACGTAGTACCGGATGCTCTTTCTCGGTCCGTCCCTGTTGTCGATGAGGTGTCTGTGGAGGTTTCGTCTGAAGAGGTACAGCCTCCTCCGTTTAATACAACCAATGATAAGTGGTATTGTAAGATGGTAAAGAATGTCGCTAAAAATCCCCTCAAAATTCCGGATTGGCGTGTGAAGGATAATCTTCTCTTCAAACATGTTGTCAATAAGTACACACCTATCGGGTTTGGGGCACGAAACGTTGCTTTCCCCACCCATGCGCCTTCTTGTACGAAAGGAGACACTGTCTAAACGGTTCTCAATGCATTGTCTTCTATGCGAACTTCCCTTATTAGAAGTGTCTGCGGTGCTTCTTGAATTAAAGAATGGTTTTAAGCCAGGCGTTTGCTATTATATTCCCTAGAACCAGACAATCGACATAATTTTTTGGATTTTTTTGTGGTTCAGGATTTTGTCATCCCTCGATAGTGTTGCACTAGGCAGTACTCAAGGTAGCCTAGGGCTGACGAAGGTGTATAAAATCTACTCTACATTGTTGATCCATATACAGTTGCTTTTCAAGGATAAGGAATTTTGGCCCTAATACTCACTCACTATTTTTGTCTTAAAAATCCGTTAGAAGTTTTATAGTGAATAAGGCATTCTATAACGCTAACCAATTCATACTTCTACTGTCTTGTACAATAACTGTGGTCATATTGTTTTTACCCACTGCTAATTTGTCCCATTTCAATTCAATTTTCAACTATTTCTTTCTTATTATTCCAACCATTCGATATGTTTCTCTAAATTATGCATATAAGTTTCCTATGATGAGTGTATATTTAAAGACAATGAAACAAATATGGATTCTGTTGTGCTCATGATTAGGCTCCATTTATCAGAAACTGAATTCAAAATAGCCGAAAAGTGTAAAGTTTGCCTTGAGAGGAGAAGGACATATTGAAGAAGAAAAAACGAACATACTGAAATATACAATAGAGAATGAGCTCAGCATATTACAAGGACCGTGTTGGTAAAAGAGCTAAAAATAACAAACCGTATGCACAGTTCCGAAATTCTCACGAGTGAAGAACAATTGAATGAACGTAACGACATGATAACTATAAATGGTTTTTGGTGGATAATCTCCATCTCTAGATGAAAATAGCAGTGTAGTAATCGTAATATGGATTTGAAAACCTTGTCAGTAGATTACAGCATTAATAAGTATTATAACACAATAGTTTTATAAATGGCGATATATGTGTAATCAGTGTTTCCATTTAATTATAATAAACAATATTTGATAATGTATAGTTCAAAAACTTACCGGTACCAAAAATCTTCTAACTTCTGCTAGTGCATAAGCAATTCTAGCATGTGCTTCTGCCGGTGTGGCAAAAGCACTAATTTCCACGTGTAACTCTTCACTGAGATGTTGAAATTTAGGATCTCCACTGGCTCGTAATTCTTCTTCCTGTAATAAACCAACCAAATTAGGCATATCACATTGAATAACTGTTATATTCGAAATCTCGATGTCCGCCCCGTTTATATGGGAATCAAATTATATTTTAGTGGATGAAAATGAAGATGAAACATATTTCTAACTGTTTTGTATAAATGTACTATTTTTTAATATTTGATAGAGAACAAAGCTTTTCTGGATTATAATTATTACATCAGGTCAACTAATCAATATTCATTATAGTAATTTGATAGTATTCGAATGGTCTAAGAATTTTATTTCCAAAATAACTAGTGTGAGTATCATATTTTTAATTACCAAATTTACCGCACAGTCAATATTCGCAGCCAGTTGTTAGTCGGCTCCAAATTATTTTTCACAATTAGTATCTAATTTTTGTTTGTGTCCATAATGATTAATCTACAAACATTTTTCAGTTCAGTAGTATAATGCTCAAGCGCTGCTTTATCATCTAAATATCTGATGTAGATTAGTTGAATGTTCAGTATGGGTTCATCAACAGATTTTGTGTGTGTTCTAATATAGGTACAACTTACGCATTGCTGAACTCAATTTGTTTTCTATTGAATATTTATAAGCAGTTTTATCGTCGTGATTCATATTATCCAATTATTCCAGTGGAAATTTGTATTTTTAAAGTGGAATATTCGATATTGTTGAGTGAATTTAGGATTATTAGGTTTCAGTTTTAGTGCAAATGACTATTACGAGGAACGTTCTTTATCATAGATGACAGCTGCCTAGAAATCCCTCAGTGAAATTATAATTATTTAGTTATGACTGGGCCACAGAAAACAGTCCACCCGATATTAGGCAGTTTTCATTACATATTAAACAAATGCTGAAACATGAGGATTTATGTTCTAAGGGGGACACATTTTTACGATACAGACATCTGTCGTTTGTCAACCCCCTCCTCTCCACTGCCCCGACCCTTTTATTTTCAAATAGGGAATATACCATATGTAACACATCGATAGAAAGGCATTTAGATGGAGTATTCAGATATATTGATCTTCAACAATTTCCTTCGACATTTACAACGTCTTTGCAAAAAAAATCTTAAATGAATTTAAAGTGAAACACCTCTTGAAACTGAAACGCAACGCCTATGGTTTGCTGATGTGTTATTTTTCTGTCACATTAAAAGTAAATTAAACCAAATTTGGTAAGAAAGTAGTAACTTGAAACTAAGACAGTTATTTTCATATTGTTGTTAGTTAATAAATTTATGTACTTTTTGAATACTTCCAAAATGGTGATTCTAAATATCGAAAAAAATAATTTTGTCTGAATACTCCATCTAAATGTCTTTCTTATTATATACACCCTATTTAAGAATAAGTGGTTGGGGAGGTAGAACGGACAGATGTTTTTATCGTAAAAATGTGTCCCCCTTAGACCAAAAATCGACGTGTTTCAGCAGTTCCTTAAAATTTGATGAATACTGCCAAATATCGGGGTGGACTCTTTTCGTGGCCCACGCTGTATATTCTATTTCAGCGGTCGTTTGCTGAATTTATACTTTACTTGAGGGAAGTCTCCCTTTTCATTATACATACTTAGAGGTTTAATTAGTAAGGTTCAGCATTTTTAAGTCTACGGAATATGATTACTGAAATTTTATATCACAACAATGTAATGTATAGCTTCAACTTTAACACTCCGATGCCAACTTAAGTACCTGTTAAGTAATCAAAATAGTATATTTATATAAATTTATACTGTATTAGACAGTAATATCTTTTTTGTATGTTTTGATTTCATACGTTTGTCCCAATAGAGCATTGCCTTTAAATTATGTTATCATCAAGCGGCTAACGGAAAAAGTTAACTGGATTATTATTTTATAGGAATTATTGTTAACATATTGTACTTAGTACAATCTAGGTAGATCCGCGGTGTAGGTGAATTAGTCCGTGTTGTGTACGTTGAGCAATATATTACGAAATCTTTTCATGTATGTTTTTGTTCAGTTGACTCAGGTTTGTAATTCCAATTATATTTCATTCTTTAATTTTTATTAATACTTTTTATAGTATAATGGATCCTTAAGAAAGGAAAATAACACTTTAGCAAAATTTGTATGCCAAGATATCTTCTGATGAGGGTTCAATGTACGACACCGATGATTCCTGAAGGAGAGGATGAGGTTAGCGATCATTACACAGATTCTGAACAAGACGTCCGGAAATCTGAGAAGGAAGAGGTAAATCTGACTCACGACATGGACAGACGATTATATTATTATGGGAAAGACGGTACGAAATGAAAAAAAATTGCTCCTTCTAGAGCCGACACTGAAGGAAAACTCAACAAAAAAGAGCACAGCAAGTATTGCAAAACGAAAAATACACTTTTTTGTCACATAATATGTATCAAGTTGTAGAGAATGTGTTCAGCAGCGGTCTCGGGCACGGTATTGTCAATTCGCTTCAATGTAGTTTCTGCAATGGCGCAGTAATTTTCAATTTTTTATTATAACATGGTTTTGGATTTACCTATTATGTCGAATAATTTTATATCCGTTTTCTCTCCCGCTCTCGGGTCCATTTAGAGCATCGTCTGCGCTTCACCTTATCTTACACTGACATAACTTTTTGCTACACCTACAACAAAACGATCTCGCTTTTTACGCTCACATTTAGGCTTTAGCACTTTGTCCCCTGCTGGATCTTGTACAATGTCTTCCTCTGGTTTTTGTAGTTATCTCTGGTATTATTTCCTCTCTTCTAAATAAATATGTATTTCTGAATTTATTTTCTCCTCTATTGAATATAGGTACTAATATGTGTCTCTATTTATCTTTGATCAACAAGGATCATTCTTTTAATTCTTCATCGAAGTTAAGCATTTTTTCTTTTGGTATAGGAACTATTATCTAACTGCCAAAGGTACACAAATAACTGATATCTGTTTTTTTCCCTCATCACTACAAAAGTTGTTCTGATACATCTGATATGTTTGGCAAGTAAACCGCAGTGTTCACAGCTTCTGTTCAAAACTTGTTGCACAGATTTGCATCATACAAGATACACTTTGGTTTTTCTACTATTGTTCCATTAAGTCTCTCACATAAGCCGTTCTGATCTGGTGTGTATGGATTTATTTCTTGATGAATTATTCCTGCATTCGGTAAGTATATTTCAAATTCCTAACGGCAAAATTCCAATGCATTGTCAGTTCTAACTATTTTAGTTATGTTGCCATTTTTAATCTACACTAGTGACTTGGATGTCAAGTAATTAAATGTTTTGGTTTTTAAAAAAATAGCAAAAGTCATTTCATTGTAGTCGCCAACAAATAGAAGTGTGCGTCTGCTAATATGAGACTTTGTGCATGAACGTCCAGTGACGTTCAATTGATTGTCTTAGATTTCGATGCCACACAATCCCTGACACCGAAGACAATTAACATCGATCTTCCTTTGCATTCAGCTTGGAAAGACCTTCCGTTATACTTGCTGTTCCCACAACTTAATCTTTCTTGTTATAAATATAACACTCAATCGACAACAGACATTACAACTTTGATCTATAGTTAAAATAATATGGCCCTCACTTTGTTGTCGTTTGCACTGCCGTCCTTCGAGATATATTCTTGCTATCCCACAAACGCCCAATCCCAATAATATTGTCTGCTTTCCAGTTTGATAAAGTTCTACTGAAAAAAATTGCATTCATTTTTACGCGTTAGGCCCAAAACTTGTTAATGAAACTACTGACACAACTGACAGTTTATTTACTTAACTTAGTAACATCATAACATAGTAGACTATGTATCCTAATCTCTTATTGCCTGAATGTTGGACCATATCTGTGTGTTTGACAGAAAATAGAGTGGGAGGTCGGTTTTATCGAATGGACTTCGTGATCACTCGATATCAATCCATTGAAGTATTTTCAATTCAAAAACTAGCATTTGTCTAGTGGAATATCTGGTTGAAATTGAGTATAATATGGAAAAAAAAACACATTCTACTCTCCAATATCAATCAATCAAGTCTCTGAAAACCAGCGCCCTGTTTAAAATGGTCTACTGTACTATTGGTCAATTTATGCCATCGTAAAACATATATGTTTAGGGAACAGTGAATTTCTTATCATAATAAATACAATCCCAATAAGATATTTACTTGGTTAATACATTTTGGTCAAACGCAGAATCACAAATTTCCTCTTTTTTGATCACGCATGATCCAAAGTGAATAAAATAACTGGATAAAACTTGTACCAACATTCACTGAAACTCACATTGTTAAACATGTATTTTCAAGCAATAATTCAGATTATATTATATATAGTATGCATATCAACTGATTTTGATTAAGCTAAGGCGAGACGTTTTGGAAAATATTATGGGCGATATCGAGACCACTTACAGGGCAAGCCGAGAGTCTGGTTTTTGGTCTGGTTAAATTTTTTTATGAAGTTTGTATTCGAAAAATCAGAAAAGGTCTACATAGAAAACAATATATTTTACAAAATATATAATCTGGTGACCATCTGTGAAATATTTTATTATAAATTTAAAAAGAAATCAATAACCGAGTATGATTTCATCACATTTTTACCTCAACTTGTTAAAGCTTCTTATAGTAACCCATCTCTTATCATGAATATTTATCTTCGCAGATTTTTATATTTTAAATTTGAGTGATTATTTGTAAAAGATCGATAATTACATCGAAATAGATCTTTATTTTTAATTAAGCGAGACGAGACGAGACAACTGGTAACGAGACGAGACCGAGACTTGAACGAGAATCAATTTCTTGTGAATTGAGGAGACCGAGACAAGTTTTTTGTTACTCTCGTCTCATGTGAAGCCCTAAAGACAACTGTTAGTTGCATAGAGGATGGAATACTACTAAAGGCACGAATTGTTTTGTTCAACCGATATCCAATTTATATTAAAATTCTGCAACGTGCTTTTATTTGAATTGAAAAAATATATACCGCAAATCCAGAGGAAAAAATACATATTAATTAAATGGTGACAATTTCAAACGACTTCCTAATAGAACTGAATGAAAATTTTACCATGAATAACTTTCAGTATCCCACCTGTCTATCGTTTATTAACTATACCTACGATATCGTACTTTATCAAATTAGCACTGTTACGTGCTATTTTAAGATTATTATCATGAATAGTCAGAACGTCCTTAAAATTTGCTCTCTTAATAATAATACATACGTTAATATTGTTTCAGAATAAAATTTCCAACCAATACGGTTTCAGTAATGCAAAGGTCCATATCTCACATCAAATGTAAAGGATAATATGTTGTTATTTTAGAGACAGGTTCACCATGCTGAAATATAGTGAATCATTGTGGGGAGGTAGGGAAATTTCGAGAAGATATTAAATGATTATTTATGGCTCATTTGTAAATTGGCTTGTGGAGTTATATCACTAATATTTAAGAATCAAAATTAACTTCTTCTTGACAAACGACAAAAACCTACAAATTTTTCATGTCGATAACATGAGGAGAAATTGATTATTTTGCCTTCTTTCCTCCAATTTATATATCACTGTTATGAATTTAGTTACTCATTATAATAATTTTCTTGTGATAGCCAGTTTTCTTCATCCATAGAAGTGGCTTAACATGCTTTTATTAGTATTATATAGTTTGTCTCAATGTCTGGTGATAATCTTTCGCAATAAATTTCTAGACTTGCCACTGGATGTGAATAATCTATTTATTTATGATTTCTATTTAAACAACTGTGATTATTTTAAAGACCTCTTCACCCTCCGATGGACGATCTCAGCTGGACTATGAGGACCAACATAAATATAACAAATTTGCAGCCCACATTTTTTGATATTGTGAAACATTTGTTTCCTTAGCTAGTTTTAGCGTATTTTCAATAAATTTACGAAACAAGATATTTAGTTTTGATAAAAAAGCACAAAGAAACTGACCAATTCAAAAACCATGCTTTTTAGCTTTATTGTTACAATAAACCTTTAAAAAAAATAAAGAAAACATAAAATTATTAGACATAATGGGAAAATGAAAAAATAAAATTTTAATAAAAAATTGAAAATTTGTGCACCATTGAAGAAACTGCATTGACACGAATTAATAGTACCTTACTCAAGACTGTTGCTGTACACATTCTCTACAAATTGATATTATGTGACTCATACAGTTTATTGTTTTATTGGGTGGAGACTCAGGCTCTTCTTCAGTGTCGATTCTAGAAGGAGCAAATTTTTTCCACTTCGTACAGTCTTTTCCATAATAATACAATCGCCTGTCTATGTCGGGAGTCAGGTTTACCTCTTCGTATTCAGATTCGGGAACGTCTAGTTCAGAATCAGTCTTATGCTCGCTAACCTCATCATCTCCTTCAGGAATCATCGGTGTCACATCAGAAGTCCTAAAAATTTTGCAGACGTAAGGATCCACTATAGTATAAAAAGTATTGATAAAAACTAAAGAAACTAAACACACTTGAAAAGATTTCGTAAAATATTGGTCAACGTATACAAGGCGGGCTAATTAATTTTAAAACCAAAACTAGTCAAATGAATCAAAAACACCAAACCGGGAATCGACATAAATTGCACTGTCCTCTGCTAACAATAATTCCTATAAAATAACAACCCAGCAAACTTTTTCCGTTCGTCACTAGATGAAAACATTTAAATGAAATAACAAATGCGGTTGATGGCAATCTATAGGGACAATCGTATGAAATCCAAACATGCAAAATATATTACTGTGAAATAAAATATGAATTGTACATTTGTATGCACTTGACAGGAACATAAGATGGCAAATCTCGATGAAATTAATTTTAAACATACCAACGTTTATTATATTTTGCCGATACTAATAAACCATCGTCGTGCATGGGAGTGTTAAGTAATATTTTATGTGAATTGCATATAAAATATCGTTAGCCAAATAGGTGTAAAGTAGTTATGAGCTTTCTACACCAATTACACTGGCCGCATTTGCAACAAATTGATAATTGGATTCATTCAAATTCAAATATTTCTCTTCTTCTTCTTCTTCTAGCCGTTTTCGATCCTTTGGATATAGGCATCTCTCATATTTTTCCAGTTTTCCCTGTTCTGTGCCACTTGGTACCAGTTAAGTCCGGTTGTTCTTTCGATGTCATCATACCATCTTTGTTGTGGTCTGCCGGTGCTTCTTTTCTCCCTCCAAGATCTCAATCTTGTTGTTTTTTCGCTCCAATTCGTTATATTTCGGGTAACATGTCCGGCCCAGTTCCATTTACGTATATCTATTCGTTTCTTATCCACTCAATGGTTTTATGATCTTCAAGCGATATTTCTAGCTTTTTTCGTACTATTGATATTTGGTGTATCTTTAATTTGTTTAGGATTTTCTTTCTTAGAACCCCTATTTTACATCTGTAGGTTGTTACTGGAAGAATGCATTCCATGTAAACCTTGGTTTTTAGTTTGAGGGGTATCGCATCTTCCCGTAGGCCGCCCATCCTAGATATAATCTATGGCTAATTCCAAGTTCTTGATTAGTTTTTCATTACGCTATTTCTTGTTCTAGGTAGACATAAGAGTTCACTTTCTCTACTTGTTGTCCTAGAACATTTTATACTCTTTGTGTTTCTCCGTTGGTTTGTCTTGAATTTGGTGTTAGAGACGTTCATTTCTAGGCCTACTTTTCACGCTTCTTGTTGTATTTCTAAAAGCATTTGTTCTAATTCTTCGCTGTTTAGGGCAAAAATGGCATTTCTCTACTTACCTTGAATTGAAATTGATTTGAACAATAGAGTCTTGAAAAGGATGTTTATGAAGAATCAAATTTAAACTATTCTCGATTTTTTTAAAACCAACGACATTGACTGATTGATTACAAGAAATTCCTAGCAGTAAGCATTTAGAAAACGAACATATTGAAAATATGTTTCACAGATTTTCATGCGAAGTAGTGTGATTTATGAATGAAGAATCGCGAAACTATAACTCCTCAAATAGTTTAATAATTCATGATTCCAATTATATTCTGATTCAATTCATTTGGTTTCACATCAATAATGATGTTTATTTTGATGAGTGGAGCAATTGTATTTGCGGGTATAATATACATATAGCTATGGAATGGAAGTACCCTTTCATCGCAATATTATTGATTTCATCGGCCTAAGTCGTTATTCTGTCGTACAGCTGATATTAAATTGTGATAACTGTTTTGAGAATGATTATACTTTATTGCAAAAATATCCAGTTTCGTAGATTAAATTAGAACAGAAGCTTTACATGTTGAGATTGTATGTAGTCTTAATTTTGAGACTGCCAGAATTTGATCTATGTAAAATTTAGTCCAGTAAATAAATTATTATGGTAGTGATTACCGTAAGGAAAACGACTATCCTGCAAATTTTTTTGTTGTTATCCCATTTCTACTGACAAAATAATTTGTATTCTTTGTTGTTCAAGATTGTAAAATCACGTTTCACCCTATTATATATTGTATTGTAAAAACCCTAAATTTAGTGTCAATTCTGCATGAATTTTATGGTCGAGGTTCGGAAGACATGACAGACATTTTTGAATTACCTTTCTGAGTAAATGGGTTACAATTGCTATTGTAGTATTCCATAGAAATTTAACTTACTATTGGCGGCACCCATAGTGGATTCTTGTCTAGGAACCCGACAAGTCAAGTGATGCTGGCCAATAGGAAATATTTATTTTCGGTTGGTCAACCCAATCCACGTGTAAACACGCCCCTCGCAAATTTCTACTTAACACGTCTCACAACGTGAAGAAATTAGTTTTTTTCACACTCATCAAATCGAGCGCAATGCTCAGAAACGAAGTTAGTTTATAACTCATCGAAACGAATAACAAAGTTAGTTTAAATTTCATCAATTCGAAACATAAAGTGTCTTCCGATCTGAAACCACAGAAATTCAGCGTACACAACTCAACTTTGTAACATTTTGTAAATTTGTACATAATAAATTATTAATTTCGACATTAACTTTGTTAAATTAAGATTATTTATTTAGTTGAATGTCCAAGCCAGTTGACGAAGTTCAACTACAAATATAATCAAAAACATTTGTCGTAACGAGATGACAATTTTGTAAGTATCAGGTGTTCCATAGTTTCCTGCGGTTTCCGCAATATTTCCTCATGAATTGAGAAATTTTCTTGATCAATTTTACAAATAATAATATGCGATGATAGTGTCAAAATAATAAATACGATAAATTGCGCTCGTTTTTTCGGAAAGTATCTTACAATATGCATTCAAATCAAAATTTAAAAACACTCATCGTATATACAGTATGACCCCGGATCGAGGAAAATTTTTTTATTTTTTATTTTACAAAAATAAGCTAAATGAATAAAAAATTTGGCTTGACTTCAAATAACCACATCTCTGATTAGAAATACGCAACTGTTGGACCTTTATTTAGAATTATAGATTTTGAATTTTTATTCAAACACCACATTAAAAAAACTTGGCTAGAAACAATAATGTTTAAGACTATTGAATTAATTAGCCACACCATCCGACGCAATTCCTAATCCTTAATAACTGTTGCGACTTTCTTCAAGTGCTAAGGATGCAACAGCATCTCTTATACGAATTTTTAATACTACTACATTGTTAGGCCAGTTAGGCCAGTTTTCCATGTAGACTAGTTGCTTTAACTGTCCCCACAAATAAAAATCTAAAATAGTCAAGTCAAGCCTCTTTTAGGTCACAAAACTGCACCAATCCTGCCAATATAATTATTTTCGAGTTGTTGATTGAACGATGCAGCAACAATGCGCGAACGGTCGGCCGGACCACCATCATGTTGATAAGCAAGTGGGAGTTCACTTAAATTATCCCAGAAAAAATTGTTCAACATTTCCAAATAAGAGTGCTGATTTACATTAGCTTCAAAAAATATTATCCTATTTGTGAGGGTACGTCAGTTTGGTAGAGCATAAAAGGGGTTGTTAGATATATTCCTATAACCCTTTCACTGCGGCTAGGCTATTTGAAAGCTGTGATTGCTGTGCGGCTGTTTCGAGGTACTGCTGATCAATACGGTTCCCGCAGTCAAGCGCTAAAGAGTATCGCGTACTAACACGGTTCTCGCAGTGTATCGGTATATTTGAAACAGGACCGTCTCTGTTGTTTGCTGTACAAAAAAAATAACAACCAAATTTAGAAATATTTATATAATTTGATAAAATAAAAAACAAAAGGCTAAAATTAAATTTTCGGAATTTGCTTTAATTTTATAAAAAGATATGAGAAACTTGCAAATCGAAAAAAGTGTTATAAGAATGTTATAAAAATTAGAAATATTTCATAGTGTGGTATTTCTCGAAGCATGGTATAATGCATAACGGCACGTCACATTTTATACACGTATAACGAGTTTCTTTACGGATTTTTTGTTTCGCACATACAACACATCGCTTAGATGGTGGTCTTTTATTTTCTTCTGGGACCTGATACATTGCCGGAAAATGTCTTTCAATGAGGCGTAATGGTGAATGACCATCATCGGACTTTCTACTAGTTGATGCTCGGGGTTTAATTTTTTGATGTTTAGCGATAATGTCTTTTACGAGTTGTAATTGGAAATCCGCAATTGGAACGTTTTTACCACTGGTAATATCATATAAAACATTGGAGTTCAGCACAGTCAAATCCAATAAATGAAAAAATAACTTCTTGTACCATTTTAATGTCTTTCTAACCGATTCAACAGAACTAAGAAGCATGTTCGTTTTATCTACAGCACCCATATTACTATTGTATTCAACAATACATTGTGGTTTCTCAATAGAAACATTTTCTCTGTTTTTTTACCGGTATCTACCATGGTGCTAGAATGTTCTGTGCTCAGCATCCTAACATCTCGTTTATCTACCCACTTCATTGCCTGCATATTTGTTGTCTTGTAGCTAATACACTGACCTCTACTTAATTTTTCGCTCATAGGTGGCATATGTTTTCTATTAGCTTTTACTGTACCACATGCATTAGTTTGATCTGCATGTAGTCTTTCAAATAAAAGTGGACTGGTATACCAATTATCGACGAACAAAGTGTGTCCTTGGTTTGAATAGGGCTCCATTAACGTGTATACAATATTTCCCGATTTTCCCAGTTCTTCGTGGTAGGTTTTAATTTCGGTTTTAGATCCTGTGTAAATAATAGAATCCAGGATATATCCTGTCTCACAGTCGCACAAAATAAATAATTCAATGCCAAATCTGTGCCTCTTGGATGGTATAAATTGTTTAAATGCTAGTCTTCCTTTGAAAAGCATCAAACTCTCATCTATACAAAGATTCCTGAAGGGAGACAGTAACTGCTTATAGGTAGACTTTAAATGGTCTATAACTAGTCGCAGTTTAAAAAGACTATCTTCATTGTCAACTTCATTGTTGTCAGAAAAATGTAACATACGTAATAAATTTAAATATCTATCCCGCGCCATAATTTGAGGAAAAATGGGTGTGGACAAAAAAGTGTCAGTTGACCAATAAGCATTAATTTTTTGTTTCTTCACTTGAGCCATAAGAATAGATACAGCTAGAAAACAATACATCTTATCCACATCTGTGTCTTTCCACTTCGTGATGCGAGATTTTACTTCTATATCACCATGTTCCACAACGTATTTGTAGAAATTGTTAATTTGTACAACAATTTTTCCCATTAACTCCTCAGAATAATATAAATGAGAAATATTTAAAATATTTAAAATATTTGGATTATTACGTACATTGTCGTCCAAACATCCAGATTTGTCACCAAGAAAGGGATGAATGTTTGGCTCCAAGTTTCCCTCCTTCCATTCAAACATCGATGTTTTTTGACGTTTGAGACATTTGGCTTGTTGACCGGAACCTCCTGGCTCTGCATTTGATAAAGAAGTTACAACCCTTTCATCCTCATGTTCACTGTCGCAGCTATCATTTTCCAAGTCAGATTCATTGCGCAAAAATTCATCTTCACTATCACTATTCATTAATATTTCATAAAGTTCCTGCTCGGTAAAATTTTTTTTTCGGGACATTTTAAACTACACACGCTAACGAATTGAATAAAAGTATTAATTTTCAATGTGTTTACGAAGAAAGCAGGATATTTTAAAACACTTAATAATATTGCTGATGGCTCCGAAAGTAGCATAAATAAGAACAAAAAAGCAATAAGTTCGACTCTGAAAAAAAATCGCTGATTTATACGGTTCCCGCAATGAAGTCCCTAGAATTTTAAACATCATTTCAAACTTTTGAAATAAAACAGGAACAGTCTATAGGCAACACATAATACGTAATGAATCTTAGTTTCATCCGTTTTCCGCAGTAAATGCATTAAAATGCTTCGCGTATTTATACGGTTCCCGCACTCAGGCCACGAAAATATTTTACGTGTATATACGGTTTCCGCAGTAAAAAGGATAATAATTATCTACAATTAAAACCTAATATTCTGTACAATAAAGATATATACACAAAGTTTATTGGTCCTGGAGGCTGGCAATCCCTCTAGAGGGGTCGTCGGAATATATTTCTCGGCCGTCCAACTTCCTCACGGGGACGTCAGGTTCCTATAAACAGATGGGGTGTGTGTGTCAGGGTCGAGATCCCGCGTTCAACGCACAACGTGATCTCGGAGGTCGGGAGTTTGCTTTCGTCCCGGGCTCAACGCGCTCCGGAATTTCGGCTAATCGGGAAAGGCCTCGGTCCTGCGCTCAACACGCTGCAGGGCTTGACCTAGGGTAGTTGGCATCCGTCCTAAGCTCAACACGCTTTAGGACTTCGTCCGATATGCAGGTTCGCTCAGCGTCTAGCCTCGAGTTCAACGCACATCGAGGGGTCAACGAGAAGCGGGATATTTATGTGTTCACAATTCCGAGCTTAACACGCTCCAGAATATAGTGCAACACTTCGGTTATTTTCAGTTGAAGCTTCCTATCGTTATTCTACGTAAGGTAGAGCTTGCCTGGTATATCGCAGAACGTATGCTTTGGTAGTATCGATCAAGTTATTAGCAGAAAGGCGAAGGTGCTGCCCTCTCGGTGCTGGGTGTTTAACTCCGTCTAGTTTGCTTCGCGTAGAGTTCTGTTTTCTGATTATTTATTGGGGTTATTTTATGTTCAGAACGACTGTGTCGTTACACCCCTCCCAGGTCGTAAAAATTTTGGGACAAAATTTTGGTTCCTCGTCAGTGGCGAGGGACGCTCTGGTAGTCGGTTTTTTCTGCTTGGCTTAGTTCCGTACTTTATGCTAATACTCTCTCCGTTGGCTAGCCTGTATCGGTCCCTTCTTCCTGTCTTCGGCTTATTTCTCATTTGCACCGGCACGCGTTGGATTAGTGGTCCTTCACCGGTAGGGACTGGTTTCTCCTTTCTATCAACTGGTTCCATTCTTGCTCGATTGATTTTCCCGGTGTCGGAGGTCGGTCCAATTCACTCTCTTCGATTTGCCATATGGCATCGTCGTATAGGTCGAGTATGTCTTCCAACTCTGCAGTTTGGTTTATTGCCTTTACTAGAGGTTGGTAGTGGTCCTACGACGTCGGAGCTCACTGTGTGCCATGGTTCTTGAGGGATCTTTGTCGATTGCATTCGACTCGGTGTTTGTAGTTTCGACGGCTTATATTTCTGGCAGCTTTGGCACTCTCTTACGAACTTAGCTGTGTCTCTGAACATCCCTGGCCAATAGTATTTCCTGGCTAGTCGTGCTATTGTTTTTGCTATTCCCAGGTGTCCTGATGTATGACTGCTGTGGTTTTCTTCTATTATTTTCTGTTGCTCACTTGTGGGGATGCATAATTTCCACGGGCTTGACATTTCTGTCTCCTTTAAATCATATTTATCCCAAAAGTGTCTATATAATTTGCCGTCTGTAATTGTGAAATCCGAATGCTTCTGCGGTTGTGTTCCTACTTCTGTTTTCTTTTTCTCATACCAATATGCTTTACTTTTCTTCGGTGCTACGTTAATGTAGTCTATCGGATTCCTCGGTCTATACCGCTGTTTGATAGGTGTGTTGTGTTTTAGTTTTATTGTGTGTTCTGCCAATGGTGTTACTCCCCGGCTGTTGTTGAACTTCTCAATTTCTGTTTCTAAAAACTTTTCTAGTCTTTTCTTCTCTAATGCTGGTAGTTCCGGATTAATATTAAACTTGTGGTTGGCTTCTGTTTTATTTAATTCTTCCATGTTAACTACTGTCTGTTGTCTTTTGTTATTGTATCTTATACTCTGTAATCTTTCTATGAATGCTTTATCATCGTGTATCCTTTCTTCCTGTTCTATTTTTTGTATTTTTCTGTTGACCGTTTTCTTGTGATTATCTTGTCGTTCGTTTGGGTTTTGTACGGTGTGATCTATCTGTGTTAGTTTGTTATAAATTTCTTGCTCTTCTGGGGTTAAGTCGGTTTCTTCTTTTAACAGGTCTGCCCATGGTATTTTTCTCTCTGCAATATCTGTTACTCCTAGAATTGCTTCGGCTTCTAGATTCGGTATATAGAGGAATTTTGTCTCGCCCTCTCGTTTAGCTATTGTACACGGAATAACAAAGCTCTTTGTAATTTTCATTTTATATCCGTTTGCTAAGGTCACCGCCGTGTTTTCTAGGTTAGTCCTATATTTGGAGTGTTTAATTTTGTTTAGGCCTTTTGTCCCAATGTATGATTTCTGTGCTCCTGTGTCGATTAACGCGTTTAATTGTTGTTGGTTTTGGGTAAAAATCGTTATGTGCGGTCTTTTATCTTCTAATATACTGTTATTGTTCGTAGGGGAGGATTTTATTGTGCTCATCCTGCCTCTCGAAGAATCGGCCCTTGTTACGTTTCCTGAATTCCGGCAACTGCATTTATTTGACGGTATTCCTATTGTTCTGCAGTGGCTGCAGAATAATATTTGTCTCCCATAGCAAGTTTCTTTTCTATGTCCCCTTTTTCCGCATCTCCAGCAACAATCTTGTCGGTTGTAATTCGGTAATTTGCTCTTATTTTTCGGACTTTGCCCCGTGTGGCTGTCGTAATTGGTTTTACTCTCGGGTTTGCCCGCTTTCTCGATCTCTTTTCGGATACTTTCTAATTCGTCTATTCGCCGTGTAAGTTCTCTTATTAATGCTATTTCATTTCTTCGGACGTGAAGTTTGTATTTCGGGTTCATATTTCTATATATCCTTTCAAGTTGTTGACTACTGCTGAAGCCCATATGTCTCCGCATTAATGTCTGAATTTCTGTGATATATTGTTTGAACGGTTCGTTTTCTCCTTGTTTTCTCTCCATTATCTTTTCTTCTAAGTATGTTGATAAATCTAATGATACATAAAATGTTTCGAAATCTACGAAATCTTGCCAAGTTTCCCAGAGATGTTTATTGTTCCGGTACCAAAGAATTGCTTTGCCTTTTAGCACTTCTGGTAGAGCTCTAAGTATAACTTCGTCGTTTAGCTGGTAACATGTTTTGAGTTCTTGCAGCCTTTCAATGAACTCTATCTGGTCTTTTGAGCCATCCAAGTATATTCCCCATCTCCTTATTTTGTCCAGTTCTGTGCAATCTACGTGTTTGTGATTGTACCTACTATGTCTATCTTCGGACTCGCTGTCTTCGGCAGTGTACATTCTTTCTCTAGGTTTTTCAGAGTCTTGTATGCTGCTTTCTTGTTGTCAGGTATTATGTCCTATCTGTTTCCTTATAAAATGTACCATTCTGGCACGTAGTATGTCCATATTACCGCTTGTGTCTAATTCGAATTTTTGTAGTTCTGTCACTAGCTCTTCTTTCTTGAGCTTGTGTATCCATCCTACTTTTGTGTCCGCTATCTCTCATCCCACGTCGGCGTATTCTCCTTGTTCGCTCATGATTCGTTCCTGTTTAATTTCTCAACTTTGTATTCGTTGTCTCCCTAGATGCTCTGTTATATCTGTTATCTTTGTTTCCCTTATCTAACCTTCTGCTCGGGCGTCTTTTGTGACACCTGCTCGGGTGTAATTTGTATTATCTAACTTTCTGCTCGGGCGCCATTTGTGACACCTGCTCGGGTGTAATTTGTATTATCTAACTTTCTGCTCGGGCGCCATTTGTGAGGGTACGTCAGTTTGGTAGAGCATAAAAGGGGTTGTTAGATATATTCCTATAATAATTATCTACAATTAAAACCTAAAATTCTGTACAATAAAGATATATACACAAAGTTTATTGGTCCTGGAGGCTGGCAATCCCTCTAGGGTGGTCGTCGGAATATATTTCTCAGCCGTCCAACTTCCTCACGGGGACGTCAGGTTCCTATAACCAGAAGGGGTGTGTGTGTCAGGGTCGAGATCCCGCGTTCAACGCACAACGTGATCTCGGAGGTCGAGAGTTTGCTTTCGTCCCGGGCTCAACGCGCTCCGGAATTTCGGTTAATCGGGAAAGGCCTCGGTCCTGCGCTCAACACGCTGCAGGGCTTGACCTAGGGTAGTTGGCGTCCGTCCTAAGCTCAACACGCTTTAGGACTTCGTCCGATATGCAGGTTCGCTCAGCGTCTAGCCTCGAGTTCAACGCACATCGAGGGGTAAACGAGAAGCGGGATATTTATGTGTTCACAATTCCTAAGCTCAACACGCTCCGGAATATAATGCAACACTTCGGTTATTTTCAGTTGAAGCTTCCTATCGTTATTCTACGTAAGGTAGAGCTTGCCTGGTATATCGCAGAACGTATGCTTTGGTAGTATCGGTCAAGTTATTAGCAGAAAGGCGAAGGTGCTGACCTCTTGGTGCTGGGTGTTTAACTCCGTCTAGTTTGCTTCACGTAGAGTTCTGTTTTCTGATTATTTATTGGGGTTATTTTATGTTCAGAACGACTGTGTGATAAACAGCACACCTTGACTTTATCTGAATATTGACGTTTTGATGAAATTCCAAAGTGGGGATTAGTGTTACTCCAATAACGAACATGTTGTGACTCAACAGTACCCTAAATAGGAAAAGTTGCTTGATGGGAAAATACAATCCTTTTGTGTAAATTTTGGTTCTCCATTACTTTATCTCTCATCCTCATGCAAAAATTAAGACGCTTTTGATGATCTCCCGATTCTAACGTATGATAGAAATAGGTCATAGAGGTATAATTTACGCTTAAGATTATGTTCCCCACCGAATCCAAAATTGAGAACGTAGAACCATCATCTTCATCACGAACTAGCTTTTTTTTTCTTTAAATTCAGATTAAAAACAGATTCCAAAAAAATTTTTCACCAACAGTTACTCCGGGAAATTTTTCAATAAATTCTTCCGCAATGCGACAGTATCTCTTTTCCCCATTATCACAACATTGTATTAGACATATTTTTGTGATAACGTTAACATTGTCACCCAAAATTACAGAATTACAAGTTATTTTTGACAAATAAATCAGTGTTTGACGTTTTCAAGTCAAAGCCTTCTACCACAAAATAATAGATGTAATGCGAAGAAAATTTTTTTGGAACATTGGTTTGTAATATTGATATTTTAATTACAGATTTGGTCATTTCAAGTGAAGCAAGAGCTGAATAGATGAGGCTTTTACTTGATGAAGATCCATATTGAACGTGAAATAAAAAAAATATTATTTGTTTAAATCTTCATTTATTTGAACTAATGTTCAATTTAAACTTGTTGACGCGTTTCACTAACACAGTAGCTTTGACAAAGCTACATTAGTTCAAATAAATGGAGATTAAAATAAATTATATTGTTTTATTTCACGTGAAGCACGAACTTTTATTCCTTCAGAATTTTTTTGTAAAGCCATAAATACATTACTTTCCTCTTGTAAACTCAATCCGGGATCATACTGTATAGAATAATTATTATTCATAATAATTACTGACATTTCTTGTTGTTTGCATACGGTATGAAATAAAATATGTGGATCGTCAAACGCCCGGTTAACTTTTTCCAGTACTCCTTTCAATATTCCAGTAGACTTGGTTAATCACATTATCTGAAAACATCTCACTTGTACAGTAAAAATGCATTTACTGAACTTATAACGGAAATAACTATTAATTCAAAATGACCACTTGTCAATAAGCAAAATATGACAGTTGATCACCACAAATTATACAGATTCAATTTTCTGCTGGGGACAAATATTAAATCATTCATGGGAAAAAATGGAATAATTGAATGTTTCCAAGTGCCAATTACAGTCATCGCTCTCTATTATATCTAGGTAGTTTAGAGAGGTTTTATGATAGCTCACAGTAATATATATATACTTCATTACAGGTATAGAACATGACATGACATAAAATTAATTAAGATTCTCTACATTTTATAAACTATATCAAGTGATAAAGATAATACGAAATATGTCAATCATCATATTATTTGGTACTATCAATTTTTAGTTCGGTGATTCAAAGGAGATATAGAATTTTTATTTTATTCATTTAGTGTCTCGACATCTGATGGTCATTGACACATTTACACATTTACTTTACAACCGTAATATATCAATATAAATTTACAATAAATGAAACAATTGAATGTCTTTTAAGAAATCGATCACTGAGGTGCTATTGTCCGGACACAGAATATTATTAAGATCGTCATTCAGATGATGGCGTTGTCTTGCTGTGACATGGTGAGGGCAGTCTATCAAGATGTGTTTCACCGTAAGAAAGGTATTATGACAGTGGGCACAGTATGGTCGTTGCTTATCAGATTCCATTAAGTGTCCATGTGTTGCGCGAGTATGTCAAATTCTCAATCTTCTAAACACGAGTTTTTCTTCCCTCTTGACTAATGGCAATATGCTAGAGTTAGGTGTTCATTGAACTTCTGACAATTTGCTAGTGGATGTGCTTTACATATTTGCCCATTTATTTCTGATGGTCCTTTTAAAGAACGTTTTAAGATCACTGTAGAGTTGAATATGTTGTTTGGGTAACTCTGACGATGCTGCAGCTTTAGTGGACTTATCAGCAGTTTCATTTCCGGCAATACCAACATGTGAAGGGACCCAGATAAGGGAGACGTGAATTCCTTTTAAGTGAAGGCATTGGATGCTTTCTTGAATTTGTTGGGCTAAATAATTTTTGGAGTATATGTCCCTTATTGAGAGGATGGTTGACAGAGAATCGGTGCATATTGCAACTTTTTTATGGGTGTCCTCAATACATTTGAGTGAATGAAAACGATGAATACTCAGTGTGTATTAGTTTATTACTTTCCAGCTAAGCGCTTTCGGCTATTAAGCCATTATCAAAGCTGTCGTCATTTAAAAAAGTAGGTGTCAAAGCCATCAAGTTGATTAAGAACAATGCTCAAGGTAGAATCATTGTTATGATTAAGTCATTGGAATAAAAACATTAAAATACCCTACTATTCTAAATGACGACAGCTTTGATAATGGCTTAATAGCCGAAAGCGTTTAGCTGGAAAGTAATAAACTAATACACACTGAGTATTCATCGTTTTCATTCACTCAATTTACATCTAGTGTGTACACCATATCCACAGACATTTCTCAACACATTTGACAGCTGAGAGTATACTGAGAAGTTCGCCTGTATGTACACTACAATAGGGAGTGAGTTGATGTGCAATGATTGAATAATTTGTTGTAGTAGCGGAGCAGCCTACTCCATTCTCCTGCTTTGATTCGTCGGTGTATAAAATTTCGTCAGGATTTTTCAGATCTATCAGTTCTAGGAAGGCTTGGTGAAGAAAAGAGCTCGATACTTCATGTTTATTGTATTTTCTTAAAGTTGTGCTCGCATATGGAGCTATTCTAATCCAGGGTGGTGAGTCCAAGAGAAAACTGTTGGCCGTTTGTTTGAGATCTATATTTTCGAGTAAAGGTTGTAAAAGGTGTTGTATTATATGATAGCTAGTTACGGTGTTTTTGGTTTCGGTTTGATTTGAGTTTATGATATCATATCATGGATTTGTAGGGTTAGATGATACCCGTGCTGAGTATGACAGTAGAAGCTGTTGTCTACGGAGATATAGGGGTATTTCATTCGCTTCGCAGCAGAGTGATTCCGCAGGACTGGATCTAAAGGCTCCTAAGCAGATGCGGAGTGAAGTATTCTGTATTGAGTTTAACTTATTTAGAGTAGATCTGCTTGCATTACCATACACAATACTGTCATATTCTAGTTTTGATCTGATTAAAGCTCTATAGATTTTTAGTAGTTGTTGTTCATCAGCTCCCCATGTGCGATGTGATAGTGTATTGATCAGATTCATGCGTTTTATACAATTACCCTTGACATCGTCTATGTGGTGCTTCCACGTGAGTTTAATATCTTAGGTTATTCCCAGGAATTTTTAGTGGTCTACTACATCTAAACTTCTCTCGTTCAATTTAATATCAGGCGGAATTTGTTCGTTCCGTTTCCTGCTGAATTTGATTACTTTCGATTTTGTTGGAGAAAAATTGAATCCTACTGTAACAGTCCAGTCGGAGATTTTGTCTACGGCATTTTGGAGTAATGTTGATGTGGTTAATGAGGATTTACCGGGACAGTACAAGAGAAGATCGTCGGCATAAATAGAATATTTTATTGGGGGTCTAATAGAGGAGCATACGTCATTTAAGACTAAAATAATGAGGTTGGGCTTAATACCGAGCTTTGGGGGACCCCATTTTCTAGGTTAAATGGTTTGGAAAAATGACCGTTGACGGATACTTTGGAAGATCGATTACTCAGAAAATTTGTTAAAAAGTTTAGGATATTACCTTCTAGATTTGTTTCTTTTAATTTATTGGTAATAGCGGGTCTCCATACTTTATCCAACGCACTTTGTATATCAATCGTCACTGCTACCACTTCTTGTTTATTTGCAAAAGCGTTGGAAATCTCTGCATACATAGATACCAAACTATCAGTCGTACATCTTTGGGACCGGAAACCAGATTGGGCTGGATTCAGCAGTTTATTAGTTTCGAGGTACCAGAGTAGCCGTTTGTTCACCATTTTTTCTAGGATCTTAGATATTGTACAGGTTAATGAAATGGGTCTAAAGGATTCTGGTTTTTGGGAATCGGCATCATTTTTCATAAATGGTAGTATACCAGACTCTCTCCATATGTTCGGAAATTTATGGTTGATCCAAATTTTATTATACAGTTCCAGTCGTTTGTTTAGACTGGATGTAGAAAGGTGTTTTAGGAAGATGAAAGGGACGCCATCTGGTCCGGCAGCGGTGTTTTTGGAAAGAGAAATAGCTTGTGTGAGTTCTTGGAATATGAAAGGGGCATTTTCTTCGATTTTTCTTGAAGGGAGTCTGCTAGGATATTGGCAATGTCTTCGCTGTTTGTAAAAAGTTGGTCGTCTTTAATTATTGCTGGTATAGTGTTTAAAGTACTACGACCTTGCGTTCGTCTTACTTTTTTCCAAACTTCCCCAGGATTAGTTGCTGGTGTTATGCTGCTCACATAGTTGTTCCAGGATGCCGTTTTGCTTTCTTTAATGATACGTTTTGACTTGGCTTTCAATTTCTTGAGGTGTATAAGATCCAATTGAGAACGGGTTTTTCTATATCTATTTAAAGCCTTGTTACATTCTCTTATAACTGTTTTGCAGGACTCATTCCACCATGGTACGATTTTTTTGGAGGCATCTATCTTGTACTTTCCACTATACTTTTCTGCAGAGGTGATTATGCATTTTACGAATTGTACAGTTGTTTCATCTATGTTTTCGTCAATCTCGAGTGTGTCAGTTAATGATTCAGTAAATAACTTGAACATATTCCAATCTGCGTATTTTGTTTTCCATTTCGTCAAGGTATTTGGTGGTTTGATAGTGTTGTCGGTGATTAGTATTGGGAAGTGGTCACTATTGTATAGGCTCTCTAGTGCTCGCCAGTTCGTTAAGGATGCTGTTCTGGGGTCGCTGAAGCTGAGATCTATGGCTGAAAAAATTCCTGATGCTATGCTGAAGTGGGTGTTGCTACCAGTATTTAGTAGATATAAACTGGTATTATTGTTCAATATGTTTTCTATTGTTTTACCTCTAACGAAAGTGCGTTCTGAGCCCCACATTACGTTGTGGGTATTGAAGTCGCCAGCCAGAATGAACGGCTTGGGTAATTGTAAAGTGAGATCTGCAATATCGGATTCTCGTAAGTCATAATTTGGAGGTATGTAAATGCTGTATATTGTAATCTTGTGTGGACACCAGACATATACAGCAACGGCTTCAAGGTTGGTGGTAGTTTGGAAGAGAAAAGATCATTAGAAATAAATATCGAAGCCCCTCCACTGGCCCATGTGAATGTTGTTCTGATAAAGTGGTAGCCTACAAAGTTTTTCAGATATGGCTTATGGGAATTTTTGAAGTTTGTTTCTTGGAGATACAGTATATTAGGCTGATATTCAGAAATTAGTTGTTGCATTCGTTCAATGTGAGGATAAAACCCATCGCAATTCCATTGGATTAAATGGAACATGAATAAAGTAGTGAAAAAAGAAAAAAAAGTGATTAGATGCTATTAAGAGGATTTCTGTGATAATTGGGCTAAGTCAAGATCTTCATTATCACTTTGCCCTACTGATGATTGCGTTTTTGCGCTAGAGATGCTCTCCGTGTCGGTTTCTTCGAGGGCTATGCTACCTTTGATTTTTTTCCGCAGGCGAGAAAATTTATTTTTTATTGATCGATCTTTTAGATGGGGATATATATCTTGCATATTAGTTAGGAGGCCGTTCAATATCGTCCGTGAATTTTAGAGCTTCTGCATAGGGGTTAGCATTATTGTATGTGTTTTCGATGAAAGCGATGAAATTTTCCACGGGCATGACATAGTTTTCAGGGTTGTCTTGAAGGTACGCTTCTTTGATGATGGTTATTGTTTCCTCAGTTAGATATGATTGAGCTTCTGATTTTTGAGTAGTTTCTTTCTTTAGCTTTTTCCTTGCAGATCTACTGGTTTTTTGATGGCATCGGTGGTATTATTAGGAGGTGGCATAATGGATGATTCACTTAAAATTACCGGAGATACATCTCCAGAAACATCGTTATCGGTGAGTGTTGTATCTGAATGAACTCTCTCCAATGCTATTTGAAGTACCGGTAGTTTATTTCCTTGGTTATTCACTTTGGTGCTTGTGTCTATTTGGCATGGGGATAGCTGTTGATTTTCGTTATCAGTATTAGTTTGGGAAGAATTATGTGTGGGCGGGTTTGGACAGTTTGTTGCAATATGACCTGTTTCTTTGCATATGAAGCATTCCATGCGGTCAGTGGAAAGAAATATTCGGTGATCGTTGTTGTCGAAGTGGATTGTTGTAGATGTTTGCAGTTCAAAATTGTCATATGGTAGGAAAACAAAAACTTGTCGTCTGAAGCTGAGAATATGACTATACTCATCCCCAGGGATGCCGGCCTTTAGAAAAGAGATGGGAAAGGCTAGATTCATTCCTAGATTTTTAAGAGCGATTTCAGCTAGATCATGTGGAATGCATGGATTAATATTAGAAATTAATATTCGTTTGGTCGGTGAAATGAGTCTGAGGATGTTGAAGGATTTGTTTCCTATGGATATGATAGAGTAAGAGTTAACAATAAGATCAACTAATACAGTTTTGGAAAAGTATATGCATATTCTATTATTAGAAATTCGGGAAGCAAATATAATGTTCTTGGCACCAATGATGTCACCTATGGCTTTAACGTAGTCAAACAGTTTTAGGTTTTCTTCCGCATGTAAGACAATTGCTTGATCCTTCTTGGGAAATGCACGTTTGGGAACCGATTTAGCTACTGATGAATACGACGTGCTAGGAGAAAGATTTTGAGTACCACTGTTTTCTTGAGACATTATGTTTTTGGATGCGGTTTGAGTTTTATCTTGATTGGTGCTGCTCTCGTAGTCAAAAGCGGCACCCTGTATATTATCATTATTATTTGACATTAATTTGTCGAAGGTATACCTGCAAACCAGTTTCCATTATTTGAAAAACTGGTTGCTTATCAGTTCCGATACTGAATATAATAAATGCGTCTCTTGTCGACAAGAAACAGCTATTTTGGTACTATTAACAAGTATCGCAAAAAGTGTTATTATTTATAGTTGAAAGTCTAATTACCTGGATGTTATTATACACAACGGGAACCACACGTTAATCACTTTTAAGTTTTACTTAATTACAAATATTCGACAGCCTACGCACAGCGATGTTAACTCGTCAAGTTCACAATCTCGAATCCCCAGATATAGAATTGATAGTTAATAAAAAAGCAGTATGTCCTTTTCTCAAAGATATGGGATATTGACGTTGCTCTCAGCTCTTCACTTCTCACCTCCGTTTAAAATATAATTCAGTACATTCTTATTTTGCTCATTATCATTGATCTTATGATAATTTTTTTCCTCGACCATAAAGAAAAAGGTGCATTTCAAGTGCGTCTTCGATTAAGAAACCTACCGGCATTGTTGATCCTAACATACATCCTATGTCATTTATTAACAAGATGAATAAACCTACTTTTTCCTGTCTTTATGTCCTCCATTCTGAAAACTGAGGTTCATATTTTAGGATTAAAAAATTCCAATTTCATCGATTATTATGGTCTCGATAGTAGGATGCTGAAAGCTGCCATAAACTCAGTAGTTGAGCCGCTCACCATACTCTTTAATAAATGCGTATCTGAAGAAAACTGGCCAGACTCCATTAAAGTATCAAAAGTTCTACCAACATTTAAAAAATGCGATAAGAACTCATTAGATAACTATAGACCGATTTCTATTGTTCCTGTTGTTGGGAAAGTATTGGAAGTAATGATTAAGAAAAAATTAGTAAGTTACTGTGAAAATAAACCAATTATATCACCGGCCCAATTTTGTTTTAGAAAAGGTCATTCTACTTCTAAAGCAGTAAGTGCGCTGATTGATTACATAGTTGAGGGATTAGACGAGGGGGAAAATAACATCGCTAGTATGTGTGACCTCACCAAGACCTTTGACTGTGTGAACAAGCATGTACTGCTACAAAAACTAGAATTCTATGGAGTACGCAATAAAGAACTTGATCTTTTCAATTCATACCTGACAAACAGAAAACAGTATGTAAGTTGCAAGGACTCAGAATCGAGTTTGATGACCACATTGAATGGTGTACCACAGGGTTCTGTTTTGGGCCCAGTGCTCTTTCTGTCATATATTATTGACCTACCTGCAATTTTCGAACAAACAGGGTGTTCCCTATTTGCCGACGATACAATATTAGCAACAAAGCGTGGGGAAGCTTTGAATGCTGAAAATTTAATGAGAGCTGAAACATGGATTTCAGCAAACAAACTTAAGATGAATCCTACTAAAACTCAGGAGATAATGTTCACATCCCGTAGATTACTGAATAAATCAGAACCGGTGAAGTATTTGGGTATTGTACTTGATACATACCTTAACTGGTCACCTCATGTTGATGCTTTGTGTTCCAAGCTCCCATCTCAAAGATTTGCGTTGCGTTAATTAAGACATTGCCTCAATATTGATGTACTAAGAACGGTCTACTTTGCGATAATACACAGCCATTTATCATGCGGCATCATTCAATGGGGTAATTCAAGTAGTATAGAGAGAGTGTTTCGATTGCAGAAAACAGCACTCCGCATAATTGATAGAGCCAAACCGAACACACATTGCAAAGACCTATTTATAAAATATAATATTCTTACTGTTCCGTGTATGTATATTCTAGAGAAAATTAACTTTGTTCATAGGAACTTACCAATGTATGAAACACATGCCGATGTAGATGCTTATGGTACTCGATCTGCTAATAACAAGAACCTTTCTCTCGTTTACAAACAAGCGCAAACAATAAAATTAATGTAACTCTACACAATAGTTTTGTTAGTTTAAATAAGGAAATTGAAATTAGAACTCTCTCTGCTAGATCATTCTATAAAATAAGTAAGCAATTTCTGCTAAATAACCGTTTTTACTCAATGTCTGATTTTTATCATTTCTGTCCTGACTAAACTATGTATACCTCACATGTACTTTTGTATATTATGCGGTGAATAAATGGTATGGTATGGTATGATACCACGTTGTAATACAGATTTTCATTTCTCACGGTCTAGCTGTATCGAAATATTTCATTTCCCATGACTTGTATAAGCTAGGGAAAAGGAGGAGAATTAGGTCGGTACAGAAATGGGAAGTAGAAGAGGGGAAGAATAATTAAAGTGAGGAAAGCACCAGGGCCTGAATGGTGAAGAGGGATGTTGAATGACAATGGGGAGTATTTCTGGGGGAATTATTTAACAGGGTGCTGAGAGCGGAAGAACTCCCGGAAAGATGGAAGGTGGCCAGGGTGTACTGGTGAGGAAAGCGGGTAAAGAGAAGAGTTCCCGGAAAGATGGAAGGTGGCCAGGGTGTACTGGCGAGGAAAGCGGGTAGAGAGGAGAAGAGGGGATAATAAAGGATAGGATTGAGGAGAATGTTGGTAGGAATGGGAGTTTTAGAGAAAACCAGCACAAGGGAAAATCAGGTATCTCTGCGCTGGGCAGGGTGATAGGTTTGGTGGAAAGGCCTAGGGACGGCAGCTGGAGTAACAAAATAATTGGCCCTACTCGTGTTCGTCGATGTCGAGAACGCGTTCAATAGCGTCAGGAAACGTTCAGTGTTGAGCGCGTCGCTGAGGCTTGGGGTGGGGAGGTTTTGGTCAGTCTGGTAGAGGATTATTTGACATGGCGACTAATAGTAGACTCTAGAGGGAGAAATTATCAGATGGAAGCTGGAGTCCTCAGGGCTCGGTTCTGGGACCGACGCTCTGGAAGTGTGTCATCAATGAGGTTTGTGGGATAGTATGTGAAGAGGGGTTTGAGATTACGGTGTATGCGGTGACGTGTGTTTGGTATGTACGGCAAAGTATGTGTAGGAAGATTGTGGAGAAGATTGAGAGATGCGGACTGGAAGTAGCTGAAGAAAAGACGGTGGGGCTGCTAGTGGAGGGACGGAGCAAGACGAGGTGAAGGGTAGGAGAATTCGTATGGAGGAGTCGGTGAAATACCTAGGGGTGTGGTTGGATAGTCAACTATCGTTCAAAATGCATATGGCCAAGACGGCACAGAAGGCGAAAGCAAAGGCAGCATGGCTGTGAAAGATTGCTCTGTAACGTGAAAGGGCCGGAGAGCGGAAGAGGAGGGTAATTGGTAGGACAATAGAGCAGTATAGTGCGAAATTGTCGGGTGAAAGAGCAGGGGTGAATTCGAGGGCTAGGCTACTCCTGCTGGTGCGGAGAGGGATACTTCTTAGTGACGTGCAGGGCTACAGGACAGTGGGGGGACTGGCGGCAGTGGTGCTGTCAAGGACCTACTCAGTGGACGTGTTGGCTATGGTCAGTAATCAACATTGGATGAGTGGGACGACAGGGAAGTACAGGATTGGATGGATGAGAAAATGGAGAGAAGGTGGGAGGAGTGTGAGGGAGCTCTAAAAGGAGCTATTGGGAGAAGGAGAGATTGGATGCACCGGAAGTTCTGGGAGGTGAATGATTACTTGACACAGGTACTTACTGGACATGGGTTGAGAGTAGGGTACCTCCACAAAATTGGGAGAAAGGAGTCGGGACTGTGCGAGAAGTGTGAGGTGGGGCATGTGTTCAGATGCTGAAGGAATGGGGAAATGGTAAAGAGATTAGCAAAGAAACTAGGGAAGGCGCTGTATTGTGAAAACATGGTGGAGAAAATGCTGAGGGGGGAAGAGGAATGGATGTAGGTAAGTAGTGTGGTGGAGAGCATGATAAGGGGGAGAGAAAGTCTGGATATGGCATTAGAGGTAGAAATAGAAGGGATAAGATGTAGGAGAGTGTCATTCTATTAACGATTTTTTTATATATAATATAATATATGATCGAGTCATGTTTGTTAACGTCTGTCTAATAATTTGACATTCCACATCAGTGTTTACTGAATTCGTTTATAAAAAAAATGAATAATCGAAAATGGGTAGCGATAGTGGGGATGATTTCACATTGACATGCTGATCCCGATATATCAACTAGTCATTGCTTTAGAAGGACATCGGTCACTATCTTGGTAGATGCAGGAGGTGATATAACTTCTTTAAAGAGACACGATAATTGATAACTTTCTCCACAGGTGAATCATAACAATTTTTTCTGCATAACATATTTTTATTTCCGAGTTGTCAAAATTTGAAAATTTTGAATTTAGGTACTTGTACAAAAAGAAAAATAATATGGTTCATTCAACGGGTTAAGAGTCCTACTTAATAATTTCCGAGAAGGAATTCCTGCCGTCATGCAACAATGACGGCAGGAAAGTTGATAATAAAAATTGTTACAAAAAATATTACAGTTTTGTTTATGATTTATGATGGTCGTAGAAAAAGTATAATGTACAATTTGCATGAAATGACCCATTTCCAGCTCGTAAGTATATGAAATTTTGTAGTACTCGCTACGCTCCTACTACAAAATTTCATATACCTACTAGTGGGAAATGTATGTCATTTCATGCTCGTTGTACCATAGTGTTCTTACAGTAAATATGGCAACACAGCTAACCAAAACAGCGTAGTAGGTAATTAAAAAATTAGCCGATACTCGGTATCTATAACTAGAAGTTCGTATTGTCATGTACCCTGTGGTAGCAACGAAGTTCATCCTCAATCAAGATGGTGTACATTATTTGCAGGAAACAGTTGAAAGGGAATTTGTTATGAATATTGTTTAACGTGAGAAACTACCACATGGGTAATCTGCTTATTTATTTTAAATGTGGAATATACGAACGCATAATCATTTGCTGTTACATACAGTCACGACAGAATTTGACAATATTGATTAAATTAAAATAAGTTTTATACACAAATCTTCAATCCAAGGTGTACATATATACAACATGAACCTTCAGTTTCCTCGATATCTCATTTAATATAGGACTAAAGACGGATGATTGGCACATTTTAAATCCGTTGCTAATGTAAACTCATAAATTGTGAGAAACGCCTATGAAAAATACACTGTTAAATAAATTAAATCATTTGAATGGATTATTCCATATAAGAAACGAGTAGATAAACACAATACAATGGACGTTTTACTGAGAATGAGTATAATCACCTCAAAAGCACTGGATATTTTTGATATTATTTGTGATGTGTTTGATAAGTGTACAAAATTCTGCTTTCCCAAAGATTTGCTTATTCGAGTATTTTTCTGTTAACAGTGTGACTATCCAGACCTGAAATATTTAAATGATAAAATTTCATTTGTGGCCGAGAGTTACATTACACTCTTACATTCACCCTCACTATTCAACTCATTCCTCCGCGTAGAAAGGAAGTAGCGCAAGCTACATTGGAGTTTCACGTTCTCCGAAGAAAAACGTTCCCTTTCTTACCCAGCACCATTCATTCTGATTCAACAAAAACCCCGGAAAAGTACCCACATGAGCTTTCCATGCTCTCTCATGGAATTTCACATCCCTTCACAACTTGGTCCCCCTTTTTGTTTAAATATGCCCGAGGTTCCTGGACCGTTACTCCTTAAACAAACTGATACCACAATTGCTTCGACGCTTGGCGTGACGTAAGTCGCTAGGCCCCAATCGGACCGGGTAAGCCTCTGCCGGTGGCGAATTGCGCTGGTACATAGATCCAACAGGCCCAAAAAAACTGCCGCTTGGCCCTTTCCTATCTCTCTCATTCCTTCATCTTTCTTTCTCATAAAACTTAACCCAAACCTTACTCTTCTACAACATAATCATGTATTTACTCACTTACGCTCTCTCTTTCCTATTACAATACATACATTCTTATCGTTTACAACTCTAGTCCAATTCTAGAGTATATTGCTTACATTCTTATCGTTTACAACTGTAGTCCATTTCTAGAGTATATTGCTTACATTCTTATCGTTCACAATTCTAGTCCATTTCTAGAGTATATTGCTTACATTCTCATTGTTTACAACTCTAGTCCATTTCTAGAGTATATTGCTTACATTCTTATCGTTTACAACTCTAGTCCATTTCTAGAGTATATTGCTAACATTCTTATCGTTTATAACTCTAGTCCATTTCTAGAGTACATTGCTTACATTCTTATCGTTTACAACTTTAGTCCATTTCTAGAGTATATTGCTTACATTCTTATCATTTACAATTCTAGTCCATTTCTAGAGTATATTGCTTACATTATTATCGTTTACAACTCTAGTCCATTTCTAGAGTATATTGCTTACATTCGTGCCCTTACAAAACAAGAACTAGCATACATCTAGGCCTCTTGTTCATACTTACATTCATTACGTTAGAGTCCTTACAACACTCTAACCTCAACCCTTGTTCATTCTTACATTCATGACGCTAGAGTCCTTACAACACTCTAACCTCAACCCTTGTTTATTCTTACATTCATGACGTTAGCGTCCTTACAATACTCTAACCTCAACTCTTGTTCATCCATATATTCATGACGTCAGAGTCCTTACACCACTCTAACATCAAAACCTTATCATTTCTTACATTCATGATGTCAGAGTCCTTACAACACTCTGACACCAACATTAGGTTACTTTTACATCCCTATACATTTACTTATATAATTACATTCACAATTATTCACTTTCAATCACAACCCTGTATCAGAGCCTCACACACTCTCACGGTATCTAACCCTTTCACTAACGTCAGCATTCGATGTCTGAGAGCAGCCATCTCTCACCTTTCGTCCATTCTTCCTTCGCCCCCAATATGTTCGAATTTGATCTAATTACCAAATTCTCCTGTGATTTGTATTCTCAACTTCCCCTGTATAATACAATTCAAATATTCTACTCAAAACATATAACTAAATATATCCTTATTCTCAACATTTAATATTTCTTTACATCGACAAAAAATTCATTTTAACTTTACTACCACCTAAGAAATACAGATACAAATCGTTCTCTGAAATTCCAATGAATATTTCGACACCTTATCGCTTCATAAAAAAACTCTGTTATCTGTATCTACGAAACATTTCAGGCCCCAAAAAAAATCACCCTAACTGCCAATTTTCACTCGCTATATCTGACCGTTACGTTTCAAATTCTTTTATCCCATTGGCCAGATCCAAATATTTCGCTCCTACCTCGCAACCACGTTAACCCATGTATAAATACGAATACAACCTCAATTTTAGTCACTTCTCAGTCGTCACTCGTACACTTCCCAGTCGTCATTCGTCATTCATACATTTCCCAGTCAGCGATCATACAAACTTCCCAGCCGGCATTCATACACTTCTCATTTATCTTTCGTTCTCGCTCTTCATCATTTAACCGTCGTACATAATGGTACTCAAGTTATAAGAGCACCCGGCGTTTTGTCCTGGTAAAAAACATGTGTATTTAATCTTTAATCATTCATTACTCCCTTAGATTATGTGCTAAATAATCACAGTGTAACGCGTATGATTAAGTGAGTTTCTTAATTGTCTACGCAAAATAAAAAGTTATAAATTCCTGCAATATATCACAATGAACGTGAAATAAGTGTTCAATTTCTTCATCCATTTCATCATACATCCTACACCATAGTGAATACAACAAATTGGTCTTTCGAGAACATCAGCTAACAATAAAGAACTTTCCATTATATCTATTAGCCCACGTAGAAAAATGGTCAAATAGAACACTGATGAATCCTTAGAAAACGAGATCTTTTCTACTTGAATGGAAACAGCCAATCTAATACCTCCAGATAAATACAGTGAAAAAGTTGACCTATTGCTCTGTTTTTCATTTTATCAAAATATATTGAGAACTAATAGAAGCACGGCGTCTCGTATCTTTGTTTGAGAAATACAATGCAATTGGCACAAATGATGATGGAATTATATGAAATTCGAAACTTGTATTGATCGTTAACGTTGTAAAATGTTGTATAAACTTGAATTACCATGTTATAAGAAATTTTCTTGAGATGGGGATTGGCTCTGAGATAAATCCTTAATCAAAAATTTAGACATTTGATTTTTCAATTTATACTAGTTGTGATCCGGTTTTAACGACTTTATTTCGATTTTAATAAATTTTCGTTGTATTGCACAATAAGTCACTGTGGCAATTTAAAGTTTCAATCGAAAATGAATTTTAGATATTCACTCAAATTGATTACACTCCATTGCGTGTCATTTGAGGGAAAAACAAAATTATCACAGAGCTTGTATCTCATTGTCTTTACCATGTTTATGACCTAGGCTTATATGTTGAAAGTTGTATAATGCTTTCTGACACAATTCATCTATCAGCTTTTCAGTCCATCCTACGACTAACCAGATTACGTGAGAAGCCATTTTGTACAACATTCAATACATTTTTTTCCACAGACCAGGTTTTTATTAGATTGATTATTACTTTTTGTTTTTTGTTCCGGTAGGTCGGGGGTTGTTGGCTCATTCTATATTTCTATTGCGATGTTCAAATGTACGCATTTGAGTGAGGATTTATTCAAAATATAATCATGTAATGCGGTTCCCAAGAGCTGACAGTATATTTTATTTTATTAACAATGAGATGGTTGACCATTTTTAAATCTGCGGAAGTCAACTCAGTCCTTTTATCAAAACATGATGAGTTTCCATTGAGTTTTCTCAGATTTCGATAGTCTACGTGAACTTAGTAATAAGTCACGTTATTGCGGGCAATTAAGTTTATTTTATTCAAGTGAGCAGAGTGATTCCATCAATGGTATATGAACAATACAGTGCAGTCATATTGGTTAACCAATTAACTGGTTCTTCAATTTATTTGAATCGCTACAAACTTATTTCAATTCTACGTATTTAGTAAGTTTGTGGGAACACAAATGAGACACGCAGAAGGCTGTACAATAAATTTTCATAAAATGATTAACCTTATGATCGAATTTTGTATTCACGAATATAAAATAGGAACGAAAGCAAAATGACAAATATTGAAGTTAAACTTTTTATGGGATACTATAGGAATTTTGGCATGAGACTAAAATCGCAGAGCTAACAAATCTGTTAAACTCCTTTGCCAGCCGTAGTTGCGAAAAAAAACAAAAATTAAATTAAAGTTTGGGCAAAATGGTGGTTTGTTCGAACTAAGGTGAGAGAACTCTTATTCAACAGTGCTGGTATGCATACAAACACGAAGCCATTTTCATCAACATATAAAGCAAGGGTCTTGTTAATGGGGGACTAAAAAAAAAGAGGAACAAAATTTTGGATATTACAAGTTGGTCGAATCAACTAAGAAAACAAAAAGTTACTGTTTAATTCTTTGAACAAAAATGAATCTTGGTTTGGAGTTTTAGTATATATTGTAAAAACATATTTGAGAAGAGATAATTACATTTTCTAGAATCTGCTTTTATGATCATAGATACTTAAATCAGATAAATAAACCTTTTTTTGTATTGTTCCGATAAGTAACCAAAACACATGATTTTCCGTGAAATATAAGGACGTTTAGGTCTCACTGTAAAAGATAGTTTTTGAAAGAAATGTTTAACGACAAGTCTCTTATGCGTAGATACATTATCCCGGACGCATATTTCTAAATGCCACACATTATTGCAAATGGGTTGATGCCGAATTTCGGGTTCTCAATGCCACTTGCAATCGCAAAAGACATTCTAAATGCCACGCTTTATCGTAAATCACCCTCCGTTTAGGTATGAAATATAAGTATGAACCAAACTTGCTTTAAATAGAGAATCATAATGATTAATGTTACCCTTACTTTATGAAATATTTTCATAATAGAAAGAACAAAATTTTAAAAATTTCACTATATTACTTACTTTCAAAAATCGAAAATAATTGTCTCAGAAATCTTGCTCCTATTATTAGGATCTTTTAAAGTATTGCACTTAATGAAGTGGAGTTTTTTAAATTTTATTTTCATTTTATCTATTATACAGGTTGGTCCGTATTAATGTAATATAATTATTGTATTTATTTTGTTTTGAGAAAAATCCTAAGACAGGTCGATTTTGGGCAATGGGGAAAACAACCACTGAAATTAATATATGGAATGTACCACGTATGGCTCATTTTTGAACAGGCAATTTTATGAGGAATTCAGTAATACCAATATTCCGATTTAGCGCCCTCTAGAGGATAATATATTCATTACATAATTTAAAATGTGACACCTCATTTGAAATATATTCTTATTTATAATTTAATGTAATAAATAAGATTATCCTGAAACCACATTTAATAAATAAAATCAACTAAAAAGCAAATGCTTATGTTTTTTTGAATTTACTTATTAAAATGTGGTTTCAGGATTTATTGCATTGGGTCACTAATAAAAATATATTTCAAATAAGGTGTCACACGTTAAATTATGTAACGATTATTGTCACGTCGAAAGGGCGCTATAATCGGAGTTGAGTACAACAATATTAATACTGCTGAATTTTCAATGAAATTACTTTTTGGAAAATGTACAACACTTGGTACATTCCCTAACTAAATTTAAGGGGAGCCACTGCTCGAAGGTTGAAGTGTTGATGCAGCAATTGAGAAAAATAAGTGTTTCCCTCGAAACTGAAATCGACATGTTTCAGTATTTTTTTTGAAACGTAGTAATAAAATCAATTAATATATTACATTCTCTTAGAAATTTTGAAATTAGACTCAGTGAACACTTACGAGCAATAAGATTAAACTGACCAGAGAATCCCCTACGCAAAACATCTACTTTCTACATTCATTGACACCTTCCTTGTAGAGTTGGAAATTAGAAAGTACCTAAGAGAGCCACGATATGAAGTCGTCAATGAACAGATACATCTAGATCTAGAGGATTCTCCACTTTTAAACTGTCTTCTTGAGTAATAATTGTGACGATCAGCAAATATATTTTTCCTGGTTTCCTATATCACTGCACATTTATACCGATCTTAAATGGGAAAAAGATATCCAGGATATCCCCATAGGGCAAATTCTTTTTTCTATTCATATATATCAAGTCCATCACAAGGTATGCCACTTCTTGGTCTAGCCAAAAATAATTATTAAATATTAGGTAGGCATCACATCAGGCAGGAAATGTAATTTCTGTCATTCTGATGAGTATAGTAATATCGAAACAATTGTCATATTTCTTAGAATTTTTATTTTTCATAATATTGCGGCATTATTTAGAAACAGTTAGTTTGATTTGAAAAGTAATCTGAGTAGATTCCACAGAGTAAGGGTCGAAACAGTAAATTTCATTTCTGTTTTTATTCGATCATTTTTTTGCTAAGTGCAGGACGAAGCGGCTTTTAAAGTTATCTTACAAGAATTCATAAGTGTTTATCGTGCTAGGGTGCGAATATATGCATATTATCTGCAGCTAACTGAGATCGAGAGATGTCGAATTGTTGGTCTTCGAGAAGATGTGCTGCTGTTCGGAGAAATTACTGATACAATACACAGGAGTGTGGATACTATTGTCAGATGTTATCAGGAATGGCACCAAGAAGGTCTAACACGATGAGCCGGACGGTCTCGACTAGTGAACAAAATAACAGAGGGCCAATATCGTGGCTTAAGGTTATTAACTCAAAGAGATCGTTTCTCATCTACAAGGGCAATATTATCTCAGCGGTTTGCAGCACATATGGAACGTTCCTTGGCATGTGAAGTGTTTTCCGATGGATAAGATGGTTGCGACTTGTTTCATACCGACCTAAATTGGTGTTAGCTTTAACTCTGGAATATCGAAGAAATTAACTTCAGTGGTGGACTAATGTGGCTTTTTGACATAAGATATAGGTGGCATGGCATGAGATACCTTAGAGAAATATTGATCACCTGATTATGAGTATGCATTGATACAATAGAGAATGTGTGAGAAATTATGGAGCTTCTACCCATTATTAAAGTTGGTGAGCAGAAATTCAGATTATCCTCACCGAAATAAAATACTTTTTACTGGGTGTTCGGGTTTCTATGTCACTGAGTATATCAAAACTCACCTCAATATTTGCAACCTATTATCTTCTAACCAAGTTATGGTGACCCTCTGAGTTTAAACATCTGTTGTCAAATCTCGACCTATGAAGTAACATCTTGCGCCAATATGGTGAATACTGGAGAGCAACAAGAAAATTTACTGCGTTAAAGGCGCAACGTTTTTTTTCACTACTCCATTTGAATGTAGGTCAATTACCAATCAGTTATAGAGTAGTTAAAGGTATTCCAAATCGAATCCACTTGTACGCTCTATTCGAGGATAATTTATGATTAATAGCAAACGACAATTTCCAACCGAAAAATTGCCTTATATTGTGGGTATGAGGATTGATTGTAGTTCAACGACGAAAGAATAATAATTTGGATACCAAAAATTCACGTTATCAGGAAAGGTCCTGTTTTAAGTAATAATTAACACCTGGATATATTTACCATCGTGAGTTGAAAATGTTCATAGCGAGACTGATGAAGTGATAAGGTACGTGGAAGGAGTTGAGGTGGAGGTTTAGGAACGGGAAATGATAGGAATTGTCTTTGTCTAAATAATAAAAAAGTAATAAACTTTTCAATATTTTAGAGTAAAATATTTGTAGCAATCAGTAAATAAGAGGAGATCAAATTTGATTTATAGAATTGTGGGGCAGACATTTAAATGAGTTTTGAAGGCTGTACACTTCAATTTTTATAATATCAATGATAGAGGTAGCTGATGACATTCCAGAGAAAATCAGGTATATGAGAAAAATAATACGAAAAGATGGTATTGAGAAACGATGTAATATATTTGAAACTCACATTATGAAGAAATGCAAAGTGACTACGGTGGAATGGATAAGACATAGTAGCTGAATTTGTCTGAAAAATTAGAAACAAACCATAAATAATTAAAGCATAAAGAAAATTACGAAGAAAAACTTTTCCTGCATAATAGAGTTTAACTTGCAATATTGAAAGTGTGCCCTCCGAGTAAAGTACAAATGTGTATATTTGTTATCGAGATTTGATAGAGGAGCACTAGTGAATATAAAGATTTATAACATTTATAGTAGTTACTTTATTGACAAAACATGTATACTACCCTAAAAGGATTACCTTGTGTCGGTCCTTCATTGATCCTCTTCCAAGAACTGCCATTTTACACATCGTGTCTTCCTGCAGTCGTTTGAGAGAATTTCCTTTGGGACCCAAAAGTTTTCCAACAAAGTTAAACTGTGAAAGAAAATAAACTTTCAATTATATATTAACAAGTGACATAATCGACTTCATACATTTAGTATTCTCGATTTTTTTTTGGTAGATGTAGTTCTTAACTTTGTTTGCCAATTACTGCCATCCATCCCTTGATAATTCCTTTTAGGAAATGCGTGAGTTGCTCAACATTTGAGTACTTCACGGGATGGAAATAGTATATTACGTAACAAGTGAGGAAACTGGTATATCTCGCACGAGTGTTAGTGTGGAATAAAGAGTGTTTGGAATTCACTTTCCAACGAGTTATGTACACTATTTTTCCTGCGACCACTCATTTAAAGAATACTCTCTCAATAATTAAATTGTTCATGAAAGTTTTTATACATTTATGAAATTGATTTCCGGTATAATATGAAATTTTAAAGTTAAATTTGGATTATTTGTACCATTGTGCGTGTGAATAAATTTTCAAATCGTTGACTCGCTAACATGTGGTTAGCTAGAGCGATCATCAAACCTAAAATAAGTTGTGTAAAATGTATTGCCTATGCCCAAGATAATTTAAAGTTACTATTGTTTTTATAGTCTGTCACACATTTAAATTATTTTATAAATATACTCGATTAAGATGTGAATCAATTATATAAAATAGTGGACAAGTATTTATTGGATTTTTTCAAGTAAGTGCAAAACTTTATTTACAGGCTATGTTATGTTCCAATTAGAATTAGCCAAATATCCTCTTATTTTTTAAGTATAAAACAAAGTTCAAACAAAGCCACAGAACAGGTATGTAGTAGCCATCGACGAGAGTACAGTTAAATGTATAATTCATATTCATTGATACATGCGAGCGTACGATATATTTTATACCACACGTGTGTGATATTGTTCCCTCACTAGGGTGATATGAGCTACTTTCCAAAGGACAAAATAATGTACTATATGTCGTTCTCATAGGTGGTCGTGGGAAAATAATATTTTATTAATTGTCATCATGCTATTCCACATCTTTCAATAATATTTACGCAGAAGTTAATGCGATATAATCAACTTCATTAGAAATTGAGCTTCCCATTCAAAGGAATAGATTTGAAAAAAAATAATGGTCATAACATAGTTTATTTGAAGAATATATAACAATTATAAGTGTAAATGAGTTAAATGTAGACCTAATAAACTAAGTCCACTAAAACCAGAGCTTGTTCAATTTGAAATCTCTTCCAGTCTGTTTCTTTTGTTAACTAATGTTGGCAGCTTTTCTGTTTATATTATTGTATCACTAAGCGTAAGTAGGATAGGATAATGTTGGTAATTCATATATCAGGCTTCCTCTATTTGCATATAGTTTGTTGAAATAATCTTTACCACAAAGAAGTCAATGAGGAATGGAAATTTGTTCATATCAGTGGGCAAGAATGTTGGTTTCCCTGTTGAAAGTGCTTCGCATTTAAATTGATTAATTGCTCCTAGAAGTTCATTACCTTTAGTGGTAGTTAGTCTAGATCCCTATTCTGTATGGTTTGCATTGAACTCTCCTCCAGTGATGAATCTATTTAGGGAGTCACCATATTTGTGTTTCTTGATCGCATTTCGTGGTGCGCTGTATAATGTCGTTTAATTTGAATCAAAAATTTTCAATTGAACGTTTACTGTGGTTATTTGGAATTCAGGTGTCTAGAATCCCATTTCTTGGTGATGCATCATATTTTGGCTTTATATCATGACTGAGCTTCCCCACTTAGCGTTTTGTGGATGAGTAGTATGGTATAACTGGTATCCTTTTATTCCGACATGTAAAACATTAATGAAATGCGTATCAATAATGAGACATATATCTATTTTCTCTGTTTAAAATGGCCAGTAGTTATTGCTAATGCTGTAATAGTTCATTCAATCCTAGAATTCTAAAGCTATCTAGTATTACCAAATAATAATAATAATAATAATAATAATGATAATAATAATAATAATAATAATAATAATAATAATAATAATAATAATAATAATAATAATAATAATAATAATAGATAGATAGATAGATAGATTGTTTATTGACCCCATTCACATACATAGTACATTAGAAGTCAGTGAAAGTAGTACATATGAATACATTTTACAAACTAAAAATATTAAAAATTGTATAGTGTTGTATATGACAAATTTAAAATACCAAGCCATTAAGAAATACATCAGCCAACTAACATCTATCCTCAAAACCCAGCTGTGCGGTAAGAACATGATCAGTGCGCTTAACAAATATGCCATACCAGCTCTCTCCTATACATTTGGAATTGTAAAGCGGACAAAGACAGATATTGAGCGAATAGAGAGAAGCACCAGGACGTCCATGACAAAGTTTAGAACTCATCATCCCAAGTCAGCAATCGAAAGGATGACTTTGCCAAGAACGCATGGTGGCAGAGGAATTACAGATTTGAACCTTTTGCTTGAAAAACAAATCCTCAATTTACGAAAGTACTTTCTCGAGAAAGCCGACGTTTCCCCACTTCATAAAGCGGTCACTCTTGCTGACAAAGGATATATGCCCTTAAATCTGAGTAGTCCTCCGAACAGACTAGGAAAAACGAAGTCAGAATACATGGACCAAAAAATGGACATCTGGAAGCAAAAAACTCTTCATGGAAGACACCCAGTTCAGTTCTCAAAATGTCGATACACTAGCGTCGAACTATTGGCTGACTCATGGGGATCTATTCCCAGAAACAGAAGGATTTATGTGTGCTATCCAGGACCATAATAATAATAATAATAATAATTAGGGGTTAAAAGGGTAGTGAAGCGTCTCCTATAGCCTCTCCTACTAATTCCTGCTTGCACCTCCACGTCGGTAGCGCCGGTAACCAGCTCTGGAGATTCAAGATCGGGTAACCAAACCCGGTGGCGGATCTACAGCAGATGGGCTAACGCGTGAGGGAGAACAACCATCGCAGGGGAGGTTGTATCAAGCAACCTACGTCTTTGGCGAATACGCGTACCCTAGCTCCCCTAAGCCAATACTGTGTTCCGTGGTTAGGGCTGAGTGGCACCTGGGGGTTATCAGGTGTCACTAACGGAAGTTATTTGGAATAAACCTCTTCTGTTCTCAGTATACCACGAACGCAACAGCTAGTAATGGTACGGCAGAGCTCTGCTGAATTAGGCTGATCTTCCACCCTGCAAGCTGGCAATAGCTCTAAATTGTATATTCATTTATGGAGAACGGCGATGATGAGGCCTCAGACGAGCGACGTCAAGGACAGGGACGTCGCGGGAACACTCAGCCCGCCCAAACGGATACACACTCAGAACGAAAAGGATAATGAACCCTGGCCAATACTGTTTCGTTGGAGAATCCAGCGACCACCAAAGCCGGGAAACCACGACAACGGATGACTTGGACGGATGAAATTAACAAGCATGGCATCCGTTGTTATCTCATAGCTACCAATTTACACCCAGACCTAACAGAATACAGAACACGCATGCACCAAAAATTCGTTAACAAGTACCCTGAATTACAATACCTTTCCGAATAAAGAGTAAGTGACCAGTACAGAGTAATAATCAGGAACAATCGAATCACTGAATTTGAAATAGATCTAATTAAACAAGAAATCGCATCAGAATCAATGAAACGGCAGCCCTACCTGCCATACCGACTGAACCACACACACCTCGTACCAAAGCCACCACACAGTTTGTAAAAACATTTTTCATAATTTATGTTTTTCTCTCCTTATTGTAGTTCTCTGATGATGTAAATAAAGATTTACGAAAGCTTGGAGAATTGAATAGAGTGCATTTTTCCTCTTTTGCTGCAATCCCCAAAAATATATTTTTCAATTTGTGTTCTAATTGATCAGCAACGATCACGGCGTTTTTTCTCTTTTCAGCTTTATGCAAGATGGGGTTTTTCAATGATATTCAGTCCGCCTATGGGATATATGCAGTTGGGTTGTTGAAGTGATGGTCTAAAACTAAGATGAAGTTGGCAAAAGAACGTAATAGAAGGATTTTCCTGCTGAAATGTAGAAAAGCAGGCGTTTTACCTGGTCATATCATACACTCGACCATTCCTATTGAAAATTTAATTTACAGACAAGAAACACACACACACGTGACTAGGAGTTTACTTAACAGGTTAGGATACAAATTGTTAAATATTGAAATCAATGTTAATCAAAAGTTGATTGTTACTCTTGAAAACAATCTCTCTAATTTGAAAATTGATATAATTCATAACACAAATGAATTCATTTGCAATAATTTCATCCATAAACAGTTGACACAATAATAGATCTTTTCATAATATTAAAAGAAAAAACATAAATATATTTAATAACTTGAGAGATGAGTGGTACGGTAGATTTCTTAAGACAAAGCCCTTTTGGATTAAGGGCCTTTCTAATGTGAGTATCCCCCCTAATGTAGAGAAGTTTCTGTCGTTGGGCCCTAAATTCAGTGTGGAACCTCAATTAGGTATAGATATACCAATTAAATCCATCCTCTCTGATATCGATTACATTTCTTCTCTAATTCCGGACGTTGATAATAGAAGTCTTGCTGTTGCTAGGTCCATTAATGTTATCACTAATCATGCTCATAAAGATGATTGCCATCCATCTCCTTTTCGAAATTTGTTGTTTGAAGCAAGATGTTTCCTGAAAATGCACCCTGAGTTAACTCTGTCATAGCAAAATTTTACACTCTTCCTAAAATTCATAAGCCTACCTTGACAATGAGACCTATTGTCGCTTCTATCAACTCTCATACTGAGTTTATTGCCTCTTTCCTCACAGATATCTTGACTAAGGCATACAGTAATGAGAATGAGTATTTCATTAAGGACTCCGTTCAGGTTTTTGAGTTATTTAACAGAAGAACTCTTCTACAAAACTATGTTTTGGTCAGTCTGGATGTGGTTTCACTTTTTAGCAATGTTCATTTACAAGCAGTTATACGTTCAGTTCACAAACACTGGCCATCCATTAGTGCGGTGTGTAATATTGATATTGACATGTTCATTCAGTTGATTGAATTCCTGTTCAGTTCTACCTGCTTTTCTCTTAATAATAAATTTTACAAACAGAATTTTGGTACTCCTATGGGAGCTAGTATTTCTCCGATATTGGCGTGCTATGTAATGGATGATCTGTTGGACGTGGTCCTTCCGGTACTTCCTTTCAATGTACCTTTCATAAAGAAATATGTAGATGATATAATCCTGGCTTGCCCTGTGGACTCCACCCAAGATCTCCTTTTCATCTTTAATAGCTATGATCCTTACATTCAGTTTACTCTCGAAACAGAAAACTCTAACATGGCTGTCCCCTTTTTAGATACTTTATGGACTAGGTCTCCTGATAATGTGATTATAATTGATTGGTATAGAAAACAAAGTAGCTCTGGGAGATATCTCAACTACAATTCTTACCATAAATTTAGCATAAAGGTTAACTTGGTTAAACAAATGACAGCTAGAGTTATGAACCTCTCTGACCCTGTGTTTAGAAATAAGAATTGTGATATTCTCTTCAATTTGTTCCTGGACAACTCCTATCTAAAACAGTTACTAAGAAAGATCATCTTTAACACGTCTTCTATTTTATCACATACTTCAATACAATCAATTGACGCAGCAGGTGCAGCTGAGTTGGATCCTCTCTCGGCCTCTAGAACGATTCCTTCCGTTTTAACGGTTTCTCTGCCTTATATAAAGAAAATTACGCCCAGACTTACTAGGATTTTTTCACAATACTTACAGAATGTTAGGTTTGCCTGCAGGAGTTCCTTGATTGTTAAGTCAATTTATAGTCCTTTGAAAGACAAGATACCTGTCGTGGATGGTAGTAATGTTGTTTATAAGCTGTGTTGTAACAGTTGTGGCCTCTCATATATTGGTCAAACCTCCCAAAAAATTTCTAGCCGTGTATCCCTCCATAAAAGTGATATAAGGTTACATCCTGAAAGATGTTCTCTGGCTAATCATGTCTCCTCGTTGGATCATGCCATTGATTTTCAAGGAGTTAAAATCCTTTCTCGTGAGAGAAGTTATAACAAAAGATTGTTTTTGGAAATGGCTTTCATCTTCCAAGAAGAAGGTTGTTTGAATAAGAAGACTGACATTCAGAATTTGAGTAATCTCTACTCCCTCCTTCTAACGCTTGATAAGCACAATTGTCGTCATATTAATAACAATAATAATAATAATAATAATAATAATAATAATGATAATAATAATAACTCTCACTAGTTTCCTACTTGTGTCATCATGGTAGGTGTTCCCCCTTTATTAAAAGATCCATAATAATAATAATAAATAACATCAATAATCACATACTAATTCTCGTTAATGAGAATTTCATTGGAGTGATATTTCACAACAGTTCCATAATTTTGGTACCACCCTGGTATTCTTTTGAAAGTTTCAATTGGATTGTTGCAGTGTCTCGCGTCATTGCAAAGATCGATTCTTTTCATTCATTTAGTAATGATGAATGTTGTACTTAACCTGACATTTTCAGTTTCCGCCATTATTCTCACAAGTCCGCGTGGGTGTGTGGATTCTCGATTTTTAATGTTTTAACTTTTACTTTTTAATAATGTTTTAAACTTGAACCAGTAGTAGGCAAATGTATTGCCGACTGGACCTATTTCTCTAATGACTTGCTGTTTTACACTTTTCCTGTATTCAAGATCTATGATGCAATCTCGATCAATGTAAGTTGTAGAAAAGTTTGTAAGAACACTTTTTATAATTTATGTTTTTCTTTCCTTATTGTAGTTCCCTGATGATATAAATAAAGATTTACGAAAGCTTGGAGAATTGAATAGAGTGTATTTTTCCTCTTTTGCTGCAATCCCCAAAAATATATTTTTCAAATTGTGTTCTAAGTGATCAGCAACGATCACGGCGGTTTTTAGCTTTTCAGCTATATATATATATATATATATATATATATATATATATATAGTATCCGCCAAAATAAACAGTACCGAAAATAAAAATAAAAATTAATTTTTAATTTCTGTAATGTAAGTGTTCAAAATGTTCACCATTTCGACGCAAACAAGCTTCATATCGATTTTGTTAGTCAATAAACTTATTTATAAAAAGTGGTTGATGTAACTGCCGAAAAATATTTTGTATTCTTTCCCGTAGTTCGGCAATATTCGCCGGCGGATTTTTCAAGTGAAATATTTTGTCCGTCATTATGCCCCAAATGTATGCGTCAGGTGGCGTCAGATCAGGTGAATGAGAAGGATATTCGAAGTCTGTTTCCCGAGAAATTATTCTATTATCGAAATGCTGACGGAGTAAGTCTAAGGTGCGCACAGCTGTATGGCTCGTTGCGCCATCTTGTTGGAACCATTGTGTGCGAAACTGTAGATTTCGTGCACGGCAAAAGTTATTTAGATCTCTCACAAAAGGTATAATGATTTTCTGTCTATAACACTCTTGGTTGACAGTAAGTGGATTCTGATTGTCATCTTCAACGAAATAAGGATCAATCATTCCATGACCAGATACCGCGCACCAAACGGTAACTCGAAGACTGTGGAGTGGTTTCTCTACAATGACATCAGGACGTTCAAATCCAAGGAATCTGGTTGTTTGTCGATTAATATAGCCGCTAAGATGAACGTGACTCTTGTCTGAAAACTATATGTTTTTCAAAAATTCGGGATCTTCGTAAATTAAACTCAACATGCGACCACAGTAAATTTCTCTTGCACGTTTGTCCGCAGCATTTAGTCGTTGTCCAACTTGAATACGGTATGGATAACCACCAATTGATTTGAACATGCGACGTAAAGACGTTTCACTAATGTTGAGTTTACATGCAGTTCTTACAAGACTTCTTTGAGGTGATTGCACAACTTGGTTAAACACACGTCCTTCATTTTCGTTAGTGCATACTGTTTTTCGACGACCTGAAGAACCTTTACGTTGACACAATACACTACCAGTGCGACGACATTTTCCAACAACAGCTAACATCACACTTTTACTAGGAGCTGCTTTATTAAATTTTTGTTGATATTTGATTGACACCTGTTCTAAGCTTGGACAATCATTACAACCTTTTCCGTATGAACGAAAATAATGCTGTACCAAAAAAACTTTTTCTTCCGTTGTTTGAACCATTTTTAAATCAAATTTAACTGCAGCGTACTATTAATATATCAACTAATGACAATTAAGTCAAATATGACAAATCCATATTACATAAAAAACTCCACAGCACTCTCTGTTTCGGTACTGTTTATTTTGGCGGATACCGTATATATATATATATATATATATATATATCCAGAGATATTTTCTGCTACAAATGTAACCAGCCTGGGCACATATCAAACAACTGTACAGTGGAAACTAGAAAATATGAAACACAAGGTAAACAAGATACATCTCATTCTTCAACTTCTCCAAACGAAAACAATTTTCTCGTTATCTCCCATCAAAATCGAAATATGGATATTGAAGTTTCAGATGTAGACGTAACTTGTAAGAGAAAAGCAGATGAGATTGTCACACATCCGTTAGAAGAGCATACTATCTCAACTCCTTTTATTGACAAACGGGTATCTAAAAACAAAAACCCGAACAACACGAGACCAAATCTTCAACGATTACTGAAGTAAATCCAGAATATACAAAAACAATTTATAAAACCAATTGCTCCAAGTAAAACTCATCAACACTACAATAAAAACCGCTATCATTAGGAACCACTCTTGAAGAACAACTATTACCTGTCAATAATTTTATTTAAGAGCATTCTAGCATGCGTGGCTCAAATCATTTTCAGTACAAGGTAACAAAGACCCGTAAAGTGTAGATCACTTATATACATCTGACGTCTATTCACTAGCTATTTCAATGACTAAAGTTTATCCATTTCTTACTGACAAAGTATATAAATCTCGTTTCACAAAAATAAGAAAAAGAATAATGAAGCTCCTCATAGCACAAGAAAACAAAAGTCACCCCCCTGTATCGAATACTGATGATGATATATCATCACAAGATACTTATTAATATCATTTTCAACGCCATGAACAAAATTTTCCCACTTTTATAGTGGAATTTAAACGGAGTCATTGCTAGATTAGAAAAGTTAAAACTTGTTTTGTCTGAACAACATCCAAAAATTATGTGCTTAAACCAATTTTAGAGACCAGTACGTACATAAATTACACAATTTTGCTGCTTTCCGTAAAGATAGAACTAGTGCGCTTATAGCAAGTGGGGGAACAATAACATACATTGCAAATTCAATTGTCGCAAAGGAATTTAATATTGTTTCTGAATTGGAAGTTGTTGTCGAAATTCAACTGCCGATGAAAATATATGTCTGTAACATATATGTTTCTCCAAATTTCAACCTTACTTATAAACAAATTAACGATCTATTATACCAAATACCCAAACCTAGGCTCATAGTAGGCGATATCAACAGCCACAATGTAATTTGGGCCTGCGATTATACATAACTACGACGACGTATTATTGAAAATTTTATTAATAATAATAACTTAACTCTTCTAAATAATGGCAGTAAAACAAGATTTAACGTTGAGTCTGGAACGTCCAGCGCAATTGATTTGTCAATATGTGATCCAAAACTAACAAGTGATATAAGATTTGAAGTTATTCCCAATCTCTATGACAGCGATCATTTTCCAATAGTATTAGACAGCAGCGGTACACAAGCCAATGCTAAGGAAACGCCCATATAGAGATTGGAAAAAGTTTATTGGAATCTATATTAAACTTTAATCCAAGAAAGAATTTCAGAATTTGACATGAGCAATTATATTAATGAGAACCTGGAAGCACTTAATGAAATAATTATTAACTCGGCCTTCGCATCGGTCGGCAAAATAAAGCCAATAAGACACCAATTCCCTGTTCCATGGTGGAGCTCAGGCTGTCAGATAACCATACGGGACTCAAAAAGTGCTTTATACAGATATAAAAGACACAAAACTGAGCAAAACCTTCTAAACTTTAAGCGATTGAAAGCGAAAGCAAGATGGACTGTTAAAAAAGCAAAAAGAAGGAGTATTTATCCAAAATTAACAGCTCTACCCCACTGACTAATCTCTGGAATAAAATCAAAAGGATTAACGGATCAAATATAAATCCTGAGATTCCGTACAAAAGATATAATGGATTTACTTCATCCTCACCTCATGAGATCTCAAACACGATAGCACTATACTATGATGAAAGGTGTAGTGATCCCTAAAAGACATTAAAGACAAAAGGACACTACCTTAGAAATAATAATATTTAATCTAATATTAATTATAGTATTTAAGGAGCATCGGCCGACCATACCCAATGTCATTCACCAAGGAAAGATTGTTTTTGTTATTTTATAAACAGACATGTATAGTTTACATATCGAGGTCGGCTGTGCAGAAAAACACAACTATGTTTCCTATATAATGGATGTGAACGAACCAGGATGAGATTATTATTATTGTTATTAATACTTCGAATAAGTCGTTTGATATAGTAGTGTATTTTTAATGTAATAAACTTGAACTCAGTGATTTTATAAATGTGTCGTTGTTTATTCTGTTCCCGAACACAGGTTGCAAGGTAAGGGGTCTCTTCCATAATAATATGCCCTTATGGTAAACATCGAGTATACGAGGGACCCTTACTAAGTAACCACCACATGGCGATCCTGCAAACTAAATGGTAACGATTGGTAAAATGGAAATAAATGGTAATGGTATTGGTAATTGTATAATGGAAATGGTACAATTAATTGTATAATGGTTATCGCCACCACATGGTGATCCTGCAAATTTAATGGTTATTGTAAAATGGTTATGGTAAAATCAATAGTATAATGGTAATCGGCACTACATGCAGATCCTGCAAACTAATGGGACATGGTAATTATAAAATGGTTATGGTAGAATTAATGGTAAAATAGATAACGCCACTACATGGTTATGGTAAAATTAAAAGTATAATAATTATCCTGTAAAGTAAATGATAAGTTATGGTACAATTGATGTTATAAAGATAGAACTATATGGTTTTCTACTTAAATTTGGGACCTTGGAGAAAAGAAAGAATGGGAGGTTCATCAACCAAACAGGAAGCAAAAGAAACAGGAATTGTCAATAACACTTTCATGGTACAGCAAGATAATGTTGGGATGCACATCATGGTATTACTATACATTATAACAATAGCTTTTATCTGCAAGTTCGTTTGATCAGTATGGAAAACACACCGAAGAGCGTTGAAAAGAGATATCAACAGAAGCAATGCAATAAAGCAGGCAACAGGAACTCTCACCGTATAAATAATTTGTAAGTACACATGCATTCTATTCTTATGAACAAAGTTTTTTTTCTTAAATGTCAATAACGTGGGAAGATTTTGAGAATAAATTACGATTGAATGTAGAAGAAGTTAATAAACAGGGGAAAAGGGTTTTGAAGAAAGAAACTCCTAAAAATCCTGATATACATATAGAAGTAATTAGTAGCATAATAGGTCTTTACAATAATTTTACTAGATTAATAGCCAAGAATTGGAAAAATTTAAATTCAATACAACAAGAGACTTGTAAAAGATATTCAAGTAGGATTAGGGATAAAGCTGAAAGGGCATTTCAAGCGTTAAATTGTATTATAGACATACCTACCTCTATATTTGAGGAAATTAATACGGTTGTATTACAAACAATAAGCAAACTGTTGAAAATGGCGACAAGTATGAACGATTTTTTTAATTTTGCGAGTAAAGTTTTACCGAATGAGTTTAATGGCGAAGCAAGTAAATTACAGTCATTCTTAGACTCATTGGATTTACTACAGACAAACACGAATGGTAATGAGGAAAATGCTATCCTATTGATAAAAACGAGATTAACAGGAAAAGCCAGAAGTTTAATCACAACGGAAAACTCCATTGCAGACATCAAAGATAAACTAAAAGCAGAGATAAGAGGAGACAATCCAAGCCTTCTCCTAGCGAAACTGGGCAAAATAAGACTGAACGGAAAGGAAGTAACACAGTATGCAACAGAAATAGAGAAACTGGCGGAAAGATTACAGGCAGCATACATTTCAGAAGGGATGTCTGAAAGACTAGCTGAGAAATATACGAAAGAAGCAACGATTAAGGCAGTAACTATGAATGCTGCAACGGATGCAAGCAAAACGATAATTGCAGCGGGAAGTTTTGAAACAATACAAGAAGTATTATCAAAATTGGTTTCAGTAGAAGGTATAGTAGGACAACAACACGTCTTACATATGAAAGATAACAGGAATTTCTTCAGGAAATCAAACTTTGACTTTAGGAATAACCACCGGAGAGGAAACAATAGAGGATTTTACAATGGTAATCAGTCAAGAGGAACATTTAGACAGTATAATCAAGGAAACAACTACGGCAGATACGAAAATTTTAATAAATATAAGAAATACAATAATAATGGAAATTACAATAATCGAGTCGACAATAACGTGAGAATATGCAAGATAGAAGAGAAAATTGAAGAAATGAGTAGACAAATAGCGCAGTTAAAGAAATAAAACTACGATCTAAGGATGGAAAATATGGAACTAAAGGAAAAAACAGAATTTTTGCAAGGAAACATGACATACTCAGAAAAAGTTTAGGGAGAAGAATTTAATAATACATGGTATAGAAGAAGAAAACGAAGAAGATGAGGAACAAAAGGACACTACCAAGGCACAAAGGTTCAATTTACTCTGAAGAATTTAGAGCCATACCATCGGTGGAAGAAAGCAGACAACTTGAAATTAATGATGAATGTGATGATTCAATTGATAACCTAATAACAGAGATTAAAAATTTATCCCCTGGTACTGATGACATTCCTGGATCTTTTTTTAAAAATCTACCAATGAGAGGCAAAGACACTTACTTAAGATTGAGTGAATGAAAACGACGAATACTCAGTGTGTTTTAGTTTATTAATTTCAGGCTAAGCGCTTTCGGCTGTTAAGCCATTATCAAAGCCGTCGTCATTTAAAAAATTAGTTGTCAAAGCCATCAAGTTGATCAAAAACAATATTCAAGATAGAACCATCGTTATGATTGAGTCATTGGAATAAAAACATTAAAATACCCTGTTGGAAGGGTGTAAAATTATATTCACATGATGTAAATTCACTCAAAATTAAAAAACTGAATCAAAACAGAAGACAAGTTTGACATTGAATGTCTCTCCACTTGTGTGCGCGCACGCAAGTGGAGAGACATATCCGAGACGCAACAGAGACATCCTAGAGACACATCAGAGACACCCCAGAGACACCCCAGAGACACATTAGAACGTATATCGGTGGTGTATGTCTGCTAACCGTCTAATAATATATTGAATCGCGCACCCACACATTTTAATTTACTATAATGTTGTCATACAAACAACAAGTCTCAAAGCATGCAAAAGCTTTACGTAAAAAATATAAGTCGCTTGATACAATTAATAAGAAATGTCATGTGGAATATGTCAAGTCTGCAACATATCCTCTCAAACAAATAGCAGAATCACTGGGCTGTCCAAATCAAGGTGGAGATTCACCGAAAGACACACCAATCCTGCCCGTAATAAGTGAAGATGAGGTAGAGCGGGAAGACTCTTCGCTCAAACAAGTACTTAGTGACAATAATCAGAATGTATCAAAAGAATTTGACCGCGCTTACACTCCAGAATTAGGAATTGAACAATGGATTCTCGATCATGCTTACGGACCGCAATTAAAGGGTGAACAATGGATGTTTGGAAACAAACAACTACAGTTTAATGGTGAACAACTAATTGTAGGTGGCAAAGTATTTAAAAGTACACCCGGTTTGAAACAGTTAATATTCTATAAGAATCCCAAACATTTCACCCCAATTGATTTACAATTATACAAACAGATACTGGAATTAACGGATATCCATCGTGATAGAAGAGGACATCTAAGACCTCATGCTTGTCCCACTAAATTCAGTGAAATAATTAAACCGCTCTTCAAAAGCGTAAATACTCCGGAAATTCGGGTAATATTACAAAACAGTTCGACTACTCTCATAAATTTTGCATTAACAATAAGTTGAATAATAGCATAAAACAACACAATGAACCAATTACATGAGGGTTTCACACACCAAAAAACTATGATATTCTTTCTAATTGGTCAGATCCGAACTTATTGGTAGACAGATTAAAACAACTACACCCGAATGATGATGAATTTCGTAAAATAATTGAAGAGCTCATTCTAGCAAACATTATTGAATAGAAAAAACATAAAGAAGAAGATCTCTAACACTTTGATGAATGACTATTGTATAACTAAAGTTTCGTAATAAAGTGAATCAATACGTAGAAACAAAAAAATTTTGTTGGAATCTCTTTGGCATCAGGATTTGCTCAACAATATATTTAGGTAGTTTTATAATACAGATGTACTTACCTAAAAAATTTTCTCTGTAAATCATACATTGATAAACCAGCGAAAATCTTCTTCAGCACATACGAATGGGCTACGCTAACCAATATTTTGAATGAAAATTCATTTATAAGTGCATCACTTCCAGCATGTTACGAAGAATATGATCCCGAGACGATGTCATGTGGGGACTACTACACCATTCTACAAGTAATATTTGATTATGTTAAATAGTTGGAAGTGATAAAACATGACATCAGCTTCCTTTTATGTGGAGAAGATATTCATCAAATTCTACAAGTCAATCATTGTCTCATTTCACACCGACTCACCTATTTAGAATCTCAAAGTTTTTGTGAATATTTTGAAAAATTGTAGATTTAACCAGGAATTTTGTTCAAAATAATTGAAATTTGAGTTATTGTAGTAGTAGTGTTGTACTTAGAGAATTATTATAAGTCAAAAGTTGTGAACGGTTTGGATGAAAACAATGTAATAAATTGATTTGATTGAAATGTTTGCGTTTCATTTTTCTCTCTCTTCTCCCTATAGTCATGCGGGTTGTAAGGATGATTTTTTAATAAACAAACTTATTACAACATACATATTGTTTTATTCATTTAATTTACAAATAAAATACGGAAAAATAGAATAGAGAAGACGAAGAAAAGCATATAACTATATTAAATAAATATACAAATAACGAGATTAAATTGAAAATCTGTATAATGTTAATCAAAATTATCAATATCGATATCAACATCATACGTTCCTCTAAATCTTTTAGTTCTAGGTGATTCATAATGAAATTCGGAAATACAAGATTCCCGATATTTTGTTTCAAAAGTACTGTTTGATTGCATCTTTGACACCAGAAAAATGTCTATTGTGATAAAGATCATGATTCTGATTCGTAAACGTTATGAAGATGGTCATTGATTGCTAAAAAATATTTTTTAATTATTTTATAACATGTTTTAATGCAATCAAACACATATGTTATATCCATCAACTCTATAATAGTTAGATCCTACGCGATATTCAAGTTTATTTCCAAATACCTCTTTCCTCCAATAATATATAGTAAGTACTGCATTTCTAAGATTGTATGGAATGACTTGTGAGCAAGTAATAAAGTTAATAAGATCTTTGTCAAAGCGTGATGGATCTTTTGAACT